>WWNC01000003.1:3185000-5585000 GCA_011125475.1 Melanerpes aurifrons
TGTTCAGCTAGAGATTCTCACCTGAGCTGCAAACTGGCACGAGCTGTGATACACTTCAGCAGACCTCACCCACAGAAAACATTGCAGTGGAACAAGGAGTGGGTTCCCTCTTCTCTTACCCAGTCGAGTTAGGATGACACAACTGCACGTCAAAGCAAAGCGAAGAGACGAGCAGCATCACTGTGCGTTACAGTTACAAACCATGCTTGAGTAAGCACACTCTTACCACTACTGTCCTGAGAAGATGTATTTTGTTTTTTTTAGCACTTTATGATAAAATTTGTTTTACTATTAACAATCTCCTGAATAATTTCTGCTTGCAGTGAGCAAAATTCTATATCCAAAGGTAATACTGCCAGAGTGCCAAAGCCGCAATGGGTGTAAAAAGAAGTAGCTCAACTGATAGTATGGATTTTTCCAGTGAAGTATCCAGCATCCTTTACAGTGTCAGGAAAAATCCCACACAGCCTGATCAGCTGTAGCAGCATCCTACATCCCACACAAAGAGCAGGTCAAACAGGCAGAAAATATGTCCAGGGTTACAGTGGGTATAAAACATTGGTCTCTGACACATGGCTCTAAAACGCTCCTAATTGCAAGAGGGACTGAGAAGAAACCTTCCTCTGTTAAGAAGACATAAAGGAAAAGAGTGAAGGTGTCCGAGGAAAGCAAACAGAGCCAACACATACTGTGTGACAGCATCCCAACAAGGGCTTGCAGAGAGGTCCTGACGTCAGTCACTGGACCCAGTGCCACCATGTGTGCTATGCAGTGTGCCATCAAGGTGGCACTGCTCACCCTGGTGCCTGCTCTCTGCTGCACCCACAATGAGTACCAGTGAAAGTGAAGGGCACATATTAAACCAGTCATTTTCAGACTGGAATTGATATGACACAGAGATCTGCATATAGAAGAAAAATCTAGGAAGTAGCAATTTTGGCAGTAGGTTTAAATGTATTGCTCTGAATCTGCACCTGCTGCTGTCCACCGTGTATCACTGATTTGCCTTTCATTAGAATAGGACCTTTCTTAAACCCCCGTTTTACCAACCCAATGCCTGCAATGCTTACTGAAAGGAAGGTTTGAATTTCAAAAACTGTGCACCCTTTCATCCACATACAATATTACACCACGGATAAACATATCTTGTGATTAAAAAAAAACACAACAAAAACTCCTGACAGTTTAGCAAACTCCCTTCTGGGTGGATGTGATTTTACTGCTGTGGGTGGATGGGGTTCCACTGGCATTTCCTGAGGGTTCAGGCTGTCCTGCTAGGCCATCGAAAACTAAAATAATTCCTACATAGTTTTCATCACAGCTTAGCATTCTGCCCAGAGAATGCTAAAGCCTCAATCCAGAAATATCTGCCTTTCTACAGGAAAAGATCTGGTGGAAAACCATCAGCAGTACAACTTGTTCAGCTGCTCCTGAGGCAGGACAAGCAGATTCCCCAAAAGCAAATGGCAAGGGCTCATCAGCCACCCTGGGATGAATCAGCAAAATTTGTGAACTGGCAAATCTCATGAATCAAATCTGTAATTCTGCAACTGTTCAATGAAAAGCTGCTTTGCACACATTATTTTATTTGCCTGTGATTTTGAGTGAGCATAACATAAAGGTTATTTAGAGAAGAAACTACAAAACCTTTTAATCAGGTACAAACTAAGAGAGAATGGGACATAAGCAAATGCTTACACCAGTTTCTTTTCAGGAATTGCCTTCAAATTATAAATAAGATAATTTTAATACTAGTAATCACTAGAACACTGATCAGTAATTTACAAGAGGGCTTTACTACACAGGAAAAGTAGTTACATGAGCTCATACTGAATATACCTCAAATTCTCAAGTGTATTTTGATAGCTGCTGTTATAGCTAGTGAAAACATGAAGTATGAATGTCACAAATTAGGATTAGTAATTTTGTTTAAAAGATTAAAAAAAAAAGGCAAGTCAAACAACTGTCTGTTCAGCTAAGCCCAAGATTCACCTTCTTATTGAAAACAAAAATAATGTGTTAAAAGGGCATGTGCCTGAAGAGGTCTTTAAAATGCTGCAGAGCATATGCACAACCAGCACGTAAACCAAAGCCTGCATGTGTGCAGTATGAAATCTGCTTGCCATCCTTGTACTAAGTGCCGAAGGGAAGCTGCACACAGCACAGCCACTGGGGACTGTAAGCAGCAGCAATGAGAAGGCACAAAACCCAAGTTAGTCGTTCTGCAGATGACACACTTCAATTGACTGTTCAAAATGTGCAGTTTTAAACTACCACCTTTGCTTTCTTTTGCCTTATTTCAAAAGTTACTTCCGAAACTTGGATGTAAGATGGATAGTTAGCAGAAAGTAGTTTGAGTTTTCAGCAAACACTGCTTACTCTTTCACTGCTACAGACTATGGAGGGCACTTTTTAAGCAAAAGATGCACAGACATGCACACAAAACACAGAAGCTAAACATTTCTGAACTGTATCAGTTCTAGGAGCAAAATATTACCCTCCCCACATATTCTGCTGCTGAAACCCCTCAAAATTCAAGATGTATTTCTGCTGCTGTACTGGACAGGCACACAGAAAATGAATGTAATGGTACCTCTCTTGGTACCACTTGACAACACGTGGATCCCTTGCGACTGAAACAGCCACTCTTTAGCTTACACAGATTCTTGCCCACTGGTGGGAGGAGAATTTGGGCTGTTTTTTACTAATTTGCCCCACTTCCTAAGTGCTTTATTAGCACAGATCTGTCAGCACATACTTCTCACCTGGCTGCAAATAAAAAGCAGATAAATGCAAGGCTTTTGTGGGATGCAGTTTTAGTTGGTTGGTTTTTGTTGTTTTTTTTTTTTTAGTAATTTCTTAGCCATACCAAACCAGCCTGCCTTTTTTGCAGTGTTGTCTGTGAAACGTGATTGCTTGCAGAAAGCATTTTGGGTTCAAGGACATGGTCTCAAGGATCCTTTTGCATACCAGGACTCTTTGACCTCTCTGATCCTACATCCAGCTGGCACCTGTGGCTCTGGAGCGTTACTCTTATCTTGCATACTATTTCAAGGCCACAGGTTCATGCAAAAATACTGTAAGGAGGAAACCTCAAAAAAAGGGGGCATAACTTCAGCACACAGTAACCTGGTTTGAAAGAAGTATCCGACCTCTGGTACACATTTCTGGTTCATGCAGCATTCCTTGCATTCCAGTGATGCTTTTGCCAGAGTGAAACATTTTCTCCTAAGCAGAGTGACTGTTTTTAACATCCTCCTGACTGTGAAACCACTTCAAGAGGCTCTTTACAGAGTGGCTGCAGTTTGGGTGGGTTTCTCCAATGGCTCAGCATTATTTTTAATAAAGCACCTGAGCAGAGGGACATAAAGCTGTCTTTAAATGTATGCCTGGTAAAAGTTTGTGCCATCTTGACTTCCATGACTGTATAACCAGTGATACCAGTTACTTAACTTCTAAAAAGGACTGAAAGCTATTCTGTTCACAAAAATTCTGTTGTCACAAACGTTCTCCTTCATAAAATAGCATTTACACAGAACTGTTGACCTTTTCTGTATCAAAAAAAGAACATTTTCTATCAGCTTTTCTTATCTGTGTTTGGGAGGAGTTTCAGACTCCTGCTTTATGTTCGAGCTGCAAATATGGCACTGCTCACATGCTTCATTACTTGTGTTTTCAACTATGCTGACACAACAGGAAAATAAAACTCCATTCAGCAGCTAGAGCAACATTTCAAATGCAAGCCATCCCTTTCACCACAAGCAGAGACACACACATGCAGAATAATTATCTCAACATTTCACGTAATGACAGAGGAAAGCTTTTATTTCATGCCGTCTTTAAGACAAGGTAAGTACATCAAAGTCAAAGGTGTCTGCAAATACAGGGGTGCTTCTTCTTTGCATAATTCTATTTGAATGTTTAATTTTTCTGCATCTGTCCCAAACCTGGAAAATACTCCCACAAAGATAAGCAAATGCTCAGCTTCTACTCAGCAGAAGCACAATTGAGATCAAGGCACTCAGACCTGATCTAAGCATGTTCTTTCTTGCTCTCTCAAACCAATGTCTTGTGCAGGTATTTCACAAATCTAAAGGCAGAAGAACTAACTTGGAATCAGTGGATATGCTGTCCAATTCTGGGCAGTGACCTTAATCTTGAAAAAGTTCCACTGAATGAAAAGAAAACCAAAAAAAGCAACTGTCCCAAACTGTCCCACAGAAATCAGTAAGAATAAGGCATCTGGCTTTTGGAGATTTTTTAATCTGTTATGACCCACTCCAATGCCTCCACGTCCTGCACAAAGATCTCTCACTTGCCTTTTCAACAAAAGACATACTTTGAAGCATGCTCTGCATACACAGAGGTTGATAATAACCCCTCATACATCTGTTCCTCTCATTGCTCTTGCGCAAGAAAGGAGAGGAAAAATCTTTTGGAAGTATGAAATACAGGATTCCTCTCCTACCTAGAAACTATTCTATAAAGCTTACAACCTGCTAATCTAGAAGAGCCCTCTGTAAACACCCTTTTGCCATATTTCACTGGTTTGTTTTCTTTTTCTCCCCATTTTTTCCAGTTTCAGCTGTAAGGGTAGCAGCTATGCTTGGGTGAAACAAAACCACTTAGAAGCACTTCATATTGCAAGGAGGTTGACTGATGGTGTTTTGCCATTCAGAAAATGTCAGCCCATTACTATACGCAACACACTGTAACATGAGATGACCTCATGTACAAGTATCAAAAGCTTCCTGAAAACTTTGCATCATTCATAAAAACAAAGAAAATGTAAATCAGTGGTCTGCTAGCTCATTTCTGCTCCTTTTAAACGTAGCTGGTCTAAGCAGGTAGTTAATTCAGCACAACCAAATTAATGAAATAGCCTGACTGAAATACTGAGATAAAACATGAACTAGTAAAGTCTCTATAAAGATAAGTTACAAATCAAATGTGGGTAACAGACTGCATGTGTTTTAAGGCCATCTCAGAATTGTGCTTGGGAATTTAATAACCATTTTTGTTAAAGATACATGTTTCTGATGTTTTGAAAACTTAGCTGTGCGTTTCTTTTCTGACCTGTTGCTCTTCTGTACACACTGTTACCTTTTTGTCATTTTTTTTGGATTAACAATAAATAAGTCTTCACATACACCCTAAAATTTTAGTTATGCAACCTGCTGCACAACTTACTGGGTGAAATGTTACCATCTGCGTTATACAGCAAATAATATTAGAGTGCACCCTCAGCAAGTTTGCTGATGACACCAAGCTGTGTGGTGCAGCAGACACGCTGGAGGGAAGGGAGGCCATCCAGAGGGACCTTGACAGGCTGGAGAGGTGGGCACAAGCCAACCTCATGAGGTTCAACAAGACCAAGTGCAGGGTCCTGCATCTGGGTCAAGGCAATCCCAGGCACAAATACAGGCTGGGCAGTGACTGGCTGGAAAGAAGCCCTGAGGAGAGAGACTTGGGGGTGCTGGTGGACAAGAAGCTCAACATGAGCTCTCAATGTGCACTTGCAGCCCGCAAGGCCAATCAGATCCTGGGCTGCATCAGGAGAAGCGTGGCCAGCAGGTCAAGGGAGGTGATCCTCCCCCTCTACTCAGCTCTGGTGAGACCCCACCTGGAGTACTGCCTCCAGTTCTGGAGCCCCTAATACAAGAGAGATATGGATATGCTGGAATGTGTCCAGAGAAGGGCCACAAGGATGATCAGAGGGCTGGAGCACCTCTCCTATGAGGACAGACTGAAGGAGTTGGGACTGTTCAGTCTGCAGAAGAGAAGGCTCCGAGGTGACCTAATTGTGGCCTTCCAGTATCTGAAGGGGGCCTACAAGAAGCCTGGGGAGGGACTTCTCCGGGTATCAGGTAGTGATAGGACTAGGGGGAATGGAATGAAGCTGGAGGTGGGGAGATTCAGGCTGGATGTGAGGAGGAGGTTCTTCACCATGAGAGTGGTGAAACCCTGGAATGAGTTGTCCAGGGAGGTGGTTGGGGCGCCGTCCCTGGAGGTGTTTAAGACCAGGCTGGATGAGGCTCTGTCCAGCCTGATCTAGTGTGGGGTGTCCCTGCCCATGGCAGGGGAGTTGGAACTAGATGATCCTTGTGGTCCCTTCTAACCCTGACTGATACTATGATACTATGATGATCCTTATGCTCCATTCTGGAGCTAAAATCTATGAACATGTATTCTTAGAACGAAAATAAATCTCTGAGCCATGTTTACAACTTCAGCTGCAGAAAAGGAAGGCGTAAAATTATTTATTTAAATCATGAACTAGAGTTGTCTTTAGTGAAGCAACCACTAAAGCCAGCAGGTTTTGCACAAAGCAGTAAGGCTTTGTAGAGCAAGTTCAGCCCAACAATCACTGGAGAAATGCAAAATAATGTATCTTGCATGAGAGAGTATTTGCAGCAGTTAACACTTTGCAGGAATGGACAACCCTCTTTAACAAGGAGGATCCACCACTCAGCCTGCTGTCTGACTCAGCACTCACAGATGTGGCAAAAAAGCAGCAAAAAACCTCAAACACTGAGGACTGTGAAAAAAGCAGAACAGTCATATTCTCCATGAATATGCATAGCAAAAAAGATGCTTTCATGAAGCTTTTATGAAGCCCACGCGTCCTGCCCACATGTTCATGTTTCTCACAAAAATACTGGTGCCTTTTTTCCCCACTAGCTCCCTGCTATGGAAAAACACTTCTTCAGAGTCTGGAAAACGCTGTTTGATCTCAGTAAATTACACCTCACTGCTTGTCATTTTCTGATTGATGGTGTAACTTAGGGA
This sequence comes from Melanerpes aurifrons, assembly GCA_011125475.1. Classification (NCBI taxonomy): domain Eukaryota; kingdom Metazoa; phylum Chordata; class Aves; order Piciformes; family Picidae; genus Melanerpes; species Melanerpes aurifrons. The sequence continues at coordinate 3,191,790 of WWNC01000003.1, forward strand.
ACAATATCTGTGTGTGGAATACTGTCTGGAGAAGCAGTCATGGATTATTGAAAATACAGTATTTATGCAGTTTAAAAATCAGTGGCACATTACACACAACTTTTTTTCTGGAGTGATGAAAAATTACTGAAGTGCATTTGGGAGCCAAGGGTATAAGGTCTTCCGTCTATTTGTAAGAACATTAGACTGGTAAGACTTCTTAGTGAGTTAGTAGTGATGGATGCAAGAAAAAGTGTCAACCGCAGCTGAGCATAAAGCCAACTGCTTCTCCAGCCAATGGGCAGAACAGAAGACGTCACTGTTCAGTGGTAGTCAGAGGAGAGGGAAGAAAATAAAACTGAAGACAAGAAAAATCAAACAAGGATCACTGATTTCACCAAGCTGTTTAAAACTACTGGAGAAAGAGGAAAAGTCTAAAGTTTTATCATGTGCTATTCTTTCATCATGTGCTGTTCCTCTATCTATCTGGTACACCATAGTTAGTTGGAAGACTTTTGGAAAACAGCTGCTCTGAAAAAGCAGCCACCTCCTCAGCATAAATCATTCTGAAGTTGCTGAATTCAAAGGCTCTGTGATGATTTACAACCAGCCACAGCTATGACTTTACACGCACCTCACTATCCAAGACTTCAGTCCTTAAGGTTCCATCATGATACAACTGCTGTGATTTTCACCACAACACCAGGATATCAGTAACAGAAAGGCTGTGACTGAAAAGAGCTAAGGAATCTATGGCACATACATCCTTGCATCGGATATAAAGAAGATTAATTTCAACGTGTAAGTGCCTCAGAGAAGCAAGTGAGGACGAATACCGCTGCCAGTGGAGTAATTCTGTGCTAAAAACCCAACCCCAAACAAACAAAAATTTGGCAGGTGTAAAACAAAGGAAATGTCATGTCTCTGACACACTAACCAAAATTAAACCACCAAATTAAACAATTGCTACAGAGAGATAAAAACTGTGAAAAGCTTGTAGAAGGGTTAGCTCAATTCATGTACTGCAGGTCTGCTGCTGGTAAGTTTTGAATGATGTAGGAGAGTGAGGATTTTGCACATATAAAGTAGGACCACCCTATTCCTTGTTTCCCTTCTTGTTTCTTTAGCATCAGTTACTGTGCCCCTCCAGGGATAAGGAAGCAGCACTGTGTTAATGCCTCTGTGTGCATGCTGCCTGCTACCAGAATGTCAGACACATTGTCAAATCACAGGGTTAATTCAACAAAGTTTCCTGGAAATTGCTGCAGATTACAGCAGTCCTTAGGACAACCAAGAAACACTGGATATGAAAAGACAAATTTGTTTGCAGGAGTTTTAAATGAAGTATCACATTGTGATAGGTTTGAAAGCAAACAAGGAAGCAAGTCTGCAAAAGGCTTCATGACACAGCTGGAATGCCCGAATAGTTCCCTCGAGGTTCAGAAAGATGAGGACAGCAAAGGCTTGGTGGGAAGCTGGTGGAGACAGGCCAGGGAGACAGCACTTCTGAGAAGAATAGAGAGGAGAGATAATTCTGTGACTGGGGCAAAGATCAAAGGCAGCACCTCAAGTGACTGTACTACATAGAGGAACACATAAAGGAAAGGTGCAATTGCAAGTCATGAACCACACGACTTCTGGAGTAACAGTATGCATTGCTGTACAGCTACATTACTGCAGTTACACATTGCCACTGCACTACCAGCCTTCCAGCCACCATCATGTAAACATCTACCTTCCAATGCCTACCTTCCTTCCCAGCAGCAAACCCATACCTCCTGGGTGCCTCTCCCAAGGCAAAGTGGTCCCAGATGCCCTGGTGAGTGCACTTACCTCTTGTTTTTGACTCCGAGTAAGAAGGGATGTCCTCAGAGGTCAGGATTTGGGGGAGGCATGTGGGAGTGCCAACCCCCTGTCCCAGGTAAGAGGCAGGTGGGTAGTAGGAGCACATGCGGTACTGGGAGTGGCGGCTCTCCACGCCCTTCACCTGTCAGAGAGAGAAGTGCAACAGCAGCCTTAAAAAGCTGACCCTCAGCACCACACAGCTTTGAAGGAGGCGGTCATGGGAGGTTGATGGGAATTAAAATTCTGGCAAGCTAGCTTTCGGTTTTAACTTTGCTTGGCTCACAGAGTGCCCACAGCCCTCAGCTACAGGTGAGCTTGGAGTAATACAGGATGTGACCTAGCGCCAGACCCTGCACAACTATAGCTGGTTCATCTTGTTATCTTACCCAAGGTGAAGCTGCTTCTGGCACACGAGAGCATGTATGCATCACTGCAAAGCACTTCCTGGCAAGTTTTCTGCTTATGACAGAGGAAGCAGCATGAGAGGCTTTCCAGACCCCATCAGTTGCATGCACTTGGCCAGTGTCAGAGTTGAAGTGTCTGTGCAGTCCCTACAACTTCGCAGGGATTAACTCACCTTAGACTTGTGGCAATTGCTCTGCCAGGGATCTACAGGGTGGCTAAGGAGGACAGTGCTACCACCTGACTCACTTGGGACACTCTTCGCAGTGCTGGTGCAGTGACATGCACATGAACACAATGCTTTTCTTACACAGAGTGGGATGGAAAAGTATGTCCCTGCTCTACCCAGAAAAGCCAAGCTGCTGACAGACTATATGGGAAGCCTGTAATAGAGCCACAGTTGAACATCAGCCAGCAGGTCCACTGTGTCAATATGGTGTCCACCAACCCCTTCTGCCTCTTGCAACAAAGATGGGAGCAACTGAAAGTCAGAGTCCTACTCCAATGCTGTACAGTCATGCGAACCGATCTCCTCAGAGATAATTTTTTAAATGTTTGTTTCATGAAAGAACTACCATGCACTACTATTTGTTCCAAAGTCCTACAGTGCTCCAAAACTTGCAGCCAAACATTTCACAAGATTAGGATTTTCAACAGGAAAGGCAACACTACATGGTCTTTCTCTGTCTGTGGAGCAGTCAGTTATCATAGGATGGAAAGCTTCTGGGCAGAGAACAAATGCAAGTGTTTCACAGGGTATGAAGGTAGCAGCATCAGCAGCACTGCAGATCCAGCTACACTATCAGATATCGTCTTTTCAAGCAGACATGTCAAACATCTTTTTCAGCCTCATCTCACCTCAGTTAGAGGAGCTCCACTGTGGTTTCCTCTGGTCACATGTGTGAAGCCCTGCTCCTCAGCCCTTCCCAGGCTGTGAAGCCCAACGCCAGTGAGCAGTGAGCAGTGGAGACAGGTGATGTCTCAGATGGCTTCCCTGTGCCAGCAGACCTCCAGGATGTGGTTCCACCAAAAGGAACCATTGGCTTTGTCTCCCACAAAGCAGACAGAATGCAGTCACCCCTTGTCTTCCAGGGGTCTCCTTAACCATTCAATATTCACTTTAGTATGCCTAGCTGGAAATAATGTGGGCCAAGTCACATGAAATCCTACTGGTGCTCTCTGAGTCAGAGGGTAATATCCTGCTTTCAACATGCAGCCAAGTTTGCAGTGAGACCCAAGTGCTTAGACAGAGAGCAGTGGCTGTTTTCAGGAAGCAAAGCACACCTCTGCTTGTCTTCTGACAGCAGCACAGTTGCATGTGTTTGCACGTGTACTAAAGGATCAACAGGACACACTCTTATTCTGTGAAAAGAGTTTATGTATTACAAGTTAAAGCAATCCTGAAAAGATGATGTTTCTACCATCTGCACCCTACTCATGCAGAAAAGGTTTTCACAGGCACAGAAGTTTCATCCATGATAAATAGTAAATCACTCTAAAAAAAATTGAATGCGTCATCCCAAGGAAGCCTGAACTCAAAAAAGCCATTGATATGCCCTCTGGTGTTCTGAAAAAGGACAGTCTCCTCTCAGAAACACATCTGTTCTTTGCACAGACTTCCTCAACACAACCCAGACTGCCTCTGGCCTGAAATTACAGATTTGCAACACAACTGCTGAAAATCCAGTCCAAAGCACATTTCAAATCTGCACATCCACAAAGCTTAACAGCTCCAGAGGTACTGAGGAAAAGAAGTTATCAAAATCCTCTCTGCCTGCAGTTTTGCGTGCATAAACTTTCTTCCTTCAGTGGGTCAGGGCGGTGGGTTGCATCCATGGTCCTCACATCTAAAATCCTCTCTTGTGCAAGTGCCATGTCTACAAGCATACAATTGAGGAAAGGTTGCCTTTTCCTAAAAGAGATAAGCATTACTTCAGCTGTAATAAAGTGGATGGATCACTCCCTGGCACTGAAACAATCATGTGCGTGTTTCCTCTCTCTGTAAGTGGACGTGGTGACCTGTTCCTCTCAAACTTTCTTTTTTTTTTTTTTCCTCTATTCAAAACCCCCAAAATCCTCAGCTAAAATCCCTGGATGCAATGAATTATTACTACTATTACTATTAGTGTGTGGTAGCATTGGCTAGCAAGAGACGTGTTTTATAATCTTATTACCCACACCAAGCCTGTGAATCACAGTTCAACCCACAGCCAGAGAGTTTTGCCTCTGCAAAGACCATGATGAGTATTAACCACTGAAAAGAATCTAAAAGCTTTTGGTTTTGTTTTATTAAACTGTTAAGAATACAATACAGTAAATCTGAACCATAAGGTTTCCTTTTTACAGTGCTCAGACATCCTCTTTTACAGTAACAATAAAAAAACAATGAGTAATAAAAACTCTTGACTTTAGCACTACATTAAAAAGGGGGCTTGGGAGACCATTACCCCATGAGGAGGGCTATTTGCTCTGTATTAACTCCTGCAGCTCTGGAGAGTCCTTGAACATTTTTTTGGTACCTGAAAGGGAGATAAAACCAACCCTGGGAAGGCCCTGGAATATTCAGATTATTTCTAACACAGGGCAGTTTGGCCTTCCAAATGCTGCATCCAGGTGCCAGGTTTGGGATCCTTCCTGGGTCCTGTTCTAGGGGTCATGCAGATAATTAATTCACAAGGAGATGCCTGGCCCTCTGGAATCTCCTCCTGCCACTCTTGTTCTTTCCAGCCCTACAGCAAGGGCAAGACAGGCAATGGCTGGGGTCATGCCACAAGCCACTCTGGCTGCACCACTGCAGGCTACACACTGTACAAATCAGGCATGTTTCAGGCAGGAAACAGCTGTGGAAGGGAAGGACATGAACTTGCTCTTTGCAGAAAGCATGTGGAGTTCTAGAGTTGCTTGCTTACAGTGTATCCCCTTCCAGCCACACACTACTCATGCCATGCCCCAAGGCTGATCACCAAGCACCTCACTTGACTTCAGTGGGAGACAGAGATCATTGAAGCAGCACATTTGGATTAATTAACATTTATGTGTTCCTTAAGCTGCACAACACAGTACACACTCAGTAACTTTTAAAGGATGTGCTGAGATATTTATAACTCATGAACTAATACAGCCTGATTAAAAGACCATGCACACAGTGGAAATCCCATGTAAGCCAGCCAATATGGAGAATCAAGAGACAGCTACAGATTAGCCATAGACAGCTAGGTTGGAAACAGGATTAGTCCATCACTCATCACAACAGCAGAGCCCTACACCAGTGCTCAACAGTGACAGAACATGAGAACATGTGGCAAAAGCCAGGGAAGCATAAAAAAAAATGCTCCTTCATCAGTATATATGATTCCTGCAGAAAAGCTTTCTCAACAGATGCTGAAAGAGCAACACAAAGTGCAGTTCCTCCTTCTAAAATCCTGGCAGCACTACACTGTACACGCTGTACATCTTCATGGAGGAAGAGCTGAGGGGAGGAGGTGGCCAGATCAGAGATAGAAAAGCAGCAAGGCAGGCACAAGTGGTGACTCACTTCTCCTTCCAGCCTCAGAGACTAGAAAACAGTCCTGTCCTTCTCAGAGAACTTCCATAGATAAAACATCACCCAGGTAATTATTTTATTTGCAGAAGCTGCCAACCACAATTTCCTTGTGAGCAAGTCAGTGTTATTCTTACCAGCACTTCACATTTCGCAGCCAAGCCTGACTACGAGGCTGTCCCAACAAGGACAAGCAGGAAGTCATGTATACTGACCCTAGGTGAAATGGGTTGCAAAAAATTCAGAGCAACACAGGAGATGAAAATCTGAGTCTACCACTGGTGTGCTACAAGATCATAGCCAAATCACTTCACTCAGGCTTTCCTCTGCCTCACCTATGACTGTCCAAAAGCTGCCTTAAAACAAAACAATGATTGTGAAAACATAGAGAACTCTTTAAGATGTTTTAACACTGTTCCCTCCTTCTACCTCAATCTCAAAAATAAAACCAGCTTTATGGGGCATAAAACTGCATTTTGCATTTATGTGTCATTGTCTGCACACAACAGAATTCACAGCTTGGTTTCTGTTATGAGGCAAGAAGGTATTCACTGGGCACCAGAGTGGAAATCCAAACATCAGGAATCTCTGCTGTGTCACCTGCGGGCTGCATGACCATGGGCAAGTTATTTAACACCTTCCTGCTCATTTTTCCCAGATTTAAACCCAGGCTGCCATGAATGTCCCACCTTGCAATGCCACTGCCTATGTGCTGACCCCTCACAACTACTGCTGCACTCATGCCGCCCAGGGCTTTGTTTCATTCCTAGAGCCAGCTAAGCGTATTTTCCAGCACAAGACAAAAACAAGTCTGTGATACCCTGACTCAACTTACTTTGATTCTAGCACAGAAAATACAAGAGACATCTATTTCTGTCCCTCTTTGATAGACAAACTTAATTAACCTTTGCTATTCTGTTCCAACCTATTCTTTCAGACAAAGGCAGTGACCCATAAACAATATGTTACCATCAGAATCTCAACTGCAGTGACACCTAGAGATATAGCCCTATCAGCAGTATCGGAAAATAAACCACTTAGATTAGCTCCTCCAAGAAATATGGATTGCATTCATGTCACACATGAGCTGTCAGAAACATTAGGATACTTTTAGCATAAATCTGTAGTGTGAAGGGTATGTTATGAATACAGTATATGATACACTGCTTACATGTAAAATAAGGATTGTGCTGAGTGACTTGCATAATGTATACATATTTACATATACATCTGTGTGCTTTAAACATCTTACTTCTACTTTTGGAGAGTTAGCCTGCATTTTCCTGCATTTTCTGTCAGAAGGCAAGGCTTACTGGAGGAGGAACTGCCAGAAACTACAAACAGGTTGCGGAAGTTGAGAAGAGAAATCTTTTTCACTAGCAAGCACCTATTCTTAAGAGTTCAAAATGCTAGCTGCTGTATCACAGGCCATTGCTGGATTTGGTAAAAGAGTTTCACACATTTCCTACTTTTAAAGAAATTCTTAAAACAAAAAAAAGTTTCCTAACTCAGCAATTTCATTTACATAAGGCAAATGTAACTACCATATTAAAAAAACAACAGTAATAATTTCAGTTTGATGCTCATGAATGCTTACTTTAGGTCTTTCCTCTAAGCTATTTTAAGGAAAGAACAAAAATGTTGAGGTTTTGGAAGGGAGAATGGTAGTTTACCAAGCTGCATTACAAAAAAGAGAGAGAAAGAAAGACAGACATACTGAGAAGAACAAAATTGACAAAGAAAGACAGACAGGAAGGAATTAATCTGGAATTATGGGAAAGAGGGGGAAAGAAAGGGAAGGGGGGGAAAGAAAGGGAAACGAAGGAAAGAGAAAGGAAAGAAAGAGAAATGAAAGGGCAAGAAAGCAAGCAAGCCAGGTCTCAGCATGAAATATAAATACATGGAGTTACATGAATTTTAAATTCAACCTGCTAAGATTTGGATGTGTCCATCCTGGTTTTACTTTTGTTGTGACAGAAAAGACTGAAGTAATCCTACCATTTTCTACTTGCTCTCCCTAAGCAGGTCACAGTGAGACCAGTTTCAGAGCCACTGCCTTCCACTCTATACCAACACACCCTGACTTGCAGTACTAATGTTGGTGAACTCCTTTAACTGTTCATTACATTGAATGCACACAAATTCCTGTTTTAATGAACAATCATGAAAGCTTCAAGGGAGGGTCCAGATGTCCACACAGAACTGGAGTGAAAGGAGATGCACAGTAATCACCACAGCTCTCATTTCTTCTTCAACCTAAGCTTGTCTTTTCCTCAGGTGCAACACCAGCCACACCTGACTATCTCACCTGAGTGCTAGCATCATGATATAAGTGACTGAAGGAGTCTCAACCAAAACTAGCATTTTCATTATGTCTATCAAATAATCAAGGGCACCGTTTCCAAGATAATTATATACAAATGAACAAAACTTACACAGAAATAGGTAAAAAATTTGCACCTCTATGAATCCGCTTAAGCATGCAAGCCTCTGTGAAGAATAATGAAATCTGACATTGATCTACATTAAAGACTCAGTAATTCAGTTTGTTTGCAAAGGCTCAATGATGCTTTAATCCTTATCCCATTCCATGCAGATTCACACATTTTCTCCCTGGGTTTTCTCCCCTGCTTCATAAATTCTACAACAGCAGACAGCCGAGACGCTCAAAGTCTGGTCTGCACCCAGAAGTTATCCTACTTTAAGTATGAAGTTCTCCTTGTGTGGTTAAAGTTATTCTAGGATAAGTGAGCCTCCAACAAGAGAGTAGGGGTCTTCTCTATACTGCTTAAACTAGGATACCTTCCAGTGGCCACATGGGTGGCTTATAACCAATAAATAAACCCTCCCGTAAGCTCACAGTTTAGCAAGCTGTCCTGACTTGGTCACAGCAAGCATTGCACAGCTCTCATTTTGGTAAAGAAGCAAAACTCAAAAGCCTTGATCAAAATAGTTACAACACTACCAGTCACCTAAGCATGCTCACTTGTACTGTAAGATTGCTTAAGAAAGCCTGTGCTTGTGCAAAATTAATTTGGTCAGCACAGGCAGTCCAGTAAAAATGCATGTGTAGATGGTGATACATGTTTCCTCTGAAGAGAATCAGCTCAGACTGTTTTGCCAGCATATCCTGTAAGCAAGGTCTTATTCCTCTTTGTGGATCATGATTCGAAAGGTTTCTGTAACTCCTTACATTCATTTACTCTTCATCATTTAATACTGTATTTCTGTGATCTTCCTTGTTGGTAGCCTCACATGCACAGAATCCAGGTTTAACCACAGGAAGCAGCTGATGCTCTCCTTTACAACAAACCTGCTTCAGTGCCAGAGTGTTTTACAACTTCAGCATCACTGCACCCACTGCCATGAGGGATTATTTAGCCAAGATCTCATTAAACTTTTTATGATCATTTGTTCAGTGTTGTGCTGTCACAACAGTATGCAAACCCATGATTCGTTACTCTTCCAGCAATAAGAGAGATCAGCCGCTGAGAAACAGCTTTATAGGTTACAGGCCACTGACCTCAAACTACACTCTCCCCTGCTGAAGAGGAGAAGAAAGCTTTCATGGTGTGGGGCTCACAGAGCATAGGGAAGGAGGACAGCTCTTTTCCCCATATGGCTGTACTCATGAAAGCATAGGATAGTACTAAATGCAAACTGCTCTAAAGCCATGACCTTAAAATTCATGGACCTGCATAAAGTTCATGGTCTCTGCATTTTCAGGAGGACTTTGACCCATGAAAAAAGTGTCTGATGGTAAGAAGGCCTCATTGAAGGTGATGTGACCTGCTACAGTAATAGCTGGTCTAAGACCCAGCTTCTCGGTATCAGAAGCTAAAAAACCACGTCACAGCTTGTCTCTGTGCCAGAAGTGCTAGAGGAATTATCTGTCAGCAACAAGGACAGGCCACCTGTTCCTTTCAGAAAGGAGGTTTTGGTGGACATTTAATCTTTCATTGTTGAGTGGTTTAACAACAGACCCTTTGCAGAAGACAACATGCCGTCTCTTGATGCTCTACAGAAGCAGTCTGCCCTCTCCTGCCTTTAGACAGGGGACATGGGCATTTGCTGAGTCAGGGGTTGAAGACTCCAAGTTCTACCTCAGACCAAAAAGCACCACTGCAGCTCAAGACAGTCTTGGGGTCATTGAAATTGCTCATCAACCCCCTGCACAACAGCATGGTCTCCTAAGTGACATCAGCATCTTGGATGTTGAAGATGGATAGGAGAAAAGAACAGATTCCTTAAGAGCAAAGCCCCTCAGAAATGACACCTGAAGCTACCAGGACGCTATGCTGGGTAATTCAGTTGGACTGCTTTTCCAGAATACAGCCCATAGTCTACAATGACATAACTCAAAAGACAAAATCAAGTGGGTACCTTTCATCTGTGCTAGCAGGAACTTGCTTATACCTCTCTCATTGCTTTCATCGTGCTATACCACAACCCTTCATTTTGGCTAACTTTCTTAATATAGATCCTAATCATACCCTGGAATCTGGTTCTGGTTTTGCACTTCCAGTAAACAGGAGGTCAGAATCAGGCTCAAGAAACAGCGTAATGTCTGCCTCACTCTTCCATGTAACACTTCTGTAACACCATACCTGCCACTGCTTTCCTGACTGGCTTGGCATGTACGTTGCTGGGAGGCTTCGAAGGCTGGTTTTCATGGGTGACCCTACAATTGTACCTCCTGCCTCACTTGTGGAAGGCTCACTGGCCACTGCCATTTGGTACTGGGAGTAGCCATAGAGGTTGTTATAGTAAGGATACAGGGAGGGCTGGTAAAAACTGCTGTAGTAGGAGGAGTCCACAACCAAATCAGACGTGCTCTCCAAGTGCCCTCTGCTGGTGATGGAAGGGATTTCCTGGATCAGCATCCGGCCCTCTGAAAAAGGAGAAAAAAAAGGTCATTATGACACAAGAGGCTCCATGAAGACCATGACCTTTCACCTTCTGATAAGCTATCATTCCTGAAGGCTGGACAAAGAGTAGTGAATAGGAAGAGATGTGCGCTGGAAGGGAAGCACGTCTGGATGTTTGGTGGAAACTCAAGTTAACTGACATTCACTCGAAGCCTGAGACCACCACCTACACGTATTGCAGAACGCAAAACAGGAGATAAAACCAACTGCTGTTAAGACAACATTCTGCATCCTCGAGCAGCATCAGTTGATCTGATGATGATTTCCACCAGCTAAGGATGCAGACCACTATTATCTTTAAATTTTAATGTTGTGCAAAGTCTCTGTTAACAAACTCCCTGGAAGCAGCAAGGCTCCAGCTACAGGATAAGCCCCCTCCAGCCAGTGTCCTGCAGGCAACAAGACACTTTCTGAGCATGCCTCTAGAAAGCGTGAACACCCACAATGCCAAGAGAAGCTGCAGTAGGGAAAGCAACGCATGATCAACCAAGGTATCTCAGAAACCCAATCCCTGAGCAGTGAGAATGTCAGTCATGGCCCAGCCTCCAACCCCAAATTTAACTCCTCTTTACCTTCAAAATCACAGAGCAGAACAAGCTCCCACACCTCTAGTAAAAGCAGAGGAGGAAGGGACTGCTTGTGACTTGATGCCTGCAATCTGAAATGCCTCCAGACCAGAGGCCAAATGGCTGCACTCCCCACAGGCTATCCCCTCAAAGGTTTGCCTCCCTTGTTGTTCCCTAAGATGCTTCCTACAGGATGTTTTAAGATCCATTTTTCTCACTCCAGTGTCAATCACTGTGTCTTGCACTGTCTACAAGGATGAAAAAGGAAGGTGCTTGTTGGTACTGCTTCACAGCCAAGCTCTTTCTGACACACTGCTGAGCCAGACACAGCAAGAAGTTGTCACAACCTTAGGAAATCTACCCACACGGTGAACACATATTTACATATTAAACAAGGGAGCAACTGTAAATCCCACCATCCCTGCAGCTCCTGTTTTAGCTCACATCCCTGTAACCCTGCCCTGCACTAACTCTTGGAAGTATTTGCAGAATGATCCCTTCCACAGGGAGTTCTTGCCCTTTCCAAATGTTGTCTATCTTACATGGAGGAGAAAAGGATGTGGCTTAGAGCATACTTATGAGCTCTAAAGGGCTATCAGTATGGAGGTGAAGCAGCATGGACAATAGCTATCTATAGCCCTAGGAGAGATGTCAGGCCAAGTTTGTTTTTCATCTTTCTCTTGACATATCTATACCTTGGTTACTTACCTGGAAAATGAATACAGTAGCATTTAGCAGCCTCTGAGAGTCATGGTAATAACTTCCATTGTACTGTGTACTAGATGCAAACTAATTTACTAATTTTATTGCCATTTACAATGCAATTCTGTTGAAGCTCTTCAGCTGTAATGAAAGCTCTCTGCAATCATGGACAGACCCCTTCCAGGTCACCTAAATTACTCTGCCCTTGCTAACATTTTGTTGACATCAATGAACTACACTGATTTACTAGCAAACAGAGTCTTTATGCCTCCTGCACTTGATTTTTCTGTCCCTCAGCCCTACACAAGCAAGAACCAAGCCAGCTGACCTTTTTCATTTGGAACACCTCTCCAATTTGCACACAGAACTGAGGAGTCTGCAATGCCTTCAGAGTTTTTGCACATTCATATTTGTATGAAATTGTGTTATTGGCACTCTTCTACTTCTGGGTAGGCCTCTCTTCAAGTCCCCTTGTCCATGTCTTTGATAAAATCAGAACTTACATCATGGACACTGAACAGCCAACATTTCTGATATATCACAGCACAAGCCTGACTTCAGTCCTCAAATTTAGCTCCCCAAAAAGCTGAGGTCCAGCTGTTCTGCTTTTTGTGCTGTAAAATAGAAGCCAAACCCAAAATCCTTCAGTAGGTTCCCTGCTGGGATGCAAAGTTCACATGAAACAGAGATAAGCAAGGGAGCTGGCTGCAGAACTTCTGGTAAGGTGATGCCACGCTGCACAAATGAATATTTTCTTCTGAAAACTTTGCAGTGTCTATCCACTTGCAATGCATTGTAGAAAGGGGTAATATTTTCTACTAACAGTGCTGGTAACAGGAAGATGGGTCTTCTTTACAGCTACACATAAAAGGTTAACCACCCTGAGGTGTCAGCAGCTAGAGAGAAGAAAGGGATAGAGTAGCAGCTTTTGCTGCAACTTTTGGAAGGGTCACTGCACCTCCATACAGGGGACAAGGTGGGCAAGGCTGCAACAGAGACATGCCCATAGCTACCTCAAGAAATCATACAAGTGTTCTAGTGGCTAGTAGAGTACTACAGCTTCTTCCTAAAGAAAGAGTAGCAGTGGCACTCTTGTCTTGTGTAAGTAGGGAAAAACACCTTTTCCCGCTTCTTTTCCCTTTCTACCTCCTGAAATTTGCCACTGGAGGTGCAAAGGGGTTGACTTTGCTGCCACCTGTCTTGCCTTTATCTAGATGCATAACAGTTGCCTGCAGTTCAGCACTCAGGGCTGTATGAAATCAGCAGAATGGTCCTCTGATTTCCTTTGGCTGTCCCTCTGCTCTCCAATAGCCTCTATAGTACTATCACCTGCCCTCTCAAGACTCAATATTGAGTCTTGAGTAGTAGAGTTCAGTTGAGTTGGTTACCTGCTCATTCATAGCTACCCACACACCCATATACACAAATCCCAAGTGTCAGCAGTCTGAGGCATTTTTCTCATATAAATACAGAACTGTGGAGGCCATAGTACCTGGCATGTAACTCCTCTGAGTTGTGTCCACAACTCAGAGATGTGCCCCAGCAGATTAGCAATAAAAACAGAAACCATAAGAAAGGGGACAGTTCAAGTGGAAGGACAGAAACATTCAATCCCATTCAGGACTATGACTTCTGAAAAGGCATTGGCAAGATGGCCAGGAGAGTTATTTTCCCTAAAACCCAAGCCACACCATCCTTCTGAAGATGGAAGGACTGACAACATCTCACAATGAGCAGGAGAAAGATGCCACATGCTTCAATTCATGCTTTCCCACAAATTCAGGAAATAAGATTTTCTTTGATGTCATGCGTTGAGACAAGTATCTTCTTTTTCTTTCTGTAGCAGCTGCAACAGAAGGGAGGTATCTCACTCAAGACAAAGCCTCATGCCATGTGGACTGTGGGTAGATGTCAGGTCACACTAAGTCAAAGCACCCAATGGGTTACTTTAAACTCCTTGCAGTCTTGAACCAGAGAATTTGAGGGAAGGATACCTCTGCAGATCTGAGCTCTGGAAGGTCTTCAGTGACTGGCGTATGAGTAAAGGACAGGTCTGCAGTCCAGCTCTACACTCTGGCCCCACCCAGCCTGGCTGAATCATGTAATTTCTTACTATTTATGTAGACATCATACATACACAACACATATAGAACATACACAACTGTAAATACATTAAGGAGAATGAGTTTTGTTATTCATGGAAAAAGCCCTGATAGTCATTTTATTATGGGCAATGAAAGCTCAAAAAGAAAAGCACATCACACCAGCCAGAACGTACATTTTAAGTAAGTGCTAAGCACCAAGAAAAGCAGAATTAAAAGCCAATGAACTCTGCTAAAGTGTCCTAGGAATAAATTAAGGTACTTGGAGAACTGCACAGAGATTTCACATTTATCACATGCAACAGGGACTTTTTTTCCCTCTCCGTGCTGGTTCCTTCCAGCTAAGGTTTGCTAGCCAGCTGGTAAGTAAGCACACTGCTTCTGGGCTGCAGCATCCTTATTTGCAGAATAGGGCAGACCTTTGGAGGTCCTTTCCAACCCAGACCATTCTATGATTCTAGGATCTACTGGAAACAATGGCTTGTAACAAAATTTTAACTAATTGGGATCCCTCTGGTTGCTTTTTGGTCTCTACCTGCAAGTCTTGATTCCTAGCTACAGGCTGAACCTTTCCACAGCCTCACCTCCAGCAGCTCAATAAGGAAGGTGTCCTCCTCAAGGGAGGCTGTCAGTCTATGATTGCATTTTCCACCTGAAAGGAAGAACACCAAGGTTAAGAAATCAGCTCTCAGCTGGTTTGTTTTTTTTTTTTGTTTTTTTTTTCCAAATGTAATTCAACACAGCTGAATAGCTCTGCTAGCAAGGTGAAGGGTCCTCCCCTGCCTCAGAGCTTGCTGCATTAGAACACCTGCACATGAGGGGCAGCCCTGAAGTTCATTGCTCTAAGGGGAGTAATTTTCAAGAGGAATTAAGCTCTCAACAAGGCAACTGCTGCTGCACTGTCAGACTCCCACTCTGCCCCTTCACCTGCCCTTTGGAACAAGAGGGCTGCTGCAGGAGCTGGGCTTATACCTGGGCTGGCTGTTTTCACCCTCTACATGGAAAAACTGGGAAGGGCCCCTGAGTCTATCCCCTGGCACCAGCCACAGATTTTACCATTTTGCAAACTCAAAACAGGACACAACGAAAATATAGGACTGAAGCTGTACAAGACAGAACAGAAATTTGAAGAGCAAAAGACTACATGATCAGTTAAAATTCTTACTCAAGTTTTGGAACATCAAATCTACAATGTAGGGCCATCACTGCCTCTCCATATGTGAGCAACGCCCTTACAGTGAGACAACAGTTTTCCATGCAGCTGGACATGCAGTTGCGCCCCTGGATCTCAAACCCCTTTTCTACCTTTTTACTAATTCCTGCAGAGAAGCGATACTACTTTTTTTTGCACTATGTACAGAGTGTGAAGTATGGTCCACTCTTTCACAGATCAATATGATGCACGATAAATACTGCTATTGATCTTGTAGTGTTGTAGACAACTCTCTAGCTCTATGGCATATTAATAGTTGTTAACCAGTAATTCATTTCAGGATGGCTGGGATTTTCTGTTAAGGAAGGTGAGTTCTTGGGGTCAGTTACACATATGGGTCTTACACATTCAGTAACTTATGAGGGGCTTCTGCCTTCACTTGGCAGAGCATGGCAAAAAACAGTGGTCCACTCTTCAGTTAATGTAAACCAGTCTCAGATCATTTACTTCAATAAAGCTATGACAATTTACATGAATGCAGATATGCATGGCAAAGTCAATGCAGAAGCCAGTAAAACAGATCATTCTTTCCCTTCTTATGTTTTGGGAGGAGAGAGAAGGAATGTCAGGGAATTTAAAGGAAGTTCTATCATCATCTCTATTTCACAGTGCAAACACTTTTAAGCACACACACTGAGAAATACAAACACTGAAGTTCTGTCTGTAACATTCACTCATTCATTCTGTATACAAACATGGAGTAATTTGTATTCCTATCAGTACTAATAAGAGCCAGTTATACATCTTATTACATACTGATAGCTAAACATTCCCAGACAAGACTCTGATGCTGAAGTCAGATGACACAGAATCTATACTATTAGACTTTTTCAGTGTCTAAACCAGGGTGGTAACACCAAACTGCATACTGGGAATGGTTACTGGACAGAATATTAGTCAGCTTGGGATGGATGTTCATCAGGAATTGTTTTTAAAATCAGGACAGCACATCCAGTCATGTTTCAGTGTCTGGGAGCATGCAGTGGCACAGTCCCATTTACTTACGTGGACATTAAGCGCCAATTAGTCTCCATTTGATTTTTCTATTTCTTTTAGAAAAGAGAGTCTGTATATGGAGTATAGCAATTAAGGGAACTTCACTGCCTGAATCTATTGACATGAGTTCCTATATACACGTATGGTTAGGTTTTATTTCTTCTATGTCTACAGAGACTCTGCACATACATAGACATGCTGCTAAAAACAGAGAACTGCTCAAGGAACACATTTACTCCAGGAGAAGGAAGGTATAGTCACTGCCCAGTAGACAAAGCTCAGCTTCTGGTAGTTTACACTTTCTGTAGTTTTCAATTCAGAGTCACTGTTTACATCACTGTAATGTTAGTATCTTCCTGCAACCTGGCTTCTGCAGCAGGGAACAGTTATGTCATTAAACCACCAAAAATTAGTTAGTCAGAAAACACTTGCCTTTGGGCCTCCAGAGAGCCTTGGATTTCTACCTGGTAACTTTGCTTTGTTCTGTATATAAAGCATCAGTGCAATCCCATTAACTGGTTTGGCAATAGAAAGTCTCACAATGTGTCAGTTCCAATCACAGCTGGCTTTGAGGTTGGACAGTAGCCTTGAATAAGGCTGGTGTGAAATCACTCCCTAGTACCATAATCAGAAACGATGGAACAATATATTTCTCCCACTAGACAATCATGACAGAGGTATTTCAGATGTCAAAGAAAGCTGGCACCATTATTTACTTTCTGTGGAGACACTCTGTCTCCCAAGAAACAAAACCCACATGCTCACTCTGCCTGTGAGAGGAGTATCTGTTCTCTTCCCATTAGAAGTTGTGGATTATCTTTGGTTCCAGCATTGAACTTTTAGCTTGCTATAAAGTTAATGTGCTAGACAATGTTCATTCCAGGCAAGACTGTGGGGCTGTGTATTTTCTGCCACCCCCAAAAAAGGCCATTATCTGTAATTACCCATTACCATGCATAATTATTTCTTCTATTCTGGTCTATGGCCCCCAGGACTTTATGCTGTTACAGCTCACTGCATTATCTTATCAAATTTGTTAAGGAAGCTTTTTTGACCTTTTGAGCACTTGTCACAGCACATACAAAAGCCAGCAGTAAATTGTCTAAGTATGTAGTATGTGATTTATTATTTGTCCCCTGCATAGCAATATCATACAAAATACTACACACCAACACCTTCCATATTCTCATTCCCTGCTTTAACTAAAATGAGAAAAAGAAAGGAAACTGTGTTAATAAGAGATGGAAGGGAAGAGGAATATGGGAATTTGAGGAACATGATGGCAACAAATGGCTATGTCTGAGCATCAGGCTCTGAAGCAGGTCCCAGGTAATCTTCTCTCCAATTCCACATTTTGTCTTTCTCTTCTCCCTCCCTGGTCTGATTCCAGCATTTCCGCTTCTTTTCACACCTGCGTAGCTCTGCTGAACCCTACTCTGTCACACAGAACACCATTAATTGCTCCTTCAGTAAACAGAATGGGGTATTTAAATGCCTCTCTTCCAACTTACAGTTTCTATCAATACAGTACAATTTCCTGAGACAAACTTGGTCCAATATGACTTTCAGAGGGATTGTCCTTCATAGATATTTATGTGAGCACATAAAGGAACAGTTTTTTGTCTCCACTGATTCCACAGAATTACAGAATGGTAGGGGGTGGAAGGGACCTCTAGAGGTCATCTAGTACAACTCCACTGCCAAAGCAAAATCACCTAGGGCAGGCCACACAAGAAGGCAGCCAGGCAGGTTTTGAAAGTGTTCAGAGGAGACTCCACAATCTCTCTGGACAGACTGTTCCAGCACTCTGCCACCCTCACACATTGAGGTAGAACTTCCTGTGTTCCAATTTGTATCATCTAATCACCTGCCAACTTCTATCATGCTTTTCACCCAGGACAAAACAACCAGTCATCATCATGTCTCTCTGAGAGCCAGGGCAGAGCCTACACGTCCTGCAACATTGCCTGCTGTATGAAGCAGCTGGACTAAGTGTTATAGGCAAGGAGTGGGCAGAACTTCAGCAGTGTCTACAGGCAGGAGATGGCTTTATCCACCAAGCCATTAACAGCTGTGCTCCCCTGCTTCTCAAGGTTTACTCATTGCCAGAATAATACACGTTTTCACCAAGAAGGAATGCACATTGCTTTTTCATTCCCTCTACGAATAACACTGGAGCCATTGTCTGAACAAAGCAGAATAAGCCTATCTAGTTCCACCTATAGAGGGCTAAACCAGTTTTAAGTGGGATAGCACATCTTGTCAAGGACACCTGCCAAAAAGAGGCCTCCTGGGATAAAAGTTAAGAAGCAAGGACAGCACATTTCAAGAAAAACTGGCAGATCCCAGAATTGAGGCTGTTACCATCTTTCTTGAGCTCTGCAGTGGATGTACTCAACACATAAGCTTTCAGTGAGAAATTGACACAATGCTTTTGCTCATGATGTCAAAACCCACCCTATGAAATGACTTCAACATGTGCTGGTGTAGTCTGGCAAAGGCATAAGCATTTCAGAATAATCACTTGTGGATTAATGAAATCTTAGATGAGGGGGCCACTGAACAGCAAAATAAATTGTCATCTCTCACCTTAGGATGTGTTTTCTGGTCTTTTAATCCCTCCCACATCTCCTGCCTGAGCCCTTCCAAGTTCAAGCCCAGGTGTGCAGGTTCAGACCACAGTAATATCCCCAACACCAGCGGTAAAGAGGAACTAGGGAACAGTATGAACAAAACAAAGAAGTATCATACCTCTCTCATTCCCTCTCAGCCAAATCTAGCCAAATTCTCCCACCATGAACTTCTAGGTTCTTCACTGCCTGTCAGTCCATGCTCACTTTTCTATTGCTTACTAAGACAGCCTGCGGCAATTGAAGGCTTGCTTCCAAGGTACCAATGGTGAGGACCACACAGCTCACAGTCAATAGCACATCCCTCTGAGACGTCTCCAAAACCACCACCACCACCATCAGCTTCCCCACTCAGACCTACACGTTCAGACTGATAGGATCATCCTTCTTAAAAACCATGCAACACATACAGCATTAATTCTCAGTCAGTTCAGTTTCCCAATCAAGATGTCAAAGGACACAAAAATGAAATGCTTGCAGAATCTGATTGCATCAACATGTTACTTTGTCAAGTAATTTTGTAATGATGAAGGATTACTAATTGACAGAATCTTTTACACATAAACTTCTGTTATTTCAGGTTTTGTGAGCGTTCTTTAACAACTGCATTTCTCCCCTTCCCACAGATTTCAGTCTGCTGTGTGGACTGTTCTGCTGTTTTCACCAAAAATTATTTCAGACTGATGGATTTGCAGCCACTCATCCTATCATATTTGCTTTTCTTAAACCTTGGCGTGACATCAGCTTTCTTCCAGGACTTAGGAATTTCCCCAGCATTAAAAGACTTCTGGAAATCAGCATTAATGGACCAAAGAGATCTTCAGCCAGGTTTCCTGGCTTTGCTGGGTTTATTTATTTAAATACTGCATGCAAGCAATCTATTCTGCTGATTCCAGTTACTGCTAGAATTGAAAGCAAAATGTTACCATCTCCACATACAGCAACATTATTTGCCTTTTTTCAAAGACCAGAAAAAAATATTGAGCATTGTTTCCTCTCTTCCACATGAGGAATTACTATCCCATAATACAACAAATTACTTTTAACTGTGTGTCTACATTCCTAAATACAAGCAAAAAAAACCTAAAAAAATTAGGGTTTTTTTTTTGCTACAAACTTGGCAAAAGAAGTTTTAATTTATTTTCAAAAGAAAATGTGGCTTGAGAGGAAAAAACCCAAGAAGGCAGAAATCCCATCCAGAAGACTGCAGTATGGCAAAATAAGTTTCCCAGTCACACAGTCCAAATCCAGCCTCTGCTAAGAGGAGTTGATACCAGCACTGGAGAGAGCACATTGTGTTCACAATCAGTGTACATTTAATAGAAATTATCTGCTGCAAGCATTTAGCGTGCAGATAATACCCTCCTAAACCCTCCTAATATGGCTAAACAAATAAAGGGTACAGAAAATATTTTTTATTTCCACACTTAATGCAAGCTTCAGACCCTCCTAAGATGTCTACAGCAGTAAATTCTATTTCCAACATCTTCTGCCACTGACTAGAGCAGTGTTGTTGATCTTTGTATCTGAGCTGAAGGGTAATGTTTGTTCTCTCCTTACTTGCACTTTTGGCCTTTATAATACAGCTGGAGTGACTGTATTTAAATCTCTATCAGGAAAAAAAAAAGGCTTTAGTAAAGAAAAAGCATTCAAAATATTTGAACGTGGTTCTCTATCCGTGAAGATGTCAGGTACTACTTTAATGCTACCACGTATGTTTGTTCACGCTGAATTGAGCAGGTTTATTTACATTTTTAGTATTACTAGCATGCATGACAGCCAGCAGGATCAGGATCAATAAAATCAGTGCTTTAGTAAAGTAAGAGCATGAGAAACAAGTGTCATTTTCAATCTTCAACGTAACAGCTGGGAGTGTATGACTGCTATGTGTGCAAATATATATATACACAAACACATACATATTACTATTAATCTTGAGACATCTAAGAAACTTACGAACATTTAAGTTGTTACATTCACACATCCCTCATGTTACTGAAGTGTGTAATAGGGGCAAAACTTAAAAACAGCACAACTTTTTAAAAAGTACAGGAAGAACTTGTAAGAGAAAGGAAATTAGGAAAGAAAAACACATTTCTAGACAGTGATGGAAAGCAGCCCAGACACCTGCAGGCACAAAGCAGCCAGCTGAGAGGAGGAGAAAGAAACTTGGTGTGGATTAAACGTAAAGAGATTTAAGTCATTAACAAGAGATCAAAGAGAACATTAGAAGGGAGGGAACACTTTACAAGTGTCTGAGATAGGAGACCTTGGAGGAAATATGACTGGGATAAAATCATTATAGCTCACACTAAAAATAATAAAGGGAGTAGGACAATGTTCGGAATTAGCTGGAGTCCATGGTTGGATATAATCTATATGATGACAGAAACAAAGAAGGTTTCTAAAAAAGACTAACTAGAAATAAAAGGAGGGCTTTTCACTCTGTCTACACAATACATGATGGAAAAACCAGTATGAGTGGCAAAAAACCACTGCAGTCACCCATTGGGCCTGCAAAAGTGAGCAAAAATCACATGCACTTGCATCACCTTTGTGTATGATTGCCAGTGTTACATAGAAGGAATAATTACCATTTGGACTCAAAAAATCTGCTTCCAGGTGAATACAAATCGATCACTAATGAATTTTGTTCATGCACAACTGATACATATAAATGCACAGAGACTGGAACCACAGTGGCTTACATCAGCTGAGGTTCAGTTGTGCCCATGACTACAGGTATCCAGGTCAGCTAACGGCAGCCTATGCTGTAAGCAATAGGAAAAAGTTTTAGTGAAGTTCAGGGAAAAAGATAAAAAAAATGAGGAATTAGAAGTGTATGAAAAAGCCTTTCTACAAAAGAAACCTTCAAAACTGTGTTTTAATCCCCAAGTAACTAAACTGAAAATGGAAAACAGGCCAACGCGATGAATTAGGACGTTAGTTGATAAATAAAGCAAATGAAAGCAGTCTTCAAGGTGTAAGAAAGCATGTGAAAAAAAAAGAAAAAGCAAGAAATCACGTCAGTGCTCAGTTAAGAAGAGTGCAGTACTCCTTCACTCCCCACTTTTATCTTTTCCAAAAACAAAAAGCCCCACACATTCAGATAACTGTTTCAAGGACGCAGAAAGGAACAAGAGGCTAGCTACACGTAGTGTAATAATGTGCCCATAGATAAAAAATTCCCAGTACATCTTCTGCTGCTTCTCCATTCCTTATCTCAGTGTTTATAATGAGAAACGGAAAGCATAAGCCAGCACAGACAACCTTCTAAACGTGAATACATATATGCAAACACCAATGTGATAGAGGAAGAGCTTCAAGGCACAAAGAAAAGCAAGGGCTGCCCAACAGCCCCGTCGGCTTTCAGTGGGAAGGAAAATCCCAAGCATCCAGGTGCTTGGATAGTGTACTCTCTAAAAACTGTTCGGCGCATAGCAACAGCTACTCAGCACGGACTTTGCTCTAACCAGTAGCTCTATGTCTGCCGACTTCATCTGGTGAGAAAAAGTCAGACAGAAAGATGCTGCAAACACGGAAAGTTCTAGGACAAAAGATGCTGGGGCGGGGGGAATTACGGGAATTACAATGTATTCCCTATTCTTTAGAGTAAAAAGTTTTTCTGAAATGCGAAAGGATGGAAATGCCTGCTGAGCTGCCTGTGGGTTTCCACTTCCATCCCCCTAGCTAAAAGACAGTTAGAGAAGCCCTCGGGCAGAGCAGCCTTTCTATTGCAAAGTAAGTGGGTCTGAGTAGCTCACAGCTGCCGGCACAACTGCTGCCCCAACACACTAGAAAGCCCTTCTCGGTTCCTGTCACTGGTGAAGATAGCCCTGGACACACAGAGTACACTTAGACAGAAAAACAAAAGCAATCTTCTCTGAGGTTTTCTATATCCTTTTGTGCTACTATTAGTTTTCACACTTTCACAGGAGCTTCAGACAGGTTTGACCGCCGGAAAGAAAGAATAAAACTTCCCAGTTTAGAGGCTTAACTCTAAAAGCTGCATCTAGTTCAACAGGACTCACCAGCACAACAAATACTACACTTTCGACAGAGCCCATGCTTTATTGAATAAACATGTATAGCACTTTTGACCTTAGCTCAGACGAAACAAGGGCACCTACACACACACACAGACACACAGAGTTGCAAAGATGATGAAACAAAACTGCTTGAAAGGAGTAGTAGGGAAAGAGTAAACTTTAAAAACTGCAAGCTCTAGACATGGAGAACTGGAAACACCTAATCAGGGATGCAGAACCCTGTAACATTATGATTTATTTAAGACAGCCAAGCAGTGGCCAGAGGCAATGAATCATACAAGAGTCGACAAAGCTGCAGGAGATTTCTGTCATCTAGTTTAACCTGCACATTGTCCAGAGTTTACCCCTATTTTAATCACTTGAGATCATAATCCAACACACTCTTAAACACCTCTCCTGATTATGCTTCACTTATCCCCTTGTCCTTATGTAGGTCATTCCATTGCTAATTGCACCTCTAGTTAGGAGAAGAAGTGTCTACTGTCTAATTTAATTTTGTCTTTTTTAGTTTCAAGCCGTTGCTCCTTGTTATGCTGTCTCAAGCACTGTAAATAATCCTTTCCTCCTCCTCCGTATTATTACCTCTCAAATATTTATAGACTGCTATATCCACCCTTAGACTCCTTTTCTACAAGCCATACATCATTTTTGTCATCATTCCCTCTGTATTTTCAAATTTATCTATGTCCTTTTATAATGAGATCCTCAAAACTCCTTTGCAGTGTTCCCAAGCGCAGTGAAACCAAAGCTGCAGAGAGAGGCAGAAATGCACCCACCCTCTCTTCACAGGCAATACCTTCTCAGACAACTCCAAGCAAAATGCATGTGATGTTGGTATGAATTGAAAATCACAAAACCATGGCCATCACGCTGCAGAATGCTTCATTCATCACGTAGCTTTATCAGTCAGAAATCATAAAAGCTTCTTTGGGAAAAGTTTTACCCTAAAACAAGGAAAGATCATTCAAAATTAAATACTCTGAATATTTCCTTAGTCCAACTTGAAACAGGTTTAGCATCTGAGAAAAGACACCGTAAAGGCAGAAGATAACCTCCAACAACTGCTTCCCATGAAAAAGTCTAGCCCATGCTATGGATAAGACAACACTGCAAGAGAGAGGTAAAACACTGCACAAACCCTAACAAGAGACACATACAAATGTGATTTTTTGTTTTCATCTTAACTACAACTAACTACAGCAAACCAGATGACTGTAGACAGAAAGGTATTAGTTATTTGCAGGCTAAGGATGCAAATATTACTTTTTTTGCCAGATGTCACAATCCAGTAAAGACATGTCATATTCAACCATGCTCTTTTCTTTTGAACAGATTTGTTCTCTGTGGGACAATCTCAGGAAATGCACCAGGAAGACACAGATACAGCCACTTTGCTCTCGGTATCAAAGAGTTGGTAGGAATAGAAGGCAGCCAGCAACTAAAACTGGTGAAGAAGTAGTAAAAGGTGCAACAGGAAAATAAATTATTTGGAAAGTAACAAGATGTAAAGACAAAAGGAAAGAGCAGGGTGATGGGCAAATAATCACTGCAGAACCACCAAGACCTCTGAGAACTTGCAGACATCATGTTAGCCTTGGCACAGGCAGGCAAACCAGCTAATGCCTCCTTCTCCTTACTGCTCAGCTCTTCTGAGGCTGCTGCCACCTGAGCTAGCAGTTCTCCCCATCCACCTTGTCAGCATCCACAATGCTAATTTTCTCTTGAAATCTACCCTAGACGTAGATATAATTTTTTTTTAAGTCATAAGAGGCAGGCTTGCAATTACTGATCAGTGGCTGAATTTATCATTTCAGTACATTGACTTAATGTCAGTACAAAAAAATGCATGAATTTAGTAAATTCACAGAACAGCTTATTTTGAAAAGAACCTCTGGAGGCCAGCTGGCTCAAACTCTGCTCAAAATAGGAAGATATTCACAGCTGGATCATGTTCAGGCATCATCCTGGAAGTTTTGAGTCTCACCAAAATTCCCTGGGCAACCTGTTTCAGTGATTAAGCGTTCTCACAGTGAAATGGCCATGGCAGTTTTCTCATGCTACCCATCAGCTGACTTGAGTCTGACTTTTTTGACAAAACCAAAATTGTAATTTTGACAGCACACGACATTATACTGTACAGACTTACAAGGACTTTCTTTCAAAAAGACAAATTATGTAATTTAAAAAAACACACACACCAAAAAAAACCAAACACACCACAAAACAAACCAAACATACACCTAGAAAAACAAACAAACAAAACCAACATCCAACCGAAAACAAACAAAAAACCCCTGCAATCCAGGCCTGGCCCAATTATGATGACATTTTTTCACCTCATTACCTATGCAGCTTAACACCTGCAAAGTCAGGCACCCATTTTTGAAAACACAGTACAGTGTCAAAGAGAAGGTCACTGCAAAAGATAGTATCAAAAAAGCAAAGAGTAAAAGAAAAAAGGCAGGATTTTCAGAGGCACCTAGGACACAGTGAGTTCAAAGGGATCTCAGTACCATAACTCATTAGGTATAGTATTACTGCTGACCCCACTGTAGTACATATTTACTAGCAGATAAAGCATCATGTGTTTCTCAGTTTCACAAGGTGGGCAGTACCTAGTTGGAGAAATGCAAAAAGGACACTATTTTGTTTCCATCGCACATAATAAATGTAGCAAAGGGAAATAACAATCACAAGCTTATTGTTCACAATTGCTGACAGAGGTATGTTTGTCAAACAGTGATACCACAAAAGACACCTGAACAACACCCTTATTAATGGTAATAGGGAGCCAATGGGAAACTGGCAAATAACTAATACCATTCTGTCCACAGTCATCTGGTTTACTCTAGTTAGTTGCAGTTAAGATGGAAGAAAAAAGCCAATGGGAAATTTGCCACTACAAAGCACAGGAGTGGGAGCTGGCATTGAGCATCATACAGTAGTCCTGTCTACGCTGGATGCTTCTAAATTGGGCACACACGAGCACAGAGCAGCAGAAAGATGGAAGGCTCTCCAGCCTGTCACTAGGTGATGCATGTCGCAGTCACACCACCCTATCTGCCAAATGCCAAATGTTCATTAGCCACAATCATTAGTGACTAGGACTAAATAAAATGGATGAAAGGTGCAATGCACTATCACCCTCCCTTAGTGTAAGCAGCTCTCATTTGAAGGTGTTCCCCGATTGCCCTTCTCCCCTTTCCCCAGCCCACAGTGATTTCTAAATATAAAAATGGCATAAATACCAAACTGATGTGGAACAGGGAAAAAACCAGCTTTCATAAACTGAGGACATCTGCAAGGCCTGGTTTAAGTGCCTCATCTTTTTTCTGAGCCTTGCACAGTAGCTAACCTAACAAGATGTACTCACCCTACAGAAGGAAGGACCATCACTTCAGATGCTCTGGAATCACACCTTTTTTTGCTGCTTGCACAGTTAACCAGCCTTTGCTCTCAAAAACACAGCTTGTGAAGGGAAAACAGAGAGAACTACAAAATCTGTTTGCATGAGGTTCTACTAATGCACTGGGATCCTGCTCTGCTCCCTTTCCAACTACCCTGCAACTTCTCAGTTTGCTTTTGAGTGAGGAAGATATGGTCCTCCCAAGGTAAACAGTTTCCAAGCCTGAGGTGGTACATGCAACAACTTCTATGCTACAACTATGACAATTCATTTTTCCCTTTTTCAAAACCAGCATGTCATGAAGGCATCTGAAAAACTGTCTCTGGCCTCCCCAGGTGGCACAATATTTCTCATCTGCCAATAAAATGGATACAGTGTGGAAAGACTCTCATTCTGGTACCATGTCTGATTTGTGTGACTCCTTCACACACTACTCCTCTGCTGGCAAATGATGTATGATGTGAGTCCAAATTCTTGTGATGCCAAAAACTTATATGAAGAACAGAACTATCACTGTCAAAGCCCAGAACTTTGTGTCACATCATACCTGGCAGTTTCTTGTCCAATAAAAGATCTTTACATGCTAAGAAACAAACAAACAAAAAGCATCAGAATGTTTAAGCAGTATTCTTCCCCCAAAAAAATCACACTTTGGTACAGGCTGTACTCTGACATTTGATGAAGCCACCCCACACGTCTGGCTGAAGGTAGGGCATCCTTTGCAGCTTCAGGAAGTCACTGGTGGTATTCAAGTCATATCCATGAGCACTGACACTGCTTTCAACAAATTAATCTACCAAAATTATTTGGGATGGAACTTTAGACAGTGCAGCTGCTTTCAAGTTTCATTTCTGTTGCTACTTAAGGTGCCTAAAAGGAGCTGAATCCCATTTCCTATTCATAAACAGATTCTTCCATTACTAGGTGAATAAAGCTGACTCTGCCTTGATTATTGGCTGGAATCTAATTTTCTCTCTGTACACTGAATCATAGAATTGTTTAAATTGGAAAAGACCTTTAAGATAATTGAGTCAAACGATTAGCCCATCACTGCTGGGTGCACTGCTAACCCCTGCCTCTAAGCATCATGTCTATGTATCTTTTAAATACCTCCAGGTGTGGTGCCTCAACCACTTCACTGGACACTTAAAGTTGTCACCCACAAAGCTAAATGTTGTCACCCACACAGTTATTTAGTCAAATGCTTGAGAAACAATGTATTTTAATTGGTAAAAAGTAATTAGAAATAAAAAATCCACTGTAGGAAAGATGATTGCAACCCATTTACAACTGCTCTGACCAAATACTTGCAAAGAATTAAAACTACTTTAGAATTAGGCACCTTCATGTTTTCAGATCTCTATTTATGCATGTTTGTTACATGAATGTTTTTCATTAAAAAAACTTCATTTAATTCAATTAGTAAGAAATTATTAAAGTGGCATTAATAAACTAAATACTTCCATTCACTTTTAATAAACACCAAGATTCAAATTTTGTTGTCTGTAAAGAAATGTCATTTTTGGCCTTTCTGTTCTCCTGAGTTACCCACAATCTCTATGTTACTGAACATACTGCTTTAATCTTTAGTCTGTTTTTTCCATGTCTATAGGCAAAGAAGGCAGTAATCCAAATATGAAAGGAGTAATTAAGTCAATTCAAAGATGACACTAACATGATTGCAACAATGAAAAAAAAAAAAAGCTAATAAAAAGCTATTTATTGCTTTATCAACCAGTTCTTCTAAAAGTTTCCCAAAGAAATTCCTCCATACTGGTCTGAAATTGTCTCTCTGCAATGGATACAACAAACCCATCTGACAAGGCTTTAAATGGCCTGCAAAACAGGGTGATGTTTTGACAGGCATATATATGCACTGTCCTTTGATTAGTCAATGCAAGACATTGTCCCCTTCAGAAGCAACTCTTTAACCTGCACTACTACCATCAGCACAGATGATCAAAAAATGAATGAAATTTCATTTTCCTTTCCTCTATGCTTGCTGGCTTTTTCCTCTCCCCCCTATCTCTACAGCAGAAGTCAATTACATCAGTTTTGGTTTTTATACCTATTTGATCACTGTATTTGTGAGGCATAAGCTCTGCATAGGAAAAAGTATTTTGCCTAGAGTTTTCACTCCAGCACATTTATGCCCTAGCTGTGCTTTGGCTTGGTTTTAATGAATATGAAGACCAACACTGTTTGGTTTTTGGTCTGGGTTTTGTTCTGTTTGACAAGGGTTAAATGCAGTACAGTAAGGCCTATTAGAGTGGAAAGACTACATCAGTCTTCCATAGTTTATCACACCTGGCCACACAGAACAGATGGAACACCGTATCAAAACATGTAAAGTAGGCAGCTCTCTGCTGCTGGGGTCAATTACATTGCCTACATACTTCGCTCCTATACAATGCTGAAAACTCTCCAGTTTTGAAGAAGACACACAGCCAGCCGACATGCAATTGTCAGTATCACGGCAGAAGCACATATTTCAGGAGAAAACTCCTCATAAATCCCTGCTTGTAGGTATACACCCTACTGAATTTAATTACAGTCTATACTAAACAAATTTTCATTTTCAAGTAAAAATAATCAATTAAAATATGAAAGATTGATTCTGGGTTCTTCCCTTTTGCTAACCATTCCAACAGTAGAACATTATTCTTGG
The DNA here is from genome assembly GCA_011125475.1 of Melanerpes aurifrons. Taxonomy (NCBI): domain Eukaryota; kingdom Metazoa; phylum Chordata; class Aves; order Piciformes; family Picidae; genus Melanerpes; species Melanerpes aurifrons. The sequence continues at coordinate 3,220,817 of WWNC01000003.1, forward strand.
ATAGGGAACTCTCCACAACTGCTGCTGCAAAGAGGGAAGAGGTGCATCACTGGGCAGGTATAAGCAATGTCAGCCCTTGCCCCAGGCATTTTACCTGGTGGTGTGCCAGCTGCTGTCATGGCTGTACTTGTTGAGTGTACAGGGCTGCTGCTTTCCAAGAGACAAGAGCCGCCACCACTGTTCTTCTTAATAAACATCTCAGAGGCACTGGGCAGAGGCACCGGTTGGCTGATTCCCAGTTCCTCTTCCTGAGCTTGCTGCCTTCTCAATGCAACCTGGGAACAAGAAGATAGACATAGGGCATGCTCTCTGGCTTGAACACAATTTATTAATGGCAACAATGAAAGACTCAAAATTGTTTTTTCCTCTTGGTACTCTCTTCAGTATTGATGTCACAATCCAGCCAGTGGGTACAGGAGAATAGAGATTAGGTTACAAAGCTATTTCAAACCAACCCCTTTTTGCAACCAAACATATATGAACAAAGCTGGTGCTATATACATCCTCCTTCATAAAGCCATGTGAAGATGTGTTAAAGCTGACTGCACTCACCTGAACTAGTTCCTCCTGGACAAAGCACACTATGATAAGAACTACCACTAACCTCCTCTCTGTCATGGGGATAACCAAGTAATTTGCAGAGTTCTGCTGTATCTATTCATCAATATAAAGCAGCTCTTCAGAAAGGCTTCTGCTGCTCTGTCCAAGCTTGCTGGGCACCCTCACTAGATTTCTGCTGGAAACTGCAGAGTTTAAGAGAAATTTCAATGCACAGCAACTTTATGTCAGTTTCATGGAATCATTTCACATAATCACCAAGGTTGGAAGAGATCTCAAAGATCATCAAGTCCAACCTGTCACCACAGACCTCATGACTAGACCATGGCACCAAGTGCCATGTCCAATCCCCTCTTGAACACCTCCGGGGATGGTGACTCCACCACCTCCCTGGGCAGCACATTCCAATGACTAACGACTCTCTCAGTGAAGAACTTTCTCCTCACCTCAAGCCTAAATTTCCCCTGGCACAGCTTGAGACTGTGTCTTCTTGTTCTGGTGCTGCTAGCCTGGGAGAAGAGACCAACTCCCTCCTGGCTACAACCACCCTTCAGGTAGTTGTAGAGAGCAATGAGGTCTTCCCTGAGCCTCCTCTTCTCCAGGCTAAACAATCCCAGCTCCCTCAGCCTCTTCTCATAGGGCTTGTGCTCAAGGCCTCTCACCAGCCTTGTTGCCCTTCTCTGGACACATTCAAGTGTCTCAATGTCCTTCTTAAACTGAGGGGCCCAGAACTGGACACAGGACTCAAGGTGTGGCCTAACCAGTGCTGAGTACAGGGACACAATGACTTCCCTGCTCCTGCTGGTCACACTATTCTTGATGCAGGCCAGGATGCCATTGGCCTTCTTGGCCACCTGGGCACACTGCTGGCTCACGTTCAGCCATCTGTCAATCAGCACCCCCAGGTCTCTTTCTGTTTGGCAGCTCTCCAGCCACTCCGACCCCAGCCTGTAGCTCTGTGTGGGGTTGTTGTGGCCGAAGTGCAGCACCTGGCACTTGGATTTGTTAAACTTACCCTACAACTTGCCAGATGACTGATTTGCATCTGTATTTGACCCCTGGAAAGCTGCCCCAGATGACAGGCTGGGATCATGGGCTTTTCTTGCTGGAAATTCTCCTGAGTAACTTGGACAGCACTTTCCTCCATTTCTATGTTCGACAGTGACATTTTTCTAACAGACATGTAATACTATTAGAGAAATTAATAGTAGCTCTTGCAATAAAGACATCCCAAACAGGAGGTGTAGACTTGCAAACATTGTGGGTAACTTTGACTTCACAAGCCAATAACCTTGACCAGTAAAATTCCACCCGCACCAAGGGGCTTATGGATGAAAAATATCAAAAGAAGGAAGGAAAGACAGACTTTCCACGTGTAACTCCTACACAGATAAGGATTAGCTAGAGAGGCTTTCAAAGACATTTCCAATAGTAGGCAGGGAAAAGAAACCCCCAGGACAGTCACTGCCAGAACCCACTGGTAGGAGGCATTCCCCACCTGACAGAAGCTGCTGGGCAGCAGAACATTGTGTGCAGAAGGGGACACTTGCACACAGAACACACTATTTTGTGCTCCCTCCCCCTAAGGAGGCAGCTAAAGGATCCACATGTATTATTCTGTGGTACACACTGAGCAAAAAAAGCATCAGTAACTTGGGCACAATAACAATTTCTGGACTGCCCTGTTGCTGACACAGAGGAATTACTTTAATGAATGCTCCCAGTGGGTTCAGAGGCCATTTAGAATACCTACACTGAATATTAAATAAAAAACTTGGGAAGGATTAATAGAGGGCTGCTCAGGTTTACAACTGTCAGTGGGCTATTGATTTTATGCGGTATCACGAAGCTGTGTGGGCACTAGTTGCAAACTGGGTCGGTGGGTCTGCTGTCACTGCCTTTACTTGCACTGGTAGCTCAAGCACTCCAGGAGCCATTACATGTCCAGGGCTCCCCTTAACGAAGCCTTCAAGATAAAGGATCACAAAGACTAGCACAGCGGTCATTGACGTTGCCACCGAGCTCTGAACTCAAAGGGACTACCTAACGAAAAAAGCAATTCTTAAACAGAACTGGATGCAGTTTGGTTTCCTAGCGAATACTACTGAAACCTCGGTTAGCTTTTAGATTACCCAGCTGCACAGCTGTTACAGAACTGCTCTATGCAAAATCAGGAACAACGCCGTTAAAAATTGTATTTTTAGAATGCAGGCCACTAAAGCCACCTAGCATCATGGAAAGCAGACACATCGAATACGAAAACACCTCCGGAAAATATTCTCGCTAACCAATTAGTTGACTCGATTACTCGTGATCTAGTTAAAACCAAATGGATAAACGACAATTTAAAGTTAACAAAAAAAAGTCTTTCCTCTCGGGCCGTTTCTGCGCAGACTGGGGCCGCCAGCGGGACGTGGCTGCGGCGGGTCGGGATGCAGCTGCGTGCCGGCGCGCTCAGGGAGCAGCCGAGCGCTCGCCACGGTCGCTCACCGCTGCTGCTGCTAGCTCGGCATGACTTAAATCCTACATGCCTTAAATCCTATATGCCTTCTCCTATCGTTTGTACAGTACAACTCCCAATCCAATTAACGCAGGAGAAGGCGCAGAGCCTCGATAATTTAGTTAGACGGCTAACTGCAGCCGAGGGCGAGGCTCCCCGGTGGCCGCGCTGTCCCTGCGAACCCCAGCACGGCGCGGTAGCGATCGCCAGGCACCGGGCACGGAAGAACGAACCCACCGTCGGCAGCACACCGGGCAGACGGCCCATCCCGCCCCCAACAGACCCTGCCGTGGCGCGGCAGCGACGGGAGGCCACCCCACGGGGCTCACCTGCGCCGCCATCACCCGCTGCCGCTCGGCGATCAGGCTGCACTTCTTGCACTGGCAGTCCCGCCACATGCAGAACCGCTTGTGCCCCTTCAGCGGAGAGGAGTAGCCGTGGTTGCGGCAGCGGGCACACTTGGGCAGACGTGGCGGCTTCTTTCCCGATGGGGAAGCAGCCATGGGTGCCGCCGCCTTCCCGAAGCCGCCCGCTTTCTGCCCCAGCCCCGCGGCGTCCGGGGTCTTGCTGAAGGCCGGGGAGTCACTGGGCATTGCAGCGGGCTGCAAGCAACCGAGCGAAAGATCCGTGCAGTTCTCCCCGACCCCGTCCCGTCCCGCCACCCTGCGCGTTTTTGCAGGCGGCGGCATCCCGGACTCGCCCCTCCCGCCGCGGCTCCCCCCCGGGGCCAGTCCGTGCCGCAGCAAAGCCCTCTTTACCCCCGCGCAGGGCAGGCGCCAGGGGTGGGGGAGCGGCCACCCCTCCCTCCCGCTCCTCCTGCTCGCTCAGGCCGGCTTGAGGCGGCTCCCGCTGCTGCCGGCCGTTGGGTACGGGGCAGCGGGGCAGCAGGGTAGTGGGTCAGGGTAGTGGGACAGGGCGGCATCAAGCCCCCGGCCTCGTGCAAGAGGTACCGCGGGGCACGGCTCAGCCGAGATGCTTGCGCCCCTCGCCCCTAGTCGGATGTGGCTCCGCGGTCTCACTGCTCTCCCTCGCTGCCGGAGCCAGGACGGGCCTACGCTGTGGCCGTGGCGGTAACGCCCACCATGTGCTAGGAAAGCAAGCCAAGTTGTAGAGAAGCCATTTTTAAGTCTTGTGTTCCCCTGGGTTGGGCAAGCCGGGTTTGAGTAGGCATCCGACATGGCCTGGCGCCGGGACAAGTGTGACCCTCAAATGCAACATGGAGCGTGGCTGCAGCTTCAGTTGCTTTACATCGTGAGGCTGCTGCCTCCCTGCTAGGCCACATCTCCCGTTTGCAGATTACCTTACAGTCAACCCTAAATGGGTGTAAATATGCTTTGATCATTACCCGAAAAACTATAGATAGTGAGACCGTGGTGACACCTCAGTAACCAGCACCTCTGGAGCAGATGTGAGTGGCTAGAGCTCTGTACTCTGCAAAGGGAGAGAGGGGAAGATGCTTTAGCTTTTCTTTTTTTACGTCTGTTCTCTTTCCAACTTCGCACTATGTGATTTATACACCCATGCAGCTCTACAGATATTATTTACAGTATTAATATTTCCTCTGTTACACCTTTAAATCTTTCTGGGTTCAACTAAAGATGACGCTATCTTCATGCTGAAATGAAACTATTAAATTACATCTCAATCTAAGATGAATGACAACTGTCAAATGAGTGACTTAACAGAGATGAAGCAGAAGGCGCTTGAGATTACGTGAGGCTGATTTATAAAGATTGCATAAAGATTTCTATAACCCCAGCTTCATGACTCAGCATATCAGATGGTAATAAGTTACAGTAGGTAGAAATTTATTTCTGCTAGAAGAAGCCAAGGAAAGCTCCCTCTCAGTGATCAGCTGTTTCCCAGCTAATTCTGCTCAGACCCAGCCTCCTTGCTGAGTGCCAGTCTTAGTCTGAAGAAAGCTCCAGATCTTTGCAGCCTAATGCTCTATGTTAGCATTTGGTAAAAGGAATTTAAGGAACTTTTTCCATCGTGGTGCAACACTGAAGGCATTTGTGGCACTTTTCATCCTCCAGAGAGACATTAGTAGACTCCTATAAAGCCCCAGTCTCAAGCAGTCAGATGGTCAGTCAAGTGAGGTGCCAGCAGAAGCTGGGTGGCCTTAGCGCAGGGACATGACTGTTGATCAACTCACAGAAACTGAAGTTTTTGTATTATTTCTAGGCTTTACATTTTTTATACCAATAACTTCACATCTTCATGCAAAGGAGAGGATGAATATAATGCCAAGTGGAACAAAATATTACTTTCCTATACACCTTATGTTACATATCACTAATATTTAAGGAGGTGAACAAGGCAGAGAGGCATGCCTATCTTCCTATATTGAAACGTTAATTTTTTCCCTGAATTAAACAGCTGAGTTTTTCTCAACTCAGGGACATTGATCAATTGTTGTCTAGGATCAAGTCCTGAAAGTAAAACTCCAGTTTGTGAAGTTCTGTGTGGTTATGTGCAGGGATGTTTTCAGGTGATTACATGCAAATTGTCTTGAAGTCAACTGAAAATGTGAATTAAAAAGGAGACAAAATGCTAAATCAGAAGAAAAAGAAAAACAAAATAAAGTAAACCCAAATGAATGGAGGTTTGAAAGGGTGGAAGAACAAAAAGCACAATCAGAAATGACGAGGAGAAGGAAGATAAAAACTGGAAGGAGTGAAAAAAAAAGGCAAGAGAAGAGAAGTGCACAAAGTAGGGAAAAGTGGACAAAGGAGAATAGCAGTCACCAACTGCTTATGTATGACTTTTCACTAGGAACTAAGTGGGACAGCCAAGCTCAAAGATGAATGACTGCTTCTCAGACTAACTGTACAGATCTATGTTATCCATAATGTTACATAACCTGCTGGTGAGGAATAAAATATTAATGTTGCTAATAGTGTTTTCTGTTCTGGCTGAATGGCACCAAAATAGCTAGATACTTGATGAGTACAAGTATACCATCAATCCTTTAATGATGAATTGCTAACTCAAATTGTACTTTTAGTAGTGTTCTAGTGTGTAATGTTTGTCCCAGATTTTTTCAATGGGTGATTGGTGAAGATGATAATGCATGACTGGATTCGACATCCATTGGAGTCATGAAGGGATAGGATATGGTTATAAACTGCCAGCAGTTCTAACAGGAATCTGAGCAATCTCACTGCAAGTCTTCAGCAAATCATAGTCATTAGTTTAATGTAGGGCTTGGTGTTTCTGATTTAAATCCAGTGATTGTATCAGTGATTAAACATTACTGTAGTGTGCCACTCCCTTTAGAAATAAATGTAATTAATGTTTCTGGTGAAAAGAAAACAAAACCACAACAAAACAAACAAATCAAGATATATAAAGAATCCAATTGTATTTTGCCTTTTTTTATTCCCTAGATAACTGATAGCTGTCCTTTAGCTTCAACTCTTTTGCGTAAGTCTTTAAAGTACAAATTGTCATCTGTTAATGACAATTTGTCCTTTGCACTGATTCCTTGAATCTTCAAAAAATGCTTTATTTGCTAACAGGACTGTCATTCTTAGGGGCAGATGTGAACAAGTCCACCACCATATTTGGCATGACTCAGCATCTCAGTAGAGTGGTAACAAATTAAAGAGGACTTGATTCTGGCACCATTGCCTGGAAAGTGAAGACCTTTAGTTTCATGGTAGTCAGCAGTGGTGGGTGTATTTAGTAAGTCACTTTTAGTGACCTGATTCTGGTTTTTGTTTTGTTTTAATTTTTTTTACTGTCAGTGGGTTGAGCCAGGGGGTTTTAACTCCTTGGGTCAGAGCAGATCTTTATGACCCTCTGTGGTCATTCTTATAGACCATATAACCAGGGCTGGTTGTGGATTCCCAGCAGAACCTCAGCTGCAGGAGTGGTGAGGGATAGAAGATAAAATATTTACACAGCTAGTCCACACTGTTTGAAAATATCAATGTGTCCCTAAAAAACTCTGGAAAGTTACCAAAGACAGACAGAGGGAATCAAGTAAAGAAGGGAATTGGTGGCAGCATATTCCCCTGAGGCACTAACAGGGGATGGGGAGCTCCTCAGTGTCCAAGTTCAATGCTTGACTGCAGCTTTGGGTGTCTTGGCTGTCCTGCTGCCATCAGGTTATCAGAATTAACTGATATACAGCTAACCCCATCTTCAGTCTTGCATCTGTGTTAGTCCACATGTCTGTGGTAACAGTTGGTCTACTGTGCAAGCAGCCTCCCGTGCAAAATTAAGCATTTGCAGGAGTGACAGGCATGATTGTGACAAGCTGATTGAAAAGATACTTCAGAAAAAATCCAGTAGGTGGCATAAATAAACCACACATTTTTTTGCAGGTTCACTTGTATAGCAGTCTGTCTCCTTCCTTCACTCACTGATTTTAAACGTCCTTTAGCTTACAGGAAAGCCAAAAATGTGTCCTCTGGCTGCTAAAACTCAACCTCACACCAGAGTTTTCTATTCCAAGCGGAGAATTTTCTTGACAATTTCTGGTAGAACATAGTTTTTTAGGTTTGGTGGGTTGTTTTTTTCCTTTTGTGCTTTGTTCATTTGTTTCTTTCTGTGTTCATGTTTTCACACTTTGTTTCAGGTTATACCTCTAGAACTAGCAGCACCAGAAGGAAGGGTAAGAATTTCTTCTTAGAACACACAGATCTAAAACCAAATGTTTCCTCGAAATGCCCAATATCTACAAGCTCAAAATCAGCCCTAGTGCTGCTGTCTCAGCCACTTCTCTGTGATACTATCATAGAGCACTGGCACCAGCAGCATTACTCAAGATTAATGAAATCTGAGAAGCTAACAGTCCATTCAATCTAGCTGAATCTTGAATTCAGACATAAGATTTCAAATACTTTATTCTTCATTGCTCAAAAAACATGTTCCTAAGGTATGGGGCTTTTAGGTGTAGGGAGCCCCAGCATGCTACTAGGGATCTCTGCTCCTCAAATTCTATTTTTTCTTTGCCATTTCAATCTCAGAGTCTCATATTCATTAAGTGAAATAAACTGGAAGTGTTCTATAGCTCTGCCACCAATCAGCTGTACGTATCAGGAGAGTCCCTGAGGAGTGCATCCACAGCCTGTCACCAGTGAGCTCAGTGATGTCTTTCTGCATCAGTCTGAAAAGCTGCTTTGCCCAGCTCTGCTGGCAAAGACCACTTGTAAGGTGGGTCAAAATGTATGTGTTCTTTAGCACCGTCATTTCACATTCTTTGCCTTTGCTGCAAATCCAGACCCATTGGGAAGGTAAGGTGTGACACCCATCTAGGGGATCTTTCTCCAAAGGATGCACAAAGGGATGTTGGTATCCCTTCTGATTAGAAGAGATAAAACTAGAGAACAGGCTGACACAACAGGTACCATGCCTTGATGGCTATTGAAGTAGGAGTTTCATTCACACTCTGTTATTTTCCTGCTCTGGAAAGGTAGCCGCTACATCAGTAACCTCAGGTGAGCCACAGCTGAGAAAAGCCACCAGAGATTCTTGCCTGAGCAAACACGTCTGTTAGGAGGACACATACTTATCAGACTCTAGAGTTTAATGGGTTATGGTAAAAATTACTTTTATAAGAACTGAGAAAAGCCTACCTGTATCCCCTTCATAGCTGTGAGATCAATGATGTTGGCCCATAGGAGTCTAGAAAAACACAATTAGCTAGGCACAAAATTCAGTCTCTTGCATTGTGCCAAGTGCAATACAAAACCAAAGCAGTTTTTAAGAACAGTGAAGCAAACAGAACAGATATTTTTAAAATAATTAAGTTTAAATAATTTCATTGCAGATTTAAAGGCTGGAGAGAACACAGCCTTGGCTCCTCTGAGATTTCAATCATTGTTAATAGTTGACCCCAGTTGTTATTTGGAAGCATTATTAAGTCCAGCTTCTAAAATAAGAGGTTAAAAAGTGAATATGGGGGTTTCCCCATACTCAAGGGATTGCACCTTCTCTGTCTTCATTGTTCATTTTAGGCATACTTAAAAATTAATTGGATCCAGTGACTTAGAACATTGAAGATTCTTGCATGACTCATTGAGCTGACATTTCTAACATTTGTAATTCACACAGTAAGAATGATAGAATCCCATAAGCCATCTATACGTTCCAGCTCTTTCATCAAGGTAGGACTATGGAAGAGAATGCCCTTAGTTCCAAGTATCATCATCAATTCAGCTCTAAGACATCTGTAATGGAGTAGAGTTTGATAGACTGCCAGAGTGTGAAAAACTAAGCTCCAACCTCTTAAAAACAGGCAACACAATTAATTGCTATTTTTTAATTTATAGTCTTTATTCTTTTAATGGCTACAGTTAAGTTTCTGCTTCATTAAGCAAGCTGATTGGTATTTAAAGGAACAAATAGATCATTTCAAATTATAAAGCATTTGCTTTATTACCTACACTTTCTTTTAAATTATGTAGGTTTTCATTATTTTATGTTCCTGATCTTCAGTAACTTAAGCCTTCTGGAGCTCTGTGATTGTGAGAGATAGTTTCAACTGAGATAACAGAAAAGGCCTTGTTTTTTCTGTGTTTTATTTGCTGTCCAATTGATTTAATTTTTTTGCATTATTATTTGTTGCTCCTAGTTCTGATGCTTGATAGAAGAAAAGACATTGTTACAAGAGTTCTTTCTGAATTTATCTTCTAATTCTTTCTTTAAGCCTAAATAAATAGAAAGTATCTTTTTCACATACTATTCTGTTCTTAGGGGAGCACATTTCATTCTGTGCAACATCCCATTAAAATCAGTCAGTGTGGCACTTGTCTAAGAGTAAAATGTTGTGCTGCCCTTCCCCCATTTCTTCCCCCTTCCCACTGAGGAGTTGCAGGGAAGAGGGGGCATGGGTGACAGAATTTCCTCCAGCTACATCTGAAGTCTTCCAAATATTTTAATGAAAGTCAAATGGCTGTTACTTGAGCAGCCATGTTGTGAAATTACTTGATATGAGCTGCTGACCTTTTTCATCTCCTAGGCTGAAAGAGAAGGGTTCTTCATCCCAGTCAGCTGGACTTTTTCTCTCTGTAGCTTCTCCCATCTGCCTACAGTGCCATGGAGCCCCAAGAGGAATCTTGCAGTTCAGAGTTGGTCCCAAAGTGCTGCAGACAGTGTACTGGTCCCTCCATCTTCAAGTACTCTTAGGCTCATACCTCCTCTGTGCCAGGAACCCAGAAGATATGGGTCCCAGGAGACTTACATCTCTCTAAGGCTTTGCTTAGTGCTATCAAGATACAAATAATCAGAGCGTCACTAGTTAGGTGGCTTCCTTAAGTAACAGTTTTCTGTCAGTTGATCAGCAGTGTTGGGATTGATATAGGACTTACATGCACATTGACTAATTAGGAGTAATTAAGTTTCTCTAATTCTGTTGGCCAGAAGGGGCTAAGGAAGGTAACACATTGTTACACATTATTTCAACTCCCAGGCTATTAATTTTAATTAGGCTAGCTTTGCCTAGATACAGAGATACCTTATAAAGTGGTGGGGACATTGTATGGAAAGTAATTAGTCAGCTATCTTAATTTGCTGTCCTCCCTTTGCAAACAGTGTCTCTTTCAGATGCCATAATAAAGGTGTTAGGAGCCCAGCACAGACACCCCAACTAAGTGCATGCAAATATTCACATTGCCTGAATAAAGTCTTTCTAAATAGACTGAAAGTTTGAAATTGTAACAGATAACACATAGTAAGGTTGAGAAAAAAGACCAGCTTTCACTGCATGGTTGTTAAGCTATTTCTTTCTTTTTTTTTTCCATTCCCCCCCCCCCTGTTTTTAATAAACTAAGGCATGGGGATTGCCCTTTCACTGCTGAGGAACAGTTTCTGTAAATTCACAATACTGTTGTCTTAGAAGATCACTCATTAGGCACCTGAAGGTGAGTACCTCTAAAATTGCCAAAGTATCTATTAACACAATAGCACATAATTCCTCTCTGTAGGATTCACTGTGTTCAACTAGCTGAGTGGCACATACCTTGAATACCTTCCTAGATACTCACTTTACCTGATAGTCTGGTGATATCCTGGTCCACTGGATGAAAGACACATTCCTTAACCAGCTTGCTGTACCTGTTTATGCTCCAATGAAATCACTCCCATATTTTTTTTTCAAAGCAACCTATAGGAATAAAATGAAAATTACACAGACACGCCTTAAAAACAAAAGGAGGATAGCTTCTTATTCCAGCTGCTGTGTGAGCCTACCAGGGATACGGCTTTGCTTGACCTTCTTTTTTACAAACAGAGAAGGGCTGTTGGGAGATGTGGTAGTTGGAGCTGGCTGGGGTCCAGTAACCATGAAATAATTGAGCTTGCAAATTGCAGTCAAGCTAACAGGGGAAGCAGCAAAACCTCCACTCTGGGTTTCCGGAAGGCAGACTTCAGGTTACTCAAGGAACTAACTCAGAAGGTACCTTGGGGAACAGCCCTTAAAAACAAAGGGGTCCAGGAGGGCTGGACCTACTTCATAGTATCATAGTATCATAGTGTCATTCAGGGTTGGAAGGGACCACAAGGATCATCTAGTTCCAACCCCCCTGCCATGGGCAGGGACACCCCACACTAGATCAGGCTGCCCAGAGCCTCATCCAGCCTGCTCTTAAACACCTTCAGGGACGGGGCCTCGACCACCTCCCTGGACAACCCATTCCAGGGTCTCACCACTCTCATGGTGAAGAACCTCCTCCTCACATCTAGCCTGAATCTCCCCACCTCCAGCTTCATTCCATTCCCCCTAGTCCTATCACTACCTGACATCCTGAGAAGTCCTTCCCCAGCCTTCCTGTAGGCCCCCTTCAGATACCAGAAGGCCACAACTAGGTCACCTCGGAGCCTTCTCTTCTGCAGACTGAACAGCCCCAACTCCTTCAGTCTGTCCTCATAGGAGAGGTGCTCCAGCCCTCTGATCATCCTTGTGGCCCTTCTCTGGACACGTTTCAGCACTTCCACATCCCTCTTGTAATAGGGGCTCCAGAACTGGACACAGTACTCCAGGTGGGGTCTCACCAGAGCTGAGTAGAGGGGGAGGATCACCTCCCTCGACCTGCTGGCCACACTTCTCCTGATGCAGCCCAGGATCTGATTGGCCTTGCGGGCTGCAAGTGCACATTGAGAGCTCATGTTGAGCTTTTTGTCCACCAGCACCCCCAGTCTCTCTCCTCAGGGCTTCTTTCCAGCCAGTTACTGCCCAGCCTGGATTTGTGCCTGAGATTGCCTCGACCCAGATGCAGGACCCTGCACTTGGTCTTGTTGAACCTCATAAGGCTGGCTTGTGCCCACCTCTCCAGCCTGTCAAGGTCCCTCTGGATGGCCTCCCTTCCCTCCAGCGTGTCTGCTGCAGCACACAGCTTGGTGTCATCAGCAAACTTGCTGAGGGTGCACTCAGTGCCACTGTCCATGGCACCCACAAAGATGTTGAACAAGACAGGTCCCAGGACTGATCCCTGAGGGACTCCGCTTGTCCCTGGCCTCCACTGGGACATGGAGTCATTGACAGCCACTCTTTGGGTGCGGCCATCAAGCCAGTTCCTTATCCATCTAGTGGTCCACCCATCAAACCCATGTGTCACTAGTTTGGAGACCAGGATGTGGTGTGGGACAGTGTCGAAGGCTTTGCTCAGGTCCAGGTAAACGACATCAGTTGCTCGCCCCTCATCTATTAATTTTGTCACCTGCTCATAGAAGGCAACCAGGTTGGTCAGGCAGGAAGGCACAGGAACAGGCTGTGCCAATGTGCCAGAAGATGAGCCACCGGGGCAGACGGCCAGCCTGGATGGGCAATGAACTTCTGAGTGAATTAAGAGGAAAAAAAGGGGGTGTATCATCTTTGGAAGGGAGGAGAGGTAATCCATGAAATGTTTAAGGATGTTGCTAGGTCATGTAGGAAAAAAAGGCAAAAGGCCATTTAGAGCTTAGACTGGCCTCTGCTGTGAAGGACAACAAAAAAGGCTTCTATGAACATATTAATGGCAAGAGGAGGGGCAAGGACAACCTCCACTCCTCAGTGGACATGGAGGGGAACATAGTAACAAATGATGAGGAAAAGGTAGAGGTACTTAACACCTTCTTTACCTCAAATTTTAATAGCAGGATAGGTTGTCTTCTGGACAACTGGCCTCCTGAGTGGCAGATGGTGTCAGGGAGCAGTATAGTCCCCCTGTGATCCAGGAGGAAGTAATTAGAGACCTCCTTACCCGCTTGGATCCCCAAAAGTCCATGGGACCAGATGGGATCCATCCTAGGGTGCTGAGAGAGCTGGCAGATGAGCTGGCCAAGACACTCTCCATCATTTTTTAACAGTCCTGGCTCACTGGAGAGGGCCCAGAAGACTAGAAGCTGGTCAACGTGATGCCCATGCACAAGAAGGGGCAGTTGGATGAGCCAGGGAATTACAGACCTGTCAGCCTGACCTCAGTGCCAGGCAAGATTATGGAACAGGTCATGTTCCATGTGTAGTGGGAGATGCCCCTGCCCATGGCAGGGGAGCTGGAACTAGATGATCTTTAAGGTCCCTTCCAACTGAAACCGTTCCATGATTCTGTGAATTAGTACTTGCCCTTACAAAACCTGGCAAAAGCTTTAGACCAATGAAGTGCTTCCACAGTAATGCAGAACGGGAAACAAACATGGAGGATCTGGAAAGCCATTGTTTGTGTATTAGGAAAACCATGCTAGCTCAGGTGTTGATGGGTAAGAATCAGGGGCAAGACCAGCAAGGCAGATATCCTGATGAGAGTCTGTTATATACTGCCCAACTAGGTTGAAGAGACAGATAAAGTATTCTTAAGGTCTGGGAGAAGTCTCACAAGCCCTAACCCTTGTTCTAATTGAGGAGTTTGACTTTCCTGATACCTGCTAGAAGGATATGGAGAGGAAGGATGGAGAGGAAGGATGGAGAGGAAGCAGTCCTAGAGGTTCATAGAGTGTGTGTAGAACTTCCTGACACAGCTGGTGGCAGAGCCAAGACACATGCTGTACATGCTGTTTGTGAACAGAGAAGACTTGTGGGTGATGAAGTGGTTGGAAGCCACCTTGGGCGCAGCAATCGTGAAATGATAGAATTCTTAATTGTTGGAGAAGCAAAGGTGGGGGTCAGCAGAACTGCCATGTGGGACTTGGAGGTGGGCAAACTTTGGCCTGTTTTGGAGATTGGTCAACAGAGTCCCTTGGGAAGCAGTCTTGAGGAACCAAGGAGTCCAGGAAGGCTGGACACTGTGTTCAAGTCTTAAAGGTTTAGGAACAGGCTGTCCCTATGTGCCAAACGATGAGCTGAAGGACTGGATCAATAGAGACATTTGGTTGCTGCTTAGGGAGAAAAGGAGAGTATATGGTCATTGGAAGAAAAGGCAGGCCGCTTGGGAAGACTGCAACATTGTCTTGTGGCCATGCAGGGAGAAAATTAGAAGGGCCAAAACCCAATTGGAAATTAATTTGGTTTCGGCTGTTACAGAGAGCAGGAAATACTTCTACAAATATATTGGCAATAAAAGGAGGACTAAGGAGAGTCTCTGTCCTTTGTTGGTTTCAGGGGAGAGCATAGTGGTAAAGGATAAGGAAAAGGCTAAGTTACTCAATACCTTCTTTGCCTCAGACCTTAGTAGTAAGACCAGTTGTTTGCTGGTTGTCCAGCCCCCTGAACTGGAAGGTAAGGGTGGGGAACAGAATAAAGGCCCCATAATCCATGAGGAAATGATTAGTGACCTGTTGCACCACTTACACATAGATAAGTCTATGGGGCTGAATGACATGCACCTAAAGGTACTGGGGAAGCTGGCAAACGTGCTCACCAAGCCACTAGCAGTCCTGGCTAACTGAGGAGGTCCCAGCTGACTCAAGATGATGCCCATCTACAGGAAGGGCTAGAAGGAGAACCTAGGGAACCACAGACCTGTCAGTCTGACTGATGCTGCAGAAGGTCATGGAACAGATCATCTTGAGTGCCATTATATAGCATGTGCAGGGCAATCAGGTGATCAGGTCCAGTCAGCACAGGTTCATGAAGGGCAGGTCATGCTTGATGACCTGATGTCCTTCTATGACAAGGTGATCTGCTTAGTGGGTTAGTTTTTATCTAGACATTAGTAAAGCCTTTGACAGTGTCTCCCACAGCATTCTCCTGGCAAAACTGGCTGTTTGTGGCTTGGAGGGGTCAACACTTCACTGGGTTAAAGAACAGTTGGATGGTTGGGCACCAACAGTTGATGGCTGGTGTTCCTCAGGGCTCAGTCTAGGGGCCAGTCTTATTTAGCATCTTTGTCAGTAATCTGGATGAGTGCACCCTGAGTAAGCTTGCAGATGACACTAAATTGGATGGAAGGGTTGATCTGCTCAAAGGGAGGAAGGCTCTGCAAAGAGATCTGGACAGGCTGGATCAATGGGCTGAGATCAACTGAGATTTAACAAAGCCAAATGCTGCGTCCTGCACTTTGGTTCACAACAACCCCATGCAATGCTATGGGCTTGGGGAAGAGTTGCTGGAAAGCTGCCTGGCAGAAAAGGTCCTGGGGATTCTGTTTGATAACTAGCTGAACATGAGCTAGCAGTGTGCTCAGGTGGGCAAGGAAGCCAACAGTATTCTGGCCTGTATCAGGACTAGTGTGGCCAGCAACAGTAGGGAATTAATCTTGGCCCTGTATTCAGGGCTGATGAGGCTGCACATTGAGTACTGCATTCAGTTTTGGGCTCCTCCTTACAAGGATGTTGAGATGCTGGAGTGATCCCAGAGAAGGGCAACATTGCCCTTTAGATTTAGATTCAGATTGCATATTAGGAAAAATTTCTTTACTGAAAGAGTGGTGAAGCATTGCAATAGGCTGCCCAGGAAGGTAGTGGAGTCACCATTCCTGGAGAAGTTCCAAAAATGTGTGGTTATGGCACTTCAGAACGTGGTTTAATGGCATGGTGGTGTTACGTTAATGGTTGGATTTAGAGGTCTTTCCCAACCAGAACAATTCTATGATTCTAATCTCATTGTAGCCTCTTCAAGAGCGTTTAATGCAAAATCCTCCTTGCATGTACTCCAACACTGCTCCTTGACTTCCTACCTCTCTTGTCTCACATCAGTCACTCAGAGGAAGGCCCAAGTATCCTCATGTGAACTGAAGACCTGAAAATACCTCTGTTTAGCAAGGAAATGCTTGCTGGGTGCAGACACAAGAGCAGGAAGTGATGACGTTTACAGACCCATATACATACAGCCCACTGAATAGGGCTTCTTGCAGCTGACCTAAGAGTATGAGTGCTGTTTCAGCCAGCTCTGTTACGCCTTTCAGAGGCAGGAGGCCAACTTCAGCCTTTGGCCTGCTTCCACCCCAGTGAAGAGCCAGTCTTCTGCATCAGGGATCAATGCTAAGCCACATCAGGGCTGAACTGGACCCAGAGCAGCAGATTTCTCAGCCAAAAGTATGAGACACCAAGAGAAACAGACATAAAAGTTATTTATAGAGTAACTTGAGTTCTGCAAGCTCTATCAGAAAGATAAAACCTCTTAAAAGTATGTTTTGCAAAAATGTTTTCTTCAGTCATTGCATTTAGATCAGTATTATGTTGGCTGTTTTCCATCACACTGAAATGCAGTTATCAGTAACCCCTGCCTCTTTTCTTTTCCTTTTATATACGACAGTGTAACTGGAAAAAGGTAGTGGCATGTTTTACAGACTTGAAAAGCTGCCAGAGATTCTATATATTCACCGACAGTTGGAGTTCAAAGGTGATGACAATATCATGCTTGGATATACTGGTAGTCAATCAACATCTGATCTGAACTGACAAAGAAATGCCAGCAATAGTGTGTAGGGGGAGCTTAGTCCAGAGCCAGTATGCATGGTAAACCCCTTAATCCCAGCACCTGTGATAAATGCTACCCAGCATTAGCAGCTGGAATTAAACTTGGTTTGCAGAGGGCATTGATGAATACAAATGATTTTGGGAACCTCATAACGGTTTCCTGGAGAAGGGCTTGACTTCCACAGTGTGAATTGTTTCAGGTGCCAACCTCTGGGAGACGTGAAGGCCATCCAAGAGAATAAAATGCTATGGGATGTAATGTTTGAGTTTGGTTTTTTTGCAGCTGCTCAATCCATTAAGTCTCCCCTAATAGGATTTTTTCACATTCACTGATGGTAGTAAAATAGTCAGTTTGTTCTCTACTTTTCACCATTCAGAGTTTTGGTTGCTTTTGTCAATCTTCCTGACATGGCATACTGCAATGGCCTACCTCACCATACAGCTAAAACTGGAGGCACTTTGCTTTATGAGGCATTTTAACCCAAGGCAGTGACCTTTTAGGAATAAACTAAACACTGCACAGAAATGAAGAGTCCACAGCCTCATCTAACATTTTCTAGCGCCCAGGAGGCCAGTTCTGGGTCAGCCCTTTTACTTACCAGGAAAATGTCACCTAAATAAATCCAGGAACTCTGAGTTGCATAACCTGACTCTTGCATGCAGTTGGAAGGGTCAGATTCTGAGAGTTGAGGTCATCAGAAAGCAATATGGTCACTTAGAAAATCTTACCCACTGATATGTTGGCTTCTGATACATAAATTATCTATGGGGGAGGGAGGGGTGGGTAAAAAAAAGGAATGTTTATTTTCACATTCCTCCTCCTATGCTTATTTCTAGGTTAAAAAAAAAAAAAAAAGATCCAAACATGTTTGGTGACTCTCCCTGTGCTATTGGACACTTAAACCACTGGACCAGTTTTTGAAAACCCTTCTACGATAGCTGCATGCCCAGAACTCCCACTGATTTATGGGGAGAGAGAGAGAGAGCTGTGCCAGCCCAGAAAACAAGTCACTGCCCTCTGCTCTGCAAAGCCAAATTCCTGAGTGTTTTGATTTTTTAAATTTTGATTTTTTTTCGGCCTCAGGCTATAGTATGTGCAAACATTAACACAGCACTTAGAGGATGGCCAAGGGATCAGGCTCAGCCAACATGGATTTAGGAAGGGCAGGTCCTGCCTGACCAACCTGATCTCCTTCTATGATCAGGTGACCCACCTGGTGGATGTGGGGAGGCCTGTGGATGTAGTTTACCTGGACCTGAGCAAGGCCTTTGACACCGTCCCCCATAGCAAACTGCTGGCCAAGCTGTCAGCCCATGGCTTGGACAGCAGCACTCTGAGCTGGGTTAGGAACTGGCTGGATGGCCGAACCCAGAGAGTGGTGGTGAATGGTGTCACATCCGGCTGGTGGCCAGTCAGTAGTGGTGTCCCCCAGGGATCAGTGCTGGGCCCCATCCTCTTTAACATCTTTGTTGATGATCTGGATGAGGGCATTGAGTCTATCATCAGTAAATTTGCTGATGACACCAAGCTGGGGACAGGAGTTGATCTGCTAGAGGGTAGAAAGGCTTTGCAGAGAGACCTCGACAGGCTGGACAGATGGGCAGAGTCCAACGGCATGAGATTTAATGCATCCAAGTGCCGGGTTCTGCACATTGGCCACAACAACCCCAGGCAGTGCTACAGGCTGGGGTCAGAGTGGCTGGAGGGCAGCCAGGCGGAGAGGGACCTGGGGGTGCTGGTTGATGGTAGGCTGAACATGAGCCTGCAGTGTGACCAGGCAGCCAAGAGGGCCAATGGCATCCTGGCCTGCATTAAGAACAGTGTGGCCAGCAGGAGCAGGGAGGTCATTCTGCCCCTGTACACTGCACTTGTTAGGCCACACCTCGAGTACTGTGTCCAGTTCTGGGCCCCTCAGTTTAGGAAGGATGTTGACTTGCTGGAACGAGTCCAGAGAAGGGCAACGAAGTTAGTGAGGGGTTTGGAACACAAGCCCTATGAGGAGAGACTGAGGGAGCTGGGTTTGCTTAGCCTGGAGGGGAGGAGACTCAGGGGTGACCTCATTACTCTCTACAACTACCTGAAGGGGGGTTGTAAACAGGCAGAGGTTGGTCTCTTCTCCCAGGCAGCCAGCACCAGAACAAGAGGACACAGTCTCAGGCTGCGCCAGGGGAAGTTCAGGCTGGAGGTCAGGAGGAAGTTTTACACAGAGAGATTGCCCATTGGAATGGGCTGCCTGGGGAGGTTGTGGAGTCGCCGTCACTGGAGGTGTTCAGGAGGAGACTTGACAGGGTGCTTGGTTACATGGGTTAGTTGATTGGGTGGTGTTGGGTGATAGGTTGGACGTGATGATCTTGAAGGTCTCTTCCAACCTGGTTTATTCTATTCTATTCTATTCTATCTGTGCAAATAAATGAAGCACAGTAGCGAGGTAGTAGCACAGCAACACAGATAGTTGTTTAAAAAACTATTTTGGAGGCAAAGATCTATTTGACATGTTACTAATTAGGGTATATCCTACAGCAACACCACGGCACTACAGTGACAGCATACTCTAACAGTTAAAGTCAGACTTTGGAGTATAATCTACAAGGTTTAAAACTGCTGTCACAGCGTCACAGAATATCTCAAGCTGGACAAGACACTCATGAATTTAGCTTTGCAGCACAGAGGGCCATGACTTATTTTCTGGGTTCAACAGGTACAACTCCCTGCTCCTTGCAGACTACCTAAAACCACTGTAAAGAGGTATAAGCCAGAGATGAAAGTGTGATTACTAACTTCCTTTAAGAAAGCACAACTAGACTGGTTTTGGCCAAAGTGGTGCTAAATAAAAGTTACATTCTTGGCAAAAATGAAAGCAGGACCCTGTCCCTGGTCCAAATTCTGTTCTAGCAATGTAGTTTTTTCCACTAGATAAGAATCTAATCCATTAGATATAGGTAAGCATGTATAAACAAGTTAACATGGTTTTCTGTAAAATCAGAGCCAGTTCTCAAGAAGGATTAAAGATGACAGTCTTTTTCTCCACTTCATCAGTTTGATTTGTTTAACTCCAGTACTATGTATATTTTAAACTCAAAGACAAAAACAGAGTATCTTGACTTTGCTTTCTGGACAGTTGTTCTGTGCGTGGCAAGAGGTGGAAGATCAACAGCCCTGAAAATGAAACAAAAGCCACTCTTGCCAGGCCCAAGGCACTTGCATTAACCTAGTTCTGAACAAGGAATTTATTGGGAAGTGCTGGTGTGATGTGTTGCATGTGACCAGTTCTGAGGTCGCTGGAAGAATGCTTGTGTGGGGCACAGCTCAGCTCCCTGCTACACAGGACAGCCTGCATTCACTCATCTGAGTGCAGATGGCAAAGTAATGGATTTTGTTTGTTTTTTTACAGTTGCTGCTACCATTTGCTATCAGTCTGGCATCAGTGGCAAGACCTTATTTTCACAGTAATTTGGCAAGTCAGTAACATTCCTCTTCAACCATCAGGTAGAGACTGAGTCCACACACTATTATATGTCAAGAGAAGACTGACATTGCTGTATTACAACATGCCCTTCCCCCGCCCCAGCAGAAAGATTTCACCCACCCTTTTACCAAGGACACTCCCAAACACTAAGGAACTGGAGTGACAGTGTGTGGTGGTTTTAGATCATGCCTTTAAAATTGAGTTACAGATTTCGAGCAGAAAAGTAGAAAAATATAAATAAATCACTATTGGGTGTAAAAAAGGAAAACAAAAGATTATTCTAAACAAATTAATTGGATAAATGTCTGGGATAAGAGGAGCTGTACCATAACAATTTTCCCCATTCCTTTTCTCTTCTCTTCTGATCTCTGGCGTTTTGCTTTGCCTGAGAGAGGTAACATGTTTCTGGCTGGCCTTGGATAAGTCTAACCCACTGCTTTCTCTCTCCTCTCTCTCTCTTGGGACAGGAGGGCTTGAGGGGGCAGTGGAACAGCTTTCCTGGTCTTTTGACCAGGGGAGTTTTTGTGTTGTTTGCTAATTCATAGAATCAATAAGGTTGGAAAAGACCTCAGAAGTCATCAAGTCCAACCTATCACCCAGCACCTTGTAACTAACTAAACCATGGCTTCAAATGCCGCATCCAGTCCCCTCTTGCACACCTCCAGGGATAGTGACTCCACCACCTCCCTGGGCAGCACATTCCAGTGGCCAATAAGTCTTTCTGTGAAGAACTTTCTCCTCACCTCGAGCCTAAACTTCCCCTGGTGCAGCTTTGGACTCTGTCCTCTTGTTCTAGTGCTGGTTGTCTGGGAGAAGAGACCAGACCCCGCCTGGCTACAACCTCCCTTCAGGTAGTTGTAGACAGCAATAAGGTCTCTCCTGAGCCTCCTCTTCTCCAGGCTAAACAACCTCGGCTCCCTCAGCCTCTCCTCATAGGGCTTGTGCTTGAGGCCTCTCACCAGCCTCATTGCCCTTCTCTGGACACGTTCAAGTGTCTCAATATCCCTCTTAAATTGAGGGGCCCAGAACTTGTAAATATCTGTATAATATTGTAAATACTGCATATTTTGCACATATTCATTATATTCCATTGTAAAGTGTAGTTTTTGCTTGTAAATACAGCTTCATTTGCTTTTAACCGAGTCAGTCTGGATGAAATCAATGCTGGGGGAAAATTCAACCCACCACACAGTGGTACCACAAAGTACCAAACCAGCTCTGATCAAGCTTACAGAAACTTCATGCAGTTCAAGCCACCTCCATACAGGCCAAGTGGAATGGCTTCAAGACAACTACATAGGAAATCCTGTTTAATAAGGACTTAAATAGGGAAGGAAGAAGGACACAGAAATGTTTAAGTCCCCTGAAGGAAGGCATTTGTGCATACTTCGCTTTCTCATCTGGTAGATCTGAACTGACAAGGACATGGAGCTTAGGACTTGCTCCAGTGCCATCTAAAAAGCATCCCCTTCACCAAACTGCCAGGATAGTTTGGAATATAAAGCTGGAAGTCTATATTTCAATTGGCAATTACTTTGAAGTTCAGGTAAACCACTTGAGTACCATCCTCTGGTGCCTCTCTACAGTGCTTTGCATGGCTGAGGGAAGCCACTTCTAAACAGCAAAGGGTCCACCCCTGCCATCACATGCAAAACAAGCAAAGACAGGTCATTGGCAAAGGTTTTTACTTTACCTGTCAGCATGTGAAAGCTAGTTTGGGCACTGATGCTGTTTGCATCAGCAGCACCCCCCTCAAAAGGGTGAGCTATCTAGTCCTCTAATCCACCCTGCTTTGCTGCTGCAGTTGTTATTTGCAGCATTACTGGATGATTACAAATCACATGTAAAACAGCAGAGGAGTAAAACAGCATAATGAAATTTTATTCTGAAAATATGGCAAGAGTCTAAGGCACTTCAAACATTTCAATACACATGACTAAAGTGAATGTGACAAGGTAATAGCATTCCATAAATACGCACTGAGAACTATGCTCAATTCCACTCAAGGGGAATGTACAGCTGGTACCTCTAATTTTATTCTCCAATAAACACGTATGGAGTTTATGGACTGACACAGTTCATAAAATATGGTAAGAGGACATGTAATTCTTCATGTGGTTTTTAATTATTAAGGAATATAAAACATTGAAAATACTGTGCGAGTTAATTTTATAGATACTAGTATCTTTCATATAAAAAGTTACACATTATCCCCAATTAGCAACAACTTATTTAGCAAACTTCAGACCTGACAAGAGGCTCTATCCCCAATACCTACCTATTCACCCACCAGCTCAAGATCCACGGAGCTGACTATGTAAGCACCTGCAGCTTCTGAATCTCAAAGTAATTAATAACATCAAAATCATGTTGGAATGAAATTTATGCAAAGGTTACTATGATAACATCTAGGTACAGTAAATATATGTTTTAGAATGATTGAAAACAAGCCACTGGGACACCCTGGCATGGGTAGCTTTAGAAGTTTTATGCTGCACATAACATAGAAAGGGATAATCTGTAGCAAAAAAGAACAGGATTTATGTGGATGTATGGAAGGATGAGGTGAGTAAAAAAAAGAACAGCTCTGGCTACAGTTCTCAGCTGAGCACTACTTTAATATATGCTTGCTTTAAGTTTACAGTTTTCTATCTTTAGCACTAGTCTCTGCTTTCACTTTGCTGGTGAGCTCAGGCACAAGACAATTACATTCAGTATCTGTCTCAGTAAAACAGTACCATTTAGCAGCTTAAAGATGGTATAGAGATTTTTACAGATATTCATGCACTACTACTCAAATGTGGCTCTGTGGGTGGGACCAGGAGATGTCCTTCTGCTAAGCCTTGGAGTGCCCTAGAAAAGAGGAAAGGACGATTAATCAAAGGGAAATTATTCCAGAGAGCCAAATGAGAACACAGCACTTAGATTAATCTGTGGAGTTAAAAGCAAGGGATTTAACATTCTCATATTTTCAATTATTTTTTATTAAAAAAGAAAAATAATCAGGACAAACAATGCCTGCTATCATGAAGTTTACTGAGAGTGCATGCTCATTAGACAGTGAAATGCTTAACAACAGTTTATCAAGAGCACGAGTTGGAACTCAGAGTGCAGGTGGATAGTTGCCAGAAGACACAGGGCAGCTGTAAGTCCAGAAACAGCTGTTTTGGTGACTAGGTGAATAATTAGCATTGCAGTGACACAACAGCACCTCTGCAGACTAGCCAGAGTCAGTTACCACTGCTAAGTGAGCTATTTGTACCCTCAGATAAAAAGGAGGAGGTGTTATCCCTCAGCCAGCATTCAGTCTTCTGAGTCAACCTGCATTTAAAATGTACATTCCACTTAGCAGCATAAAAATTATCCTGTGAATAAATTTGAAGTGTCACAGGCTGCACTGTTGTACAGCTGCTGGAAAGTTAAATTTTTGTTCATCTTTTACTATTGTGTTCAGGAGCAGCAAGTGAAAGGTTGTGTACTAACCGGTGACTGGGTTTTGGAAAAGTTGACATGGGCATAAAGGAGAACTGCTATGTCCTTATGTCCAGCTTCCAGGGCTATTGAAAGTGCTGTGCTGCCATCCTGAAAGAAAAGAAGAAGTAAGAGGATTAGTGCTTATGCTCATTAACAGCTCTCTTAGAAGCCCCATCAACTCACAGAGAAAGGAAGTTATGAAGTGGAGGCCCTACTGCTCAGACAGACAGTTGGGTTAGAGTCTGGTTTAATTTCTTTTACAATAATTGTATGACAATAAGCCTCGCACTGCTGTTTTATGAGGCAATCCATTTGTCAGAGGCCTCATAATTTCTCTCAATGAGATGACTCGATCATTGCTGAGGAAGAATGAGCACGCCATTATCACAAGAATGTTACATGTCGTGCTGTGTTCTTACAGTTATTACAAGTGATTTCAGAAGATGAGGCTGTCTTAAACTACGATGTCAGTGAGAAAAGGAAGAGAAGGTAAGGGAGGGATAAATGTTAACCAAATATAATGATAATTGCTGTGTTAGAATAATTATAATTGCTATGTTATAGCTCCCATTACAACTAAGAACAGTTGCGTTCATAATTCCAAACACTCCTTGATGGAAATCTAACTACAAACGAATAGACTTTCCTGGTTAAATCCTGCCACCTCAGTTTCTCAGAAGATATTACCACTTTCAAAAGTCATTGTTGAGGCCACTAGAAGCAAAGAGTGCTTCTGCTGAAAGAGTAATTTATTGACCTGCTGTTTTCCCTTTAGACTGGGTTTGGTCCAGGAAGAAGTAGATGTCAGATAACATGTGAAGTGAACTTCTGAGCTGTCAGAAGGGTGTGCTTGTACAAAGCTGACCCCTCCCCAGTCTCTGCCTTTCTTGCTTCCTTCCTGAAATTTGTACATCAGATAGCTACAATCCCCTGCTCTCCAATGGTGTTTTTACTACAAAGCTGGCAGCTGTAATTTCAGTATAAATCTCACAGTGGCTCCCTAGTCCACGGCCTAGCTTTTGCTCTTCTGCACAGTACTTTCCACAATACAGCCAGTATTTGAAATGCCCTCTCATAGGAACTGCCTCTCATGTTGACTCTTTGAATGGAGCACATTTTCCAGCCACTACCATAGCACTGATATTAGAGAGGTCAGCACCAGTTTAAGGCAACTGTAAACCCTTTTCCATCATAGGACACAATGGACAGCTTCCAAATGGAAGGCTTTCTTATGAGGCTACAAGGAGCAATTATACATAAATCTTTTTGTCCTAAGCAGAGGGAGCTAGAAGAGCTGTCCACTACAGTGCAATATAATGCATTATAAAAGCACAACAAATACTCCCTAGCCAGCACCAGGAAAAGCCAAGGTCTCAAAGAGAGACACTGCATCTTTGTCAGAGCAGCCACGTATCAGTAGGATGAATTTTAACTTACTACTGATCATGCTGCCTAGAAAAGCATCTTTGTCACATTTAGAATTGCTAGGGGAAAGATAAAAATCTCATGATCTCACAGCAGAGATAAACTCATTATGAAATTAATAAACAGCAGACAAACTGTGCTTGGGAAAAAACATCAAACTGCCTACAAAACCAGTTGTGTCATGTCCACATAAAGACTTAAATTATTGACTTGGTGATTAATAGTGCTAACAGTTTGCAGGCTGCAGTAACCTGCCTCTCTGCAACAGCTCCAACAAATAACCACCCACTGCCTTCCCAAATGCCAAACCCAAGCTCCTTGTCAGTGCTCAGTGGGTAAAGCCATATGAAAAATGGAAATGTACACAAGAAGTGATGTTGCTAATGAGAGCACAGCACTGGCAAGAAACCAGCTAAGTCATCATTTTCAAGCTTGAGGAGTCTACAAATCAGATAGTTTTCTGACAGGGTAGGATGCAGTGATCCTTGCAAACAAGAAACAAGTGAGTGTCTCACTTTGCAGTGAAGTCACTGTGTACTGTGATGAGAGTATAGCTTCACAACTGAAATCAAATGTGCACTCTCTAAAGTCATGATGTAGATACTGAAGATACATGTGAAGGGAACTGTAGAGTTGATATTTGCCATAGACACGAAAAAGCAATACATCAAGGCTGTTAAGTCACCAGATAAGGTCCTAGGTAAAAGCTGGAAGGCTCCTGGGAAAGGAGAAAGGAATGTGAGAAGGGAAGATATTTTGCCATGAGCGAGCAAATTACTCTTTTTTCTGTTCTGGCCACTGCATACCTACAGCTAACCATAAAAATTGCTGCTGGGTAGGTCTGTTCTGTAGATTAGCAAAGACACTAGCCAAATAATCACAGCACTTGCTACCACTAAGCCGAGGACTCATGCATGTGGGACTTTGGTGCTGTGAGTCAGAGATTCATATAAGCATATTTTAGCACCTCTCCACTGTATAAAAAAAAAAATAACATTAGAAAACCCATTCCAGAGTGGAGTAGCTATCTGATTAAGTACTACTGGAAAATCAACTTACATTGTCTTCCAGGGTGCCATTACACCCAGGCTGAGCCAGCAGAAGTTTGACAATCTCTACATGTCCATGTTCACTAGCACACATCAGAGCTGTAGAGCCCTCGTCATCCTGGATATTGACATCTGCACCACAGGCCAATAAAGCTTTGACCATGTCTATCCGACCATGACTCACAGCTAGCATCAGTGCAGTCTGACCAGCCTGCATGGAAAGAAGGAAAAGCCATATAACTATACAGGCAATCAGTGACAGAGCATGCACACTTATTTTATTGGCACTATGCTTCTTCTGGGGAAAAAAAACCAGGTTTTTATTTTATACAACACTCTTGAGGCTCTGCTGGCCATTATTTAAATACCTTTTATACATGATATATCCCACATTCACATAGCTATTTATTAAATTAATGGAAGATGCAAGATCAATTTCCAGACATCCAGACAGCAAGGAGCTAAATGATGCTCTTTCCAAGGATGCCTCCCAAAATTCAGTAATGGTTGTTTCATATAATATTCAATCTTCATTTTCATAAGAGATTCAGACCTGAGGCTCAACTGTTCTTCCAGAGCTCCATTTTATACATGGAAATCAAAAACATACACACAAACATCAAAGACTGCAGAGAGTGAAAAGGAATGAGTGCCAGAGCTGAACTGGTGGAGCAAGGATAGGAGCGTGGAAGGAAAGACAAAAGGATATGGGAGTGGAAACAATATCTTGTGAAACATTTGACTGACCTGACTGGCTTTAGCATTCACGTCCCCACAGCTGAACAGTTCTTCCACTATCCTCATGTCCTTCTCTGCTTCCACAGCTGCAAGTGCAGCAAGCATGATGGGAGTATAGCCAGCCTTGTTCTGATGATTTACGTTACAGACATCTGCAGAGGGATGAGATAATTTTCTTTGGAAAGAAGAAACCCAAAAAACAGCAATTGTGCTAATGAACTGAATAAACTATTAGTTGAATGGCCTATAAAAAGGCAGCAATTGCCCTCATCATGGAAGCAATTCAAGAGAAAGTGATGAAGCAAAAATTAAACAGGGGTGCTCTTGAGCCTGAGAAAGAAAAGGATTATTTTCTACTGTGTGTGCAACACAATGGAAAGCATAAAGTAATTTTATATGTCATCACTCAGGCTTTGGGCTTTTTTATGGTTTTGGTTTAGTGTGTGTTTTTGTTTTGTTTGGTTGTTTTTTCCTTTTGAAAAAGCCAGTGGGCTGAAATTCGACTTGATGTTCACTGGTACCACCAGGAGTTTTTAAGCTCCTTTCCTGAGGGAATGCATACTGCAAGACAAAAACAGCCCAGCAACATGGTCAGTGGAAAAGATGTTTCTTCCTCAGTGCAAACATCTTCCTGTAATTAGTGTTGTTCGAAAGATCTGCAAGTGTACTTCAACATGTTTTGGAGCTGCAGAAAGAACTTTTCAATTTAAAAGTGTTTTCAGCTCTATGGAATATCTGACTGCAAAAAAAAGTACTCTGGGAAAAGTACAGTTGAGTCCTCTGAGTAAATGCTAGCAAGTGGCATGAGTTCTCTCCTTTTTGTTTAGGTCTAGCCTTCAGTCTGTTTCTGTTCCTAAAATTCTGCTGCAATCCAACAGAGCTTATTAGTTTACCAGGCAGCAGGGCTTTCAGTATGCTCACTGTATTGGAAAGCAACAACTCTGACTTAACAAACACTATTGCTAGACTTAGGGTTAAATTGCACCACAGATAACAAGTACAAATGTTTCAGGAAATACTTCAGATTTACTGCTCAAGGGCGTTTTGGGGTGTTTTGGTTTTTTTTCTACTTCTCTGTTTGGGGTGGGGGTTGTTTTATTTTGTTTTAATTGAAAAGAACACTGCATTAGCAATACAAGTGCAGTTGTAAGAAAATGCATGTTTTCATGTTCAGTAGGTAACACCTGCGTTACCTTATAACCAGTAGCACAACCTTAACTTTCAGAAGTCAAATCTGGGAAGCCACTGAAGGTACAGAACATTGGACTCTGCCACTATTTCATGAGTAATGATCGGAAGCAATGATCTCCTACCCTGACTAGACTACTTCAGCAGAGGTATGTTTTCTGAGGTGACATTTTAGCTGCTTTTCCATATGGCTAAGAAGCTGAAGTGTTTTCCTTATTTTTTCCTCTTGGTAACACTGCATGGTGATACAAAGGATTATCACATCTCCCCTTTCCACCAAAAACACAGACACAGAGTTCTTTGACCAAGAAACTGTCTGTAACATAACCACAGTGCAAGCTGACAGTAGTGGACATTTAAACATGGTCCAGAGGAAAATGTTACGAAACCTGAAGGAATCTGCTTGTTTGCAAATATTTTCCAGGGGCAGGCATGGTGCAGCGTGCTACTGCGCACATGGCACTAGGCACTGTGGTTGGATTTTTACAATTAAAACCTGCTGTGTTCACAGAATTACACCAGCTACTGTAAACTGCAAAAGTCCTGACCTACAGCAACAGGTGAGTTGCTACTCACGCTACCCATCAGTAGCATGAGTACATGCTACCTTGAGGTACCCAGGAAGTGGAGGGTTAGTTTCCTCCCACAGTCCTGCTGCAGAGATAGCCTGCTGCATTTCACTGTGCTCCTGACATTCCCTGAATTCCCCCACCATGAATCACTCTTCCCAACAGGCTGCCTTCAACAGGATCAGAGATTGCAAAGCACTTGTTTTCCTACTGAGGAAGTCTGCATGTGTGACAGTGCTGGGCTAACAAAGCTGAGATTTGTATCACTAATATTGTTGTTTACCTGCTGCTACCCTTCTCAATTTATAAATACTGCTAGGCTTACACTCTGTGCTGTTGGCCTCGTTAAGTTTCACAACCAACTATGACAGGTTTTATAACTACTTTAGAGAAAGAAACTTCAGTCAGGGAGAAAAAGTGGGCTTAAACAGATCTCATCCTGCCTGGGGTCAGCTCCAACCTGTGACGTTTTCTGCTAGTTGCCTTCTGACTTTGTGCATGTGGGGAACAGGCACTCTGGAGTCTTCCCTCTGCCACTACCCTCTGTGATTATGTTGCAAGGGGAGCCAGAGAAGGAAGCAAGAACAAAAGCAACTGAATTAAGCGTCATGACATTGCTCACAGATCAGGAAAACGCTCCTATGTGGCAGAATGTCATATCGTGTCAGGTTCTCTGGAGAGCAGCATAGACATGTCAAGGTGCTGGCCAGAAAAAGCTGTTCTGCTCTAATAAGATAAAGCTAGACTAGTTTGAGTGTGTAATGCTGATATTTACACCTGCATGCATCTCCTTCCACCAGCACAGTCCAAGAGTCAGGGTTCTGCTACCTGTCCCAAACCCTGGTCAACTTAGTATATAATTTAAGTATTTTTGCAACTTCTTCAAGAGCCATCACTATCATCTCCAAAGCTAGCACTAAAGCAAGGACTCTAAACTACCCAAGTAAGCCACCATGTAACTTAACAGCTAAAAACAGCTGCTGGAGGAGGCCTGAACTTGACCATCAAGAACTTCATCCCTGAAGTCTGCAAACCCCACAAATGATTAAAAGAAAGTATGTAAGTACGTCAACCTACTTGCATCTAGAAGAAGTTTTACAATTTCGAAGTTAGAATGGGAGACACTGTAATGCAAAGCTGTGTTTCCATTTCCATCTGCCATATTGATGATATGTCTGAGGACAGCAGGAGAAATCTCCTCAAAGGCAGCTATGTAGTCTCCAACCATTTCAGGTACAGCTGACTTCTGACTTGAGACACGAAACCACTCATGCTGGATGGTATTTAAGCAAAATCTCTGTCAAAACCAAGACACAAAAATTTATTTACAGGTAATCTATTTAAAAGACTTTCCATCCCACAAGTCAACTATGCAGGAAGTCAAGCATTTTTCAGTCAAATGTGGGAAGTATTCAACTCAAACTCAAGATGTACAGACTGAAGCTTCCCCTCAACCTACACCCCTCTTCAAAATACCAACTGTTTACCTTCTTTCATTGCACCTGATTTTCAAGAATGGTTCACCTCTGAGAGCATAGTATTTGAGGATGAGGTTACTCCCAGAATGAATTGGTATCAAATATTGGTGAATATAGAGACCTGGAGTAACCATTTCCAAACTAAATTTATATATTACTGATGGACCCAAGCAGAGGGAACACACATTTTTAGGGAGCTTAACACAACAGCATGCTAAGTCAATCCTCAGACATGAATTCTCAAATGCACAAGCATACTGGCTACATTAGTTCTTCAGTAGAGCTGTGCATTACAGAAGATTGCAAGCTGAACCTCAGTCAACAACATAGAATCATAGAATGGTCTAGGCTGGAAGGAACCTCCAAAGGTCATCCACTCCAACCTCCCTGCAGTAAGCAAGGACATCCCCAACTAGACCAGGCTGCCCAGGGCTTTGTTGAGCCTCACCATGAACACTTCCAGAGAACAGGCCTCAACCACCTCTCTGGGCAACCTGTTCCAGTGTTTGACTACCCTCACAGTAAAGTATCTGTTCCTGACATCCAATCTAAATCTGCTCTTCTCCAGCTTAAAGCCATTGCCCCTCATCCTGTCACTGCAGGCCTTTGTAAACAGACTCTCCCCATCCTTCTTGTAGGCCCCCTTCAGGTACTGAATGGCACTGTCAGGTCTCACATCATACTGCAATGAAAATGCAAATAGAATTAAGGGCTCAAAGAGATTCATAGTTTGCATGGCCTGTGATGCAGTCCCTGCTGTCTGCCTAGCACTGTGAAGGCAACAGCTGGTCTACCTTGATCACTCAGTGACATGAGAACTTCAGCTGAAACAGTTTCAAAGGTGAGCAGCTATAATGATCAGAAGTCATGGAACCGCTGACCTAGGGTGCTGACAAGAAGGACTGGAGATGCTCTGCTGAAGGAGGGCTGGGAAAGGAAGGCTGCAACATTTTCACAGTGCAAAGGCTGTTGCAACTGAGAAAAGAAGAACCAGTTCTTCGCCTGCAGGATGGCTGGCTGCAGCAGAAAGGGATTTTAGCTGTAATGGGAAGAGGCAGACTAAACATTCAGAATAAACTTTCCCACTGGTGTGGTCTGAGGGTGGAGAGGTAGGAGCCTTTTAGGCCAGGTAACTGTCGGGACAACACAGAAAATGCAGATCTCACTGTGAGCCAAGGAGGCTCCATCAGCTGCTGCCAGGCACGAGTTGCTGAGACAATCTCTCTAACCTGGAAGGACCCCCCCAGTAGGGCAGAAGGTAAATTCAATGACTGTTTTGGACAACAGACCCTCTGCATGCTTCTCTAACCTCTAGGCCTAACACAGAGGGTCTGTGTCTGGTAAAGGGAGAACATTCTACACACATCCGTACTACAGATATATATATATTATATATACAAAATATTCCAAATAGCTACTACTATAATAAAAACTTAAAAGGTCCAACCATTTGAGGTAAGGGATCATGTATATTATCATCATAGAGTTGAAACATAAAAGTGGTCACAAAGTGGGTTTTTGGTTTGGGGTTTTGTTTTTTTTTAGGTGCTATTGAGTGCAAAATACCACTAAGAAATTATTTTCACAGTCTCACATGCATTATTAAGTAAATGGTACACTTCTTTCATTCAAGTAATCCATCACATCCCAAAAAGAGCAGTTCACTGCTCTTTCTAGCATAAAATGCAGCTACAAGAGCTGAGTATGTTGGAAGTGAGTGGGAAAATTTATACAGATCCCTAGCTGTTCTGAAGATTACCCTTTTTGGAGAAGACTTCTTTATTAGCAGACAGACAGAGAACAACTGCTGTTTAGTCTGAAGTTCCAGCTACAAAGCACCATTTGTGCTGGTGAATATTTTAAGCACAAGAAAGAAACATGTATATTTAAATTACGCTTCCAGGGCAGAGATTATCAGCTGGTTATGCCATTTTTGACACTTTTAACTCCAACTGGGCTGAAGTATTGGTCTTTTAAATGTCTAAACTGCTCCTGAAGGACTGATGGCAGGATTAAAAATTACCTGCCACAAGTAGATTAAACAACCTTTCAAAATATGTGTCAGAATGGGACATAGACAGTATTATTGTCTTTAAGAAGCTGTAAATACTCTATTGTAGAGAAGACCAGTACTGTATCATTGCCTTTTACACCACTCCACAACTGTAATAAATGCAAAATTCAATTTCAGCAACATTCCTTTGCTTTCAGACTGTCCTTCACAAAGCAGCATAGGCAAGTCCTGTTATTAGGCATATAGCCACTTTTTGTAGGCTGAGTACTAACAATCAATCCTCCTTACTCCCTGCTGCACTAAGTTGCATCGATGTGTCAAAACTGCACTTTCATATTACTGTTTTCATGTGTGTGCTTTAGGATGACAACACCCCAGCATACAGAGCACAAGTACATTCCGTGGGCGGAAGTCTCCTGATGAAAAAGCTTTGTTGTGACTCTTCCAGGGAGGATGAAATTCTCTCCTCCCTAGCCATTCAGTGCTGGCCCTGTAAAGCCAGAAGTTATCCCTCCCAGAGTTTTTTCTTTTTGCAGCTCAAGGGAACTCTGCCCTGCATTGCTTACCACATCTTTGCTGGTCAGTGCCTTAGGGTCATCAATGTTATTTCTCAGCAGGTGGCAGGCAGAAAGCATCTTTTCACTTAGTTCATATCTGAGGGAGACAGCAGAATACACAGCAGGTTTCAGTTCTTCTCTTGACAAAATATTTGTCTTTCTGAAAGTCATGTGGGAATGAATGTTTGCAGGCAAGTCATGAGCTGCTGCAATGTGGAAGCTGCTCTGGCAGCCTCTCTCCACACAGACTCCCTCATGGCAAGTGGAGATGCTGATGGGGCTGTGGACCTCTGTGAGGAGGAAAAATGTGTCTCCCAGATGTACTGCTCCAGGAGGAGCAGTATGAACAGAGTGCAGGCAATGCATCATTTCGGTGCTTCAGACTTGCCAACCCTTCCAGTGGAAATTCTCACCTACTGCTGTACAACTGCAGAGCATATCTGATACATTCTGTGCTTTGATTACTTTATTAACAAGGAGAAAAGCCAGTATCTGTGATGGAAACACCAGAAGAAAAGGGCACAGGCAGTGCCTCCCTCCCTTCCAGCTACTATTCACTGGAACCAGCCTTTCTCATACCATCCAGTCCTCCCTCCACGTTTTCACTCCTGCCCTCTTTCTTTCACAAATATCAAAACTCAGGGAACAGTTCAAAGTAAGAAGGCCTGTGCCACATGGCACAGTAGCCTGTGGCCAACCATATCTGCCTATACTCTCTCACAGAGAATAATGGCAGTTTAAGAGAAAAGATGCTCCCAAGAAGTGGAGAGGCTAACACACCCATGTGTATAAGGTAACTGGCTGCTGGTGCTTCCAGAACACGGAAATGTTCCACCATCACATAGACTGTGTTTAGTCCCACAGAGTCATGCATACTGCCTCTTCCCCTTAAAGGGCATTGCCAGGACAGCCAGCTTGCACAGGACATGCTTCTCAAGTGCATGTGGCAATCTAAGCTGTCCAGATGCTCCTATTTACAATCATACCTTGATAAGTGTAAATATAAATTAGAAAGCTCCTTTAAGAAATCATCCATCTTTTTATGTGACCTGTAAAAGAACAGGCTATCATACAGTACTGTAAAAATAAAGCACAGGGCACATTGACACTCATAGCTCCAAGGCCTACAAGTAGCTCTTAATTATTAATTCCTGCATCTCTTTACTTTGCAGTTGACATTTACAGGTAAGTTTGATGGTAAGCTACATCTCCAGTGAATCATGATATATTAATTTTGTCTTAGCTCTTTTATTGTTGTTATTCCACTTATGCAATTTTCCAAGCTAGCACTCTTGTAAACAAACCTGGTATCTATAAAATATCCCTTCACTCTCTATGTTTGTAATTCCTTTCCACTCACTAATAAGTATCAGTGGAAACTCACCACACTACTGCTTTTCACATGCTTAAAAAAAAAAAGACCATGCCTCTCAATTGCTACTTCATACAGCTCATTATCACCAATCTGAAAAGTAACTTGACATGAAATGCTGAACAAGTGCCTGACAGCAGCCTTAAAACATGTTACAACTATGATTTCATACAAAGTATATGACCTCAGAGTTGGATAATCTTCTTGCTGCTGTACCCCATCATCTTATCAAGCAGTACCAGCCATGGCTGAGATGCTGTGGAAAGTGCAAATACAAGATGCATACTCAGAAGGCTACTGACATGGTTCAAGACTCATTTGTTTCCTTACTTAATGTTTTACAGACCAGGTTGTTAACAAGGCATTGTTTTCTCTCCAAAAAGAGGCCTGTGAGGGCCTCTGCCTAAAGGCAGCCATACAGGTCTCATGAAAAATAGACCATTTAAAGCTGCTGGAAAGGACACCCTCTAACAGCTTCTCCCGGCTCATACAGTTGCTTTTGCCACAAAACTGTCTCTGGTTACCCACTCAAAAAGGATGGAAGCTGGCAGCAGTTAAGCAGCAATGGGGCTGGCACTCTCTTCACCAGCAGGGCATAGCCTGCAGCTCACTTCATGCAAGGAGGCAGCAGTAATGCCCTCAAAGGTGCTCCATAGAAAGACTGCAGCCTACCTCTCTCTGATTTCCACCTCCTCAGCCTCGCACTCTGGAGGTGTGCTGTCCTTCTCTGCCCCCATGACACAGACCTCTGGAGTGTGAGGTGTGGGCTGCCCTTCCTCCATGTGCTGGCTGTGGGGGTATTCATGGCCCTCACACTCCTCCTCTGAATCCGAGGAGGAGCTCTCCTCTGAGCTGGAGTCATCGCTGGATGTCGTCTCATACCTAAAAGGGAGAACAGGCAGGGGTGGTTGCTCAGAGCATTGTACTGTGGTCAGTACCTGCCTGCACTGATGCAAGTTAAAAAACTTGTCTTGCGAAGGCTTAGTCCTCCTGTTTTCTCCTCAGAGATCCTTCCTACTCACTGAACTCAGTGCTGCTGACAACTGACAGTGACTATTATGTGCACAGTGTGTAATGGAAGAATGACCTTTTTTTAAACACAAGTCTTAACACTCTGTCAGACCTTGCCTTAGTCCCAGAGTGAAATTACATTGTTCAGAATAAATTCTGTTGTCACCTTACTAGGCAGATACATTCAGAGAAGATAAAAAACCTATCTAAAAATAACAACCACAATTTTAACATTTTTAATTGAGAAAATCCAGTACATTTTGATATTTTAGGTGAAATATAAGCAATGTGGACAATTATAATGCCAATTCTAATGTACTGTCTTACCTCACCAACCTCAGCAGTTGAGGAATTGACATACTAAGCCTGTTCTTCTAAGGTACAATGGTGATTTATCAGTGATAACATTCCCCTACTATAAGTAATAATACTTTTAGCCAATATATATGAAATTAACCAATTGCAGTGTTTAGGCTATACACTGCAAAAAGCATTTGTACTAAAGAACAACTTCTCTGACAAAAGGGCTGGAAAAGCTGTATAAAACAACCTGGTGAAACTGTTGAAGTCCTCTGCCACATTCTGCAAAGGTAAGTAATATTTCTGAAGAAGGTAACTTTCCATTATGTTTTCTGTATTTGTGTAGTAAAATTTCTGTATTCATCCAGCCAGATGAGTTAATTCCTAGGCAATGCCATCTCCTGCTGCATTGTTCAACAGCATAACATTGTGCTGTCAGCTGTCACGGACAAAGTTTTCCTTATTAAAATACTGCCTGAGAAATTCTCCCATGTTTCTTTGAGTTTGTTTCATTTCCCCCATGTTAAATCTCACAACAAACTAACCTAAAGGTACTTGAAATTGATGCCATGCATGACTTGCAAGTACAAAAGGTCCTCAAAAGACTAAGATGAGCTCAGCTGTTTTGTTCTTCCCTTGAACCCTTAAAATCAGCAGGTGCACCTCAGCCTGAAGGACAGCCCAACGCTATGTGCGCAGTCCTGGGCTCCTCCTTTCCTTCTCACTGCAGAAGTGCTACAGTGATACATTTTTCAGAAACAGGTTTCTTACCCGCCATTAATGCCAACAAACTGTAGGTTCTTCTTGGTGTTGTTCAAATCCTTCTTCCCATCCCTTTTCTTCATGATAGATTTGAGTGTGTTTTCATTACCAGTACACACTGTTGAAAAGGGAGACCAAGCACAGGTATCAGTACAAATGTGTATCCAGTTCTGATAGCTTTAGACAGTTTTTCAAAGGAAACAAACAGCTTTCTGTTTCATTTAATCCAACTGAAGCTTGGATTTCTAATCTTTTTATACACACAGTCATGGTGTGGAATGCACACTGGAATTATACACCACTTCCAAACCCATTTCTGGAAACATGAAACTAGTTAACTTTCCCACCTTCCAACATGCTGATAATCTTTAGTATGCTTTAGAAAACTTAGGTTTGTTGTGTTTTCTTCACTATTTGTGAAAGACTTCTAATATTGGAGTAAGTTACTCTGCTCCCATAAGGAAATCTTAATTCTTGCTGTCAGATGACAGTAGCTCATTGCCAGTATAGCAGAGAGAGCAAATTTAATAATAACTTACTCAACAGGGTGGGGAGGTTCAATCTAGACTGGTCTTTCAGATTTTAGTATTCACTGAAACAACTTTTAATCCAATCTCTAAGCATAAGACAGGTAAAACATTCATGCAAATTAAAGTTTGGGTTTTTTTTATGGATTTAATTAACCCTTTCTCTCTGTTTTTCCTTAGCAAGACACTAAATAGCATTTCACTGATGTGCACAATATGCCATTCAAAAGCTAACCACTATCTGCAGACACAGGGTCTCATGCTACAACTTTCTCCAGATCTGCATCTTTCCCTTGTTCATGAGTTTAAGAACCATGAAAACCTCTTTTAACTGTATTTCATATTCAGACTCCATCAGCATGATGGAAGGTAAATGTGAGCTACTTGTTACCATAGAGGCCAGAGGCAAGCTGGTCATCTGTCAGGTTAATTGGAGTGAGAGTTTTGTCCTGAGAAGAAAAAGCCTTCCTTCCCTGAACAGCTTCCACCAGGGCAGTCTTCCTCTCCTCTGGCGCGGGCATAGTGTCATGCTCCAATTTCAGCGTTAGCATATTTGAAGTTAAGTGGGCGTTTGCAAGCTGACCGTGAGGGATGTACTCCAAAGTAGCACCTGCCAGGGTAGACAGGAGACATTACATCAGACCAAAATATTTCCATCAATATTGTGATCAGCAGGGGAAAAAAAAGAAAAAAAAAAAAGAGAAGGGCAACACTTTTGCTTTACAGTACTCTTTCCTGAGGATTCAATAGGAAAAGTGTGTGATCCATTTCAGACAATAAAAAATAATAGCTGTGAGGTTTTCTTTCCATGAAAACGTATGACAAGGAAAAACTACAAAGATATTTGCTTTGCAATGGATGAAAAGAATGGTCCTTCCTTTTCCTTCTCTTTGGGTATACACAGTGACCCTCAGAGTGGACTTGCTGAGCTGCTCCTTGTTGACATGCCTGAAGAACACAAGTTCACAGGCTCTGCAGGTTCCTTCTGCAGGAGCAGGATCCTCTTTTCATCTGGCATTTTTTAAAGAAATGGCATTTTCCATGAAAGCAGAAAGTTTTCAGTAAACTTTCTTTTTTGCCAGAATGTCACTATTACATACTTTACACAGTTACTAAGACAACTGCAATAAACTCCCACTCACTGCATTTCCTTCTTTTTTTTTGGGCAGGCTTTTACTGAGTTGTATTTAAATCAAATTCCAAATTTTTGCAGTTGCCATTTGTAATTTTTTCCTGATTTGCTGGCAACCACTTGTTTTTTCTGCTTTTTGTGTTGTAAAGGCAATGCTAATTATGCACAGACTTTCACAGACGCCTCTGGAATTCCTCCAGCTGTGCTATTACAACTGTTCTACAAAGCTGCATGAATGCTTTTGTCTGCAGAACACAAGAAGACACTGGGTTTTCACACACACATTCCTCCTTAAGTGATTGTGCTAGCACTGCAAGGGAAAGAAAAAAAAGCTGTCATTTCTTTCTTCTTGCTTCAATCACTCCACAGCATTTTTGTTTGTATTTATCAAGAATTAGAGTCATAGCCTCCTTATTCAAACAGATGAGTGGCAGGCACTGCCACAGGATGCTAACATATTGTAGTAAGGTAAATTTCAAATATTCACTTTTAGAAATACAGATGACATCTTTACTGCTCTTGGCAGACCATCTTTCCCACTCCTTTCTTCAACTCAGTACTTTTTTTTTCTCCTTATAACAAAAGACATAGTGAAGGTGATTTTTTGAAATGCTGTCACTTCCCAGCAGCTTCCTCCTCCTTGCTCCCATTCCCATCC
Source organism: Melanerpes aurifrons (assembly GCA_011125475.1). Lineage (NCBI taxonomy): Eukaryota > Metazoa > Chordata > Aves > Piciformes > Picidae > Melanerpes > Melanerpes aurifrons. The sequence goes on from WWNC01000003.1 coordinate 3,259,375, forward strand.
AAATTTCCAAGTTCCCAGCTGAGGCACACCCCACATGCATTTCCAAGGCACCTTCTACAGCAGCCAGATCTTCTGCCCACTTCCACCACTGCTTACAGCTTCTTCAAACTACAGGGAGAAGCTGCCTGTGGGAATGGGCAAGTGTCAGGGCATCGACAGACATGTCACTGCAGGTATAGCCAAAAAGAGTCTGCCTTCTCAGGGAAGCAGAAGGTGAAGTTAGAGTCCACCCCAGTGCCTCCTGTGCAGGAGCAAACCCTATAGAGGTGTCCCCACACACTCAGGATGAAACAGCCACCCGTGGAAATCAAGAGGGACGTCCTGCCCTTTCTTCCCAACCTCTTCTTGTTTCACAGCAGTGACTGCCTTCAGTTGCATCTCTTTCCAACCAGCACCACCCCTTATCTGCCAGCCAAGGAGAAGAGGAGTGCCAAGGCAATGGAGTGCCAAGCCAAACTCAGTGATTTTAGACTCCCTTAGCTGAAAAACAAGGAAACTGCCTCTCCCTCTGCTGTCTTGGAGTAGTGACAGCTACAATTAAAGAGTACCAAATGAAGCAACTGCTTCTAAATGCAGCTGGTGGTGGCTGCCTCAGCTGGTTTTACCAGGTAATTTCTGCTCTAGCTTCCCTACCAAGGACACAAAGAGGGAGTGGAGGAAGTGTGCTGTGAAGCAGCAGGTATGCAAAGCCTCTGAAGCTACTGAGTTTACTAACAGCTGAAGTCACTCTGTCCTCTGATAGGAGTCACAGTCCTCCTCTAAAGGCAGCTGTGACAAGTGCAGCATGTCCTGTGGACACAGGTGGGCTTATGCATGCCAGAGCTGAAAGCTGACATGAATTTATGGCACTTTGGTGTGCCCTGTCATGCCCCCTCAGCAATGCTCAGTCCCCAGAGTCTGAACTTCCTTAGGTGTCTCCTTTCTACCCTGGGGCACAACTTGTGAGGGAGCTGCAGGGTATGATGGAGAGAAAGGAGAAAGACAGTAGCAGACTTTTCTCCCCTGCCTAAAAGTCTCTCTGGTGGCTAAACCTGCCAGCAATGCAGTAAGATCTCAATATGTTCCTTCTTCTGGTTCAGCTCTCAGTGGCTAGGTAGCCACACTGAAACATGCTGAGTTCAGAATCTGAGCTATGTTGTCCATGCCTTCAAAAGAAGATGTCCTGCTTGGCCTCCAGATCCTGACAAGAGAGGATGACATCCTGGTGGTGAATGGTGCTACATACAGCTGGAGGCCAGTCACTAGTGGTGTCTCCCAGTGATGGGGCCCAACCTGTTCAATATCTTTATTGATGATCTGGATGAGGGGATTGAGTCAGTCATCAGTAAATTTGCAGATGACACCAAGTTGGGAGCAGGTGTTGATCTGTTAGAGGATAGAAGGACTCTGCAGAGGGACCTCGACAGGCTGGACAAATGGGCAGAGTCCAACATGATGACATTCAACAAATCCAAATTCTGGGTGCTGCACTTTGGTCACAAGAACCCCATGCAGTGCTACAGGCTAGTGTCAGAGTGGCTGGAGAGCAGGCAGGCAGAAAGGAACCTGGGGATACTGGTCGATAGTAGGCTGAACATGAGCCAGCAGTGTGCCCAGGTGGCCAAGAAGGCCAATGGCATCCTGGCCTGGATCAAGAATAGTGTAGCCAGCAGGAAGAGGGAGGTCATTGTGCCCCTGTACTCAGCACTGGTTAGGCCACACCTTGAGTACTGTGACCAGTTCTGGGCCCCTCAATTTAAGAAGCACATTGAGACTCTTGAACGTGTCCAGAGAAGGGCAACGAGGTTGGGGAGAGGCCTCAAGCACAAGCCCTACAAGGAGAGGCTGAGGGAACTGGGGTTGTTTAGCCTAGAGAAGAGGAGGCTCAGGGGAGACCTTATGACTGTCTACAACTACCTGAAAGGAGGTTGTAGCCAGGAAGGGGTTGGTCTCTTCTCCCAGGCAACCAGCACCAGAACAAGAGGACAGAGTCTGAAGCTGCACCAGGGGAAGTTTAGGCTTGAGGTGAGGAGAAAGTTCTTCACAGAAAGAGTTATTGGACATTGGAGTGTACTGCCCAGGGAGGTCGTGGAGTCACCATCCCTGGAGGTGTTCAAGAGGGGACTGGATGTAGCACTTGAAGCCATGGCTTAGTTAGTCATGAGGTGTTGGGTGATATGTTGGACTTGATGAACTCTGAGGTCTTTTACAATTCTGTGACAATCACACAAGTAAGCTTGCACTAGATAAGCTGTCCAGCACACAGTTTTGCCCAACACAGCTGTTAGAGGCCGACACTTACTGCATGTGCTGTGCCCAAAGTTCAAGGAAACACAGCTTTGGGCCAAACACAGCATTAATACTGCAGGCATTTAACATCAGATCTTAGTCCTTCACCTTTACAATGCAGCCAACATAATGCTTGCAGAGCAGCAACCTAATGCACATCACTTGGAAAATGGATAAAGGAAGCAGCTGAGTGCTACCCAATACTCAAGCAGATACTCAGTTGCTGGCCAGACCAAAGAATTGAAGAAGTCAAATTCCTTCTTCCTCCAAACAGGCTGCAGGCTTCAATATACTAGCACAGAGCCCTCAGTAACACCAGGTTGTGGTGCACAACATTGAGAATAACTGAGCCAACAGGTTCAACACTTAGCCAGCTACTGCCTCCAGACAGAGGCACCAGGTAGACTCTGCCTGATGATCATTCTTTGTTTACTGTTGTAGCAAATAATGCAAACTTGACAGAAGTTTGTAAGTACTGGTATAACATAGCTAACCACAGCATGCAGCTGCCAGGAATTTCCATGTGTGTTCTCAAATACAGCAGGGGATCTTGGAAAAGTCCACCAGTAATTCAGAAGCAGACTAGTCAGAAAAAAACAAAAAAACTTGCAGACTTCAGCTGTTCATATGCAGAAAGCTACTTCACCAATTTCAGACAGCAAGTGACTGAAGCATTGTTTAGCCTCAGTGATCTGAGGGAACAAGAGCATCTCAGTTTGAGTTTTTAGAAGGAACCTCCCCTCCTAAATCACTTGTGCTTCTTATATAATTCTCCCCAATTCAAACCAGGGTCACAGCAAAACTACTACATATCTGCATTAGAGGACCCATGCCATTTTTGGCATCTATATAAACTATGTATTGTTAAAAAGATGGTAGTTCCCTTCCTAACTGCAGGCCCTCCATCTGTCATGAGAGCATGAGTAGTCTTGCAGTAAGCTGGTCCAGAAAACTCACCAGGAGAGTTTTAAACAGTATTTTCCCCCAAATCTGTAGTTAACTCACAATAACCAAAGTCTGGCCTTTACCTGCTTTTGAAAAATTCCACTCAGAGTAATAGAAGCAAACACAAGTATTACTGTAAAAATTATTTAGCTTGACAGTACTTTTATACCACTGGAAATCAACAGCAGTGTAATCAAGCCCAGGGGAATTAAACACCAACTGGATGAGAACCTAGCTCTCTGGCTGGAACATCACAGGCTTCCAGCTAAAAAAAGGGCATGAGCTTGTTGCCTATGTGATAGCTGCACTGAGATTTTATTTTTAACCTGTTGATCAGTGCAAGCATTTATTTGCACAATACATTAATAACAGACAGCAATTCAAGTCATATGCTCCCTGTTAAAGGCAGTGTGTAAATGTCTGCAGCACATTTTCAGCAAGGAAATGCTTCTCTTTCATACTGCATGATTTCTTCACAGTAGCAATAAGCTCCCTATGAAGTTACTGTATAGTAAAAAGCCAAAGTCTTCTCTAGTGGTCTTTAGTCTTATTAACCTGTTTTATCCTTAAAAAAAAGTTGTTGGTTTTTTTCATGTAAGTAATTTTTAACTCACTTTCCACTTGGTCTACACACCAGAACTACTGAAGGCAAAATCCATTCTACTGAGGTAAACAAAAAGGCAGAGATAAGCAAACATGTTAGTTTAAACATTTACAACAATTGATATTAACCCATCTACCTGATAAATGTGTTACCTTCAGAATAGTAAGCACATTTTCATTTTAAAAGGTACTTTTGAGCCATTCCAGGTTAAAAGTCAGTGAATTTAAAATTTTGGAACAAAAATTGCCACACATGAACTTTTTATATGATAAACCATCAGAAGCCAGATTCCCTTGGGGCACAAGTGTAGGTAAATGTTGCAACTGCTAGGGAAAATGGTTGGCTCCACGGAACATGCTCCTTCTAATAGGACAGCTCCTTTAATAGGATTGCAGAACAGTCTCAACTTCCTTTTCACTCTTGCTTTAACCATTTTCTTTGTGTTGAGAAGCTGCTTTCCATCCACAAACTAGATTGCGGTGCCACTTTGTTGAAATTGGAAGTCGAAACCAATTCGTCTAATTGAGCAAGATGGAACACAAAAAAAAATTACAGGTCTGTGAAGCTGCTAATAATCTTATTTATGAAATGCTCTCTTTTCCAAAGATGACCATGTGTGCAGCTCAGTGAAAGCCCACTTTGATTTCCTTGATGAGTGGTAGATCAAAGCATCTCATGATGCTGGACACAGCAGGAAGGCAATTTCTGCTTTTCTTTCCTTCTCATTTAAAAAGAGTTGATCTTCTCAGCTGATGCTTTATTGTTGCTGAAATACGACAACGCTTCCTCGGAAAAATGGGAATCTCATGGCATTAAATACCCACAGATGTGGCTGTTACTATGAGAGCTGAGCTCTGAACAAAGCTCAGTGCCTGAACTTCATGTCCCTGTGCCACAGCATGGGGAGGGAACTAGGATTTTACCGAAGTCACTTTAAGAGACATGTTAACAGGCTGGAGGTTGCCACTCTCTGTGCTGCAATAGATCTGAAAGAAAAAAATTATTTATACCATGGCACAGCTTTCAGACTCATGTAGTGCTGTTGCAGAATGAAAGCAGCAAATAATCTATTTTTAATGATAGTAGTAACTAGCTTGTGTTAGCACATGACAAGGCAAGATGCATCAAACCTCTTTAAAGAGGTCTAATTTAAATAATGTCTTTATGGGACAATTACGAGCAGATCTCCTCTTCTGGTATAACAAGGTGAGTATTTAAAACAGAAGAAAACCCAAACCTGCTAAATGTCTCAGCTTCTAATATAGAAGTGGTCACTACCATTTTCAAATCATACAGGCATTTGAGCTTTCTATGTTGTCACACCTAACAAATCAGTAGGTATCACCCTGCCATATGACAGTGCAGAGGAGGCACTATGTTTCTTAGAGATGTCACCCAGACACATGTGAGTAAACAGCACTCATATGGCATACAGGTGGGACCATCTTCATGATCATTTTTTCAATCATGTACTACCTGCTGGGGAAGATGAATGTCAACCACCATGACCCCAGAAAAGAGACTCTAACAAGCACAAACGTCCAAAAGCTTCACTTCCTGAATAAGGCACACACCTGCAGCACAGCTGATGCTGGGGGGGGCTCATTCACTTGCATAGATGTTGATAATCAGCGCAATCTGTAGCAGCTCACAACTTTGCAGGGTCCACCAACAGATGAGCACTGGCTTCCAAGCCTCAAGTCAGTCTCAAGTTTTCAACTACACTAACATGATCTGTGCTACCAAGAGTGGGGCTACCCACACATCAAGCTTGGAGAGAAAAAGCCTATGAAGTTTGACAAACTTAGCATGCACATACAGCTCATCAAACAGATGAGCTGTAAAGAGAAAACAGCTTTCTCCAATTCCCTGCTTGTTTTGCATTATGAACGATGAAACAAGAGAGAGATAACTCTGGCTACAAAATTAGTCCTACAGACCAGCTGTGGAACCAGTGGCTGTGCACCACTGACCTGAGCAGAACACAGCAAGCCATGGAATTCAGTGAGCCAGGCTGATGGCTTCTGGGTGCTGGCTCCTTCATGCAGGGCATAGCCTCGAGGGGCTGATGAGGAATCAGATGGGATCTTGGGGTGTTGGAGAGGAAAGGGTGAAGGGGACAGAAGAACTTTTTCCAGGAATTACAATGAAGCAATCTGCTCCTATTAGAAGGCCAACTTCTCTGGTGTGGTTTCCTGCTCCCACCTACCTCCCAAGTCTGGGTGCTCAATCATGCTTTCCAGAAATATTCTCTTTGTTTGCTCCCCCACATCCTCACCTAGTTTATCCCTCTGATCTCATGATCCTTATTGCTCTCTACAACTACCTGAAGGGGGGTTGTAAACAGGCAGAGGTTGGTCTCTTCTCCCAGGCAGCCAGCACCAGAACAAGAGGACACAGTCTCAGGCTGTGCCAGGGGAAGTTCAGGCTGGAGGTCAGGAGGAAGTTTTACACAGAGAGAGTGATTGCCCATTGGAATGGGCTGCCCGGGGAGGTGGTGGAATCGCCATCACTGGAAGTGTTCAGGAGGAGACTTGACAGGGTGCTTGGTTACATGGGTTAGTTGATTAGGTGGATGCGATGATCTTGAAGGTCTCTTCCAACCTGGTTTATTCTATTCTATTCTATTCTCATACCACCATCATTCCTTTGGTCTTTCCATTATCCCTTAGCCTATCTCCCCAACTCTGGGTGAAAGCTACAGTTGAAAAATCTTGGAAGATCTTTCCACCAGATGGCACATCATGTTTTCCTAACCCCCATGACTTTTCAACACTTTTCTTCCCACTTCATTTCACTCCCCTCAACTCTTGATTCAAGAAGTTGCTTTCTTACATGTGATGATTAGTGTAATGTTTCCACTGGTGTACTCAGGCAGGCCTGCTCCAAAAAGCAACCACAAAACTAATACTCCAAAGACCACTCAGGCAAAAGTACCACGCATTTTCAGGTCAAATATGCTCAGGTAATTTCTCCGGGCAACAGCAGAGCAGTTGATTTGAAATACCACCCCTGCAAACTCCCTGCCTATGAAAAACTTCCGTATACAAGACTTGTGAAAAGTCCATGTAATCAAAATCTCTCCAAGTGGCATTACGCTTCTGGTTCATACTTTGCAGAACACACTGAGTTTGAATCCAAAGGTAACTTCCTAAAACTTCTCAAATTCTGTGGTAATAACCAGAGCCTGGATGCACTTGCCTCTCTTAGTCCCACTATCTGCTGTCTTGTCTAAGAATAATGACCAGTTACCATCAGTTTGTCATGCACATCCACATGAAGCAGCTGGACACAGACAAGGTGCCAATGCTGGCTGGCATGACTCTGGGGAGTGGAAATCATCTTGACTAGCCAGTGGGTTTTATTTCCCTGATGTCACTAGGGCTTCTGAAAGATAGTAATTAGGAGTTGCTTAGTTATGGAAGCAAAGGTATTTATTTTGCAAGAAGCAACATACTAATCGCTAATAGACCCAGTTCAGAGATCATTTCAGAGTTCTGCATCTAAGGGTGCCAGCTGCAGAGCTGGCCTGCATCCCACTCAGCAGGCTCCTGCTTAATGCCTCCGTCTCCATCTTCTGCCACAAGCTATTATCAGGTCCTGTGGGATCACAGATGACCCTACAACACCTCCCTGCCTCCCCAGCAGTAACAGGGAGAAAAAAATGGAAATTCAGTAATTGGACTGATGTTGTACCTCAGCTACCAGAAGCAGTATGCCCACTAACCCTTTAACATAGATAGCAAGCTGGTACGTCTTCAAGGTACACCTCAAAGGCAGCTTAATTATTTTTGCCCTAAATGGACCTGGCTTTTAAGAGGTGCTTCCTCAGAATGCCCTATGAACAAAATATTAAAGATGACCCTGCTAAACCGAAACCAGACATTTCAGCCTCTATTTTTAGCCTGTATTTCTAAGAAACAGAGGCTTGTGAGGTCGTGCTTCTTACAATAAATTAGATCTGATTGTTTATTTTAACCAAACCAGACTAGAGACTTAGTACTCTGAAGGACCTTTTGTATTTATGCAAGCTTTAATGAAAGCAGGCTCAGATGCTAGGCCTGGAGAAAGGGGTGCTGGCTGAGTCTGCACTCAAGACACCTGAAAAGCTACCTCCAAGAGGAGTGAGGACAAACTATGTTGAGATACTAACAGATTAAAAAAAAAAAAAGGAAAAGAAAAGCCTCACATTAGGTCTACCTTCAGCACAAATTCTTCTACTGAATAAAGGAACACATGATAGCGTTTTTGAAATTAATAGAAAGAGAAGGAGAAACATTTCAGGTTTATAACATCTTTCCCACTCCAGTTTTCCATGGGTCTAAACTATTACAGCTGCAGCTTGATTCATCTACTCAGTTCTGGCACATAGTTCTCATCAGGGACTAGATATAAAGAGATTTTACACTCTGTATCCACAGCTAAAGATAACATCATTACAAGTTAAAGTAATTCCAAAATAATTTTATCAACAACATGAAATCTGAATCTGAGTAAAATACAACCCATTGCTCCACTTGTATCTAGTCTCTACACATTTGATACTCTGCAGTGAAAAGAACTGAGGATTTGCAGCTAGTAAAAAATTCAGACTCACTGATTTTGACACTTCTAATGTCTGCTAGATGCTCTTATTATAGTATCATTACTTGTAAGAAGCCCAAAATAAAAAGTGCATACCAGAAAGATAATATTGCTGAATATACAGTATCGTATTGCATGTATGCAGAGAGGATATGGTATGTTTCCTTTGCTGCTACATAAATGCTGTTTATTGCTTTATTATGGGAAGCTGAAAGTTTTACTTCAGCTCATTTAGCGCATGAACAGTAGAAAGAATCAGATTTATCAAGCTGCCATTTATCAAAACAGGTACATTTTAAGACTGTAAATAAGCTGTGAGAGCTTTATATAGCAGCACATAAGGACAGAATATTATGTTGATATTAAATGGTATTTACTCAAGTGGGTTTTTCCCCCCCAGTTTTCCCCCATTTCCTTAACCTCTTGGTTCTGTCACTGTACAGCAGGACCAGGAAGATGGTATCTAACGAGTCACTGCCAGGCATTACACATTGGTTCTCCAATAAGACAATGTTTATATATTTAATAGTAATGTGGTTGGATTTACCAATAAGGTGTCAGAAAGGCTGTTTTAAACTAGACTATTAGACACCCACAAATAATAAAAATGTAAGCAACTTTACCCCAGGGAATAAAGAAATCCCTCAAATTAATTGCATAGACTTTAAAGTGAATAAGTAAAATGCAAGGAGTATTTAAATCTCAATTCTTGCCTTTCCTGAGTGGCACCAAAACCTCCAGCAGTAATTACAGCTTATGCCTTTCAAACATGAGGCTGTAATTAGGGATTAGGACAAACACTTACTGAAACAGAGAAGAGGCAAGATGTGGTTTCTGTGAAGCACTCTGGAGCTGCCGATTATAAAGCAATGAGCCTTGCCAAAACAGGGAAAGCACCCTACAGCTTTCTGGCTGACAGGCACAAAGAAACAAAGGCAGTGGAAAGAACACTACAAAATCTAGGGAAACATCCGTGGAAACAACTTTGATACAGATGTTGAATATGACTTTCAACCTTGTTTCAAATCTGACACTGTAGTTTTTACAAAGGCCACACTAGGTTTAAAGAATGTATGAAATTCCAAACCTACAAGCACTAACCTTGAATACTGTTACAGGTAAAAGATGGAATCAACATTTTGCATGACAGTCAAACCCTGTACATTTTTAGATACCTTTCTTGAATGGTCAGAGCCATCATCATTACTAAAGCCTTTCAAAGTCTGCTGGACTGGCAGAGATAGAACTACCTTTGTTGTTTTCAGTTACCACTGGTGGGCTGAAGAGAATGCCCAACAGGCACATCCAGCAACAGTGCTATGTTCTGTTTCATCATTTTCTTCCAGTGAGAGGCTAAGTGAGAGCCTAGAAGGTAACTGGTCTGTGGCTCTGGCAAATAGTCGACCAAGTGCATGCCCAGATGCTGGACTTACCTGATGAAGGGCTTCTCTCTGTGCACTGCTTCTGAAGGTCCAGGCTTCGCAGCTCCTCTGTGCTGGCGTATTTCATGACAGAATTGATGGAGGTGAGGGTGCTGATGAGCTGTGAATTGAGAGATCCAATCTGGGAGTGGGGCTCCCCAAAGGCTTCTGCCAATTCACTGTAATTTTCAGCAAGCAGCATCTGCTGTTCCTGCAGCAGCTTCTGCACACGCTCAATGTAGTGATCCAAGCCCGTCCTCAGCTCAGGTGGCGGTAGAGGGGTTTCCAACAGGTCACTCATCTGCTCATATACAGACCCTCCACCAACACCGATGCTCCTAGTGCCAGCTGGTACAACTGGCAGTGGAGGGGGTCCACAGGCAATGCTCCTCATTTTAAGCCCAACCAGGTAGTTCTCATTAATGTTTATCTGTCCAACAGCAGAGTCTTTGGTTTTTACTGCAGATGGCTTTTCAAGGATAGGGTGGCTGGAGAGCAAGGTGCCCACTCCAACAGAACGTGTTTTAGCAGATGCATGTATATCTTTCACTCTGCCATCTCCTACCGCCACACTCCTCGTCTCCACATTCTCTGTGTTGGTCTGTTTATCACAGCTTCTCAGACCAGTGTTTGTCCCACAGTCTGCCAGGGAGGCCACCTCTGTGCTGGTGCACTGGTTCACCATTTCCAAAGCAGTGCTGGTTTGCTGGCTAGCCATAGAAGGCACAGCCATTACCATTGCCTCTGCTCTTGGCACAGCCTCTGTGGTGGTTTCACGGGACACACTCTCCTTAGGGGTACAAACCACCACATCTACCGAACAATCTCCACAGCCCACAGACCTCACTGCTCTGGCTACCTGTGCTGTCCAGCTTTGGCTCGGCACAACTGCAGGCTCCTCTGTGTTGATGCCCATCTCACAGATGCTCATCTCTGTGCCCACTGCCTTATCTTGCAGCTCAATGGACCACCCTGTGCCCTGGTCTTGAACCTCTGCCTTCTCCTTCACCAGCCACTGGCTCATTAGCAGCTCAGGGCCCACAGCTGTGCTCTGCATGGCAGGTCTGCAGGAGGTGCCAATGCTGCTCATCTGCAGATGGTTTCCCACTGACGAATCAATGACATCCACATGATCTCCCACCATTTGGTCTCTTGTTTGTATGAGAGCCTCCACCATCCTGCTGACTACACAGGGCTGGGCCATCACAGCTTTATCCATTTTTTTCCTAGATCCAGCCGCCTGCAGCTCCTGTTTTAATTTGGTCATTTCCCTGTCATGGGTTGTTTCCTTTAACTGAACCTCTAGTCTGTAAATCTTCTCCTTAAGGGCTTCAATGGTTTGCTGCTGAAGCTCTATCTCTTTCTCAATCTCTGTAGATAAGCCAAGCATGGCTTCAGTCACACCAACCCCAGACTCTCTCATTTCTTTCTCTGTTCCCACAGCTACTTCTTTGTATTGCCTTGCAGATCTGTTGTATATGACCACATCATTCATGTTCTCATCAGCACCTACAGCAACAGATCGGGCTTCTTTTATCGGGCTTTCTCTGTTCCCCCACAGGTTTGCTGGACTTTCATAGTTGCTATCCTGGATTTTTTTCTCCAGGGCTTGCATCTCAGCAGTCAGCTGCCTAAACTCCTCTATCCTCTGAGAGCTCTGCTCTACAGTCTCCATCTCCTCCTCACAATCTATATACAGTTCCCCACCTCTTCTCACCTGAGACATGTGTTCCCACTGCTCTGCATTTCCTGCACTGTAGGATCGCTTTCTGAAACCATACGTATCATTTGGTGTGGCTTTCCTCTGGTTTTTGAGTTCAGCCATCATGTGTCTCTTCTCTTCCTGTAACACTGAAATTTTGACCTGCAGCACAGGAATGGTCTTGACCTGCTCCTCCAGCTCCTTGAGGCGCTTGAGGGCAACTGCCATTTGCTCCCTGATGTGCTGCAGATGCACTGGGCTGACATTGGTGACTGGTGTGGATATTCCTGAGCTCATGGGGCTGTGACGAATGGAACTGCCCAAGGAGGAGCTGAAGCAGGCGCCATAGTCACTGTTCCCCTGATATCCATTCTGCAGCTGCTGAACTGTGTGACTGTACCCACCAGATCCCACAAAAGAGGGGAGGGAGCTCGTGGAACCCATGCCTCCAAAGCTGGAAAGCCGAGGCCTGCGAACATCTGGTGTGACATGCATCATCCTCTCCTGCTCGAGTCGCCTCCGCGTTTCCATGAGGGTTTTTGTTACATGGAGGTTGTGCCGAGGAGGTTGGGGGGAGGGAGGAGGAAGCTGCTTAGCCTCAGGGACAGTTAAGTAGGAAGGGGATGTTTCAAAGGAAACTGAGGGTCTTGCAGAAATGGATGAGGTTACTTGGCTCCTTGCTGCCAAACAAGACTGCTTGTTCTCATCACTGTTTGATGAAGACAGAGACTCTGTAGAGGTCCAGCCACTGAACTGGCCACCAGAGTTCTTGGTACCCACAGAGACTGATACAGGTTTCCTCTTCTTTCGGATGTTTAGTTTCTTAATGGTATTCCCCTTTTGTATATCATCCACGTACTTCAGAAAATCCAAGTCTAGCTGGTAGCCGTAAGGTGTTTCCACAAAATAGGGGTCTTTCCGTTCTTTTTCATCTCCATTTACAACTACTTCCTCTTTTTCTGGAAAAGAAGAAACAGAATCAGAATTGGAAAAGAAACTATGTCTCAGTAAACTACGCTTTAAAACACAAGCCCAGAAAGACCCTTGCTTACAGCATGCTGGGGACAGAAAGTGCTGCTGCAGCTCAGTGAGCAGACCAGCTTTCCACTGACTGACCCTCAACACTAAATCCCAATTAACTTTTAAAAAGTTAATCAGTAGGTTTTCAAGGGCTGAGAATTGAATACCCACGTAAATGTGTACACATGCACACAGAGATAACGTCTATTAACAAATGGGCACAGAAGTGGCACAGCTAGCAGCCGAAAGCTGTCCTCCCCTGAATCCCTCCAGTCCTGTGTCACACCAAGCTTTCACACCCACTGAGCTCTCACGCGAAGACCACAGGATTACAACGTACCGCACGTTATCATCCAGAGACCACCTTCTCTAGACGGCGTAGTCAAGCAGGCAACAGGAACTCTGACCTCACTCCTTATGCAACTGGTGTCACTGGACTTTACACAGATCTGCAGCTGGTTTATGGCATTGGGAACTGCAGCCGCAGGAGGAGCAATGCCAGTTCGCTCTCACCTCAGTTCACGTAATTTCCGCCAGTGTCTCTGACTCCTACTTTAAAACGCCTGAAGCTCCCACTACCAGGACTGCAGGCAGTGGGACCCCTTTTCAGTAGGATCTGCATCCCACCACTGAAGGAGTCTGTCGTCTTGCATGTGTGGAAAAGCCATCTGCCCTCCGGGCGCCGGGCATGCCTGCTCCCAGAGCAATCCAAATAAAAATTCACCAGCTCTGCCGGGCTTCCTGAGGCGGCTATACGCAGCTCTGACACACAGTCCGCTCCTCCCGTCCCACTTGAGGAACGGGGGCAGAAAAAAGGGGAAAACAACTGTTGCGAGTTATGAGCTGGAGGAATAACAAATGCTAGCTTTCCGGTTACCTGAATTAGCCACTTGCTTCTGCCCCCACACTGCAGAATTTCCAGCCACGTATGGCTGCCCCAGCTTCATGTGTCACACGCCTCCCTCCTGGCTTTCTCCTGCTCTACCAGATGAAGAAAAGCTGCCCGCGGCCGCGCAGCCCCAGCCTGCCGTGCACGCCGGCGCCGCTGCCGCGTTTCCACAGCCCGCCCGCCAGCCCTTCCTCCGCCCGGTCCTGGAACTGCGGCCCGCCCTGCTCCGTTCCCCGCGCCGGCCACTCGCTCGGCTGCTCACCCAGCCAGTCTCCCTCCCCGCCTGCTGAGCCCCGCCGATCGGTCCTGGCTCCGGCCCACCCGGTCCGCGCCCGCCCCGCCTGCGGGGCGCAGTAGACTGCTACTGTGGCTGGAAGCGAATTTAGCTCCCTGTTTCGTTTTCAGAAGACAAGTTTTGTAAGCCGCGTCCTCTTAAAGGAATACAACCCTCGGGGCTAGCGGCGGGGGAGAGAAACTGCCGATTTACTGCAACTTCAGGAAGTGACTTAATGTTGTACTGAAAAGGCTTAGGAGAACGGGGTGTGTGGGGGGAAAGCTCCTGTTTTTCCAGTTTCCTTGGCATGCTTAAGAAAAGTCTTGTCTACAGACAGTACAACTGCTTTCACGGCGATCCTGTACGCGTTTGGCTACCACAGAACATCCCTTGATGAAAGAAGGATGCTGCCCAGGTAAAACCTGCCTTCTTCGGCACGGGAAATAAACAGGATGGAAGCACCGGCCCAGGCAGGCACATGGGAGAGACACAGAATTGGGGCTGACCTGAAAGCATTGGTATCTCTGCCCTGCAGAGCGGACAGGCTGTTCACTAGACACAAGCAACTCCCCCTAGACCACGTTTCTGCTACGAGACCAGTCTCGGTCTGCTATGGTATTTACTTATAGATGCACCCAAAATAGCCATCTAAATACCAGAGTGGAAGCAAAAATACATACATAGACACATACTTTAACCACATAGGCACACACGGCTCCTTCCAGCAGGGCTGCCTCAGTGTCAGCAAGGAAAATGTCTCCCACTGGCAGCGAGAGTTATAATAGAGCATATTCTCCAAATTACTCCTCTTCCTTCCCAAATTCAGTGCTGTGTTCCCACATTCTCATTCTATTTCTGTTCCCCACATACAGTCAGCTCTCCACACCCCATAGCTTTTAGCCATAGACTGCTCACACTTCCCACCCATCTGAACCCTAGGTTTGTCCTCACTCTCACAGTGGCCTTCCATACCCTGTAGTCTTCTGGTCTGCCTTCTTCCCAAGCTTTGGATTTCTGTACTTGAATCCATTTGCTTGCTCCACTAATTCTAACCTAAAATCTTGTTGTACTCTCACCCCTCATTCTATGCTTGGTTCTAGTGAACTCACCCAACCCATGTAAAGTCAAGTTCCATCAATTTTAACTGTTCTCCCATTTTATCTCATTCCTTTCCTCTGCTTGTCTTCCTACCCAGCAACATCTCCAATTCTCCCATCGCTACACCAGTGAAGTCAGATGTCTTCTCTAAGCTGTCCCTGGGCACAATGCATAAGTATTGAATGGGTGAGGGAGGAACGGACTCTTTGTAAGTCCCAGGACTTAAGAATTAATGCATCTTTGGAAAAATATTCATAAACCTCTAAAAGGCATGCAAATCTCATGCTAAGTCATGAGAGCCAAACTAGAATCACAAATGTGTTTTTTCTTCTTCATGGAATGGTTTTAAGATTGTTTAATAGAAACCAATCAAAAATAAGTAAAAGTAATTTTAAAAGATCCCACTGAAACTGACTCCCTCACTAAACCTCTCCACAACACGTGCAGGCAGCTCAGTGTCTTCACAATTAAATCCCTTTGGTCCTCAGCTTAAGCTGACACCACTACCAGGACACAGTTCGTAACTGCCACTCCACAAGCATGAAGCTCATGTGTGGAGCTGACTGCCTGCTTCTTCTTCTTCAAACAACACAGTGAGCACTCCACCAACACAATCCCAGTATTATGAGTTGATCTCTGCAGACACTTCTTGATGTGCTAAGACAAACGACAATCAGGCATGCAATCTACCACCACCAACACAACACTGATGCAGCACGTGGGAGCTGTGCCAAGCCTTTGTGCATTTTGCTGTCTTGGAGAAAGGGCCAAAATGGGTGTGCCTGTTAAGCATGGAACAAAGCAAAATGGATGACTGTTTTCAAGCAATAAAAATGGTTTTGTTGGTTCCAAAAGGAAAAAGGAAGCAGCAAGCAAACAAACAAACAAAAAGCCCAGCTAATAAAAACAAAATGAATAAACACATGATAAGAGTACAGCCCTTGGGTCCTGGATGAACCATAGATGCTCTTACTCCCTAGCTTTGGTGGGTATCAAACACTACACAAGCAGGTACCTGAGATTAACCTAGGAGGAAGTGGTATGTATTCGCCCTTCAGCACAAAAGGTAAGTCTTTGTGCCCAGAGACCTCCAGTGAGCAGATTCCTACTCCATCCATGCCAACACTCACAGAAGTACTGCAACAAATAACCGCCTAAGATTCTTATTAGGTATCTTCTCTCATCCATGGCCAGCTGATTATGAGCTGTGGTGGGTTGAAGTTGCCACCCCCCCAGTATTAACTTTGGCAGACCAACTCAGTTAGAAGCCAATTAAGCTGTATTTACAATCAAAAACTACACTCTACAATGGAATGCAATGAATATGTACAAAATATACACTATTTACAGTATTATACAGAGATTTACAATTAGTAAACCACATGAAAACCCACCTGGTCAAAAAGACCAAGGAAACTGTTCCACTGCCACCCCACCCCCTGTCCTAAAAGAGACAGGATTGGAGAGAGAAAAGCAGTGGGTTAGACTTATCCAAGGTCGGCCAGAAGCACGTTATGTCTCCTGAGCGAAGCAAAACAGCCAGAGATCAGGAGAAGAGAAAAAGAGAATGGGAAGAATTGTTATGGTACAGCTCCTCTTATCCCAGACATTTATCCAATGAATTTGTTTAGAATAATCTTTTGTTTTCCTTTTTACACCCAAGTGATTTATTTTTATTTTTCTACTTTTCTGCTTGAAATACGTAAGTAAGTTTTAAAGGCATAGCCTAAAACCACCACTGCTAAAATTAGAAGAACTATTCCCCAGTCTGCATAGCAGCTCAGGCAGATACTACTTCACGTCATATAGTATACTGAAACATGTTAAACTGAAACATGTATGTGCAGATGCACAAATACTGTGAAAATGCTGCACTCATGTTTTCTTCAGAAAGGTCTTTAAATGCAGTAAGACAAACACAGCAGGGAAGTCATTGTGCCCCTGTACTCTGCATCGGTTAGGCCACACCTTGAGTACTGTGTCCAGTTCTGGGTCTCTCAGTTTAAGAAGGACATTGAGACACTTGAACGTGTCCAGAAAAGGGCAACGAAATTGGTGATGGGTTTGGAACACAAGCCCTATGAGAAGAGGCTGAGGAAGCTGGGATTGTTTAGCCTGGAGAAGAGAAGGGTCAGGGGTGACCTCATTGCTGTCTACAACTAACTGAAAGGTGGTTGTAGCCAGGAAGGGGTTGGTCTCTTCTCTCTAGAAACCACCACCAGAACAAGGGGACACAGTCTCAAGCTTTGCCAGGGGAAGTTTAGGCTTGAGGTGAGGAGGAAGTTCTTCACGGAGGGAGTCATTCATCATTGGAATGGGCTGCCCAGGGAGGTGGTGGAGTCACTGTCCCTGGAGGTGTTCAAGAGGGGACTGGACGTGGCACTTGGTGCCATGGTCTTGTCATGAGGTCTGCGGTGACAGGTTGGACTCGATGATCTTTGAGGTCTCTTCCAACCTTAGTGATACTGTGATACATTATGCTTTTAGTCCAGTACCTGTGAAGTTAAAACACTGTGAAGCACAGAGTCCTCACTGTGATACTGTTACTAGTGCATGTCTCCAGAAGCATGCAAAGGCTTCATGTCCCTCTCCCTGCTGCAAGATAACCATGGGCAGGACACTCAGCCTGAACTGCTGAGGCTGTCTCTGTCCAAAAACTGTAATCTTTCCCACTTATAGTATATTCAGTCCAGGGTATTCAGTACTCCTAAGTATTCCCATTCTATCCAATCCAATGCATTACACAAGAATATCACAGTATTATATATTGAGTCAGCCCTACCCAAGTCCACACTAATCATGTCTGGTCCCAGACCAGGAGAACTGGTTAAAAATAGTACACTTAGCTGATGTGCTTCAAGACTTCTGAAGGGCAGAAAAACAGTGAAAATGTGGGCAGACAACGTTTTGGTTCTGCAACCTCAAGAAACTTTACCCTAGAGTGGCCTTGGAGGGTCCAAGAAAGACAAACAACTGAAGATGTATTTCTGAAGCTAAAATTCTAAGGTGATTTGAAAAATAAAGACATCGTATCTAAAGCCTCTCTCCCCATCTGGTTATGATATCTGCTCTAAAGCACTTTTATCTTGGATCTCACTGCTGTTTAATAAGTCTTTTTCGCTGAAATAATGTTATGAATAACAGAGTTATGGCATAAGACAGCTCACAAGGAATGCTGCAGAAGAAAAGCACAGAGACAATAGCTGGCATAAATGGAGTTGAATTGGTATTTTTATATGCTCAACTTCAGCTTGAAGGGTGCTCTGGGGCAGAAAAAGAAGGGATTTAAAACGGAAAAAAAAAATGTTCAGACTTTTTGATTCTTTACTATAATAGACAAGATATTGATGTTTTCCCCTTTCACCCCCACTACTACTTCGTTCTCTTAGTTTTCAGTTCTTCAGCATACATAATAACCATCCTTGCTTTCTGAAAAAGAACCGAAATACATGAGGCTGAGCACTTGTTTAAAAAGGAAAGTGCAAAATGGAGTAATTAACCATTTTTATTATGTTTCAGATGTTGGGATTTGAATGCAACAGTACCACAAAACCACCACAAAACAAACAAACAAACAAACAAAAATCCAGCCCAACCCAACCCAAACAACAACCCACCAAAATGAAACAAACCAAACCACCACCAACAACCAAGCAAACAAACAACAAGAAAACCACTTGGAAAACAGATCTCGGGGTTGCATGTCAGCCATTTGTATCAGCCTTCATTTGTCTGGCAATATACAGAAATTGCTAGCCATGAAATTACTAGCTTCCCAGCAGTGCAGCCTAGCTCTCCAGTATTTTCAAAGGTGGGGGAGGAACAAAACCCCCAACCCAAACATCAATCTATCAGATTTTTATAGTATCTTATTCCAGGAACTGAGAACGGAAGACTTATGGAAACAGAAAATTGCTTCTGTACTTTGCCAGACACAGCAGGAGCAACAAGTGTTTTACTTTTCCCTTTTCAATTACAGTGCACAGCAGTAGTGTGAAATATGCTGCAGGTGTGGAGTGCAGGCTGTCTCAGCGAGGGGATCAGAGAGCCACTGCATCACCAGAGTCAAGCCATGAGGCTGCCTATGGCAATACCCTGGTGCTGGCTTCAGCCACTTCCTTCCGTAGTGCCAGGCTGGAGGACGGGGATGACCGAGCTCAAGCTTGTACAAGCAATGGTACAATTGCCCAGCACACTACACTATAGCACAGACATGACTAGTAACACCTTCCTTTTTTTTTGTTGTTTTTTTCTCTTTTTTTTTTTTTCTCTTTTTTTTTCCTCTTTTTTTTTTTCCTTCTTTTTTTTTTCTCTTTTTTTTTTCTTTTTTTTTTCTCTCTTTTCTTTTTTAGTTTTTTTTTTCTTTTTTTTTCAATGAGAAAAACAACCAATAAATACTGCCTTGTGAGAAAGGCAATCTGTTTTACTATTACTCAGCTACAGCTACGCCTGGAGAAAGTGGTATTTAACTGCCAGTACACCTGAGGCTGCCAGCTATGAGGTACCACAGTCCATACCAAAACAGCTCAGGCAGAGAGGGATGACAGACCCTGATACTAGACCTGCAGTTACAGGTACAGAAGACTGTTTATTACAGAAAAATTCCACACACTGCATGTTTTACTGAATAAATAAATCTTCAGTATAAAATGTTTGCTCCAAATTTAATCTCAAAAGCAAAACAAGGAACAGAAAAATGGTAACATATTTTTATAAGGTTTTTAGATAACTTTTTAATATGTGTGTACCAATACTCCAACTGGGGAGCTGATTTTTCAGCTGTGCATCTAAATACTCGGTGCTTTAGGTTATTGGTTGTAATCAAAATATGGGGGATAGCAAAATCTCTGATAATAGTAACAGAAAAAGGCAGAAGCTACAACACTGTGCAATAAATACATTTTTATTTCAAGTTAGTATCATAGTATCAGTCAGGGTTGGAAGGGACCACAAGGATCATCTAGTTCCAACCCCCCCTGCCATGGGCAGGGACACCCCACACTAGATCAGGCTGCCCAGAGCCTCATCCAGCCTGCTCTTAAACACCTCCAGGGATGGCGCCCCAACCACCTCCCCGGACAACCCATTCCAGGGCTTCACCACTCTCATGGTGAAGAACCTCCTCCTCACATCCAGCCTGAATCTCCCCACCTCCAGCTTCATTCCATTCCCACTAGTCCTATCACTACCTGAGATCCTGAGAAGTCCCTCCCCAGCCTTCCTGTAGGCCCCCTTCAGATACTGGAAGGCCACAATTAGGTCACCTCAGAGCCTTCTCTTCTGCAGACTGAACAGCCCCAACTCCTTCAGTCTGTCCTCATAGGAGAGGTGCTCCAGCCCTCTGATCACCCTCATGGCCCTTCTCTGGACACGTTCCAGCACCTCCACATCCCTCTTGTAATAGGGGCTCCAGAACTGGACACAGTACTCCAGGTGGGGTCTCACCAGGGCTGAGGAGAGGGGGAGGATCACCTCCCTTGACCTGCTAGCCACACTTCTCCTGATGCAGCCCAGGATCTGATTGGCCTTGCGGGCTGCAAGTGCACATTGAGAGCTCCTGTTGAGCTTTTTGTCCACCAGCACCCCCAAGTCTCTCTCCTCAGGGCTGCTTTCCAGCCAGTCACTGCACTGGATTTGTGCCTGGCATTGCCTCGAGCCAGATGCAGGACCCTGCCCTTGGTCTTGTTGAACCTCATGAGGTTGGCTTGTGCCCACCTCTCCAGCTTGTCAAGGTCCCTCTGGATGGCCTCCCTTCCCTCCAGCGTGTCTGCTGCACCACACAGCTTGGTGTCATCAGCAAACTTGATGAAGGTGCACTCAATGCCACTGTCCATGTCACCAACAAAGATGTTGAACAAGACAAGTTGCTCATCTCCAGCTCAGATATTTGTGAATATCCCTCACAGAAGTGAATTAAAGACACTACCCTATGTCAATGAACATAAGCAGCAGAAATATTGAAGAATGATGACTCAGGTGGCTGCTGGTTTTCACTTGCACTGTGAACACGAATACTAGGGCACTGGGCTATGATGCCACATTTATGGACTTACCAGCTTTTTAACACTGGTTAAAAAAAAAGGCATTTTAAGAATAGATTCCCTGTCTTAAGAACTATTACGGCAATGGAAGAAAGAAAATCAAAACAACCATAGCCACATAGCACATGCTATTAAAAGTATCAAAAGGCTTAACAGGGCTTTTCCATTAACTTGATCAACCCACAGTGAAAACAGTCTTTCACTCAGGCTTCTCTGAGCATGAAAATTCTTAGTTGCTTAGTAGTATATTAGTATTATCATTATAGTTAAAATATAACAAAAACTGTAATTATGTAACATTACAGCAAAAAACAATGAGCCTCCTTCAGTTTGGTGCTGGTGGGCAGATGGATGCACAGTTTTGATGTCCCATTGTCTCCACCTCCTCAAGGTTCAATTCCTAAATAAGAAAATTCCATTTCTTCATCTTGTAGAAGCAATTCTATCTTTTCTTATTTTTCTCCTCTTGCTGCATGTTTGCTAACTATGTGCTGACCACTGTTCATAGCTACAGAAACCAGCCATTCTGGTATCACAAAGAAAATGCTGAGAAGACATTTGTATATACCTGCTACCTGAAGACATCTGTATATACTGAATAGCCTTCCCAGTGTTAGGAGGGGATCTGTCAAGATCACGTTGATTTTTTTTTATCCTCCCCCCACTTTTAAAGGTTTTCTTTCACGTGGTAAAAAAAGAGTTGCCTAGAGAGTTTACATCTGAACAGCATACAACCACAGCTAAAAATTATTTCTGAGAGCTGAAAGTAAAATACACCTTAACAAACCCCCACACCTCCTAACCCTCTCTGGACGTTTTGGTGACTAGGGTTTTTACTTTTAGAATCTCTGACCTGAAAATTAACAGCTCATAAAGAAGCTTATTTAAAACAAATGCAGACTATAACCCTAAATAAAGGATGAATCTTGTTTATTAAAAAATCTGTTCCTGGGGGGAAATAAAAAGAGCAGAACCAACTGCCCTGAGTGACTACAATATGCCCTCTTATCAAAGTTCACAAAATCTGGTTTATATTCTTGACAATGTCTTAATTTTCAATTTTGTGGCAATAGTTCTAGAGCTGGCAGTCATGTGGTGGGATATCTTGTATGTACACCACCTCAAGGCCAGTAACCACGGGAACTCAAAACTAAGAGGTTAGTCTGTTTTGCCTCCATACCAGTTTCTGACTCACAGGTCCCAGGGGAAATCAAACTATGGCTGGCAGGAAGCAAGGCATGGGTGGGAAGGGATATAGTCATTAGCTTATTCTGCCAATTGCCCTAGCAGCAAACAAGAGCAGAGCAGTAACCATGGAGGAGGCTGTTGCTGTTGTCCACAGTTCTGCCACCTCTGCACAGAAACTACTTTGAAGTGTCCACCTGTGCAGATTACTGTCACAAGTCAGCCTGTGGATGCACAGTGATTCTGAGGGTGACCACGAGGTCCACCCTCAAGCAAGTCAGAAGTGAGTGGCAGTCACAGTCTCATTGCACTGATGCATTTTCCAAATCATCCTCTGCCAATACCACTTGAACCAATGTGCTGTGTTAAGAAATGTGACTGAGGAAGAAAGAACTTGACTTATACTGGAAGCAAACCACTGAACTGGTGATGGGGGGACTTAGTTGGCTCAGCTACAGAAAATGCTCCCCTCTGGAAGTTAAAGCTAGCCTCCTGACACCTCAGTTAATGCTGGGAAGAGCTACAAGGTGCTAGCAGTCATCCTTTACTTGAAATGGGGGACATCTCAGACCTGTTTACAAATGTTTGAAAACCAGATGACAACATGACAAGTCCAAACCCATATGAATCTTTGCAAGAACCTGATTACATGTGCATTTTTTTCATCTTGCAGTATTTGCTTGAGAACTGCCCTTCGTCATTCACTGAAGCTTTTACTTCATTCACTTTCTAGTTGGCTCCAGGCACGTTTTGCGACAAATGAAGACTATTCAATTTAAAGATACTTTCCAAATCGGACTAATGCAGGCCTGGCAAAATAAGTTAAGTTATGGCAAACAGTAGATAGTGATCACAAGATCCTTGAAACCCAGGAGAAAGCCATACATTGTCATCTACTGAACACATTAGGTGAACAGCTCAGATTAATACCATCACACCCCTCTTTTGCAAAAATACATCCCAATACATATGGACTATTTCAGCCAATGATGCTGGGGAATGTGAGGTTGAGTGTCAGTGTTGCTAAGGCACCTTTCTATTCTGTGCTTCACAGAGAATAGAAAGCTGCTCTGCCTCATTTGTCAGCTCTTGAAAATGTTGCTCCTCCAACAGTGTATCATCCCCTGCTTTACTGGTGTAAAGCGACTTCACCAGTGAGTTCATTGTGAAACCACCAGTGAAGTCACATTTTTTAGTGTGACTTTGTTGTCACCAGAAAAATGACAAAGGAAAAAAATAGTTACAAAGACCAAGGCTAGGGTGGGCTTGACAAAACCCAAACAAGAGGGCTGGGAAAGCAGAAGACAAGCAACCCCCCAGATACTTCTCTTCCTTCCTCCCTCATCCAGATCATCTCCCCACTCCTCATGAGAGCTAAAGGAGTCATGGATTCAAGCCATGTTTGACTCAAAATGTCTTTTAACATAACTGTGCGTCAGTGTTACCTGGTGAAGCCCAGGCAGAGAAGGATGTTTGCTTTCTAGCCAAGAACAGCTGACTCACAAACCAAAAATATTTTGATTTATAATTCTCATTACCCTTCTGTGCCTATAAATCACCGAAGAGGTGAGAAGTGGAGAACAGATACACGGAACTATTGTAACAGAAGTAACCATCAAGAAAGAACCTGGACTCTTGGGATATAAACCTGCCACAGAATAGAAAAACTGACTTAAGAGTTTCAGTTTGGCCTTACAGCTGTGCACAGAGTAAGAGGGGAAAAAAATGAAGAATCGTCTTCTGCAAGAATGGTTCTACAAACATTTGTAATTTTGAGTCCTGGAAGGACATTATCTTGCCACATACCTCCATAATGACTTTGGTTTATGCTGCATAATCAGTATGACATTTCAAATACCAGAAATTGTTCCTTCCTACCCTTTTTTATATTCATCTAGTACTGATTCCTTCTGAGAAATCAGATGTGTGTTGCCTTCCCAAACTTCAAAAGTGTAAGTGATTTGCATTTTCCAGGAACACTGAACACTTATCCTCTGAACTTAAAATAGTTCAGACCACTGAAATTATTTTCTCCAAGAAGTTAAAACAACCTTTCTGGTGTTGAAACAACACCTAACAGCAAGTGGATTCTGTGCGCTCTTCACTGGAGTGTTCACGGCACTGATGTCCCATTAGAAAACATAAATTTGTTCGAAGGAAACAACTACTCTGTATGCAACAACAAAACCAAAGAGGCTACCAGATGTGCTTGAAACAGCAGGAGCAAGCTGCCTTCAGACGGCAGCACTTGCAAGGCAACCCAACTAACCAGGCACTGTTAACGAAATGAAAAAAACCAAACCCATCCAAACACCATATTCTATAAGAACATCAAGGGCTGTTTTCAGCTGTGCTACCCTGGGGTGCCTCCCACCCCATCCCTTTTCTTAGCTGGCCCTCAGCACTAGCAGAGCCAGCTACTCCCATCTCACCTCTCCCCCTACCCTGTTTGAGGGTCTCACTCACCAGTTCATCCAGGAACAAACCCTTGGACGTTGCAGTGTTTAGTTTTTCAGGAAATTAAGTCTGAAGCACATTTTCCTTTGCCTTAAAGGGTATGCGTATTCCTGACACATCAGCAGGCAGAGAGCCCAGAGGCTGCTACAGAGCATTTATTTATACTCATTTGGAATTTCCTGAGACAGTCCCAGCCCGGCAGCCAGCCTAGCACAGTGCCAAAGGTTTCCTTCACACCACTTCACATGCTGTGTGATGCCTCCATTTCTCTAAGGGTTAAAATGCATGCAGTGGATAGCAGGACAAAAGGAACACTACCAAGTGATACACTGGAAAGATATATTTATATTTTTTTCTCAGTTGAAGGAACACTTAATTCCCAAGAGGGAATTAAAAGTTCAGGCCACTGCTGTTCCACTCGTTCTCCAATGCTCCCTAAGCCCTTCACCTCCACCCCTCTCATTTCTCACTCCCACATGTGAACAGGAGAGCACAGAAAGGTTCATTGATACAATTTGGGCAAAACAATTACCTCTGTTGTAACCACTACTGCTTGTAATTCAGCCTGTGTTACATTCAGTCTCATTTTGTTTACGCTTCTCAAATGCAACTTGTAATTTAAGGGATAAAAATAAAAACCTTATCCCAAAAGTTACAGACACAAACACTTTTTTCCTCAAACTCAGCCAAAATACATACGATACCCTTCATACTAGTATAAGCACTTTCAAAATGATGCACAGATATTTGATTTTACTATATTAAGTGTTCATGTTTTCACATAACACTGAGTATTAACTCAAGTCAAGGTAATTAACTAGGAGTCCAGATGAAAACCAGTCACTTCTCGGGATCACAAAGAGGCCCTCAGAGGCCTCAGCTACATCACTCTTTGCCTCTGCTTGCAGTAAGAGTTGCTATAGTACAGCCAAACATGGACTCCAAAAGTAAATGTGCATGGGAAGAGGCAAATTTAACAAGGATAACAGTCCTAAGACATCACAGGACAAGAGGAAAAGAGTTTTATTACCATGCTTTCCATCTAAGAATAGTCTAAAAGAAAGGAAAAAAGAGACATAAATTGTTAAAACAATTTCCAAGATCACTGCATATTGGAAGGGTTGTGCTCAAAACAGAAGTGGGATCTTTGTGCTGAAATGACAGGAGAGAGGTCCTAGTCTTTCATAGTGCCTTCAGCTAAATGGCACAAACTTTCAACAAAACTGTTTCCTTACATGTCTAGTGGCCTCAGAAGTATTTAATATGAAGCAAAGTAAAATTTAATACTTACAGGCATCAACTTTTGTACTATAAGTGAACCCCCCAGGAAATTTTACATTTACTTCCTTAAATTACAAGACATTGATGCACACTTTATAAAACATGAGCCCTCCCAAAAAGTCCAAAAAAGACCACTAGGTGTAACCAACTTGTTACATCTATGGACTGAATTTTAAATGAACTAGGTTTGGTCTCTGCTCTCACCACCCTATGCACAAAGAGAAGCAGTTCTCCATAAAAAATGCTTTGGGAACAGCTTCAAACTATTCTCTGAAGTTTCTCCTAGAAGACTGAAAAACTAAGGCAGCTGAAACCCAACTTACGCTTCCTGTTCAGGGAAACAAAAGCAAAAATTCAGCCCCTGAAACACTGTCTGGCCATCACTTCACACTCACTGCATTTCAAGCCCTATGTTTCAACCAAGAGAGTGAGTGACCATCAGGTGAGGACAAGCAGTATACAGCAGCACTGGGTGGTCCTGCTGGACATCTCTAGCTCTATCATCAAGTTTTTCTCACCAGGCAGGGCAGAACACAAAAATGCCCATCTAGTTTTTCTGATGTGACAAAAAAACAAACAAAGTGACATCTGGAATAACATCCGAGAATAGAAGGTGTGGACAAAACATCTATCCTCAAGAGTTAGGATTCTGCTTAGAGAAGGAAAAAAAAATCTCTAACATTGTATGATTTCATTTTTCTAAAAAAAGACAGTATGATATCCTGTTTAGAGAAGAGCAGATTTTAGCAGCTGTCTCCACATGCACCATCTGTTTATCATTACTCTGTGGTTTCAAGGGCTTGACATCTGAACAAGCCTCACATCAAGTCATGCACCTTCAGTGGACTCTTCTTAAAGCTCAATCAGTAGGCTGAAAAAGGCCTGCACAGGTGCAAGCAACAACCCATAACCTGTACTGGTGCTTTGCCTACATCCAGAAAGTCAAATACAGAGCCCCATGTCAGGGTTTAAGAAAACTTAAAGGCAAAGAGCACACGTGTATTTACTCTCTTGGCCTTTTGAGACCATTATGGTGCCAAACAAATTCATTCAGTTACTGTTTACAGTAGAAACAAAAGTGAGGTCAGAGCACAGCTCCCCAGTGACCACAAGACCTGATCTGGTCAGCAGCAGAGTGAATGTAAGATTTGGTATACTGGCAGCCATCCAGATGGTAAATTCTTATGTGAAAAGCAGGTTACTCTACTCATTTTGAAATCAGAAGGCAGAGGGGGCACAATGGATCTGTGAAAGCCAATGGATGAAACACGGATCTTTAAAACACATCTCCAACAGACCATTTCCTGAGCTGTGGAGTGGCTCTGCTTATAAAGAATGAAATAAGATACCCAACTACATTGCTTTGATTCAGGGGAGCACAGAGTTTGGCCTGGCCACCACTGCCAGGTTAATGTTCGTACCTCAAAAAAACACAACTGTTGTGTTTTGGTGAAGGTTGGATACAGCTTCTCCTTGTGTTTGTTTTGGTGAGTTTTGTTTTGGTTTGCTTTGGTTTTTTTTGGGGGGAGGGTGGTGAGGTGGTGTGGTCTAGAAAGTGGGTTGGCATTGTTGTGCATTTGTGTTTTGTTTTCTACACAGTTTTTCAGAATTTGGCAGTTGGCATCCATAGAATGATTTCAAACCTGCAAGCCATTTAGGTAAAACCTGAAACTCATCTGGCCTACCCACATTCTCCTCTGGAAGAGCATTATCAGAAAGCAAACATAAAGCAACAGTTCTCCTGTCAGCTTCCAGAAACCTGCAACCCAGAGACTTCCTAAGTCAGGGATGGTCATGGTGTCAAATGTGTATTTTCAGGGGATCTGAGAGACATTCTGTTACCGTGTTCAAAGCATGAAGACTGCAGCTGATGTGTCAGCATTGTAAGGAGATCTACAGGTAAAGTGCTTGAGATAGTATTATGGATGACTAATCTGACTCAACATGCAAAACCTCCATATGAGGTTTGCATGGCACAATTGTTAGTTCCTCACTAGTTAGCGTCTACCCAGAGAGAAGATGCAACTGAAAAATGCACCCTATATCTGTAAGCATCCACCTGGTTTAGTTTCACATAGAAGGAACTTGAGTTACTTCATATTTTGTGCACCATCCGACAACACATGATCTCTACTGCTCTCTCAATAAGACTGCATGGAAAAGGTTCTGGTAAGATGACTTGTTGGGGGGAGTAGACCATTCAAGCCTTCAGATTTGGTGAAAGCCGGAAATACATGCACAGGCTTCTTATGCTACACACACGGATGCAAAGTGGAGGCGTCAGCCTAGTCACTCTCCTAGGTGCACTTGAAAAAAGCTGAAAAAGTAATTTGGAGTCAGGTGGAAGGTCCTACCAGCATGGAAGGTATCTCATGTCCTTTACTCATCATCCCTTACTTCTCCAGCTGAGCAAAGACAGGGTGCAGGAAGGAACTCACAGCCTTGCTAGGAAACTATGCAGGCTATGATTTTAGGTACCTCTTTCCCACTTGAATCAACAGTTTATAATCACTGCTATCAACCTAGTAAATTCTAGTAACAATCACTAATCCAGAAATACTACATTCTATTCACAATAACATACTGATTATGCAGAAGATTGAATTAAGGAAAAGTGCCACATAAATTGGGGGAGGGGGGGGTCGGGAGTTGGGGGGAGGAAGTGCCATGCTTAACTACTGGCCTCATGGGCAGGACTACTATCATAGTATGGGTCAGGGTTGGAAGGGACCACAAGGATCATCTAGTTCCAACCTCCCTGGCATGGGCAGGGACACCCCACACTAGATCAGGCTGGACAGAGCCTCATCCAGCCTGCTCTTAAACACCTCCATTATTAATGTGCCATGTAACTGATAAACAGTGTATGCAGTACATCATGCAGCAGCAGGGTTGGAGAAGGATGGTAAAGCTGGAGTGGAGCAAGAAACACTACACTCACACAGAAATGTCCCTCGTACTGCTGTAGGCTTGGCTCTACCTGGTGTCTTGTCTTGCAAGAATATGGGTGGAGATGGTATGGCTGAGCCACACACATGCTTATAGAGTTGTAGCCTTACAACTTTTCTCTGCAAAAGGAGAGGACAGTATTTTTTCCATTAATGTGAACAGTGCATTTCACAGCAAGATGGTTTGTTTGAA
The DNA here is from genome assembly GCA_011125475.1 of Melanerpes aurifrons. Lineage (NCBI taxonomy): Eukaryota > Metazoa > Chordata > Aves > Piciformes > Picidae > Melanerpes > Melanerpes aurifrons. The sequence continues at coordinate 3,288,285 of WWNC01000003.1, forward strand.
AGCTGTACCTGGGAAAAGTCCCTGCATGCCCTCAGAGAGAGATGGATTGAGATGAAGCTCTGGAGAGGAATACCAAGGAAGAAAAAGTGAAGGATAAGCATCATGGATGTCTGAGAATGGAGGAAAGGAACAGGACTGTAACTAACTAACTTAAGTATAGGCCTGTCAGCCCCATCTCAGTGACAGGCAAGATTATGGAATAGGTCATCTTGAGTGCAATCACACAGCACTTACAGGATGGCCAAATGATCAGGCCCAGCCAGCATGGATTTAGGAAGGGCAGGTCCTGCCTGACCAACCTGATCTCCTTCTATGATCAGGTGACCTGCCTGGTGGATGTGGGGCAGGCTGTGGATGTAGTCTACCTGGACTTCAGCAAGGCCTTTGACACCGTGCCCCACAACAAACTCCTGGCCAAGCTGTCAGCCCGTGGCTTGGACGGGAGCACACTGCGATGGGTTAGGAACTGGCTGGAGGGCCGACCCCAGAGAGTGGTAGTGAACGGTGCCACATACAGTCACTAGTGGTGTGCCCCAAGGATCAGTGCTGGGCCCTGTGCTCTTTAACATCTTTATTGATGATCTGGATGAGGGCATTGAGTCCATCATCAGTATATTTGCTGACGACACCAAGCTGGGGACAGGAGTTGATCTGCTGGAGGGTAGAGAGGCTCTGCAGAGGGACCTCGACACGCTGGATAGATGGGCAGAGTCCAACGGCATGAGATTTAACACATCCAAGTGCCGGGTTCTGCACATTGGCCACAACAACCCCATGCAGTGCTACAGGCTGGGGTCAGAGTGGCTGGAGAGCAGCCAGGCAGAAAGGGACAAGGGGGTACTGGCTGATGGTAGGCTGAACATGAGCCTGCAGTGTGACCAGGCAGCCAAGAGGGCCAATGGCATCCTGGCCTGCATCAGGAATAGTGTGGCCAGCAGGAGCAGGGAGGTCATTCTGTCCCTGTACTCTGCACTGATTAGGCCACACCTCGAGTACTGTGTCCAGTTCTGGGCCCCTCAGTTTTGGATGGATGTTGACTTGCTGGAAGGTGTCCAGAGAAGGGCAACAAAGTTGGTGAGGGGTTTGGAACACAAGCCCTATGAGGAGAGGCTGAGGAAACTGGGGTTGCTTAGCCTGGAGAAGAGTAGACTCAGGGCTGACCTTACTGCTCTCTACAACTACCTTAAGGGAGGTTGTAAACAGGCAGAAGTTGGTCTCTTCTCCCAGGCAACCAGCACGAGAACAAGAGGACAGAATCTCAGGCTGTGCCAAGGGAGGTTTAGGCTGGAGGTTAGGAGGAAGTTCTATACAGACAGAGTGATTGCCCATTGGAATGGGCTGCCCGGGGAGGTGGTCACCATCAATGGAGGTGTTCAGGAGGAGACTTCATAGTATCATAGTATCATTCAGGGTTGGAAGGGACCACAAGGATCATCTAGTTCCAACTCCCCTGCCATGGGCAGGGACACCCCACACTAGATCAGGCTGCCCAGAGCCTCATCCAGCCTGCTCTTAAACACCTCCAGGGACGGGGCCTCGACCACCTCCCTGGACAACCCATTCCAGGGTCTCACCACTCTCATGGTGAAGAACTTCCTCCTCACATCTAGCCTGAATCTCCCCACCTCCACCTTCATTCCATTCCCCCTAGTCCTATCACTACCTGACATCCTGAGAAGTCCTTCCCCAGCCTTCCTGTAGGCCCCCTTCAGATACTAGAAGGCCACAATTAGGTCACCTCGGAGCCTTCTCTTCTGCAGACTGAACAGCCCCAACTCCTTCAGTCTGTCCTCATAGGAGAGGTGCTCCAGCCCTCTGATCATCCTTGTGGCCCTTCTCTGGACACCTTCCAGCACCTCCACATCCCTCTTGTAATAGGGGCTCCAGAACTGGACACAGTACTCCAGGTGGGGTCTCACCAGGGCTGAGGAGAGGGGGAGGATCACCTCCCTCGACCTGCTAGCCACACTTCTCCTGATGCAGCCCAGGATCTGATTGGCCTTGTGGGCTGCAAGTGCACATTGAGAGCTCATGTTGAGCTTTTTGTCCACCAGCACCCCCAAGTCTCTCTCCTCAGGGCTGCTTTCCAGCCAGTCACTGCCCAGCCTGGATTTGTGCCTGGGATTGCCTCGAGCCAGATGCAGGACCCTGCCCTTGGTCTTATTGAACTTCATGAGGTTGGCTTGTGCCCACCTCTCCAGCCTGTCAAGGTCCCTCTGGATGGCCTCCCTTCCCTCCAGCGTGTCTGCTGCACCACACAGCTTGGTGTCATCAGCAAACTTGCTGAGGGTGCACTCAGTGCCACTGTCCATGTCACCCACAAAGATGTTGAACAAGACAGGTCCCAGGACTGATCCCTGAAGGACTCTGCTTGTCACTGGCCTCCACTGGGACATGGAGCCATTGACAGCCACTCTTTGGGTGCGGCCATCAAGCCAGTTCCTTATCCATCTAGTGGTCCACCCATCAAACCCATGTGTCACCAGTTTGGAGACCAGGATGTGGTGTGGGACAGTGTCGAAGGCTTTGCTCAGGTCCAGGTAAATGACATCAGTTGCTCGCCCCTCATCTATTAATTTTGTCACCTGCTCATAGAAGGCCACCAGGTTGGTCAGGCAGGATTTGCCCTTGGCAAAGCCATGCTGACTGTTCCCAATCACCTCTTCACTATTCTTTTGAGCGAGTAGTGACTCCAGGAGGATCTGCTCCATGATCTTTCCAGGCACAGAGGTGAGACTGACTGGCCTGTAGTTCCCTGGTTCTTCCTTCTTACCCTTTCTGAAGATGGGGGCAATGTTTCCCCTTTTCCAATCTGTGGGGACTTCACCAGATTGCCATGACTTTTGAAATATAATAGAGAGGGGTTTAGCAACCTCATCTGCCAGTTCTGTCAGTACCCGTGGGTGTATCCCGTTGGGTCCCATGGACTTGAATACTTTCAGGTTCTTCAGGTGATCACGAACCTGATCTTCACTTACAATGGGCAGTTCTTCCTCCCCGTCCCTGGCATTGTCTTCCATAACATCAGGAGTGTGGCTAGAGGCCCTTGCAGTGAAGACTGAGGTAAAGAAGTTATTAAGTACCTCAGCCTTTTGGGTGCTTGGTGCCATGGTTTAGTTGATTAGGTGGGTTGGATTAGTTGATAGGTTGGACGTGATGATCTTGAAGGTCTCTTCCAACCTGGTCTATTCTATTCTATTCTATTCTATTCTATTCTATTCTATTCTATTCTATTCTATTCTATTCTATTCTATTCTATTCTATTCTATTCTATTCTATTCTATTGTAACCATGCATGGGAGAATGGAGAAAGTCTGAAAGAGGACACAGTAGAGGAACAGCCTTTTGAGCCCATTCATGTACTGGCAAGCTTAAAAGCAATATAACAGGTTCCATGTAGAAAAACAGAAGAAAGGAGCAAAATAGAATGATTCTAAAATACACCTTGTTTTAAAACCTTTTGACTTAAGATACAAAAAAACGCATCTAAAATCTATGAATTAATTTCTGTTGGAAGGAGGGGAGAGAGGGAGAAAGCATTTAGCCATGGACTTCTTGAAGCGAAAAAAATGGCGATTGGCATAATCCCTTAAAGCATGACACAGCCCTAGTCTTGTCTTTGTGCTTCTATCACATGCAAATGTCAGTCCATTTTTTCAACCACAACCATGCATTTTATTATGTTTTCTTGCATTGTACTTTTCAAGCAGCACATTTGAGATTTACCAAGCAGCGAACATGAAGTGTTAAAACTTGACCTAACTGCTAGGATTAGAGCTGAAATTCCAGTAACAGCAGCTGAGTTTCACATGTGTTTTCTTCTTATTGGATCTTCTGCAACCCATACAACAGTGCTCTGGGCAGAGAGATTGGTTGTGAAGAGAGAGGAGGGAGGGGGCTAGGAGTACACTAACAAACATGCCTCTCAGCAACATGAGACTACTCCAGACCAGTGATGCCTGTTTTACATAGGGAGGACAATGTGTTTCAAATTATCAGTTAATTTGATCCTCACTCTAACCTGACCAAACCTTCATCCCTGCTATTAAAAACAGTTTCTACCTCCTCCCTCCACCCCTCTCTTTCTTACTTTCTAACAAATACTGAAGGGCAATACAGAAGTACCACAGTCAGGGCCTGTACATTCAAGGAAAGCAACATATTCTCTTTAAGAAAAAAAAAACAAACAGGAACACCTTCTTAAAAAAAAGACAATTATATAAACCACTCGTTATTACACTGTGAGATACTAGGGAGGAGAAACTGAGCAAGAAAAAGGGATGGGCAAACACAGGGCAAGAGTCATATTATGTATTTCTACAGGGAAAAAGTCTTTCAAAGTGGGGAAGGATGGACTGACAGCATGAAAGAATATGATCAGATCTCACACTCACCTTTTGTGAGCACTTGGGTTTATCTGTGTCTGTGAGAAGAGTCAGGTGAAGAAAAAATCTTGGGAGACTATACTTAACACAGATCTTTGAAGACTTTAAAAGAGTTAGAGAGATGGGGGAAGGGGAGAGCTGTATTTGGACCAAGCTGGTCTGCCAGCTACCCACAGACACTAGAAGCTGCAAAGTGCATCCCGCAGTGGAGGTCAACCGTTGCTTTCAGCCAATATGGTAAGTGCAATGTCCAGATGAAATCACAGGAGAAAATGGGAGAAAGAAAACAGGAGGATGGCCACAGGCACACTTCTGTCCCAAAGCTTGGAGCTGGTCACATGGGGACACGCTGGCAGCAATCTGTAGTCTGCCATCACGGGGAGTTGTGTTTCCAGAGGAAGGAAATGGAAATACAGCAGCAATGCCAACATGGGCAGCCTGATCAGCTCCTAAAACTGCTGTGAAAACATGATACCGGAAGGGCTGCCTTTCTGTCATCTATAATCCAAAACCTTATAAATGGCATAAAATAGAGGAAGGAGAGAAGTGGCCATTACAAGAAGTTTCCCAAGAACTTCTGCTCCAGCACAAACCCTTTTGCAAGGAACATGTCTAAATGCAGCCACTCAGCATTCATGAACAGAAGACAACCAGGCTATTTCCATCCAAGCCATTTCCCTAGGGGACTGCATCCTTTAAAGGCAACAAAATCCCTTCCCACAGAGAGAGAGTCTTCTGCATTATTCATAACCTCCTTTCTGTAGAAATATCTGAGAAGGGAGTGATGACTACTGTGGAATAGTATAGGGGAAAAATACAGTCTTTTGGGTTAAATGGCTACAATGCTAAGTTGTAGTATCTTCAGAGTGGGGGGAAGGAAGAAGATGCAGAGAGAATGATATTTTAAGTCTGGAAGAAGTTTATTCTGGGTGTCTTTCCTGTTACACAGACCTGTGCCAATACTGGTGCTTCCCCCTGACCCAGCCCCATAGGCTGCTCCTTTACACAGGACTGCAACTGACAAGCACCAGATCAGTGCACAGCAGCGACTTCCATCCCAGGAAGAGGATTTTATCACTGTCATTATCACTAGTTCAGTGAGGCTACTGGGTACCATTAGGGGCAAGGCATGCCAGCTTAGTCGCTGAAGCATTTTTGGCTTTGAAATACAAGATCAGCACCCTTAGCTGTCTCTGAGGGTGTAAAGGGCACGTATTTCCACAGGGAGCAGCAGCAAGCCATGTGAGAAGGCCATGCTGCCCATGCAAGTGCATCTCAAAAGCTCAGACAAGGAAAGCATGCATTACTCCATGAGCAAGCCTGCTTCAGAGAAGAAAGAACATAGTCCTCTGTCTACCTGAGATGTAAGATACTTCTGGGCAGCTGCAGAAAATAATGCAGAACAAGACACAACTGCATTAATCTCCAAGCAAAAGACAGGCCTGTTATCTGTGTTGCATTTCTCACAGCACTTTGTCCTTCTGCAGAGCACCTGCAGAACGTATGGCTTTGTATCTGGGGCCATCTGCTTCCCACCATATTCGAGTTCCATTTCTAAGGACTGGGCTGTCTGGGCCAGACCGCTATGGTTTCCTAATGACACTGTATTTGCTATATTCTCTGTAACTTTGTCCTGCCCCTTCCCTTTCCAGCAGACTCCAAAATCAGGCCAGAAGAGTGTTCTTCAGACAACAAGTCCCATGTAAATGAAGATGCACAATCCCTGATCCTCTGAGGTCTGACAGAGGGCTTTACACTGGGCAAATGAAAAGTCTGTGTTTTCAAGCTTTCTGTTGCAGCAGCAAATGCACCCCTGGATCACACATATCAACCAGAAATCACAGCAGAAACAAGCAGCAGAGAGCAGCTGTCATCTGGGGTCTTGGGGCAGGCACTTGCAATGCTCAGACATAAAGGCTCTATTAAATTGACTAGCACCTAGCAATCACACTTGTCCAATTGCTAACTTATTCAAGTCTGCGAGTTCCCATTTATTGTCTGAGGGTCTGTAATGAAAACTGGTGGGTATTCCGCTAAAATTAGGAATAATGGTAATGTTCTGGTGCTCAGCACTTTCTTCTCAGATTACAGTTCAGATCATTAGGCTGGAAATCACGTAAAACCCCATGCATACTGCCTAAGATTACAAGGATTGGGAGTGACTCTAACTCAAATAATCCAGTAAGTGCCTACAGTAAGAGTTGTTACAAGTCACTGTAGAGGATGTGCATGATAAAAACATTTCCTCTAAGGAAATGTGTGCTTTATTTATTCAGTAAAAAAAGGGTTAATAAGCCAGCAGGAGTTTTCATTATACTTTATGACAGTTGCTTAAGCATTTATATATCAACAGATGGAAAATACATTTATTAAACATTTGGTCTTTGAGTCATGCTGATGTTAGTATTTCAAACAACATTAAATCAGGCAACAGCCTCTCCTAATGGTCCCATTCTCTGACTACCTGATGCATAAGTATAATTTCACTAAGGAGTCCAGAAAACTGCTCAAATACAAAGAAAAATCTAACCAGAGGCCCAGGGGTGCTGCAGAGTCACTAGGCATACATAAAATAACCAGAGGGATGTCATGCTGCTGCAAGGGAAACAGCACTCCAACATAGTTTTGTGTTGCCATCAAACCACCCTCAGTTCCTCCCACAGCCCCAGCACATTCTCCAGAGCATAGGTGGATGCCCAGGTCTTCTGAGGGTGACATCTCCCCATCCCAGGAGGTTCAAAGGGAAAGGAAGTAAATTGGGAACAGACACTTGGTGTCTGTACACTAGCTATTACAGCACCAGTTCCTTGCTTTAGCGGTGCAAAGGGAAGACCAACAGTAAAAACCGTAATGACCCTGTACAATACCACTGCTTTAAAAACTGAGTAGGAATCTGACGGAGGAGGTAAAGCATATAGCAGAGTTCAACACACAGGGAAACAGTTCAAGTGAGTCCACATATGAGGTAGTGCTCATGTAAGCAGAGCATGTTAAAAGTGGAATGGGAAGGCATGAAAACAAATCTTTAAACAAGAGCATGGGGGAAGGTGCAGACAGAAGGGGAAAATGAGAAATGATCAGGGACATGTATAGAAAACAGTAAGCATTTGCTTCACAGCAAAGTAAGAAAGCAAGAAAGGGGTTGTTCAACAGCCTTGCTATACTGACCCATGAAGCCTGTCCGATTTAGGAAAACTGGAAAAGCTTTTCTTCTATTAAAGTCTTTTTTATATCCATCTTAAAGAGATAACTGACAATTTCCCTAAGCATGACGAGCTTAGGGACGTAAAATAAACTAGAAGTTTTCATTATGCTTAGAAACAAACATGGTTTTTAATCTTTATATATTTTTTTAATCAGTGTCCTGTTTGCTTTGCTGTTTCCTTGTTTTCTACATCAGAATAAATGGAATTAAACTGGAATTTCACACCATGGAGTGCCTTTCAGAATGCATGTTTTGAAAAGAAAGTTTCAACAAATCAGGTATCAGTGAAAAAAAATGAAAATCCAGTCAGAAGTATTTCCAAACTGCCCGGTTAGTTTTAGCCTGGTGTGTACCAGGGTTTTTTGCAGCCGACTGGAGGACCTTTCTACAGATAACACTACAGAAACATTTGCAGAGCCTCATTAAATAGATGATTTATGCATCATTCCTAGCCAGCACAATAGCTAACAATTACTGGAAGTTTCACCCAGTGGTTAATGGAGACATTAGTACTATTTAGAAAAACAGTCACCTCACGATTTTTTTTTTCTCTTGTACTATGCAAAGAGAAATTAATTTGTATCATAATCCAAAACAACTCCAGCCTCCCAATAGCTGCCCACAGACATAGGGTATTTCCCAGTTCCTGCTGCAGCTCCTTGGACAAGTGCATGATATGCTCTGGACTTCCACTGTACTCCTTACCTTGCTGAGTTTACCGAACTGAGCAGCAAGCTCACATGCCACCAGGGTAGACTTGGAAGAAGCAATCAGTTGTGACTACTCAACTGATAAAACGAAAATTTTTCTGCAAGCATTTTTCTTCTGTCACGAGACAGGCTTGGGTTGTTTTCTGAGCAGATGGCACAACTTTGTCATAGCCTCATTCAAAAATCAGTAGCAAGTCTCTAAACCAACTATCCAAAATGTATAAAGATGAACAAATAAGCTTGCAGCTCACAGAAATACAGGTCACTGTAAGACCTCTGTGCAATGAAACCAGGAACAGTAATAAAACTTTAAGTCAGCAGCAAACAAAACTGAAGTCTAGATCACAGTATCTTGTTATTTATTTGCCACATTTACAGTTCATGTCTTCACCAAGGTATGCAAGAGGCAGAGAAATTTATGATGAGTGCTTTCATGAAAAGTCGTCACTTGCTTTGTAGCTTATCTGGCATACACACTCACTGAAAATATTTACAGCAAATGTACTTCCCATAAACATCCTTTAAAAAGTATCTCTATACAAACGCAAAATAGCTTGATACTTTCCTGGAAACAAGCTCTAAATTCAAACATTCCTCTACAGATTTTTATCTGCAGCAGCAGCAGTCCATACAAGCTTGTATACTGAAAATATTTACCAAAATAGTACATAGGCATAATCACTTAATAGTGCAAGTACTCACATTCTCGAGTTAAGCAAAGCAAACCACTGCTCCTTTAGTCACCTCGTATTTGAACGCAGCCGAATACGTGGTCAAGCTTGCCAGAATATTCAACTAACATAAACGCAGCTTAGCAGTCCATAACAAGTCTTTCTAGTTCCTTTTCCTGTTGCTGATTGATTCAGAGGGTGCAGAAAACACCACCCCTGAAGTTTGTCTTTCCACTCTTAGAGCTCCATGCAATTAAGAAACTTGCTTCAATACCTCCAACGCCCAAATCAGTTCCTGTTCATCCAAAGGCATTCTTTCCCAGGCAGCATGGCAGGACAAAAAAAAAATCACAGGTATTTGCAGCTCAGTACTATGTCCATTATGAACTGCTGAGGATTTGGAGACACAGGCATACACAGCTGCATGTTAGAACGCCAACCTCAAGCGTTTGCAAAGCCAACAAGTCCTGACAGTCTCTGCAAAATGTTGTCCAATTTAGCTTTGGATTAAATACTTGCAATTCATTATAGTATCTTTCTACAAATACGGGAATAAACTGCTTCTACCCTGCAAGAAGCCTTGTTTGCATAACAATCCTGAAATGAAAACTTCATCTTGCATTAACACATTCCAGTGTAAGCATTTATCTTCTTTTAGACTTACATGTCAGCCTTATCAATTTTTTCATTAGATAATTCTACTGCAAGCAGGGGAAAAAATTAGTAAACCAATCAGTAACACTCCATGCACAATTTTTCTTTCTCTCTAAGCAGAGGGAATTGTTCTGCATGACTTAAGTTAAAAGCATATTACTAAAAAAAGTCAAGTTACAGAGGGGCTTAAGCAGTAAACAGCTATAGTTAAATCACACAGTAGAGTTTTTGAAGTCCACTTTCTCAAAAGGATTGCAGAAGGATATATTTTCTTTCTTAGAGAATACTTCTAGTTGTATAAAAACAGGGGCTGCAGAGGGAAGAGAAAATACCCATTTTCAGTGGTCTCAGGATTTAACATTTGTCAATTTAACCTTAAACCATCAACAGATAATGGTAACTCCAGTGTCTTCATATAACTTCCACTTACCTTTAAGAGAGACTTCTTGCTTTGCAAAAATTGCAGATGATGACACTCCATATTTCTAATTTTCTGCACACAAAATGCTTTAATCCTCTACACTAGCTAGAGCAATTCTACAATGAGCACAGTAATCTTTGTTTCCATACCAGAACATACTTCCAGAGGAGACTAAAAATCCATGAGAAGTCAGTTCTCAGTATGTGTGTATCTTGACCTAGCAAGCAGCATTTGAGCACAAGTCCATGTGCTTTGGGGAAAATAAAAGGCTGAAATTTCTATTTACATAGAACACAACAAAAGATATTCAGTGTTTCTTCCCAGGATATTCAAAGTTCTCCCAGCTACCTCAGCCTTTGTTTGCAAATCCATTTCAAATCATACCTACATCAGGAGGTGTCAAAAGAGCACTGAAAAAGCTACTGTCATGCTCTTCAAATTTTCCATATAATCTCATTGCAGCAGCCTCAGCTTTAGTGGGCTAAACCTATGTTTGTGCAGTGATCAGGAAAACAGGAAAATATTGACACAACCTCAGGAAGAACTCCATGCAGTGCTGTTATCAGTAGTTCTGCAATCTCTGCCCCCTCCTGACCTGTCAGTCCTCCTCAACAACCTTTAAACATGCCAAGCATTGTGTTTCAAAGAGTATCACCTAACAGAAACAGACATCTTGAGATGATTTCTTCCTTCCAACCCCCTCAAAAGAAAAAAGAGTGAAAATAACTGAACACCTCCTCTTGATGCTGTTTGAGAAATGCTTTTATGTTTTGCTGAGAAGCAGCAAACAAAAGATCAACCTGACCAGTAAGAGTGACCAGGAAGGGCTTGGGGATTTGATGTGTAAGACTTGGTTAATCTCACAAGTTAATTACAGACACTGGATAATAACCACATGACTTTTTGCAGAAAACCCCTAGGCCTCTCAGTGTCTGGTGTAAGCCAGGGATAGGTCCTTGAAAGCAGAGAGTGCTTATGCTGAATGACTGAGTGCCAGGCTTCATCTTTGCAAACAACTTTCCATGCTTTAAATATTGAAAAGATTTTCAGGGCTGGGGTGGGGGGGGGTCAGATGGACAGACACAGACAGGCCCTGATCTACCAGGAAATTTGTTTTCGGCTTGTTGTTTTAACTGCTGCTACTTCCCTTTTCTGCTGCTTTCAGAATATAAGAAAAAAAAATGTAAAAAGATAATCCAAAAGGGGAAAAGCATTCCCAATTAGTTACCTGTAGCACTGCCATTAGTATTTGCTGGATAGGCCATACTTGATCAGTGACACATCCAGAGATAGGCTGTTAGGTGTCATGCAAATGCCATGCATCAAGTCCAACCAGACATGCAACCTGGAACAGAAAAGAAAAAGGCAGTTAGAAATTTAAAATTTTAAAAAGTTAGATATATTAAACAATAGGCATTTTTGAGTGTTTAAAGTCTCATCTTCAGTGCAAACTTCACTGTAGCAGTAACTTTAATTCCTCTTAATCAGCATCCTACTGATCACAAACCTACAGCTCTCCTCACATCTGATGTTTAATTGTGACTCTCTGACAATCTCCAAGGAGGACCACTGTACCACTTCAAGAGCACATAAGTAAGGACATCCTCAGAGAGGATGTAAACAGCTAAATTTGCAGTTGATCTTGGTTGTTCAGTTGTTTTTTTTAAGTTAGACCTTGACCTCCCTCATACCATACCTGCTTCCTCACATTTGCTGGCACTTACGTAACATTTTAGGCTGCCCAATGGTTTGCCTAGGCAGGGTTAGAAGATTTTTAGATGAAGAACACCTACAGAAGAGCTTTAGCAACAAGTAGGGGACCAACTGCAATTTCTGAGCCTGAAGGAGGTGAGGGCAGAAGGACCCCACTGCAGATTCAGCCAAAGCAAACATGTGCATCCCCACCACTGCCTGACAAACAGTGGCCGATAACTGCTGCATGAAAGCCTGTAGGGTGGGGGGTACAGACCCCAGCTGGTTTGGTACATGGTCCTCTTGCAGGTCCCAGCCATGACATGCTTCCTACTGTGAGGTTTTCTTTCAACCCACATGTGACAGATTCAACTGAGAAGCACTGCTTGCCTTCTGAAGCTTAGGCTGTGGGTACAGGGAAAGGGTGCTGTTCACTTGGGTGGGTGGCTTCCAAGCAGAAGCCAAGTGAGAGGCAGAAGCAAACCAGCTGCAGTTTTGTGGCACAGCAACTACTGGCTGGCTCTGCAATGGGGCTCCTGTGCCTTCTTCTCTGCCCACCATGGAGACAGCCTGATCACAGCCCTCAGACCAACAGATTTGACTCATCTATGTAGAGTTGCCTCCTCTTGGCTTTGCTTCAACTTTTCTATAATCCAAACAGCATTTCATTTTGTTGACTCAGATAGGTGGAGCTTAGGTGTATGAAGAAAACCTTGCTTTACCAACCCCAGTCTGACTTAGCCTAACAGGTCCTCATCAAAGCAGTCACATTTTTCCAGTTATATTTGATTTGGCTCTGACAGTATGTGCATTGGAGTACGTGGCAAAGAAAATCCAAAAATTAATGCAAGCACATGTGAATGTGAGTCAAAGGTACACTGATTGATAAAGAAGCTGTCTGTCTATAAAAGTGACAGGGCTCCATCACACAGGCTAATATAGCTTAGCTCTCCCTTTCAAGGAACACAAGCACAAATCACTTCATTTTAAATACAGTCCTGATATAAATTTTCCTAAATGCAAAAAGACCTCCACTGCAGCTTTGCCTCCCAAAGCTCTGCCATATACTTTTAAATTTACAATCTCCTGTTTAACAGAGGGCAGGACATGAAGCTGTCATAAAGGCTGTGCAAACCAAAGGCTACAAACAACAAAATAAAGCAGGCACCCAACATAGACCATGACGCAGAGGCCCATCACAAGATTCCAGGCATAACAACAATTATCAGATTTCTAAAACAATGAAGCATGTCTAAAAATAATATAAAAGCATGCTACTGACTGAGCTGGCAGCCAGCACCAAAGTGCAAAATCTGTGAGAAAATATTAACTACTTTCTTTCAAAAGGAGACATTTTAAAGTATCACTCCTATCTCTGCCATTGCCATCAGGATATAAATTTATGTTTTAAGATCAAGAAAAGCAATTTTTTCCTGAGTCATAATGAATGCAAAAATATCATCTTCTTCCATGTTTCTCATGATAGCCACTGCCCTCAGGGCAGACTGTGCTTAGCTGGACATCAGCCTACCAGCAGTGCACCCAAGGATAAACAGGGCTGAATTTATTCATCCACTTCTTTTTTTTTTCAGTACAGCTCTATGCTTCTGTCAGCCACTGTAATAGGGTGCTTCCCTGCTTTCATTATATACATTTATTGTATGCTGCTGCAGCAGACATCTTGCACCACAGTAACCCTGGTTAGTGCAGTAAAATACACATTGTCTAATGTAGCCCTTGCTTTATCAAGCAGCTCGTGTTCTGCCAGTCTGCAGCTTCCTATCTCACTGGAAACACAGCTGATGGGAGGCTACTCAGAAAACCTGACATAAGATTTGCATTCATGCGGCCAAAGTCCTCCAAGGTCCTGGCACAGCCCTTCTGCAGGGCTGGATGGTAGCTATCTCTTTGGGCTATCTCAGCTCACATCACCAGCTGCACTAGCACTAAAACCTGTATGAAGGGAGATATGAGAACATGCACCCAAGAGTGGGCATGGGAAGACAGGTAGGACAGGGTGCCCACCTCTTCTCGCTGCAGTGCAGTCCCAAATGGAAGTGGGTCAACCATGAAAGTGAGCAACTTAAAACTCAGGCTATGGTATGCCTGGAAACTTGTTACGGGATTAAAAATCTGTTAAACTTCATCCTGTCAAGTTTCAACACCACCAGTCACCATCACAAGCAGGCATAAGGAGTGCTTCCTAACAGTGAGAGGAGGTAAGAATTGACATAAACTTAATAAAGACACTGCTGAAAGCCAAAACAGGGCCTCAGGTCTCCATTTTGTTGTGGCTTAAAGAGATGTATTTGACATGGTGCAAACTCCTTTCTGGGCACACTGCTATTTCAAAGCTGTGCAGACTTAAGTACCTCCACCATTAAGAAACAAAGTCATTTTTAGTTAAAACAATGATGCTTCTGAACTTAAATAAGGATTAATAAAATAATCTAGGAAGCTAATTCAGTCCAATGGACAGGAGATAAAAAAGTAAAACATAGGTACTAATAATTTTGCTACCTAAGAGAAGAATTGGTTGCATTTTTATTTTTGATGAAATGTAACAGCAGCTGACAATTTGCCTATTAAACAGCTGTTAAAATATGGAAAAAAGCCTGACCTAGCTCAGCAGACTCATGGAGGAAGGGAATTCATAATGCTTTAAACCTCAACAAGACATCAGGAACTGAATTTCTGAAATTGCACTGACAGGCATGCACACCAATTTTAGAAAGCTATTAGAAGTGATTCCCCAGGAACACACAACCCAGTTGCACTTTGACAGAAGTGTCTCATGTGAACAAGGCACAGGATGACACCAGAAGCCAGACGGAACATGCAGAGAAGGAAAACTTAGATTGCTCTACAGCAAAGTGTGTTTTTCAGTACAGACATCTTACAAAAGAAAATTAGTAGAGAAGCTTACACATTCCATTCCTAACTCTTTAACTTTCTGTCCATGTGTTTTTACATGCTCACCTCAAGCCTGCATGTGAATACTGTGATTTACATACCCTAGGGCAAATGCAAAACAAGCAGAGACTAGCTATATGAAGTACTATTGCTCAATGAAGTAGTTAAAGTGTTTTGAATTAGATATTCAAACTCTCCTCTGCCCTGAGGTTCAATAGCAGAAACCTTAAATACACATGATCCTCAGTTTCTACAAACTATCACGACACTCCAGCTTTTACAGGTTTTTCCAGAATGGTGATTCTTTAGGCAGAATATGAAGCCTATGTCCCAATCCTGTCCTAATTACAAGGGACAAGAACCTTCCTTTGTGCTGTATCTTGCCAGGACACCTAAACCTAAGCTAGTATTTCTGGTACATATAGATGTATAAACCCTGTTTCTGGCATCCATGCAGCAGAGCTGTAGACTAAAGAGGCAATGACCTTGTAGAGAATCCAGGCTCCCACTTTAGTCTGGTATTTGCAGGAGAAGCTTAAGGCATTAAAAAAAAATGCATAAAAAAGTTTAATCTAACAACAGTTAGTATGTTTGCAACACAGTAATTAGAAGAGAAATACAACTCAGCTCTTAACCTAGAAAAGCAATCATGAAAGTCCTCCTATTGATGAGTTACAGTCACATGGATGAAATGGTGATGAACAAAGGAAGGTAGGCTGTGGGCCTTTAGACTAAGTAGATATGCATATAACTTTTTTTTGTCATGGCAGGCAGATGTGATGGTCACACCAACCAATCAACACAAGCTGCACATCTGTAGATACCTTGAACTAAGCACAGTGTGATTGTGGCTGAGACATTAAGGTGCAATTGTTTAAGATCTGGACTAAAACTGGGAGCATGGTGGGGCAGAGCTGTGCAGGATTCAAAGGTACTGGCTGGATGCAGTTAGAGGATGGTTCCAAAAGGGAGATGAGCTCTGCAGTCCTGTCCAATAAGAGCAAGGCAGTGATTAAGTAGGCCTGGGATAGGGACTTTTTACAGAGCAAGTTGACCCACGAGATGCAACACTCATGGAAGAGATGGTACTGCTCCACTCCTGTTACACATCTGTGCAACAAGGCCTTTCTGCCTGACACTTCCCACTCACATGTCAGTCTCCCCAGCAGTAGAACTTGCCTAGTCTCATTCTGGAAGATACTGATAAGACTTGCAAACAAAAGCCAGGATTCATGCAAAACCCATCTAACACATGGATGGTAATTTCTCTAGCTGCAGGAAGAAATTGGCACTGGAAGTCCCACCTCGTGCTTAGCCAGAGGGGCAAGCACTTTTCAGACTTGTGCAACTACACAGGAAAGAGGAATGTCTCCAACCTAATTTGTATCCTCAACCAAATATACCAGGTGCAATTTAAATGAAGCAAGGGCTGCAGCCAGCAACAGCAAAAGAGAAAGTATGTGAGCGTATACTCTGTGGTTGGTATCTACCCTGGGAGAATGACTGTATCTCACTGATAATTTCTTTTCAGTCTACTGTGGTTGTGTCCTTCTTATCCATAAGTTTATCAAAACAGGTGGCCAGTAAAATGAGAGACAAAGTTTGTAACGGAGAAATACTTTTATTTTTTTACTTTTATAACTGACATATAAAAACCTGTAAGAATGTAAGCTTATGAGGGTGTTTTTTTAGGTCAGACACAAAGCAGTCGACTTTGAGGTAAGAGTAAACTGTGAACAATTTTAAATTTCACTTAATTATTTAATCATGGAATAACTCACCCATTCACATGATTTCTAGAGTGAATGCTTTTTAATGTTGCATCCAAATCACAAGCAGAACTATGCAAGTTCAGTTGCTGCTTACACAAAGCTGAAGACAATTAAAATAAATAAATGCTGCTGAACAAAACAAATCACTGACACAGACGATTTGCCTAGGCCACCCTAAAACTCAAAAGTAAGATTTCCCTGGGATTGATGTTTCCTGAAGCCTCTCTCAGGCTGCTACATTCAGCTTCCATCATCAATAGAGACGATCCAGACACAATTCTTAATATATACAATATGACACACAATTTATTTTGGACTATATTTAAGCAGGCAACCAAAAAGAAGCCACCTCTCACTATGCTATTTTTCTGTAGGATCTGCAGTATGATGAGAGCAAAAGAAGCCTTGTAAATCCTTTCAACAGGAGAGTTAATTAACAAGATATGGCTATGGTCAGCATGAATTTACCTGCCTACCTTCTTCACTCCCATCACTTATGGCATTGGCCTGTAAAAGGTCTCTCTTTATAGGAGAGCTCCAGGCAAAAGCTGAGCTAAGCTCTCTTAAGTAGAGAGTGATGGCTCAGAAGCTTTGGGGCCTGAGTCAGCAAGCTAAAGAACAGCCTGAGTACTCCCAGCCAGGGCACGTGCTTCCCTTCTGCCACAAAA
Organism: Melanerpes aurifrons; assembly: GCA_011125475.1. Taxonomy (NCBI): domain Eukaryota; kingdom Metazoa; phylum Chordata; class Aves; order Piciformes; family Picidae; genus Melanerpes; species Melanerpes aurifrons. Next base: position 3,305,376 of record WWNC01000003.1, read on the forward strand.
TTAAGGGGGAGGGGGATCAGACCTGACTCTGAGCTTTATTGCTTTTGAACCACAAATACCCAAGTACTGAAATGCTAGGCTCCAGTTCTCAAGTTATGTTGGAATTAACCATTAGTTACTCTCATGAGGATGCCCCGTCTTACCACCACCACATCTTAAGCAGACTCACACGTAGCTGTCTGCCTGCCGAGTTACTTCTGCAAGCAGAGTATAAATGTACAACCTTCAATATCGTAAGGGTCTGGAGAAGTTTTTCTCCACATACTTCAGAGTAGACTACTCGTTTCCTGAGCTGAGCTTCTTGCAAAGCTTCTACTCCACTCTTAAAACACCTAACTACTGCAGAGGAGCTGGGCTTTACTGGGCAGCTTTTGGTGCAGAAAATGCCTGCCCCACTCGAAGGCATTGAATCCTTCTGGATACTCTAAATAATCCAGCAATTTTCTGAATTTCCCTCTGTACTGCATTGTCGCATTTGTTAACAGTGACAGCAGTGCTTCACTATCAGCTGTTGGCTTGTAGTGTCCTTTCATATGGAGTTATTCCAAGTGAGCCTGAAGAATCCAGAAAAGGAATCAGCTATTCTACACAAGCCACACATTGAGTTGCTGGTACCAAGCAACAGGAGAAGAGTTTCAAAACACCACCCATCAGATATAAGCAAAACAAACAGCCAGAAAAGTGGTCCATCTCCACTATCTTGTCTTCTATAGGTGCAACAAGAGATAACTATTTACAAAGAGTATACATGCCTCATGCTGAGTCGCTGCTTCTATGCTCTCCCAGCACCAATGATTGGACTGTATATATCCGATGGTATATCCTTAATGTGTAATTTTAATATTTACATTAATTGCCTGTGAATTTTACTAGCCCCTTTCTGATAACAACCTGCCACTGCTGCCTCATGGTGCAGGAAGTCCCAGGCTGTCAGTACTCATTTTAAACTACAAATTCTACAAATTCTTGCATTGCAGGGTGTGGTGAACATTCAGCTTATCCACACCCTTCATGATTTTATAAACCTCAATCCTCTCTCCCAGCTCATAGGGCAACATCATCCCTAGATCATTTTACCTAACTTACTTGCACCTTTTCTTGTATACTCATCACATGGAAGATTGTAGTCATGAATCTTACTAAAAATTGTCTGCAAGAACAATCTTTCAATACCAGCCAGCTAATACATGGGAAGGACAACCTCAGTTTCAGTAATTTTTATCAACCCAATGAAGATTTAAAATGAAACATAACTTATCTGCAGCACAAGTGATTTTCCTTAGTATAGGCATGAGGTTGGACACAGCCCTCCTCAGTATCTAAGCTCACATGATATCAGGCTAATCGACTTTAGGTAACTACATCTGTTCTCAAAGACCCAGCAGATTCATTGTCAGCCAGGAGTGGCAGCTCTCACTATTTTCTAGCAGGATCATCATTCATTGGTAAAAGAAGCTCTTTGGATTCTGTACATTATAGATGGCATGCTTTTGTCACCCTGGATACAGAGAAAACCCTATCTATATAAAACTGGGCTAAAATCTTCTAGCTTTGTCCAGTTTGCTGACTTGGTAGCCCATGTTATCATTGTAACATATATATGGCCATTGGAAGAATGTGATCTTCACTCACATGTTTTAAGCCTGAAGACAGCCAGCTAGCTATGTTCAAATGACACACACAGTGCTGCATGGACCTCCACACACCTGTCAATGTTCTCAGACCACCCATCTCTTCTGGAAATAACTTCTGACATCATTATAATAATTTTACTTCACAGAAACAAACCAGAACAAAACAAACAAACAAAACACCTGAAACCCCAACCCAGCAAACAGAAACCCAAACAACCCCCCCCAACAACAACAAAAAAACCCACCACAACAAAACTACCCAAACCAACCAACCACAAATACAAAAAAACCTCAACAAATAAACAAACAAAAAACCACACAAAACTTTCAGAAGGCTGCATGGCATTATAACTCAGAAACCAGTTTCTGGTTTTATTACAGAAAAAAAAAAAACCTGAACGAGGAAAAGAAGCATAATCCAGGGTAGTAAAAAAGAAGGGTTTTTTTACACCTGAAATTCCAAATGGGTGATGTAAATGACACTCCCTTTGGTTTATGCCAGCAAATGAGTCACATGAAAGTATGTGAATTTGGGCTAGTATGATGTAGCTATGGGCTGTGAGGTTTGCTGTGATAGGGAACCCAAAGGAGGCAGCTAGACTATCCACATTTTCCTTCTGGAGAAGCAGGAAGACTGAGACTTCCATGGCTTGAAGCAATACAGTCTGGTCATGAAACATATGTGCTGGGGAGCTTTCCCATTCCCTATGATAAACACCTGAATCCAGCACCAATAGAAAATGAAAGAGCTTCCAAAACAGGTCTTAAGTTGTAGAGAAGAAAATGCGTATTGGGAGTGATGTGTTCACGCCAGCTGCAATATACCTGTGGCCTCCCAATGCTGAAAGCCCTGGAGCTACTGTGCCTAGCACAAGCTGTTCCACCTTCTCCTCTGCAGCATGTACATAAACTACCCATCACATCTATTCACCAAGTGGGGAAGGTTGAAACACAATGTCCTCTTCAGTCTCTTGGCTTTAAACATTAGAAGTTGTGTAACAGTTGTAAAAATACATCTGCAGGTCCCAATACTTTAAAATGAGTTACATACCTGAATTTAAAGGTGGATAAAGAAGATTAAGAAGAGTAAACAGATCAAGAATAAACCAATAAATCCAATCAAGGATGTTTATAAACAGCTCATTAAACACAGTGTAATCTTATTTAGACTTTGCATCTAAGACAAGCTGCAAGTATTTCAAGGCACAAATTCTGCTAAACAGGCAAACTTAACTCTTCTACAAGGCACCCAAGTATTTAGTTTTTAGTAACATTTTATACGCAGTGGCACAAACATGAAACATTTAGAGGCAGACAGCCAAATCTCAGTCTGTCTCTCCTTCTGATTTTAGATCCGAGTTGGTATACACAGTCCATGCAACCATAAGTCTGTTATGACAAAAGGTTGTCATGCATTGCAACCATGATGCCATGAGACAGTTGGTAAGATCAAAGACTTCTGCCTATCAGCATTTCCCCATGTAGCTATTCCATGGTGGTCCCAGCTGAAGGTGTATCTTTACATGAGACACCTCTAGCAGTGGATCAGCTTTGTCTCCATCTAGTCCTAAAAGCCGCTTCCTTTCCCCAAACCAGACTCAAATCCTGGTGGATCTTTTCCTTTTTTTCCTACTGATATGGGTACTGCAGACTACAGTGTCAACCAGTCCTGATCATAGAGGTACAGAGAAATTACAGGCTCTTTCCAAAGTGAAAATGGAAAAATCTAGGGCCAAGGAGACAAAATCACAAGCACTGGCCTCTCACTCTTCTTTTACCCTACTTTACAAGAGAGGACTGCAAAGTCCTATTCTCTATGCGACTCCACAGCCCACATTGCCAACATTCATCACTACTAAGTGCTAAACTGCATATACAACCTCAATATTCACATGAGCCTGTTTCTCTTTAAGGAAATGCAGGGGCAACCCACCTGACAACTTTTCCAATGCACTGAGATCACAAACAGCACAGCATCAGGTTGGTCAGGGAACACACTCAAGACATTCTTCAGGCTACTTTCCCCCCCCACCCCATCACACAGCATCCCTCAGGAACAGACAGAATGTGTGCAGATTTTTTCTTGCCTCCTCTCCTGGCCACAGACTATGCGAGGCTTTTTGTGTTCATCTCAGAGGTGAGGAGGTTCCCCTGGTGCCCCCTCCAATGCCATCATGTTCACACCACAGCCTGCACACTCCGGCAGGACACACAGTTTCATGGTAGCTAAAACCTGACATCCACTCCACCACACACAAAACTGCCTCTCATTACAAAGCATGCAAATTGTCACCAAACCCAACTACCATTTTCTCTTGGAGTTGGCATGAAACAGCTGTAGAATGTCTGGCATCACCTGCACTGGAGCATGGTAGGGCCAGGCTAGCTAGGTATCTCCTAACTCTTGCTTGACAGAAGCTAGCAGAGAAAGACCTGTCAGCTTCCTCCAACTGTCACAATACCTCTGCCTTGCATGCAGCCAAAAACATCTTGCTGCATCTGGCCACCTGCAGAATACTTACCCACCCAAATAAGGGGACCAAAGTTGGGGAAACACACTTGTCCCTCATAGGGGGTGCTCCTCTCTGCCGACTAAACACTAAAACAACCTGTTCCAAATACTCAGGGACTTTGTCATTCAATATGAGTAATTTAAGCCAGCAAAGAGTTCATGTAGCCTGTATTCCTCCTTCTCAGTGAGAGAGCGACCTAATGCTTGTATTAATTATTCAAAGCATCTTCTCATGCTCATGCTTCCCTTCTTTTTCAAACATCTGTACAGTGGCAGGTTCTTAGTGTGGCAGTGCACACTGAAGTGTCCTGATCAACTAATTGTGCAGGAACTTTTCACTTTAAGGAAATGGGCATTAAAATTTGGTGAATTATGTCTCTTGTTTACAAATTCTAATATAAAGTCCAGCATCTAGTTGCTGGCATGAGGCGCACACACTGCTTTGCCACAGTGTGCCAGGAAGAAGAGGTGCACACAACAAGCAAGGGGGTATCCAGCTCTTCAGACATGTGCAGTGCTACTGCCGTGAAGCACTGAGGCTTACAGTGCCAACACTTGTTCTTGCACCAGTCACGCAATAAACTCAGCTTACATTCCAACTGTCTATCAGCCAAAATTACAACTCAGCACTGATACAAGCAAACATGCTCTACAAACAAAGGATCATCTATATCTTGCATTGTGCTACAATCAAATTTGTAGCTCCCCAAATGACATATGGACCTGACAGTCACTTTCCTAGAACACTGACATAATGGATTAAGTCAAGCGCAAACTGTAGAAAACACTCTTCTGTGGAGATCCCTAAATATGTTACCTTTAAAATACTTTTGGTCATTTATTTTTGGATATCAGCCCATTAATAAAGAAAGGGCAAAGTAAGACATATCTGTATTAGTCACTGTATGAGCATGCAGACATAAATAGATGGCACTACATCTTTCACCACTCACCAAATTCTGGGAAAAAAGCAAACTAAGAACTTAGCCTCCTGAAGAGCAACACAACAGGACTGTCAATGAAATAATGCATCTTTAATGTGATTCACATGTTTCTTTGCAGAAGACCACTTCTAGGCAGGAAACTATGTGGCATAAAACTAGCAGGTTCTTAACAAAAAAATGGCTCTCTTATTCACTCGTGTTATCTGGAGAGCAAAATAAGATGCTGAACAATTATCAATTCTCTCCTCATATCATGCCACCAAGGCCCTAACAGAGTGGTACTTCATTTGTGGAGATTATTCCCACTTCCACAGGAAACAAAGCTGTGTTTCAAGCTCTCCCCAGACCCACTGCCCATGGATTTGTGATAAACGCCCAGCCACAGGAACAGACCAATAAAGAGGTAAAAACAGATCCATTTATCTCCTTGGAAGAACTGCATAACAGAAAATATACAACTTAGTCCTACTTGTCTCTGTTCCCTCACTCCATGTAAAATCAAAGCAGCTGAATCTGAATTAGGTCTGTCTCAGTCAGATTAAAATGAAGTTTTGAATCTTTCAGTTCTGGTTTTGTGGGTCAGAGAAAAACTAAAAGCTCCCTTTGAGAGCCAGTACAATTTCTGAACAAAGATGAAAAACAATGTAACAACATAGATAATATTTTACTGATTTTACATCTTGAGAAGTGTTTTACATAAGAAGGATGTTACAGCAGAAATTCTCTCCTTGACTTTTGTCTTAGATACACTGATGCTCTTTCCCCTTATTTATTTAGAGTAACTACTTGTTTTCACCATTTTTGTAACCAAAGATGCATGAACCTTATCCAGGGCTAATCAGCCCTAATTTTCATCTGCTCCCCTTCCTTGGAGAAACAGGTCCAGCACTGAAAAGAAAGCAAAGGAAATTGCTACACTTCTATACAATTTTATTGACAGGGAAGAGAACAGCCAGCCAAAACTCTTACAAAGCAGCACAGCATATTAGGATTAAAGACTTTTGCAAATACTTTTCCTACTACAACTTTTAATTTCTTAATTTTCTAGAACTATGTAATCACTATATGAGGAAACACTTTTACCCTTTGCTCCTCTCCACGGTACTGGAGAGTCCTTACAAAACAATGGCAAAAGCAAGCACCGAGGTTACAGATGACCTTTTGTTGACACGATTATTGTTAATTATTAATCCATGTTTTGTCCTTTGTTTCTGACAGTGTACATTCAGTGGCAAAACATCACCATGAAAATTAACAAAAAGAGGGCTGCATGATGATGTTAGCTTGCAATGAAGTTTCAAAAGCATGAAAAGCCTAAGCTAGGCAAAAGTTTCCTTAAGTAAAATTTTCCATTTGCTGCTTCTAAATGCCATTACCTATCTTATATACACACACTTACATGTAGGCCATATCTCACACTGAGAAATTAAGCAATACAATAAAATCAAGATGAAGAAATTAGATTACAGAATATTGTAAAGTATTCTACATTTCCCTACTCAAAAAACCCAGTTCCACTTTCAGGGAGGAAGGTGGAAGCTTGCTGCAATTGTTGAAGCTGGGGAACGCCCCACTGAGAAAAAACATGCTCTGATTTTCAAAGTACAGGGTACAAAAACGACAGTTTACCTACATCAATATAGAATTACCATTACAAATACTAGCTTGTTAACAGCTTTTCCAACACACTAAAAGAATACTGGTTTCAACATAAAAATTTAAAGACCATAAAGAAGAACTATCAGGCAAACAGTGCTAAGACAAAGTGAAACCTTAAGAACCAAAATGTTGAACACTCCATGTGAATTATTTTAAAGATATGATTTCAAGTAGATTATACTTATGTATGTAACTGAATATGGCAATTCAACTGTTTATTTTTGCTATGTATTATTTTACAGCACATTTAGAATTGGGAAAAAATAAGAATATAAAAAAGTTGAAAGTTATCCTCAGTTATCTGAGGACATGAACAGATTTTGCTATGCTTCTTACCTGCTGCCATCACACTGAACACTGACTGCTATGAAAATAGGACATTACAAAGAATGACAAAAGGCTAACTAGGTCACATATCAAAATAAAGTTCTTAAAGGGTGAAAGCAGCATTAGTTCCCTTCTAAGTATAGCTACAATTTATCATATGATAGCTCAGGCACATGAGCCTTTAAGGACACACAGAAAAGCACTATTTTCATCAGCAACTGTTAAGTAAGGCATGCTCTTGAAGGGGGAATTTTAAGAAAGGTAAATGGCATGTAAGTAACAAAACTCCTACGGAAAATTCTTCAGATTATATTGTCTCTACTCCCACCAAAATCAGGGAAATGGATGATAAACACAGATAGATATAAATTGTTCTTCAAGCCTTACTGGGCACCATGCCTCTTGCAAATTGATGTGCCAACTCCCACCACACTCTTCACTGTGAACTACACTCGTGTCTGGATGATTGCAAGCTTTACCCTCAAATGAAGTCCTGTAGCTGCTCACAGAATTTCACAAATTTGTAAGCATCTCTATTTGTTCAACTAAAACCAGCTCTCAAGACAGTTTTAAGAGAATTGTGGTATTTGGCTTTTGGTACACCCTAGGATGGATCCCATCTGGTCCCATGGACTTGTGGGGATCCAAGCAAATGGCTGAGCAAATCTCTAACTACTTCCTCCTCGATCACAAGGGATCTATATTGCTCCCTGGCTCCATCTGCCAGCTCTGCAGGCCAGTTGTCTGGAAGACATTCTGTCCTGCTAGTAAAAATTGAGGCAAAAAAGGTGTTAAGTACCTCTGCCTTTTCCTCATCCTTTGTTACAACGTTCCCCTCTGTGTCAACCAAGGAGTGGAGGTTGCCCTTGCCCTTCCTCTTGCTATTAATGTATTTATAGGAGGACCTTTTGTTGTCTTTCACAGCAGAGGCCAATTTAAGCTCCAAATGTGCTTTTGCCTCCCTAATTTTCTTCCTACATGACCTAGCAACATCCCTAAACATTCCATGGGTTGCCTCCCCTTTCTTCCAAAGATGATACACCCTCTTTTTTTCCATTAGTTCTATTAAAAGTTCATTGCCCATCCAGGCTGGCCGTCTGCCCCGGCGGCTCATCTTCCGGCACAATGGCACAGCCTGTTCCTGTGCCTTCAAGAGTTCTTCCTTGAAGCAGGTCCAGCTCTCCTGGACCCCTTTATTTTCAAGGGCTTTATCCCAAGGTACCTTCTGAGTTAGTTCCTTGAATAACCTGAAGTCTGCCCTCCGGAAGTCCAGAGTGGAGGTCTTCTTAGCTTGACTGAATACTGAAAATTCAATTATCTCATGGTCATTCTCGTATAATTGTGATAGAAACAGGAAAAGTTAACTTAGTGATGGACCCTGAAACTACAAAAAATAGGCTGCAGATCACTAGAGGTATTTGGCACTATGTTTGCCTTAGGGTGTTTGTGCAGGACTTGCAGAAGCAAGCAGAGGACTTTCAAAGCCTACCTGCAGAACTGCTGATAATTACAGCAGAGAATTCTTGTGCTGCAAGAGATGGGAATATCCCTCTCTGAGATCCACTCTGCTCCCAAGTGCAGGGAAAGTAGTAACATAAAAAGCAGACAAAGAGTTAACAACATTTCTTTTTCCATAATTAATGGGATTTTTGTCTCAAGAGGCAGGTGGCCTTTCACACAAGAGCTACAAAAATGCATCAGTATTTTCAAGGTGCCTCCTATCATCATCTCCCCGTAAGCTCAGTGACACCCACGGATGCATGGCTCTTCATGCTGTTTACCTTTCTCCACTAAAACCTCAAGGCAGCTGGTCTTGCTGTAGGACAGGCACATAAACCTTGACTCCCTCTATATGGTAATCAACAATTGCTCTGTTGGTGCTCACCTCAGGTACTGTATTGTGAAGCTGGGCAGTTTTTAGCTTCTATCAAAACAAACACAGCTGTGCATGTGAATGTCACTCTACCACCTCCTGTCCTGAGGCACTGTGCCAGACACAAACTTTCACAGAAGTGCTAGCTAGCAAGTCTATGGGAAGGCAAAACCTGAAGAGGTGTAACATTTGGTAGCAGCAGCTCTTTGCCAGGAAAGCAAAAGGTAGGGAAAAAAATAAAAATCAACAAAACAGCTTCAAGAAATTCCAGTTTGCTTTACTGACTTGTAGCAATGAGCAGTGGCAGAAAGAATGTGACTCTTGGGAGAACATTTGGTTCTCAGCAACACAGAGGTTGCTGAAGCAAGGTGAGACAGAACAGCAGAAACTGCTTCCTATACTCTCTAGACCTGTGAGGACACCAGCCAGCCCCTCCCAGCAGCTGCGAGATTAGTACATATTTACATTGCTGCAGTAGTAAACTATCATTCAAATGCAACAGTGAAGATAAACCACTTAAAAATACACCTGTAGGAATCACAGCTACTCTATGCACATGAATATTATCTGTAAATACAAGTTTCATCTTATTATAAAGTGTTGATAAATACTGCAAGTTAGTGTTGACTCATGATGGAAAGAGACAACTACTGACTAAAGACATAATTAATTTCACCCTGTGAGCAACTTTCAGGGTGCTAGTTACCGGAAAAATAAATATGTACACTGAGTTTTATAGTTAATTAGAAACTATACACTAATGAATTGTCTGTTTCTGAAGGAAGGACAAAATAAAAACAGAAAGACAACTGGCAGCACAAAGATACTTGGACTTCAGAAACATTATTGGCTCAATCTGTTCATCCTGCAGCGTCAAGTCCTGTAGAAAAACATCATCTACTAGCTACTGTGCTCAACAACATTATCACATGCTATGAGGATGATAGGTGTTTGAGCTCATTCCTCTGCAGCACTGAGAAGCACTAGTCTTACCAACATGAACTGCTGCACAGCTGAGTACTCAATAGAGCTCATCTCAACAAAATCCATCTGGGGCTATCAAATGCCGTCTTCTCTCAAAAAATGGCACAGACCTATTCTTCATGATGTGCTTACAGTTCTGTATAGTATCACTGAGACCCAGTTGTATGGCTTCTCTCTGTAGAAAAGAACTTTGAAAAACCTAACCATAATGAAAAATAGTATCTCAGAGTAGAATTTCAGAACAATACCATGCAGAGTTGTTTGGAACAAAACAAGAAGAAAAACTTCCACAAGAAGTCCCACACATCCAATAGGGACCTCATTAAGAAGTTCATATCAATAAAAATTCACTTAAAATTCAAACCACAACACTTAAAGCCTGTTTGCAGGACACTATGAAGGAATGAATTTTTTTTTCTCAGCTTCTGCTACCGAGGCAGGTGGATTCTGATCAGGTGGAACCTACACAAGTTTAGTCCCAAATTTGCCAAAATCTATCAATGCGCACAGCAATGCATAACTCTACAGAGCAGCCAATAAAAGGAATAGGAAGAGAACAGACATCAGACCTCACTATCCCTCAGAGCCAGCTGTGTCTAGCTCACACCCTACAGCATGGGTGGAAATGTGCATTAGTCAGAAGTAGGAGGAAAAAATAACCAGAATAGAAGATAACCAAATCACCCAGTAAGTGTTTCAATTATGTCCTGCCAACTCTCTCTCACCGACCTCCAACCCTAGAGAAGATTATTTATTAAATGTATTGATTTATTGTTTTTAGTATTTATGTCCTAATCAGTCCTATTCTTGTCCTTACCAGACCCACTGATTAAATTAAGGTTATTTATGTGTATTACAAAACCAAAATGTATCAATCACATTGACTTGCAGCAGTCTTGTGCTAGAGTTTTAGCAAGCTTCCTTGGGAAAGTTTCTGAGTCTTTATATAAATGTAATCAGGCAAATACCTTTGCTCTTGGCGAGCTTATAGCTTCTGCCTTGATGCCACAGGTGATGTAGTAGACTGCCTAATATTCCCCACCAATGCAACTCACATTGAAACAGGACAGGGAGAAGTGCTGCAAGCCAAGAGTCATGCCATTTTTGCCAGGAATATTTTCTATATGAGACTCCTTAGATTTAAAGAATGAGGACCCCATCTCATTTTCAAAAGGCAAGAATCCTCTAGAGTAATTGCATCTTATATAGAAATTAATCTTAGGACAGTCAAGCTAGTAACAAAGTAGTGGTGCATACTACACCTTTACACTCCTAAGAGCCTCTGAACTTTGACCCAAATACCTACTCTCCTGGCCTTAGCAGGAAGAGTTTCAAAGGAGATGGGAGAGATGTTGCAAGTGGTCATCACCAATACCAGCCCCACTTCCAGCCTTCCTAGCTGGCCACTCCTATGCAGTTTGCTGGTAGTCTGCAGGGCTACTGGTTTGCACAACCTTACCTTTGCTCCTGCAAGATTTTAAGATCCCACAGCAGGCACATTGAGAGACTGGAAACAATAAGGGAAAAAACAAAACCACAAGGAAACACTGGCAATTTAGTAATTGAGTAATTTAGTTCCCCAACCAGCCTGCAGCACTGTGACCTGCTGAATGGAGTGTGCATGGCACTGGTTGCTGCACATACGCCCCAAAACCAAAGCCTAGGCTGCCCCATCCTGCTTTCCAGCCCAGCAATTTCTTTGAGTTTGAGCCTGCAGAAGTAGGAGCTGATAAGTGCTAACTGCAAGTGCTAAAGCATTATTCCCCTCTATTTCACTGAATGTCGTTGGGAATATTAACAATAGGTAAGTACAGGATGCACAAACACTCAACTTTCCCAGGCATCAATGGTAAAAATGTGGAAGCAATGACCCATGCCAACTGATAAACAGCTGTTTTAGTAAACTCACAGCAGAGTTGATCCCAAGTTCAGAGCAGTTGCCGTGCACACAATATGCTGAGTTTCCATATGAAAGGTGTGGCTAACCTCATACAGGTCTGTTTCTTGCTGTGTAACCCACTCTGAAAATGAAAGGCTCCTATTGGATGGATGCTATAAGGTTTCCTCAGAGCCTTCTCTTCTCCAGGCTGAACAATTTCAACTCTCTCAGCCTGTGTTCCCAGGAAAGATATTCCAGCCCCCTGATATCCCCATGACCCTCCTAAGGACTCACTCCAACAGGTCCATGTCCTTCTTATATTTGGCACCCCGGAGTTGGATGAAGTATTCCAGGTGAATGAGAGTGGAGTGGCAGAATCACCTCCCTCAATCTGCTAGCCACAAGTCTTTTAAAGCTGCCCAGAATGTGACTGGCATTATGGGCTACAGATGCACATTGCTGCCGTGTGTCCAGCTTTTTGTCCACCAGTACCCCAAGTTGTTTTCCACAGGGCTACTCTCAACTCACTCAGAACCCAGCCTGTAATGCTCCAACCCATGTGCAAGACCTTGAACTTGGTCTTATTCAACTTCATCAGTTTTGCATGACTTCACCTCTCAAGCCTGCCAAGGTCCCTCTGGGTGGCATAACTTCATACAGCTTGATATTGTTGGCAGACTCGCACCGTTTAGCATAGCATAGCATAGAATAGAATAGAATAGAATAGAATAGAATAGAATAGAATAGAATAGAATAGACCAAACCAGGTTGGAAGAGACCTTCAAGATCATCGTGTCCAACCTACCACCCAACACCACCCAATCAACTAACCCATGTAACCAAGCACCCCATCAAGTCTCCTCCTGAACACCTCCAGTGATGGCGACTCCACCACCTCCCCGGGCAGCCCATTCCAATGAGCAATCACTCTCTCTGTGTAAAACTTCCTCCTGACCTCCAGCCTGAACTTCCCCTGGCACAGCCTGAGACTGTGTCCTCTTGTTCTGGTGCTGGTTGCCTGGGAGAAGAGACCAACCTCTGCCTGTTTACAACCCCCCTTCAGGTAGTTGTAGAGAGCAAGAAGGTCACCCCTGAGGCTCCTCCTCTCCAGGCTAAGCAGCCCCAGCTCCCTCAGTCTCTCCTCATAGGGCTTGTGTTCCAAGCCCCTCACTAACTTCATTGCCCTTCTCTGGACTCGTTCCAGCAAGTCAACATCCTTCCTAAACTGAGGGGCCCAGAACTGGACACAGTACTCGAGGTGTGGCCTAACCAGTGCAGTGTACAGGGGCAGAACGACCTCCGTGCTCCTGCTGGACACATTGTTCTTAATGCAGGCCAGGATGCCATTGGCCCTCTTGGCTGCCTGGGCACACTGCAGGCTCATGTTCAGCCTACCATCAACCAGCACCCCCAGGTCCCTCTCTGCCTGGCTGCTCTCCAGCCACTCTGACCCCAGCCTGTAGCACTGCCTGGGGTTGTTGTGGCCAATGTGCAGAACCCGGCACTTGGATGCGTTAAATCTCATGCCGTTGGACTCTGCCCATCTCTCCAGCCTGTCGAGGTCTCTCTGCAAAGCCTCTCTACCCTCTAGCAGATCAACTCCTGTTCCCAGTTTGGTGTCATCAGCAAATTTACTGATGATAGACTCAATGCCCTCATCCAGATCATCAACAAAGATGTTAAAGAGGATGGGGCCCAGCACTGATCCCTGGGGGACTCCACTACTGACTGGCCGCCAGCCGGATGTGACACCATTCACCACCATTGTCCATGTCACCAACAGTGGCATTAAACAGTGCTGGTCACAATACCTACCCACTGATCGACTGAACTCCACTAAGAGAGGCTGAAACTCTCAGACAAAATTTCTGTCACCTGGAGAAGTCCTCAAAGTTGTAAACTTCAACGATGGCCACTTCCTACACCTGGTCAGCCCCTCTGGACAAACTACTCAAAGTGATGACCAACCCATCCAGCTGCAGATGCCTCTGATATTTTGCAACGTGAGACCATTTATTACTGAGTCTTCAGGCTTACAAATACAAAAGAATATATACATATGTATGCATACATACACATGTGCACACATATATATATATGCTCTGATTAGTCTGGGAGAGAGGAGCTTTTCAGCACAAGTTCAACTATTGAAGGCAAAACTAGCTAAGGCAGCATAAAAACTTGTGGAAGTATCAACCTTATTTACTGCAAAATGGTGAATAATCAATAGATTATTATTAGGACTACAAATCTCATGTTCCAACATTGTGGCTACTGCTTCAAAAAACCCTGTGCTCCTCTCAGTGTGAACTGATTCAACCAGTATCAAACTGTGACAATTTTCTACCCATTTGTGCTCAGAGTACTAGGCACAGTTTTCTTTGGAATAACCCAGTTTCCTCCTATAGAGGCTTTTTGACTTTGCAGGAGGCACATCAACACAGCTGCACAAATCAAGCTTCCTTTTGCCCCCTATCAAAGCAGTGCAATTGTTCCCATGAAGAAATTCCTTCTTTCTTGCTCACAGAAATAGACTCAACTTACAGCACACTCAGCCCAGTGGTAACAGTATACTGTAAAACACTTACTACCCAATTTCCTGTAACTATTATGTTATAGCATGTATGCATTTCCACTTGTCTTTGTTAGACCACAAGCTATTTTCATTGGCACTGCCAGCTCTCTTTATGGTCATTCATCCCTCTAAACTGGGAGAAGGGGTTGAGGTTGTTTGTTTGTTTAGCACAGTGTGAAATAAATAGCAATGATTCTTGATAAGCACCCCTAGGGAACTAGTTTTCCAGAAATATTCCCCTATAATGATTACAGTGCAAATAATGTACTGGTGAAAGACATCATGAAAAATAAACAGACTGAAGTGGCAGGGTACTTTCACCAGAGGGAGGGAGGTGTTGAGTCATGTGGACTCATTCCTGAATTATTCTCCAGTTATGTCCCGTGGCCAAGGATAGGGATGGTGGTAACTCGACACAAAGCTGTTTTCAAAAGGTCTGTGTTGACCCAGACTGAGGTCGAACTTAAGCAAGCAGGTGTCAGGCAACCAGCTGCAGAGAGTGCTGGAGCCGGGCACCTGAAATAGAAGGCAATGGAGATAACACCTGCATTAGGTATGAGCAGCTCAATTATCTGCTTAGCCTAGTGGCTGAATTGAAGGAAGAAGTTGCTAGACTTAGGACTGTAAAGGAATACGAAAAGGAGTTGGATTAGAGCAACCAGGCTCTGCAGACTCCCCTAGCAGAGGGAGGTGACCCAAGATGCAGCAGGGAATGGATTCAGGTCACTGTTAGGAGAGGCAAGGTAAAACCCTCACAGCTCCCTTCACCTTCCCAGCTGACCTTGCAAAACAAATATGGGACACTGGAAGTTGAAGGTGAGGTGAATGAGAAGACAGAAGACACACCATCTGAGGTGTTGCCTAAAGCAAAACAGTCTGCCCCCCACATCAGGACTTGTTCCCTTAAAAAAAAAAGAGGAGGGTAATTACTATTGGTGATTCCCTCCTGAGGGGAACAGAGGGCCCTGTATGTTGGCTGGATCCTTCCCACAGGGAAGTCTGCTGCCTCGCTGGGGCCCAGGTCAGAGATGTTGCCAAAAGGCTGCTAAGCCTGGTACAGTCCTCTGATTACTGTCCCTTGATAGCTATGCAGGTGGGGAGCGATGAGGTTGAAATCAGGGGTCCAAAGGCAATCAAAAAGGACTTCAAGGCTCTGGGAAAACTGGTTGAGGGGTCAGGGGCACAGGTAATTTTTTCAGCAATACCCTTAGTTGCAGGAAGCAATACTGAAAGGAACAGGAAAGCAGCTGTAATTAACAAGTGGCTCAGAGGCTGGTGCCACCAACAGAATCTTGGTTTTTTTTGATCTTGGGGAACTTTCTATGGCACCAGGTCCTCTAGCAACAGATGGGAGTACATCTGTCCCAGAGGGGGAGAAAGATCCTTCCACATGAACACAGCCTAATCCCACAGAGGGAAAAGGGCTCTAGGAAGGGAGTTGGCAGGTCTCACTGACAGGGCTTTAAATTAGATTTGAAGAGGGAAGGGGCTGAAACCAGTCCCCCCAGACAGGAGTCTGAAGGTGGTAAGCTGGAGCCAGGAGTAAAACCAGCAGCCCAGCTGAAGTGCATGTGCACTAATGCATACAGCATGGGTAACAAACAAGAGGAGCTGGAAGCATTGTTACAGCAGGAAAGTTATTTAGAATAAACCTTTATTTAGAATAAACCAAACCAGGTTGGAAGAGACCTTCAAGATCATTGTGTCCAACCTATCAACCAATCCAACCCACCCAAACAGCTAACCCATGGCACCAAGTACCCCATCAAGTCTCCTCCTGAAAACCTCCAATGACGGCGACTCCACCACCTCCCCGGGCAGCCCATTCCAATGGGCAATCACTCTTTCTGTATAGAACTTCTTCCTAACATCCAACCTGAACCTCCCCTGGTGCAGCCTGAGACTGTGTCCTCTTGTTCTGGTACTGGCTGCCTGGGAGACGAGACCATCATCCGCCTGTCTACAACCTCCCTTCAGGTAGTTGTAGTTGCCGTCACAGAAATGTGGTGGGATGACTCACATGACTGGAGCACTGTAATTGACAGCTGCAGGCTCTTCAGGAGAGACAGGCAAGGGAGAAGGGGTGGAGGGGTGGCCCTGTACATCAGAGAGGCTCTAGACACCATGGAACTAGAGATTAAGGGTGATCAGGTTGAGTGCCTGTGGGTGAGAATTTAAGGGAAGGCAAACAAGGCAGACATCCTGGTTGGAGGCTGTTATACACCACCCAACCAGGATGAAGAGGCTGATGAATTATTCTATAGGCAGTTAGAGGCTGTCTCAAGATCACCAGACCTTGTTCTCATGGGTGACTTTAACCTGCCTGATATCTGCTGGGAACTTAACACAGCAGAGAGGAGGCAGTCTAGAAGGTTCTTAGAGTGTATGGAGGATAGCTTCTTATCACAGCAGCAGCTGTGTGAGCCTACCAAGGATAAGGCTTTGCTTGACCTTATTTTATAAATAGAGAAGGGCTGGTGGGAGATGTGGTGGTTGGAGGCTGTCTGGGGTCCAGTAACCATGAAATAATTGAGTTTACAATTTGCAGTCAAGCTAAGAGGGTCAGCAACAAAACCTTCACTCTGGACTTCTGGAGGACAGACTTCAGGTTACTTAAGGAACTAACTCAGAAGGTACTTTGGGAAATAGCCCTTAAAAACAAAGGGGTCCAGGAGAGCTGCACCTACTTCAAGGAAGAAATTCTGAAGGCACAGGAACAGGCTGTGCCAACGTGCCAGAAGATGAGCCACAGGGGCAGACAGCCAGCCTGGATGGGCAATGAATTTCTGAGTGAATGAAGGGAAAAAAAGAGGGTGTATCATCTTTGGAAGGAAGGAGAGGTTACCCATGAAATGTTTAAGGATGTTGCTAGGTCATGTAGGAAAAAAATTAAGAGAGGCAAAAGCCCATTTAGAGCTTAGACTGGCCTCTGCTGTGAAGGACAACAAAAAATCTTTCTACGAATATATTAATGGCAAGAGGGGGGGGCAAGGACAACCTCCACTCCTTAGTGGACATGGAGGGGAATATTGTAACTAAAGATGAGGAAAAGGCAGAGGTACTTAACACCCTCTTTACCTCAAATTTTAATAGAAGGATAGGTTGTCTTCCAGACAACTGGCCTCCTGAGCTGGCAGATGGTGCCAGGGAGCAGTATAGTCCCCCTGTGATCCAGGAGGAAGTAGTGATCTGCTCAGCCACTTGGATCCCCACAAGTCCAGGGTACCAGATGGGATCCATCCTAGGGTGCTGAGAGAGCTGGCAGATGAGCTGGCCAAGCCACTCTCCATCAGTTTTCAACAGTTCTGGCTCACTGGAGAGGTCTCAGATGACTGGAAGCTGGCCAAGGTGATGCCCATCCACAAGAAGGGCCAGAAGGAGGAACCAGGGAATTACAGACCTGTCAGCCTAACCCCAGTGCCAGGCAAGATCATGGAACAGGTCATCTTGAGTGCAATCACACAGCACTTACAGGATGGCCAAGGGATCAAGCCCAGCCAGCATGGATTTAGGAAGGGCAGGTCCTGCCTGACCAACCTGATCGCCTTCTATGATCAGGTGACCCACCTGGTGGATGTGGGGCAGGCTGTGGATGTAGTCTACCTGGACTTCAGCTAGGCCTTTGACACTGTGCCCCACAGCAAATTCCTGGCCAAGCTGCGAGCCCCTGGCTTGGACAGCAGCACTCTGTGCTGGGTTAGGAACTGGCTGGAGGGCTGAGCCCAGAGAGTGGTGGTGAATGGTGCCACATCCAGCTGGTAGCCAGACACTAGTGGTGTGCCCCAGGGATCAGTGCTGGGCCCCATCCTGTTTAATAGCTTTACTGATGATCTGGATGAGGGGATTGAGTCCATCATCAGTAAATTTGCAGATGACACCAAGCAGAAAGACCTTGACGGGCTGGACAGATGGGCAGAGTCCAATGGCATGAGATTTAATGCATCCAAGTGCCGGGTTCTGCACATTGGCCACAACAACCCCATGCAGTACTACAGGCTGGGGTAAGAGTGGCTGAAGAGCAGCCAGGCAGAAAGGGACCTGGGGGTTTATAGTAGGCTGAACATGAGCCAGCAGTGTGCCCAGGTAGCCAAGAAGGCCAATGGCATCCTGGCCTGGATCAGGAACAGTGTGGCAATCAGGAGCAGGGAGGTCATTGTGCCCCTGTACTCAGCACTGGTTAGACCACACCTTGAGCCCTGTGTCCAGTTCTGGGCCCCTCAGTTTAGGAAAGATGTTGACTTGCTGGAGCATGTCCAGAGAAGGGCAACAAACTGGTGAAGGGTTTGGAGCACAAGCCCTATGAGGAGAGGCTGAGGGAGCTGGGGTTGCTTAGCCTGGAGAAGAAGAGGCTTATGAGACCTTATTGCTGTCTACAACTACCTGAAGGGTAGCCAGGTGGGGGTTGGTCTCTTCTCCCAGGCAACCAGCACCAGAACAAGAGGACACAGTCTCAAGCTGCACCAGGAGGGGTTTAGGCTGGATGATAAAAAGAAGTTCTTCACAGAAGAGTGATTTTCCATTGGAATGTGCTGCCCAGGGAGGTGGTGGAGCCACCATCACTGGAAGTATTTAAGAAGAGACTTATTTTTCTAAAAATTTTTAAAGGGAAGGAGAAAAAATAAAGCATGCCAGCTTTGATGCCCTTTTCCAACACTAGCCAGGCAGAGAAAACAGAAGACTAGTACGTCATGGAAATGGAAGCATACTTTCTCCATTTATTTTTTATGTTTTTTCATGTGGACACACTGTGCAGATTATGCATTTTCTTTACCCAGAAATCCTCCCTAACTTTTTTTATTTTAAACCTGTTGCTGCTTATCCACTTCAGGAGGACAGCTGGATACTTGCATCAACGTAGGATAATTTCAGTGCGTCATTTATTGTGGCTCTAAGGTTGTTATCTGTCTCAAAACAAGATGGCAGAGGTTGTTTTCTTCCTTAATTAAACAAGGCACTATCCACTTAAAAGAAATAACGCAATCCCTTCTTACGATGACAGATGAATTAATTGCACCTCTGACTAAACCACAACATCAATTAGTTTAACAGTTCAGTGAAAATTGACATTTTGCAAGTGGTTGGGAGCCCAATTTCTTGTGTAGGTTGAAGGATGGCAACTTTCAGCATGACTGTGAATTGTGGTAAACACACATTTAAGTGCGGAGCTAAACAGGGAGGTGAGAAACTGGTCAGGCACCAGCAGTACAACAGACAGGTACCAACTTTCTGCCCAGTAGCCTGCAGAATTACCAGAAATGTTAGCTGAGGCTGCAATCACAGGCTGTGTTTCATTGTGATATTCTTCTGCAGCATGAATCTAATCTTTGTCTGGTTTTTGGTGATCTCCTACTTACAGGAGAGCCTTTTCCCAATCACAAAGATTCCCTGGAGTTGCAAGGTAAGTTTCACTTTAAAGCAGCTTTGCTACTCAGCTGAAGCAGAGCAATTGCATAGGAAGTTCCTTTGTAAAGTCTGTGCTCCTAATTTGCCTGCCATGTCTTCCCGCTGTACTTTAAATCGCTGTCTACAGGGACAGTGCTGTGACAGAGCATCAATACTTTTAAAATTTCTTGTTTGAGGCACTGAAATCCAGACCATTTCACAGCAGTGTCCCTTTCAGTCATTCAGAGAGCACAAGTAAATGTCATCCAATTTACTACCTTTGCTTGAAAGAAATGTGACTTTTACCTGCATTTGTGTAACTAGTCTAGCCTGTGTCAGCCTGTATCGCACTGAAATTTCTTCCTGATAAAGAATTTAGCAAAAAATAGGCAAAGCACAACAGGTAATAGAGACATAACCACTCATTCTGATAGCATATATTTGTGGATGGACACCCAATTGTACCTATATTAATGAATAATCCAAACTGTTAACTAACAGACATCTGAACAAGGCAAGTGAAGAACCCAGACCCTGAAAATAAGGATATTAAGTTGGTTTAGTTAAGCACGCAGAACATTTTATTTCTCTTAACTAGCCTTAAGGATGAAAATATTTTTGCATTCATTGCATAAACCAGGTCAAGAACTTCAATTAATTATTATTCCCCCAAAAATCTGCTTGCTTCCTTCTCAGTATTGTTATAAAACATTTCAAGGTGCATTTTTATTTCACAGTATCACAATATCACCAAGGTTGTAAGCGACCTCAAGGATCATCAAGTCCAATCTGTCACCACAGACCTCATGACTAGACCATGGCACCAAGTGCCACGTCCAATCCCCTCTTGAACACCTCCAGGGATGGTGACTCCACCACCTCCCTGGGCAGCACATTCCAATGACTAACGACTCTCTCAGTGAAGAACTTTCTCCTCACCTCAAGCCTAAACTTCCCCTGGCACAGCTTGAGACTGTGTCCTCTTGTTCTGGTGCTGCTAGCCTGGGAGAAGAGACCAACTCCCTCCTGGCTACAACCACCCTTCAGGTAGTTGTAGAGAGCAATGAGGTCTTCCCTGAGCCTCCTCTTCTCCAGGCTAAACAATCCCAGCTCCCTCAGCCTCTTCTCATAGGGCTTGTGCTCAAGGCCTCTCACCATCTTTGTTGCCCTTCTCTGGACACGTTCAAGAGTCTTAATGTCCTTCTTAAATTGAGGGGCCCAGAACTGGACACAGTACTAAAGGTGTGGCCTAACCACACATGACTTCCCTGCTTCATCTGGCCACACTATTCCTGATCCAGGCCAGGATGCCATTGGCCTTCTTGGCCACCTGGGCACACTGCTGGCTCATGTTCAGCCTACTATTGACCAGTACCCCCAGGGCCCTTTCTGTCCGGCTGCTCTCCAGCCACTCTGACTCTAGCCTGTAGTGCTGCCTGGGGTTGTTGTGACCAAAGTGCAGCACCCAGAATTTGGATTTGTTGAATGTCATCATGTTGGACTCCTTCAAGATACCTCCACTTAATACACCTTTTTTTCCACTGCTAGCCTCTGGCCAGGAATGTGTAATTATTAACAGACAATAATTTTAGCATACTTTGCAATATTTAGTAATTATCCCTATTCTTTCACCAGAATACTTCTCAGTGGTTAGGTAGGCAGCATGGCAGCAATACACCTTTAAAAGTGAGTAGATGAACACTCAGCCCTGCAGGACTTTAGCTCTTCCAAGATGTAAGAGGAGGAAATGAAAAGGCAAAAAAATGCAATAATTTGTTACTCTGAGAATGGGCAACTCCTAAAAAAGCTTCTCATACCTGGTATACCCATTCTTCTTCAACACGTGTGTGTGGCAGAAAAGGAGTGAAATGTGCCTTTGTCATTTCTGCAGAGTGCTTTTACCCTGAATACTGTGTACCATCGTTCTTATGATTTTTGTTAATAAAACAGGTTTCCCACAGAACTATCTACACTGCCATCTAGTGCAAAGAGTTGCTTTTTTAAAACAAGAAAAAAATTAAACTGCTACTTGTAAGGGAGAAGGTTGTCAGTGTGTTTCTCCCCTACACAGGAGATAAAAATTGCAAAGCTCTCCTCTCCTTTCTCTTCGATGGCCAGCACAGGTATCTCCTACTGTTGTAACTGCAGACCACGATACCCACCGATGCGAGATGAGCACTGGGAAGAAAGGCTTGTTTGCAGACAGAAATAAGAGTGTATTATTAAATCAGGTATTGGGAACAGAAGAGGTAATTCTGTTCCCTTTTTAATAAGCACATCAATTATACAGAAACCAGGGTGTGTCTGGGAACCTAATGAAATTCATCCAGAAAGTGTCAGCCCACAGAGAAAACACGCAGCCTCACCCCAAGAGGGTGGCAGATGTTACAACAAAATTATTATTTGTGTGTTACACTAATCATTACGCTATGTCTGAAGCCAAAGCACTGCTGGCTGTGGCTGCTGTCAGAAGTAAACCACACAGGATGAGGGTTACAGAGCTGCTACACAGGAAAACTCAACATTACGGCTTGGCTGCAGAGGCTTCCTGCCTCTGTTTGTGAGACACTGCCAATAGGGACAGAGGGACAGGAATAAGCAGCTGAGGCAGTGAAGGGGACCTTGGGACAGTTTTTGCCCCAGCCACCTGGCAAGGCAGAGCTGTGGGATGTGCCACTGGTCACTCCCTGAACCCTGAAAGCAGGGGGATCATTGCAGGACACAATCAGGTCCACACTGGCTACATGGCCTTCTTCTGGTTGGCACGATGAGTAAGGAAATCCTGTTGCCAATGGGTAACGAGACTGACTGTTTCAAGCATCACTGCCTAGTACTCAAAGGAGTGCATTTTTTTCCCAGTATGGGCTGTTTCCTAATGAAGAGATTTTCATTTCTCCAAAATTTAGTACCCTGCTTTACATGGTTAATTGTGGAGGTCTGCCCTGTCTGGGGGAGGTGGGGGAGGTGCAGCTACTTTCAAGAGCAAGAGTCAAAACTTCCAGTAAATGCCATAACCTATCCACTGCTTCCTCCAGCTCATAATGGGAAAATTATTAAATCTATCACTTCAATTAATTGCCCAAGTTACATAATGTTACTGTGTCATGAGCCTTTCACTAGGGATAGAGCAATGCCTCTGCAAAACCCCTGACAGCATCCAGGTTTTATCATCTTCAGTTTTTCTAGATGAAAAGCAGGAATGTTTCAGCACAATGAATAATGGCCTCCTGCAATATGGCTTCTAGAAAAGACACCTCTAACATTAAAAAAACCCAAACCATCTCTAAATCAGCACTCTGCTCACTGTTGCTATTATTACTATACCCTGGATTAGTCACCAAAAATTATACCAGAAGATCTGGTGCCTACTCATGGCTCTCAGGCAGATTGCTCACACAGTTATTTCCTTCAGCACCATTATGAGAGGAACCAGAGTGGTTTTCCTGGTAGTAAAGACTGCTTTCCTTAATGCCAGTCTCATGCACAAGTTTCCTTTCCACCTTGGGGCTGGAGACCCTGAAAGTAGAGATCAAGTGATGACCACTCTCCTAACAACATCTCAGAAGAGAATGTGAAGTAGTTTGGTTTTGTTATAGAAAAGTAAGGTCCACCAACTTCTAAGAAAACAAACAAACAAAATCAACAACAAAACCATCCATCTGTGGAGTCTGAAGCTTTTTAAAAGCAGGTACTTAGCTACTGGCATAGTCCAAAGGAGACTGCATTTTGATCATCTGCTAGAGGCTTTTTATGCTGTGGTCTAAAAATTTGTGGGAGAGAATCCCATGAATATTTGTACATCGTGGAAACTGGTTGCTTTCTTTGCCATTTAGCTCACTTGCACTGCTAAACAGTACTGAGAGGGAAGATGAGCAACCAGTAGACATGCCCTAGCCTGGCACTCTTCTGTCAAGCATAATTGTAAAGCTTTTTTATTCGGTA
Organism: Melanerpes aurifrons; assembly: GCA_011125475.1. Classification (NCBI taxonomy): domain Eukaryota; kingdom Metazoa; phylum Chordata; class Aves; order Piciformes; family Picidae; genus Melanerpes; species Melanerpes aurifrons. The sequence goes on from WWNC01000003.1 coordinate 3,329,087, forward strand.
GTAGGAAAGAGCTCACTTCAGAGGAGTGGGTGGTGCTGCAGAGACAAGTAAACCAGCCCACTGGTGAATTCAGTCAACCTTTGTGACCATGAGACCAAGCTGCATGTGACTATGGCAGCAGTCACTCCTCTCTACCCTTCTGCTGCCCTTCATGAACAGAAAAGCTTTGTCTAAAACTGAATAGAACCATTGCCTACACTTGACCCTTTATCTAAAAATCAAAAAGACTCACCTTTCCCAACTTAGCAAAAAGTAAGAGGGGAGCAGGCTAATGGCCCAGCCTGAAAGACATGACAGTGAGTAAAACGACAGTGATAGCCTCCCAGAAGCTGTCACCATTCATTGTGCCAGCTCCTGGGGCCATGGTGATCATCAATTACAGCCTCACTCAAAGTCACAATTGTCAGCTGGTACTGTGAATTTAGGAGGCATTACCTCTACCTGCAGGTCCACTCTGGTGTACCTACATCCAGGCTAGCCAGTTTACCAGTGGCTAATTAATCACAACCCAGAGGGATAGTAGAAAGGTCACTTCATACCAAGGAGACACCTCAGTGACACTTTACCCTGTCAACAAGCCCTACTGAAAAATTCACCAGCCTTAAAGCTGGTAGGGAGGAAAGCAGTTTTTTGGTCTGGGGTAGAGGAGAACTTGGCAACTCCTTGGTCAGTTCACCAAACTGGTAATTCAGGTCTCACCATCTGAACAGAGTTGATGAGTAGTGACACTGATAGTACCATAGCAAATAAGAGTGGCAAGGAAAGAGAAGAATTTCACTGTCACAGAGTAGTATTTCCTCCTCTCCCACATGAAAACAGTAACTACCAAATACTGTGAGAAAAGAAGCAAGTTTTTCTTAAACTCATCTCTGCTTATATATGTACAGAACAGAATTTTCTGAACTCCTACTCTCCTCCTTTGTGTTCAGAGCTAAAAATACTCAAAAGATTTTGAAAATGGTAGACAAAAGAAATAGATTTAAAAGATCTGTGATCACATTTTTATCAGTTTAATAATAAGCCTCTTGAAGCAGCTGTCAACACAAGATTGGGCAGAGGAAGAAATTATGCATGGCACCAAAATGCCCCCATTTTTAGTGGCTTTTAAAATCTAAGTTTTCATTATTTTTCTAATTATGTTTTTTATTTTTACTGGTGTATCTGAGACAAAACTGAAACTTTCATTAACAAAAAGGCGTATTAAATGCGTGGCTTGAAAATTGTGAACAGTGAACAAAATTTCCCCAAGTTTGCAAAACTAAGGAATGTGAGGCACAATAAAAAGATAAATTAAAATTATGGTGCATTCATGCAAGCTAAATAACTCATTAAACTCCTTGGCATGAGATTCCACCTGTGAGGAAAGTCTACGTTATTTCAAAACTCCAGGTGGGGAAAATAACCCCCAAAACCCAACGTATTAGCTCACCAAGGGCTACTGAACAAAGACACTACCTGCAGCTTGAGAAAGCTCTGGACCACAAATTGTTGGAGGTTGGTGTTATATGTGCCTGCTCTCTTCTTTGGAGGATACACTCCTTGGGTGCTTTTCTCCAGTCACCATCAGAGAACAGACTGAACTTTGTGGGCCTTGGTCTGATCCAGTACAGCCACACCAGCATAAATAGAACAGAAAAAAAGTGACAGAGGAAAAGCATCACTTCAGATCATTGCATCCACTAGTAGCAGCACTAACAACAGAAATGAGTTGAAGTGACTAAGTACCCAAAAATCTTTTTATGGAGACATGCATGCTAAAATCTTCAACACTAGAAAGAGCCTAAGAATAGCATAGTGAGGTTGCACTTCTCTAAAGCTTTCCAGACAGCTGGTTTTCTGGTTTTCTTTTTTGAAAAAAATCAACACTTAGCATTTCCAAGTGATTAGGAATGACATTTCAAAGGAGGCACAAGCTCTGTATCCTATCTCCAGAGACGCATGCCAAAACTCATCTAGAATTGCTAACTAAATTTCAAAGGCATGGAAATATGTGACTCCATCAGGTTGTGCCAGAGCGCTCACAGACAAAACTTGTTTGTGGGGGTGCTGCTCATCTACAAAATGGGAATTTTGCTAAGGAATGCCTTATGTAAGCCACACAATTCTTGAGAGAAGTCTGACAAATCTAGGGATTATCACCAACTAGGAAATAAAGGTCCTTTTCACAACCACAGCATGTTGTGCTGAAAATTTGTTGTTCTCAGATGGAGAGGAAAATCTGCTCACCTTTCTAATTAGCATGAGTTATTTATATAGAGAGCATGTTATGAAAAACAGTGTTTGCAAAGGAGGCCATCCTGGTGAACAGAGAGAGAGAGAACAGCCTTCAGGGCACACTCATGCAGATTTATACAGATATTACCTGATAGCTTAGTCCTAAAGCAGCCTCGCTCTTGAGAAAAACAGAGGTGCCTGCTGCCAAACTGTTGCGGCTGCTCACCCTCACGACTGTTACAGAGACTCCTGGGAACCTCTGATGGTTGCTTTGTTCATTCTTGGCTTTTCTTCCTCACTTTAAATTGTATATCTTGATGATTCCTCCATACAACACCTTCTCTGATGAGCTACCTACTGCACGCACCAGGACTTTTGCAAGGGAAGGGCAGAGCCCTAAAGGAAAACCAAGCCTCTGGAGTGGTTTTCTGCCCATCATATTCTAATATGTAAAAATCAAAGCCTTTAACATATTCTTAAAAGACTGTTCACACAGGTTTAACCAGGAACAAAGCATGAAATCCAAACCTTCCATCCACTGAAATCTCTGTGGCCCCACAGCAAAAGCCTCCTGGGGAGTTAGCAAAGCTCTGCAGTGTTCTGACCAATGGAAACTATCATAGACAGCCCTCTCTTGGTCTTGTCACAAGCCCTTTGAGGACCTATGGCTACTAGTTTTCCATCTGGGCTGCAGAGGCAGCTGCTCAGCTGCTTACAGTTCAATTCTGCAGGCAGAGGTGCATCAGGCAGCAGACTTATATGCACAGTGCAAGATTCTTACTGTAGTATCACTTGTGTCTTTGTCACCAGTGCCACTGGGGGAATATCTGGGTTTCAGTAATTGTGCTTTGTGTATAAGCCTGCAAAACACATCTACACTCATTGTTCTGCACAGCTTGCTCCTTGTGGTGTCTGTACCAGGAGACAGGCAGTCTAACAGGACACTCATATTAATGACTCACATACAAATCCTTAGACTAATTCTCTTGCATAAGCTATTGAGCCAATGCAGAATGATTTGTACAGTATTAACACCATGCAATTTTAGTATTAAAAACAAACAAAAACAACCCAATCCAATTCAGACTACATTAAGACTAATTTAATTTTCACCTGGCTCAAAACTCTGGAAGTCTGACCAAGAGCACTCTGCCCTAAAACCTCTAGGAGATGTGGCAAAAACTAGGGTAGTAGAAGAGAGGCTGCATGAAGCACCCTTTGGGTATCAGTGCATTGAGAGGAATGCTGCTGAATGCAGAGGCACGGGCAATGCCTTGCTGCAGCCAAAGGAGGCTGGGTGGCCAATGGGGGGGCATGAACTGCTACATTCATAAAAACATAGTGCTTAAAGAACCACAGAGTGATAAAAACCACACTCCCCTTGTTGTATTCACAGACATGCTCTGCAGACAACCACAGAAGGGGACTCAGGGATGACACAGCATTCAAAGTGCGTACCAGGAAACAGTTGTGCTCATTTATCCTGAGCTCTGAAGGCACCAGGAATTAGAAGTATTGAAGTGGCACAATGTCACCAGCTTCACTGCAGTGCAAAGGTGTCAAAGGGGGCTTTGTGTAGCTCTAGGGGTGGGATCCACTTGAGTGCTCCTGGGCTCCACAGCATACCTCTGTCTTCCTTCTACTTCCAGGCTGTAAGCCTCAGCAGTCCACAAATGAATGCCTAAGTCCACTCACTTCCCCCAGCAGGAACATGTTGGCATGGCTGATACAGATGGCTCAGCAGTCCTGGGAACCATCTCACTATGTATTACTGCCTTTAATACTTTCCTGTGTGAAGTAAACCATGCTCCTGAAACCTTACAGCCAAGTTTCAAAACCTGGGATCATTTTGGAAGCAAGTTGTGCTCTCATGCAAAACCAGCAGGAAACAACACAAGGACTGACAAAACTTATCCAGAAGCCAACATACACACATGGAGACAGTCCTTGGATGCAACTTTTTCATTTTCTCATTACTCAAAAGCTGGACACAAATATATGCAAAGCTTAATTAAAAAAAAAAAAAAAAAAAAAAAAAAGAGGAAGAAAACAAAAAGTACAAGGACATTTCTCTGATATCTGTCATTACCGTCATCTAAAACCCAGAAGAGCTCTACCAAGGTAATTCTCTTTATTAATGACAAAGTCTGCAGTAAATAGAAGACATCATGGGTTTCCACTCACCCAAGCACATTAAAACTGCCAGATTGTTTTTTCCTGTTTAGACTAATTCTCCCATGATTATTATGTGCCTATGGCCTTTTGTTTCCTTCAAACATCACATGCATCTGGTGACAGCTTGGTAACAAATATTTATGAAAACATTCTCCAGCATTAAGTATAACATTGTTGGGATTAACACTAAATTCTTTAAACAAAAGAGCATCCCAGCAGTGGAACAGTTGTTGAATAGTAACCTTCAATGACTGGAGCTGTACAGCAAACTCTTATTATACTTCCAAATACCCTATGTAGAGTATCAAGTAAGTCAGAGTACACAAGCAGTCTATCAGAAATTAAACCATTTTTGCAGTGCTACATAAAACATGCATGTGTATGTACTGTCATAGAAGATGCATAGGGACTCACATATACCAGATCTGGTGTAAGTGTGTATGTTTGCTGACATAAAAACACCAGTTCAGTTTTGTCTGCATCATGCCTCTTGGCAAGGCTCCAAAAAACAAAATAAATAACACTACTCCTTGCAGTTTGTCTCTGCTTTGCCACTGATACGTGATTTTCAGTACTTGTTCCTTTACAGCTTATCTCCTCCCTTACAGAAACCCAAGCCAGCAACTCTACTTTCCTTCAGAGAGATATTTGATACAAACAGCTGAAAAGGAAGAAGTGTAGCCTGTGCACAGGTATTTGAATTAATAGAAAAACTGCCATCTCCACTATCTGGTTGAAGCAGAAGGGCAGAGCAGACAGCAAGAAACCCCCAGCAGATGGCCAGCAGCAGTCCTTAAACCAGGAGTCCTGCAACACACCTCAGCTGATCTGGCCACTGGCTGCTGAATGGAAAGGTCTTTCCAGTCCCACTACTCTGCCTGGACCCATCTGCTCCCAGGATGCCACACTGTAAGCTGATCAGACAGATGAACAGCTAGAAAACACCTTTTTTCACCCCTTCAGTGCTGGTTTTATTCTCCTGATCCAGTTCATGTACAGGCAGGCACATGGGCTGGTGTGCTGGCACATGGGAGGGTCATAGAGATGCACTGTCTGAGGAGGGTTTAATCCAAATTAGGTCTGAGAGACACAAACAGGGTGTCCTTCTTTGCTGGCTACATCCCGAACTAACAGGAAGCTTGTGTCCTTCCTCCCTCCCCTGTCCCCCAAAAAGGTTTGGTTGTCCTGCTTGCAAAGCACAGTCAAAGCAAGTCAATGCTTTCTAGGCTTCTCCTTGGGCCCCAACTGATATCCAACCTGTAGCCTGCGGCTACGTGATATTGCTGCATAATCAGGGAGCAGGGGACTGTCACACACAGCCTTCATCTAATTCCCCTCTCCCACAGAGCAGCACCTGTGGCAGCACACAGAACTGTGGTAGGCAGTTTAGGCAGCATTCACTTTGCACGGAGGACAGTACCTGAAAATCAGCCTAACCACCATGGACAAAGCCTGTAACTGTGCAGGTGGTAATTACCACGTATTTAAGCTGTAATCATTATTCTCCAGTACTAATTGCCCAAGGATCAGAAAGTCCACTCAGTGGTTTCTCCAGCATGTCTGCATGGTCCCCGGTGTGAGTATCAGCTGCTGCTTTGAATGGGGCTTCCTCGTTTCTGTACCAGAAATTAAAGACCAAACAAGCATCTTGAATTTTGCAGCAGCCTTGCTGCACTTAGGAAGCCAACATAACCCTCATTCATGCTTCTGTTACTTTTTCAGCTTCTTATCAAAAGGACATTTTTTCATAATGAAAGAGTGTGATCATTTTCCAGTGCCCTGTAACAGACAGTACTGCTGTTTCAAATCATCCTATGCTCTCACCTGTAAATCCTGCAAGAGAGAACAGTTTATAAACAATGGAAGCAAAGAGAGAGAAGGTAGTATCTTCAGAGCTGTTCAGGACACTGCCAGCTTTTGAGAAAGTCTGAATTTACGGTCTCTTTGACCATTGCAGATAGGGAATAAGCCTGGCCAATCAGAGTAATAACAAAAGTTCATCAGCTAATTATCATGAAGAGAATCAGAAGGCCTTCCACCCATCCAGGGTAAAAAAGGGAGTGTTCAGCTCTTCGTCTGAAATTCCAGCACACCAATGCACACAGCATGAGGAACAAATAGGAGGAATTAGAAATCCATGTGCAGCTGAAAGGCTGTAATCTGACTACAGTTACAGAGACATGGTGGGATGGCTCATATGACTGGAATGCTGTCATGGATAGCTATTACTTTTCAGGAAAGACAAGCCAGCAAGGCAAGGTGGTGGGGCTCCTCTTCACCTGAAAGAGCAACTAGAATATAATGAGTGCTGCATAGGGACAGATGGGGAGTGAGTTGAGAGCTTGTGGGTATCAATTAAGGAGTGGACTAATAGGAGAGACACAGCTGTGACTGGCTGTTGTAGCCCACCTGATTAAGATAAGGAAGCTGACAAGGCCTTCCACATGCAGATGAAAGTAGCCTCACAATCACAGCCCCTGTTTCTCATTGGGGACTCAAATTACCCTGGCACTTACTGGCAAAGTTATGCAGCCAGGCCAGCACAGTCCAGGACATTCCTACAGTGCATTGATAACTTCTTGACACAGGTGGTGGAGAAGCCAACAAGGAGAATAGTACAGCTGGACCTTGTACTGACAAACAAGGAGGGACTGGTTGAGGTCATGAAATCTGGGGGCAGCCTTGTTTGTAGTGACCAAGAGATGGTGGAGTTTAGGATCATGTGCAGTAGGCCCAGACCAATAAACAGGATCATGAGCCTAGAATTCAGAAGGGCTAACTTTGGCCTCTTCAAGGAACTGCTTGGAAAATCCCATGGGACAGGACAATAGAAGGTATGGAGGCCCAAGAGAGTTGGTTAATATTCAAGCACCATTTCCTCCAATAATGCTCAAGAATGGAGCATCCCAAAGGATAAGAAATCGAGCAAGGGAGCCAGGAGACCTGCGTGGTTGAGCTACTGAATTAACTCAAGCAGAAGAAGGAAACATATAGAACATGGAAGAAGGGGCTGACTGTTTGGGAGGAATACAAGAATGTTGTCAGAAAATATAAGGATGAAATGAGGAAAACTAAGGCCTCCTTAGGATTAAACCTGGCAAGGGATGTCAAAGACAATAAGAAAGGCTTGTTTAAGTACACTGGAGACAAAAAGAAAACTAGAGGAAATGTGGGCATACTGATGAATGAAGGGGGTGCCCTGGAGGCAGAGGATACAGAGAAGGCCTTCTTTACCTTGGTCTTTACTGCTGATGCTGGCCCTCAGAACTCCCACACCTTCTAGACCACAAAGCCAGGAGAAATTAAGAATTTACCTCAGTTGATGAGATTTGGGTTAGAGATCCATTAAGTAAACTGGATGTCCACAAATTCATGAGTCTTGATGTGATGCACCCACAAGTGCTGAGGGAGCTGGCAGAGGTCATTGCTAGGCTACTTCCCATCATCTTTGAAGAGTCCTGTAGAACAGGAGAGGTGCCTGAGAACTGGAGGAAAGCCAGTGTCACTCCAGCCTTGATCGAGGGCAAGAAGGAGTGCCTGGGTAACTACAGGCCAGTCAGACTCACTTTTACCCCTGGAAAGAAGATGGAACAGTTTGTTCTTGGTACTGTCTCAAAGCAAACTGAGGAAGAGGGAGTTATCAGGAGTAGTGAACATAGATTCACCAAGGGGAAGGTGTGCTTGACCAATCTCATAGCCTTTTACAATGGGATATCTGTATAGATAGATCAGAGGAGGGCAGTAGATGACTTCAGCAAGACTTCTGACAGAGTCTCCCACAGCATCCGCACAACCAGGCTTAAGAAATTGTGTACGGGACGACTGGACAGGGAGGTGGATTGAGAACTAGCTCAAGGCCAGAGCTCAGAGGGGCAAAGTCTAGTTAGAGTCTGCGGCTAGTGGCATTCCCCAGGGATCAGTGCTGGTTCCACTCCTGTTCAACACATTCATCATTGACCTGGATGACGGGGACAGTGTTCTCTCAGCAAATTTGCTGACATTACAAAACTGGGAGGAGTGGCTGACACACCAGAAGGCTGTGCTGCCATTCAGCAAGACCTTGACAGGCTGGAGAGTTGGGCAAAGGGGAATCTTACTAAGTTCAACAAGGGCAAGTAGTGAGCACTGCAACTGGGGAGGAATAACCCCATGCACAGGTTAGGGGCAGACCTGCTGGAGACCAGCTCTGGAGAAAAGGACCTGGGAGTCCTGGTGGACAACAAGGCTGACCATGAGCCAGCAATGTGTCCTCATGGCCAAGAAGGCCAACAGTATTCTGGGGGTGCATTAAGAAGGGTGTGGCAGGCAGGTTGCGGGAGGTTCTCCTTCACCTCTACTGTGGTGTGGCCACAAAAGAATAAGAAACTACTGGAGAGAGTCCAGCTGACAGCCACTAAGATCCTTAGCAGACTGGAACATCTGCCTTATGAGGAAAGGCTGAGAAAGCTGGGTCTACTTAGTGTGGAGGCGACTAAGTGGGGTATCCCAGTAACTCTTGTGAATATTAAAGGGTGAGTGTCAGAAGGCTGGAGTCATACTCTTCTCAGTGGTGTCCAGCGACAGAACATGGAGCATTAGGCACAAACTGAAACACAGAAGATTCCACATAAATGTAAGAGAAAAAAAATCTTTGCTTTGAGGGTGATGAAGCACCACAACAGGCTGCCCAGAGAGGTTGTGGAGTCCCTGTCTCTGGAGGCATTCAAAACTTGCCTGAACATGTTCCTGTATGATTTACTCTAGGTGATCCAGCTCTTGTGGGGCAGTTGGATTAAACAATCTCCAAAGGTCCGTTCTGACCCCTACCATTTTGTGATTCTGTGATTTGTTCTAACCCCCGACAAAACACCAACACATCTGCTCCCTGCCAGCCTGCAAGTAACCGAGAGCCTGGAGCATAACCGAGAGCCACCTACTGGACACTGTCTGCTATAACTGCCCCGAGCCCACGTCCTAGCCTCGACCTTAGGCAGGATAATACGGGCGCCGCAGAGCTGTCACGAGGTTTGTGATTTGGGGAAATGTGACCTCGAAGTCTCCCGAATTCCACAGCAATTTACCGCTTTCTAAGCATGCACATTTTTATATGTATAGTGTTAGTGCCATGAACAAAATAATTCCTTGCTTCACAAGAGAGGAAGGAGAGCAGACTTAGTATCCCAGACAGAAATCTGCCTGAAAAACCTCTGCGGGGGTTCTAACATTTCTTAATCACACAAGAGGAAAGGAGGTCACAAGTGCCCAAGATTAACAGCAGACAGATGAAAACAGCTTTTATCGGTTGCAACAAATGAACAAAAGAATGAACCCATGATCTTGGACATGCCTGAACGTCTTCTCTCTAAGACTGTTCATGGACTGAAACATGAACAGCAACTGCCTCCTAAAATGAAACTGAGTAATTTTAAATTTCACTCTCCATTGCCTAAGAATTACATTGATTTTTGCAACTTCACCCCCAAATGCATTTCCCTGAATTCTCTGTGAAAAATAAAACAGTGGATGTCAAAGCTGAAAACAATTATGATAAATTATCATTGCCTGGCAGTTCTGTCCTATTCGTTATGCAAGTTCTCCTTTGTGAGTCTTACCTACATGATTCATCTCACTAACACAGTAGAAATCTTTCACTGGGTTAGTTTTCTGCTGAGCAAAGCACCAAATTAGTATCGCTCACATTCCAAACTGTGTGTTTCTTCTGCTCTCCTTATTTGTCCACGGCTCTACTGCCCAGCTCTGACCCAGACTGCAAAACTTGTCCTGCTGAAGAACAACCTGCGGAAGGACAGCCAGCTGTGTGCAGATTTTACACACACACCTACCTTTTCTCTTTTCCCTAGAGTTTTTTTTTCCCTAGTATCCCCTGTTTATGTGACACATACCCTCAGATCTGCTGCTTCCAAAACCACAGTGCAATATAAATTTGTTTCTTGCACCACAATCCTGCAGTCAATAACATCACTACCTATTCTGTCCAAACCCGCAACTCTAAACATATGGTAAATATTTGCAGGGAAAGCAAGGCCATTCCAGCTTTTAAATCCAGTGCTGAAGAAAACTGTATGTTTTATAACCTTGGTAACTATGAGGTTGTCAGTAGGGTAGGATATACAACTCTAAGGCCTCATTAAATAAGTTCAATAACACATAACAGCCTTGAAAGAATCATGAATCATTGGCCATCTGCTAAGGCACTGTCACTCAAGGTCACTCACCCCCTACTTGCTGAAAAGCTCACAACCAAGGCTGACCTCTGAGATCAGTGGTCCCCTGCCTTTGCAGCATGCACTGCTGAAGGTCATCAGTAAAGGCCACAAGGAGACAACTCCACACAACAATGAATGCAGTGAAAGTTTTACCAAATGCTAATACCAGGTGAGTGCTTAAAATCGACCAACATCCATTGCTTTCCTGCACCCATTTTGTGTTCGTTTAGTAGGAGATAGGATACAAATATAGCTCTGTGAAAGACAGCGCCTTTAACTTATTCTACCCCCTCGCACTGTGCTACAAGGAACACTGGCAAAATCATGCCGTAGCAATATTCATGACCTAACACAGGAGGCCTTTCCAAAGCAATTTTAGAATAAACTGTGAAAAGCAATGGTGAATTGCAAACCTCCTCCATAAAAAAAAAAACCTCTTTCTCCTGCTTTTTCTGAGAACTGTTTCACAGAGCAAGGGGCAGGGAAAATGTTTTACTAGAAATATGGGGGGAGGTCACTTCCTAGGCACAGTGTGATACTGCACCACTAGGAACTGCTTTTAATTTTGGGGGTTTTACCTCCTAAATTACCAGAATAGAAGATTAATGGACTAGGATCTATTTCATATTTATTTGGATGTCCTGGTGGACAACAAGGCTGACCATGAGCCAACAATGTGCCCCCATGGCCAAGGCGGCCAACAGTATTCAGGGGGTGCATTAAGAAGGGTGTGGCAGGTAGGTCTTGCTACACAAGTTTTTAACTTTCAGACCTTTAATCTCTTTCTTCTGAGTTTCTTTACAAACTAGCTGCTGCTGAAATACTTGTGTGTCAATCTTCTACTTTAGGTCCTGTAAGGAAAAATAGGAACTCATCAAGACATTTTCTACAAGGCTGGTTTTCTGCAATGACCCATATACTATCACAAGGCTTGTACTGCATCAAAAAAACCCATCTCTTCCCAAGAGGAAGAGCTCACCACTTTTCCTGAAGTCCTGTTACCTCCTACATATCCTTTATCCACACCTGCCTTCTCTGTTTACAGGCTCTTACATTGTGTGGTCCTGCCTGTGTATTTCCTACTCCTATATGAAGGAAATGTGCATTTGGATATGAAAGTTCACAGTACAGGGTTCTCCGGGTGACAACTGCTGTCACCAGCTCATACTGGACTTAAATGAGTTATCCGTACTGTCACTCTCAGAGAGCCTTTTCAGAAGTGCCCTACCCAAGATCAGAAGGATCACACAACCCTAAATCAACTACACAAGAGAAAGTATGAAAGTTAACTTCTGAAGTTCTTCACAGCTGAAATAATGTTCATGATATTCCTTTCAAAATCTAGGCTTTAGAGCTTTTGTTGCTCAATATATCATCAATCTTAAAATTAAAAACTATTATCCATCTCCAAAACATATGCACAAATCTTTACATAAATAATTTAAGTCACTTTACATGTTAAAAAATGCTGTGCAGGAAGGTTGGCACCACAGCTGATGGTGGGCTACCATGTGTTAAACAGGTACTGTTATGAGAGCCAAACCCAGCTGAGAAAGGATGCTCAGGGCTGCAGAATGAACCAGCTAGAAACAAGCTCCCTTTCCTCTATCAGCTCCCTCAGACCACAGTTCATTTCAGGCCAAAGAAAGAGCAAACTGAAACAAAACCTGCCAAAGTCCACTTGTGATTACACTCCAGAGAAAACAGAGGCTCCATCTCAAGGTGGTGACTCCTTAGAAATTGTACTCAGACAGAAAAAGTCTTTGGCCCTATCATTCACAATGTCATAGCAAAATAAAGTTCTCCAGCCTGTTCTGTGGTTTTGAGCCTCACCTTCCTTTCCTAAAGGCATACTACAGGAAGCTTTGAGGAATACAAATAGAGCAATAAAAACAGTATAAGAATCTAACAGAAATCTGCCTTTTTATAGCACATTATTTCAGGTGGGCAAAAATATCCTGCATTAAATAGAAGAAGGAAGGGTTAGAAACCTTGAAAAATAGCTTAGGATCATGCTAGATCCAAACCATTACATCTTCCATTCAAACCAAGCTTCAATACTAGTCATGAGGTCTGTGGTGACAGGTTGGACTCAAAGATCTTTGAGGTCTCTTCCAACCTTAGTGATACTGATACTATAAAAGATCATGTTCAGACATTTAAAGCTTGCAGTGAGGAAACAACTGCTTATTCATTTACTTTGTAATTAGTTGGAGGAACAACCATTTTCCCAAACACCATGTCAGTTTCCACCCACCCAGCAATTCTTCTGTCATTCCTAGCCATCTTTGTTTATACTGCATGCAGCTTAGCCACGCTTGCATTGATGCATACTGGGAAAATCTGTGCAGCCATCCCTGAGAACCCTCATTAAGAGCAGCGTGCCAGGGAAGAAGAGCAGAACTGGAGAGCACCCTGAGGCTCTATGCGCTATAGATAGCAGATGGGAAATGCAGCTTATCACACCACATTTCATAGAAACTATAGGAATGCTGCCAGCCAAAATGGTTGTTGAGGGGAGAGGGTTAAACAGTGTTACGACCACTGAAAAAACAACAACAAAAAACCCAAACAAACAAAAAAAAGGACTCATCAACCGAATAGTGTAAAGATAATGAAGAGACACCTCCAGAACAACAAAACACAGTTTATTATCATGGTTACTGATGTAAGGCAAGGACATAGCTCTACATAAAGTGAGTTTTGCAGAAAATTCACTACTTTTACAGCTGAAAGTTAATTTGGGCTTGGTATCTAGTGAATTCATTAAATGGTTTCACTAAGAATTTCTGTCTCTGCAGAACCCCTCAGACCAGGTTAAAAGCATTATTATCAGTGGTAAGTTGCTAAAATCAAGCATGCAATTCATTATTCTCCCCATCTGTTGAAAATTAATGGTAGGCAATATAATGTATCAGCAAAAAGAAGAGGAAAACAGATTTTGTCCATGCTGATATACCTGTGTTGCATGGGATAAGCATTTTCAGCAACCTAGCCAGCAGAACCAGTGTTGGTACTACAAACAGGTTGAACTACGTTCTGCAGTAAGCACTAATCCCACCAAAGGTTGGGCCTGGCTGTGTGGCAACAGGCTGCAGATTTCAACAGTGAGGTAATTGGAGCACAAAACATCTGCATTATAACCAAGACAGGTTTTGCAGCATGGATCAAACCTGGAGGAGGCTGCTAAAGTTTGTCCCACCCAAGCAAGTTTTATACATCTTTTTGTATCAAGAGAAGGGAAAACATTAAGAAGAGTTTTCTTTCCTCTATAAATAAGCATGCTGCAACCTGTCACAAAGCACCTGGCATTAACCCTGGGTGGGGATGCATATGACCACACACCTTTTAAAGCATGAGGCAGGAAGGCAAAAAAGAGTATTTTAGACAGTACCTATCAGAAATAATCAAAGGGTGTAATCCCCCACATATACACTTTAATTCCTATACTACAATTAAAAAAATTACATCATATACTTTGATGCAGTTGAAAACAAACTGGGAAATAACGGAAGGGTGTCAAATAACTTTTTCACACAAGCTAAGCCCACTTGTCCTACTGGTCCCCTTCCACTCCAAATGTATACTGACAGCTAGGAAAAGTGTCTCCATGTTTCACTTGGGGAATTTTTTTTTTATTATTATTATTTTTTTTAATATAAGCTACTTTCAAGTTCTTTTGCATCACGCCATTCCTGCAACACTTGTACTGGCTGTATGGGATTACAGACAAACACTGATTTTGTTCAATTTATTTTTATTTTTCAAAAACCATAGAGGGGATAGGAAAAAATATTGTCTGCAGCTTTCACAGTATCACAGTATCACTTAGGTTGGAAAGGACCTCGAGGATCATCGAGTCCAACCTATCAATGCAGACCCCATGACTAGACCATGGCACCAAGTGCCACGTCCAATCTCCCCTTGAACGCCTCCAGGGTCGATGACTCAACCACCTCCCTGGGCAACCCGTTCCAATGACGAATTACTCGCTCGCTGAAGAACTTTCTCCTCACCTCGAGTCTAAACCTCCCCTGGCGCAGCTTGAGACTGTGTCCTCTTGTTCTGGTGCTGGTTGCCTGGGAGAAGAGGCCAACTCCTTCCTGGCTACAACCACCCTTCAGGTAGTTGTAGAGGGCAATGAGGTCACCCCTGAGCCTCCTCTTCTCCAGGCTAAACAATCCCAGCTCCCTCAGCCTCTCCTCATAGGGCTTGTGTTCAAGGCCTCTCCCCAGCCTTGTTGCCCTTCTCTGGACACGCTCAAGTGTTTCGATGTCCTTCTTAAACTGAGGGGCCCAGAACTGGACACAGTACTCAAGGTGCGGCCTAACCAATGCTGAGTACAGGGGCACTATGACCTCCCTGCTCCTGCTGGCCACACTATTCCTAATGCAGGCCAGGATGCCATTGGCCCTCCTGGCCTCCTGGGCACACTGCTGGCTCATATTCAGGTGGCTGTTGATCAGCACCCCCAGGTCCCTCTCTGTTTGGGAGCTCTCCAGCCACTCCAACCCCAGCCTATAGCTCTGCATGGGATTGCCGTAGCCAAAGTGCAGCACTCGGCACTTGGACTTGTTGAATGCCATCCCATTGGACTCTGCCCATCTGTCCAGTCGGTCGAGGTCCCTCTGCAGAGCCTTTCTACCCTCTAACTGACTAACATCTGCCCCTAACTTTGTGTCATCTGCAAACTTGCTGATGACTGACTCTACCCCTTCATCCAGATCACCAATGAATATGTTGAAGAGGACAGGGCCCAGCACTGATCCCTGGGGGACACCACTGGTGACTGGCCTCCAGCTGGATGTGGCACCGTTCATTACCACTCTCTGGGCCCGGCCCTCCAGCCAGTTCCTAACCCAGCACAGAGTGTAATGGTCCAATCCACGGGCTGACAGCTTAGTCAGCAGTTTGCTGTGGGGGATGGTGTCAAAGGCCTTGCTGAAGTCCAGGTAGACCACATCCACAGGCCTCCCCACATCCACCAGACGGGTCACCTGATTATAGAAAGAGATCAGGTTGGAGAGGCAGGATCTGCCCCTCCTAAATCCATGCTGGCTGGACCTGAGCCCTTGGCCATCCTTCAGGTGCGCAGTTATTGCCGCCAGGATAATCTGCTCCATCACTTTCCCTGGCACTGAGGTCAGGCTGACCAGCCTGGAGTTTCCAGGTTCCTCCATCCGACCCTTCTTGTGGATGGGGACCACGTTGACCAGTTTCCAGTCATCTGGGACCTCACCTGTGAGCCAGGACTGGAGGAAAATGATGGAGAGTGGCCTAGCTAGCACATCTGCCAGCTCTCTCAGCACCCTAGGATGGATCCCATCCGGTCCCATGGACTTGTGCGTGTCCAAGTGGCTCAGCAGGTCCCGAACTAATTCCTCATGGATTTCCGGGGCATTACACTGCTGTCCTTATGCTTTGAGCATGGCCTACAGAGATCAGTCACATGAAGCTGATCTCTTACCTTCTCATCTATTGCATTCTCAGGGCCTTCTCTACAGTTGCTTTCCCAAGGGTAAAGAATTTCATTAATTGACCTGCCTGGTGGACAAGGGAAAGGCTGTTGATGTTATCTACCTTGAGTTTAGTAAGGCCTTCAACAGTTTACCACAACATCCTCCTGGAGAAATGGACTGCTCATGGCCTGGATAGGCACACGTTAGGTTGGATTAAAAATTGGCTGGATGTCTGGGACAGAGAGTGGTGGTGAATGGAGTTAAATCCAGTTAGCAGGCAGTCACAAGTGGTGTTCCCCAGGGCTCAGTTCCCTTTAATATCTTATCAACAATCTGGATGAGGGAATTGAGATCATCCTCAGTAAGCTTCCAGATGACATTAAATTTGGTGTGTTGATCTGCTTGAAGGTAGGAAGGCCCTGCAAAGGGATCTGGACAGGCTAGATCTATGGGCCAAGGTCCGCTGTAAGAGGTTTAATAAGGCATCTGGGTGCTTGTGAACTTGGGTCAATTGGCTACAAGCTTAGGGCAGAGTGGTCGGAAAATTGCCCAGCAGAAAAGGACCTGAGGGGTGTTGTTTGACAGACAGCTGAACGTGAGCCAGCAGCATGTTCAGGTAGCTAAGGAGGTCAAGAGCATCCTGGCCTATATCAGGAACAGTGTGGACAGCAGGAGTAGGGAATTGATCTTGGCTCTGTACTCCGCACTGGTGAGACCACACCTCAAATACTGTGTTTAGTTTTGGGCCTCTCACTACAAGAAAATAATTTTGTTGCTGGAGATTGTCCAAAGGAGGCCAAAAAAGCTGGTGCAGCATCTGAAGAAAAAGTCTTATGAGAAGTCGCTGAAGGAACTGGAATTTAGTCTGGGGAAGAGATGAAAGGGAGACCTCACTGCTCTCTACCACTACCTAAAAGAGGTTGTAGTGAGGTGGAATTCACTTTATTCTTCCTAGTATTATGTGACAGAACAAGCCTGAAACTATGTCAGGGAAGGTTTAGATGGGATACTAGGAAAAAATTTCTTTACTGAAAAAGTAAAGGTATAGGTACCTGGAATAGGTAGCTTCTTCAAGATGCTGAAGCTTTTGTTTAAATCCCCACAGCCCCAAGACCCCTTTAAGATAAATGATTTTATATTAGCCATAGGAAGTTCATAACTTTTGCATTTTAAATATTCATAGCAAACATATTTGATTTACCTTACAATTTCCATCAGAAAATGAGAAAGTTTTGAAGAATGTGTTACTCTCAATGTAAATCTCAAGCAAGTCTCTGTCAATCATGTTAGTTCCTTCTGCTTTGGTTTTTCCTGCTTCCTGATTGAAATTACACAAGTTCAATTACTCTGTTACTTAATGAGTTTTTACCTGAAAAGGCTGTAAATATATGGAAAGCTAAACCAATACACAGCAGTTCCCCACAGAACAGAGAAAAACCTTATAAACATAAATCCAGCTCATGAGAGCAACTACTTTTCACTAGCCTACCACTTCTAAAAAGGAAAACAAAAAAATCTGTAGGGGTCTGAAATGCTTCTACCAAAAGATATGTATCTTGTGAGGGCAGGAGGCCCATGAGGCCGAGCACTGCTCCCACAAGGAAAGGCTGAGAGAGCTGTGGTCGTTCAGCCTAGAGAGGGCTCCTCCAGAGAAATCTTATAGCTGCATTTCAGTATCTAAAGGGGACCTACTGGAAGGCTGGGGAAGGACTGCTTAGAAGGGCTTGTAACAACTAGACAAGGGGTAATGGGTTTTAAACTGGAGAAGGGCAGATTTAGGTTAGACATCAGGAAATTCTTTACAATAAGAGTGGTGAAATACTGGAACAGGTTGTCCAGGGATGTGGCTGTGGCCCTGGGCAACCTGATGGCACCCTGAGCAACATGATCTAGTTGATGTCCCTGCTTACTGCAGCTGTGTTGGACAAGAAGACCTTCAATGACCCATCCAACCTGATGCATTCTGTGATTCTGTGTGATTCCAAGTGACATACGCACACACATAAAAGGTAAATAAAAAGTCCATAATCAACTACAGCGTTTACTTGCCACAACTTGTACATTCCCTCTGTTGCATTTGAATAGCCTGTGGGAAGCTATCATTCCAGAAATTACAGCTTAAAAGGAATTTCAGTATTGGATGCTTATTGAGAAGACTAAACCTTTCGACAGCTTTGCTGGTAAGTTTTATTTATTACTTACTCTTTTGTTAATTTCAAATGTGTTGAGCAGCTCCTTGGACCTTTATACAACCACAGGGAAAGAACTGTTTTTATATGAAGATTATATTCAGCACACTCTACTCATCATAACTGTCAACAAGAACAAAAAAAAACCCACCACACAGCACGAATGACAAATTTTAAGACTGCTGAGATTTTTCATAAACTTTGAAGGAACACTGGAATTACAAAGCACACCTAACTTACTGCAAAGCATTTTCTCTAAGCATGTGCCAAGTTGTGTCTATTCAAGGATTTTTTCCCTAAACCTACTGTGACACTTTATGCTCCATTTTCCATTTCTAAATATTTATGACAATTAAAAAAGTCCTGTCTTCTGCATGCAGTCAAACTTACTGTTTATACAGTCAAATTTACAGTTTGCTTAGCTGTTTCTACTCTGTGAAAACACTTCCATTAGATTTAGTAGCACCCAGGAAAAAAAGCAAGCTTTCACCTCCACACAAATCAAAACTCAGGAGAAAAATTCACAGCTCAAAATGAAGAGATATTTTACTGCCAATAGGGGGAAAAAAAAAATCTTAACAAATCAGCCAGCTGTTGCACTAACAACATCCAATAAAGAAATTGTGGAGCTTTATCGATAATGCATGGTTGCGCACAGACAATTTATAGCTGTTTTCCATCACTGGGTATTGTGTAGTACTAAATTAAGTCTACAAAATTCAAGGACAGTCCACCCACACAGCTACTGTAAGCCAGCCAGGCCACTTTGAATAAACATTTTAAAGACATAAAGTAAGTTTTATTAACATGCTGAGCCACAGTTCCTAGTGGACAAAGGAGCTCCTTTGAAAAAGTGTTAAGTATATTCAGGAAGAGAGATGAGTTTACTTTTGGCACTTACATGTACAGAAATAGCAAAAAGGTTAAACAACATTACATGTAACAACTTGAAGTCCTGAATTCATTGAGATTAAAACATGAAGCATGAGAATTTATTTTCTGTACCAGAATTTGATTGTCAGTCTCAGACTAGCCTGAAAACTGCTGAGCCAGTCAAGTCCTGACAGCAAAAAAAAACCAAAAAACAAAAGATGGTCAAACAGGTTTTGTTTACATTTAGGTAGGTCCAAATATTAAGAGACTTATTTTTTAATCCTTCACAAGTCACATAAATCAGAAAAGCACACAAAGGCTTTAATCATGATAAAGAACTAGAGGCCTGTGGATGTAGTCTACCTGGACTTCAGCAAGACCTTATCACTCTCTACAACTACCTGAAGGGAGGTTGTAGACAGGCGGATGATGGTCTCTTCTCCCAGGCAGCCAGTACCAGAACAAGAGGACACAGTCTCCGGCTGCACCAGGGGAGGTTCAGGTTGGCTGTTAGGAAGAAGTTCTATACAGAAAGAGTGATTGCGCTATAGAATGGGCTGCCTGGGGAGGTGGTGGAGTCGCTGTCATTGAAGGTGTTCAGAAGGAGACTTGATGGGGTACTTGATGCCACGGGTTAGCTGTTTGGGGGTTGGATTGGTTGATGGGTTGGACACGATCTTGAAGGTCTCTTCCAGCCTGGTTTGGTTTATTCTAATAAAGGTTTATTCTAATACAGTCCCCCATAGCAAACTCCTGGCCAAGCTGTCAGCCCATGGCTTGGATGGGAGCACACTGTAATGGGTTAGGAACTGGCTGGATGGCCGAGCCCAGAGAGTGGTGGTGAATGGTGCCACATCCAGCTGGCGACCAGTCAGTAGTGGGGTGCCCCAAGGATCAGTGCTGGGCCCTGTGCTCTTTAACATCTTTATTGATGATCTGGATGAGGGCATTGAGTCCATCATCAGTAAATTTGAGGACAACTCCAAGCTGGGGGCAGGAGTTAATCTGCTGGAGGGTAGAGAGGCTTTGCAGAGGGACCTCGACAGGCTGGACAGATGGGCAGAGTCCAACGGCATGAGACTTAACACATCCAAGTGCCAGGTTCTGCACTTTGGCCACAACAACCCCATGCAGAGCTACAGGCTGAGGTCAGAGTGGCTGGAGAGCAGCCAGGCAGAGAGGGACCTAGGAGTGCTGGTTGATGGTAGGAAGAACATGAGCCTGCATGTGCCCAGGCAGCCAGGAGGGCCAATAGCATCCTGGCCTGCATCAGAAACAGTGTGGCCGGCAGGAGCAGGGAGGTCATTCTGCCCCTGTACACTGCACTGATTGGGCCACACCTCGAGTACTGTGTCCAGTTCTGGGCCCCTCAGTTTAGGAAGGATGTTGACTTGCTGGAGCGTGTCCAGAGAAGGACAACAAAGTTGGTGAGGGGCTTGGAACACAAGCCCTATGAGGAGAGACTGAGGGAGCTGGGGCTGCTTAGCCTGGAGAAGAGCTTACTGCTCTCTACAACTACCTGAAGAGGGGTTGTAGACAGGCAGAGGTTGGTCTCTTCTCCCAGGCAACCAGCACCCGAGCAAGAGGACACAGTCTCAGGCTGTGCCAGGGGAGGTTCAGGCTGGAAGTCAGGAGGAAGTTTTACACAGAGAGAGTGATTGCCCATTGGAATGGACTGCCTGGGGAGGTGGTGGAGTCGCCATGGCTGGAGGTGTTCAGGAGGAGACTTTATGGGGTGCTTGGGTGCATGGTTTAGTTGGTTGGGTGGTGTTGGATAATAGGTTGGATGTGATGATCTTGAAGGTCTCTTTCAACCTGGTTTATTCTATTCTATTTATTGTACTGAAATCACCTCAGTAACATCTGTGGCACCAGTGAACAAGAGAGAGATGGGGTCCCTCTGCAGGCCAAATTAACCAAGAGATGGTATGACACAAGGTTTTTTCTGGTTAGTCCTATCTTTTCCTACCACAGCAGTGTGGTAGGAATGCCTGAAACATCAGAAAGCATTAAGGAACTTGGAGTACACAAGGATGAAGCTGTCAGTCAACACTTTTACCCAGACTCTGCTCTGGCCATGGCCAACATGCAACTTGGATCTGCCACTTGGCTAGTTTAGTTTCAGTTTTGGAGTTAGGTAGAACCAGCCAAAATGTGGATGACAGCACCACCAGGAGGTGGGTTTGGGTCATGCTGCAGACTTCAGCTGTTTACCTTCCCTTTAAAAAATTCAGGGAATTAGGAGGTTTTTTACAAGGATTTTGTAACCAAAGTACCTCTTCAGGCAGGACCCTCCAGGTCCTTGTGGTAAATGGCATGTCCCTGCCTGGAAGAACTGCTTCTGTACAGTGTAGGAAGGTGGAAGATGTAGCCCAACGTGGCTTGGCAGCTTTGATAGCTTTATGGCATATTTAAGCAAAACCACAACTAAGAGCAGGAAGGATGCACAAGAAAGGACTTAAGCCACATCTGTTGGTCAAGTGGAAATATTCAGCAAAATAAAAAACATTACTATCTTTATTGTGCAGGTGTGGGGAGAAAAACACTAATCTCTGATCAGCAGTATTTGAATTTGCAGACCCCTTTATTTTCTAGTCAAGATGCATATTACTGTATAGCAAAGTTCAACTTCACTTACAATAAGCACACCTTCTTGAAAACTACAGATTCCCTTTGAAGACATAAGCATTTCATGGACCACTGAAGCAAATTAATCAGGTGTAAAACTCTGATATAAACAAGCCTAGAGAATTCAGAAAGTAATAAGCCAGCCTTGACTAAATCTTCTCACTATACTGCTGTGCCAGGCCAAACAACTCCCAGCCCCTGGTAAGGCTGCTTTCCCCCTGTGAAAGCAGAATCTGTCTGCTTTGTTCTGCAGACAGAAACTATTCCAGATTAAGTTGTACTGAGATCTAGTCATGTGTTTTAAAAATCTTAAGATTTTCAAGACAAGCAGAAGTCTATAAACTCTACAGCTTAAGACTCAGCTAAGGAAAGGACCTGCTGAGTATTTGTATTTTGACCT
Organism: Melanerpes aurifrons; assembly: GCA_011125475.1. NCBI lineage: Eukaryota > Metazoa > Chordata > Aves > Piciformes > Picidae > Melanerpes > Melanerpes aurifrons. Next base: position 3,351,231 of record WWNC01000003.1, read on the forward strand.
GTAAGAAGTGCAAGCTTTTCTTCAGAAGGTTGGTTGGGGTTTTTACCCTTCAATATGTTGAGTTTCTGCTGTGATAAGAGAAACTGCTGTTTAGAAGTCTGATGATACTGCAGTAAAACCCTTGAATAAATCAAGGTGAAAGGACACAGCTTTGAGAAACCCCAGACAATCCAACTGATGCAACCATAGCTTTACTAAAAAATAATTTCCATTTATAAGTTTGTTGCTCATCTCACATTATCAAAGGCTGTAATCTAGTATGTGCAGGGCTTTAATGACCTGCACAGGGATCATGTTTGGTAAAGTTCAGAGATGGGACCCTCTCCATGGAGCACATCACACCAGTGGGATGCTGGCTTTATAACTCAAAAAGCATTGAGGTGGTCATGTTAGTATTTCCCAGTAGCAGTTATCTGCAAAATGCCTTGTGCACAACAAAATGTGTTACATGCAATCATAGGCACACATGATCTTCAGACACTCTATTTTATGAAGAGAAATTGAGCCAAACTCTTAGCAGCTCTAGTGTACCAATATTTAATTTGTAGTACCTCTCTATAGTGATGGATATTAGCACTAATATCTCTACTTTTCTGTCCCCTTATGTCTACTTTTACAGTGCAGGACTACTCAAATGTCCAGTGGGACAGTGTGCCATGTCACTTAGCATAAGGGTATGCAAAGAAGATACATATGTATCTATATAATTTGAGGGGTACTTCAATCCAAAACATCTGAGAAGCCTATTTCTTCATCCTCTTCCTCTTCATAGCCACAGCCTTATGATGAGAGCTGACCTAGGATTTGCCTTTATGTCCATTTCTTAGTGACTGTACAGTGTTACCATGCTTTCTGAGGAGCTGCCAGGCAATCCTAGCTGTCATCACTACTTCAGCTATCCACGAAACAAATAGAAGTCTACTCTGGGTTTTACACCCTTTCTACAATCATACTATTCCTGTCTCTTTAGAACCTCCTCCTCTCTTCTACCACCCCATACTTTGCATAGCCACCCATGCACCCCTCTGGATGGACATCTGGAATGTGACTGTTTTACTGATACCTGTGGCAGTGCACTGGACAGCCATCTCTGGGGACCAAAATGACTCTGCTGTGAGTGAAGCCCATGGTGTGCACTGGACATTGCACAAGCGTAATTTATTGGTCTGCTCTGTAGCTGGTCCACTGTGCTGCTAAGAAAAGGCAGCAGCACTACATTGGGGTGGACAGTTCAGCAACGAATCTAAAAGGTGGGTATGAAAATATGTGTAATTAATTAAAGATGGCAGCAACAGCTTTAGTCAAAACACAATGGGCACTTTTCTATCTACAGTTAACTTCTTACTTGTATTTTTCCTGGTGAATAATTTGTCTCAGCCTGGCCTCCCAAAGGGACTGAAGACTAAATCTTTTTACTAATAAAGCATTAATATACAGACGAAGGACTAAAACATTCTAATGAAAAGGCACATAAATACTTAGAGTGTAGAACTGGTGATGCAGAAAAAGAAACCAAGTTGCTTCTTCACTACATCAATTTTTACTTTACTGAAATCAATTAATTTGCTCAAAACTAACAAACACTGATAGCTGGGTCCAGTCTAAGAGTTCATGCTAGTACGGTTTATTATGAAGCAAGGGGTAGAGCTGGAACAGTCTGCTGAACTTCTTCCTGCTACTCTCAGGAAAAAAAACTCACATCTTATCTCAAAATACTGAAATGCCAATCCTCTACTTCCCTTTAGGCCTTTTTAAACACCAGAAGCAATGCAGAGAGTTGAGCTATTTCAATGCTTGAGCATTTGACAGCACATTCAGAAACCTGAGAGTCATCCTACAAGAAGAGAAATTACAAGTGCAAATTAGTCACCAGTTAGGCAATATATCACATGCTTAAAACTGCTGGTGGAGTCATGCTGCTAAATAATAATGAAACTGCCAACAATCACAAATATGAAAGGCTAAGAAACTTTTTGCTTCCATGGTGAAACGTACAAGCAATATTTTGGCTGTAAAGAAAGCATGAATCTTGCAACAGCTCTGTCACCCTGCACTGCCTTCCCAGATTAAATTCTCTTTGTTGAAACCACAGTCTTTCTGAATGATCACAAACAAAGCCCCAGGCATGTCAGGATACACCAGCCATGCCAGCTACAGAAACACAACAGTAGTGTTTAAGGAAAGGTATCCTTGTACTAGTGTTCCAACTGGGAAGTGCAGCAGAAGCTCTTGTCAGCTGAGTACTAGCTATTTATAAGACAGGATATTGGTGTAAATGGAAGACACATAGAAGTACTTCACAGACTGCAGTAAAAGGACAGACTTCATCTTATAATCCTGAATAAGCTTTAAGAAAAATAATTTATGTCTTGCAAGTGATGATGAATTGTTCAAAAGTTAGGCTGACATTACTTAGCTTAGGATAAGGTGGTCTCAGAAAGAGAAATTGTTAAGTTATTGCTAATACTGTCTACCCTAAGAAAAAAAAGTGTACTGAGGTAACTGTTTCCAGACGAACCTATAAAGGATGAAATGTCAGAGATTCCCAAAACACTGTACTTATATCCTTGAGGATTAACTTTGTTTAATAATGTCAGCAATGTTCCCCAAACTGGTGCTGTGATACTGAATTTACCTCATTATAATGTGAAAACCCACATCTCCTAGCTACAGAAGCCCCCTACCCAAACAAACCCCTTATCACCTGAGCATGCACAGCAAAGAAAAAAAAACTACCCAATGGGTCATTAGCAGGCACTGAATTGAGGCACAGATAATACATTTTACTGTATAAATACCTGCTGCGAATTTCAACCGGGGTGCCAGCTGTGTAGAGTTACCACTTAGCACCCATTTCTGTGCAGAACTGGAATAAAATATCTGAACCTTGTGTATTGATTGGCTTTGCACACTGGGTAAAGAATCCGTATTTGGGACAACATAAGGACTCGTACACATTCTCAACCCTTACTGCATAAAGCCATCCTAACTGCAGCTAAATTCATGCCTGCACCACTAGGGCACATAAGACAGATCCTTTCTTCCACAGCAATTCAGCAAATACATTCTCTCACTAAGGTATAGCCGCTTGTGTTCCAGTTCCAACTCATGAAGCATGTTTCATCTGCCACAAGAGCAAACGTCCCAAAACCACAAGTGCACACATACAGCGCCAGTATTCTTTGCATGGAGACATCCTGCCTTGACGGACTGAATTTAGAGAGTAGAACCTCAAGCACCGCTCAGCTGATGGAAGGAAATGTTTTAGCTCTTGTGGGCCATAAACCCTGGGAACAAACTGCAGCTGTGTAGAGAGAAAAAAGCATTTAGCTGATTACCAACGACCATTGTGACTCAGGGAAGCCACACAACGACCTGAGAATCAAGAGCTGGTAAACATTGCAATACAGCCTTTTGTCTTCTGTCTGAACTTAGATAAGAGATGTGTTTGCCTTTTGTCTAACACCTGTCTGAGCCTCGCCAATGGATGTGGGCTCCCTGGCATTTTCTCGGCAGCCAGTCACGAATCTGTAACTGTCGCAGGGACACATCTAATAACCAATTACAAGTCGCTTTTGATTATGCTAGCCTATATAATAGATTTTGTACAATAAAGGAGACACTTTGCTTGCATCAAGCTTTGTCCCATCTCTTAATCGCGGTACTGCCTCACAACCATTCACAGGTACAACCCATGTCAGCTGCACCCTGAAGCTGTGCCCATGTTGAATAACTGCACAATTACATTGCTACAACATCTAACAGCAATGGAAGGATGGCGTAGCAGAACAATTTATCTGTATCTAACACGGTTACTCAAGAGAACTTTGAAAACTGTTTTCAGGGAAAGACACTTCTCATGGGCTAAGGTTTAATTAAGTACTTCCCTAAAGCTTTGGTATAAGAGCACAAGACAACCAATGTCCCAGTTTTACAAACTACAGAAATGTTAACTTAATAGTACAAGGGAATCCTACCAGGTAAGAATGAAAGAGATTTTTATTGTGAATTAATACATAAACTAGCACTGAAAGTATGTCACAGACAAATGTCCCTACACGTGTTGTTCTAACCCTACGTTATTTACAAATCCCTGAAACAACTTCGTGAGGGTTAACTGTCTCTATAAACTAAAACAAGAAGTAACATTTGAAGGGAAAATACAAGGGTCTGTCTTTGGAAGTAGGGGAGGAGTGATTACCTGGGAAGGCCTTAGACTCTGGAAAGATAAACCATAAATGCAACATCTGTCACAAAACCAGAAATACAAAACCTCAAAGTTTAGGTAAGCTTCAAAATAGTATTCAGTGCCCTTAAGCTATCTCAAGTAAGCAGGAGCCAATTTCTTTCCCCTTCTAACACTTCCTCATTACATTCAGTTATACTTGCAGCTATTTATGTAAAATATGAACTTGTTTACACTGCATGTTAGCTATTAATGATATTCTAAAAATACTTTTCTTATGTTTCAATAGGAGTGCATTTGAAGATGATTACAAGTATACCGTTTATGTATTAAAAGCTATAATACATTAAAAAACTTGAAATTATAGAAAACAAATTATATCCTTGGAAATACATAGTCCCAGAAAATAGGAAGTACCATGACCATTGTATTCCTTTTTAACCTCCTGCTCTGCACCTCTGTATAAAGTGTTACAGCAGTTTCCAGTAAAAATTCTGATTACTTCAAGATAATAGCCTTCACCTTCAAGATGATCAGTTGATTGATAGTTACATATTCCAGAGCATCTGTTCAAGGACACAAAAACACTCTCTTGCCACACCCAGCATGTCATGTTCCCATAAGATGGTGTCAGGATTGTTCAGGTATTCTCATGTGTTAATTTTGCCCCAGATTTCACTTTTGCATGTTGTTCCACAGCTAGCATAAACTCTATATTAGATACTCTCTGTAATTCAGATGAAGGGAGTCTTTATGCCCACACCTGATCCAAAGCAGTTTGAAAGCCCAGTAATGGCAACACTGAAGTCCAGGACCAGGACATGGCTTGAGCTCCAGGTGAACTAGTGATAACTTTGTAGCAGTTGCTCTTCTTTGTTAAAGATGGCTGAACAGAAGTCAGTAATCCTTTGGGAACCCAGATTAATCACATACCTTACCTCTGTAAAGCCAGAATTAGTGCTTCAGTTTTGCTTTTTACCCCACACGAGTTACAGTACAAATGCATACAAAGTGCTCTGACCCCTCCACAGCCAAACCCAACCAAACCGAAAAAACATTATGCTGAACACTCAATTTTCCTTTAAGGAGAGAACAAACCACACCTAACAGGTATTAATAAAACCATCAACACTATAAAACATTCTGATACAAAGGGGATTAAAAAATAAAACACAACCAAGTAACATTGTAAGTAAAATTTTAATCTGTATAAAATGGATCAATGTATCTCATGCCAAAAAATAATCTGTCTTCTAAACTGCCTCACAAATAGTAATCTAAACTCATCCTCAGACAGAAGACTTGAATAAGTGAGTGCTAGGTAGAATTACAGAAAAGCAAAGACTAACACATACATGGTAAAACAGTTCAGCAGAGATACTGCATATACAAATGAAGCACATCTGCTGATGAAGTTGTTGTTTTTACAGAAAACTAACCTCGATAACCTTTTACATTTAAACAAAGCTTGCTCTGCAACAGGTATTTCTTAATTCCCAAGGACATGGTTTCACTGGGTTTTTTTTACAGAAAGTCTACATACTTCACAGCATAGTCTGGCTTGACAAGTTCACCACAGGCAGGTAACACACATCTTCTCTCATTTCCCGTTTTAAAATTGTTCAACACCTCCTCCCACACACTTTTCCAATGCACACACCTCCCTTCAGCAGCCAGATTCACCTATCTAAACAGGAATTTATGTTGATCTGAAAAAACAGCAGCCCCATTAACTGCAAGGACATGCCTGGATAACTTACTGAGATATGCCTGAGATGTTACATTAAATACTTCAAAGTAAGTTAAAGATTCTCTGCATAGCACCAGAAGCATAGTTGGATTCTTGCTGAGAAGGAGACATTACTTTTTAAAAAAATTGAATGTGAAGGGAGCATTTCCAGTGGTAAAGACACTATTTCCTGGTGAATACATTCTAAATTTCTGGACAGAAAGCCTTTAAGTAGCCAAAAGCAATGTTCAATCTTGGTATGCTTCACTGGCGTAAGTTCTCATAATTGCTAAAGGAAATAACTAAGGCTATGTCTGCATGGCACAAAGCACCATACTAATTAACCTTGCAGAGACACTAATTAATCTGGGCAGGATGCCATGATAACATGACTACTCTGATGACTTGGGAATCTCCCCATGCTGATGTATTGTGCCATTTGGTCATACCCCCTCCCCCCCACCTCCAAGCACGAAGGAGTCTTGCACCAAAGATGACCCCTCAGAAGCTGTCCTATAGTTCTGTTTTTAAGTCCGTGACCTACCGAAGACACTACTGAGCTGTATATTGCATTCATTATTAACAAACAGCTCCAGAAGAGAAGATCCAGCACAACATCTCAGATGAGCTATGGCAATGATGACTGTCTACCAATATCCTGTGGCAATTCACCCTATAACACTGTAATTTATCTGCTGCTCACTAAAGAGAGAAAGGAGAGACTCTGTAATGATAGCGTAAATGTTTGCGAGCTGAAAAACGTTAGATTGTTGCCAAAGCGAAGTGCCTTTTGACATTTTGTGGATAAAACAGGTCCTAGGCTAAAGACAGAACACTTTATCTGCTGTACCTGATGCCACCTCTTGGTACAGAAACCAGCTCTTCCAGTACCACGAATGGACTTTGAGCTTCTTGTGACTTGTTAAAACACATAAGGAATAACAATGTACTCAGCAGTAGCTTGAAGGGCCTGTCACAACAGGAACTGGTTTTTGAGTAGAGGGGAACAGCAAGAGAGAACAGGAACACCTGACATACAATACAGCAGCAGAACAGAGCCTCATAGCCTCCCCAACAACACAGGATGCAAAGATGCAGACAGATCATTCACTGCAGCACTAACAAGCCAAAGTCAGAGAAAAGTGGTTTACTACTAAGCAGAACAGAATTTCAGACTTTGAATAGCTCCTGTCCCCTCTTCCTCCTCCCCACTCATTCTCATCTAAAATCGAGGCCTTTCCAGGCAATCTTGTTTGTATGGCTTCTCTCAAGAAATGCAGACCTCCTGCAAAACAAAGCCCCATGAATTTATGCATGAGTTACTTTAGCACAGGGACTTACATTGCCAGTAACGAGACACACTAGCTCAGCTAGAACCTGGCAAGCAAGGCTGGCTTCTCACATTTCAGCGTATTTGCATAGGCAGAGGTTGTAGTGTGAGAAAGGACGGCTTCACCTTGATCCAGGGTTTGCACTACAGCAGTCAGAAACCAGCGACTCGTTTCAACAAGTAGGCCAATTCCTCTGGCAAATACACAGGGACAGCTGTTAGTCCAGTATGAAGTGCACCACATTGAGACACGGAGAAACCACACTGAATAAGCAGCATCAAAACCCTCCTTGAGCCTTTCACGCTCCTATCAGAGTGGACAAGTACTCAAGTAAGTCTGCCAGGTCAATCAAGGATCAATACAAATCCTACACCACTGTAAAAAGCATGATCACTAATTTATGAGAAATCAAACCGAATTTGATAAGTAGGTGTTAAATTAGCAGTTCTCACACTTAGAGCCAAAGTATGTTGGCTCATGAAAAATGGAAAGGTGTAATAAAAGACACATTTGTTATCTGATTGCTTTCAAATTCAGTAAGACTTTTTCACAGGTACCTGGTGCACAGGTAAGTTTGAGACTGACTAATAAAAAGCTATGCCCTTCAAAACAGTTGTGGTGGTTTTATTCACCCAAAAGCTGCATATGAATTATACACAGTGAAAGTGGTAATCTAGGTAAACATTTCAGTCCCCAAACAACATAATCTGGTCACGGTTGTGACAAAATAGTAAATCCCAGCAAGCCACACAAACAGATGTACCAAATCTTAACACCTTTAGCTGTCATGCTGGGTGAGATTGACTCACCACCATACACTGTACCATCAGGAGCCAATATATATATCCCACTCTCTCTTCAGTACTTTCCCTATACAAACTGTGGAGATCACCATGGGCTTTCTGAATGGAGATCTTTGCTTGGTAGGACAAAGAGTGCCATGACACAACCCTCACTGCAGTTGAGAGCTCCAGCTGGCAGATAGCATTCTGATATTTAATGAGAAATGGGTAAACTTTGGCCAAGAAGCAGTACGAGTATCCACTGCCATAGACGAAGCTTAACTGACAGTGCTAGACCTCATCCAGTGCTTTCTTTTATCCCTTTTGTGGAGAAATCATTATCCATGGTCTTCATCACCCATACATAGGGACTCAAGTCCCAAGAGTAAGAGGAAGTAAAGTATTACCACACCAAGTTTTGTGGGGAATTTTTCCCCTTGTTTTTTACATGTCCCCTTCTGTAGGCACATCTATTTGTTTTCTGCAAGACTAAGCCATCAAACCTCACCCCAAATTTACAAACAATGGTATTTGAATTTAGGCAAATAAATGGAGGCAGAAGGAAGTGTCACAATTGAAGCACTGGTGTGAAGTTACCTAAAAGTGGTTCAAGAAACAAGGAAACCTGGGGAGACCCGCAGCTACAAATCATCGTCATGTAACTTTTCTCAATACACCAATTATATCTTGTACTGCATCACATCCCTTAACCAGATACATCCTTGCTCACCTTACTATATCATGAAATACTTCTGACAAGCAACAACACACTTGATAAATCTATGGTTGCTTCCCTAAGGAAAGCAAAGATTAGGAAAGGGTATGAAGGTCAGCCTTTTGTCTTGCAATGAAAAAGAACTGGGAAGGTGCAGAATGAAGCTGAAAGGGATCATAAAACACTGTCTTGCTTGCCTGGTTCCTAGGCCAGATGCCCTCTCACCTGCCTGTAGTACACAGGCACAGGGACACAGGCTGCCCTGATAAGAGCCACCTGCTTACTCCTTTGGTCCCATTCAAACTGAGCAAGCAGAGAAAGGGAGTGAAATGAGTCTGCCAGGTTTTTAAAGACAGCAGACAGTTCACTAAGCAACCTTAACCTTCAAAACCAAATTAAATATACAGAGCTGATAGCCATTATCTCCATAAGCAGCAGCTGAGAAACACTCTTTGTGCTATTTCCTCATCTTCATGGAAAACTAAAACATTCTCTAGCTGTAAAGCATCACAACCTATCTCCATGGATATAACACAGATATAGCTAACAACAATGAAATAGGCCACAACAACCCCACACAGTACTACAGGCTGGGGTCAGAGTGGCTGGAGAGCAACCAAACAGAAAGAGAGGTTGGGGTACTGATTGACAGCTGAATGAACATGAGCCAGCAATGTGCCCAGGTGGCCAAGAAGGTCAAAGGCATCCTGGCCTGCATCAGGAATAGTGTGGCCAGCAGGAGCAGGGAAGTCATTGTGCTACTGTACTCAGCACTGGTTAGGCCACACCTTGAGTACTGTGTCCAGTTCTGGGCCCCTCAATTTAAGAAGAACATTGAGACTCTTGAACGTGTCCAGAGAAGGGCAATGAGGCTGGGGATAGGTCTCAAGCACAAGCCCTATGAGGAGAGGCTGAGGGAGCTGGGATTGCTTAGCCTGGAGAAGAGGAGGCTCAGGGGAGACCTTCTTGCTCTCTACAACTACCTGAAGGGAGGTTGTAGCCAGGTGGGGGTTGGTCTCTTCTCCCAGGCAACCAGCACCAGAACAAGAGGACACAGTCTCAAGCTGAGCTAGGGAAAGTTTAGGCTGGAGGTGAGGAGAAAGTTCTTTGCAGAGAGAGCTGTTAGCCATTGGAATGTGCTGCCCAGGGAGGTGGTGGAGTCACCATCCCTGGAGGTGTTCAAGAGGGGACTGGATGTGGCACTTGGCGCCATGTTTTAGTAATCATGAGGTCCTGGGTGACAGGTTGGACTTGATGATCTCTGAGGTCTTTTCCAATCTTACTTATTCTATCATTCTATTCTGTGATCTGCTCTAGAACCATTCCAATAGCTTGGACCTTAGGAAACCTGCGTATCACTCACCTGTCAGTCTCTGTATCTAGGCCTGGAGGCTGAAGCTCCTCTTCGGGGAGAAACCACATCCTGAGACTTCCAGTTGGCAGGAGAAAAGACAATAGGGCTCACATCCTCCTGTGACACCAAGCCAAACCTTAGACCAAGTCACTCGACCTTGCAGCTCTGCTTTCCATATATATGTTGTCTAGCTGCCTTTGGGATTTTTTTAATGGATCATTAATATTAATCATATTTTCAGCCTAAAGCTTTGAAAACAGTATTAATTGATGAACTCTACCCTGGTGAGACCTGACCTGGAATACTGCATACAGTTTTGGGCTCCCCAATTCAAGAGGGACAAGGCTCTACTTGAGAGTCTAATAGAGGGCTATGAGGATGGTTAAAGGACTGGAGCATGTGCCCTATGAGGAGAGGCTGAGAGACCTGGGGCTTTTTAGTCTGAAGTCTGCAAGGGGATTTAATAAATGTTTATAAATATCTGAGGGCTGAATGTCAAAAGGGAGGAGAAAGGCTCTTCTCCATTGCACCCTGCAATAGGACAAGGGGCAAAAGATATAAATTACAGTACAGGAGGTTCCTACATGAGGAACTTCTTCGCTGTGAGGGCCACAGAGCATTTGAACAGGCTCCCCAGAGAGGCTGTGGAGTCTCCTTCTCTGGAGATTTTCAAGACCCATCTGGATGCATTCCTGTGTGACCTGCGCTAGATTCTACAGTCCTGCTATGGCAGCGGGTGGGACTTGATTTCTGGAGGTCCCTTCCAACCCCTGACATCCTGTGAACTCCAAGCTGCACAGTGCTATTAGGCAGTATGCTCTCCACAACAGTAGGCTACAATAGGGATCCTCAAAACTATAAGCATAATCACGTATCACTGAGGGCCACTGACACAGCAATGCCGTTCCCCTGTGTAAAGGCAATGCAAAAAGAGACAGATGTCTCATCAGATGATCTGAATCAATGACTTGAATAAGCAAAGCTAAAAATAAAGTCATCCTGTATTTACCTCCTGTGAAGGCAAGTAATCCATAATAACTCTATGTCCTTACACCTTCAAGAGTACCATGTTCCAGACACAACAGTTAATTTCTGATGAGAGACAGTAGACAAAACTGAGCATTTTCAGGGACTCAGTGACCAGGAGAACTAAGCAGACAAGTATGTGGCCTCAAATGGAAGGACGGATTATTCTCCAGAGTCTCACCACTAGCCTACAAGAGAACAGCTTTCCTCAATTTAATTTCAAATCCTACCAGTCTAAGACATTTTTCCATGTCCATCAGAAACAAAGCATGAGTGTAGCTGGCCCTAGTATAAGTAAGAAAGTCTAAAAAGTGTGGAGACATGTGCTGCTAGAAAGTTACAATGGCAATATTCTGTCCTTTCTGCCAAAAAATAAATAGGAAGACTGTCATTACAATAATAGTACTCTGCCACTCTCTAGAGGTACATACATAAAAGAAATACAATAAATAATATACTAAATATTGGGGTTTCAGGCTCCAGCTCACAGACATTAAGATTATAATCTAACAACCTAATCTCTGAAATCATATTGACATATGAACTGTGTGATTTTCAGCATGTTTCCTCCAACAGTCAATAGCATAAAACCTCAAAAATCACTTTTACCCACACAGCTCATGAAACATGAAGGTCAGAGCAATGTGATGTCAACCAATTCCACCTGAAAAGTTGCAGACTCCTCACAAGTGCTGCAAACAGGAGGCAGGGGAGGGAGAGGGCAGAAAGGAAAAGCAGATGAAAAAGCCAGTGCACACTGTGGTAAAACTGCTTTATCACATCAGTGTGAGGGCTCAGCATGCTTGCCGGTACTGCACATGAAAAATTGCCATCTTAATCATCATCCTGCCACAGCTTCTGCCTAGCAGACTTTGATATGTGTTGGACTATCTGGGTTGTTGCAGCAGTTTGCAAACAGTTTGTCCATCAGAAAGATAGCAATGTCTCTCACACATACACACACGTTTACACACCCTCTATAATACTTCCTCGACATTAAGTACTGCCATTCAAAACTAATTCACCACTTGAAGCCACAAATACTCTCCCATTTAGATGTGTTTTAAATAATCCATTACATTGTAACCCTAAAACCTACTCAGTGGCACAAACCAGATCACATTTCACTATTTCAATAAAAAGCAAAGAAAAAAGTCTAAACTTACAGGGCTGTTAGTCCATGGTTTCTCTCTAGCACACTGTACATCACTGAACTGCAATGCCTGAAACAGTAACTTGACCTCTCTGGGAAGGTGGGCGGTATTATACAAGCTGAAACATTAGAAACATGCATAATTACACTGGGTATTTGCCACACATTCTTTCATCTGTGAACCAATATGAATGGAAAAGTCACACTGACACTCCAGGCTTAGCTTATGTCCAAACCACCAATTATGAATATTTTTTCATAAGGCCCTGAAAGGACAGTAGTTTTTATGGGGGTCAAAGCCAAGACAACAGTGGGCTACACCAGTAACTTTCAGATTTCTTCCTCATCATTAACAACACAGCATCACTTCGCTCTCCTCTAACCCTGCATGCCCACTGCATTCATTTATGCTGTAACTCTCACAATGCCTGCCAGGACACCAGCTGCATCCCCTCACTAATGACCTACCCATCCACTCATTCATGGATAGTGACACCTCTCCTACACACGTGTGTGGTGCTTGCACACTCAGAACAATCACACAGCCCCATCAGATCAGGACTTTTACCAGAAGCAGTGTATCCACAGGGCTGGTTCAGATGAAAACACCAGTGGAAGGACAAACAAGACACATGATTGAAGAGAAGGACCATGCTTGCTCCTAGCTGCATGGGCAACCACTGCTCACACCACAGATGCTTACGCTTCTGGCAGCAAACCCTTCACACCAAGCATACAGAGTTCCCTCTGTATGCAGCCTTCTCTTCAAGGAAAGCTGCACATCACCTTTTGAGTTTTGGGAGGCAGAACCAAAACACTACAAAATATTGCAAGCCAGTATTCACAGCTGAAACCTATCAAAATACACAATACTTTCAGAACTCTTAAGAATAGAAGACAACACAAACCACAATTTTTCCTTAACAGGGAGAAAATGCAGTTCCTAAAGACAGCAGAATTGTGCATGTCTTCAGTCTTCCATTACATCGAGTTCCCCTATTCTGCAAACTCCAAACCGAGCCACACTCCTGACCAAGTGAGATGCAGCAATATTTATAGTTGCTGTGGTCCCAGATGCCCCTGAACTTACTTTGTTACTGAAACCCACATGTTGCTATTCTGAGCAGCCAATTTACACATCTCTTTTTCACAACGAAGCACTTTGAGTGTTCTTGATTCAGCCCATTTTATTCCTGGTGCTTGCCACAAATAGACATGGAGTACACAGTATTTATTTCAGCTAATTCCTGGTGCACTAGGGACAATACATGCATCTGGAGCACTGTTCCAGCGGACACATGAATAATTCTAGAATGTTTTGTACTTCAAGCATGCTATCTTCCTCTGTTTATTCCCCATGATTTTATAGCTCCAAAATCTAGGAAGATCATAGCAGCTCATAGCAATGTATATAGTAAAGTACCTTTTATATATATATTTAAATAAAAAAAAAAATAATGTGTGGGTGTATATGTACATATCAGTATCCAAGATCTGCGTTTCCCCTTTAAGCAGGATAACCATATAAATCAGGGAACAGGAGTTGCCACAACAACCAGATAGACAAAATGGCAAAACTTAAGAAAAGCTTTACACATGCATCTGAAATGTCAAGATATAAAACAATTAGTCAGTGTCAGGTTGAGATAATACAAGTAGAACTTGCCAGAGATGGCTTTTTGTTAGCTTTAAACCTGCTTTCACAAATACTGTTTCAAGGCTTTTTTTCCAAGGTTAAATCCTGCATACTTCCTTATGCACTTCTGAAAACTGTGGGCAGCTTTATTTTGCAGTTTCTCTCTGTCTTCTACACAACCTAAAAATCAAGTAGATGATAGAGCAATACTCTTAAGCTTTACCTAAAGTATCTGTTCAAAATGTCCAATCTATGTGATTAAAATGCTTTAAGTCAAACAAAACTGATTTGAGATGAAAAGAAAATTGATGTGCATTTCAGCACAGAAACTGCTACAGAGTAAAGACTGAAGTTCACATCAAATCCTGGCTGGAATTATTTAATTGTCATTATGTAAGAGCAGGAGTTTCTAAGTCTCTCCCACTATTTGCTTTTTCAGTAAACATAAGAGAAACAAAAAGTCAACACTAATTTTAAGATTCTAATTTAGAAGTGGTCTGATAACCTTCTCCAAATCACTTTCCTGGGAAAAAGTTGTTAGAGCTTGGAGCTAATTAGGGTTTGTCAGTTAAGCTCCTCCTTTGTTCAGAAAACCTAGACAAATACCTTATCCATAGACAGAGCTGGGGGGCCTTCACAAATATTTTGTATTCCACTGCAAGCTTAGGCACATTACATAAACATCTGGAGCACCCACTAGAAAAATGAAAACCTCCCCCTCTGCCCTGCAGTGTCTTCATGACACCGTTTCATCAAGAATGACAGAAAATAATTTATAGAGGGCTTCCATGAAAAAAAAAGAAGAAGAAAAAAGTTTCAATCTATAACTTGCCTACACATACATAAAGTTTGGGGGCAAAAGAGATGAAAGGAAATTCAGGTGCATAAAACAGTTTTCCAATACTTTAACTTCTGAAAGAAAGAAAAAAAGTACCTTTTATCATTAATAGTAAGAGACTGTTTCCAGAAGGGTTGGAGACTAGACTGCTCTGGAGAGAAACAGCAGTAAGAATTGGCTATGTTCACCTTTCCCCTGAAGGTGCAGACCGGTTGGGAAGTGCTCTGAGCATCCAGAACCTAAGACAATGTACTCCGACACCACCACATACAGAGTGCATAGAGAAAACCACAGAGACTGCATGGAACAAGGGCATCAAAGAGTGGCTGTCAATGGGTCCATGTCCCAGTAGAGGCCAGGGACAAGCGGAGTCCCTCAGGGATCAGTCCTGGGACCTGTCTTATTCAACATCTTTGTGGGTGACAGGGACAGTGGCATTGAGTGCACCCTCAGCAAGTTTGCTGATGACACCAAGCTGTGTGCTGCAGCAGACACACTGGAGGGAAGGGAGGCCATCCAGAGGGACCTTGACAGGGTGGAGAGGTGGGCACAAGCCAACCTCATGAGGTTCAACAAGACCAAGTACCAGGTCCTGCATCTGGCTCGAGGCAATCCCAGGCACAAATCCAGGCTGGGCAGTGACTGGCTGGAAAGCAGCCCTGAGGAGAGAGACTTGGGGGTGCTGGTGGACAAAAAGCTCAACATGAGCTCTCAATGTGCATTTGCAGTCCGCAAAGCCAATCAGATCCTGGGCTGCATCAGGAGAAGTGTGGCCAGCAGGTCGAGGGAGGTGATCCTCCCCCTCTATTCAACCCTGGTGAGACCCCACCTGGAGTACTGTGTCCAGTTCTGGAGCCCCTATTACAAGAGGGATGTGGAGGTGCTGGAAGGCGTCCAGAGAAGGGCCACAAGGATGATCAGAGGGCTGGAGCACCTCTCCTCTGAGGACAGACTGAAGGAGTTGGGGCTGTTCAGTCTGCAGAAGAGAAGGCTCCGAGGTGACCTCATTGTGGCCTTCCAGTATCTGAAGGGGGCCTACAGGAAGGCTGGGGAAGGACTTCTCAGGATCTCAGGGAGTGATAGGACTAGGGGGAATGGAATGAAGCTGGAGGTGGGGAGATTCAGGCTGGATGTGAGGAGGAGGTTCTTCACCATGAGAGTGGTGAAACCCTGGAATGAGTTGTCCAGGGAGGTGGTTGGGGCGCCGTCCCTGGAGGTGTTTAAGACCAGGCTGGATGAGGCTCTGTCCAGCCTGATCTAGTGTGGGGTGTCCCTGCCCATGGCAGGGGGGTTGGAACTAGATGATCCTTGTGGTCCCTTCCAACCCTGAATGATACTATGATACTATGATCTGCAAAAGCTCCAGGCTCCATTGACCATCTCAGGGTCCATAATTAATAAACCAGTTGCTTTCAATCCAGTAGACACTTAGACACATTTCACTGCATAGCTGGATCGGAACTGAGGAATTACTTTATGTGTGGGCTAGGGCCAAAGGAAGAAAAGGTTCACAGCTCACTCTGGAATGCCTTGCCCAGAGTCCTAACACAACAATGTGATTTCCTTCAGGTTGGACTGCAAAGATGCTTTCAGAATTGCAGCCATCAAGCCCTAGCCAACAGGCAACTTTTCATGTATTTATTTTTTTGAACCTTCAGAGAGGCTGCACCTTACTGTACCTTATGAAGCATTTGGATGCCCACAAGTCCACAGGACTGGATGGGATCCACCCGAGGGTGCTGAGAGAACGGGCAGGTGAGCTGGCCAGGCCACTATCCATCATTTCTCAACAGTCCTGGCCCACTGGAGAGGTCCCAGAGGACTGGAAGCTGGCCAAGGTGATGCCCATCCACAAGAAGGGCCAGAAGGAGGAGCCAGGGAATTACAGACCTGTCAGCTTGACCTCAGTGCCAGGCAAGATCATGGAACAGGTCATCTTGAGTGCAATCACACAGCACTTACAGGATGGCCAAGGGATCAGGCCCAGACAGCATGGATTTAGGAAGGGCAGGTCCTGCCTCAACAACCTGATCTCCTTCTATGACCAGGTGACCCATCTGGTGGATGTGGGCTAGGCTGTGGATGTAGTCTACCTGGACTTCAGCAAGGCCTTTGACACTGTCCCCCACAGCAAACTCCTCGCCAAGCTGTCAGCTCGTGGCTTGGATAGCAACACTCTGTGCTGGGTGAGGAACTGGCTGGATGGCCAAGCCCAGAGAGTGGTGGTGAATGGTGCCACATCCAGCTGGCAGCCAGTCACCAGTGGCATCCCCCAGGGATCAGTGCTGGGCCCCATGCTCTTTAATATCATTATTGATGATCTGGATGAGGGCATGGAGTCCATCATCAGTAAATTTGTGGATGACACCAAGCTGGGGGCAGGAGTTGATCTGTTCGAGGTTAGGAGAGCTCAGCAGAGGGACCTCGACAGGCTGGACAGAAGGGCAGAGTCCAACAGCATGAGATTTAACACATCCAAGTGCCAGATGCTGCACTTTGGCCACAACA
This sequence comes from Melanerpes aurifrons, assembly GCA_011125475.1. Lineage (NCBI taxonomy): Eukaryota > Metazoa > Chordata > Aves > Piciformes > Picidae > Melanerpes > Melanerpes aurifrons. Next base: position 3,368,489 of record WWNC01000003.1, read on the forward strand.
ACCCCATGCAGTGCTACAGGCTGGGGTCAGAGTGGCTGGCGAGGGGCCAAACAGAAAGGGAGCTGGGGGTAGTGGTTGACAGTAGGCTGAACATGAGCCAGCAGTGTGCCCAGGTGGCCAAGAAGGCCAATGGCATCCTGGCCTGTATCAGGAACAGTGTGGCCAGCAGGAGCAGGGAGGTCATTCTGCCCCTGTATACTGCACTGGTTAGGCCACACCTTGAGTCCTGTGTCCAGTTCTGGGCCCCTCAGTTTAGGAAAGATGTTGAGTTGCTGGAATGTATCCAGAGAAGGACAACATAGCTGGGGAGGGGCTTGGAGCACAAGCCCTGTGAGGAGAGGCTGAGGGAGCTGGGGCTGCTTAGCCTGGAGAAGAGGAGGCGCAGAGGAGACCTCATTGCTCTCTACAATTACCTGAAGGGAGGTTGTAACCAGGTGGGGTTTGTCTCTTCTTCCAGGCAACCTGCACCAGAACAAGAGGACACAGTCTCAAGCTGCACCCAGGGTAGGTTTAGACTGGATGTTAGGAAGAAGTTCTTCATAGAAAGAGTAATTGGCCATCGGAAGGGGCTGCCCAGGGAGATTGTGGAGTCACCATCACTGGATGTTTTTCAGAAGAGACTGGATGAGGCATTTTGTATCATGGTTTAATTGATTAGATGGTGTTGGGTGATAGGGTGGACTTGATGATCTCAACGGTCTTTTCCAACCTGGTTAATTCTATTCTGTAGATAGTTGCTACATATGTGTTAGGCGCAGCTTAGTTACCTCAGAACATTCCCTCCACAAAACCAGGGTAACAAATTCTTCCTCTTCACTGCTTCTCCACAGGAGAGCACTGAAAGCTTCCAGTGTGACAAAGCCAGTAGCAGACAACCGGCGTGACAAACCATCATTCGCATTTTATTCCAATGAGTAATAATTACATGGTTTAAAAGTAAACACCATCCATGCAAGTGTTAAACATGAAAGAAACAGTCATCAAGAGCTAGATGCACATTTCAAAGCAATGCAGTATCATTCTAGGGAAAATCACTATGGCTATTCTGCCTCAGTGCGATTTAACGCTGGAATTCCAGCCTCTCCATTATGACCTTCCATAGACACCTCAGGGGTCAAGAGTGGCAGCTTGTATGTGTCATGCTACAATGCTAATATATCTGTACTATCAGCAGAAGTCTTCTGCATCAATCGGACTAACAAGTTTAAGGGGAAGGGGAAAGGAAGAAGAGATTTATATATATACACACACACACACACACATTCTAAGATGGCCTCCAACAGCTTCTACACAGCCACAAATGAAAAGCTGACCTTCCCAAAGGTAGTTGCAGAAATTTCTTGTGTCTGCTGTGCAGCTGGGAGAAAGTTTACAGATCAAGTTCCATGTTTTATTCCCCACGTACTCCATCAAAACTGTGAAAAATACAGACTGCTTTCCTCAGCAGTTAATGAACAAAATGAAGTTGAGAGAAAGGCTACTTCTTGCTCTGACAGTGAATTACCAGGCAGAGAAAAAAAGGGAGGGTTTCAGGGAAATATGCTCTTTGTGGGGTTTTGGTGTTTTGTTGTTGCCTGTGTTTTGGCTTTTGTGTGGCTTTTTGGGGTTTGTTTTGGTTTGTTTGTTTTTGTGTGTGTGTTTTGTTTTGTTTTCCCCTGAGCTATATCACAATAAATCCCTGATGAGCAGAAGCAAACCTACAGCCTGCAGCGATATTGCTGGTTATTGCCCTGCATGCCAAAGTGGTTGCGCCGCCCTCCCCAAGCGCTTCTCAACAGTGACACCCTGGACCTACACCACGAGAAGTGAGCAGCGTGGACAGTCCAGGAGGCAACAGCAACTGCAGGTCCCGCGCTCCAGGAGAGCCGCCGTTGAAAATGTAAGCCGAATGCCCTTCAGCGCGCTTGGCGCAAACAGCCTCAGGGTGGCCAGCACCCAGCCATGAAAAGAGATCATCAGATGATTTTTTTTCCTCCTTATTCTTATGCTTTGTAATCTGAGAAGAGTGAAAGAGGATACCAGCAAGCAAGAAGGCTGCTAATTAATTCCTCATCACCCAGGTACTGCAAAGCTTCTGCCTGCAAAGTACCTGCTAATCTAGGAAGAGGTACTTGATTGCATTTTAAGAAAGGCTTGATTCTTTCTGAAAAATGCCATTAAAAGAGACGCAATCATCTCACAGGATCAGTTTCTAACATTTACCCTATCAACAGCGAGAAAAGATGGAAGAAAAGCAGTATCACCCTTGCTTATACTATTCTAAGCCTGGTTAATTTTCAGAGCACCAGGTCAGCATGCTACAGGCATAGATGCATTGAAAAGGGTGACTTGACATGAGAAAGAGCCCTTGCTCCATCTCTTAGGTGCACAAGTTTCCCTGGAATAAACTATCTCTGAAGAAGATGCATCAGAGTAGAACTGTCTCGTTGTAAAGGCAGGACCAGAATGCAGATTGCAGATGACATACTAGTTTAAAGCAGCAGCAGATAAAGCATTTTTAAAGCTAAGGAAAGCATGATTTTTTTGTCTTAGGTGCTCAGATAACCTGGATCAAAGACTACAAAAATTTCTTTGGAAATAGCACTAAAAGAAGAGAGTCAGCAGAACACCAATGGGATAAAACCAATGGACCCCACAGAGGGAGATTTTAGCACACTCAGGATCTCAAGCTTTCTGTGACCAGTAATAGTCTCTTTGCCTATTAGTACCACAAAAAAAGAGAAGTTCCAAAAGGAACAGTTAAACTCATTGTCTGTTGGCAGATACAGCCCTAAAACAATGACAATCTCAGGCTCCTGCAGTTCAGGTGGAGTCTTCTGGAGTCTCAAAGGGACATCACAGTCATAAAACTTTGAAGCAGACAAATAGTCAATAACCTAAGGAACTTTCATCCTTCTCAGTGTATTAACGATTGTAATGTCCCTCAAGTTAGCCAAGATGATGAATTGAATTTTTGTTGTTGGTTGGGTGGGTTTTTTTTGTTCGTTTGTTAGGCTGGACAAGCTGTAAAACTGTGCAACACCCAAAAGAGCTCAAATCTCACCATGTTTTTCCAGTTATTTTTCAACGCTCTCAATGCTTTTTCTCTTCACTAACTTCTTCTACTCAGGGCAAAGAGGGAGCACCAAGACCACCTCATGACACTGCATAGGTACAGTGAGCAATAAGCCAAATGGACAAACAACGAACAGGCAATGGGAAGATTTTACACAGTGCATGTTGAATGCACAGCAGATGTGCAGCCTAGCCAGCTGTGTTTCCTCACGTCAATTTTTCATCCCCTTGTCCCCTCCCTGAAACTACCCAGCAATCTCAGCTATATATTCTACCTTGGATCAAACCAAACCAAACCAACAAAGAAAGAAACCCCCAAACCAGAACAAACCAATCAACCCCAACAACAAAACAAACAAAGAATATACTTTCAGGCCTTACATACAGCATACAGTCTTCACTGAAATCTGAGAAACAGAAATGCTCTACTTGGTTTGAATCTGGAGATAACTGCAGTTCAATCTCAGGTATGCACTTCAGTGTCAACAGCAAAAGAATGGAAACGTCAAAGACCTGCTATTTCCTGATACTTTCTTAAAGCAACCAGATTTTGCTCAGGGCAAACAATGTGAACACTGTTTTGGTTTATTTTTCCTTTTAAAGCAGCAATCCTCCACTGTGGGGTACACCATTGTAGGTTAATCAGTTCCCTTGTACAAGCTCCTTTCTTTGGAGTTAACAGGATTCAAGCCCTTCTTTGGACAGGAAATCTGGAAGTGGTCAGCCAGAGGATCTTGAAGATACAGATAGGTTGGACCAGGAATGCAGCTGGCAAGAACCTAGACTGGGTAAACAGGAATTACACAGCTGTTCTCCTGGCAATTACTAAACATTTCAGACCAATACTACCAGATCTGAAGAGCAGGACAGAACAAAATGCATAGGGACACATTTTCTACTAAACCTTGTTGGTCCTTCCCAAAAGTAGTAAAATGCTTTTTTGAGTGTAAAAATGCTTCCTTCCCTACTTGGAATAAATGCACTTACGCACATTCCTTCCTTTTATACTGTGTACATCTCTACTTGGTGTTGCAAGGTGTTGCAGGAGATGCCTCAGGTGTTACTGATTAACAGCTCACTTCAAGTCTTTTCTGTGCGCCTCAATCAACTCTGCTCTATCAGTCAGGCATCCTGACACTATCCATTCCTTACGGCTTTGCCCTCAGGTGTACCAGACAAATACTAATTCAATAGCTCAAAGTTTACCACATACCAGCAATCTTTCACCAGAGCACAAGCCCCTCCTGCTTGCAACTATGCAGCCCCACAGCACAAGCAGTTCTCATCAAAAGCTCTGTAGGAAGCAGAGTAAGGCAATGGTCTTGCTGCCATCCCAGCCTTCCACATATGAAGAGACTAAAAACTATGAATCAGGAAGTTGGGTTCTGTTAAAGAAAGGCTGGGCCCACTGCAGATAACGCATAGATACCAACAGATGGTAGACAGCTGGACCACCATGCAGTCTACCACCCATTTACTCCTGGAGAACAAGATCTGTCCCTCTTGCCCAAAAGGGGCATGTCACTAGTGGTGTCCCCCAAAGATCAGTGCTGGGCCCCATGCTCTTTAATATCTTTACTGATGATCTGGATGAGGGGATTAAGTCCATTGTCAGTAAATTTGCAGATGACACCAAGCTGGGGGCAAGTGTTAATCTGTTAGAGAGTGGAGGGCTCTGCAGAGGGACCTTGCCAGGCTGGACACATGGACAGAGTCCAACAGCATGAGATTTAACACATCCAAGTGCTGGGTTCCACACATTGGCCACAACAACCCCATGCAGAGCTACAGGCTGGGGTCAGAGTGGCTGGAGAGTAGCCAGGCAGAAAGGGACCTGAGGGTACTGGTTGATAGCTGGCTGAACATGAGCCAGCAGTGTGCCCAGGTGGCCAAGAAGGCCAATGGCATCCTGGCCTGTATCAGGAACAGTGTGGCCAGCAGGAGCAGGGAGGTCATTCTCCCCTGTACACCGCACTGGTTAGGCCACACCTTGAGTCCTGTGTCCAGTTCTGGGCCCCTCAGTTTAGGAAAGATGTTGAGTTGCTGTAACATATCCAGAGAAGGGCAATAAATCTGGTGAGGGGTTTGGAGCACAAGCCCTATGAGGAGAGGCTAAGGGAGCTGGGGTTGCTTAGCCTGGAGAAGAGGAGATTCAGGGGAAACTTTATTGATGTCTCCAACTACCTGAAGGGAGGTTGTAGCCAGGTGGGAGAGCTGGTCTCTTGGGCAACCTGCACCAGAACAAGAGGACACAGTCTCAAGCTGCACCAGGGGAGGGTTAGACTGGATGTTAGGAAGAAATTCTTCACAGAGAGAGTGATTGGTCATTGGAATGGGCTGCCTGGCTAGGTGGTGGAGTCACCATCACTGGAGGTGTTTAGGATACTTGATGGGGTGCTTGGTGCCATGGTTTAGTTGATTAAATGGTGTTGGATGATGGGTTGGACATGGTGATCTCTAAGGTCTCTTCCAACCTGGTTTATTCTGTTCTACTTTAGGGTAGCTGACAAACATGGTGCTTCAAATCAGAAACTGGAGAAAAGAAAAACAATGTACTTTTATTTTGGGTGTATTTCACCCAAATGAAATACTTCTTTTAAAGAAAAAAATAATAATCACCCTTTCCTACACACTGAAGACTGTGTCTGTCCTTCATAAGTACCAGCACTGCTGTTTTGAATTGTTATCCACAGCTATGTCCAGGTATGGACAAAAGGTAGCACCCTCCAGCAAGCTTTCCTGTAACAGCTGCTAAACGATGTTACCCAACCTATACCTCATTGCCTTCCACCTTGAGCCACCAGATCTTCCTCCCAGGCACCAAGACTATCTGATTCAGCTTGATTTGCACACAGCCTATAACCAAAGACCACCTTGCTCTGTGCCTGCAGCTCATGCTTCATGCACACATTCGCCCTTCCAGTGACAGCATTCCTGCCTCTCAGGGGAAGAGGGAATCCCAGGCACAGGATCTCACCCTTTCTCTAACTCCTTTCCCATGGTGCAGTATTTGCAACAAAATATTTACAAGCACAAACACACATGCACACTACAAAGTCCTGTGCAGGGATCTTACCCCTGCATGGCATAATGAGTGCTCCTCAGTCCTGTCATTGCAACAAGCCCAATAATAGTGCAGGGGTGAAGTCAAAACTTTGTAGTCTTGCAAAGCCTCCAAAGGCCAAGGCAGTGCCAAGTGACATGCAGCTCTCTCTGAAAAATGGAGGCAGAAGAAGTAAAGACAAATCACTGCAAACACTGGAAGATTGGTTTCTGGTTTAAGTATTGCATCAGAAAATAAGCTAAGACATTCTTCTGCCCCTCTGCATGCAGCTACTGGCACATGTAGTCTTATTGCCAAATGTGACCACTAACAGTCCATGCAGACTGCGCTATGGAATTAGTCATGCCAATCCCAGTATGGTTTGGCTGACAGCAGAACAACAACAGCAAAAGTGTCAAGAGCACTGGTAGTTCCTATAAATAAATAACAGACAATGTTTACATTTGTGTCAAACCCATGCTTTGGGGGGGAAAAAGAAAGTTAATTCACCCAAGAGCACTTTGATCTTCTGACAAATCATTTCCTGATTCAAGTTGAAACAACACAAAGGACTTTGGACACCAACCAGCTGTCGCCCTTGCACTGTAAACTGGCACTAAATCCCACAGAGCCAGAAAGATTTAGGTGGTGGGAGGGGAGCAAATGGTCCAGTTGCATTCACAGCATGTGAGAAGTTTGTGCTGGAGAAGCAATTCCTTCTCCTGCAACCTGATGCAAGATGACAGAACAGAGAGCCATCAAAGTCATGACAGTAAAACCACTGTCAGGACACTTCAACAAGACAGAACCATAGCAAAACCAGTTGGACGGACTACTACCTAGGGGTGAAAGGAGATGGGGTTTGGTCAGTGGTGGGTTTTGTTCATTTCTTTGCTCTCCCAAGGATGCTTACACACTGACAGATTCCCAAATGCAATGACCCCTTCATGACCTTTGGGCCTGAGCTGAGTAAGAGAACAAGAAGTGAGCTTAACAAAGATCTGAGACAGCAGATGGGAAAAGTGAAGGCAGAGCTGAGGTTTAATAGCCATCTCCTTTTGTCCTGTTTAAAACAAAGCACGCATGCACTTACTTGCAAGCTTAAAAAAAAACCAAACAAACCATAAAACATACCAAAACCAAAACCACCAAATCCAAACCAAACACATCTAGCAAAGTATGCTCGCAGACTTTCAGCGTCCTCTCTGGTATTCTCTCACATACATTCCTATCTTTTTAGTTGCCAAATGCTATATTTGTAGTAGAAACACAAAAAGGAAATGTAGCTTGGGGAAAGTGGATTAGCAACACAACTTGCTAGATAGTTCTGTTATGATGAACTCTTAATTAAAAACTTTTTTAATTCAAGTTGTTGAAAGAGAGTCTGCAGAACTAGGTAGTTTCTTCCAGTCTACATCCCCATTTTAATGGATGTGTTTACTAGCAGGCTTTGAGAAACTGATTCTACTATCTTATTGTATGAACAGGTCATAATAAACAAACCAAAAAAGTTACTGTCTAACCACTGAGACACTCTTAATGTCTATTAACTTATTTTTACTACTGGTAGTATAAAACTGAACATCTGAAACTTCTCTTTGTGGCAGACTTATTACTCTTGTATTATTTTTCATGAAAACAAGTTGTAGTGGCCAGGCAGCTCTCAGATGTGCTGCTCAACGTGCCACCTGCCTAGATCCAACTGGGTCAGTATCTTCAAACTTAGCAGCACAAAGGGATCAACTCGATAAAACTCATGCCTAGCACTTTGAACTGCCTAATGCAAGATTCAAAGCTGTCATTACTCCAAGTCTCTCATGGGGCTCTCTTGTGATGCAAATAATGTACAATCCCAGACACAAAAAGTCATTAAACTGGAATTAGGAATTATAAGTAACAAGCAACTTGAAGGAAAAAAAATCAGGGTTAAAAGGAACAGGGAAGAAAGATGCACAAAGAAGAAAGTAGGAAACAGCTGCTTACAATTACACTTCAGGCAAACACAGGTACAAGGACAGGAGGGCTCTCTGCTGAGCAGCCTCCACCACAGGCTCAGCCTGCCTACCTTCCCTAGTGCAAGGCTTGCACCCACATCACCCTTCATCCCTCTAAGCCTGACACTCTTTGCCACACAGCCCTGCCAGTGGGCTGAGAGCACTGATAGCATTTTAACTCTGCAGCCTCCTGCTAAGCCTGCCAGTCACATCAGTTTGCAGACAAGGCTGATACCAGCAACAAGCCAGCCCTGTTCAACACAGAGCCAGTGCCAGCCCATCTGCAGCCAAGCTCCCCACAGCTCCCCAGCTGCTGACCAAACAGGGAACTGAGTAAACCAGCCAACAGCAGAGGGAAACACTCACATGGCATTAGGTCAAGAGTTAAAATCTCAGTGATCTGCAAGTTCCATCATGAACAAGACTGATGAATGCCAGAGCCACACAGAAGAGAAACGTGGCTACATATAAAACATCCAGCCTCTGATGCAATTTCTGTCACTTTGGATTGCCCGCAAGGTGGAAGTAAGCAGCCTCTTCCCCTCAGACATAAACTAAACTATGACTTAAAATGAAAATGTCAAGATACAGTTGAGGAAATTGATAGAGCTAGTGGAGTTGTTAGACTGAGATGCTGAGCTGATGTAAGACAAGACAAATATCCCTTTTTTTGTTACACAAAATAAAACTAAAAGCTTTCTTTGCCTGAAACTCCATCATTAACTTCAATATTGGTCCTGACCATCATTCATGTCATCTAACTTCATCTCGATACAGTCATCCAAGAAAAATTATGAGACATTCATGGAATACAACAGTGTTTTTCCACAGTAACAAAGCATGAGTCATAAAGGAAGGTACAACAAAAATGTGGCTATTCCTCAACCTGAATGTAGAGACCCCTGTAGCAACCAGCTGTCAATTAACCGATTAACAGCAAAGGAAATCAAAAGATTAGTTCAAAAAAACATGTGTAAATGAGGCTAGAAGAGTGTTCATGGTTAAGAAAATACCCGATTCCTACCTAGAGCAGGAAGAGCTCAAGTGATGACTAGTGGCTGAAGGCAAAGGGCAGTGATGGGGCTAGCCCACAGCCCACACTATCCTGCTGCAATCAACCAAGGCTAGAGAGCACTCATGAAAGCACCTGCGGCACCTCAGCACATTTGTATGTTGTGACCCCTGGCCACTATTTGGTTTATCTCAGGCTGGATTTCATTCTGTTTCTGAGAAGATAACAAAAAGGCAAGTTCTTAAGTACGTGTGGACAAGACAAGGTTCAGGCCAACATTCCTTGACAGGAAAGGTTTCCTCTTTGTGAACTTCCATAAGATAGTATGTGTACCTTTTATTAGATATACAGACATTTTCTTTGCAATGCTGGGGCTTGAACTTGGTACCAAGAATAGCTCAGTATGTCTATTTTTTCCACTTCCAAAGCAGAACATCTTGTAATACAGCAGTAGCCTGTAAAGCTGCAGTAGTCACACACTGCTGTTACAGTCAGAGGCAGCTATGTCTTCCAACAGACACACTTGCAACAAAGAAAAGGAATTGCACAGCTTCTGCAATAACCTCTTTAGACAAAGTTCAAAACTAGCAGTAATTTCATAACAACCTGAAAATGCAAAGGAAAGGATGGCTTTCCAAGAAAAAGTTTTACTTGTCAGGTTTGACAGAGGACCCTGAATTCAGTGAGGGACAGCTCTGTCATTTCTTTTACTTCTTCCATTTTATTCTTGTTACCCCCCTTTTCTGTATTGTCTAAGAAACTCTGAATAAACAGAGTGAGCATTCAGGGACAGGGTGAAAGAGGAGGAGCAGGCACAACTTGACAGGCAGTGAATAAAGCATGCGCTAGATAGAAAAGTTACAGGAAATAAAAGGAGTCCAGAGAGCCGAGACAGAGGAACAGCAAAAGCATGAGAACAGCCAAGATGCTTCACAGACACGTCTGGGCAAACATTCAAGGCCACAAGACAAAACTACCAGAAGCCAGGAGTTACATCATGCTTCTTCATACCACAGCAAAAGCTGTCCTGACCATCTCCCAGAAGGGACACACAGGCAATGCCAACAACTTCCACTCTGGTATCTTGCTCAGAGTTGGGAGAAACCAGCTGTGTTAGACATCCAGGCCTTTCCTAATCCTTCTTAATAAATAGGCAGCTGGTAATCAACCTGGCTTAAATGGTCAAGACAAGGCAATGGGCACAAATGGGACTATCAAGTCACCAGCTTAGTCAGGAGGCAGACTGGCTAGCATGGACCAAGAAGAGCTGCACACTGAACAAATTTAATCTCCAGTATCAAACCCACTATCTCTATCAGGAATATTTTAAGAAGCCTCATATTCCCATAGTACAGTCAGAAGTTTCCTGATAACTCTCCACAATTGTTTTCCTTATTCTCCTAAACCAGAATGAAATTTACTTCAGTTTCTCAGGACATGGTGCTGAAACCCCCATCTCCATGAGCTACTCAGCCATATTGCTGTGGATTCTCACTGTGCTGCAGGCTAAGCAGGTTGTAGGAAGTAACATTTCAGCTGACTTGAATTTACTTCTGCATTCAAGTCAAAACCATCTAAGCTAAGGCAGATCCCTTTATAGCAAAAGACAGGATAAGACACTGCAGTTAGATCCTCACCTGCAAACCACTGTTACTTTAACAGTCAAATCTAAGTCTTTGCAGTCTAGACATGGTTTAGCAAGTGCTTTTATGTGAGTAACTAATTTCAAGAGAATACAATTCTTAAAGGAATTAGATAACTCATTACATGTGAAGTTTTATCTGGAGCTTACCTCAGTTTTAGCAACAAAAACCTCACTGGAAAAGACAGCTTAACCTGACTGCTCAAGCATCAGTCCAAGCAGAGCTTTTACTTAGGGAAGGAAGGAAAAGAAAATGCTCCTCTTTGACCTTAACACTTTTCCAAAGTTTAGCCTTCCACAAAAGGCTTTCTGTTCAGAGCAAGAGCATTGACATTACAACTCTGCAGCAGAGAACCATGAATCTTGAGACAATAAAGAACACAGACTTCCATCCCTTACTCCAGCATTGCCTGTATTCTTTGTACTAGTCTTGGTTTCAGCAAACAAAAAAGGAGAGAGAAAAGGCACATTCATAGGATCTACTGCTTCTGAAGTACAGTACAGATATACTTGTCACATTTTGCAGAACCTCCCGTGATCACACACCTATCTATGGAAACTTAAATCAGGAATATCAGAACAGCTTTGTGGCTTGACAACTTTTATATTGAAATCAAAGTGATGAGATACTCCAACTCCACCAAAGCAAATTTGACTAAGCTTTAATATACATATACAAAACTGCTGTTGGATGACAGAAAAATCTTAAGTGCTGGCACTGTTGTGCTCCTAGCTGTGCATAAATACACTTTTTTATTGCTATATTTGATGTGCTCAAAGACTGTAGTAGAGTGCTAGTAAGACACAGGGAGTAGCAGCCCAGTGTCTCTAAAGACTGAATGTGTAGGAGAGAAAGCCTTACATACCCAGTTACTACTTCTACAGGGCAACACCAGCCATCCCTCCTCCTTGTAACAAGTCTCAGCACTGATAGAAGAATGCTTATAACTGGATGCCACGTCAATACTGTATTAACCAGTTCTATTTAACCCCTGTACTTGAATGCTAGAGGAAACATAAAGCAACCCATAAATCACCCCATTTTTACTCAAACATATGAAGAGATCCTATTTTCTGCAACTTGCTAAGGAGACAACCCTGACTTTTTTCTTTTTTTTGTGATGCAAATTAGAAGTTGCCTGGAGGAAGAGGGATAAAATAAAAGCTCTTTTAACTGAAATTACAATGCAACTTCCTCCCTGCACAACAGTCAAAGAGACAACAGCACCCACTGTGTCTGCACCAGAACTCCACCACTCTCCTTCAAACTGTACACATACAAATCTCTGGTCCATTATCTTCACCACTGCATGCCTGTCACCTCACTCACCTGCAGTCACCCGAAAGATCTAGAATCATGCAGAACCTGCATCAGATGCATTCAGCTGTCCTTGAAACTGGAGGATGCAAATCACTGCCCTTACATGAAGATGTAGTTACAAGGAAACTCCCTTACCAAGCATTAACAGCCTACAAAGCAAAACACCACCCCAAATGAAATTCAGCTCAGGAATGTGAGCTATGTGGGCAGGGGGGCTCTGATGGATATTGGGGGAGGACAGAAGCAGGCAGGTTGCTTTCACAATCGGTAGTGGTTTCCTGTCCAGAGCAGACCAGCCTAGCTGCCTTCCCTCATCTCATGTCTGTGCAGGCACAGGCATGCCAGCATACACAGAGGTTGGGAATGTGAGCAATGTGGAGCAGGGGCCAGCTGGAGGGGATTCGATGCCCAGGAGAGAGGGATTGGAGCAGGTATTCGGGAAATAACACAACAAGACCAAGAGGTAGCTGGAGTTGCTCCAGAGTTGCAAGACTCCCTTTAAGAGGGAGTCCTTGGAGGGGCTAGAAGTCCAATCAACTGCAAACAAGAGAAGGGTCCCTCCTTGTCCCACTTGGTCATGATTGTGAAAACAAAACTTTACATAAAGCTTTGCAATAAACCTGTCATCAGTTTAATCTGAAACAATCTGCAGGTCTCCAGGTTCGTGGCTAGTTGCTGGTAAGAAAAATGTACTGGCATTAAAAGTAATAAACACACGCACTTCACACTTCCTGAGCCAGAGATATGATATTCAGCTGTAGAAGCACAAGCCTTTTCTGCCCCAGGCTAACAGAAGACAGAATTGCTACAGAAAAACAGACCTGAAACCCGCTTGGGTCTACTTCAGCCAAAACTAACAATTTCTTACATCATGAATCAGTCACCTGCTATTTTTAAGGCTTTTGAAGAACTCCATTTTATTTCTACCATTTTCTCAGTTCACAGACCTGGGTCCAGCTACAGGGACAGTGATGCACACTGCCTTTCCAGATGGTGCTGCAGCAAGCCCGGAGGGGCTCATGCCTGTAGCCCGCGGGTACCTCCCACCACCAGGTCTCGCAGGAGTGAGCACTGACTGCATCTCCTTAGCACGCCTACTGCACAACTCGTGACAATCATGATGTGTGCATGAACACAAAGAAGGGCTTGTTTTCCTTACACTTCCCCAGCTGAGAAGGCTCCCAGCAGCCACTAGTATTTTTGTTGATGCGACCAATCTCACACATTGCTTAAAAACATGACAACAGTCACAAGCAGCAGCAGTGATGGGGTGTGAAACTGCAAGAAAAACATAAGAGATAAAGACTGATAAAGATCGAACAATAAATCACAGATGGAATCAGGATCAAACCAAGGCAGGCACACATCAGAGCCCTTATCGACTAGAGAAAAAAAAAGGAGACTGAAACAGGCCACCACACTGCAAGAATGAAGTAGTGTGCATGAAGTTTGTCAACCTAGTTAAACAATGCTGACAAGACACCTAAACAGTAGCTAATCACGCCTACAACATTTTCAGCACCTCCTGGTCAGAGAGATTCAGTGCCATGGTCTTCTTGCAGGTGATTTTATCTCATCTGGAAAAATCACCAACTTGCCATGCAAAACTGCTGGTAAAGCACACATGGAGAAAAGTGCTAGGGATGCCAGAATAAGAATAGAATTCATCTAAGCAAAGAAAACTTCTCAAGACCTTACCAAAAAGAAAACACCAACAAAAGCAAACAAACAAAACCCACCACAAAACAAACAAATGACAAGTTAAAAGTTTAAGAATGAGTTCAATACCACATGTCAGGAAAGAATGTAACTTAAACTAAAAATCTCTTCTTGTGTTGTTTTTTGTTAAGTCTTACACTTAGTCTGGGGTAAAGACTGTTGTTTTAAAAGCAAAGTTGTTTGCTGAAAAATGTGAAGTGTGGTTTTGAAAAAAATACCATGAAGCAGCTTAATTCTAATCCCACTCATGTAAATCTGCATGAACACCTGAAAAGAGCCAGACCACTTTTAAGGTCTTTAAAAAAGAAACACCAAGCCTGACTCCACTGCTCGAGAGCCCTAACTGTCTGCCGGGCTGTTGTTTTCGGGTTTGTTTTGTTGGGTTTTCTTAATATCAAAGCTATCTTTTCAGCAAAACTGTCCAAGGGCTAAAACCGTGAATACTTTAAAAAAGGAGACTTTCTGCTTTTTGGGTTGTTTATGGAAAACTGGAGATTATGTACAATTTAAAGTCACTTTAGAACTTGTATTTCTATTAACAACTTCCTTGTGATGTGGTTTCAAATTTGAGTGACAACTGCTTTTCACTCAGGAAGCCCATTTTTAGTTGCCAGACTCTAAAAGACAAGGAGTTTCTACTACCAGATGGGCAGAAAGCTGGAGAACCCAGAGCAGGTTTAAGACAGCAAGTGAAGGACTCTGAAAAACACAACAGCTACAGAATCCTACTTAGATGTAGCTTTAAAGTCCCACCTTAGTATAGCTGTATGATATCTCAATGTTCATATGCAGGTTTGACAACTCTCCTCCACTTTGTTAGGATTTCTCCAGTCATCCTGTACTCATCTTTTACTTCTGCTCTCCTGTGCGCTTACACAGCACAGAACAAAAAAAATTAAGCCTCGCCTGCCAAATTACTTCTGCTTCCTGTCCCCATTTGCTCCAGAAACCCAATTACAAAGTTAACTCATGCTAATAGAGCCTGAAGGGATGTGCACTCACACCTCAGCTACATGACAGGTCACAATGAACGACCAGTATAATTTTCAGCCTGGTTTGGTATCTGAAATGTAAACAATGAGCATTAATATTATCTATTGCGGAACTGCAGGTCCATCTTAGTCTGAGTAACTGGAGTGAAAAAACACCCTCACACATCTGAAAACACAAAACCCCCAACATTAAGCAAACAAACAAAAAAACCCACCACAGTAGGGCTGACCTCAGCAAAGTTCTACCCTGAAGAAAAATACAGCTAACGAGACAACTGAGTCTGTTGAGGTGCACCCACTCATTAAAAAATAGAAAAAGAGCAAAGCTTGGGTCTGGTACAGCCCTCCAAAAGCTGGTCTGCAGTGCGAAGTGGATTAGGTCTTAATACATCTACCTACTAACACTGTAAGGATGCTGAAGAGAAGGAGTTGAAACAATACTTGTCTATCAGCTGGGTCAATAGCAAAGCACTAGTGAGAAAACCCAAAAGCTTAGATTGCCTTTGCCAAACTGCCAAAGAGAGAAGCGCTATCACTTTTTCCCTATTTCTCTGCTGTCAGATGTCTGGAAATCAGATACAAACCCTGCAATATTGTTTCATTTAGTAATTATGCATGGGTCACGTCTTCATACTTTAGTCTCATAATCAACATCATGGCAGTCCTTTGTTACTTTTTATACTCTGATGTTCAAACACTTCAGAGCCAAAAATGAAGCAGAAGGCTCTCTCTATGAATAGAATAGAAAGAATTTCTTGCCCAGTCAACACAAATCTTGGCAAATTCTCCCAATAGAAATACTGAACAGTCACACAGAACACTCATGCTTCTTTCCCTGTCCAAACCAGATTAGTTTGGACTCTTAAAGTTCTTCTGCATCTTCAGATGCTGAGACAGTGATGAAAAGAGCACAATTTGCACGGTTCACTATTGTCTGAGGTCCTTGGGCTTTTTTTGACACAGATGTTCCAAAACAGCTCAGGAATGAGCCCCATCCTTTTCTCATTTAACAGCTCACAAAGTGAATGAAAACAGCCACAGGAGCCCCGCTACCCACAGCCATGTTTATGCACCTAAACAAACACATTCAACCTCTGACATTGTCTCTCTTTAGGGAAGACTCCCAGGGAAAACAGCTGCGGGCGTGGTGTTTGGGGTTTTGTTTGGTTGGCTTTTAACTGAAAGAGTCAGAATAACTCAGGGGAAATCACAGTTTTACACTAAGCTCTTCTATCTTTGAGACAAAACAAGTTGCAGGCCAGTGGCACATATGAATATGAAATACAAAGCAAGGAGCTTTCCCAATCCCACTCACAGAGCACAATGCTTCTGATCATCATTCACCAACACAGTCCTAATGGACCAGATTTTAGAACAGGTCATGGCTTCCAACAGTTTGCAAGCTTGGCTAGCAGCCTTAGTACCATCATTTTCATGTTTATTAATTCCTGAAACAAGCCCATAGTGCCACTGAGTGGCTTTCCACCCTGTCTTGCTACACTGGCACAGCACATGGGACACTGGGCACACAGAGAATACCCGGGGGAGTATTTTAGCAGGTTTGTTTCCAGACAGATCAGTGCTCCAATCCATTTTGTTCCACAGCCACATAAATATTAGCACCATCACAAAGCAGTTGGCAGCAAAAGTGCAAGAGGAGAACTCATTGCTTTCAGACAGGCCCAGATCTACCTGAAAGGCTCTGTGGCACCAGCAGTTGCAGTCAAAGAGAAAGGGACAGAAAGTAAAATTTCATACACTCAGGGGACCTGCAGTCAGGAGAGGCATCCTCTTGCTTCAGAGCACTGGTACTTACAGCAGGCTTAAGAGGTCTCCAAGCCAGAGCAGACCAGCAATCCATCATGGGAAGTATGGTGCTCAAGAGACCCAACTAGACACCACTACCTACCTGGACATCAACCACAACCAACCACCAACCAAGTCAGAGGTGCCCAGCATACACAGTTGCAGAGACATTGGAGAAATAGCCCATGTTGTGCAGGTAAAAGATTCTTCTCACACTACTATTTCTTTGTCCTGTGCTCTGCGTGCCATGCAATACTCCAGCGCTTGCACACACTGTGCAATGGAGGTACCATCCTTGAGACCAGAAAGAGGCTGGGATACGCCCCACTGCCCAACACCCTCCCACCATT
The DNA here is from genome assembly GCA_011125475.1 of Melanerpes aurifrons. NCBI lineage: Eukaryota > Metazoa > Chordata > Aves > Piciformes > Picidae > Melanerpes > Melanerpes aurifrons. Next base: position 3,385,422 of record WWNC01000003.1, read on the forward strand.
ACTTTCATCAGAACATTTTATGGAAATGCCTAGTTTCAGGGAAATGTAATTACAACCTCCAACCCATCAGGGGAAATATCTGAGTCCAGTTGTGGCCCCTGTGTGCAACAGGAAGGCTGTACACTGAACAAGCTTATAAAAGGGCCAAACTCTCTCTGGCAAAATTGCTTACAATTAAGTTCCAACTGCTCTTGTCAGGCTCTTCCATCTACTCACATCTCTAAAGAATTAAAAGGACATTCAAAACACAGATTCATGACTTATGTTTAATTGTCAGCTGTCCTTCCCCAGGGCAGTCCTAATTAGAAATCAGAAACATTTTTTGACCAGAGAAAGACAAAATTTTGGCATTAACTGCCAAGGGAAGCCTGTGGGAGAATTTTAAGTCTAACATGATGACGCCTTCTAAGTTGTGTTTTAGCCAAACTAGTCATTGGGCTTAATACTGGGGTAAGAGCCTCGCACCTGAGACAGTCTGGGAGTGAGACTGGATGCTCTTGCCATCTGTCCTGAATGACAGAAGTCTTTTCATTACTAGCAAAGCTCAGGAAGCATTTTTGTTATTTACTACAGCACATTAAAAGTAATTTCTTTTCCTCATCACAGGCAAGTACACCTTTAAAGCTGAAGAAGTGACCATCACCATCGACATGTTCCTGCTATTTTGAAGTTTGCCAGGGAACCTTTGGCAAGGTGAAAACACAAATATAGGCTAAACCAGTATTCAGGTTTAACTACAAGTCTCAGCACTGATGTCATGATTTCAGACAGTTTCCCAAAGTAAAATACAGAGGCAGTGTTCAGAGTCAGAGAATTAACTAAACTTTAGAGCGTCATTTACAGCACAACACTACTAGAAGTAATCTGCACAAAATACATAAGCCGCAAAAAAAAAAATCATCTATTATGCTGGTTGTTCATTTTTGACATGCATTATTACTTCCCTTCAAGGTCCTAGTCTTCTGACAGCTGGGAATAGCCATAAAATGTGCTTGTCATTTCCCCTCTATAAGAAATATCTATAAAGACAGCAAGAGATAACCGTGCTGGGAGTTGACAAGCCTAAGTGGTTTCCTCAATTCTCCATGAGATGCTTAAATGCATTTTTTTCCAGCACCACCAATTATTCAAATACTCAGATACTATTAAGATACTTAAAATAAGTAATTTCCCTCTAGAATCAAACACATCATAAGTCTGGTCATTAATCTGAGTCTCTGGTCAAGACAAACTTGTTTTGGTGCTTAAATAAGGTATAGAGATATTGTGACTTTTATATATCTCTACACAGATCAAACAACAACTTCAAGTAAATCCTGGAAAAATACAGCTGGCATTTTGAACCATCTGTAAGCTACATTTAGTCCATCTTTAAGAAGTTAGGTGGAATCAAAACTTTTAGCAAGCTGCTTCTTGTTGCTTCATGTTGCAATACCCCACAAACATCATCATCATTATGACATGATATCCTAGTTATTAGCTTAACACTTCTAATCTTGCCACAGCTCGCCAAAATCTAGATAAAATTCATACTCACGCACGTATGGACTCACAAAGCTTTAAAGCCGCTTTGCATGTTCTGTGTATCTTCCCTTTCTAGAGCACAATGGCAAATTCAGGTGAATCGGACAGTCCAAGCAGGGATGTCTGACACTTCTTCTACGGCTCATTAGCCAATTCCATTAGCTAAATGGCTAGGAAAAAAACCCTTCTTCTCCGTGACCTATCACTACACTAGGTGCTGACACCACAAGAAAATCTGCAACTGTCTTCAATTAACAACTAATGTTTTAGTAACTAAAAGCACAATCAGCTGCCTGCTTCTGACAGCTCTTCACCCTGGTTCTGCATCATTTGCACAAAAAAAAAAAAAAAAAAGACTCTTCATTTAGATGTTTTCATTTCCCTTTCAGCATCTATTATTTAGAATCATAGGGCAAGGCTGAAAGTGAGACCACCAGCTGTACCAGAAGTTTGCAAGCCTGAGAAAATTGCCAGAGAAAAAGCAAAGATACTTAGGTGGAGCAACTGAACAGGCTCATTTTATACAAAAGTCACTCACGTTAATGAGAAATATTGCTAGTTTTCCCAAGGAAGCTGGATTTGTAGAGATCCACTAATCAGCCACCTAAAAGAATCTAGTTTTCAACCTAAGGACCCTGCTTTATTCTCAGTTTCTCCAGTGCAACTTTAAAGTAAAAACTAATCTCCAAAGAAAGCAGGTGTGTACAAATTATAAAACCAAAAACACCAAGTAATCCCATATAGGCTGCAGTGGTAAAGAAGTTGTCACCAAATTCCCCAGAGTGACCATCAGTAATTAATTTAACAGCCATATCATGTTTGCCACTAAAGAACCATACACCTGAGCTGATTTTAATCTAGCTAGAGCTCTGACAATAAATTAAAAAAAAAACCAAACACCCAAAAAAAACCCAAAACCAAACACCAACCTTGCTGTGACATTAGACAAAATAAGTACAAAGAGTTCAGCATACAATCAAATCCCACCAAGGACACGGTCAGCAAAGTCACAGATGTTGCCCCAGCATCAGCGTGACCCATGCTTCCTCACACCCAGCAGTGTGGGGGTACTCACACAACAAATTCCCACACCCAAGTCCCCTTATGCCTTACACACCAAAGCTGCAACCTCTTTTGCTCAAAAGGGATGGAGGAAGCACCTAGGCTTCCCTGCAATAGGACACTTGTCTTCTGTTGAGGCAGTTCTGGGGTAGGATCTCATTTTTAGTCACTAAAACAAGGCTGGTGTTCCCAGAAGAGAGACAAAAAAGAGAAAAGACTTCAAAGATACTGCTGCTTGCAGGTGGGTTGGGGGCAGCCCCCTTGCTACCACCCAGCCCCACTACTGCCCTTGCTGTAGCACCTGCTCTCTTTGAAAAACTAACTGCAGACCTGGAGACCTAAGCAGCATTCCCAAGGGCATGAAACCTCATCTCAACAAAAATGTCAGGGCTCTCTTTGTACACCTTAGGCACTTATTAAATTAGTTCAGCTTTTCTGAACCTCACATTAACCCAATCAGCCTCCTCTCACTTATCTCTTATTTTCCTTTCTGCCTAACACATACTCGCACAGCCTTTAATCAGATCCAGTCACCCTGCCAGAAGGCGTGAAATAAAAGGGTAAAATACACCCGACATTTTTAATTAGTAAATTGTTATGGTTACCTCTCTTGGTTAGTCAAGATCCAAGGCTGTCAAGTATGCTACTGAACTGCCAGATGGGCTCGGCTGCTAGTTTTATGTTTGAAAGCTTCTATTTAACAAAAATCACACTAAACCTGACCTTAGCATCAATACCAGAAAGTTAAACCTAGCTTAGTCTTATGTGAAATCCAGGGCCAAGGAAGTCACAAGAAAGTCACTGTCATTACCTTGGCTTATAATTACGCCTCAATCAGTCTGTACACGTAACTATGTATCAAGCTGTTGGACCCCAAAATGTTGTTTCGGAAAGTTTATAGTTTTCAAACACTTTAGGATGTCTGTAAGAGCTTTTCGAGATCCATAAAGAACAGCCAAAGTTAAAGTATACTCATGAGCCCAAGACCTCCCCCCGCACCCCTCATCCGAAAGAAAATTCTCTTCTGCTATATGTAAAGTGCCAGCTCACAAGCTCGAGTACCCCCAAGACAGTCCGTTTGCAGAAAGCACTGCTGAGGATGCCACCCATTCCCCACATGCCGGTATCCAGCCCCGCTCCCTTCTTCAGTACCGGCGCTGCCCACGCCGTCCAGCCGCGCTTCCATCCCTGGACGAACAACAAGGCGGTCGGCGCCGAAGGTTCGAGGGAACTACAGGAGCTGCGGTGGGCGTACCGTAGCTGCTCTAGGAGCTCACGGCTCTGACCAGTACAGTGTAAAGGCAATAGCTACGGCATACCTTCCCTGCTCTGAAGCAGGCGTGGGATGCAGGGCTGAGCAGAACGCACTCGTCTGTGCCCCCCCCCCCCGCCCCCCCCGCCCCGCCAGACACAGTTACGCACTTTCACTCCAACTGGAAAGCTGGTACCGGTACCAACAACCCTCGGCGACGTGGTCGCACCCTGCTCCACCGGGACGGCCTCTTTCCTCCTGGTGGGGTAGCACCATGGCAGACCGCTCGCTCCCTGCGATGGACAGACTCAAAGCATCCCCCAACCCCCACACCCTGTGGCGCGCCGCTCTGCCCGGCGAGAGGGGCAACAGTCTCGTCGCCCCCGCCCGCCCCGTCTCGTCCCGTCCCCATCCCCCGCTCGCCGCTCACCTCCGGGCTCGGAGCCCCGGCACGACCGCCGGCCGGGGCAAGGGGGAGGTGGTGATAGTGTTGGGGCACTCGACAATCCCACAACAAACCACAGTCTCCCCTGCAGCCTGCACCGCCAGGAGCCCGCAAACTCCTCTCGTAGCCGCTTTGTACCCGCCGGTGACCTGCACTGCGGCTGCGCGCTGCCCAAAATCAACAAGGCGCGCTTCCAACCTGCCTGCCGGCACCCTCGGCCCTACTGCGCCCCCCACACTCAGCAGGGCCTTTCCTTCACCCAGGGTCATCGCTTCCCAAGCAGTGTAAATCTGCTCCTTGACAGGGCAAACTCTGCAGCCCCCGACCGCGTTCCCTCTGACAGTGTAAACCGGCCTGCACTTTCGGCAGTGTAACCCCCATTTCCCCAACAAAGCAGCTCCTCCGCACAGCAGGGCAGAAGGTTTGGGGCTAGTTCTGGGGGCGCACGGCACTGCGCGCCCGTGCAGCTCCGGAGATGCGCCGGAGGGAGAGGGCTGGCGGCAGAGGCCAGGACGATGCTCCAGCTTCCACCGAGGAGCCTGCGGCAGCGGGGTGCCTGAGTTCCTGTCTGGGGCAACAGGGCTACCGTCGAGGCTGCCACTGAAAATGTATCATCCGTGGAAAAACCTCTCTGGGTGTGGTATCTTCCCTGCGCTCGGGCTGGAGAGACTGACAGAAAGCCCGCTAAAGGAGCACGGCAGGGTTTGGGTCAGGTCTGATACCTGGTCAAGGCTGGCACTGGCTGGTGCCAAGAGACTGGGTTTCCCTACAGGATGTTGTCATAGGAAATGCATTTTTTTTTTTCCCCCTCCCAGGGGAGAGGAGCCCCGGGAAAGTGTGCCCATCCACTGCCAACTATTCTGTTGCATGGGGCTGAATGTCACCTTTGGCCAAGGCTTTTAAAGAAGAGCAAACTGCAGCAGGTCCCTCTATACTGCTTTGTGAATCTCAGTTGAGAAGTCATGTTTTAAACCTTGTTTGTTGACCTTTACTGGCCAGAACAGGCTGTCTCTAAAGCCTTTTCTCCTGTCAAAAGACACAGCAGCCCATCTTTTATAAGTCTGGAGTGTCTTGCTTCAGTTGGAGTATTCCTCCAGCTCTTCAGGTACTATCCTTATTGATCAGAGGGTTCTAGATTAGAATTAGAATTAACCAAGTTGGAAGAGACCTTTGAGATCATTGAGTCCAACCCATCACCCAACACCATCTAATCAGCTAAACCATGGCACCAAGCACTCCATCCGGTCTCTTCCTAAACACCTCCAGGGATGGTGACTCCACCACCTCACTGGGCAGCACATTCCAATAGGCAATCACTCTTTCTGTGAAGAATTTATTTTTAATGTCCAGCCTAAACCTCCCCTGGCGCAGCATGAGGTTGTGTCCTCTTGTTCTGGTGCTCCTGGTTGCCTAGAAGAGACCAACCCCCACCTGGCTACAACCTCCCTTCAGGTAGTTGCAGAGAGCAATAAGGTCTTCCCTGAGCCTCCTCTTCTCCAGGCTAAGCAACCCCAGCTCCCTCAGCCTCTATATTTAGAATAGAATAAACCAAACCAGGTTGGAAGAGACCTTCAAGATCATCGTGTCCAACCCATCAACCAATCCAACCCACCCAAACAGCTAACCCATGGCACCAAGCACCCCATCAAGTCTCCTCCTGAACACCTTCAATGACGGCGACTCCACCACCTCCCCGGGCAGCTCATGCCAATGGGCAATCACTCTCTCTGTATAGAACTTCTTCCTAACATCCAACCTGAACCTCCCCTGGCGCAGCCTGAGACTATGTCCTCTTATTCTGGTACTGGCTGCCTGGGAGAAGAGACCATCATCCGCCTGTCTACAACCTCCCTTCAGGTAGTTGTAGAGAGTGATAAGGTCACCCCTGAGTCTCCTCTTCTTCAGGCTGAGCAATCCCAGCTCCCTCAGCCTCTCCTCATAGGGCTGTTGTTCCAAATCCCTCACCAACTTCATTGCCCTTCTCTGGACTCGTTCCAGCAAGTCAACATCCTTCCTAAACTGAGGGGCCCAGAACTGGACACAGTACTCGAGGTGTGGCCTAACCAGTGCAGTGTACAGGGGCAGAATGACTTCCCTGCTCCTGCTGGCCACACTATTCCTGATGCAGGCCAGGATGCCATTGGCCCTCTTGGCCACCTGGGCACACTGCAGCCTGTGGTGAAGGCACATTATGCCCCAATACTGAATCTTGTCCCAGCATGTGGGCAAGTTCCCCCTCCCACTAGGAGGAAGACAAAAGCCAAGGCATTAGCCAGGCTTGCACGCACCCAGCGCATGCAGTGCTCGTGCAGACACCAAGTATGGGCATAATTCTAGCTTCACGCTTTCTATAGGCTGAAGCCAGTTGCTTATGAGAGTGCCCATTGGTCAAGCCCAGCCTCGAGGAATCTATAAGTGTCACCCCAGTTGGTGAACACGTTGTCCCCTCATTCACTTTGTCTCTGTGCTTGCTCGAGAGAGTAACTCTCGAGCTGCAGCCTTTGCCATTGAGCTTATTGTTGTTAGCTTCTGTTATACATGCATGCATACTGGAAGCCTCTGCATCGTTGAAGAAGCCCAGAGGGAGGACCTTCGCTGAGCCTGAGGAGCTCAGCATTGCTACAACCAGTCGTGCCGATCGGAAGAGCCCATCGTGCCACCGGAGGACTGGACCAACCCCCGCGGATAAGATCTGCCCAGTTGCCGGGGAGAAGGGACTTGATCAATACCGAGTCCACGTATGCTTAACCCCGCCGTAGCGGGAGAGGAGCCGCCGAGTGCCGCTCTGAGGAGCCGCCGAGTGCCGCTCTGAGCCCTGTGAATTCCAGGGAAAACCAGAGCATTGTTCGTGCTTTTATTGCACCGGACCCGGGACCACTGCGAGAGTCCTGTTGCTCCTTTAACCTCATTAAAGAGAATCCGCCGCCTAACGCAGCCGCATGCTCTCCCCGAGGCTGTTTGCATCAGCCCCGAGAACCGCCGTGGTTGGGCTGACCCCCGTAGCTTCGCCTGCTTCCGTCGTTCGAGCCCGCCTACCGGCCACCGTCGTCCCGCCCTGCCGTGCGAGCCGACTTTAGAGGGCCGACCCCACGGACCGACCCTGTCCAGGACCGATCCCTGTTGTCTGAAGGGAATTGAATATCGTCCACGTGCTTTCCACCCACTAGCACTCAGTTCAAAGTATCCGCGTCCAGCAGAGTAAGCGCTGACGCATAGAAGGATTGTAATATTGCTGTGTATAGCCAGAAGCCGCCCGCGTCCCGCCGAGTCTCCATCTAGTGGCCAAGCGGCAGAACTGCACCATTCGTTATATAAATATAGAAAGCGTTTATAGATAGTTCAATTACTTTATAATCATAACACTAAGCCAGTTGTGGAATGTATTTCACGAACGTGCACTAGAACATGTATATAAGTTGGTGATTCATCGGTTATTAATGGTTTGATAATTAATAAAATTATATTTTTCATAATTCATATTTCATATTCATAAATTTAATAACCTCTTCACCACACAGCCTCATGTTCATCCTACCATCGACCAGTACCCCCAGGTCCCTCTCTGCCTGGCTGCTCTCCAGCCACTCTGACCCCAGCCTGTAGCATTGCATGGGGTTGTTGTGGCCAATGTGCAGAACCCGGCACTTGGATGTGTTAAATATCATGCTGTTTGACTCTGCCCATCTGTCCAGCCTGTTGGGGTCCCTCTGCAGAGCCTCTCTACCCTCCAGCAGATCAACTCCTGCCCCCAGCTTGGTGTCATCAGCAAATTTACTGATGATGGACTCAATGCCCTCATCCAGATCATCAATAAAGATATTAAAGAGCATGGGGCCCAGCACTGATCCTTGGGGACACCACTAGTGACTGGCCGCCAGCTGGATGTGGCACCATTCACCACCATTCTCTGGGCTCGGCCCTACAGCCAGTTTCTAACCCATCGCAGTGTGCTCCCGTCCAAGCCATGGGTTGACAGCTTGGCCGGGAGTTTGCTCCTCACAGGGCTTATGCTCCAAAGCCCTCCCCAGCTTTGTTGCCCTTCTCTGGGCACTTTCCAGCAACTCAACATCTTTCCTGAACTGAGGTACTCCGGTACAAAAACTTAAGAGGCTTTCTGGTGATGCTAGGAAGGGTTTCACAGCTCAGTGTGACAGTCCCTGTCCAACACAGACAGGTCAGCAAGTGAATTCACATGCCAGGAGTAAGATACAGGCAACTCAGCAAAGTCAGGAGTGTGATAACGTTTGGTCTTCTTTTCCAGATTTGGATGTGGGGTCCTGCAATGTGACACTTCTGAGTTACTTCACAGTACAAATGGACATTTTCTCTTACTTTTTCTCACTTTCCCTGTGGTGTGCTGTGAAACACTGGCACCTCTTGACCCTTCTAATTTCCTTCTTTCCATTACCCATTCCCTTGGTAATTATTGTGAAACTCCACATATTTACAGATTTAATTTCCTTTTTTTTTTTTTTGGTGACGTGACCCCTGAAGCTCCTAAATGGACAGCAGCCACAGCTGTCTCAATGAATATTGATTCCAGAACTAAGCAAGGAGATTATGAGGGAAATCTGAAAATCTGTTTTCCCCAGGGGACCACACTCAAGTGATGGTAGAGAATAAATGGTGGGGTTTTCTCATTCTATATAAAGTTAACAGGCTTGGTGATATTTCTGTCTGAATAATTTCCAGCATTTCTTGTGAAATCTCTGAAGCCATTAAAACATTTTAGAGATTAAATCACATCGAGTAATCTTCCAATTAAAGCCCCAATGATGTTGATACAAACCCTCTCTCAAACCACTAAGCTTTTATTAAAAAAGAAAAAAGGCAAGCTATTGTATATTTTAATTCAAAAGTAGATACTTTTAGATACATGCAATCCAAGTCTTTCACCAGACCATGCAGCTCTTTAAGTTGCTAATAATTATTAAACCTGAAAGTGCTAACTTTCCTTCCAGAGGCTATTTTTTTATGGTTGAGTTACCAACCTTAGAAAAAGTGGGGGGAACTGATGAAAGAAGTAGTTGAGACAACAGTGAGCCTCACTTGCCATTATTTATATTAACAATCCCAAAGAAAGTATACTTAGGCCAACAAATAACTTCTTAGCATCAGCTTATTCATCCGAATAGTTGGGTCAGGACCACGTTGTACCAGAAACTGTACAAACACAGAATGAAAGCACTTCAGACCATGGCAATGAACAGAGCAAGCAGATAGGACTCTTTCCACTTCTCCCACTTAATCTTTTCTTTCAGGAGTTGCCAGCTCTTGACAGTTTAAACAAGTAAACTTAAATAAAGAAGTCAATTGTTGTGTTACCTGCATAAGAGTGACACGAAAAGACTTTCAGTGTGGACATACAGTAGATAGGGCTTTTTCTTTGATAGTGCAGTTAAACCAACCAGGTCTCGGTTCACCCTTCAGCTCTTTAGGGCTTGTCTGGCAAACTACCCATGACCCTGGGAATCTGCCAAGTATGACAGAGTGGGGATATAAAGGAGCAGCAAGTGAGGAGGGACCATAAGTACCTGCTTCTCTGCGCCATCTACCCTGATCTCACAGGTATATGCACATGGGAGAGATTGGGAAAGGCAACACAGACCTTCCACAGACTCCCTGTAAAGCACCGAAGAGAGAAACTGGCTTCAGTCTAAACTAATCGAGGCAAAGCCTCAAAGAGGGAGACAGGATGAGGATGCTGCTATGTTCCTACACTTCTGCAGGTGGGAGTGGTGAGGTATGGGGTGCTGTTCCCTGGCTGGGGCACTGCCACTGGCTGTATCACTCTCAGAGACAGCTCACAGCCCTCACCTTCCACCTAGGGCTGTGGGAGTGAGTGAGTTTGTCTCACTTTTTACCGAGCACCATCAAAAAGTACAGCACAGGGAATAGGTGCCCTTTGTAGTCTTTTTCCACCTCCTCGAGTTGTTTCTTATTTGGGCCCTCTACTGGTGGATAGGAGAGTGGGACACATAAACATACAGTGGGGAAAAAAAAATAATCAACAAACATATCCTTCAAAAACCAATCCAGACCAGTTCACTTAGTTCATAAAGCCAGATACCCCAAGTCTATGAGTAGTTAATCATAAGTGAAATGTCCAGAACAAAGGAAAGGCAATGCTTGAAGAGAAACAACACATTGTAATTTTCCATTATCTGGATCTGGTCTAGATAAACATTGTGTTTGCTTTGGCAAAGTTTTCTGTGAGATTTTAGGTTCCACACAATACAGATAAAGCCTATGTGAACACATCTCAGACTTTAGGAAAAAAGAAAAAGACTCAAGCCATTCCGTCCAGTGTCACAGTTGGTGCACTGAGCAGAGGCTCAGGCAGAAGGAGTTTTCATGGACTCTCAGACCCCATCTGCACCCACCATGCTTCAGACCTGTTTTGTGTTGAGTAACTGGCACAGCTTACTCAGGAGCCATAGCACTGCTGATGTGACCATTGTGCAGAAGGTCCCATCAGCAGTCTTGGAGGCTGGAAGTGCACCTGAGTGAAGGTGGTTAGAGACTAAACTTAGAGGCAGGTTGCACCAACTCTGCTCCCAGGTGTGGCTCATACCCTGTTTACAAGTGTTGAAAAGTAGGAGGCTCAGACACCCCTTCTGCTTCTGTGCTTGGCAGAAGTTCTGTGCTTAGCTGCAGCCACGAACGAGCACTAGAGGCCATTTGCATGTCCAATGAGTCGCTTTAGGTCTTCCTCTAACTGGAATGGATGTCTATGGCTATACTGAAAGCAGCTCCTCAGCAGTATAGTGGGTAGAAAACACTGAGGCTAACTCACTTTTTGCATAATGCTCCTCTCTTCTGCCTTCCCCTCGCGCCTCCAAAATCTGAGATGCTGCCAGTCCTACCAGGCTCACAGCTCCACGGAAAGCCCCTGAAGCTGTAGCAAACTTCACCTTATTTTTGATGTAGTGAAACAGCCTTGCCCTGTAATCAAAACAATCCTATTGAAATTTGTGTAAACACAAAAATTCTGGGTTTGCCAAAACAAAACAAAAAAAGTTGAAATGCTCTTTCCAAAGGAAATGACAATGTTTTCCTGTGCCTTATTTTGTCCATTCTAGAAAGTATCACTCACCTGAAAAAAAGCCCAGTATATGTATTTACAGAAAAGAAGCTTTGGTTGGTAGGAAGTGTTGCTTGACAGCAGCTGCCTAAGCCTGACAAGAGCACTAAGACCCCCTCTCTGGCTTCCTAGCTCCCCCCTGCCTTTGTGGTGACTCACACAGAGAGAGGCAGAGATTGGCCGGTGCTGCTGGTAGGACGATCCCTCTGCAGAGGCCTGGGGTGAGTTCCTGCCTTTAAAGGCCACTTTGAAGTGCTGATCACCGCCAACTTGCTGGCGTTGCCAAAGCGGAGTTGCAATCTAAGGAATTAAGGAAAGTCCATTTTAAAAGCACTGGACCTTTGCTGCCCTGCATGTTCTGCAAACCATTGTGAAAAGCAGGGGTAACACGTTGCACTGGTGTGAATGACCCTGCACAGTGGGCATGGCAGCTGAGAGTCAGAATAATCCTTTCTGCTGGCAAGCCTGTAAAAGCCCCTCCTTTTCTTTCTGTTCATCTACTCTTCTGAATTGCTTTTAGTGAAGCAGTGGTTTCAGAAGGTGTACACACTGTCACTCTTTCCTCAGCATAGCACACCACTAACAAATCATACTGCATGACTTGTTTCTGAGCACCATCTGCAAAGGAGGGCTGTTACACAAACACAGAAGAAGGCAGAGTGTTTTTTCTGCCCTGGCACAGGACTGCTATCGGTGGCTGCCTGGAAACAATGCAACATCCTTGCCTGTCAGTCCAAAGTAAAATGAAATGATGCAGCTTATAGATGGGTCTCCTCTGGAGACTTTCAAAACCCATCTGGATGCATTTCTGTGCAAGCTACCTTAGGTGATCCTGCTTTATACAGGGGTTTGGACTTGATGATCCCTGAGGGTCCCTTCCAACCTCTAACATTCTGTGATTCTGTGAGTTTCCATCATCTGAGGTTTTGGTGTTGGAGGGTGCGTGTTGCTGTTTGTCATGTGTTGTCTTGGATCTCACCATTAGGCCTATGTATATTTGAGCCACAACCGTGTTCTTCATTTGTGCATGAATGCACAAGAATGCAACTCCAGAAATCATTTACTCACTGAAATGTAGCACTGGCCTTTCCTATTCTCTTTAAAGGAATACTGTCAAAATACTATAGCCCCCATGAACTCAAAAAAGATAGAAGAAAAGTTGCCATAACTCGGCCTTCTAGATTATATCTTTTTGTTTTGTCTTCATCCTGTGGTGTCTGGTACTGGCCATGGCAGGGGTAGGGAGTAAGATAAACTGAGTGTCATGCCAGGTCTAACAACACTACATTTATGTTTCAACAAACTTATAACAACCACTGGAAGTCTTCAGCCTTCAAAGGTGCCTCCTGACAGCACAGCCTGGCACAGACAGTAAGTATGAATTCCTCCATAAACTAAGATGAGCTATCAATTTTTGTCAGCCAGAGGCTTCTTATGGGATCTGGCAGTTGTTACAGGGACACGGGTACCCTTTCACCATTTCAGACCATCCTGAAGACATACAGATATGTCATAAGACATACAAAGAGCCCCTGGTGTTTATGTATGGTGTGCAATTCTCCTCTTGGATGCAGTGAGTGCACTTTGGTGTTTCAATGATGCAGAACGGTCCTGAGGATTAAAAAAAAACCAACAACAAAGTGTTAACCCAGAAAGTATTTCTAGGTGTGGGCATTTTTCTCCTCTTATTCCAGCACTGGTGCCAAGCAGCCCCCTTGGTGGCATAGGCTGGCATGTACCAGCTCTTCTGCACCATCCTCACAGTCCTCTCCTCCAGCCATATTTGCAAAGGTGTGAGCCACACCCACACCTGTGTGGCCACTGCCTCCTGCACTGGGCTGGCCTAGTCAGCCCACACATAGGTTCACAACAGCTGGGTACAGGGATCTTGGGCAGGCAGTGAGTTACAGGAGATTGGTGGAGAGCAGAGATGGGAATGAAGGCAAAGTGCTAAAGTTAAACAGAGGACTAAACAAGCTCCAGTTTTGTAACCAGGAATACTGCATATGTTTTCCCTTACCTGGCTGTAGTAGTGATCAGCAGTGAAAGAAGGCTCAGATTGCCTCCTTCAGCAAAAGGCTCTGAGTGCTGGGATGGCAGTTGGTGCTGCAAGGTTAGTGCCCTGATGTTGGTACCCAGCTTGTGTGCTGGATCCCAGTAACTCTGAAGACACTGATGGGTGCATTTGGGTATGTCCTCCACTGGTTAATAATAGAAGAGATGAACAGTGAACCAAAATTAGCAGAGGTAAGAAGACATTCTGCTTTTATCCCTCTGCTTCCTCAGACTATTCCTGTGTATGTCCATGTTTTCAAGCTGAATAATTTCTATCCATAGCATCCTTTTTTTTGTGGTCACTCTTGGCACCCTTTACCACAGAAGGAGATCAGGGCCATGCTCTGCTCCCAGCTTTCCTGGAACTCACACTGGAAGCAACAATCTTGACACTTAGTCTGCCTCCTTTGAAGGAGCAGTGGAGAAGTACAATGTGCCTTCTGTTTGATGTTTTTGCAGTTCTTGATGGAAACTAGCAAAATCCAGGCAGTCAGCATTAAAAAACAAAATAAATACCCCCCAAATCCACAAAGTCTCGCAAAATCCCAAAAATATAAAAGAAAAAACCTAGAGATTTTAGAAAGTGAGGAATTTTTATAGTATTTAAAAAAATAGATTTCCCCCCTATTTTATTATTAAAAAATAAAGAGAGACTTTTGTGATTTCTTTAGTGATTACTTTCTTTTATGATTACTTTATTTTGTGATTACTTTTTTATTGACAGCTTTCATTAAAACACAGCAGCACTTGGTTTGGTGCTTCATGTCCTACACAGTCGAGAAATTGAGAGGTGTTCAGTACTTTAGCCTACCCTTAATTCCATTTCCACGGTACTATTCCATTTATCTCCACAATGTGTTGGGGTTTTAATCTTTTGCTTCCTGATTGCTTATTTCTTTTATGAATGTGTTTCTTTCACTCAGCTGCAGTCTTTGTCCTAGGTTGTTCATCTTGGGGGTAACTGGGTTTCCCTATGACCCAAGTTGAGTAATTGTTTCTATACCGTCATGGAGGACTGTTTTTACTCCCTTTAACCTGCCACAGAGTACAAGAGTTTTGTTCTTCCTACTCAGTGACTGAAGTCTGTTGCGTAAGCCAGCCTCTCAGAAATCTTGGACCCTGTCGATTTAATGTTACTCTTCCAGTTTTAAAAGCTAGCAGCATGAAGTTACAGCAAAAATGGCATCCTTCCAGGCTGCCAAGAAATCTACTACCTCTGAACTATCAGATGAATTTTTGTAAAGCTGTTCTTGCTGGTAGTCACTTCCCCTCCCCTTGCCCTTATCCTTCCCCTGGCCTTATCCTTCCTTTACCCCTCCCTTTCCCCCCACTGGGAAAAATGCCACCCCAAGGTTTTAGGTTTGAGCCCAGGATTTAAAGTCTTAAGAAGGAACACAATCCTTTGGGAACACTTCCAACCTTTCTTTGATACTTGAGGAAGGATTGTTCATTTCTTGTAAAGTTGAGCTGCAAAGAAGGAAAGGATATGGTTTTGTGGCTGGTTCCTTTCTTTACTGTTTGTTGAACCCAGAAACTTGTACAGATGCTCACATTTGGCACATTCAGAAATGTGTGGCAGGAATTATTCCTTTCTAATTGTTTTACAGGTGTTTGACATAATCTTCCTGCCATCCTGCTGGAAAACTTTGTCCCTTTGTTATTAAACTTCTTTCATAATTTGGATTTCAGCAGTCCCAGTAGGCACCCAACACATGTTTAGAAATATTCCACATCTAGAGGCAGATAGGGGAACAAAAATATTCCTGTAAAAATAAATAGTTCACAGACAGACATTCACAGGCAGACAGAAACATACAATCGATTTTACAGCATAGGGAAAAAGGTGTGTAACAATTTATGTTTGCATTCAGGTCCCTCTTCATTCTGTACATCAGTATTTAAGCAAGTACATACCAATTTTTTCCCTCTAACAGCTCTTTCCTTTGAGAACATACATAGCTTATAAATAGCTCACCTGCCTAATAATCAGGACTAAATGCGTACTTCGCCCAGGACACCACAGCATACGATGCTTAAATTCAATGAGAGAAATTCAGGCCCGGACAGGAAGGGAAAGGGGGAGGAGGGCAGGGAAGTAGAATTCAACATTGTATTTTTGTTCCTAAGGGAAAAATTTTGTTTTGAAGGGTAAAACCAACAGATAGCTTAAAACAGATGAACAGAACAAAATGTTACAACTTTCAAGGCTTTCTAAACTACTCCTAGAGAAAACTGTAATGAGAGTATTTGGGTTTATAGTTTGATCAGCTAAATACATTTAGGTTGTTTTCTGTTTTTTTTTTTTACTGAGCAGTGGTGAGTGACTGCACTCTATGCAAAACACTTCTTCAGGGTTCGTTGTTCCAAGCAACACTTGGAAGAGAGTAATTTTTTGAGTAAAAATGCTTCACTTAAACGAATTGCTGACAGAGAACATAAGGAGTCACAGAAACATGCTCAATTCACTTTGCCAAGCATTTAATGAATTCCAGATTTTACTGTTACCTTCTCAAACACTAAGTGAGCCATATTGTGAGTGTGCACTGCCTTTATATATGTAACCATTAAGGACTTTTTCCACAGGGGCCCCTGCTCCATTCAGGGTACTGATAAGACCAGAGCATTACCTAACCTGAGATAACTTACCAAGACTTGTTAACTATTTTTTAATCACTCCATTAAGCAGCTGCTCCCCAAATTTCCTGGCTCCCAGATTCAGTGGCAACATCCTGTGAACACTCCTTGTGCCCATTCCTGTCTACCAGAAGGCATCAGCACTGTAAGGTAGTAAACCACAATAATTGCGTGCTTCATTTTCATAACAAACACTGCTTTGAGAGGTTATAACCTCTGAAAGAACCCTAGCTGAAGTTGTCAGCTAAGCTCCAATTCCCCTTTCTGAAATACCTGAGATTATGAGATGTCAACCAGATAAAAGGGACACACACACAAAGGAATGAAATAGTTGACTTTTATTTTTCCTTCACATCAGTGAGAAACCTAATGAGGAAGTGTTCAGCTTCCAAAGAGAGGTTGTGTAACCCAGATCTGCCTATTGTGACAACACTGCACTTCTCTGTAAGTGGTACAAATGTGGCTACAGCCACTCAACAATTGCCTCTCTTCAGTCCATCACCTGATGCATCCTTGAGTGTGTTTCGGGTTTTTTTTTAGTTTACTATGAAAGGTGTGCTCCTTCAACAGCTGCTCTTCTGCAAACCAGGAAATCTAGCATTGGGGCTGCCCATATAGGATCAGTAGTGCTGATCAAAAGCACCCATCTTGACTGTTCAAATGGGTTCAAAACATGCTCACAGGCTAATTTACATTTCTAGGTGTTGTAGTTGGTCTTATCACAGCTGGCATAGACTCCTTATATATCTATTCTACCGAGGTACATGGTGCAACACAAATACACTTCAGAACATCCTGTGAAACAGTCACTTTATTCCAAAATTAATACCAAAAGGTAGAAAATTTACATTTCAGATAATTCAGCTCTTGAAAGAAATGTACAAACCATTTTTCATATGCAGAAGGGGTGACATGAGCTACAAATTCAGGGCAAGACTGGCCAGCTGGTTGAGGGATGCTCAGCTTATAAACTGTGAGTGAAGAATCCTTCAGTATTCATATCCTGAGTATTGTTTCAGTTCAAGGACCATACAATATGAAACATTTCCTAGAATCATAGAATTGATTACATTTCATTACTTTTACCTAGCAGCATGTACTTTTACCTAGCAGGGGTTTTTGTTTACCTGAGTTTTCTGTTATTTAGGCTGTAAGGGATAAGAATCTTGTAAACAATGAGGTTGGATAATGTGGCTGATAGATGACAGTATTCTGAACCTCCTCTCAAACAGGCTGTTAAAAACAGTAGATAAGGGGCTAGGTTCTGATAGGCAGAGATCTCCTACTTTCAGAGCTTCGGGAAATTAATAATCTTAACAATTTAGAATTATTTGAAAGCACCTTGACTACAGCAACATCATGGAGGCATACTTTTCTTCGAACTTGTGACCACCTTCTGCCTATTTACTTTGGATGGGTTCACTTCAAAATCATGGAGTACTTAATCCTGATTATTTCACTTAACAATGCTATGAATGAGAAAGGAAATGCCTTCTTAAACTCCAAGTGCTGTGTAAGTACAGAGTTTATTTCACCTACTTCCACATCTTGGTTTTTTTGATCATCTCTGTGAATTATATAGCACAATCAAAACTGGATTAACTCAGATTTTAATGAAGTGTTGGGAAAATTCCCATTGTCAAATGGCAAGGCAGCAGATGACCATAAAAAGTCAAAATGTTTCCACTAAAAGCAACAGCCTCAATGTCCCCTATACTTTCAGAACAAAGAGGCTTTGCATTCAGAAACACATGGGAATAGCTTTGAGAAAGTTCATTGTAATTTTCTAAACAGAACTACAAAGGGAAAACTTAATCCCACCACTTCATTTAACTTCAACATTAAAGTCTGTGTTTGGGCCAGTGGGATTGATTACTTTAATGAGCATTGAACTAATTTTCCAAAACCCTGAAAAGTTAGAGGGAAGGAAATGGATCTTTGTTTTGAAATACAAACTTTACATGTTAAGCATGGTCACAACACAAATTATGGCTCTGCCACTGCCTCACTGTGTGAGCTCCAGAGTCTCTCTCTCTCTACATTTTTATCTGCAAAACTGTAATAGTATTTTCTTACTTCAGAGAATTACTGTAAAGATTATTTAGTAAAATGTTTGCTCAGGGTTCAGAAAAAGCCTAAGCATTAGGTACTATAAACTGTCTCCAAAGATGCAGTAAAGCCTGAGTGAAGTGCTTCATGGGAAATCTTCACTATGTGTGTCTGTGGTTAACTTTGGATAACATTACCTATGTAAGAGCAGTGTATAGTAAAAGAATCACTCATAGCTTAGTGCCTGCTTTTTAGCTCTGCCTAACATGACACTGACTAAGAAATTCAACTGCATGTCAAGTAGTAATTTAGATAATCTATACGAATTATAAATTGCTACTTCTTGCATTCCACACTGGGTTGAGAAACCTTGTGCAGAACTCTCCCCACAGCTGAAGACTGTGATAGAAACTGGTAACAGAAAGTGATTGAGGAAATTACTGTTTTCTAGGTCTAGCTGAGCAAAAACTGAACAGGGCACCATGTCCCTCCTCACAAAGACAGTATTTAAGCATAGGATTAACCTGCAGAATGTGCTCCATTGCCAAAAGTACATCGATAAATGCTGTCTTGGAAAAGGACCATAGATATAATTTGCCAGCATCCCTTAGGCACGTTAGTTGTATTCATGTAACTCCTCAACCAAACTACACAGAGTTCTGTGTCTGTTAGCTAGTGGTGACTGATCCCGTGCTGCTGATCAGTCTAATGGTCCACCCTCATGCATTATGTGATTATTTTACAACATAAGCAAAAGTATCTAAAAAATATCCCCATTCTTCCCATCCCAACCTCATGAGATGTAGTTGATTAGGAGTCATCCCCCAGTTTTCATTCAGTGATCTTCTGTAAATGTTTTTTGCATGCTGTCAAGAAAAGTGCACATGCTGTCTTGTGAAAGATTTCTGATTTCATAGATGCTGAAGACTCTATCACTTCTGGCTTGCAGCATGAAGCTCTTCCTTGGCCAAAGCAGCTAGTCCTTAGGTGCTTTGTGAAGAAGTCTGGGCATCATACTTCCTAAAACTGTGGCTACGGAAAGATTCCCTGCAATGAAATATAGCCATAAATAAAGCTGGCAAATTAAAAGAACTCAAAAAATACCTGCCTTGTGAAAAAAATCAGCTGAAACATATTACTTGTTGGCAGCTCAGTGCCCCTACCCTACACTAGACACAGTGGCTTTGTGAAAAGATATATATTCATAAATAAAGGACATAAGACTACTGTGTTTGAGTCATGGGACTAAACCATGTTATCTGGGAGTGAAAGGATCACTCTTATCACATGGTGCCATATGTTCAAAACAAATACCCATTCTATCTTCTTCCAGGCTTCAAATATTGAAGAACTGGCAAGATGTTTCCAATGCTTCTTTTGTTAAGGAGGGGGAAAGTCTTCGCTAATGATGTGTTTAAATTACACAACTCCCCTACCCCAGGAAGGAGCAGCTTGAGACACACAGCTCAAATGGAAGTCCTCAGACATTTTTAATCAAATATGAAGTTATCATTGTATATTATGGCCTGGATTCAGCTGTCAGTAAAATTCCCTTTCTTCCTTGCAAAAATGGCACCTTTTTTCTTTTTCGTACAGCTACATGAGCTGTACAGCTGTAGCTGTACCTTGTGCTGTGGACCTTCACTACAGGTTTGTACAGCTCTGGAATCTTCCTCTCAATCATGGGCCTAAGATTCTCCTTCAGCTTCCCATAGTTTTTCCTGAGCTCTAGCTGATATTCCCGCTGGTCAGCTGTAATAAGGCGTTTGTTTTTCTCCACTGCTTCACCACACCTAAGCAAAAGAAAAGGGAGAAAAGGTAATGACATGTATCACCTACTTCTGTTGTTAAACTCATTAACTTTGTGTGAGGTAATCTGAATGGTCAAGGAACCAGCTCCTCTGGGCTAGGCATTCCTCTGATAATTTGTGACATCCATAATGATAATGAACTAATAAGAACTTGTGTCCTTGGAAAGGACACAAATTGAGACGATATTTTTAAGACATGAAAAATGCACGAGTGAGCTAATAAAACCCCAAATTTAATGACTACAGAATGCTGAGCTACCTGCTTATTTACTATAAACAGATGCAGTGGTAACAACTGAGAGCAGAGGCTGTACTTTCTCATCCTTCAGCAATTTTGCTTTGTTTGGACTATGTCATATGCTTGTTAAGATTTACAAGAATATCTAGAGCAAAGGCCTTTTGTGTCTATCACTATCAATGTATTGGCTTGACAGGTAGGGTCAAATGTTTTCTTATAAATATCTCCCTACATAAAAATGTCATTTTGATAGAAATAAAACCAAGGCAATAGTCTGAAATGCTTGGTTTCTGCATCATGGTAGAAAATAAAACAAATGGGATCATAATTTCTATTTAATTAGTTTGAAGTGTTAACATTTGTTCTCATTTGGGATGCAAAGCCTGACAAAACACTGACCATGAAGCAGAGGTAACAAGACTGGATCAACTGTCTGAAGGGCAGGATGCCAGGATTCATGAAACTAATACACATAATTAATTACACTGTCATACTATTGCTGTATTACTGTGATTATTTGTTTTCTTAATGAAATTCAACATTTCAATTTTGTTTTACTGACCTCATTATAAACTCTTTGAAGCACAACCTCAGCTTGTTATGATGACGATAAAGTTTGGGGTCTGCTGGAATTTCTGCCAGGAACACTTGTGCTACCTCTAGCGGTCCCTTATAGAAGTAACACAAGAAAACGTCAAAACCACCTCCCTAGGCTGAAAACAGGCCACACATTTTGTTAAGCTGTTTGCTGTTTCATGAGCTCAGTTATGAAAGAAAACTATGCATAGTCATCATAACTTCGTGATATTTTGCTTGTCCATTCCCCCTGCCCTACCCCATTTTTTCCTTTCGCAAGCAGAGTTTTTGCCTGTATTTTATCCCTCTCCTGTTTTTATTTCTCTTCTACCCCCACATAAAAGGTGACAGAAAAATTCTGCTCAGTACCAAAGACCTGGGATATCTCTACAGGCAAACCTGGTTACATGAGAGAAACACAGCTCCTGTGTGTGGCATTACAAGACATCAAAAATGTTAAATAAGCCCAGTGCAGGGAAAGACTGCTCTTTCCAAAGCTTGTAACAATGTGTTAGTTCAGACCAGGGGGCCTTGTTTGATGAAGAATCTGGAGAAACTGAGTATTTGGGCTGTTGGCAAAGAAAGCAAGCTCTGTGAAATTGTGGATAACAAGAAGTTTTCACTCAGACATGTTTTCATTCTCTCATTTTAATTATTTTTAATTCTCTCTCCCTCTTTGTTGTTGTTAGCAGGCATATTTATAATTATTGCACCTCAGGTCTTGACTTGATGTATTTTCTGTGAAACTAGGAGTTTGTGATAGTCTCACAGCAGAGCTGTTATTATTATTCTCACTCCTCAAGGATACACCTGGACTGAACAAAATGACTGATACAGCTAGTGCACTAGAAATGGAAAATCCTTGGATGCATTTACAAGACTTCTGTCAATTTCTTCACCTACAGTCAAGTTGCACTGCCATGAGCACTTTCACCAAATGAACAGCACACAATGATTAAATATCAGGAGTAGAAGTCTAAATTCACATTGTGACCAAATGTGTCTGATTAGATATACTTCTTCTGGTGCAAAAGATAAGAGCAAAGAAGAAAGCACAATGAGGAAAAGTATGCAGAAACTCTACATGTAGCTTATTTGGATTCCTTACCTGATTTACAGTGGCTCCAACCGAGCCCTGTAAAACCATCTGCAGCATTTTGGCATCTGGTGGCTCTTGGTTTGTGGCTGCAGTTAGTTCCTGTGTTTTTTTCTGCATATCTTCAATAGCTACTTCAATTGGGGTTAAAATAAACTAATGGAAGTGGAAGAAAACAGGCTTCATTACTTGAATCATGCATGCAGCTGACCTGTTCTAAATCTGGCCAAAAGAAGTAGTTGTGAAATCCAGGATGACTGTTCAGTCTAAATGGTAGATGCTGTATCTGATCTAAAGCTCTTTGACATCTTATGATTTACAAGGACAGGATGTGCATTTCTCTCTCCATTTGCATAAATTCATTATTACTTTAAGTTACTGGCTTCACATGTGAAATGCTTTTGTGCATTCTACCTTTACAAAGCTTCCCTGTCAATTAAACCGGCTCTGAGCCAATTCCGGTTCTTTGACTGTACTTTAATCAGCCACAAGTACAGCCATAAACACAGCTCCACACATCCTCCTACCAGCTCAAAATAAGAATACACATTCACTATCCTCTCTTCTCCATAGTAAATACCGATCTTACATTTCTCTACCCATTTATGCCATTCCTATTTATCAGATTAGTATCTGAGAAATTCAACCTTCTTTTTTCCTTCTAAGCACAGAATTTGAAACTCTTCCCATGCAGAGACCCCTTCAGCTCTTGAGAAATTAGATCTGTCCCCAAGATCAAGATACCTCTTCTTTTTGGATGACATTGATTCTGGTTTTGATATATGGGAAGGCATGCATTGTGGTTAGGATGGTGTTCCTCTTGTACTGCTCACTTAGCTCTCCCTGGGGCGCCCATCCATCGTGAAAGGTGTCGTGTACATGAACCTACAGAGGTTGAAGCTCTTCTCGAAATAGGTTACCCTATCTTTCATTTCATAGTCATCAAAATAGGGCTCCACAAAAGTAATTTGTATGTATGCCTGAGAAAAAAGGAAAGAACCATTACAATGCTTTACAAACCAGGAACTGTAAAAGGAATGGCATATATGAAATATCCCATAGTTCCCATTGTCTAAGCATAGTCTGGAAAAGCACAGAGCTCTAGATCCTTCAGGGCTCTTTCACTTCTTGCAGCTGACAAAACTTGCCTCTGGGAAGGGCACAGCTTAGCCCTGGAGATCAGAGCCAGATGAGGGACCAGAAAACAGAACTTACAATTTGATAGCTTCTGTTTGAAGCTATCAAACTAATCCTTTCACAAAGGTTTTAAAGACATCAGTGGATACAGAGGTGCAGCCAAGCGGGGATTTTTTTGGTGCCATATTCTTTGATCATGAGCGCTTCAAGGGCATCCCCCTCTCTTCCTTTTTCTTCTATTCCTCAACACTTCCAGTAGTACTTCCTTACCTTACTGGGATCCAGCTTTCTTTTGTCTACAGGAGCAGAGTCCTTTATCACTTCTACAGCATCCTCCCCAAAACACTGTCCATAAAATCCCTGAAAAGGAAACAGGATTATCCTGAAGTGCTTTTTGTCTTTAATACAATGCTAATGATCTTTATGTCTCGAGGAGAAACAAGTAACCACGATGGTTTCTGGGCTCTGTACAATCAATATGCTGCTTCATGAAACACAGCTGGACAGGATAAGGCATCTTCCTTGCACATCAGTGTGAGTTGATCACAAAATAGCAGAACTGGAGGTAAAGTGATCAGAAAGCAACATTGCAGCTCCATGAAAACACTGAAAATATACCAAAACAAATATTTGGCATGCTCAGATCTTACAGGCCTGCCCGTTAGAGAGATGGCCTCACGAGACAGTATCATATAATTATGCTGTATAAAAGGGCTACAGTGCAAAGGATGCACACAAAGGAAATAATCTATGGTACAAATCAGTTAGTTGCTGATTTTTATACAGCAGTGATACTATTAGAACTGTGTGGGTTCCACAGAAAGCATAATGTAACACTGGAGCACATGTTAACACAGTGGGTTTTTTTCTTTACCTCTAATCTGTGAGAAATCTCAGGAAGTTTGGTTATTGCAGGTTCCTTATAAACAAATTCCTGTTCATCCAAGTCCCCAAATTTGGATCCATAGAAACCAACACGGAAGTAAGTTCCAAACATTCGTTTTTGACCCTAATTTACAAAAAGAAAAATGAAATTTAGAAATACTTTTTTTTTTTTTTTTTAATGTCAATATTGCAGTATTTACATGCCTTTTTTCCCCTAACTGAGGTACAAAAACCCCCACTAATCTTACATTTTCCCTGTTTCAGAGCCAGTTCTATCTATGTAACATTAGTGCTGATGGATTAGAATTACAATTTCATAAAGGAAAGGATAAAAATTAAGGGGACACTGGACTGAAATCTGAAATTCAGGCCAATCATGAAATGAGTTTTGCAAAACAAAGTAACTTATTATTTTTCAGTTCCACTGGATACAGGCTAACAAAATTAAAAATTTGCAATGAGAATTGGCAAGAATTTGAAACTCACTGGACTCAGCAGTAAGATGCTTCTGGAGAAAGAGAAAGTGGAAGTATGAGTGCTGAGAATTCAGCCAGGTTTTTTTATTTCTTCTGTTTTTTAACTGAAAACACTAGTTCACAGACAATAAAGTTATTTTTTTCTAAAGCAGATGTGGCCAGGTGGCTTTATGCATGTTCTTATTCTAAGTCTGATCTGTTACGCTGGTTTCCTGTAACTGTGAACCAGCTATTTGTACAAAGAAGGTAGAGCTTCTTTTCACCGTAGGTAGCAGATGGAAGCTTTTGTCAGAAAAAGGGAACGGATCTCTCTCACATGAACAGTTTATTATCAACATTCTTAAACAAACACTTCCATCCAGCAACATGTCTTGCTAGCAGTGCCTTGCCTCACCAGTACCTTATTAATAATGCTGTCAAAAGCCTTCTGTAGCTTGCTGTGTGTCAAGGTAAGCTTCCTGAAGTCTCGATGTGCTTCCAGAATGGGGATGACAATTTTGTACACCTCGTTCACAGTTTCATACAATCCTCCCTTGGGAGTTAAAAGGTGGCAAAAAAGGGGGTGAGGGGTAGGAAGAGAAGGAAACACATGAGTCCTTATTCACTCTGAAAAGAAACTAGATCTTCAACAGCCAGCTAAAAAGGGGATTTATGGGACTCGTCTTTTAATCTGCTATGTTGCCTGTTTTAGCTTTCTCAAAAATAGTAGTAGTAAATGGGTAGTTCTGAACTACTAACAACAAAGTGGATCTAATCTGGATCTCTGCTCTTCCGAGCTCCTGAGCCTAAATTCCTGTGTAAAGCAACATGGTTTTTACCTAGGGCTGGAAGATTGAGAAACACAGGCGAGCAAAAGGAAATAGATTTGTTTAGCATGTATGCTTCAGGACAACCAAAGATGCATCTGGACAAAAAGAACCCAAATAATACCGTCTCAGACACTGAACCATGTATGCTCTTTTGCACTGCAGCACTATGGTGTGCTACTTAAGTATCAATATCATGACTCTTTACATTGTAAGTGTAGATTATGCAGCTGGTGGTTGTATGTTATGTAAAAGCTCTGGAGTAACTCTTACATGCTTTCTAAATCTATAGTTTTGGCAAGATCTTTTTCTTAAATGTACTATCCTATGAAAATACCAACCAAAAGGCTTTGTTCATGATAGAAACAATCACTTTGTGATGATGCTGTCTGTAGTCTGCACAGTAGAGGCAGACACATGGCTGAGCAAAGCTACGTGACAAGCCTATCTTAGCCAATGTGGCTGAGGCA
Organism: Melanerpes aurifrons; assembly: GCA_011125475.1. NCBI lineage: Eukaryota > Metazoa > Chordata > Aves > Piciformes > Picidae > Melanerpes > Melanerpes aurifrons. The sequence continues at coordinate 3,411,022 of WWNC01000003.1, forward strand.
AGACTGAGTCAGCCATAACATGCATCCCTTGTTTCTAGTGCAGCAGATCCATGGCCCCCGATTCAACTGTACGACTTTGTTTCCCTATGGGCAGGAAAATATGTTACAAGTCTGGCCCAGACTGCACCAGTCCATCTCCTGATAATTTCAACCTGTGCTCACCGTGCTGAAGAGCTCTGCTGCTTGTTCCAGCAGCCCTACCAGGCCACTTTCAGAGAAATACCTCCCAGAGCATACACCATCTTCATCTGGAGACAAAACATCATCTGAAACAGCAGATTCCTCCAGGACATTGGGTGAGATGTTCTAAAATACAGCAGAGCAGGAAAATTAGAAACCTAGATCAACATGCTATCATAAAGATTGAGGCAGAAATAGTTTCAACATGTTTACATGATAGGAAGATGAATGAGATTATACAAATGCAGCCAGGGGATACACAGTTAAATTGCATTTTGAAGTGGATGTAACATCCTAAATCTCTGCAGGTGGCAGATAAGGAGTTTCACTACAAGAATCCTAAACTTTATTGCCTCAGGTTAGGTTTAAACAGCAGACTCCTGTAGATTGCAAACTGCTCCCCACTGTGTTTGCTGGGTTTTCATGGAGCTACATTAAGCTCAATCTCCCACACCACAGGAGTGACAACCAATGTGCCCTTCATGCTGCTGGCATGTGAGGTTGGGAAATTCCAATCTGCAGCCCTAACCTCCTGACACTAGCTTGAAGGAGCTGAACTTTCAAGTTGTTAATTTGACTTTTGCAAATAGAAGACAATAGTGGTCTAAGAACTGCAACTGAATGCTGCTTCTTGTTTCAGCCTCTGCCATGTTATGCCTTGATCTTGCAGAATTTACTTTGTTCTTGTTGAAGCTACTGATCTTACTGTGTATTTAGATAAAACCAGATAAAGTACACAGTGTCAGTCGCTCTTTGAGATTCTAGAACATGAAATAGCATGTCTACAGTTCTTTGAATAAAAGACACTGGGTAGAGTCAATATATAAAATTTCATAATACATAGAAATATACACAAATGAACATTAAAGCATGTGTACATGCAGTATGGAACTAGCATTTGTAACTTGCAGCAGCAGCAGAAGTGCTAACCTTCTATTTGCTAGTCATTAAAAGAAGTTCAATTAGTGTTATAATGTTTCAGTTCAGCAGAAACTCACAAAGACAATCTGAGTGTGGGACAGATGCTAGCTAGCTGAGTTCTACAAGGCACCTTTATAAAATGGCAAAAACACTGAGGGCTGTTACTATTGATTGGATTTCAGATAAAGAATTGTCACCACACATCACTGTCAATGTGGGACTTCCCTCCTTGGGTTTTGTGGGTGTATTTATTTCTTCCTGGGTGAAATCTACTCCAATCACGTGGCCATAGCCATTTCTACTCTGCACATCGCATCAGCTCCATTAGAAGGTTGAGCACAAAACTCAGAACAGAATCACAGAATCACAGAATCACCAAGGTTGGAAGAGATATCAAAGATCATCAAGTCCAACTATTTGCAGGAGGTAAGTATATGTCTGAATTTCAGCCAGAGTGAAAACTGCAGCGTGGCTTAGCATATCCATGCCACTTTTCACCCAGCAACCTCATGTGACTTCAACCAGAGTTATGGCACTTCCTCATACAACCCATCTGTATGAGGACAACTCATACCAGCCATGCTGCAGCTCAGTTTCTGATTTTTCATTCCCACAACAGCAGCCATTGAGGACTACTTCACAGAATGTGGACTTTGGTGTTTGCTTGTTTGTTTGTAGCAAAGCCATAAGAGTCCAGAAGAGTGATTTATTTATGAAAGTAACAAAGAAAGTCACAGTCACCAATTATCTTTTATTGGCATTTAAACCTATGAGAACTAATGTCAGACATGTATCTCCGTATTTTACAGCCCACACATTCTAGTAGGAGACAGCCTTCATAAGGTACATCTGGTTCTTGGATGATCTTTTGCAAAGTGGATATGGCCCACCCACCTTTGTCTTGGTCTGCCTTTCATATTGAAGAATTGTATATATTCCTTGGACAATACATACAATACATAATTTGCCATGTGTATGTATCACCAGCAGTTATTTCGCATCTCCTAAGACTAGTTTTCTTTTAAAAAAGGAAACACTTGTGTAAAGACAAGGGGCTTTACTGTGATCCCCAGCCCTTATCACCATGTTAGATATGGCTAGTACATAGTAATACAGGAGTCATCATCAGCACGTGGGAATGGAACAACCTACCAAGACTGGTGATAGATACTCTGACAGTTTAACTTTTCCTCTTCATAAATGCACTTCTACTGTGCTTAATGCAAGAAGGAACACACTTACCAGAACTATCCTTATGCTGTCAGAGCTTGGGAACCTTTTCTTACCTGAAAGTTAACACTGCCCACTGGGAGATAGTTTCGATCTTCAAGCATGCTAAGGTACTCTGCCACTAGTGCTGCAGCATGGACAAGACACATGGCTGCTTCTGTGTAGCACTTCCTCTTGGTGTGTTTCTCTGCCATGTTCTGCAGCCAAGTCAGCCTCAAGTCAGGTGATGTCTGGTATCCTTTGGCAATTCTAAAAACACAGGGCAGAAATGAGGCGTGAATGATCACCTCTTCTCAAATAATGAAAAATACATTATATTATTTATTTTATATATAACAACATATATTCATATTATATATAATAATATAAAGAATATGTAATTCTTTATAACTCTTCACGTGACTTAAATGGAATGAGAGATCTCTGTCTTTATTCTCTATGATTCACTGAGTACAGAGCAGGGGTAGGCAAAACACACAAGGAGTATGAGGAGAGTAAAACTGCTGAACACAAGACTCTTCAGTGCCTATCAGTCCCCGACTCCCATTCTTGCCCAAGTCTATGCCCACCTCCCAGTGGCTCCTCTGCAACATGCCTACTCCCACAACCTGAGCCTCCTGTGACAGATCAACTGTGCTGAAGTTGGAATTTGCATAATCACAACAACTAGGTGGTTTGTCCAGAGCCTGTCCCTAAATGTACGGTTCTTCTGCACAGCTCACTGTAGAATTTCCTCAATAGCAATTCTAAACAGATTCACCTGTACATGAGATCCATAAGCATCTCTGGATCTTCCTGAAATTCCCTCATATTCACCGTATCTGACAGGATACTGTTCAGGTTACACAGCAGCTCCTCTACCTGCAGTAATACAATGATCAACATGCATTTCTCAAGTGTTTACTTTTTCCCTTCTCAAAAAATAACTGCACCTGCACCAGGTCCCAGGTCCCTTTCTGCTGGGCTGCTCTCCAGCCACTCCAACCCCAGTCTGTAGCATTGCATGGGGTTGTTGTGGCCAAAGTGCAGCACCCGGCACTTGGACTTGTTCAATGCTATCATGTTGGCTTCTGCCCATCTGTCCAGCCTGTCAAGGTCCCTCCTGCAGAGCCCTCCAACAGATCAACTCCTGCCCACCAGCTTGGTGTCATCTGCAAATTTACTGATGATGGACTCAATCCCCTCATCCAGATCATCAATAAAGATATTGAACAGGATGGGGCCCAGCACTGATCCCTGGGGCACACCACTAATGACTGGCTGCTAGCTGGATGTGGCACTATTCACCACCACTCTCTGGGTCCAGGCCCTCCAGCTAGTTCCTAACCCAGCACAGAGTGCTGCTGTCCAAGCCATGGGCTGACAGCTTGGCCAGGAGTTTGCTGTGGGGGACGGTGTCAAAGGCCTTGCTGAAGTTCAGGTAGACTACAGGCCTCCCCACATCCACCAGGTGGGTCACCTGATAGAAGGAGATCAGTTTGGTCAGGCAGGACCTGCCCTTCCTAAATCCATGTTGACTGGGCCTGATCCCTTGGCTATCCTTCAGGTGTGCAGTGATTGCCCCCAGGGTGATCTGCTCCATAATTTTCCCTGGCACTAAAGTAAGTCTGACAGGCATTATGTCCTCCATTCCCTCCTGTTTATTCTTGTGTTAGAAGTAACCTCACACAATAACCTCTACATTCTTATCTTCTATGCTTTAGAAGACCAAGATCTAGAACTTGCTGCAAGCACATTCCTATGTGAAAAGTCCTGATAAAAGCTCCAGATGTCATGAAGGATTTGACCTGAACGGGAAATGGAGTTGCCTGCATATCCGCGTCTTCCTCTGCATAGGCTAAGATAGTTCGTAAGGACCGTCGAAGGAATTCCTCATTAAATTCAGGTGATTTTCCAACCAGAGAGGCTAGTGACATGGTCACCTGCATCTTCACTCTTGCAAAATTCTTCAGAAAAAAAGATTAAAACATGAGAGAATGAAGGTTGCACTGTAGAATGCATATCAGTTCACACATCTCTATCTACCATAGAAACCAAACCCACTTGCTACTGCCCCCACTAAGTGTATTAAACTCACTGCTCACACAGATGGCCTTTAATGCATCAAAGCCAATCCTGTTTTAACTGGTTAAGCAAAAGTTCCCTAATTCTGACATGTCTGTGCTTTGGGGCAATAATGTTCCTTGGACTGAGACTATGGGAAATCAGAAACACCTCGTTCACCCTCTGCACCTGCCAGTGGGTGTGTAGGTTGGGCCACCCACAAAGGAGAAGGAGAGGAAGCAGGACTGGGAAAAACATCCTGGAAACAAGACTGGGAAGCAAAAGGACTCTAAGGTTTGGTGCATCACCTGGTTATGCACTAAGCCTTGCTGATCATGGTGTCTCAGAGACATATTTTCCTCCTGCAAAGCCAATACTTTTTACATTTTAAAGTAACAAGTCTAAGTTTAATAGTTCTTGCATAGGAGTGAAAAAAGAAAACCTGACCATGCAAAAATGAAGAATATTGTCTATGCTATCTGAGTTCTAATGCTGTTCCATTTGAAGAGGCATTTACAGATGTTGCAGAAAAAGTAATGTTTTCTAAAAAAAAAATAATTAAAAAATTATCAGCAATAGGAACTGCTTTCCCCCTACATGTCTACCAGTTCTTTTGGCTCAATTGTGTGATGCAGCATAACACTTGACCATTCATATGCAGATGTGTTCTATTTGCTACCATAACTGCAGTTTCAGTTTCAATTGATTGTGAAAAAAGGCAGCACAAAATACACTGCTGTTCTCAGAATCTTACACTGGTGGAGCTGAAGCTGTATCTCATGAGGAGATAAAGAGTGGCACAGGCTTGAGCCCGTGTAATATCTATGCTGCTGCTGCAGTGGTGAAGAACTCTTTGACACAGGTCAGCACACTGTTCAACCTCCTCTTCAAACAGGAAATCTCCAAACTAAAAGTGATAGAGAAGAAAACGTTCATTACTCTCTTTTCTGGCCATTGCTACAGGTTCCATTTCCAAGCTTTTTTACAGAGAATAAGTGTTTGAAAACAATCTTTGTATTTTGAAAAAGAGCGACAGACAGATAGAGAATAAAAAAAAAAAAGTCTTCACAGAGTACCCTGGCTTTAGGAGCTTTTGAAAAGATGAAATATTGCTATCTTCAGAATATGTAATGGCTGATGAATAATGTAAGTACTAACTTAAGCAAAAAGGAGCAATTGCTAGCTTTTTGCATTAATGCCCTGCCCTTCCCAGACCTCTAAGTAAGTTTTATGCCATAAAACGTACCATAGAATTGTTAGGGTTGGAAGTGACCTCAAGCATCATCTAGTCCCAGCCCCCCTGCCCTTGGCAGGGACACTTCACACTAGATCAGGTTGCCCAGAGCCACGTATAGCTTGGCCTTAAAAACCTCCAGGGATGATGCTTCTGCCACCTCCCTGGGCACTCTGTTCCAGTGCCTCAACACCCTCATAGTGAAGAACTTCCTAACATCCAATATGGATCTACACATTTCTATTCTTTTTTTTTTTTTCATTCCCCCTAGTCCTATCACTACCTGACACCCTAAACAGTCCCTCACCAGCTTTTTTGTAGGCCCCCTTAAGATACTGGAAGGCAACAAAAAGGTCTCCTTGGAGCCTTCTCTTCTCCAGACTGAATAGAATCATAGAATCAGTAAGGTTGGAAGAGACCTTTGAGATCGTTGAGTCCAACCTATAACCCAACACCTCATGACTACAAAACCATGGCTTCTAACGCCACATCCAATTCCCTCTTGCACACCTCCAGGGACAGTGACTCCACCACCTCCCTGGACAGCACATTCCAATGGCTAACGACTCTTTCTGTGAAGAACTTTCTCCTCACCTCAAGCCTAAACTCTCCCTGGCACAGCTTGAGACTGTCTTTTTCTGTTGGTGGTTGCCTGGGAGAAGAGACCAAACCCCACCTGGCTACAACTTCCCTTCAGGTAGTTGTAGAGAACAAGAAGGTCTCCCCTGAGCCTCCTCTTCTCCAGGCTAAACAATCCCAGCTCCCTCAGCCTCTCCTCACAGGGCTTGTGCTCCAAACCCCTCACCAACTTTGTTGCCCTTCTCTGGATATGTTCCAGCAACTCAACATCTTTCCTAAACTGAGGGGCCCAGAACTGGACACAGGACTCAAGGTGTGGCCTAACCAGTGCTGAGCACAGGGGCAGAATGACCTCCCTGCTCCTGCTGGCCACACTATTTCTGATGCAGGCCAGGATGCCATTGGCCTTCTTGACCACCTGGGCACACTGCTGGCTCATGTTCAGCCAGCTGTCAACCAGTGCTCCCAGATTCTGTTTGGCAGCTCTCCAGCCACTCTAACCCCAGCCTGTAGCACTGCATGGGGTTCTTTTGACCAAAGTGCAGCACCCAGCACTTGGACTTGTCGAATGCCATCATGCTGGCCTCTGCCCATGTGTCCAGCCTGTCAAGGTCCCTCTGGAGTGCCTTTCTACCCTCTAACAGACCAACATCTGCTCCCAACTTGGTGACAGGCTGAGAAGCCTGTAGTTTGTAGGTTCATCCATCCTGCTCTTCCTGTGGATGGGCATGACATTGGCCAGCTTTCAGTCATCTGGGACCTCTCCAGTGAGCCAGGACTGGTGGTAAATGATGGAGACTGGCTTGGCCAGCTCATCTGCCAGCTCTCCCAGTGCCCTAGGATGGATCCCATATGGTCCCATGGACTTGTAAATATCCAATAATAGCCCCAACTCTCTCAGTTTGTCCTCATAGGAGAGGTGCTCCAGCCCTCTAACCATCCTCATGGCCCTCCTCTGGACACGTTCCAGCAAATCCAGATACTTCCTGTAATAGGGGTTCCAGAACTGGACAGAGTACTCCAGGTAGGGTCTCACCAGAGTGGAGTCGATGGGGAGAATCACCTCCCTCAACCTGCTGGCTATGCTTCTTTTGGTGCAGCCCAGGATCTGCTTGGTTTTCTGGGCTGCAAGCACACACTGGTGGCTCATGCTGAGCTTCTCATCCACCAGCACTCCCAAGTCCTTTTCTTCAGGGCTGCTCTCAAGCTGCTGTCCAGCCTGCACCAGTGCTTGGGATAGTCCTGACCCAGATGCAGGACCTTGCACTTGGTCTGGTTGAACCTCATGAGGTTATCATGGGTCCACCTCTCCAGCCTGTCAAGGTCCCTCTGGAAGGCATCCCTTCCCTCCAGTGTGTCTGCTGCACCCACACAGCTTGGTGTTGTCAGCAAACCTGCTGAGGGTGCACTCAATGCCACTGTTCATGTTGCCAACAATGATGTTAAACAAGACTGGTCCCAGTCCTGATCCCTGAGGGACTCCACTTGCCACTAGCCTCCACTTGGACATGGACCCATTGACAGCCACCCTTTGGGTGTGGCCATTAAGCCAGTTCTTTATCCACTGAATAGTCCATCCATCAAACCCATACTGCACCAGCTTGGAGACCAGGCTGTGGTGTGGGGTAGCATCAAAGGCTTTGCTCAGGTCCAGGTAAGTGATGTCAGTTGCTTGGCCTTCATCTATTAGTGTTGTGACATTGTCCATGTCCATTAGCCATTTGTCCATGTCCATTAGCCATTGCCCACTTCATGCCAGACCCTCCTTTACAGTGCCTCCACAATGAATCTAGCAGACTATACAGCCAGGGGGCAGGATGTCTGCCCTAAGAAACACATCATAGGACAGCACAGATGTGCCAGTACCATATCTACATACATGGGATGGATAAAGGTGTGAGAACACAAGATATTATTTCTCATTTGCAGGCCCATTTCCCTGTTCTGAACCTTTCTTCACTGCATTATCACACTGTTTTATGGCTAACTTATATTACAAACCAGATGGCACAGGGTTCTATCATTTTTGTTTGCAAAACAACATCTATATACCTACGCTATAATAGAAATTATTGGAATAATTGCTTCATAAAATACAGAACTGAGCCAGCTTACCTAGAAGATCTATTTCAGTGAGAATAATGATTGCTTCACAAAAATTATTATTATAATTGGAAGTTAGCTTTCAAAGATATAGTGCAATGAAAACGTAATTATGAGTTTTGTAATTACTCAGATATCTATCCTGTAATTAGGCTTTGTCAGCCAATCTGCACAGCAGACAAGCTTTAATTGTACAGGAGTATCCAGTCTGCTATTTGCATTTTAGTGCACTGTAGGGAAAAAAACATTTAATGGATTTTTCCTTTGTAGAACTGCTTTTCCTTGTAGGAGAATACACCTTAAACAGATTTTAGAGTCCCCATGAAGCACTTAACCCATTTATGACTTGTACTATAAAAAAAAAAAAGTCAGGCAGAATGAAGATGAAATCTGTCCACACATTAGGTTCCAAAATTATAAGCCAATTCTATCTCAGGAGTAGAAACCTAGAATGATCCCCGTGATCACTGATGGGCTACTTTTGATTTATCTGTTGCCACACTGGTTGGAAGTTAGTGATGACGATAAAATAATTTAAAATTCACTTTATAAAATCTGTGAAATCCCTGGAATTAAGATTCCTAACTAAAGTCACAAAGTGTTTGAAATATAATGGGTGGATTTTTCTACCTTTCTTAGCAAAACTTCTATATTTAAGAATAGACTGCTAAACCCACACAATTACTCAGATTCAGTTTTTCTGTCTTGCATGTTCAGTGAAATAACCTCCTAACAGCTGTAGAAGTCCCTTAACATCTTAACATCCCCATGGATAGCCATTTGTGTTGACACATACAAAACATTTAACAAAAGCCAAAGGAAAAGCAGTAAGTGAATGCACACAGCTGTGCTCTTGACATGCTGCTCTAATAACTTGATTTGAAGCATGAAAACAGAAGTATGTCAAAAGCATACCTTAGCAATGAGTGCTCTGAGTGTAGCGAAGCAGTGAGTGAGGTAAGTGGTGCTCTGATCACAGCCAAGAGAATTTACCAGAACCTTCAAAACTCCTCCCAAAAGATTGTCTCTACACTCTACTGCAAAGCTTGCCTACACATGGAGAGAAAAAAACAGTATTTGAGTGAGGTAATTCAGCAATGAACTGGTTTGAGAGAGACATCTGAGAGTTAGATTGCAGATTTTTTCATATATTGACACCTGCTGCAGAGGAATTTCAAAATGTTTTTTTTAGTAATCAGCAAGATAGAGGAGAAAATGTCACAACTATTTCTCAGTATCTGCAGATCCTTCAATGCATTTTTAGGCTCAGCCACCTTCTGTAGTGATTCTTGAAGCTCTGTCCAAGAGCTTAAATCTTTTTGTATCACAGGATCATACACTCAAATAGGACCAAAAGCCACCCAGCAGTCCAGTTCCAAACTACCAGCAGCTTCAGATACATTTCTAGCATAAATGTTTTTCTTTCCTCATCCTCTCCAAACTCCAGGATCACAGTAACACAGTGGAAATGGATTTCAGCAACATTTACTGAAGACAAGGTAGTAGATTTTTCCTTCCACTCACAGTAGTGCAGTGTCCTACAGTAGAAGGGGCTTGTGGCAACTGTGTAAGAAAGACAGTAATTTCATCGTTGTATTCATTCTTTTAATGCTTTTTTTCTTCCCTTCAGATTATACAGTTTTACAGAATATCCTTAATTTAAGTATTTTGCACTCTCTAAGAAACAAAAGGTGAAATGAATCTTTCCTCCACTGGTTTCTGAGGTAGCAGGAATTGCTACCAAGCAAACTCTGTGGTTTCCCACCTGGATGATGTTCTCTTGCATATCGAGAATGATCAAGTTAGCTTCAGTTGCCAGGTTTCCACTGATCAGAGCTTCTTGATCTAGCTCAGCTTTTGTCCTGCAAAATGGAGTTTTAATTAAAACATGCAAGAGCATATCCCAGGAGTTAGACGGCCAGCTGTTTAAGCCAAAATACAAACAATACCATTCTGAATGATCCCATAAGAATAAGCAATGAAAATAGGTGTTCAGAGATGTTTTTTAAGAATTGTGGAAACAAATGAGGAGAGCTCATATTAAAGAACAGAATTCCCAAAGGTGATATCTGAAAAATGGGCCTCTGGATAGTTCAGATAGATGCTTCTGCTTCCTTAATAGCATGAAATGGCTACTTTGCCCTCAGTATTATGTTCAGTTGTCTAATAAGCTATGCAGTAATTTCTGAATGCATTGCTAGAATAGAATAGAATAGAATAGAATAGAATAGAATAGAATAGACCAGGTTGGAAGAGACCTTTGAGATCATTGAGTCCAATCTATCACCCAACACCATCTAATCAGCTAAACCATGGCACCAAGTGCCTCATCGAGTCTCTTCTTAAACACTTCCAGTGATGGTGACTCCACCACCTCCCTGGGCAGCACATTCCAATGACCAATCACTATTCTGTGAAGAACTTCTTCCTAACATCCAGCCTAAACATCCCCTGGTGCAGCTTGAGGCTGTGTCCTCTTGTTCTGCTCCTGGTTACCTGGGAGAAGAGACCAAACCCCACCTGGCTACAACTTCCCTTCAGGTAGTTGTAGAGAGCAAGAAGGTCTCCCCTGAGCCTCCTCTTCTCCAGGCTAAGCAACCCCAGCTCCCTCAGCCTCTCCTCATAGAGCTTGTGCTCCAAACCCCTCACCAGATTTATTGCCCCTCTCTGGATATGTTCCAGCAACTCAGTATCTTTCCTAAACTGAGGGGCCCAGAACTGGACACAGGACTCAAGGTGTGGCCTAACCAGTGCAGTGTACAGGGGCAGAATGACCTTCCTCCTCCTGCTGGCCACACTATTTCTGATACAGGCCAGGATGCCACTGGCCTTCTTGGCCACCTGGGTACACTGCTGGCTCATGTTCAGCCTACTATTGACCAGTACCCCCAGCTCCCTTTCTGTTTGGCCCCTCTCCAACCACTCTAACCCCAGCCTGTAGCTCTGCATGGGGTTACTGTGGCCGATGTGCAGAACCTGGCACTTGGATGTGTTAAATCTCATGCCCTTGCACTCTGCCCATGTGTCCAGCCTGTCAAGGTCCCTCTGCAGAGCTCTCCTACTCTCTAACAGATCAACACCTGCCCCCAGCTTGATATCATCTGCAAATGTACTGATGATGGACTCAATCCCCTCATCCAGAACATCAATAAAGATGTTAAAGAGCATGGGGCCCAGCACTGATCTCTGGGGCACACCACTGGTGACTGGCTGCCAGTTGGATGTGGCACCATTCACCACCACTCTCTGGGCTCAGCCCTCCAGCCAGTTCCTAACCCAGCACAGAGTGCTACTGTCCAAGCCATGAGCTGACAGCTTGACCAGGAGTTTGCTGTGGGGTACGGTGTCAAAGGCCTTGCTGAGGTCCAGATAAACTAAAGGTAAATGACCTAACATTTCCAGAGGAAAAAATAAAAACAATAGGCTTGGACAAAGGAAAAATTGCCTCAATGCTATAGCAGAAGTGTTTAATATAGGCAATTAAAAATATTTGACTCTTGAGATGACAACATAAGACGGTTGGTCCAACAGCTGTGGAGTCAATACAGTAGTGTCCCAGGGCATTCAAAAGAGGATGGAAACATTTATGAATGACAGAAGGTGGTGTTAAGACAACGCATGATACCCTTAGTTGAGACTTAAGAATGAGGTATGGAACACAGCTCTCCTATCCTAGCAAAAGTGCAGTTCCCAGAAAAAGTGTATTTTCAGAGATCCCTTCTACACAGGGAACACAAAGGAGAGGCTTTGTTCTTTATCCTAAACTGCTCAGAAAATGACTATTGCAGGGTCAGAACCTGCTCCCTGAAGTTTGAGCTGCTCTGTCTTGGGACTAAGTTCCTAAAATGCTTTTCTGTGACTGGAACAACACCCTTAAAATAACATTCCTTGGTGATTTAAAAATCTGTAGCTTCTCTTTTGCATTTACTTACCTTTTCTGCCCAGTGGAGTCTTACTTAAAAGGAAAACCAGAGAAGTTAAGAGTCATCCTTTCAAGCACAACCAGATAATTGTGGGGAGGGCAAGGATGTCAGAGCAGCCATACAGTTATTAATTACAGTGACTCAAAGCAAGGAATAACAGAAGGGCCTGTCAAAAAACTGGTGTCATAATGAAGCCAGGGATCACTAAAGGTGAGTAAGAACAGAACAATTCATGCAAACAGCATAGCCTTGCACATTAAGTATGCTGAATGGATCCCTTTTGACACCACATGCAGCTTACTAACTGCCATTAAATCCCAGCACATACTGGCCTCAAGAAGAAGCAGGCTGAGTGAGGCTGAGTGGCAGCCTGTGCAAACCTGCTGTGCTGCGAATTACCCACAGACACCTTGTTTGTGGCACATATCCACTACAGGATTCCAAAAATGATGAGAGCAGAGATCTTGTATACCACAGTGATGAACACTGGGCAAAACAGAAAGGCCTAGATATGATGCAGAGTCATACTTATGTAAGCAGATGTTTTGTTTCAAGTGGTTTACTGAATGATCTGCACCTCTTCCCATCTAAGTGCAGAAGGTGAAAGGACTCTTTTTTCAAAATTTGGATGAATTCCAAATTAACAATCTTGCATTCAAAAATGTATGTGATACTCCTGGATGAGTGTGAGCTCACAACAATTTAACTGATTAGAGGCCACTCTGTCTGATAAACTGTGGCCCACTTAGTCAAAATTCAAGAAAGTATCTATGAACATATGACACATCTCATTTATGGAAAATCAGCAACTTCCATCTTACAAAAGCTTAGCACAAATCACATTGAAATGTTGTTAGTAACATAAATTTTTCCCAAAAGTATGGTTTTCCACAGGCCTAAACAGTGGCTTGTCTACTACCATATGGTGCTGATAAGGTGAAATATTCTTAGACGTTGTAACTTAAAATGTGCAACAAGAAAAATACTCATTACAGAATCATCTTCCCCTACTCCTGCTAATGACTGTTCTCTATTTTAACATAGCAATGTTAAACACAGCTCAGCTGATTTAATGTGGCAAAATACGCCATATACATGTATGTACTCTTTGGAGTAGTTGATATAATTTGTACCAGTAACTGGCGTTTACTACAATACAAGTAAGAAGGAAGATCCTGGGCTGCATCAGGAGAAGTGTGGCTAGCAGGTCGAGGGAGGTGATCCTCCCCCTCCACTCAGCCCTGGTGAGACCCCACCTGGAGTACTGTGTCCAGTTCTGGAGCCCCTATTACAAGAAGGATGTGGAGGTGCTGGAAGGTGTCCAGAGAAGGGCCACAAGGATGATCAGAGGGCTGGAGCACCTCTCCTATGAGGACAGACTGAAGGAGTTGGGGCTGTTCAGTCTGCAGAAGAGAAGGTAGATGTGGGGAGGCCTGTTGATGTAGTCTACCTGGACCTCAGCAAGGCCTTTGACACTGTACCCCATAGCAAACTGCTGGCCAAGCTGTCAGCCCATGGCTTGGACAGGAGCACACTGCGATGGGTTAGGAACTGGCTGGAGGGCCGAGCCCAGAGAGTGGTGGTGAATGGTGCCACATCCAGCTGGCGGCCAGTCACTAGTGGTGTGCCCCAAGGATCAGTGTTGGGCCCTGTGCTCTTTAACATCTTTATTGATGATCTGGATGAGGGCATTGAGTCCATCATCAGTAAATTTGCAGATGACACCAAGCTGGGGACAGGAGTTGATCTGCTGGAGGGTAGAGAGGCTCTGCAGAGGGACCTCGACAGGCTGGACAGATGGGCAGAGTCCAATGGCATGAGATTTAACACATCCAAGTGCCGGGTTCTGCACATTGGCCACAACAACCCCATGCAGTGCTACAGGCTGGGGTCAGAGTGGCTGGAGAGCAGCCAGGCAGAGAGGGAGCTGGGGGTACTGGTCGATGGTAGGCTGAACATGAGCCTACAGTGTGCCCAGGCAGCCAAGAGGGCCAATGGCATCCTGGCCTGCATCAGCAACAGTGTGGCCAGCAGGAGCAGGGAGGTCATTCTGCCCCTGTACACTGCACTGGTTAGGCCACACCTCGAGTACTGTGTCCAGTTCTGGGCCCCTCAGTTTAGGAAGGATGTTGACTTGCTGGAACGAGTCCAGAGAAGAGCAACAAAGTTGGTGAGGGGTTTGGAACACAAGCCCTATGAGGAAAGACTGAGGGAGCTGGGGCTGCTCAGCCTGGAGAAGAGGAGACTCAGGGGTGACCTTATCACTCTCTACAACTACCTGAAGGGAGGTTGTAGACAGGTGGATGATGGTCTCTTCTCCCAGGCACCCAGTACCAGAACAAGGGGACATAGTCTCAGGCTGCGCCAGGGGAGGTTCAGGTTGGATGTTAGGAAGAAGTTCTATACAGAAAGAGTGATTGCCCTTTGGAATGGGCTGCCCAGGGAGGTGGTGGAGTCACCGTCATTGAAGGTGTTCAGGAGGAGACTTGATGGGTTGCTTAGTGCCATGGGTTAGCTGTTTGGGTGGGTTGGATTGGTTGATGGGTTGGACACGATGATCTTGAAGGTCTCTTCCAACCTGGTTTGGTTTATTCTAATAAAGGTTATTCTAATAAAGGCTCTGAGGTGACCTAATTGTGGCCTTCCAGTATCTGAAGAGGGCCTACAGGAAGGCTGGGGAAGGACTTCTCAGGATCTCAGGTAGTGATAGAACTAGGGGGAATGGAATGAAGCTGGAGGTGGGGAGATTCAGGCTGGATGTGAGGAGGAGGTTCTTCCCCATGAGAGTGGTGAAACCCTGGAATGGGTTGTCCAGGGAGGTGGTCGAGGCCCCGTCCCTGGGGGTGTTTAAGAGCAGGCTGGATGAGGCTCTGTCCAGCCTGATCTAGTGTGGGGTGTCCCTGCCCATGGCAGGGGGGTTGGAACTAGATGATCCTTGTGGTCCCTTCCAACCCTGAATGAAACTATGAAACTATGAAAAGGAAAATGTATCTAATTTAAGTATCTCTTCACTGTGGCCTAGCAACAGTTGGATACTTCCACTGCGTAAACATTTTCTATTTCTTTCGCTTTGACAAAAGAGGGAAAGGGTAGAAACTGTTGATTATGTAATAAAATGTCTTATGAGAAAGAACAAAACATAACCCCCCTGAAGAGCTTGGTTCTAATAAAAGCAAAATGTATTTCTTAAATGACATACTTATCTTGTCTCTCGTTTGCCTGCCGCCAGTGAGTCTGCTCCTTTCTCCAGCGCAAGTTTTCATTGAGCCCCACTGATCTGTCATTCCCTAAAAGTGCAACAAATATGACCGAGATTAAAGCAAAAGGGAATGCCTGAAGTCTGATAACTCACCAAAAGGAAGAGATACATGCCTGTAGGAGACTATCAGAACTAATCCCATTCAACTTCACAGACTCAGACTTTTTGCTCTAGCAAAAAGACAGGATCCCATAATTTTATTTCATCTAGGTTTTTTAGAATATTAACTTGCTTAATGTCTTCAAAGACCACACCACAGATTATTCCATTTGTTAAATGAAACAAACATTTTTGCCATGAACAATTTGTTCTTAACAATAGCTTTGACACCATTTCTTGGCTCTTGATTAGACACTGACGCAATTTCTTAAATGTATTAAAGCTTCTGAGTTGGCCTCATATTCTTTACCTGAGAAGAGCTCATCCCTAGCTACACCTTGGATAGTTGAAAGCTAATGATATTTTTGTTCACAGCAAAACCAAGAAAGATCTTCAAGGTAAAGAACTGTGGGTGAAAAACATATGGATGAAAATGGGGAGAGCGCATAAACCCTGATTAACAACTTATATCTATAACCTTTTCAGGTCTTCTCAAAAGACATGAGGGGAGGGGGTATGAAGTACCAGCTGGTATTCTGCAGCGCTTCATCATTTCACCTCGTGCTCCTTCACCTCTCAATAAAGCCTCTTCTAATCGGGCCTTCACATCTCGAGACTTCTGGAGTACTTGGGTGCTAACTTTATCTGAGCTTTGTTTGCCCTGAAAGTGAAGTCACAGCAATCAGTATCTCTATCTTTAGACACGAGTCCAAACTACATCCCCAGAACCAGACACAACAGAAGAGACTTGCAGAGGAAGCAGAAAACAATTAATACAACTGACTAATATATAAAGGCTAATTAAATGTAGCAGATGTGGAAAGAGATGGTATCTGTAGTACTCAATCCCACAAATATATAGCTCAGTGCTAAAGAAAGAGAGACTAAAGTTCAGAGAGAAGGTTATTTAATCCATTTCAGACAGACCCTGTCAGAGAGGGTGGGTCCTGATGTCCAGTCCCAGTTATTAGCTAGAAGGAGATCATTAGCATTCTGCTTAGTACCTATAGGAGCTGACAATATATTTTCCACCAAAAATATTATTCAAAACCTCAGGAAAGAGAAAGCTGTTCAAAACTATTCAAGCTAACTTCATAGGCTGCATTTTCTTGAAGGCTAGTATTAGTCATCTTATCTGAATTACTTTGTCCATTCACAGCACAGATACAATGAGACCTAATTTAAAAGTTGTCAGTAACAAATGTTGGCCACGGAGATCGGAATCAATACGAACAACAAATATGATCAAAGTATTGTTCAATTGTTTAATTAAGGAACCTCTACAGCTTATATAGGCACACAAACTCACAGAGCATGGTTAGTATAATTTCATTGGTTCCATACAATTGTCCACGCGTCCTACTGTTATACATTATTGGTTAAACTACCAATATCATGCAAAGTTGTTGATCGACGTGTGCATCCTGTTATTCCAAGATAATTCTTTGTGTTTACAGCTACCAGTTCTTTGTTTTAATTACACATTGCTAACACAGCATTATTTTGCTAAATGCTAGTTACTTCTACACTTATGCTAAGCATGGCCTACCACTAAATCAAGCTCTAAGCTTATATTATCAGATTGCTCACAGTACTTATTGCTATGATTGCAACAAACACATTTTCCTTGGACAGATGGAAAGTAATGAAAAAAACCAAACAAAACAGGACAACAAAATCATCCATGTTTTTCTTACCTTGTACTCAAAGCATGAGACACAAATGAAAAGGAGGTCTAAGATCCTGTTCAGCTGCATAGATGGAAGGTCTGCAATCCATTTCTGTATTAGATTCTGATCAGCATTTTTCATGATCCAGAGGAAACAGATCAAAAGATTGCGAGTAGTATCAGGTCCTAATGTGGCACTTTGTCTGTAGGGCTAGGAGCAGACAAAATAAATGTTAGCTGAAGGTAGAAAAAGAAAAGGGAGGTTATTCAGATGAAGTGATGTGACAAGTTTCAGTGAAAACAACTGCAGGACTGGACTTCAGTAAGTGTAACCTCTTCCAAGTTATACTTTTTGAAGGTATTTGTGCACAGTTAGTGACAGGACCAGTTGTATGCATGTGAAAGACAGAAAGAAGCACAAAAGCATCATTTGCTACATGTTTGTATTTGTATTTCCTCAGAATAATGTAGAAAAGGATTCTCTCTTTGTCTCCTCTTGCCCATGCAGTTGCGTGAGCTAAACTGTATAGAAGACAAAGACAATCATGAAGGCATATGTAGAGGGAAAAAATGATCTTGAGTCCTAGATCCATGGATTCAGGTGAGACTGGGACTGGAGAGCAGTGGGGGAGACACAGTGTCATTTGCTGATTTGGAAAATAGACTAGCTTGGATGTGGATATAGAAATAGGCATCTGGGAGAAAAAGTGGAACTAACTTACAGTAAAGGATCAATTAAGATGACAGAAGGAAAATGAGGCATTCTTTGGGGCTGAAGGAAACAAACCCATAGTTTCTCCTGTCTGTAGTTATTAGTGGCAAGAAAGGATAAAAGGAGAAAACAAAGGAAGAGGAAAACATATGCAAGAAAGGAAACTTGCAGAATGTTGAACATACCAGGGACACCAGAGATACTCCAGAGCTCCTGAGGTTGAATTGATTCCCTGCAATGGCAAGGGCCACATTTTGATTGATTGCACTTGCAGACTCTCGTTCCTCTTCTGGGTTTCCTGCACGCACCTTTCCACTACGAACATCTGAAACTAGATTGAAAATATCCCTTTGAAGCTTCAAAAGCAATCCATGTGTTGCTGCTCACATGTCGCAGTCCTCCACCAGTCTGTAACCTAACAGAACAATTGGCACTTCCATCCCCGAGGCTGTTGGTCTGATATACCAAGCAGTGAAAGAGGTGCAGCATTAGCAAGGCAGATCACAGCCGTCTGCACAGGCTGCTAAATTGTTCAAATAAACACAGGGAAATGATATGTGTCAGAGAAGCCTAAGTAAAAGCTAAGGCAATAGCAATCGAAGTTGTCTCTGAAATTTAGAGAAGCTAGTGCTTCATATAAAGCACTTTGGACCATCCAGTTCCAGTCCATTTCAAGCAAGCCATACAGTATTTAATCCTGCTAATAGCTGACAGAACGAATATTGCTTTCTGGCTAAAGAACAAGTTTAATTTCAGGCATCTAGCTGCTTCTAGTCCCTGTAGTAGAAGGATAACACTTATGTTAGAAAAATGAGGTGAGATGTGATCAACCAATGTATAATAAACTATTTAATCCTATTAGACTGAAAATCCTAAATAATGCTTTCATAGCATTGCTGTCCAGACATCAAAATGCATAAGATTTTCAGAACGGGTGACAAAATTATAGTCTTAAAAAAATCATACTTTTCTTCTTTATACCTTTTATTTTATTCATGAAAGTGACATGTAGCTTTCCAATTAGCAGAAATCTACCATCTTATCAAAAAATGTGGAATAGCTACTTTCAGGAGTATCATATGAACACACAGGTAGCAAAATGTAGGGCAACAGCTTAGATAATGTTGTTTTAAATGGCTTGATAAGTTTATAGTTATCACAGATAATAAAAACATATTTTCTGTGTGATAATTACATTTGCCTGAGATTATTTTTAGCATCATTTTAATAGCTCTAAAGAGCAATAGAAAAAGAATACAATCTGTTTTCTTTAATTGTGATGTAATACGGTGTTAGTATCATTCTTGTTTTCTTCCCTATTGTCTGCTAAACCCCTCTGGATCTCACTATTTCTTGCAGGATTTATTTGCAGGATAATAATGCTTACAATAAGAGATAGGAATACTTATAGATACATCTCTGGTCTATCATACGGTCATAAAGCAAGGCTACTGAAGGTTTTCCTGTATAGTTTACTTCTATGTAAAGAAATATTCGATCTTACAAGGCTGTGGAGAATTTCTGAGCTTAACGCAGTCTTTATTGTGTTTGATAGATTGTTTAGAGAAGTCACTCTAAGAAGCTGAAAAATACAAAGGGAAAAAGGTCTTACGTGTAAAATCATGGAGTTGTGGCAGTGAATCCAAAATTATACCAATCAAAGGGAGGTAGAGAGCTGCAATTTTAATCTTCACCTCTTTTTTTGAGCAACGTGAGTCTAGGTCATGGGAACTCAGCAGGCTAAGGATAGCACTGACAGCTTTTCTTTGCACCTTGCTAATCCTGTTAAGACAAAACCCATCTATGAACTCCATTAATGGGTCAGACAGAAATTATTTATGAATCAAAGAATTAAGAAATAGAGGGCAGGAGAAATAAACAAATTAATATACAGATTCTCATTAGATAATCTCTTCCATTCTTTGCAGAGACTAGTGTAGCCCACAAAAGATAGCTATCTTATATCTCTAAGCCACTTCAACACAAAGAGCATCCAAGTTTTTCAGACTTCCTATGAAGGTTTGCTATGCTGAAGAGAGGTGCTTGAAGAAAAACATCAGACTCTAGCCAAAAATGAGCTAAATTCTTAACCTCAGACAAAGGCAGAGGTGGTTTAGAGAGAAGAGCATCCAAAATATTGTGTTGTAAATCAACCAACACTCTCATGAAAAATTTTTGTTCACTAGGACCAACACACTGCAGATAAAACACTGACTGGGTGATTGCCATGTTATGGAATGTCTCAATGAAAAGAGTGAAGGAAGCAGGACAACTCTGGAACCAAACTATGACCTTGCTGAGAGCAATAGAACAACTTGATATCATTCTAAAATATGCACATTGGGATACCCACCCCTCACTGTCTGTGTCCAGCGCTGCTGCCAATTCAGTGAAAAGTAAGCCAGTTAGAAAGTGCTGCTGACGAAATTCGGCTGAGAGGTCAAACATTCCAGCAATCTTCTGGTCCTGGAAACTAGAGCAGGAACTAGAGTTCTGCAGAAGTATATTAGAAATGTTAAAGAATGATTACAGAAAGCAAAGCTTCTTACAGAGGTTTTAGTCATAGTCTGTGTAGCTAATAGAAAATCTCTATTAGAAGAAAAGTACAGACTTTGAAACAAGGTTTGGAGGAAAACATCTGAGTGTGAAATAAAACACACCCAGTTTCTAATAATTGCTTATTAGGATGCAATCTCATCCTTTTCAGTTTGTGTGAGCCACTCATTAGACATTTTTGAGATGCAAAAATTCCTTGCCTGTATTCATTAGTTTAGACAGGACACAAAGCATTCTCTCTGTGTGTACAACTCTTTACCTTGCGCGTTCTGTGGCTGAGTAGCCATCAGACATCGTACAGCAAGAGATTGTGGTGCGAGAAGCTGTGCACTGGTGACTTCTTCAGCATCCATGATGTCTTAGCATGGAAATAAGATCAGGAATGACATGTGAACAGTGTTCCCTTTCACCCTGGAAATCCTTGGCTGAGCTTGCTGGCAGCTGACATAATTTAGAGCAGCCTTCATATTGCTGTAACTTACAGCTCTGACTGATATAGAGCCAGGCCAGGGATGCGAAGTTGCTGCTATATGTGTTGTGAACTGCTTACCTTCTACAGTCACAGGTCTGTGCCAAAGGTTACCTGGAATGTTTTTGTCCCCTAATGGGATGAGCATAACTCAACTCCCCAGACTAGAGTTTATTAGTTTGAATTTTACTTTTATATTCTTTAATATTCTTTCCCAATATTTTCATCAGTCACCTGGGAACAGTCCCAGAAAACAAACACATGAGGTAGCAGCATATCACTGTACCATCTGTCTTCTAGCATATTGGGGTCAAATGAAACTTGTATCTCTGAGCAGTCTCATACTTTGTATCCATGTACTTAAGCCCACTCCCATTTTAACCTCAAGCAGACAGGCATTGGCTGTACTGTTTGTGTGGAATAAAGTGCAGAGCATCCAGTTACAGGAATATGGCTTCTTTCCAAGAATTGCAAAAGATTTGTTCACAAGGCCATCTTTCTTACTAAAAACCTAACTCTAATTGGGCAGCTCTCCTGCAAAGAGGTCAAAACTACTGCAAGGGTGGTTAGCTAGTATTATATAATCCCAGGCCCATGAAAGCCTTACGATTTGCACAAGTTGCACTTCACAGGTTACTCATAAAGGGGAAAAAAAAATCAAAGGTATTGCTTGAAGGAAAGAATGATTTAACTGGTGTTTGTTCAGATCTGACATGGTAGAACTAGTTGCAAGGGCTATGCTGACCTTTTTTTCCCCATAAGCAGAAGAATCCCATTTCTAGTTCTTTGGTATCTATGATTATAATTAAGCAAAACTAATGGGAAAGCTTGACTTTAAGCCATTCATACCTTGATTTTTTTAACCACAAAAACCTTCAAGAAAATAGTATGTACTATTACTAACCTGGAAGAATGCTTGAGTTATGAGATAGAGTACATTTTAGCATGCAAACAATTTTTTGGTACTGACACTTGAAAAAGAGCTGTGAATCTGAACTGCTCTTTTGGTCAGAGTGGTTTTGTACCTCCTACCATCCTAGCCTCATCTCCATTCCTCTGCATCTGAGGACTGAAGCAATTATGGATCATTACATTGAATTGCTTCATCCCAGTCTTGGCCTCTGTAAGACCACTGAGGGGGGAAACAGACATGGTAGCACCCTTTGTTAAGGGTTGTGCCTTATGGTAAAAAACAGATACCATCTAAGTAGAATGTAGAGGAGAAGAGGCTGGAAAAATAGTGTTTGGTGTGCCAGAGGTCTGATAAGGATACTTAAGTGTTTCCACACAAAAAAATAATAAATTTCAAATAAAAGGGAAAACGTTGTCCAGAAAATACAGAGAAACCACTGACAAAGTCATAGCATTATCTGTAGCATTGGGATGGGGAAGAACCCAGAATGAAGCATGTTGCTATTTGAAAAGGAAAGCATGATGATCCTGCTCTGGAAAAAAGCTAAGGTTCAACATAAACACTTGATTCCAGGATGTTCAAAATTGCAATGGTTTAGTCACTAACTTACATAATGGCAGCATCTACATCCACTTGCAGAGCAAGAAGTTCAGCCAGAAGGCAAACACACAGAAAATATTCTGTGCAGTGCTGTATGCCATAGTTCCCTAAAGCAGATATTGAAATATGCATGTGTGGTTGTGTATGGATGAGATATAGGTGAACCTGTTGATTAGCCTTCAGAACCACATTCTTGTTAGACCTTATATGACTTCCTTAAGTCATTTTCCTTTTGCATGTTACTAGAGCGGCACACCTTTGTCATGTGAACTTTAACTCATGCAGATACACTTTTGCAGCAGTACTCTCAGTCTTTACTCTCCAGCCCTGTTCTTTCAAGACGGGAGTTGTTCTCCATGATCGAAGTGGCTAATTCTAACTTAAGTATCTGAATGCAGAGCAAAATGTCTTCCTTTACAAGTGTGTGTCATAAGTTTGTGTCATGTGACATTCATGCAATATCATCTTATGCATGCCTACCTGAGAGGATAAGGAAGGTGATGGGGATGCTGGAGCAGATGCAGAAGTCATGAAGAAGAGGTTCAGATTGAGATAATGCTCATGGCTGCAAAGAATTCTCAGGAACTCCAGTCTCATGGAAATCAGAATGGAGAGTGAATTTAGCTTGTTTGAGAGCTAGAAAAGCAAACCAACAAAGTGTCATGTCATGAGGATGTACTATTTAAAATTACCAAGCAATGAAATATTCTCCCTGCTGAAACAGAAATAGACAAATAGCCCACCATGAATTAAAACATTCACTGGTTCCCTGTACCTATCCAGTTTCCACTACAAAATTATGGAATGATAGGGGGATGAATGGAGACAGAGGATGGGGGAGTAGTTAACATAGGCACACCTAGATCAGGTCAAGAGCAGCATGTTCAGAAGGGTTTAGAAATTTTCTTGAGAGAAGGAGACTCCACAGCCTCTCTGGGCAGACTGTTCCAGTGCTCTGATACCATCAAAGTAAAGAAGTTTTCCCTTACGTTTAAGTGAAACCTCCTTTGTTCTAGTTTGTGCCCATTCCCCCTTGTCCTGTCACTCATGAGCGCAGACTCACCCTCTTGACCTCCACCCTGTAG
Organism: Melanerpes aurifrons; assembly: GCA_011125475.1. Classification (NCBI taxonomy): domain Eukaryota; kingdom Metazoa; phylum Chordata; class Aves; order Piciformes; family Picidae; genus Melanerpes; species Melanerpes aurifrons. The sequence continues at coordinate 3,434,597 of WWNC01000003.1, forward strand.
ATACTGTAATGGTTTGATTCAGAACAAAACGGGTCAGGGTCAAACTGAACCAGTGGGTTAACCTGTCTGTTTTCCCAATACAGAAGTGAGGGAAAAGTAACATACAAAAACTTGAGATTGAGACCAAAACAAAAAAAAAGAGAGAGAAGAAAATCAGGTAAACATGGCACAAAATGCACAATTACCTTAGTCTATTTCCAGAAAAAGCACAACACAAAGCAGCAGCAAGGGGAAGCAAGTCAGTCAAAAGCCCAAGCCAGAAAACTACTCCCCCATCCTTCCTTGTCCTGCCACCATGCCAGCAGGAAAGACAACATCCAACTTTCCAGAACACATAAGCAGCAACTGGGACAGGCAGCTGCTATGTTACAATCTGAACATCAAGCCCCATGACACTTTGCTCCAGCCAGAACTTTCATTTTTGAAGATGGCATGACTGCAGTGTGGTATGAATAACAGCAGCAGGTTCAACTCAATCTATGACAGATATTTATAAGCATTGAAAACATTCCCTCTCAGCCTTCTCTTCTCTGGACTAAACAGGTTTCTCGGCCTCTCCCTGTAAAAGAGATGTTCCAGCTCCCTAACCATCCTCTTTCAACACTCTCTAGTATTTCCCCTTGAACTGGGGAGTCCAGAATACTCCAAGTGTGGCCTCACCAGGGTAGAGGGAAGAGAACTTCCCTCAACTTGACAGTTACAGTTAGGGTTGGGAGTTCTTAACTCCCAAAGGAAAACATACAATTTTTGTTTTCTTTTTGGCATAACAAAATTATTAAAACCAAACCAAACTCTGCTGAGTCTGTGGCAAATTCATAAGAAGTCCCTTTAGGCAACAGAGAGCATCAATGGTCTTGTCACTTCCCTTCTTATCAACATCAGTGGTGTACTGGACATACTATAGGAAACCAAGGTGGTTTTCTTATCTTGTACTACCTACCATCAACTGACTGAGGGCCTTCCCTTGGGAGAAAAATTACAGAGGTGTATCACATCACAACTGAGAAGGAAAACTTTCCCCTTCAGCCACAAGAAATAATTACATAGTTACATCCTATCTCTTAATTTATGTTTAATGTTGGGAAGCTTGTAAAACAAGAAGACAGAGATGGGTCATTTTGATTAAATCCACCAAATCTAAATTCTGCCCCCTCACAGCACTGGAAGAGTCAAGAGACCAAAAGCTGCTCTAGATGATCTGCTGACAAGGAATGCAAAAAATAAGGGAAGAAAAGTGGCTTCATGGATGCTCTGCAGCAGTGCAAGTTATGCCATTTCTAAAAGAGTCCTAACCGCCACTCAATTTTTTTCTGCTGACCACAAATAAAAACAGGTTTACACTTTCTGCATATGTAATAGGAAATAGAGAATTTTCCTGGCCCTTTATCACAGCTTAAAGGATCTTGATGAATAAATGAATCAGAACAGAACACTGGACTGGCCACGCAACAAATGCAACCCCAATCACACACGGTGTATACCTGATTACAGTAATGTTTGATGAGATTAAACACAAATCCTCGGTCCATTAAAGAAAGAAGATCGTACAAGAAAAATGCCAGGCTGATATTCATTTTTTCTGCTTGCTCACTTTCCTTTAAAAGAAAAGGGAAAAAAAAAAAAAAAAGAGATAAAAATTAACATTACAATGTACAAAAATTATGTAAAAGTGGAAGACTTTTTAGAATAGTTAAAAAATAATGTAGGCAACAGTTCCCAGAATGAATTAATGGAACATACTGGGAAATGTTGCTTTAGTTCTCCAACTTATGTGATCTTGTTACAATTACCACTCATGTAAATTATTCCAACCACTGCTGAAATCTTTTATAGAGAAATATTAGAGGATGAGGGAACAAGTTGATCCATGCAAAATTCTGGGCTGACAACAATGTAATGGAATGTGAGACCTGCTCTTAATTCCCTATGGGCTGCTATCTTCCATATGCCTTTTTTCTCCTCTTTTTAAAAAATCAAATCTTTAACACTAGAGAACGCTGATTTAAAACATAAATATTGTTTTAAAATATTAACAACAATCTGAACTGTCTCTTCTGATGGAATAACAAATATTTAATTTAGAAATCTGAAGTGTAAAACTGATAGTAAAAAATTACTGGCATGATAAATCTGTGGGGTTTACCAATGAGCAGCTAAACTCTTGTACATTTAGAATTGGCTTGGTTACCAGAGACAGGCAGCCCCCAAGCAAACATCACAAAGAACTTCCTGTATCCACTAAAATAAGGCTTCATTGAACGTACAATTTAAATCACACAATCTCAGAAGCATATGTAATTCATCAAGAGGAATTTGTGGAGGTGCCTGAGGGATCTGCACACAATTAATGTTCAGAACTCTCAGGTGGGTTCACTGAAGATTGACAGAGGAGATGAGACTGAAAAATGTTGCCCCTGCTCCTATCTCTGACTAATGAGAACAGGTGTGCAGCTCCTCAGGGTGGTTGCAATTTAATTTTTCACCTTTAAAACTTTTTGTTGCTGTTCACAAATATATATATATATATATGTGTATGCACACATCTATTTCCTACAATCTGGAATTTACACAGCAAAACGTATTTCTATTGGGAAGACAAAACTGTTTTCTGTTCTCTTACTGAGTAGGCTTGGCCTCAGTTGGCATCAGAGGAGATTTAATATAGACATTATGAAAAATATTTTCACACAAGGAGTGGTCTGGCATTCTGGATGTGTTTGAAGGTCATTTGGATGTGGTGCTTGGGGATATGTCTTAGGGGTGAACTTTGTAGGGTAGGGGTTCTTTTCCATCTTTTCTGTGATGCTGTGAAAACATGCCAGATACACCCTGTAAAATCCCAGGGCAATCTGACACATCCAACCCAGTACTGAAACAGATTGCTACTGGTTGGATTTGAAAATCAATCACGTTACCTAATGCTGCTATGTACAACTGACCCATGGCCCTAACTCTGCAAACACTGCAGTGAGATCTTCACACATAATGTGGCTCTATTCACTCACACCATGAAAACTCATTTCAATTAACAGATCCTAGAAACCTCTGTATTTCTCATGAGGAAACCATGAGATACTAATTTCTTAGCAACACTTACAGTTCCATTAAAACATTTTTACTGTAACAAATTCTTGTTACACAATGCACCTTAAAAAAAAAAAAAAAAAGCCATCAATGCCTTAAGTAAACATTTCAGTGGAGATGATGTCTCTGCACGTGGCTATCACAGAAGCACACCAAAGGATCAAGCAAAGGCTAAAGCTCCAGAAAAAAACTTTTTGGTGGACAGTAACAATCAGTTCTGCCATTCTCAGCCCTCAAGACTTCTGATCTTGGACCTTCTCCAGTTTCTGCTCCTCAATAGCACAGCAAGACACACATGGAGAAGTGTATCAGGAAATCTGAGCAGCTTGAAAAGTGACCCAGCAGGTCAGCTCTTCAACTTGTTCTGCCTTGTGGCAGAGCACACTGTTTTCCTAGCACAGTGTGCTTGGCAGCTCTGGGGCATGAAAACAAGTCAGCTGCAACAACTAAACAAATAAGAGCTCCCCAGTGCTTGTCTGTGGTCTTACCTTTTCTACTGGCCAGTGCAGAGTGACACTAGTGATGCAAGCTGAGAGTATTAAAGTATAAATTACATTTTGTGATCCTTTCAAGTTTATATCAGTGCAACTTGTTAAAATATACCAGCAGAAAGAATTTAATGAAATTTAGGGGCCATTTATTTTCTTTAGTTTTCTTGTAGCCAGTGCCTCTTTAAGGAGATCTGGGCTTGGATTGCTTATGACTGAATTTTGCAACCCTCAGGAGGAATACTGCCTTCATATTGCATACCCTACTGCCATCAGCGAAGTCAAATATGAAACAAAATACTATGCAGGAGAAATAAGTGCAACAGGAATGGGAGACAAAAGGAATAAATTCTGCTTGACCTGCAGTTTGATGCCCTGGCAAACCTGGCAGAAGGAAATCTGGGGAGGAATAACAATAGGCACCAGTACAGGTTAGGGGCTGCCCTGCTGGAAAGCAGCTCCACGGAGAACAACCTTGGAGTCCTAGTGGACAGCAAGTTCTCCATGGGACAACAATGTGCCCTTGTGGCCAACAGAGCAAATGGTATCCTGGGGTGCATGAAGAAAAGTGTATCCAGCAGGTCTAGGGAGGATCTTCTCCCCCTTTGCGCTGGTGAGACCACACCTGCAACACGGTGTTCAGTTTTGGGCTCCTCAGTTCAAGAGAGACAGGGCTCTGCTAGAATGAATGCAACAGAGAGCCATGAGGAAGATTAGGGGACTTGAATATCTCCCCTGTGAAGAGAGACCGAGACACCTGGGACTGTTTAGTCTTGAGAAGATTGAGAGGGGAACTGATCAATGTCCATAAATATCTGAGGGGTGGGTGTCAAGTGGAGGGGGCCAATCTCTTTTCAGCGGTGCATAGTAGTAAGAAACAATGGGTACAAGCTGGAACATAGAAGATTTCACCTCAACATGAGGAGAAACTTCTTTACAGTGAGAGTGACAGAGCACTGGAATGGGCTGCCCAGGGAGGTTGTGGAGCCTCCTTCTCTGGAGACTTTCAAAACCCCTCTGGATGCACTCCTGTGCAGACTACCCTTAAGTGATCCTGTTTGGCATGGGGGGTTGGACCCAATAATCTCTGGAGGTCCCTTCCAACCTCTAATATACTGTGATACTGCAATTACTTTCACTGAAAATGGGCCTTCATCCTCTCCTGTTAATGGAAAAGGGCATTTCCTTCCTGCACCCTGCAGCCCCATTGAGAAGCAGGCTGGGGAGCTGAGATGAATACAAATAAACTGTCTGCCATGGGATCATAAGACTGCTCCTTGCAAAGCCATAGCTCTTGCTTATGGTCCATGTGAAATCACCATCTCAGTTTTGGTCTAATTCTAGTGACACTGCTAAGGGTGAAATGGGATTAAACACAGCTCAGTGTAACACAGCAGCAAGGATCTATGGTGCTCATTTCACGCATTTACCTTCTGTGGCTTGACTAGAAGTGCAGCAATTTCTGAAGTAACCACACTAACTATAGTGGTAATATCATCTTTGAAGCGATCAGAGAATCGACTCCTTCGTGGGTTGTCTTGCTTCTCTGTGTTGTGGACATACTGAGCCATACTCTTTATCTGCAAAGAATTAAAAAAAAATAAAAAGTGCCAAACCTGGAGGTAAAACTACTGCTTTACTTCCATGGGATTAAGATTCCTTAGTTGTTTCTCCCTAGATGTAATCACTTGTTGTCTCAGAGCTGCTGTGAAAAATCCTACATGTATTGGCATTGACAACAAAGAGCCTAAGATTCAACACAAGTAGACACTGATTCCTGTTTTCATCTTCACAAGGATGGCTATCTGAGCACCTGAAATCAGAATAATCTTCACCAGTCCCTTGCATCTACAGCTCTGAAAGGCTGCTGCTTGCAACTTCTACCCTTCATAATGACAGGTAGGGACTAACTGTTCCGGAATTATTTGTTGTTTTTTCCACCTGATGTTTGGTGGCTTATATACTGCCACTAAAAATCAGGATGCTTTTTCCACTGACATTCATCACCTCAGAGCTCTGTGAAATTGAGTTTGGGAAGCCTTATCACTGCTTCCATGTTCTTAATGAAGTGGAAAATACAGGAACAGATATTTAGAGAAAAGGAAGGAGTTAATTTGATGTCTGTTCAGCTTTCTTCAAACTGTAGGCCATTCTGCATGTAATTCATGCAATACTTTGCCATCACAGCCTGTCAGTGTGGAATTGGGGGGGAATATGTAGAATTCTTTAGTTGTACTTCCATTATTTGGGACCTCTTTTCACATTGGGGTTGAAAAACTGAAGATCACCATCCACCTATATCTGTGCCTGGAGTACCTGCTACATTTCATGATTAAGTTGCTATAAAATACCACGATCGGATCTTACCAGGAGCTCAAAGAAGAACCAAGCATACTTGAAGACAGATTCTCTCATTATACCCGTGCTGACCACCATCTGCAGTGCCAGCTCCTCATGGAAATGCTAGATAATAAACACAGAGTGTTGGAAAATACTTTTCTATCAATCTATCTTCAGTTTCAACATCCCACCTCTTTCCTGTGGAAAAAATCCCTCATACTGGAATGTCAACAGCTGAATATGGATGTACGCACATCCCTGCAGGATCATAAGGCAGTGGTGGTGGCAAACAGACTTCTATGGATTCAGAACCCCAGATAACTGGATTGGAAAATGCTTTTGTCTATTCTCAGACCACTAGCTGTGTGCATGACAGGGATCAGCCGCATTCCCCACTCCCCATTATGTGTTTCTGTTATTACAACAGTGTGTTTTTTAGAGAAGGTAGATGAAAAATTGTCCCTGTGACAGGAGAGAAGCACACAGCAATAACCACAGCAGAGCTTGTGCAGAGGTTTGTAGTTGGAGAAAATAGCCTTTGCAAGTGAGGTCTGACCATAAGAAATCCAATCTCAATGCTCTAAACTGTGAGGAAACTCATATCTCGACTAAAAATGTATTGCAATGCTTATTTTCTACTCCTGCCAAAAACAATTAAACTAGTAAGATTCCTAAACATAATTACATGGAATAGAACATATTAATCCATCCAATATTCAGACTGGGTATAAACCTCTATTCTTTTGGGCAGAAAACAAACCAATAAACAGGAGTAAGAAAGTAAATCCATAATGAGGATTCTGAACTGCTCATTACAGGGTTATTCCACTGCTTCTCGATTCAAAGTGACTGCTGCTGATCAGTGTTAAACACAAGATACAGGTCTGAAAAAATGATCAATGTGATACGGTATGCTTGGTGTTGCTAAAAAGCTTTTTGGGAATACATCAGATAGAAACTAATGTCTTGTTTCTAAAATCTACAATAAGTGGAGAAGGAAAACAGAAGAAAGAGATGGAAAACATGCCATTTAGTGTAACATGTAAACTTGTAAAGGCAATTATGGAAGGGTAAACAGCACTGGAAAAAGTCAGAGGCCCTAACACCTTGAGAAAGACAGGAAAGGCCAGGCAGGCTGCTACTTGTCCAAATATGTCCTAGTGAAAGAATTTAAAGACTCTCACACAGAAGCAGAAAAGTTTGGGTGGTTATTTTCTCCTCTCTCTCCCCTTCCCTCATTTAGAAGTGCTAATTATCAGCACTGCCTCAGGAGGCTCCAGACTCTGTTAATGCGGCCCTCACACTTAGCAGTAGATTACCTTTTTATTGGATGGTCTTGGGCTTGCGCAAACATTTGGCACTTCAGCTGTTCCTTCAACACAGAAAGACATCCGACTGGATCCATGATCTATAGGCTGTAGGGCACAGCCAGATGAAAAAAAGTATGTTAACGCCTAAGTTAATTAACAAAGAATAAATCAGCGGGAGGGGGGAGACGGGGGGTGGGAGAATGTTGCAAGGTTCGAACAGACGCTGAACAGCTCTTTTCTTTATTTCTCCACAACCCCCTTCCCCATAGAAGCCAAACCACCTGCATGCAGCAGCAGAAGCGTGCGAATACCAACACTGCCATCACGTGGCCGACTACAGCACTACAGCTGGGCTCTGGAAGCTCTGGAACTCGCTCTTTCAGTAAGTTTATAGCTGGTGGCTCTACAATGGAAATTAACCTGCACATGGGAATCTTCCTTCCGTCCAAAGTCATGCCAATTTAAAAGGCAGTGAAATGCAGCAGCCAGTTATAAATCCCCACATTTACCAATGTGATGAAGTTGTAATATCTAAATTTTGTATTAATTTGGAAAAAGAAATGTATCTTGAGCTCTGTATTTTTAGGACAGAGTATACTAGGGTAAAACTCACAATGCTATTAATTTTCAACCTACATTATTAAAAATTGCTCTGGATGAGTACACATGTCTAAATAAGCAAATCCAGTGTTTGCAAAGCCTGTGCCTCTCACTGGTTGTGGTTTCATTTGCTGAAGACAAGCACCCACTCACTTTAACTGGAGAGATGCAATCATTCAGTGGAGAAAAGACTTCAAAATGTTTTGAAAAGCACCTGCTTGGGAAGCAGTGTTTTACATATGTAACACTTAAAGAAAAGGGAGGGATGAGACAGTGTGATATGTAGCTGAGGATGAGAAAGACAGAGGATGTTTGTGGTTTGGTGGTTGAATTCAGTATTTGGAAAGTCCCGGTTACAAAATGTGCACGTGGCATCTGTACTATAGCCTATATAAAATCATGGGGTTGCTATTGTTTAAACTGCCTATTTTTTTATTTTATTTTTTTTTAACAACAAACTGATTAGCATCAAACAGGCTCTGTGATTAAAAAAAAAAAAAAAGAAAGGAAGAAGAAGAAAACCAACTAACTTTAAAGAAGCAAAAATATATTATCAGTGCATTTTAAGAAAACTATTTCCCTTCTAAGGACCCTTGAACTCTTTCATTCCTTTCAGAAAGTGAATCTGGTGCTATTATAATCAATAGTAGTCTTCTCTCACACTGACTCTGTGCAACAGGCACACGCCATTAGATGTGAACGGGAGCTAAATGTCAGGAAGAACAGGAGTGAAGCATGTCAAAAAAAGGCAGATTTCTCTGTGTATTGTCTAAGCCTGAAACAAGAAAGGGAGCTCTTACTGCTTGCTCTCTTAACTGGTAACATCAGCATTTGGGAATGGGATTTAAGGCATGCCCATGCTAAATCAGAGAAACAGCAAATGCTTCTGTTGATACATACAGTACACTTACAAGAAGCAAACAAAACCTTCAAACAACAAATCTAGATTATTAGGTTTAGGCCAATACAATTCTGCAGATACTTGACTTCATTCTCTTACCTTAGATGACATGATGTTTTTCACCTCTTCATCAGTAGCAGTAACTGCAATGTCAGGATTGCTACAGCTTATCACTCGGCTCTGCAGGAGTTTGCTCCCCACAGACACTGCGGAGGTACGTCCGAACGTGTAATAGCGAGACTCTGCCAAAACGGCACTGCCGCCTGAACCTGCCCGTAGGGAAATGTTTGAACTTAGAGTAAAGAACATGCCTTTGAGGTTCAAGCCAGTTTTCCTCAGTGTTGTTACAGCATCAGCATTTTAAGAACAGCATAAAACACCTGAAAAATCTCACCACTAACTGCTTGATTAACAACTTACACAGGCACTGAATGACAAGGTGCAAATGTTTTCTGAGTCAACAGCTCACAGGGTGATTGCACAAGCAGTAACAAATGATTCTTCGCTGGGCTGAAGAGTCCCATCTCTCTTAGCCTTTCCTCACCGGAGAGGTGATCCAGTCCCTTCATCTGTCTCCAGTATGTCCATGTCTCTCTTGTACTGAGGAGCCCAGAACTGGACCTAGCACTCTAAGTGTGGTCTCACCAGTGGTAAGCAGAAGAGAAGAGTCACCTCCCTCAACCTGCTGGCCAACGTACAGGATTTTATCCTCTCATGGCATCCCCAACTTGATGGAGAAATTGGCAGAGCTCAGCCCTGTGCCACTTTGCAGCAAGTTAGTTTTCATGGGAAGTAGCTTACTAATGTACAGGGCAGTAAGAAATGGGCCTCCTAAGGCTGTTTTAATTTCTAGAGAAAATTTCTCATAAAAAGCCTCAGCTTAGTAGATGTCTCTCTCTTTCACCTAGATGATGCTATAGTATTATACATAGATGTAGTCATCCCACCTCAACCTTGCATCTTAAAAGAATAACTAATAGAGATTATGAAGGGCATGTCCATGTTGCTTTTTGCAGTACTGAGATCCCTGACCTTCCTCTGAGAAAAACTGCATGTCTGAACAGTACAGTGCTTAAGTGGTATGCAATCTAAGACTGAGAGGTTGTGTTTTCTGTTTTATAGGCCAATTCCTTAAGTCCTCTTCTCAGAAACACCATGCTGAATAGCATATGTTGGGAAAAAATACTTTTCCAACCCTTGCACCAAAATTACCTGGCTTGACCACTTCTCTTTGAGGGTCTGGCAAACGAAACACATAGTAGACATAAGATGCTAGGAGGCAATTCCTCCCATGCTGGTCTTTGCTCAGGTCTTTGCTGTTGTGGAGACTGTTCACTATTGCAGCCACAGATTCAAGGGCAAACTGTGAGAAGTTGGCTGTGAAACAAAGGTAGGAATTAGTCTCAGCACTGAAAAGTATAATACAATCAGGTGAAGGTATTCTTTGTACCAAAAACTAATCCTACAAGCTTGAATTCAGGTCTTAATAAATACAGAGCTCTAGACAGCCACTGCTATACTTGATTAGACCCAAGGTCTACATAGGCCAGTAACCAGTCTTCGATAGACCCACTGACTTTTGCCCAACATAAAGGCAGACTGTAACTGTCAACTACCATTTTTAGCAGCCTTCACTTATTTCCTCTAAAATACCAACCTGAAGAATAGTAAGACTCATTATTCTCTGACTGATAGACAAATACAAGCTATCAAGCTTTTCTACAAATATTGTAGTAGATGACAAATGTTGATTGCCAAAAGAAGGTAAGGAATAAATCACACCAAGACAACAAACAACTTTATGACCTATACTTCCACATAAGTAAAGTACTACAATTTTATCTACCTTCCAATCAGAGTTGTAGAGTCTCATATATAGGTGGAAAAGGAGAGAAGGCAGAAACTCATTTAAACTTGCTTATATTGCACAGTAAAACTGTCTTGAGAAGCACAACTCCTTCTGAAGTGGACTAAATACTAAATCTGAGACTGGGTATTTATCAATATTTTCCCTACATTTCTAGGTTGCTTGCACCAGTAAATACCTGTCTGGCCAGCTATAACCATGGGCTGAACGGATAGCTGGAAAAGTTTATCTAGCACCAAATGTAAAAACAATACAAGAGGTTCTAGACGTGAGGAATGCAAACAGATAATGCTGAGTTTTAATTCATGTTCCAGTGCAGCCTCTGTAATCTTCTGGTCCATCAGTCGAATGGGGAATGTCACTTGACTTTCTAGAGAATGGCACAAAGTGAAGAACTTCTCCAGGTGATTGTCCTGCAAGTACAGTTTACTCACAGTTAACAAAGTTGATACAGTTGAAGCTGCTGCTAGCTAACCAAAGCCTGATTGATCCATCTGATGGGATAAGAGCAATTATTTTCACCCTCTGGTTTGCTGTGGTGTCTAGCCCTAGAGATCAATCTGTAAAGCAACCATCACAGCCTTTTGTTTGTCCCCTTACATCTTGCTTAAATTTCGACTCTGGATACATCAGATTAAAAGCAGAACAGTTAAAGCTCTCATTAAAGTGATTGCTTCATTACGTGAAAATCCTGTTTCCTTCCTCTGATAAAACTCCATCATGTCACGTGCCGACAGTCACCCTACCACCCACACTTAAGTTCCAGCTATGTACAACTTATGTGTCTTATGAGTACGCCTTACTTGTAGTCAAAAAGCATGCCACAAAGGGATGATCACAGTATCACAAAGGTTGGAAGAGACCTCAAAGATCATCGAGTCCAACCTGTCACCACAGACCTCATGACTAGACCATGGCACCAAGTGCCACGTCCAATCCCCTCTTGAACACCTCCAGGGACGGTGACTCCACCATCTCCCCAGGAAGCCCATTCCAATGACGAATGACTTTCTCCGTGAAGAACTGTCTCCTCACCTCGAGTCTAAACTTCCCCTGGCGCAGCTTGAGACTGTGTCCCCTTGTTCTGGTGCTGGTTGCCTGGGAGAAGAGACCGACCCCTTCCTGGCTACAACCACCTTTCAGGTAGTTGTAGAGAGCCATGAGGTCTCCCCTGAGCCTTCTCTTCTCCAGGCTAAACAATCCCAGCTCCCTCAGCCTCTCCTCATAGGGCTTGTGCTCAAGGCCTCTCACCAGCCTTGTTGCCCTTCTCTGGACACGTTCAAGTGTCTACATGTCCTTCTTAAACTGAGGGGCCCAGAACTGGACACAGTACTCAAGGTGTGGCCTAACCGGTGCTGAGTACAGGGGCACAATGACTTCCCTGCTCCTGCTGGCCACACTATTCCTAATGCAGGCCAGGATGCCATTGGCCTTCTTGGCCACCTGGGCACACATGGGGCCTTCAGTTAGGATGTAGCTACCAGAGTTAACTAGAACAGCATGACAGATAGGAGCCACTGTAAGGCACCATACATAAAATAAAGCTGCTCTGTCTCAAACCTCTACCCCAAAAAGATGGGCAAAGCTACAATTTCCTATTGTAAAGTCCAGAATTGTAAGTTATCATTCAGCCCTAGCTCACATCACATGGCATTGATCACTGCTGAACTGCCTAAAGCATTCTGGTAGTATAACGTGTCCCTGGAGGCAGGGAGATGCTATGTCTCCACAAATGTGGACACATTGAACTAGCCTTTCAGAATAGAGGATGCAAACTGCAGAAATTGACCCTGTGCCCTGCCATTATCTTTTAAACAAAGCCTAAACAGACCTTTACTGAGCTGAAAGGGTAACACACTCCCTTGATGTTACTTGTTGCTGATAGTGCTCATTTGTTCACTTGTATCAGTAGATTTCATTTCAACAAAGGATTTCATTTTATAACCCTTCATAGAGACAGGCAACGAGGCTAGTGAGAGGCCTCGAGCATAAGCCTTGTGAGGAGAGACTGAGGGAGCTGGGATTGTTTTGCCTGGAGAAGAGGAGGCTCAGGGGAGACCTTATTGCTCTCTTCAACTACCTGAAAGGAGTTGTAGACAGGTGGGGGTTGGTTTCTTCTCCCAGGCAACCAGTGACAGAATGAAAGGACACAGTTTCAAGCTATGCCAGGGGAAGTTTAGGCTCAAGGTGGAGAAAATTCTTCACAGAAAGAGTAATTGGCCATTGGAATGTGCTGTCCAGGGAGGTCGTGGAGTCACTGTCCCTGGAGATGTTCAAAAAAGGATTGGATGTGGCACTTGAAGCCATGGTTTAGTTAGTCATGAGATGTTAGATATTAGGTAATAGACTGGACTTGATGATATCTGAGGTCTTTTCCAACCTGGTTGATTCTATGATTCTATGATTCACTGAGGATATCAGGTTATTTCCCTGTCAGCTGCTTTCCAGCTGTGTGGGCTTAAACATCTCCATTTAATAAACTTCCAAAGTTAGCCTAGACTTTTGAATTCCCTTTTAAAGGAAACTACAGCTGTGTATTGTTTCCAATGCATTACCTGAGTGTGAACAGATGAAACAGCTTGCACTTCAACATTGAAAACACCCTTGTGTCCTTCAACCCACTTAATAGGTGGTGTCTGAGATGGAACTTTCTGTGATGGAAAAGAAACATGGAATTATCATCTTCCTTTTAAGAACAGAACATTAAGTCTGTTTACACAGGGTTCTATAGGATATTCATGCACTTCATTTCAGGTATCTGAAATGAGTGCTGTATAGAGAACCACAGCTAGGCATCTTCTTGTTCTCATTGGTGAGATGGAGACAAGTTGATGCACTGAACAGACAAGTTTGGAGCACTTCAGGTGACATCTATCACAGACAATGTAAACACACATTTTCTGATAGGATACTTTCAAGATTAGAAATTCCCAGTCACTCCATGGTGATGTGGTGCAGTTTTAACCCTCTAGGTAGTTCCCTACATGCCATATTTGCTCCAAGGGCATAGTTTTCTGCTCCAGTAGCAGCACCTGATTCCATTTCTCCTCCCTCTCCTGTATAAAAAATGAGCAAATCATCCCAGAGAAGAAAGCAAGTTATTGACTTGACAGCTTCTAAACAATTGTATCCCTTATTAGAAAATTTACAAGAATTTGCTTGGATAGATAACTTCAAAAAACATAACAATATAAAATAACTGTAATAACAAGAACTGTGACAGTAATAACAACACTTTTCTCCAGAGGTTCACTGTACTTTAAAGTACAAAATAGAAGTATTATCAACAAGCAGACAGCAACATTAGTCCATATAACACTTATAATGTTCTTCTACATTAGGAAAGTATTATGTTTTAATAATTTTCTTTGTACCTCTGGAGAGTGAATTGAATAGTGGACAGGCAGCTTATCCAATGCAACAGGAAGACAATAATGTCCAGTTTGAAGACGATCATTTAAGAGAATTGGCAGCCACTGAAACAGATGAAGAGAAAACACAGCAATATTCATGATTATATCTGATTAGGGTTATTTATCTAATTTGTTATGTACAGTCAACAAACCAACAAATGAGATATTGACCCAAGCTTCTCTGCTATAACCCATTTAACATTAATTTCTTTGAGTTTTAAATTAACTGATAGCTACTGTAGAAAAACGTACAGAACCACTTTACAAATCATCCCTCTTGAAGAAAACAAACATGGAGCTTTTCATGTATGATGAATTTTTCTAATAAAGCCTATCAGAATGATTTAGCAGAGCCCACATTTTTATTTAAAAAATAATGTATTTTGAATAGACTGATACTAGGCTTTGAAGCATATCAACATGTGTTTGCCAAATTGAACACCTCAGTCACGGTCACTATGAGAATTAAGACCAAAATGACTCAGCCTAACTCTGTATTCTTATTTGGACACACTTTATTTTTCTCCTATTCAAGTCTTTAAGAGGCTGTGCAGGGAAGAAATATTTGGTGTTTAGGTGAATGGAAGCTTGAAAATTAAGTCCTCGTGTAAGTCATGTCTTTATTCTGAACTGCAAACTACTTTACTTCATACCAACCCCACTGGCATTGGTGAGACTGTATCTGTCCACAAAAGGGTTCTCACTACTGTGAAAATAAGCAAATGCACACTCCATAGCAGAAATGCAAGAAAGCACTACTCTGGCGCTGCATCTCAGGTGGTGATGATAGCACAGGATGTTTGAAAATCTGAAGCATTATCATCATCAGTGCTTTCCTCTTACTTTAAAATTTCTTCAAATAAAAATATCCATTTAGAAAGAAAAAGTTAAAAAATACTATGGTACTATATGTTATTACTTAAGCTAAAACATTGCCAGCCTCAACAGGAAGATAATGAATGTGAAAGGATTACAATTTAACTTCTAAATTACAAGGCACATCAGAAGATAAATGATATGCCATAAAAAAAACCCCATGATTGAATATATCATGTCAGTTGTTACCTCATGTATGAACATGTTAGATAACAGTAAATGTTGTAATTGCTTATGGTCTAGGATTTTTGGTGGTGGTGGTGTTTTTTCCCTCCAATAAATAACATGTAACAGAATTGGGCAATATGCCATAAAGCACTGTTGTTGCAAATAGCTGGGTGCGTACTTCAGTTGTGCCACTGAATTCATCAACTTAAAGTCATTTAACAATGTAAAATTGTAGGATGAGGTTGTCATATAAGTATAGGTTGCATCTAATTTCTGACAGTTAAGACATTGTACTGGTTTTGATGTATTGCCATAACCTGAAAGTTGTATTGATTATGAGAGAGTCTTTTGGTATGAGATATACAGACACATACACTTACATGACAGAGAACTTACTGAATATCCAAGGAGGGTTTCCACAGATGCTCCTTGCTTTGGCTGGCAGCTGATGTGATAGAAGGTGAACAATAGATGGTGTTTCTCTGTGAGTTTTGCTGGCAGTTTAATTTTCACTTCCTCATAGAAATCAGGGGACCTGTTTAAAAAAGTTCCAAGCTAATTTACAATGTAAGTATGAGACTGAGTGTGGTGGGTTAACGCCCTTTTCTGAAAACAAGAAAACAAAGCAGGGTGGAGGGCTTGCGGGTACTTTACCCTCCCTGCAGGGCGTTTTCCCCTGGGAAGCTGAATCTGTTCCACTCCCCCCTCCCTGCCCAGCTAGGGTATAAAAATCAGGACATCGTAGCTGTTGGTTCTCCTTTTGGCTCCCACCTCTGCTGGATGAGAGCTACTGCAGCTGCCCTCCTGCTCCTGAGCCACGTGGCCGGACCTGATCCTTCTCCCTGCTGCCTCTGCACCTCCTCAGAGAAAGACTGGTTTTGTATTATTCTTTTCTGTCCCACTCCCATCCATCCTTGTTCCTTGTGCTTGTGAACCTTTCCTGTTATTGTTATATATATATTGTTTAAAGAAAATTCTTCACCTCTCTACTTCCAAGCCAACTCCAGATTATTGTTTGGTGGACTTGCTCCTTACCCTTTTTTTCCCCTCTCTGTTTGGAGGGAGGAGGGGGGAGCGGGGTAGAGATTCTCAGCCTTTCCCCGATCTGAGCTCTTAACTCCCAGCTAAAGCTCAAACCACTGCACTGAGCAGAAGGCAAACTTGCCAGAGGGTGTTAGGATGGCTATAAAAAATGTATAAATCCTGAAAACAGCCTCATAGCCAAGTTAAACAAAATACCTATATATACAGCTATAGTTATGATCTATCTACAGTCTCGAATCAGAAGAGCACAGATGGTATCAGATGGAATGTTTCCTCTTTCATACATCTCTATATCTTTATAAATATTCAGTGTTGATCTTGTGTTCCAATATATTTGTTATGTAGATCTGAGAATGAGAATATCCATTAGTCTCTTTCGAACCTGTAAAATCATCAAAGTGAATGATGTTAGAGTTGTGCAGCTGATTCCTGCTCTTGCTCCTTAATCTTCATAATAGGAATATTCTCAAGTAACTCTGGAAAAAAAACAACTCTGAAAATCTCCAAACAAGTAAAGCAATGGCCACTTACGCAATGGTTACTTACGTGAATGCACGTAGCAATCCAAATTAGGTATGACAAATCCTCAACATGTAAATGTTTAAAATAAATGTATTAGTACCAACATTCCTTCATGAACTATGTAGGCTAAGAATTATTTAAAGAGGTCACAATTACTATTTCTAAAGTAATACAAAGAATTGCAATACTTACTTATTATGATATGTGACAGCTGTGTAGATTTCTTGCACAAATTCTGAACCTGAAGATTTCCCAAAAATTACCTACATTAAGAAAAGAAAATAGCAGCACTCAGGTCCACAATATTTCATTTTCATCGTCTTGCATATATTTTAAGAGAGTATATGAAAGCTAAATTTGACTGTTCAATTTTATTTGAACACATTGACAAAAATGTCTTATTACCAAGCATCTTCCCCACACACTACCAGAAAATGCAGCAGAGGCCATTCCCAGAGCCACTGACTACCTTACATCACATTTTCCAGTCTTGCACTAAAACACTAGAACTTGCATGAATATAGTTATAGTCAGCCTCTTCCACAATGTCACATTGCCTTTAACTAAATTCTAAAAAGTTAAATTAAAATATTTTTTAAAAATTTGCTGTTTGGCTGTAGTCTGCTCTTTATAGGGTGAGATCCATCTCACCTTACCTTAGAAGTGCTTAAATTGCTTCCCTCATTTCAGACACAGCTTCAAGGTAAGGTCCTGGAACTTAGTAATTTTAAAGGGAGCCCAGGGAGATGATCTTGGACATGGATATCTGTACACTACAAATCCATGAGTACCGAGGTGAAGCTCTCTCACAGATGAGAGGATTGCCAGTTGAACTGTATCTATCCTGGTAGTCACATGGGCAGAGTTTAAGGAAACCAACAATGCTGTATTGTGTCAAAGGCAGTGCTGCATCCACAGAGTACATGCCCATCTCTGGAAGGAATGTAGCTTGGGAAAACACTCTGCTGATGCTCTGATTTCAATTCCAGAGCTTATGTGGCATAAAATGATGAAGTATGCATTGTGCAGCATCAGCACACTGATAAAGGCTGGCCAGGTGTTAGTCCTTGCTCTAACATATTGTTGGATTTAAACACCTCAGAGTAATATTTCCTCTCATTTTCCCCCCTTCTAACACGTAAAAGGTTTTATCCCAATGTCATTTGCAAATATTCAATTACAGTGTGAAAGTTTCCCAGAAAGTTCAGGCTGAAGCAGACATCTATGTTAGAATGCTTTAACGTGAAGCATTGATAAAGCTTGGTAAAGCTGAAGAGAGAATTTTGTAAAGAACAATGCTGAATAACCTGAAAAAAAGTACTGTCCACTCTACTAGTCATGCATGCTTAAGCCCTCACACTCGGAGTGTTTCAAACATGGCAAGCTCTGCCTACACTGCATGATCATGCACCTCTTCAGATTCACACAATGGAGATCCCAACTGCTCCCTTACGGTTTTACACAGAAGTGTCTGCATACTTATAGTGCACATGGAGGAGTTATACTGGAAGACAGACCACTTAAAAGATCTCTGAAGCTCTGTGACTTTTATCATTCAAGTTTCCCCCAGCACTGATGTAATATGCTGTCAGTCTTCTGAAAATAAGGCAGGAAAAGGAGATTAGAAGGAGTGATAATGCCTCTGCTCCACTCGACAAGTCTGCATTCTGATGAGAATGTCAATGTCAAAGCTTTCTAAGGTCCCACTAGAAACTGTGGTGGTGGGAAGCGAACAATGAGTTATCTCTTCAGAGGTTCCTTGGGAATGCATGTAAGTAGAAGTCTGCTAAGAAATCTCAGTGTTTACTACCGGCATTGCACAGGATGGGTCTTCACCACACATAAACTGGATCTTGATGGTAATGTTTCTTGCAGAAGCCAGTCGGTTAGCAAAATTCAGCCTCTGAGGGTAAACATAGAGGAGATTTCTGGAAGAAAAGGAAGAATAAAATGGGTAAATGACAAGTATTAGCAGTTCAAAATGAAGTGAACAAATAAGCATTTTTCTTATTCCTTTCCCTGTTTTTCAATTTCACCTAGATAGTGAAACCTTTGCTAGCACTCTATTTCAAAAGTTCACAAGGAACAGGTAAGTTCTTACTGTGACACACAGATCATACTATGTTTAAGGTTTCTCATATGCTATTCCGAGAAGGCAGTCTATCCTTTTTTTTTTTTTAAATATGTAACTCTTAGTTACAAATGTATGAACAGATTTGCTCAATTTAATGAAAATCAAGAAACTTTCAAGAAAGCGGTTCCCTTGTCAGCTGTGAAGAATCAAGACTTTGGAAGGAGTAAGCAATCACTCAAAGGTGATAGAAACAAGTAAACTAGTAAATATATCCAACAATTAAAGTTCATACATTCCTATCTTATAGAAACACAATGGCATGTATTTCTAGATATGCAAATGAAAAAGCAGTATCAATGAACCTGAGTAAATACACACAAGGTATTTTGAACTGGTATTCTAGAAACTGATACTTTTCAGTAATGAATACAAATAATGCTTTAAAATGCAGTATGCTTTGTTGCTTGCTAGCATTTCTACATAGACATAACACTTAATTTAAAAAATAGCCTTAATTTCAGTGGGGAATTTGGCAGCATAGAAGGTCTTTCACACTCAAAACCCAGCAATTCTGGGAAAAGAGTCAAAAAAAAAGCTTTTTCATAGAATCATAGAATCAATACGGTTGGAAAAGACCTCAAAGATCATCAAGTCTTCCTCAACAGTCTACAGCAAGTTTGAGATTTCAGCTACACCTGGATTACAAGCATTCTGGCATCATCCAGCACCTATATCATGTCTCATTTTCCCAGTCTGGTATAGGATTCTTACTGTTTGTCCTATGAGTGTAAGGAATGAAGTGTAGTGCTGCTGGAAGCATGCTGGATTTCATGCTTGCTTTCTGTCTGTCATAGTCAGAAGCTACACACAAAATCACTCTGCTCTTACCACCGGTATTTCCTCAGCACCATCATCAGCTGAAAACATGAAGCAGCTTTGGAAAATATTTCCACTAGGTCAGACAGTCCATCTTCCATTTATTGTATCTCATGACATGGAGAACTGTGATTGATTCTCCTTTCAGCCATTTGTCACAATGCGGCAAAATAATCTCCAACTACACACAGTTCAAGCTACCTTCCTAACCCACACAAGACATGTGGGCAATGGCAAACCTTGACAAACAAACAAGTGTGTAACTTACCATTCCTTTTGGTCAGAATAGTACTCCTGCCTGCCAAACTAATGCACTTTCTTCTTTACCTTCTTAAGTGCAATTTCTTCTCTGACTAGTTCTCCAAGATGATGTTAGGAAAAGTTGAGTGAAAGAGAGAAATGTATTGGTAACCTCCACTGAATTATGCTTGGGAGAATGAATGATATTATCAACATTACTTCTGCCAGAGGTGAAGAAATACATGCATGGAAGGCTGCATAATCCAGTCATTGCTTCATTAATCTGCAAACCAGCAGAAGATGTCACAAATCCATATAATGTCCCTGAGCACTGGCTTTTACATTTAGATGTGACTTGAGTTGAAATATCTGTAAAATCATAGAGACCTCTCTGCTGACTACACAACCAAGGAAGTATTACTTCAGCAAGTATTGTACTGAATCTTGTGCCATTTTATGCTCCAGCAGTTTTAGGATTCTTGCTTACATGTGCACGAGTCCAGAGGAGGGCAACGAAGTGAGGGGCTTGGAACACAAGCCCTATGAGGAGAGACTGAGGGAGCTGGGGCTGCTTAACCTGGAGAGGAGGAGACTCGGGGGTGACTTTATTGCTCTCTACAACTACCTGAAGGGGGGTTGTAAACAGGCAGAGTTTGGTCTCTTTTCCCAGGCAGCCAGCACCAGAACAAGAGAACACAGTCTCAGGCTGCGCCAGGGGAAGTTCAGGCTGGAGGTCAGGAGGAAGTTTTACACAGAGAGAGTGATTGCCCATTGGAATGGACTACCCGGGGAGGTGGTGGAGTCGCCATCACTGGAGGTGTTCAGGAGGAGACTTGACAGGGTGCTTGGTTACATGGGTTAGTTGATTAGGTGGTGTTGGGTGATAGGTTGGACGCGATGATCTTGAAGGTCTCTTCCAACCTGGTCTATTCTATTCTATTCTATTCTATTCTATTCTATTCTATTCTATTCTATTCTATTCTATTCTATTCTATTCTATTCTATTCTATTCTATTCACCAGTGCTGAGGAAAATGGAGGCCACTTTCCATCATTTCTCAACAGTCATGGCTGACCACACAGGTCTCGTCAGACCGGAATTTAGCCAGTGTGACAGCCACCTGTCCTGGAAGAGGTATTAATAAGACAGGTAAATCTGTTTTGAGCCACTGGCCCTTTCTCTTCCCTCTCTGTTGCAGGGTCTGGATTGAGGTTGAGGAGCCTAATAGGCAGGCTCCTTTAAGGCTGCCTGGGGGTGGGGTGGAAGCTGAACCCTATCCCTGAGCCTCACCTTTCAGAGAGGCGACTGCACGTGTCAGACAGCCTGATCTCTCCGTTCCTCTAAATTTTTGGATACTGTCCTTTGGACTATAACTACAAACTCAAAACATCTCTTCATTCAGCAAAGGTTTTGGTAGTTAGCAGCTTGGCAGTTTGTGAGTAAATTACGCTATTTTACCTGGTTATTTCTGAGGTTTATAGCCTGTTAACTATCAGTTAGCTCTGTTGTGAACTCGAGGTGGTCCATCTACACCACCCCAGGCAGTGTTGCTGTTTGGTTTCACATGCACAGGGAGATTCTAGTTTGTTCCTCTATATTCCAAGTTCTGATTGTTCTAGACTGTTACTCTACTGTTTACCACCCTTCTACTGTGTGTAATCAACCTGTTATCAACCAGGCAAATTAACCTGAATAAAATTGGCTCAGGAAAACAATTTTTTATATTTAATAAATAATATTCATATTTTATCATATTTCTGGCCCATAAATTTATAAGCTAAAACACCACCTACAAGAAGGGCCAGAAAGAAGATCTAGAAAACTGCAGGCCTGTCAGTTTGACTTAGGTGCTGGGTGTGGTGGCTTGGCCCTGGCTAGGGGGCAAATGCCAAACCCAATACACTGGAGAAGCTAATGGAGTAGATAGTCCTGAGTACCACCATGCAGTATTTGCAGGACAATCAGATGACTAGGCCTAGTCAGCATGGATTTATGAAAAGCAGGTCCTTCTCGACTAGCCTGATCTACTTCTACAACATGGTCATGTGCTTAATGGATGAGGGAAAAGCTGTGGATGTCATCTATCTGGACTTTATCTAGGCCCTTGACACCATTTCCCACAAGCATTCTCCTGAAGAAACCATCTCTTCATAGCCTGTATGTAAATACACTTTGCTGGGTAAAAATCTGGCTAAATGTCTGGGCCCAAAGAGTGTTGGTAAATGGAGTGAAGTCCACTTGGTGGCTGGTCCCAAATGGTGTAACAGGGACAGTTCTGTTTAATATCACAGAATCACAGAATGGTTTTGGTTGGAAGGGTCCTCCAAAGGTCATCTAGTCCAGCCCACTCTGCAGTAAGCAGGGACATCCTCAGCTAGATCAGATTGCTCATAGCCCTGTCACAGCTCACCTTGAATATCTCAGGGTTGGGACCCCAACCGCCTGCCCAGGCAACCTGCTCCAGTGTTCCACTAGCCTCATGGTAAAGAACTTGTTCCTAACATCCAATCTAAATTTACTCTTCTCTAGTCTGAAGCCATTGCCCCATATAATATCACTGCAGGCTTTGTAAACAATCTCTCTCCATCATGCTTGTTGGCCCCCTTCAGGTACTTGAAGGCTGCTATTAGGTTTTCCTGGAGCCTCCCCCACTCCAGGCTGAACAACCCCACCTCCCTCAGCCTATCCTTGTAGCAGACATGCTCCAATGCCCCCATCATTTTTGTGGCCATCCTGTGGACCCGATCCACCAGGCCCATGTCCTTCCTGTATTAAAATCTCCAGAGCTGGACACAGTACTCCAGGTGAGGTCTCACCAGAGCAAAGAGGCAGAATCACCTCATTCAATCTGCTGGCCACACATCTTTTGATGAGGCCCAGAATGTGATTTGCCTTCTGGCCTACAAAAGCATACTGCCTGTTCATGCCCAGCTTCTCACATCAGCAGCCTCAAGTCCTTTTCCACAGGGTTGCTTTCTATCACCTCATCCCCCAGTCTGTATTGACAGTGAGGATTGTTCCAGCCCAGATGCAGAACCCTGCACTTGCTCTTGTTGAACCTCATGAGGTTCACCTGGGCCCACCTCTCCAGCTTGTCCAGGTCCCTCTGTGTGACATCCCACCCCTCTGGTGCATCAACAACACCTCTCAGCTTGGTGTCATTTGCAAACTTGCTGATGGTGCACTCAATCGCACTGTCTACATCACTGATAAAAATATTAAGCAGTACAGGTCCCAGTATGAATCCCTGAGGGACACCATGTGTCACTGCTCTCCATCTGGACTTCAAGCCATTGAGCACTACCCCCCTGCATGAGACCATCCAGGCAATTTCTTATCCACCAAACAGTCCACCTATGAAATCCATATCTCTCCAACTTGGATGTTGTGGGGGACTGTGTCAAAGGCCTTGAAGAAGACCAGATAGATCACATCCACAGGTTGTCCCTTATCCACTGAAACACTTTATCATAGAAAGCCACCAGGTTGGTCAGGTAGGATTTGCCCCTAGTAAACCTATGCTGGCTGTCTTGAATGATATCTTTAACAATGATCTAGATGAGGCAATTGAGGGCATGCTTAGCAAGTTTAAGAATGACACCAAGATGGGTGGAAGTATTGATCTACTTGAGGGTAGGGAGGTTCTGCAGAGGGATCTAGACAGAACAGATTGATGGGCCAAGACCAATTGTATGAGTTTCAATAAGTCCAAATGCCAGCTTCTGCACTTCATCCATGACAACCACCTCCAGTGCTACAGGCTTGGGGAGGAGTGGCTGGAAAGCTGCTCAGCAGCAATGGACCTGGGGGTGTTGATTGATAGGTGTCTGAACATGAGCCAGTAGTAATGTGCCTGGGTGGCTAAGAATGTCAACCTGGCCTGTACCAGGAGGAGTGTGGGCAGTAAGACTAGAGAAGTGATTACTCCCCCGTACTCAGCACAGGAAAGCCCACATTTTGAGCACTGTGTTCAGTGTTGGGCCCCTCACTACAACAACTTAAAGGAGTGGCTGAAAGAACTAGGGTTGTTTATCCTGGAGAAGAGGAGGCTCAGTGGAGACCTTCTTCCTGTCTACAACTACCTGAAGGGTGGTTATAGGCAGATGGGCTTGGTCTCTTCTCCCAGGCAACCAGCAACAGAACAAGAGGACACAGTCTCAAGCTGTGCAGAGGGAAATTTAGGCTTGATCTTAGAATAGAATATAATACACTAGAATAAACCAGAAAAAAGTTCTTCACAGAAAGAGTGATTGACCATTGGAATGGGCTGCCCAAGAAAGTGGTGGTACTTAGTGCCATGGAGTTGCTTAGTGACATGGTTTAGTTGATTAGTTAGGGTTGGGTGATTGGTTGGACTTGATGATCTTGAAGGTCTCTTCCAACCTGGTTGATTCTGTGATTCTGTGACTTCTGTGACCTTATTGCCCTCTACAACTACCTTAAAGGATGTTGTAGTGACCTGGGTGTCAGTCTGTTCAACTAAGTAAAGGATGACAGGATGAGACTGAATGACCTCAAGTTGTGCCAGGGCAAATTTAGATTGGGTAGCAGGAATGATTTCTTTACTGAAAAGGTTATCAGGCATTGAAACAGCTTGCCCAGGGCAGTCCCTATCCCTGAAAGTATTTAAGAATCGTGTAGAAGCAGTGCTTAGAGATATTGTTTAGTTGAGGATCTGTCAATGTTAGATTAATGATTTTACTTATCTTAAAGGTCTTATCCAGTCTAGGCAATTCTGTGATTCTGTGAAATGCTGAGTCTGGATACTCTGCAGAGATGAAAGTCATGTGTGATATTTTGAAGCAGAAAGGTGAGGAGATGATCAAAAGAGGCTCCCTCCCACAGGCATGAATCATAGACCCATTGCCGACCACTGTGTAAATGCTACTGCCTGTCAGCATCTATATCCTCCAAAAGCCTGAGAGGAAGCAATGACAAGGAGAATTTCCACATGGCAGTCAGCAGTGATGTCAGGGCAGTGCACACTACTGTCTTTTAAATGATAGAGCAGATAGAATGACCATGAGGATGTGGTGAGCTCCAAGAGGCATTTTGTCTCCTTTGAGTCTCTGAGCTGAGCAGAAATATTCAAACAACATGTCACAGCAATTACTTTTGGTCAATGTGCTTAAATTTCTCCCCTCACTGCCTCTACAGAAAATGCAAAGCTCTACCTTCATATAGAGACAGAAGTGCTTACAAAAAGCAAAATATCTATTCAGGAGTCAGTATGGATCTACAAAAGCCATGCCAGGGCACCCAACTTCACTGAGACCAGAGTTCCACAAGACAGCAGAGGCTTGGGTGAGGCATAGATCCAGACAGCTTCCCTGTGTTATAGAGTGACCCAGCAGAGGGACAGTAAGAGGCTATTTCAGAACCAGTAACTAGGACAGCAACTGAGGGTCCACACAGCCTGAAACTGGACACCATGCATTATTTCTCATTCTAATTTGTTGGCCTTCATACATTTTCATGGTGATTTACGTATATCAGTGTTGACTTTCCATGGCAAAGTAATGCAGATCTACCTTCTTCCAACCCAAAATCTATGCAGAGTTTCAAGTTTGTCACTCTTCTCACTGAAAATTCTTATTTGTAATTACTGATTGTACATACATGTGACATCATAAATCCTTCTCCTTGCTACACTGTAGAATACATAAGGTATCAACAAGTGCATCTCAAACTTCTAATGAATGTTGGAAATATTCATTGATGACTATGAGAACACCATACACAGCCAAAGCCAATGTATGTGCAAAGAGTCGGTGATGATACAAATAATAAATGTTCTACAGGTGAGCAGTGAAGGATGGGTTAACATTGCTATTTAATACTTATGGTACTAGAAGCAAAATACATCCATTAGCTATAATTTCCAGTCTTCATTGATTCCTCTACACTTTTGTCTGGGTAGGTGAGAAATTGAAAAACATACAAACAAACAAAACAACACAAAAGCAAACAAACAAAAAAAACAATTGAAATTTATAAGGCAAATCACAAACACTTGTGCCAAATATGGAAATGTGTTCTAGTCTGCCACGGTTTAGTGGAAATGCAACAATAACAGAACTTTCAAGATCTCATCTTCAGGAGGATGCATGTGTGTTGTATGTTCTCTATCTTAGAATGGATAATTTGGGTAATAGTATGAATGATTTTTTTCATCTTGCTAAATTAGGAATCAGGTAAAGGGTCAGTGGCCAGATTGTCATTAAACTGAGGCTGAGAGTGATTGCCACTTTATCCTGTCCTTTGGCATTGGGCTTGAAAACCTTAACAAAATTTGAAGTTTGAGTCAATACTAAAAAAATGTTGCTAGCAGAACCAGAGGAACTGAGTGGAAGGATGACTAAAACCATAGATATCTGTAGATTCAAATCACAGAAAAAATGTTACCTAGATCTCAGTGTCAAATCAACTAAAATTTTGATAGCTTTCTCTCCAGGACTTATAGTTATTCATATATATCACTGAACTGACGTATCATTACTTCAAATATCAAATACTGCAAATAAGTAATCATAGAATCATAGAATGGCTTCAGTTGGACAAGATCTTGAAGATTACCTAGTTTCACTCCCACTGCTATGGGCAGGGACACCTTGCACTAGACCAGATTGCTCAAAGCCTCATCCAGCCTGATCTTAAAATACTTCCCAGAATGAGGAATCATCAACTCCTCTGGGCGACCTATTTCAGTGATCTTAACACCCTCAGAGTAAAGAACTTCTTCCTAATGTTTAATCGAAATCTACCCTGCTCTAGTTTAAAAACACTGCCCCTTGTACTATCACTATCATGCCGTTGTAAACAGCCCCTTCCCCCTGAAGGCTTCTTTTCTTCAAGCCAAACAGCCACAATTCTCCCCACCCATTCTGTAGGAAAGATGCTCCAGAACTTTGATCATTTTTGTGTCCCCCCTCTGGACCCACTCTATCAGGTTCATGTCTGTGTGTGAGAGCCTCAGAGCTAGACACAGTGTCACAGAATCACAGAATCACAGAATGTTAGGTTTTGGAAGGGACCTCAAAAGATCATCTAGTCTAACCTCCTTGCCACAGTAGGATCACATATACCAAATCACACCAGAATGTATCCAGAAAGGCTTTGAATATCTCCAGAGCGGGAAACTCCACAACCTGCCTGAGCAGCCTGGTTCAGTGTTCCACCACACTCACGGTCAAACAATTTTTCCTCATGTTTACATGGAACTTACTATGCCTCAGTTTCCACTGTCATTGGGCATCACCAAGAAGAGACTGGCTCCATCCTCTTGGCACTCACCCTTTACATATTTATAAATATGAATGAGGTTGCCCTTTAGGCTCCTCCTCTCCAAGCTAAAGAGCTCCAGCTCCCTCAGTCTCTCCTTGTAAGGGAGATGTTTCACTCCAGCAATCATTTTTGACTCTGCGCTGGACTCTTTCAAGCAGTTTCCTGTTTTCTTGAACTGAGGGGCCCAGAACTGGACATAACACTCCAGATGTGGCCTCACCAGGGTGGAGTAGAGGGGGGAGGAGAACCTCTCTCAACTTACTAACCACACCCCTTCTAATATACCCCACAATGACATTTGCCTTCTTGGCCTCAAGAGCACATTGCTGGCTCATGGTCAACCTTGACTATGGACAGAACCTCGACCACTAGGACAGAAGCTGCCTGAATGAAGTATAAAGATCTGAAGAAAGGAAGACTGTAACTGCAGAACTGCATTTTTATACATCCAATTGCCATCTCAGGCCTTGTGACTCCTCCAGTTGTGTAAACAGAGGTAAAGCTCCATCTTAAAATTCTCACTGAATTCCAATAACCAAAAGTGAAATTTCTGACATACCAAATTTTTACACATAATAGTGAACTTATTTGAAATATGATGATACAACTAAGAACTGAGGTGAAATTATTTCACTAAATATATTTAATTAATTAATAAATGACACTGCCAAGGAGTGCCAGCAAATACAGTAGCATGCTATATCGTCCTCAAATACAGGATACATACCCTGCTGAGGTTACATGTGTTAGATAATATGAGGCAAAATTTCATACTTACCAGAGATAATGCACTTCAAAAATTACAGTTGCAAATTATTAACAACCTTAGTAAATGGCATAGGATTCAAAGCTTTGCAGAATGGTTAAGTGTTAGAACTGGAACTAGATTTAAGAATTGTAATTCAGTCCCACATTCCTTCTACTTTAGGAAGTTGCTTGAACTGAGATGCCTACACATTAGTTTCAATCTCTAGTTTCTACAGGTCTCTGGAAGACTTAATTTAGCTTCTTGTGAAATAGAAGAGCACTAGTTTACTTGGTATACATTAAAAATTATTTGCATTTAATTTCATTTTTTTAAATGCTTTCCTTAACAAAATTTTCTTGCTGACAGTGTGCCTTCCCCCCCTCCCCCCCACTACAGAGCAAAGAACAAACAAATACTGAAGCTGAAGAACAATGGCATCGACAATACAATATGAGATTTGTTTGGAAAGTAAAACACAATATTTATCAGTTATGATAGATTTGAAATTAAAGTGCTCAGCAGAATGTGAAAGCAGACATTATGCTAAGGATTTTCATAAAGAGAGCTGGCAGCTCTTCAAAATACCAAATTATAAAGATTTTTTTTAAATGCTGTTGTTGCTTTTTGAATTGTACTTACTTAAAAGTATATTGAAAATAGTTTTCAAGAATGTAATATATGTCAAGTTAAAATTTACCAAAATATTTTGAAGAACACAAAAAGCCTCTTTAATTAAAACATTTGCATTTGATTTTTCATTTTTAAAAACTAATAATTACACATTGTTTTGAAGGCTTTGCTTTCAACTGAAAATTTAGACAAATCCATATTTTCTTCAGACCCATGTTCAGTGACTTCAGAGATCACCATGCCATGGCGGCATTTTTTCCTCTCTGCCTGTATACCTAATTAATGAAGTTTCTCATGAGAAGTTAGGTGTAACACTTCACCTGAAAGCTCTGTGACAAACAAGCTGCTTATGGGAGAGAAACATTGGTTTTGTTTTCATTGTTTCTGCTTTGTTTTGCAGCATTTGCCAAAGCCATTTTTATCTGAGTGAAAGGCAAAGAAAAGTTAGGAAATTTTCCATGAAACCTCTTACTGCTGAGACAGTATAGTAGATGCCCAGGAAAGATTAGGAAGCTTGGAAAACAGCAAGCAGCTATGTGCATTGAGATGAAATTATGTGTAATAAAGTGTAGAATAGATCAGGACACACTCACATCAATGCCTGAAATTGTAGTAGGTAGCTAAAGCTACTTCCTTCACTTGTGCACAACAATGCAGTACTAATCCCTACTTTGTTTAGTCTGAAAACGGAACCAGAAGTCCTAGTCTCTGACTGGCCCCAGTCTAGAGTGATGGCCCTGTGAAAGACACGCAGGGCTACTGTGCTCTCTCCAGATCCCACTGGCAGTGAGGCAGAAAGCAGCAGACAACACTTTGACACTAAAAACAGATCATTATACAGCAATAGCCTTTACTTCCTCAAAATTACTCAAGGATGGGGTAGATTGACTAGCACCAAAACAGTAGGCCTCCAATTCATGCTGCAAACTACAGCAAGCCCAAAGACAGCACAAAGTGATTTGCAATTAAATGAAACCTTTTGCAAACAAAAGGTTGGGGTTTCTCCTCTCCCTCTGAAAATCCCCTCAGCATTAGGCACTTCCTCCATCAAATATAGAACTTCCTGTGCTTGGTTAAGCTGAGTTACTGCTGAAGAAATGGACCTAATCCTTCTTCCTCAGCACCGACATTTCATCAACATTCTATAGTAGCAGTAAGCAGCATAATTTTCAGGTATATTTAATAAGGAAAAATATAAATAAACTCTAAAATACATGATTTTTCTTATTAAAATAGAATGGTATTGAAATAAATAAATCTTGAAATATTCAGGGAGCTATTTTTGTCATAGAAATATAGATACACCAAAGCAACAACAAAAAAGTGGTCAATTTCACAGTGCACAAAGAAAGTGGCAGACTGATCTTCATGATATAAATCAGAAATAGCTTCATTTAAATTAATGGCATTATACCAGTATAAAAACTAGCAGGAGCTATGATAACACATTATAACAGAAGGTTTTTCTGCTTCGTCTATCACAAAGGAAAAAGATATTACTTTTTAAAAAATACTTGTTTCCTTTGAAATATCTTTCATCTCCTGCAAAAAAACAAACCTCAAAACCAACCAACCTGCCACAACAACAACAGCAAAAACACAACAAAAACTTTTCACTTTCCTTGGAAACATCCAGGAGAGAAACAAAAGCTAAATGTTTCATTTGTATTTGTCTGGACACGCATAGCGTATTCTTATGCCAGTCATAGCTTATCAGTCTGCATTTTTGTAAGTTTTCACATTTGTATGTCTAACCCTCTCC
Organism: Melanerpes aurifrons; assembly: GCA_011125475.1. Lineage (NCBI taxonomy): Eukaryota > Metazoa > Chordata > Aves > Piciformes > Picidae > Melanerpes > Melanerpes aurifrons. The sequence goes on from WWNC01000003.1 coordinate 3,464,824, forward strand.
TACATTCATGGTAACGTTCATAGAAAACAGGAAATTATTTTATCCATTTTCATTGTTTTAATACATGAATCCATAGCACTGGTAAAAAAAATGGTTTGCAGACTTACAATCAAAAAATTAGGAAACATCATATCACCTATAACACATTAATGTGCCATGACACTGAGTTATGACATTGTTTAACAGGATGGTTCTACTCTTCAGATTAGAGCAAAGGGAATACAGTAACATGAAACACTTCATATCTGTCCCCATTCAAGTTTAGAGTGACTTTGCATATGTTAATCTCAGGTTCAAAATAGTATTCACTGTGTAGAGAATTGTAGGACAGTTAAATTACACAAAGAGTAGGAAGACTTTACTAGAGATCTGGACAGGCTGGATTGCCAGGTGAGTGGTTATGAGGTTCAACAAGCCCAAGTGCTTCACTTGGGTGACAACAACCCCATGCAATGCTACAGGCTTGGGAAAGAGCGTCTACCCCATCCAAAAGGGACCTGAAACTGGCAGTCAACAGCCAGTTGTACATGAGCCTGTAGTGTGCACCCTGCAGCATCCTGGCCTGCATCAGCAACAGTGTGGCCAGTAGGACTAGGGAAGTGATCATCCCCTTGTACTTGGCACTGGTGAGGCCACACTTTGAATACTGTGTTCAGTTTTGGGTCCCTCACTGCAAGAAAGACATTGAGGTGCTAGAGTGTGTCCAGAAAAAGGACAACAAAGCTCATGAAGGGTCTAGAGAACAAGTTCTATATGGAGCAGCTGAGGGAACTGGCGTTGTTTATCCTCTAGAATTACCTGAAAGGAGATTGTAGCAAGGTGGAAGTCCATTTCTTTTTCCAAGTAACAAGTGATAGGACAAGAGGAAGTGCTCAAGTTGTACCAGTGGAGGTTTAGGTTGGGTATCAGGAAAAATTTTCAGTAAGAGTTGTTGAGTAGGTTGGTTGAGTTACCATTCCTGGAGCTATTTAAAAGACTTTAGATGTGATCCTTAGGGACATGGTTTAGTGGAGGACTTGGCAGTGCTAGGTTTATTGGTGGCTCAATGATCTTAAAAGTCTTTTCCAACTTCAATGATTCTATGATTCTAAATAGATCAGCCTACATTACCTAACTATACTTTTGCCCACCAAACAGAACACTGGCACAATTGTGTTGCAAAAACGTCTCAGATGCAGCAAAGTGATTCTGGCTTGCAGCAAAAGGGGGTGCTTTCAATGGCACTGCACACACACAAGCGTTACTTCTGCATTCCACCTACTTCCAGATTCTGCTGTTTCATAATATTTGCAAAGCTGGTTTGGCTGTGTGGGGAACTCTTCCTGGAGCTCATTAACAGTTTCAACTGGTAACTTCCCCTTCCTTGTTCCAAGCATGTTGTCACAGCTAAAACATGACCTAGCATTTCAGCATTTTTGCACCATTTCCTCAATGTATCTAACTGTCTTCAGAATTTTATTTATTAACAGATTGAGTTTTCTGTTTACAGCGTAAGACTACTTATGGTATGCCATTTTTGTCATTACCACTGATTTACTAATTAAGTAAAGATTAGTGATGGCAAGTACTTTTTGTAGATATTATTTTCATTATTATAGTTCTACTTTGCTTTGTTGTCTTGACTTCTGCTTTGGTGAAAATCAAAGCAGAGCTCAAAAAGCCTGAGGAGATTAAGCATGCTGAGTGTGAACTCTTGCTTAAAGAATGTAACTGTTGAGCTACAGTAAGCTTCTTATAATGTGGGTATATGTATTCAATACAGACACCTGAGCAACTGAAAGACAGTGTGGAGACACCCAAACTTGCTTCAGGTGATGCACAAGACAGTTCTCAGCACAGTGGCTTTGATATTGATGATGTCTGGCTGCAAAAGTTTACTTGATAAGAACTAAAGGGAGAATATTCCATGCAGACTTAACTCTTTCTAATTGAGTGACAGAGTTGTTACTAATTCTTTGCATTTTCAAAAGCATGCCTTTAGACCCTATGAGGCTGCACATTGCAGCTGACACACGCTACCCACTATTTGGGCCAAATAATGAACATGTAAGTTAAAATTCTGTCCTTTTTTTGGTCTCTTTTTAAGGCATCATTACTTAAGTTCATTTACATTTGCACTTTTGATTGTATAAAAACTATTTCCTCTATATAAATGTATTAATAGCCCCCCATCAAAACTGGGGAAAAAAAAAAGGAAAAAAATAATAATAAGAAAAGACAGTCACTTCTGTCTTTGATACACAGGAGTACCTTAACACTCTGCATTTTAGCATTCTGGTGCCAAGAGCACAAAGAAACTGCCCTTTGGAATTTGACTACCACAGGTTCATGGAACAGCTAAGGAACAACCCTTCCTAAACTTCTAATGAGGCTCCATTGAAACTGGCTCACTTACTCATTTCCCTGCTGACACCACATTGCAAGTTGTTATTGTAAGACAAGATGCTGCTTCCTCTTTTCAGTTTCCTTAAAAGCTGAGACCTAAATACAGATGTCCCCCATGCCCACTGGCTCTCCAGTTTCACCTCAAGCTGTGGAGCATCTTTCCCAGGATAAATTAGTCCAGAACCCTGCATTCTGAGATCTACTGACATAAGAAGTTTTGCCTTTCCCTTCTCCCTTCCTGGGTAGGAGAGCTGGCTCTTCGCTTATCTCTGCTGCAAGAAGAGAATACGCTTTACATGCTTTTCTTCAGCCTTTTCATTCTGTGGTTCTTTACTGATAGTCACATCTTTGCAACTAATGCAATTCAGCACCTAGACAGTGTTTTCTGGATCAGAGAAGTCCCTTAGTATAGTATCAACTACTGTTTAAGAAGCATTCTGGTTTACTTCCATGCTTTCACTAATACAATGCTTACATGAAATTTTGTATTTCTGTATCTATAATACTATGATACTCCCTTTTAGAATTACTGCTAGTTAGCTATTACCAGTACCACTGCTCACTAGCACTGCTATGCTCCATAAACTCATTGAAGCACATTCTTTTGATACTCTTTTCTTCTTGGAGACTTGGAGATGCCAGACTGGTAAGAAGTTATGGGAATTGCCAGTTGCATACTGTGCTGTCCTTGAATATTGTGCTGTCCTTGAAACAACCTGAATTTGAGAAACAACACTATAGCCCAGAATTCTTGTTCATGGCAAAAAAGTACACAGAACAACACATTATTTCCTCAGTCATGTAGATGACTCAACAGTAGAAGCAACCCAGCACAAACACTTACCAAAATGTAAAAGTTATAATAAAGATGTACTGGGGGGGGCGAGAGGGGAGGGAAGAAAATAAAAACCCCAACCCACTCCCCCCCAAAAAAAAGCCACAGGAAAAAGAAGAAGAAAGACATTTATATGCCAAGCCAATGAGAGATGTTGCTTGTATCTTTTAGAAAGTGTAGAAAAAAGAGTAGTAAATACACTACAGAGCATCCTACAGACATTTTATCTTGTTATGGCTGGTAAAATTACATCATCACCCTTACACATAGTCTTTGACATCTTTAAAAAATAGTATGTTTCTATTTCTGAACAAAAAATGTCATAATCACAATTACTTTTTAAAATGGATCCTAAGAAATTAGAGAAAGTATGTTATTTCTTACCTATAAATGGTATGGGGAACATACACTTCTTTAATTGGGAATTCCAAAATCTCTTTGTGAGGACGATTACGATTTTCTGGAAATGGCTTCACTGGTAGTAATTCTGGTGTCAGACAATAACCAAGGTTTTCTGGAGCTGGGGAAATCTCCACTTTAAGTGTTCCTGTGAAAAAAAACAATCTCAAAAACTCAGAAATTTGTCTGGGAAACAAATACAAGGTAAAAGGTGTGCAGTGTAATACAGTTCTTTTCCACTCCCTCCACTCAGATTCTGCTCTGATTATTTTTTGCCAAATTAGACACCACCAGGAAAGCCAGGCTAGCTGCAGTGAGCAGTTAAACAGTTCATACTGATAACATTTACTGAAATGTAACCAGACATCCAATTCAAATTCTTGTTAAGATAAGTGAAAATCATGTGAGGAATTCAGACTAGTCATTTATGGCAATTAGCTAAAAAGGCAAAGCAGCTTTGTATGTAGTTCATGTATTTTAAAGTTCCTCTACAACCCGGAAGAGCTTGACCTCTAATTTATATAAAAAGAAAAAAATAAGCTGGTCAGGCTTTGGACAGTAGCCAAACACTACATCTGCTTTTCCATTTTGTTCACTATGACTGACCCAAACGCTCAAATAAGATTAAATGTGTAAGATTTTAATCTCCCTCTGTAAAATATGATCATTTAAAAACTCTGTAGAGAAATAGAAAGGATATTAGAAATTTGCTGTAAAGTACTGTCTTAATACAGGCTGAATAAGAACAAAAAAAAAAAACCCACCCCATCCAGTAAATATACTGTAAATTGAGGAGAAAAGAAATTGCTTTTAGAATATCAAGTTTAATGGAAACTTTCATACTCCTGCATACAAAAAAAACCCAACAAAAAATCTGAAAAGCATCTGTGCTCAGGTAGACACTGAAAACAAGGAAGTTCAACAGCAGTATCTAAAACACAGGTTCATTCTATTTTTGGGTTTGAATTTACAGAAAAACTTAGGAGATAAAAGTGCATATATCCTTTCCATGCAAAATTAATTATGTACCTGGTAATGTCTTAATTCTTCTCTGTAAGGATGACGATCTTTTGAAATCTGCTAAAAATTTGAACAGATCTTCATCACTGAGCCTGTCTCCTTCCTGCCACGAGAAAGGCAAAAATCAGCACCTTTATAACAACACCCCGTAACACTGAGAAAAGCTTCTGAGTGAACCATGTCCTTGAGGCATGCTAAGCAAGCAGGTTGCTGCCTACTTGATAGCAGTTATGCTCTGTCCCCAGTGAACATCTTATCTAACTTTTCCCAGCACAGTACACATTACATAGATGAAATATGTCTTAGGCAAACAGAAGTATGTAGTATCCAATACCTGTTTGAAAAATGTGTTGATGGTTAGAGAGATTGTTTTGAAGTTTGATACTGGATAGCTGTCCTCTGAGTTGAGACTTCTCTCAGAAAGTCTTCTCGCCTGTAGCCCTGTTGCCTTCTTGTCACTAGGAGATCCTTTCCCTTCAAAGGGAAATTAAATGAAGCATCAGCTTGCTTTGTGATACCTCCATATAAACACTATCAGAACACACCAGAAATCCACAACATGCCAGCAATACTAGAGGACAGAGAGCGTACCTAAAACATTCCACTACTCTTATTTCAGATTATGTGAAATATTGGAATGCTAGGCCACATCTAGTGAAATGACACTATTTTTGCTGCAGAGCACAAGCTTCCTCACAGTTTTAGTTCATGGGTTATAAATCACATTGGTCAATGTTATTGACCAATGTTATTTGATGATTTTATTGCTCAATATTGTATACTATAGAAGCACACAGTATTTTGATTGCCCTGTGAATGACAAAGAGAGTTTTACTTCTATAAAGGCAGTGCTTAATGAAAATTGGGCCTAGAACATGAAAAAATATTTAGCATACACAGAAGTAAATATGCAGACATGAAACCGTAAGTGTATTAAGTTGTGCTGGTAGCACAGAGAAGGAAGGCTGAGAAGACGTTTTTTAATCTGTTTTTCACTCTTGATGCCAGAGAGAATGACATTGTTTACTACACACAGTCCTACTGTGTGCTTTGTGCTGCTGTGTGCTTTGAGGTGCTTTCTGTTATTTAGAAAAGTTAGTTAGACATCTACCGTTTAAACCTTCGGCCTCAGGTATTTCTCGTTCAAGTGTTGAAAGATTGAAGAAGTTAGTTAGGCTTATGGGAATCCAGGCAAACGGCATTCTGTATTTGCCCAGCCGCTGACAAAAGGATTCAGCCTGGGATCTCAGTTTTTCAATCTTTTCTTTGCTCTAAAACAAAGGAAATAATGACTGTTTAAAAAGCAATTGGCTATTTTAATGCTACTATATTTTCAGTTCAGTAAATAATTTGCATCTTACCATTCTTGCTTTCTTTCAACATCACAATCAGGACCATAGCTGTTTTGACTTACACATTCTCTTTCCTTTTTTTATCAGTGATTTAATTTTCAGTACAGAAAAAGAGAATTAAAACCTTTGTGCAGTGACCCTCAAGCCTACCATGAAAAACCAGCATGCATCCTGTGCATACATTTTTCAATTTAAACTGTCTTTATAGGTACTTACTTACCTTACCAGCCTCTCCTTCTTTAAGAACCATGTAGGGCTCTGCACAATCTCCAATTTCTCCTTGCTGAAGCACTTTTTCTATCTACAGAAAGTAGTAAAAGATGACACTCACAGGGAAAAAAAAATCACCCAAATAATGATATGTTGCTTCTCTAAGAGCCTGCCTAAATGCACAGTACAGAATTCTTAAAACTATCTTTATGAATTGACCGATATGAAACCTTCCAGTTTTCCATCTGCTTTGTTAGAACACAGAAAATTCATGTGACAACACTGTCCATTAGCATTTTCACTGAAATCATGAAAATCAACAAATTCCAAATGAAGTGGTTCAGGTTACCTTGGTTTCAGAATTAAATTTTGCCAAGTCCACAAAATCAAAGTCAAACTCCACCACAGAATGTAATAAAATTTTTTTAAATATTGCCGTAGGAAGAGGTAGAAAATTCTAAATACTTAGTAGAACTGGAACACTGAACAGTAGTGTAACATCTTAACTCAGGAGTGAGATACATCAGTAGACATTTGCACATGTACTAGAAAATTCACCTCAGATACAGGAAACTCATATTTGTCAGCTCCATGAATTTAGACAACAGACACAGCCAGGAACAGGAAGAACAATGTTGAAGTAGCAAGGTAAAATACCTTTATGACTAGGTATATATCTGATGAGGGATAGGTGACAGAAAATACTGCTGATCTTGCTTGAGTAGACAAGTCAATGGAGGGTGTATGAGAACGCAAGAATCCTCTTAATGGATCAGGGTTGAGGTCACAGTGAAAATTTTCTGAGATCTTGAAAAGAAAAGATAATTAAAATTTACTCCAAAGAGAAAATGCATTAAAAAATTATTTTAAAATAAGTCACAAGTAGTAATTAGAACTAAAAAATTAACAGTAACAAGCACATGACTTTGAATTAAGTCAAAATCCTGTATGCATACTTACTTTTTTTCTTTCTTTTACATCATAGAGAGCTATGCATGCAAACAAAGGCTCGATCTCTATATCAAACCTGTTAAGGAAAGACACACAGACCACTCATCAATACTGTGCTCCTAAGACTCCATATAGTAAACTATGAAAGGACTGTATTTTGACTAACAATTCCACTAGAAAATAAGGAAAAAAATATTTAGTTCTAGACTTCACCTCTCTCAAAGTCTGGATCACTTTTTTATTAGTGCATTTTACTTTGTGATTTCAACAGGAAAAGAAGTTAACTACACAAAATGCATTACCTAAATTTATGACAGTTGGTCTCAGATACCTGTGAAAGATGATCATACTTTTCGTGAATTGATTTTCTGTTAAGCCCAGGAGTATGTACACAGACCAATCTAGTTGGCTGGAAATTGTGAGAGCCTGACTTTCTATTGTCTCGAACAATGTGCAACAATACCTGGCCTGAATAGACAAGGCAATGGCTTTTGATGGTCTTTCATGGCTCTCAACAACTTCCTTTCTACTACTGTCCAGACCAGTTTCTGACAGATGGTTTAACAATGGGAAGAGAGCTCTTTGCTGGTGGAACTCCATCTTTTTCCTGCTCTAAACCACTGTCTAAGGACCTGTGATAGGCATTACACTAGAGGGGCCACCTGCAAATCACAGAATCACAGCATCAACCAGGCTGGAAAAGACCTCAGAGATCATCAAGTCCAACATAGTTTCATAGTTTCATAGTTTCATTCAGGGTTGGAAGGGACCACAAGGATCATCTAGTTCCAACCCCCCTGCCATGGGCAGGGACACCCCACACTAGACCAGGCTGGCCAGAGCCTCATCCAGCCTGGTCTTAAACACCCCCAGGGACGGGGCCTCGACCACCTCCCTGGACAACACATTCCAGGGTTTCACCACTCTCATGGTGAAGAACCTCCTCCTCACATCTAGCCTGAATCTCCCCACCTCCAGCTTCATTCCATTCCCCCTAGTCCTATCACTACCTGACATCCTGAGAAGTCCTTCCCCAGCCTTCCTGTAGGCCCCCCTTCAGATCCTGCAAGGCCACAATTAGGTCACCTCGGAGCCTTCTCTTCTGCAGACTGAACAGCCCCAACTCCTTCAGTCTGTCCTCAGAGGAGAGGTGCTCCAGCCCTCTGATCATCCTTGTGGCCCTTCTCTGGACACCTTCCAGCACCTCCACATCCCTCTTGTAATAGGGGCTCCAGAACTGGAGGCAGTACTCCAGGTAGGGTCTCACCAGAGCTGAGTAGAGGGGGAGGATCACCTCCCTCGACCTGCTAGCCACACTTCTCCTGATGCAGCCCAGGATCTGATTGGCCTTGCAGGCTGCAAGTGCACATTGAGAGCTCATGTTGAGCTTTTTGTCCACCAGCACCCCCAAGTCTCTCTCCTCAGGGCTACTTTCCAGCCAGTCACTGCCCAGCCTGTATTTGTGCCTGGGATTGCCTCCACCCAGATGCAGGACCCTGCACTTGCTCTTATTGAAGCTCATGAGGTTGGCTTGTTTCCACCTCTCCAGCCTGTGACAGGTCCCTCTGGATGGCCTCCCTTCCCTCCAGCGTGTCTGCTGCACCACCCAGCTTGGTGTCATCAGCAAACATGCTGAGGGTGCACTCAATGCCACTGTCCATGTCACCCACAAAGATGTTGAACAAGACAGGTCCCAGGACTGATCCCTGAGGGACTCCGCTTGTCCCTGGCCTCCACTGGGACATGGAGCCATTGACAGCCACTCTTTGGGTGTGGCCATCAAGCCAGTTCCTTATCCATCTAGTGGTCCACCCATCAAACCCATGTGTCACCAGTTTGGAGACCAGGATGTGGTGGGGGACAGCGTCGAAGGCTTTGCTCAGGTCCAGGTAAATGACATCAGTTGCTCGCCCCTCATCTATTAATTTTGTCACCTGCTCATAGAAGGCAACCAGGTTGGTCAGGCAGGATTTGCCCTTGGCAAAGCCATGCTGACTGTTCCCAATCACCTCTTCACTATTCTTTTGAGCGAGTAGTGACTCCAGGAGGATCTGCTCCACGATCTTTCCAGGCACAGAGGTGAGACTGACTGGCCTGTAGTTCCCTGGTTCCTCCTTCTTACCCTTTTTGAAGATGGGGGCAATGTTTCCCCTTTTCCAGTCTGTGGGGACTTCCCCAGACTGCCATGACTTTTGAAATATAATAGAGAGGGGTTTAGCAACCTCATCTGCCAGTTCTCTCAGTACCCGTGGGTGTATCCCATCGGGTCCCATGGACTTGAACACTTGAACACTTTCAGGTTCTTCAGGTGATCACGAACCTGATCTTCACTTACAATGGGCAGTTCTTCCTCCCCATCCCTGGCTTTGACTTCCATAAGATCAGGAGTGTGGCTAGAGGCCCTTGCAGTGAAGACTGCAGTGAAGACTGCATATTTCATATTTCCTAATACCATATGACAACTAAACCATGGCTCTAAGTGCCACATCCAATCTATTTTTTTAACACCTCCAGGAACAGTGATTCCACCACCTCCTTGGGTAGCACATTCCAAAGGCAAATTACTCTTTCTGAGAAGAACTTTCTCCTCACATCGAGCCTAAACTTCCCCTGGCACAGCTTGAGATTGTCCTCTCATTCTGTCACTGGTTGCCTTGGAGAAGAAACCAACCCCCACCTGTCTACAACCTCCTTTCAGGTAGTTGTAGACAGCAATAAGGTCTCCCCCGAGCCTCCTCTTCTCCAGGCTAAATAACCCCAGCTCCCTCAACCTCTCCTCATAGGGCCTGTTCTAAAGACCTCTCACCAGCTTTGTTGCCCTTCTCTGGACACATTGAAGTATCTCAATGTTTTTCTTAAACTGAGGAGCCCAGAACTGGACACAGTATTCAAGGTGTGGCCTAATCAGTGCTATGTACAGGGGCACAATGACCTCCTGCTCCTGCTGGCCACACTGTTCCTGATACAAGTGAGGATGCCATTGGCCCTGTTGGCCACCTGGAAACACTGCTGGGTCATATTCAGCCTACTGTCAACCAGTACCCCCAGGTCCTTTTCTGCCTGGTCGCTCTCCAGCCACTCTGACCCCAGCCTATAGCATTGCATGGGGTTGTTGTGGCCAATGTGTAGAACCTGGCACTTAGATGTGTTAAATCTTATGCCATTGGACTCTGTCCATCTGTCCAGACTATCAAGGTGTGCTGTGGGGGACAGTGTCAAAGGCCTTGCTGAAGTCCAGGTAGACTACATCCACAGCCTTCCCCACATCCACCAGGCGGGTCACCTGGTCATAAAAGGATCAGGTTGGTCAGGCAGAACCTGCCCTTCCTGAATCCATGATGACTGGGCCTGATCCCTTGGCCATCCTGCAGGTTCTCAGTGATTGCCCCCTAGATGATCTCCTCCATAATCTTTCCAGGCACTGAGGTCAGGCTGACAGGTCTGTAGTTCCCAGGTTCCTCCATCCAGCCCTTCTTGTGGATGGGCATGTCATTGGCCAGTTTCCAGTCATCTGGGACCTCTCCAGTGAGCCAGGACTGGTGGTAAATGATGGACAGTGGCTTGGAGAGCTCACCTGCCAGCTCTCTCAGCACCCTAGGATGGATCCCATCCAGTCTCATCGACTTATGAGGATCCAAGTGGTTCAGCAATCAGCACAGCCTCCCTTTGTGAACTGGGGAGGCCACTCCACACCCAAGGGTTATAAAAGGAGTGCAACCTCTAGGTTTCACTTGTACCACAGAAGCCCTTGCTGGATGTACACCCACCACTGAACAGCTTGGACTAAGTCTATGAAGACTGGATCCAAGGGTGATGATATTTTTCTTTGTCTACTCTATTTCTTTCCTCTCCTTTTTCTTCCCATTTCCTTCTCCTCTATCTAACCAGATGTCTTTAAGGTGCAAGTGACCCAGAGCTTTCACACAATGCTGTTTGGATCAAGTAAATAGGACTTATTAGCTGTTTGGTGTTGGTTCACCTTAATTTACTCCAAGGGAATTTTTGAATGTAGCATGGCCTCCCAACTGCCAAGGGTCAGCTCAGAAAATTGTGTTGTGACAGAAATACATAATTTGTTCTCATTCCCAATTCCTTTTCACCCTGACAAGTAAAGACTTCTGTAACAATGGATAGAAGTAGTCCTCTGCTACTATAAGAAAAAAAACAAGCATGTAAACATTTGATGAACAGGGCATGTACAGTGATGTCACAGTGTCAGCAGCTGTACATGGGTATGAACTGAGAAATGGTGAGTGCCCTGAAGGATACTTACTTCAGAGTTTGCAGCTTCACCAAAATCCTGTTGCCCAGATGTTCCTTTGGGCGATCTGGTACTGGCCGTATCTCCACTGCATCTTCCTATCATTAAACAGTTATTCTAAGTCATAGTCAATTGAAACATCTATAAATTTACATACATACATAAAATCTTTATGTAACATTAACTGAGACACTGATATAGATTAGTACCTCCCCCATTCAGTGGGCATTTAATCTCTTCAGAGATGAAATTGATTTATATTTCTGAATACTTATACCTCTGTCCCTCAAGCAAGTGTAACAGTGAAAGCAAGCATCCTGACACAATAAGGAAGTGCCTTTACCTCACTGAGAGGGGTATAATAAAGGCTCAAGAAACACTGAAAGTCTCAGCACAACCTTCTGAAGCTGACAGGAGTTAACAGTGACATGCCTGCACAATGTTATCATCCAAGTCAGACATGTATCTCAGCTACAACCCTTGTGTCGACCAGAGTGCAGCCTTAGTCTTAGATATGCTAGCACAGCCAGTTTGGGAAAGCTTGTGGTTCAGTTAGCCTCTGAGCTCACCTCATCCACGGAGGGGTACAGGGAAAGAAGCTCGGCATGCCTGTTGGTGCGCCGTGCCTCCTCATTCTGCTTTTCAAACTCCTCAGGGCTGATGTGCTGCAGCAGGTTCTCTAGGCGGGGGTCTGGCTGCAGGCTGCGCAGGTCAAAGTCAGAAGGGGCAAGGGTTGTCCTTGAAGCCTCCTCTGGGAATGCATGGACTTGTTGGGGCCCTGCCTGTAGGAAAACCATAAAATGCTGAGATGCAGCCTGGACACTGGAATGTTATGAAATGTCTCTTGATTGTCCAGTAGAGAGTGCTTTAATGCCATCTCTGCCACAAGGCCTAGTGGCACGCACAGCTCTCTGCTTGATGCCATTACAAAGAGCAGAGGATGCTTTCTTTGAAGAAAGATGCTGTATTTGATTGTTTTTTTCCAAAGTAAATAAAATGTACCTGAAGGTTTGCATCACTGGAATCCAGTGTTTCCGATTCAAATGTTTGTTTTTGAAGTGTCTTGTGAAAATCTTTTCGAGATCCCTTGTTTTTCAGGCTGCAAGTATCTGTATTGCCTTGGCTTCTTTGACAGAGAAGCCCAACCAAGTCAGGACAGCACATGAGAGTTTAAAAGAAAGTAAGACAGAAAAGACCAATTAGAAAAATAAATAAATTAAGCTAATTGGAACATTTCTGTGCAAAAGTGCAGCACAGCACAGCTTTTATGTAAAAATGTGATATTTCACAATGTTTAATTGTTTTATTGTACCACTGCAACTCTATCATGTATATTAAAAATGGGTTTAAAAGACAAAAAAAAAGTAATTCAGATCACTTTCACACAGACTGTGAGCCTGAAACAGCAACAAAATATCTAGGTGCAAGCTCATCCCTGATTGTCTCTTCAGACATGGTGATTATTTCAGTGACTTCAAGAATATGATCAGGATAGCTTACATCTTGGCGGGCTCTTTGTTCCTGCAATAATAGTTCAAGGGGCTTACTGTTCTTGTCACAGATCTAGCTGGTATACCAACTTAATTGTGTGCAACAACCTACACCTTTGAAACACTGCCTTTATTTTTGTGAGAGTGCTATTGCTGTAGTACAATGAAAGCCATTCAGCTGGTAACTTCCCAACATTTTGCAGCAAGGTACAAATTTTAAGTTACATTTTTGTGGCAGATGGTAAAAACCAGCAGGTACCCTGAAAAAGAATACCATACACAACCAGAGTTCTGTTTCTTCCAGTCTGGTATGCAATTTGTTGAAACCTGTGATAGTCTTTTTGCAATCAGACTTCTTATTCAGAATATCCTGCTTCATTCATTTTCCTTTCCATAACACTCCCAAAACAATGTGGAAATGTCTGAGTACTTTCATAAGATGCTATGATAAGTAGTTATTGATCAGGGAGACACCTTTTTATTACATTTTGGGAGTTACTGAATTACATGCTCCGAGGTGTTGTAATTTTTATTGTTTGCATTTTAATTGTTTACCAGTTCACTGCAATGAAAACTAAGCCATAAAAGAGACAATTCCAGCTCTCCTTGGATGCGACCTTGTTTTGGAACCTTCTCAATGATCCAGAAGGAAGGAAAGAAACTGCAAAAATTTACTTTAAGAAATTTCAGCATCCAAATGAAGTTTTGTTGATGATTTTTTTCATTGCAAAATTATTACAAACAAATGATTAATGGAGAGGTTTATGTACCTGAGATTGTACTTTCTTTGGGATGTATAAGCTACAGTAGAAATGCTTATTCCTGAAAGTTTTATGTGTTTTTAGAATTTCTTATGAAAAGCACAGCAGCAATTAAAACTCATTCACACTGCTTTTAGTGCAGGTCACTTCAATGGCTACTCCATGAATTAAGAAAGTGAGACATGGAAAAGGAACAAAGGGCAACTGAAAGGGGAAATTGATAGGCACACAAGCCTTTCATTCAGCATCCAGCAAAAATGCATGGACCCTCAGCTCTGCCCAGCACCTCTGTCACACCCCCCTATGTAGTGGGACATGAGGACCACATCTGTTCATGCCATGCACTGAAGATTCTCTATCTCCTGTTTTGAACTTTCACATCCATGAATGGATGAGACTTCCAATAACCATCTGTCACTGGTTTATGTGAAACTGCAGCATCTTTTACACTGTCTCATTCTTTGAAAATTTTAATAACTTGCTTGCTTTGTTACCCACAGCCATCAAAGCTCAGCTCTCTGGCAGAGTCCTTCATCATGTTTACTGCAGATTCAACTGCTCAATAAAATTTTTGAATGCAAATTTGACTTAGCTGACTAAACAAAACTGTAAAACACATGACAAATCTTTTCATATATGTGTATTTCTGTGGCTCCACTCACATTTCTCCAAGTACATGTAAGTGCAAAAATAGCTGTGTTCTATTTTTCACCTCATCTATTTTAATGCTTGCTCCCTACTTGTGTGAGCAGACAAAGATGCATGTTGACTCTTTATAGCATGCTCAGAACACTGCCGGAAAAAGCTAGTCCCTGTGCTTTGGGTAGTGCAAGAGGATGGCCTTAAAAGCCACTAGCTTATTTTTAGTGACTCACTGTGGAACAGTTCTAAGAAATCAATCCGTTTCATCAGCACCCACAGAGGAAGTCTCTTAATAACTGTCTGTGTCTGCTTTGTCCATGCACAAACTGTACAATTAAACAATTCAATTCCTTTAAAGCCAGTAGGAGTCAACCCGTAACAAGCTGACTGCTGACGTACGTCAGGTCAGAAAAAGAGAGAGTAGCAAGGACAGGTGAAGGGGCACAATGAAATGGCAGCAAATGTGACAGGTCTGACTGCTACTACTGCTTCTCAAGAACAGAGCATGAGTGCAGGAGGGGCTGAACAGGAAGTGGTGCAGAAAAACAGAGATTCAAAAATGTCTTTCTGAAGTCTAAGAGGGGGTGATGGGGAAGGAACAAGCTTCATGGCCACAGCACATATTTCAGAGTCTGGGGACAGACAACTGCACAAGAAAGCACTGAGTTAAGAATTCCCCTCACATTTAATACATCAATTGGAATGAAATTAAATTATATCTACATATATATATATATATGTAAAAAAAGACAGAAACTAAGTCACCCATAATGACTACAGGTCCAGTTCTGTGCATTGAATGCCACCAACTCCAAATGCAGAACTAACTTATTGATACCAAACACAGAAGTTGGATGTTAAACTAAGAATCCTATTAATACAACCAGTCACTTCTAAGAAAGCCTGTAAGTTTCTCTTTTTTTTGCTAGTAGCACTCTGTTTCATTTTCAGACACCATAGAAATCAGATCATGCTTAATTTACAGGGCCTGTAGCCTTCACCTTTGTTATCCTTCCTTTTAGTGCAAACAAAGCAGTATTCCTTATTTAGGTAGTTCATATTTACAGGTAGTTGATGTGACTTTCTTCCCAATTAATTCCCAGCCTGCCTGATATTCAAGAATATGAAATAATATTTAGCTACAGCCCACTGGCTCAAATAAAACAACATAATTATTATATATACTACCCAAAAGTAATTTCTTGTCTTCAATCACTTATTCCAATCACCATTCTTTAGGATTACTTGTAACAGCATGCATCTCCTCTGACAAATTAGATGCAATTTTATTTGCTTCTATGCAGCTTACTTTCGATTCACGATCAGCCACTCCCGGGTATACAACTGAACACAATCTCTGACATGTGAGTCCAGTTCAACCCTGCAGAAAAAGCAACACGTTGGAAATATTTTAGTGCTTAGTCCATGTCTTAAGGACAAAGAAATTTATCTAAACATGTTGTTCAGATAAAGGCCTTACTGCTCCTGTATATTGATTTTACTGTGGAAACTTATTTTTTGAGGTTTGAGGAATTCTGTGTACTGCATGAACTTATTGACACAGATTTCTGTTACTGTTTTAAAATTAATAAACATGTTTAACAGAGGTAGACATATGCTACAATATGCATTCCATAAGTACAAGAAAGAAAAGAAAATAAAAGAAGAGAAGAGAAGAGACAAGAAAAAAAAAGAAAAGAAAAGAAAAGAAAAGAAAAGAAAAGAAAAGAAAAGAAAAGAAAAGAAAAGAAAAGAAAAGAAAAGAAAAGAAAAGAAAAGAAAAGAAAAGAAAAGAAAAGAAAAGAAAAGAAAAGAAAAGAAAAGAAAAAAAAAAAAGAAAAAAAAAAAAAAAAAGAAAAAAGGAGAGGGGAGAGGAGAGGGGAGGAGAGGAGAGGAGAGGAGAGGAGAGGAGAGGAGAGGGAGAGGGGAGGGAGGGAGGGAGGAGAGGGAGAGGAGAGGGAGAGGGAGAGGAGAGAGGGAGGGAGAGGGAGGGAGAGGAGAGGAGAGGAGAGGAGAGGAGAGAGGAGAGGAGAGGGAGAGGGAGAGGAGAGGAGAGGGAGGGAGAGGAGAGGAGAGGAGAGGAGAGGAGAGGAGAGGAGAGGAGAGGGAGAGGAGAGGAGAGGAGAGGGAGGAGAGGAGAGGGAGGGAGAGGAGAGGAGGAAAGGAGAGAAAAGGAAAGGAAAAAAAGAAAAATGAAGGGAAGGGAAGGGAAGGGAAGGGAAGGGAAGGGAAGGGAAGGGAAGGGAAGGGAAGGGAAGGAAGGGAAGGGAAGGGAAGGGAAGGGAAGGGAAGGGAAGGGAAGGGAAGGGAAGGGAAGGGAAGGGAAGGGAAGGAAGGGAAGGGAAGGAAGGGAAGGGAAGGGAAGGGAAGGGAAGGGAAGGGAAGGGAAGGGTGTATGCCTACCTCACTTCTACTACTAGCACCTAGCTCAGGAAATCATGTAAGTGCTTTTAAATGTGCACTTTGGCCTAACAGAACCAATGGCAAATTTCAAATGCACTGTGGCTGGGTGGACAGGTATATGGACTGACATCTTTTAAACTGTTTTCAAACCTGTAGTATTTCAGAGGGAGAGAAAGACTTCTTACCCATCTTCTGGCATAGAGGGCTGCAAAGTCCTGCACTCTTTGGGTGTAAAGACAATGTCTAAGTCATCTTCTGGAAAGTCACCAAGTTCTTGTGCTAGTTCAAAGTCCATGTTGTTGAGGCGCGTCATTAGGAAGCTTTCAAAATCTACTGGCTCTACTGCATCATAAAAAGAAGGCTAATGGAAGACATAAAGAGGTGTTTATTTTAGCAACAGAAGTATTTTCTTAACAGTGTAATTCAGGCTTATTTATTTAATTCTCATCGTTGTCTCATTACTTATTAAATGTTGGAAACTAACTTTTAACCTTGTATAAAGTGCTGCTGCATTTAATGCAGTGAAAAGTTACTAACAAAACATTCAGATAGGAAAAGAAAAAAAAGGAACAAAAGAGAGAGAAAAATGAAAACACAAAGAAGAAATGTAAGTTAATACAGCTAAATCAAATCTGCACCTGTTTTCTCTGTTGAGCTTCTCTAGATGCTACTAGAAGGAGAATGGACAGAGGTACATCCTGGATGCCCTAAGATGTGTTCTGCTAAATTTCCATGAGGTGCACTCAGTTGCCCTTGTCCAACCCACAGTATTACTCAGAATTATGAAAAATACAGCATTTAGTAGGGACAATAAAGGACAAAGGCAGGTGATGAAAATGATAGTGACAGGCAGCATCAGTTCTAAAGGGCTCTACAGCACATGTGACAAAAGACACTAGCAGCACCACCTAATTAACTAAACCATAGCACCAAGCACCCCATCAAGTCTCCTCCTAAACACCTTCAATGATGGTGACTCCACCACCTCCCTGGGCAGCCCATTCCAATGGGCAATCATTCTCTCTGTGTAGAACTTCTTCCTGACATCCAACCTAAACCTCCCCTGGTGCAGCTTGAGACTGTGTTCTCTTGTTCTGGTGCTGGTGGCCTGGGAGAAGAGACCAGCCTCCCCTGTCTACAACCTCCCTTCAGGTAGTTGTAGAGAGCAATAAGGTCTCCCCTGGGCCTCCTCTCCTCCAGGCTAATCAACCCCAGCTCTCTCAGCCTCTCTTCATAGGGCTTGTGTTGCAAACTCCTCACCAACTCTGTTGCCCTTCTCTGGACTCGTTCCAGCAAGTCAGGACCTTTCCTAAACTGAGGGGCCCAGAACTGGACACAGTATTCAAGGTGTGGCCTAACCAGTACTGAGTACGGGGGCAACTACACAAAAGACTACATGAATCGCAAACCTTAGATATCCACCATTTCTACAGCACATGGCATTGCACCTTAATAGAGAGCAGTTGTATCTGATTACATTTAATCAGCTACTCTTACACAGAACTTCTGTCAGAATAAAATAAAACAAATCCATGTTTTGGCACTCATACACACTATGAAGCTGTCTGTCTCTTTTTATCTCCTTAGTCTCAAAATCATCTGTTCAGTTGAGTACAGAGATCAACATCTCATAGTTTAAATTTTCTTGACAGGTAACAAATAAACTAAAAGCTACAGCTTTGAAAAACTGTAATTTATATTCTGAGAATTCCAGAAAGGCCAAGGATATCTTGGCACAGTAGAAGTACAGACAAAATAGTTGGAGCATTAGAAGAATATCATTGGACTAACTTATTTACTAGGAAGAAGGATTCTAGCAAAAACAATTGCTATAATTGTCTGTAAAGGACAAGGATTGCATGCACTGATTAGCCCAAATACCTTTCACAAGACTGCCTCCTGAAGCTGCCAGCAAAAAATATTCTGAACATAGATCAGTGTTGTTAATGAGGTGTGGGAAAATAAGTCATCCATTGTCTCTGATGTCCACACTCTCTTTATATTCAGTGTGACTGTAGCTACTGTCTCATGCAATACACATTTTAGAGCTATCCTACTTACACTCCAGTGTTTCCCCCCACAAATAAAATCTATGGGTCGAAACATGAAGCCTCCACTCACTGTTACTGAGCTCTACCCATGCCAGGCTCTCATGGAAGTCAGTGGGATTATTCACCTGAGCACGAAGTGATCTCTGCATGTAACAGTAACATCAGGAATTTTGGATCGATAGGAGAATGAGGAATTCTACACTTATGAATTACACAGCATTCAGCAGCAGCAAAGCTCTGGGTAAGTTTGAACTGAAATAGCTCACACATATATACCATGTCAGTCACCGTCAATAGGAAGATTACTGATTATTGACAAGTAAGAGTTCTGGAGCCTTTTTAGCATTCTGGAAATATAAGTGAGGAAGTTATTCAATTAATAAAAATCCAGAAAGTTCTGGCATAAAATGAAGCACATTTTAAAGAAATGTGCTAAAAATATCTAGAAGCAAACCAACTAAAACTTTTGAGAAAAAAACCCAAACAAACATATGTGGTACAAAAACATCCCACAAATGATAGCAGAGATACAAGTTCCTGCTCCAGCTTCTTTTTTCATAGAGAAACTGTATCAGTCTCTGCATAAATTAAGTCTCTGAGATGGCTTCTCTGCTTGTGCATTTAAGGGATCCATTGAATTCTTTGAGAACACCTTTGAGAAAATTTCTCTTTTTCTTTCCTTGCTCTTTTTATCCAAAGGGGAAACCTAAAACTGTGAGAAAGTCTAGGAAACCACGAGGTAGCCATTTCAAGAACTGTGCTGTGAACAAATTTTTGGCTTAAGCACTACCTCTGGTTTGTACCTGTTGCAGTACTGAGAATACTGGATCAACAATTATGAGCAAATAGTGATCTTTATAAGCTACTGCTTTTTAACTGATTGTCAGCATAATATCCTTACTGTACTGCCAGTGGGTAAAAAATTATGTTTTAGTACATACAGATGAAGATCTGCTAAAAAATTAATTCACAAAAGATTAAAGTAAAATACAGCTTAAAGCATGTATCTATTACAAAAATTACATATTCTCAGTTGCTGAAGATGTAATGTTTTATATGCAAAATATTTTTGCTTAAGACAATTTTTTGATCAAGCATTGTACTTCCTTTTAGAAACCATACTTTTCCACTCTGAAAAGTCAAACCTATCATATTTCATTATGTATTCTAACTTTTTCTAGTTGAAGTACTAATAATCCTTACTCACTAGAAATGTGTGGATTTGACTATTGTAAATTAGACACAAATACCAAAAAAACGGTGAAAAAGGTAAATGCAGATGGAGCATAACTGCCTGCCTAAACAATTGGTACAAATTATCTAAGGAAACAGAGATAATGTTTCAACTGAAGAGCCAACATTCCTTTTCACATATCAGACAAGCGTGCAGAACAATCATTCTACAGAAAATTACACAAATCATTACTGCAAACATACCTTTTTAAGGATGACGGATTAGAGGCACGTAAATTGTGATAGCACACAAAATGGCAGCTGCAGCACAATACTTGGTAAATGGGCTGTTATCAAGTTTCTCAAGAGCAAAAGCAGTTATCTGCATGTAGAAGGGACCTAGCCTCACTCAGGCTGAATAACCACAAGAAACAAGTTAAAGTGCCACAGCACTTCAGATTAAGGAAGTGAGTAGTGGTGAGGCTCTGACACACTGGAAGTAAATGCTTACATCTAGTGTTTTACATTTTTCACCATTACTGGTGCACAAAAACTTTTGCCGCTTCTACTTTATGAGGTCTCACAAAAAAAATATTTAAAGGGTAGGAAGAAGGAAGGTCTCAAAATCTTACTTTCAGTTACAGCATTATATGTTTGCAGAATACCCATCCTCCTGAAAAGCCATTAGAAGATCTGGCATTTTTTCCTTTTGCCTTAACGGCAAGTGTCACAGGATTCTTTAGAGGAGGATTACACATGGAAGATTCAGGGACATGTAACAGTTGGCTCAATTATATCTATGCCAATTAGGGCATGTTTTGGCTTTTCTCACTTTACATGATTACCCTACAGCACTGAAAAACAAGTCAGTGTGCTGTCTCTGCTGCTAGCTTTGGAAACTGTATTAAGTCAATCTAACTGAGCCTCTGCCTTTCCTCTCCTCCCCCCCTTTCCATTTATGCACTATCAATCTTTTGCAAACCATCTGTAATCAGCATATAATGCCTTTACTCCATGGAATTTAATGTTTCCATTTTTCCAGGATACAATATGCTCCAACATTTACTAATTATCTTTGATTTACAATAATCTGCAGAAAGACTGTCTATTTCAGGCTTCAAGGACCAGTCTCAGTTTTCCAAATGTGTAATTTCATCAGCTCATCAGGGAGTATTTTTTAAAAGTTTCATGCAGAAGTCAGTGCAAAGCAGGACAACTTATGGCAAGTACTTAATTTAGCTTTAAACCATTGGGCAATGGAGATGCCAAACCTATGTAAAGAAAATAAACCCAGAACTTACCAGATGAAGATTAGAAAAGACAGGGGTACTTAAGCTTCGTTGACAGAACTGCCCCAAGCCTGGCTGGAGGGTAAATTGCTTTCTTATTTCTGCAGAGGAGTGCCTTTAATTAAGCAGAGAGAAAAACTTTGTAATTGCAATTATCCTCATATGATTTCCAAATGCCAGGCTTAGCCAGTCTAGTCTTCTATCCCAGTGTTTAGAAATGTATTTTGGTGATTTTCTAGACTCCTTTTGTAGTTGATGCAAACCTCAAAGAAACATGTTTAATCCCATATAATTAAGATTCTGACACTCTTCCAGCAGATTTCTATAATTATATTCATAGAATCATAGAATAGTTTGGGTTGTAAGGCACCTTAAAGATCATACACATTAAACCCCTGGCCCTATGCACATCTTCTACTAGGCCCATTCCAGCCTGGCCTTGAACACTTCCAGGGCAACCTGCTCTAGTGTCTTACTACTCTCACAGTAAAGAGTTTCTTCCTTATATCTAATTTAGATCTACCTTCTTTCAGTTTAAATGTTAGCCCTTGTTCTGTGACTATACTACCTGTGATAAAGAGTTCCCTCCCTATCTTTCATCTGTGCCCCCTTGAAGTACTGGATGGCCACTACAAGGCCTCCCTGGAGCCTTCTCTTCCCAGGCTGAACAACCCAAACTCTCCCAGCCTATCTCCACAGGAGAGGTGCTCCAGCCCTCTGATCATTTTTGTGGCACTCCTTTAGACCAGCTCAGACAGGTTCAAGTCTTTTTGTGTTGAGACTACAGGGACAGACATAGTACTCCAGGTGAGGGCTCACCAGAGTGAAGTACAGTGGCAGAATCACCCCCCTTGACCTGCTGGCCATGCTTTTTTTCATGTGGACCAGGATATGATTAGCCTTTGGGGCTGTGAGCACACATTGCTGACTCATATTCAGTTTTTCATCCACCGAATCCCTAAGTTCTTCTCTGCACAGCTGCTCTCAATACACTCATTTCTCAGCTGGTATTTGTACTTGGGAATACCCTGAACCATGAGGCTGGCCTTGCTGAACTTCATGGAGTTTACATGGGTCCATGTCTTAAGCCTGTCAGGTTCCCACTGATTTGAACCAACTCACAACTGATTTGAACCAGCTCACAACTGATTTGACAAGATCTAGTAGGAACAGGCAAAGGAAAGACACATCTGCTAAAAGACACAACTACCCCAAAATGAGGAAAAGGTGGGTGTTACAGAGATCAGAACAGAAAGCTTTGAAAACCTGAGAACTAAGGTGGAAACAGAGGTTCTTCTAGATGGCTCTTTCATAATGCCAGAATGGCTGTGATCTGTGATATGCCTGTTTTTCTGGTCAGACAGCTACTTCAGACACCAGCATCGGGCTGCCCAGGGAGGTTGTGGAGTCTCCCTCCCTGGAGATATTCAGGACTCGCCTGGATGCGTTCCTGTGTAATCTGGTATAGGTGATCGTGCTTTGGCACAGGGGTTGGACTGGAGGATCTTTCAAGGCCCCTTCCAGACCCTGAAGTTCTGTGATCTGGATACCCATAAGAAAATGATCACCCATGTTAACCTAGTTCATGTGATGTCCCAGCGTTAAAAGAGGCTGTAGTCCATCTATTCCACTGCTATACTTTCACCTTCCCTGCCTGTAAAGCATCTTTGTCTGATTCTAAGAAGAGCTTTACAGCTACCCTTAACAGCAAGGATAGTCTAGCTATGTGCTAAAAAGGAAAGAAGGAAAGAAGAAAATAAGGAAATAAGGCAAGTGATTAAGGATGAACACAAAGCAGTCACTAAAAAATCTGAGCAAAAAAAGGCAACTATATCTCTAGAGAGGAGGAGTCAAATGACTATGGGCAGCTCAGCGGGTCCCTGGGACCCAAAAAGGTATTAGAGCAACTTACAGCACAGTCTTAAGCTGGTGGTGGAACATCAGGTCCCATGCCGCGGTCTCTAGTTAAAGCAAGGGGCATCATGAAATGGTAAGTTAACATAAACAGAGCAAGATGCAATCAAATTTAAAAGGCTTCAAAAGGAAGCAGTCAAAATGGTGAACATTTTGGAAAAGGTGCCCCACAGGGAAAGATTTTTTAAAACAGATGTATCACAAAAGAGATGACTGAGGGGAGATGGCAGCTGTCCTCATCTCTGTATAAGGTAGCAATCTGTAATGAAAACAATGAGCAATTCATATCCATAAAGGGAAGAAGCAGTAGTTTGCTTAAAATGAAGCAGGAAAGGTTGAAAGAGCTGTTAGGAAACATGTTTCCACTGTAATGGCAGCAGAACACTGAAAGCAGCCATCTGCTGATGTCACCATGATAACTGCACACTGGTGATGCAGATCATGTCTCTGATCTATTCAGACAACAGCATCGAAGCAACTGCAAGCCTTTCAGAAACGAGCAGTAGAACTCAGCAGTGCTAAAAATCTCTCATGCTGGTACCTGTCCCTTTGTATGGGATAAAGAGGAAACACTAGCTGAAAAGAGAGAGGTGTAGATTTAGGGTAATTTTATTTCTGCAGAAGTCACTGATGAATTCACAGTTAGTCAGCATTCACATGGCTTGTGGAAAGGTAATGTAAGCCTGTGGAATGACAACTGATAACAGCAGCCTAGGGCTCTTCTGGACTTTTTAGATCCTAGTCTGCTCCATGGTATTGAAGAAAAACAACATTAATTGGAAATATTTGTACCGTGTTTTCTTGGCCCTACCTGAATGACAATGCCATTATCCTCCGGTGTAAATATTGAAATTGCTCTAAATCACTTGTGATACAGCCAGATGGGACTGGAGGGTAGGCAAAAAAACCCAACAACCCAAAACACCCCCCCCCCCCAAAAATACCAATCCAAAACCCGGGTGCTGCTTAATCAGTTTCATGAGTGTCTGTTCCACTGGTAGATGCAATCATCCAGCAGTTCACCTGAATTACTAACAGAAAGTTGAGGCATAGCCTGTGTTTCATAGTCTCCAATGCAGAGTATATAGTTTGCATAATATATTAAAACCTCTGTTTTAACTGAAGTAACAGACTACACTTGGAGGACCTTAAAATTAAATTTAACTGGTAGGTCTGATCTACTTCTAAGGGCAGAGCTCATTGCAGGATTTGGAACTTGAAAATTTGGGTTATTGCTTGGGCCTAGATGAGGTGCCAAGAAAAAATTATTAAAAAGTAATATATTTTCATCTTTTTAACACATATCAGACCTTGGTTGAACACTCCTGGGTTTTATAATTAAAATTACATGAATGTTCATAATACATAAAGCTGATTCTGTAGTTTCACTGTGGATTCTGCTTAACGATATAGTTCTTTGAAATATGTGATTTAACAACAGGTACAATGAGTATTTCACTAGTATGTAGATGATATTAAAATTTAAAATAGCAATTTAGAAATAAAACAGAAAAGCTCTGAAGATCACCTATTAACTGGAAATCAGAAACGTATACGAATAAAACTGACTTAAAAAGTATGCCTCTCACAATCCTACTGGATTGAGTTATCTAAAGTTACCTACTATTAGAAGTCACTTCCAAGTGGGACATGGGAAGAGTAATCCTTAACACCCCTGAAAGCCCTTCCAGCAGACTCTGAGGGACAGCAAGTTGCCTTCTGCAAGAGCTGTATTCACAATTAAAATGGCAAGGAAATATGAAAAAATGAAATATGGATTGTAAAAATTGTCCTCAAAGATAGTAATTCACTTTAAATGTATACAGATGGCAGGACTATAAAGTAAGACAGTGAACACTTTTTCTTAGCAGGTTAAATACTCAGTCTTGGCTCTCCTGAGGAGTAATCTCTTTCATCTGACACTGACACAGAAAATTCTCAAGTAGTTTTTGTTCTGCTTCTGAGTCTAACACGAAACTTCTCCAGTTACACCTAAAAGCAAGCATCAAAAACCTATGAAAAAGGTAACAATTACCAACTTGTCTCCCTCACTCTTCCCCATAAAGTTTTGGGCAAAAATGCAGATATTTAACTAGCAAATATGGAAATCCTGCTTAGAAGTCCTTTTCTTGCCACCAGTGGAACTGCCTGTTTTGCTTCTCAGTTTCTAATTAGTCATTAAGGACTAACCTGCGTTGTTACTCACTATTTACAGCAGTGATTGATCTGAGCTAGCTATTTCCTTGATGGTTCAGGTAGGTTACACTGCATCTGGCACACGCCTCATTTGGGGCCTACCACATTAAGGCTCTATCAGCTAAGGCAATAAAGATCCTGTTCAAGGCAGTTGAAATTTAACCACAGTCTTCTCAAAGGAGATGGTATGAGCACAAAGAATGAGGTCTAGGAGACGAAATCATCAAACTCATTATGCTAGAAGCTTTTTATGGAGTAAAGCAAAGAGGAACTCAGCTTTAATTTTTGTCCCAGGTCATGTATGTCTTTAATTTAATAAAGAATTTTCACCACTCTTGCTCAGGAAGGGACATAAACTCACATAATTTTCTAATCTTGTCAGTGGAGGAAAAGGACAGTCATACTTTCATGCCATGAAAAAAACCTGAAGACGTAGGATTTGATCCTGATGAACCATGCTTCCGTGTGCTTTTTTAACATGTGCAGGGTAACATTTCAGAAGTTGTTATGCATGGTTGACTGACTGGCTCTTGCACTGAAAGTTTCTAATGAATATTTCACATGATACCAATTAATGATGCTAACAGAAGATAAATCAGTGTGAAAATAACAGAATTCCTTTGCTGTCCCCATTAACTTAAGAACTACCATCATATAGCAATATATACACAAATATTTCATACTGAAACCATTAACCTCAATTTATCTAAGCATAATTTTCTGTGGCTGGCTCAATGGACTCTGCTTGGAGTACTAAACCTCACACTGGTGCCTCACTCAATGTTTGTTTCAGCTAAGATAGCTCAAGAGAAGCTTTTTTAACAAATGTGTTGCTGAAGCCTCCAGAAGACTCTAGAGGTCTATATTCCCGAGCAAAACTTTGTAGTTAGGGCCTAGTCTTTTTGCTTGAACTGTTTAAATGTTTTCCAAAATCTTAGGTCCTCAACAACAAGGGCAATATCAAGAGCATTCATGATCTCTGACTTCATATATAATGGAGTATATCAATTTGTGCTTTTAGATTCCATTCTATCTGCACTATCTTACCAATCCACACCAGGGTGATTATGAAATAAATGCAAGGACATCTCTTCCATCTCACATGTATTACCTGAGCGTCACAAGGACTTCATCAAGAAAAAGCCATCATAATGCTGATAATATTGTAAAACTCATGCAAAATTCAATAGTTTATGTGCTTTACTTTCACTTTCTGCCTAATAAGTAATTATTAAGTATAAAAGGAAAAAGTCAGGCATTATGAATAATATAAACATATAAATGTTATTCTAGGGAATCTTTTCATTTTGCTCCTACGGGGTTGTTTTTATTTTTATAAAGGTCAAAGCTGGTATTTTTAACAACATGGGAAAAAAAGGAAAAAAAAAAAGAAACAAACCAACAAATTAAGGGTATTTGTCTCTTTCTTAACTGATAAGTTGAAAAAAATTCACAATATATTCACACACAGGTCTTTAATACTCTGAGTACTCTACAAGCCAGATGAGATGTTAATGTAAATGGTCTCGTGTTTCCTAACAGCACAGGTTTGTAGAGCTTCAGTGTGATCCTTTCTATGACAGAAAACCCATGTTTTTGGTGTTGTTTTTTCTACCAGTCACTTCTTAGAATAACATCTTTTTTTCTTTAGATCTGTACATTTTAATAGAAAAAAAAATATTTTTTTTAATTAAGGCAGTATAACAGAAAAAAAAAATAAACTGGGAAAAAAATAAAGGCTCAGTTTCAAGTACATGAAAACATACTGCCATTTTTAGAATGGGAAATTTTGATTCAGCTGGCTCTTCCACTCTTTTAAAAATAAGACTGTCCAGAGAATTTGGCATATGTTAATAATTATGTTGTCAAAAAGAATATCTTTTTGTATCTGCTGAATACAGGTACAAATTCCATAGAAACTATATTGCATACCCTTACAGTCACATTTGGATGATGTAAGACATTTTATATTATAAATTAAAAACTGACTTTCACTTTGTGATTCATCTGGAAAATTTCCAGCTTGGGAAAAGGTTAAATTTTACTCTAACATTGTTCTATAATTTAAGTTTTACTTTAACGTTGTTCTATGCTTTAAGTTTTACGATTATCATGATTGTAAAGCTTAGATCATGTGACAACTGAAATAAGATATACTCCTTCCTAATCCAGTTTGCTTGACTTCAGGGAAAAATACTAGTATCAACTCCAGGTGTGCTGACTCGTTTATGAAAGATCTCCAGTTCATTACTACTGAAGCTCAGGAAATTGATTTATCAAGTCCATGTATTCTACAAAGGTCACAAGGAAAACTTCTGTGAACTTTTTATATGAACTTGGCCCAAAAACTGATCTAGGTCTGGCACTATTTTTCTGTAATGGCATTCATAATGGCAATCATTTAGTGTTATCAGGTAGGCACTTTTCACAAGCTACATTGCTACAGACAACAGTGTAGTCTGGTGTGTGTTTTTCAAATCACATTTAAAAAAAAAAATCAAGTCAGAATATAAAGTGCTATGCTCATGAAATGCAATTTTTACTGACTATAAAACTTAGAAGTGATAGGGGGTGTAAAATACATTAAATACGTCTTTGCTGGTTTTCTCTCCATGTTAGAAAATGAAAACTGTTTGGAAAGATAAATAAGGAATGTTCATTTGCAAGACCTGGAGGATTTGAAGATGCTTCTTATTTGCAACTACATTTTTTCTTGGGTAAAGTCAGGTTTTCCTGTAGTATAAAAAAGAACCCCATCATAAATTGCAGCCTAGACTTCACAATGCACATAGATGTCTCAAGCCTATAAGGTAGATAAGATCTTAAAAGCAAGGATTTTACAATCCAGATTTTCTGCCCACAATCTGAAGTTAATTTTCTGCTCATCATCTTCCAGAGACAAAGCAAAACCCTCAGTACTCTAATCATGTAGCAGGAATTCCAGCGACTGCACGTATACTAAGTACAGTATAACACCAGACTTCAACTACTGCAATAGAAAATAGATGGTTATATTTTAAACACAGTCAGATTAAAAGATCAGCTTCCTGCTAATAACAGCTGCCAGTAACATCTGTCTCAACAGTAACAACTATATTCTGCTCGCATGACTAACTTATCTAAAGGCTGTATGTGCACAGCTACCTAGCACTTGTACTGTGGAGCCTATCTTGCACTTAAAATTTTTCACAGAGATTTGGCTGGATAGGCCTCTGTTTGTCATCAACCACCTAACTAAGTGGCTACTACCCAAGCAGACTACTCCGGAAAATGTGATCACAGAGTTTGGAGCAAACAATACAAATTAAATCACTGTGAATAATCAAAGGCATTAGTACCCTCTGTAAAGTACTTAAGAGGGCATTCTCTTACTGCAGGAAATGTAAACTTTCGTGCAGTGTATCAGAGGAAATGTCTTTGTGATGGCAATGAAATGTCAAATCTAGTAAAAGTATCCTGAGTGACACCTTTGAAAAATGAGCAGATACTTGAGAGGAATTCATAATAGTATTATGAATTAATACTTTATAGTGTAATCTTGGTATATAATATTGCTTTCTTTTTCACCTTACTCCTGCTACTGATTTACAACCTGTTTCTGATAGAGGAGGAAGCAAAATTCACACAGTGCCCCATCAGAATTAGAAACATCTCAAAGGACACACACAGAGCTTTGCACAGATAAACTTGGCTTTGCACATAATTTGCTTTTCTTTTTATTAATGTTGTGCTTCTAGAAAACATGTAGCCCATAACAGATATTATAGCAGTGCTCCTCCTTGCATGCAATTGTCTCTCTTATGGCCTCCACTACATTCTAGATCATATGGTCAACAGCACAATTTATTACCAGGTGTAATTCAGTAGGTTGTGTGGATGCTGACAGGCTTTGATACAGTTGGACTTAAATGAAACAATTATAACTGCCACAACATGAGGTGTAAATCAGCTGATACTCATTTGAATTATGTTTGATGACCAAATGGTATACTGCTTAAATCTGGTATACTGCATAAATCTGTCATTTGCTCAATTGTGATTCTAAAACAAATTTAGAAACACTGCACTGATATAGATTTAGTCTAATCTGACTGTTCACTGGAAACGCCCAATCAAAGGCAAATTAGTTATCTTTACAGCTGATAAACAGATAACCTCACAGGCAGGAGGAAGTTCCGTTTACTATCTTTAGAAATATTTACAATATATAGGATCCATTCCTAGCCTGCTTTAACATTCTTGACTTTGTGGTCAATTTAGGCCATTATTCTTTCAGATTACATCTCTCCCTTGAAAAAGATGGGTACCTATAAAACAAGACAGATAGGCCAACACCTAAGAAAACTGCCATCTGAGACATCTAATGGCTATTTAGTTGGTCACATGCAGTGAGCACTTGTAACTGATACAACAAGGATGAAACCTCCTCCTTACATTTCCTTCTCACTCAGATTGCCTTGAATCCAAAGAGCAGCAGGATGGCAGGTAAAGCATCTTTGTGCAGAGGCTGCAGTGGGGATTGACCTATGTAAGTGGTGTATGAAGAAGCAGAACTCCCTGTCTTCGCTCCCTCCTCTGCACCTATGTTAGAGATGTGTACAATCTATTCCTTATGTTGAATATTATTTTAGAAAACACCAAGACAATAATACAATAAAAAGCTGGGAGAAATCAACTTGCGGTAAGTCAGAAAGACAGCAGTGGCTTTGTCTGGGAAGAAATAACCCTTAGGAGATTGAGTTCTTTATATATAAAGGGAAGAAGTCTAATGCTGGTGGAACATGAGCTGGATGAGCAAACAATGAGTTGGAATGAAAACTGCCTAACAGCCAGGGGCAGAGGGCGGTGATTGGTGGCATAAAATCTAGTTGGATGCCTTAAAGCACCATAACCACATTGGTCCTTCCACCAAGTTGAACATTTGCCAACAATGTACACCAGCAGCACAGGTTAATGTTATCCCGGGATGCACTAGGCAGAGCATTGCCAGCAGGTTGAAGGAGATGATCCTACCCCTCTGCTTAGTGCTAGTGAGTCTTGCCTGGGTTCTGTGTCCAGCTGTGGGTTCCTCAGCACAAGAGAGACATGGACATATTGCAGAAAGACCAGTCAGGAGACATGAAGATGATGAAGGGAATGAAGCATCATGCCCATGAGGAAAAGCTGAGAGAGCTGGGACAGTTCAGGGAGAATCTTACTAAGGTATACAAATATCATAAGGGAGAATGTAAAGAAGACAGATATGGGCTCTTTTCAGTCATGCCCGGTGAGAGAACCAGTGGCAATGCGTACAACCTGAAACACAAGAGGTTCCACCTGAAACACTTTTTAACTGAGGGTAACTGAGTCCTGGCACAGGTTGTCCAGAAAGGTTGTGGAATCTGCTTCCTTGGAATTCTTCAAAAGCCATCTTGATGTGGTCCTGAGCAGCCCACTCTATATGGCCCTGCTTGAGCAGAAGGATTGGACAAGATGACATCCAGAGGTCCCTTCCAACCTCAACCATTCCATGAAAGAAATGAGCAGATGCTTTGGTTCCTTTATAATCTATCCTTGAGAACTGGAATAGAGAGATACATGCTCTGGCAACTGGAAAAGAAAATATGCCAAACTCAACTTCTTTAAAAAAATTAATTGAAAAGTTAATAAAACGTGAAAAAAAAACTATAATGGTATTTCTGAAAGACAACCATCACAATATTTCCTATAGCCAAATGAAAATGCTCTCAAACAAAACTAGTATGCAGAAACAAGGTTAGCTGGCATTACCTCAGAACCACAGAACAGATTCTCATGGAGGTTATGTTGAAGCATACACAATATACACAATAGAGGGAGGTGATAAAAGACAGCCAACATGGCTTCACCTGAGGAGAATTGTGCCTGACTAATGTAATGGACATTCTAGAATGGAGTGACTGCACCAGTGAAGAAAGGAAAAGCAACTCATGTTGCCTACCTGGATTTCTGTAGGTTTCCCCACAACTTTCTTACCTCTAAATTGGAAATACAGGGATTTGATGGATGGACTGTTAGCTGGATAAGGAACAAGCTGCATGGCCACATTTGAAGAGTTACAGAGAACAGCTTAACGAGCAATTTAAACCAGTAACAAGTGATGTTCCCTAAGGGTTAAGTATGGGAACCAATACTTTAATACCTTAATTAATGACATAGATAGTGGTGCTGAGTGCACTCTCAGCTAGTTTGAGAAAACACCATGATGAGTGATGCACATGACTCGTCTTAGGTAAGGAATGCCATCCAGGGGGACCCTGTCAGGCTAGAGGGGTGGGCCCATGTGAACTTTATGATGATCAATAAGGCAAACTGCAAGACCCTGCACAGGAGTCAGGGCAACCTCCAAGACCAGTACAAACTGGGGGATGAATAGATTGAGAACAGTTCCCTGGGAAAGACTTCAGGATATTGGTGGATGAAAAATTGGACAGGAGCTGGCAATGTGCACTTGCAGCACAGAAAACCAACTGTATCCTGGGCCGCATCAAAAGAGTGGCAGCAGGTTGAGGCAGGTGATTCTGCCTCTCTGCTCTGGTGAGACCCCACCTGGAGTACTGCATCTAGCTCTGAAGCCTCCAGTACAAGAGAAGCATGGACTTCTTGGAGCAGGTTCACAGGAGCAGACTGATTGAACATCTCTTCTGTGTAGAAAAGCTGAGAGAGTTGGGATTGTTCAGCCCAGAGAAAAGAAGGCTCCAGGGAGCTCTTTTAGCAGACTTTCAGTACTTAAAAGGGCCTAAAAGAAAGACAGAGGGAGACTTTTTAGTAGGAGCTGTAGTGATAGGACATGAAGCAATGTTTTATATAAGGCAGGAAAAAAAAGAAAAGTAGCTTCAGACTGGATATGTGGAAGAAAAAATTTACAGAGACAGTGAAGCACTGGGCCAGGTTTCCCAGAGAGGTGGTATGTGTCCCATCCCTGGAAAGATTGAAGGTCAGGTTGGATGTGGTTCTGAGCAACGTGATCACTGCTTAAGGGTTGGACAATGTCATCTTTAAAGGCTCTGTTGAACTCAAAACTTTCTATGATTCTAAGATGTAAACTTGATCTTTATACTTCTTGCACACACAACTCAAAGTTTTCTCCAAAGGATAAAAAAAATCAGCCTCATTTATTTTTATGGAAGTCTAAGAAAACTGGCTATAAACTGTTCCTAACAGATTGTTTTATCCTACTTTCTAATCTTTAATTTGCTATTACTGTTTAACATCCTCTGTAGCATGTAAAAATTACTCTTTTCTCATAGTAATTACAATGTGGAGTTTTTAGCCACTCTTAAAAGCCACAGTGCACCAAATATTTATAGTATAGTTTCTAGACTAATTAAAAATGGGTTATTATTTGACTGGTAGAAAAAAACTGTCTTGAATATAAGCCTGCAAAAGCTTATTAACTTGTGTTATCCTCACTTAGATTACCAGGAACAGCTCTTTAGAGTAAAGCAGGATTCAACTTCCTGGTGGCTATCTTTCTTGAAGTAGATTTACTCAGCAAAAAACAGCATAGGATTTTTAATACTACCACTGTCCTGACAGTATTAATTTTAAGGCTATAGCTCAATGGTCACACTTTACATGAAAAATATATCTGCAAGAAGCTTTTGAAAGTTTTTAAAAGTTGATACAGTAAGAATGTGCATTTTAGGTAAGCACCAAATGCCTGGAAATGCCTTGACTATTAGTGATTAGCAATTAGAAAATGACTCTGAGAATTTACCACATCTCTTTTAAAAAACACTAGATCTTCATACTTACTAACTAAATCTACTGCACACACAGAAGATGAAGGGTCTCCCTGCAGTGTATTTAATATTAAGTCTGAAAATAAAGATGAATTAAAAGAGTCTGGACAACCGTTGACCCAGCACTGAAGGGTCAACATTAAACCATGTTCCTAAGCACCATGTCCACATGCTGCTTAAATACTTCAGGGAGGGTGACTCCACCACTCCCCTGAGCAGACCATTCCAATGTCTGATAACTCTTTCAGTGAAGAAATATTTCCTAACATCTGTCTGAAACCTTCCCTGGTTCATCTTAAAACCATTTCCTCTAGTCTGGCTGCTTGACCCTAGGAGAAAAGGTTGGCCCTCTCCTTGCTCCAATCTCCCTTCAGGTAGTTGTAGAGAGTGCCAAGGTCTTCCCTCAGCCGCCTCTTCTCACACTGAACAACTGTGGCTCCCTCAGATGCTCCTTGTAGGTCTCGTGTTCCCAGCCCTTCACAAGCCTTGGTGCCCTTCTCTGGAAATGCTCCAGAGATGGCCTCAGTCCCATAAAGGAGTTGCACTGAACAGAAATCTGCTGTTAAGAGTACACAGGAAACAGTCTATTCTGCCACTGAACCAGTTTTACACTGTACCTGACCCCTCTGCAACTGCATTTGCCATTGAAGATAATTTCATGTGAACCTTCAGAGCTCAAACTTTGTACAATGTAAGATTTAAACTGACCTTGTCATTTCATGTAGAGATAATTAAAATATTATTGTCCTCATTAACAGTAAACTAGAATTCATGTAGAGTTTGAGAATTAGATAAGGGTATGATTTTCACAGTAGGTTATTTACAATTTAAAATCTTTAGCTAAATATTTCCTTTAACATTGGTCACATCGGTTGGTTGGCAGTTTAGTATAAAAATATGCCTGTAAACTCATCCTTGAGTACATTTCTTAAAACTGGGACAGGAAAAGAAAATTTTATCTGACACCTGGACAATTTCAGGGACAAGGAAAGGCAACTTTATCAGTACATGCAAAAAAAAAATGTGCTTTATAACAGTTGTAAAATGTAGACATTGTCTCTAGAGACAGTTGAGGAATATGTCTATAGGGAGAGTATTTAATTGCATGAGTCACAATTTAAAGTTAAATCATACATTTGGGAGGTGTATTGCCACTCTTGATAGTTTTCTATCTGTGTGTTGCTATGATTGAATGTACATCACTGATGGCCAGGGCCCCAGGTATGTGCCTAAAGCACACTGTCTTCACTTGGAGTCAAAATACCCAAAACTACCACAGCAAGATCATGTGAAAGATGAAGTAGCAAACTACACTAGCCAAATAAAAATAGAAAATCTCTTCCGTGAGTGTTGAGTTTATCCTAACACACTGCTGAGGCCAACTGATTAAAATGCATTGTTTAGTGTCTCTCAAATACACATTGCTCTGCTGGTACACATTAGAGCCCACACTTTTAGTGATGATCACAGTATCACAGTATAACTAAGGTTGGAAGAGACCTCGAGGATCATCGAGTCCAACCTATCAACACAGAACTCAGGACTAGACTATGGCACCAAGAGCCACATATAATCTCCTCTTGAACACCACTAGGGATGGTGACTCCACCACCTCCCTGGGCAGCGCATTCAAATGATAAACGACTCGCTCGGTGAAGAACTTTCTCCTCACTTCGAGCCTAAACCTCCCTTGGCGCAGCTTGAGACTGTGTCCCCTTGTTCTGGTGCTGGTTGCCTGGGAGAAGAGACCGACCCCTTCCTGGCTACAACCACCTTTCAGGTAGTTGTAGAGAGCCATGAGGTCTCCCCTGAGCCTTCTCTTCTCCAGGCTGAACAATCCCAGCTCCCTCAGCCTCTCCTCATAGGGCTTGTGCTCAAGGCCTCTCACCAGCCTTGTTGCCCTTCTCTGGACACGTTCAAGTGTCTACATGTCCTTCTTAAACTGAGGGGCCCAGAACTGGACACAGTACTCAAGGTGTGGCCTAACCGGTGCTGAGTACAGGGGCACAATGACTTCCCTGCTCCTGCTGGCCACACTATTCTTAATGCAGGCCAGGATGCCATTGGCCTTCTTGGCCACCTGGGCACACTTGTATTTTCTCAGCAGTTCACAAGATTTTTTTTTCAACCTGCTTGATTTCTGAGCATAAATACTGTGATTGGAAGGCAGACACAAGATGTAATCCAGACACCCAGATAACCCACACAGTCTCTGTCCAGGACCCAACTGAACAAGGATGATCTGTTTTTCCATGTCTTGCGCTGCCTTCCAACACCACAGACACCTAACACGCTAGGAGTGTGCCACTGAGGTCTCATAGTGTTGCACATTAATGAGAGTTTGCATTCTCTTCATTTGTCCAGCACAGAAGAACATTTGGAAAGACAGTTATAACTTACTTTAGAGTGATACTTTCGACTTAATTTTGGAGAACATAAGAAGCTGGACAGGAATTTAATTTCTCACATAATTTTAAAAAATGTTATTTGGAAAGGATGCTTTCTGAGACCTTGCCTGGCTTTCAGCAACTTAGCTCTGGGTAATTCAAAAGTAAGCACTAGTAATATTGGTTAACATGAAGGACACTAAAGGCCTGCTCCTTCTTTTTTGTGTATGAGATTAACATCATCATACATGAACATTATCCTGTTAAACCAGAAGGAAATACTCGCATAATCGTCTTGGGGTACAAGATGGGAAAGCAAATTGAGCATTGCTTCGTAACATCACACACATTTCTATAGGCAAAAAGCAAAGTTTAAATTACTGTTGAACCCCAGGCTATCACTTCTGAAAGGTTTTGTTCGTGTTGTATTTTGGAATGAGTCATTTTGTTGAGTGCAGTTTACAAAATCGTACTTGGAAACACAGAGCAACTCCCCTTAAGAATCATGAAGATCAGTTATCTTCCCCACATCTTTGATGGACTCGGCAGTGCTGCGTTAATGGTCAGACTTGATGACCCTATAGCTCATTTCCAATCTAAACAGTTCTGTGATTCTACATACATGCATCAAAAACATATGTGCAAGGGGCATAAAAAGGCAAGAAGCAACAGGTTGGGACAACAGACACCTGATGGGTGGAAGAAAGAACAGTGTGATAGGAAGATGTGATTATGTGGGCAGGCTGCAGACACAGCTTACAACTCTGAAGGCACTGAATGCTCGATAAAGTTTGGCCTTGTTTTAAACAAATGTGTTACAATGTAACAGCTGCTGCCGCCCTGTCTGCAGCTCCAGTGCTCATAATCGATAACTCACACTAAGTTCAAGTCATGACAAGACCACCAATACAACATTTTGGATCATGTAATTGCTTATGTTTCACAGAACAGTGTTTAACATAATTCATCATGGGTTCTGGTCAGCTACTTATTACGCTTCACTGAATGCACCAGGGTACACCTTATGTAACTAACAGAGAAGCAGCTGATGTCATTCTGATCAACCAGTACAGAGCCTAAAATTTTGCTGGTCTTTATGAAAACAGTCACTGGCAAGAGAATGAGTGAGAAAGAGAAGACCTTGTATGAAGATTTGTGTTGAATAGAGAGTAATTACACAGGTGATAAAATAAACTCTCATAAGTGATGCCTTGCCAGTAATGTCCCACTTTCAACAAGAGCTGCATTTTGAAGAAGTAAACTCAGGAACTCTGAAGAAAGAGGAACAAAATTTTACAGCTGTAAATTATTTTTCTGTGTACTGGCAAGAAAGCCAACACACTTACCTATTATTCCTCTTTAATTAAGAAAATTCCTTTTAAAATACATTAAAAGCATATCATGTGAAGATCTGTCACTTTACTGTAGGTAGAACTGCACTTGAGTCATGTATAAATGACAAACCCTTTTTGGAGAAAAGGAAACATGATGTTATGCTAGCAAATATATGTAATTTCTATGATAGTATGTAAAAGAGAATACTCTTACTTGCAAAATAAACATGTAGATTGCTAAATTTGAATTATATTCAGACCATGATGTTAACATATCTGAACATTTACAAAATACTGAGTATTTCACAAACAAAACCACCCCAACCAACAACAAAACAAAAAAGTTTAATTTCACAACAGTTCTTAGTTGCAAAACTTTTGTGAGCCTATGTGAAATGAAGCCAGGTTAATTTGTATGATTCCACTGCTCTGTGAGGCTTCAGTCACACAGATGAACAGTGACCATCACCACAGCTGGGAAGAGCTGCCAGAAGGCTGACCCTAAAAATAGGAAGAAAGAAAATAGACCAAACCTTCTAAATATCAGCCAGTCATACCCTTTATTCAAGCAAGTTTCCAAATTATGAGGAATCGTGGCAGGAAACTGAGCTGCTCATCTGATGGGTTCTCTATATTATACCTCACTCTTGTGAATATTCTATCATAAATCTAAAATTAATACATAAATTATACAGAAAGGTAAACTGAGGAGTATTCTGCCATGGGAAAAGCACATCACAGTGGAGCTAATTTTATCCTCTGCAGCTGCAAACTTTGTGTCTTCCAACAAATTGCTGAGGAGGTGGAGTTTATCTGCATACTTTCTGGCACAGAGACTTCTGCTCAGTTTATATTACCATTATGCTATTTGTTCTTTTATGTGTCAGCAAACTCAGTTACCTTGTACTACATCAACACCCTAGATAAACAGATTTTGTCTCAGTTGGTAAGACTCTTGAAAAGGAGGCCTCTGTTTTCCTTTAACCCAATATGAAAATAATTGTCTTGGTTTCTTAACTGCCACAACAAAGCACAGGCCAGTTGAAAGTCATCACTTCCCTGGGAAAAGAAACCAAAGACTAGTAGACAGCATGCACAGTTGCAAGCATACAATGTTCCAACAGCTGATTTCTCATTTATTTGGTTTAGGGAAGAGGGAGGTAGTTGTATTTTCAGTCATCAGAAGGATTTTTCTTTACAAAGACGAAAGGGCAAAAAGAAAAAAAAAATCCCAGGGATGTATGGCACTGCAGTATTGATGCCCCATATAATCCCCTCATTTCCGAGGAGCAAGTCTTTAAGCACTAGGTGGTTTTGCCGTTTTGTGCGGAGGAGGAACCGCAATCCTCTGTCCCGCCGCCAGCAAGCAGCCCCTCCGGCAGGCTCGGGGCTTGCTCGAACGGAATGGGTTAGGTGAGGCCGGACATCTCCCTGCCAAAGGACATTACCCCTTAGCCGCCGTCATCTATATACACTTCGACAGAGCAAACTTTACTGCAGAAGCGCACTTCGGAGCTGCAGCTCCACAGAGCCAGGAGACCGCCGGTGCGCACCGAGGGTCGCCGCTGGACGGACGCCAGAGCAGTCAGCGAGAAGAGGGGGTGCCCTCCCGAAGGTTAACCGGCAGCGGGCTGCGGTAGAGCCAGCCCGGCTACCAAGAGCTCGCAGACGGCTCCGCTCCCCAGGGGTCTCCCGGCGAGGAGGCGTCCCGTCCTCGCGCCCCGCAGCCGGACCGCCTGCCTTGGCCGCGGGTCAACGCTGAGACTGGCGCGGTGTAGTTGTGAGGTACAAGGAAAGCCCCTTACCTGTTGATTTTCAGAGCGAACGCCCTCCTGTCTGCGGCGGGTAAAGTCGCCATGAGGGACAGCAGCTGCGGGTGTCTGCTGCTCAGGAGGACGAACGCCGGCTGCACGCACGAAGGGCGGCTTTGGTTTTATATATATTTCCTAGTTACATGCTCCTGACTAAAACCCCCACGGTCTTCGGACAGCTCTGTGTGGCAACTTCCGCATTTCACCTTCCTTACCGAAATTGGCCGAAGTGGGAGGGATCTGCCCCTGTGAACAGATCAAGTCTCAACCCCGCCGTCGTCTAGCCGGGCACCCCAGGCGGACTGCAACTCTTTCCGATGTCTCCTACGAGCTGCCCACCGAGGCGGTAGGGCACTGGGAGGGGGCAGGAGTTTTCCCTCCCTGCTTAACATCAACCACCCTCGAACCACCCGTGGATATTCTGGAGGGGAAGCAGCTGGGAAGGCAGGCATTAAGCGCAGGATGGGAAGGAAGAGGGGCGCCTTGTACCTGTGAACTCAGATGTGGATGCCCTTCTATACAGCCCCAATCCTTCTCCTGCTTGAAATTGCGGTGTGGGCGTCAGACATCTCAGCCACCTCTGCCTGGGGGTCGAGAGCTGCTCTGCGGATGCGAGCAAGGAAGAAGCAGGCACCGCTGGGCAGGATGGGCACAGCTGGGCGCCTGACTGGCCTCGCACTACCCCCGGGGGCAGCCGATGCAGCCGACCCTCCGTTGGCGGAGGAAGCACGGCCGTTAGGCTAGGCCGCGCTGGGCAGGGCTGCTCAGGGCAGGGCAGACCAGCACCTCACTGCCCTGCAGGCAGAGAGAACAGTCAAGGTCTTTATTTCGGCCCTGCTGCCACATGGACGGAGTTCTTCTGCCTGGTAGAAACAGCAAGGCGTTAAGGTGTAAATAGATGTCATCTCTTCACCGGGGATGATACTTTACCAATGCACACATGCACTCAGGATTCATGTCTCATAGACTTAAAAATACTTGAATGTGTAAGGAGAATTAAAGCATACCAACAGCAGATACCATCTCAGCTTGAAGCAAAGCAGACCCCACTGCTGTTCCCTTCACCCAGCTCAACTTTTTAAAAGGCCATTTTTATTAAGTATCTTGTGGTTGCATTACAAAGTGATGTTTCTTGACTTTTATTTTTCTCTCAGCCTTGGTGCAGATTTCATTTGTTCTGCAGATAAGCAGAACTGAGACTTCATTGGAAAGGAGAAGCAGAAGGCAAACATGGTTTCTACAGATGAATTCTAGGGTAGTAGAAGCAATTCAGGGTTTAAGTTGCCCTATTTTTATTAAATCAGTGTGAAACCAGGCAACAACATTAGGACTTACCTGTTGAAAGTCAGAGCTTACCTCTCCATTCCTAGCAAGCTGGAAGATATCTAGAGGAAAACAGTGTGATTTGAGGCAAAGAATGTAAGATTACTAAACAGTGATGGCCTAAAATTGTGCTACTAACAATTACATTTAGCTCTGCAGTATTCACCATTCTTTAAAATGCTGTTAAATATAGGGGGTCTCAAATATGAATGTTAATCTCTACGGTCTTTGAAGAGTACAGGCTATGCACTCTTAGGGAAGTGCAGAAAAGATGAAGAGGTGAAAGAGCCCAGAAGTCAGTAAAAAGACTTGGAAATGGAAATGAATACAGATGTATTTCGGGGAGAAAACAGGCCACAAGGATCTACAGTAGGACAAGATCTCAGTTACATGTCTGAAAATATTAGAAATAAATTATTACAATTAATAGAATGGTATTAACTAACAAACGTTTGCTTTAAGAAGAATAAATTGGACACTATTGCACAGAATTTACCCACCACACCTATTCTTTCTTTACATTATCAAAATAAAGCTAGGGTTACTCTCCTACATGTAATTTTAACTTAGCTACAAATCACTGATATATAGCTATGACCTGGCAATGTGTACTGATGACAAGAAAATCCTTGGGTGTCATAAAAACCAGACATGGCACACCACCTTTCTTTGTGCCTGTTGAAAGATGGTCAGTGCTAGTTACTGTCCACTAGGAAACTGGTGGACAGAAGAGCTTCTCTCCTATTTGCTTTCTAGAATTTTAGCTTGGAGTTAATATAAGGAATGCTTTCCATAAGATGCCACAAAACAGCCATGAAATAAAGAAAACACAGGAAAAGGGTCCATTTTCTATGCTATCTAGACCACTGCAAGACAGGCAAGACAGTTGTTAACAGTTAACAGAACTTAACAGTCGTTAAGTTCTCTTGGCACATATTGAAGCGATCTTTCTCAGTTCCACTTCATCCCCTGTACTTTATAAAAGAAGAGAAATTGGAGGGAAAATTGTCATGCAGCTCTCCAGTATAGTATATCCCTGCTACCAGGTGAAATTGCTTTCTGGTGGTTTACCTGCACATTACAGATAATGTGTCACTAGCAGAGCAGCTTGACCACAGTGGGAAGTCTTGTCTTTTGCTTCTCAAAGTACTGCTTTTGAAAACTGTAACTATCCATTCATTGTTTAATTTCAAGGACTTTTGTGAAATCTACACCTCTATTTCTAGCAATTTACAAGCTAAGGAGGAAAACTGTAAGTAGTGAAAAAAAAAATCAAGCTGGTAGCTCTAGTAAATGTTCTGCACATTGTCTAGTTGTAGAGACAGTTTTGGTATTAGAGAGGTTTCGCACCCATCTTTCTATTCATAACAGGTCCAAGAAAGGAAATGGATGCTCTTTCTTTGCTGAAGTCTGTGGCTAATTGGGTTTGGGATGTTGCTTTTTGCTTGTTTCTTTAAGAGAGGAAGATGTTTCGTCTTCTAATTGTATCTCCCGAACTCCTGACTACTCAAGGAGAAACCACAACCCCATCTTTTATTGAAGCTAAAAGAAATGTGTCCAGGCTTCATCTTAACAGCCCACATGGCATGAAGTGGGACCTTTGTGATTGCCAAATATGGCTACACCAGTCAAGCCTGGAACAAAACAGCTAAACATCCCAAGTTGCACAAATATTCCCATTTATAAATTATACAATTACTTATTTTGCAGTTTCATATGTTCTTGGTAAGTATGGGCAAAGAATTACTCAAACCTATTTTGTCATGTGCAGGAATGAGTGCCTGAGGAGACAGATAAAAGCAAGGTTTCTAAAACTGATGGTGTATTCTCAGCAGATATATTTAGATAAATTTAAGCTTCCATCTTTTCTAGATGATCTGAAATACCAGCAGCTTGCTTTAGCATGTGAGCAGCAAAACTCATCAAATATTCCTTTTCATCTACTATGTCTGCAATTCCACAATTCCACTATTTTTTTTTTTTTTTTAAAAAAGGAGATTTTATCAAGAAAGTTGACATGGGTTTAATTCATTGAAGTACTACCAGGCGAGATGCTGGCAGTTTGTGGGGTTTTTTTGTTTGTTTGTTTGGGTGGGTGTTTTGTTTTGTTTTTAAAGCTATCTTATTCAATTGAGTTCTGTCAATAATACTGCACCAGCTTATTGCTTGAATTCCTGCAACAAACAAGCCTACTATAGACAAGGTAATGAAGTCTAAGCACACCTTTAGAACAACAAACAGAAAAGGAAATTAATAAAATAATATGAAATCCAGAGCCAGTGAAGGCATCACACACTTGATAGTAAAGAAGACAATTCAACTCTCAACAGGCCATGGTTTTCCAAACCTAGCTTATTTGCATACCAGTAGCTATTGGTGGGTCTTGTGTATGATACAGTTGGAAAGCATGCTTATACTTGCTATTTCCTCATCTCCATCTTCCTGTCACATATACATGCATCCCAAACAGTGCCCTTAATCATCACTGCATCACTTTATCCCTAGAATTAGTGATAAAGCTGTGCTTCCTCTTAATTCCTTTTGGGTTTTAAATGCTCTCATCATGCTTTGATGTTGCTCCTGTGATCTGAGCAGGAGGTGATGGGTCCACAGCTGGTTGGTTGCTATACCTGGGGCAGGGTGAGATACTGCAGGCCCAGACGTGAAAAGCATGTCTACACACTCCTTACCAGGGGATTTTTTCTGTTAACACACACACTTCCAAGTATCTTTTTTTCTTAGAAGAGCAAATTAATAGTCACTTCATCACCTGCAGTGGTATCCCTTCAAAGAATGCTATTGCATGATAGAGTATTACAGTATCATGCCCATCAATAAACACAATTTTGTATTCCAGAGTAGTCATGGATTACAAAGTCCTGCTGAAGGTTTAAGTGTCGCCTGCTTGTCCCTGTAGAGGATGTACCTCTGATGCCTCATCAGGAACTGAGTGAAGACTTTGTGAGTTTTCTCAGTATCTTTTACAATGGTAAGTTTGTATCCATAGCAAAATACAGCAGTATGTAACTTCAGCAATGAATAACTATTATCTAATGACCTCATAAGAATATCTGGAAGTTTACACCAACAGGGAAACCCTGATGATCTCAGTACCTGCCAGCAATGCACAATGCCTGTTAATCTTTGCCCAAATTCCACCGTCCTGCAACATCACTGGCAGTGAGTGCAGTTAGACACTCTCCTTAAAGGAAACTGATATACTGTCAAGTTCAGTGGCTGCGTTTGCACAGATCTTGGCTATATCCAATAACATCTAAGTGGGTTTTTCAAGATTATTTTTAAAAAGTCTATGAAATTTAAAAGGCTAAGTTTCAGGAAAGTGTGGTTTTCATTACTCCTGCTGATATATTAAATAGACTGACAATGAAACACTGACCCTTCCTTTAAAAAAAAGAATAAATTAAACCAGTCACTCCTAGCTTGAAGTTTCATTTCTGTGTTTGTGGAACAGGAGACAGGGAACTTAGGTCACTCTTCAGCCTTCTGTTTTTTTCAGAAAACATTTGACTCTAAAAAAAAAAAAAGAAAAAAAGAAAAAAAAAGAAAAGCCAGATACTCAAGAGAGATTTTTCTCAGAGAAGTATTTCTTTGCTTGCCCTTACAGTAAACAGAACTTAGGCAAAGATAATATTGACTACATTTCCTTTACTGTCACCATCTTCTTACACACAACTAGGCAACTTGCTAGATGATGTATGTTGATATTCAAATCCTGCCTATTAGCCATATCTTTATTTTAATGTTCTTGGTTTCACTAAATTTTGACATTTTTACCTTGACCACGTAAGTCATAAAAAGAAGCAGTATTAAAAAACAGGTGCGCTGACTGAAGTAAGATCTTCTTTCTCTTACATGACGTGAATAAACTGTATTCTTGAAAGAAAAATAAAGTCCAGTTGTCAGGAGAAGCTGTCAATCCAAGAACAGATAACAAAATGGAGAGTTTTATACAGAAAAGGTTAAACAAAGATAACACACAAGTAAGATGTGAATGTACCCAAAACAGTATGCAAAACATACAGAAGTTATGCCTCTGTTTACCAGCTTATATTTTGATATATACATGGGCCTGTTCATCAGCTGTTGCTCACAAGACAACCTAATGTCTGTTTCTGCATTGTTTTGCAAATTTAACTATCATTCAAAAAAATCTGGCATCATTGTATAAATTTGTAGCAACTCCTCTCTCTGTGACACTGAAATACACTGTACTGCACAGACTAGTAGTACTGTAAAGGAACCTTCTTCTCCGGCAGCCATGATGCTTTAAGATTTTGATATTCTGTAAAATATTGAAATACCAATGATTTTGATTCCCTGATTTTTTAATTATATCATGCTCTGCTTGCTACTGGATCAGGAATCAGTAAGCTGAAATGCTCTTCAGTGCATCCTTTTCTTTATTTTCCTTTCCTAGTTCTCTTCAAAGAGCTTTAAACACTTTTACCTATCATCCAGACCAGTCTGAAGCAAATGACTTTGCTTGCTCTGAGATCTTCAGCTTTTGGGAAGGGACTAGCTTATATTAACTGCAGTCATGTAAACTAATAATTAAATAAGACTTCCTGGTACCCATCATGACTTTACTGCTTTCTGATGTTATATGTCTGGTCTAAAGATGTCTTTGAACAAAACACTCCAACTGTGCCACCCAGATTTAGGTTTGCTATGCTTGTTTCAGCAACCCAACAGAATAGGCAGGTTTTGCGCTTATCTTTTATCTTTACAAAGAAGGCTTCATTACACAGTTCAGTAAAAATGCAAAGAATGTCAATACTTACATCAAAATTATAATGTTTGAGTACAGACTTTAAATAAACCAAGAAGAATTCCAGGAACCATAGTATTTTTTTTAGGTAATGTTTTTTTATTAAAAAAAAAAAAAAAAAAAAAAAAAGGAAAAAAAAAGC
Organism: Melanerpes aurifrons; assembly: GCA_011125475.1. NCBI lineage: Eukaryota > Metazoa > Chordata > Aves > Piciformes > Picidae > Melanerpes > Melanerpes aurifrons. The sequence goes on from WWNC01000003.1 coordinate 3,509,705, forward strand.
AGTGTCATGTGAACTGGTGAAAAGCAGAACAGCTTAAAGACCCAAGACACTGGTTTCATCACCAATACCAAATGTCTTACTGACATATAAATGAAATTTTAGTACTATAAATCTTCTAATTTTTGAAAGACTTTTATGTGCTTTGTGATGCCAAGCTGCTAGTTTCCAAAACCTTTCTGATTTCTGCTTCCTTTATCCGACAGCCTTCTTGCAGCAGAAATATTATTTTTAAAATTTATTTATTTATTTATTATCAACTCAGAACTATATCAAATTGAGCAGTCTCAGGACTGCAGAAACATTGCCATCAGTCTGGTTCTAACAGATACAGCTTTGAAAAAATGATCATATTTTTCCTCTAAACCAGGATCTGTTATACAAAGGGATGAAACAAGTGGCTGAAATGAGCTTGCAAAAAGATGCATTTTACTGCATATTGTTCCTGATATTATAAAAATCAAGAAGTCTGTATACCAGTAGCCTATAATGAATGCCTTCTACAGTTAAGGAAACAGAAACTCCACAACTAATCCCTGTCATCTACCCTGATTTATTAAAGATACCTAAGTCTGTCATCTTGCTAAACTCAAGTACTCAAGTTTCATGCTTGTGCTGCTGACATTCCACAGAGTTCTGTACTGTAGGACAACATGAATTATTTTAACTACAGCCAAAGCAAAAAAACCACATTTCCCTCACAAATCAATTTGCTTCTGAACTCATTAGAAGACTTATTTAAAAGCTGCATATATGTGGTTTAGTGGTAGTGGCTTAGCAGTAGCGATGAGATTCCAAATTTTAGGCAGATGGTTGGACATGATGATCTCAAAGGTCTCTTCCAACTCGAACAGTTCTATGATTCTATACATCCCAGAAAGCACAAAGCCTGTGGCCAATGCCAGGCCACAGCTCAATCCTGTCCTTACTGCCCCAAGGGTCTTAGCATAGTCACCAAGCACCAGAGCACCCACTAGGTGACTTGTATTTGCTAATGGCACATGCCATGACTACCTATGATGAGAATCACTAAATCACTGAGATTGGCAGGGACCTTGAGAGATCATCCATGCCAACCACCAGCTCAGGCCATGTCTGCAGAAGCTGGTTTCTCAGGACTTTGTCCAGATGGGTTTTGAATATCTCCCATGACGGAGACTCCACAGACTCCCTGGGCAGCCTGTCCCAGTAAAAAAAAAAATGTTTTGTTGTTTTCAGAGGAAGTTTCAGATCTTTCAGATGTTTTGGTATCTTCTTGTCTCACCCATTCTTCGTTAGATTCTTTATAGGATGTGATGGGAGATAGTGCCAAAGACCTTACTGACTTCAAGGTAAAAAACCCAGTCACTGCTTTCCTCTCATCCACCAAGTCAGTCACTTCATTGTAGAAGAAGATTACATTGGATAATATGATTTCCTCTTTGTAAATCCATACTTTATAATCATCATACTTCATGTCTGGTAATGGTTTCCTGAACTAGGTGCTCTATCACCTTCCTAGGGTTTGAGGGCAGCATGTCTGTCCTGTGGGTCCCTCTCTTGTCTGTCTGGAAGACAGAAGCAACATTTGCTTTTTTTATCAGGTTCTATGGTCTCTCAAAGACACTCATGGTTGCATCCTGACAGGCCCAATGGACTTAAATATGTCTATTTGGTTTAGTGCTTTCTTACCTGGTGCTCCTCCACCAAGGGTAGACTCTTGACTCTTGCCCTGATCTCATGGGGAGTCCTGAAGGCTGGACACACATGAGGATGCATATGTAAGTTCTGAGGCCAAGAAGGCATTAAGCACATTATCCTTCACTATGTCCTTTGTCACCAGGTATCCCACCTCATTCTACAGCAGACACACATTTTCCTCTGTCCTTTTGCTGTTGATGTACTTGCAGAAGCTGTTCATGTTGCCCTCCACAAAGCTCTGGGCAGGCTCTGACTTTCCTAATTCCATTCCTGCCTCCTAGACTATGTCTCTGTGCTCCTTCTAGGCCACCTGTCCCTAACATCGCTGCTTGTAAATGTCCTTAATATCCTGAGTTCACTCAGGAGCTCCCAAGCATTGGACATGAGGACCAACCACCTGCAGGTATTCTGAGGAAGCAATAGAGGATTGTTTACTGAGAGTGGTGAGGCACTTTCCAGGTTGTCCCACCACTGGAAGTCAGTGTTTAACAGGATTCATGGAGCAATCTCATCTAGTGAAAAGTGTCCCTCCCACATGGCAAAGGGATTGGACCACATGATCTTTAAAGGTCTTTTCCAACCCAAAGCATTCTATGATTCCATGATCTGGACAATCATGTGGCCAAAGGTGTTTCTGTTGGAATAAATACACTTGTACCTTCAAGGAAAAGCAGAATTAATGGATTATATAATTTGTTTGATAAATTTTTAGACTGGACTTTTACATGCTTGCCGTAATCAGAATGACTAAAGTAAAAGCAAACTATTTAGAATGGAATAACGTAAAATATTGCTGGTATTAAAGGAATATTTTAACCTACACAAATATAAGAAGGTTCAAGGATAAGTATTATGTGCTGCTGTACAAGCCAGCATACAGACAAAGCCCCACATACTTTATAGACAGTCTATACTCATACTAGTGTTATATTGAGAGTTGAGAACTACATCTGGATTTTAAGAAATACACATATGGAGGCATACATTGGGTAAATTTCTTCTCCACGCCTTCCCCAATAGAATAGAATACTATTACGTTTAAACATTTTGATGTGAAGATGTGATTGTGTGGTGTGGCCGGTTGATGGTGTCCCCTTAAGAAAGGGAATATGGTGGACGGAAGTTGGTAAACGGAAGGAATAGTCTAAACTAATTTTCATTGGACGAGTAGGAGGAAGCACCTTCTGAACTGGAGTGAAATGGGCATTTCCAGCACTTCTCTGTCACTCTTGCTTCCGCCTTTCCACAGTGCAGCAACTCTCTGTCTGTGCTGGGCTTTCTGCCAAGGCCTCGGCCTTGAGGATAAGATAACCAGGCCTGTATTAACTGCTTCCAATTAACACAAACTGCTTTTAACTTCTTTCTTTCTCTTTCTCCCTCTTTTCCGAACTATTCTGGGGAAGGGGGGGAAGAGAGGGGAGAGCGGAGGTGGGGAACCCCCTTGGCCGAGGGGGGTTACTCTCATTTCTGTGTTACTCTGTTGTATATCTTTGTATATATTGTAGATATTGTAAATTTGTAAATATTCCCTGCAAACCCTACACTGCTTTGTAAATATAGCTCCACTGCTTTGCTAATTCAGCTGGTGAGTTTTTTTTTCCTTTCCCTTCAAATTTTTCTTTTCCCTTTTACCTTACAAGGGGGAAGGGAGGAGGCTTCTTGGTTTTACCCTTCCACCCACCACATTTTTTTTTATTGGCGCCCAACGTGGGGCAGATAATTAGTTTAATTTATTACTTGATTGATTTAGTGTTTTCTAGCTGAATTAGCAAACATGAAGGTATTGTGGTTTGTGGAGCGATTATTCTTTTCAATTTTGGGGGCTCTGGTTTACAGATATTGTTTGGGTTTTCTTTTGGATTACCTGGGCAAATATTTGGTGCGGACAATTTATATGTGGGTTATGTATAGAGTTAAATTATAGTATGGAAAATGTATTAATTTCTTATGGCCAGTGAGATACAGAAATGTTACCTCCACCACTCTCCCAATTGAGATAAAGGGTTTTAAGATTCCACCGGAGGAGAGAGTAACTTTAGGTGATGCCTGGGATCCAAAGGTGATTTATTTGGTGTGTATAATCCTGCTCTCGGTGATAATTAACGTGTATCCCCTGATTTCTTTACGGCGAGAGAGAAAGGTCTCCAGAGCTTGTTTTGTTATTAAAACTAGATCAAAAAGAAAACGCCGTGGCTCGAGATCAGTCCCAGAGTCATCTAGTGATGAGGAAGGTGGAGACTCTCTGTCAGTTAAAAAGAAGGCTAAAAAGTCAATTGGTAAAGCAGCTCTAAATGACTTTGCTGATTCCAGCAAGCTGCCAAAGGCGGCAGCTGGTATCAACATGGCTCCTACTCCTTCTTCTTCTTCTTCTCCGTCGGCCATTAACGGAGCAATGTCACTTCCGCCCAATCCCTCGGTGGGACCGGAAGTCAGTGCCCCAGCAGCTGATTTATCTCAGGACCTGTCAGCTTCCATTAAGGTGGCTGTAAATTCAAACACAGCTCCAGTTAAGGTGGCTACTTTAAAGACTAGAAGTGGAAAGGCCAAAGATGGAGAAGAAGAGGTGGAGACTGATCCTGGTGAGGGGCCCTCTACTCTAAAAGATCCTGCTCAGGAGGAAGAGAAGGTTTGTTTTAGAGATCTAGCTAACCTAGTGAGATCAAAGCAGGATACAGATGAAGTTAGGAAAGCAGCTGGCAAAGGTGGTTCTCATCTTAAAGAGATCCTTAGGAGAATGACAGCAGGATTATATGGACAAAAAGTTCAGGGAGACGAGGAGGAAGATGATATTTCAGACTGTTCTTCGCCCCGCGAGGAATTGCGTAATGTCCGTAAAGATTTCACCAGGGCAGATAAGGAGCCAGTTCTAGCTTGGCTTAGTAGGTGTTATGATACAGGTGCTCCAGCTCTAACAGTTGGAGACAAGTCAGCAGCTCAGTTAGGAACTCTCTTAAGGGATAATGGAATAGATAGACATCTAGGAAGAGCTCTCGGTAAGGTTAATCTGTGGATACGCCTTTTAATGGCGGTTGCCCTGAGATACCCTTCCCGAGATGATCTTCCATGGAATCCTAAACCCTGGACTACCATAGATGAGGGAATTAAGCGCTTGAGAGAATTTGCTGTTAGAGAGCTACTCTATGGTGAACATGAAACTCTGAATCCTGATGACATTCCTGTGGGTATTGGTCTTGCTAAAAAGATCATCAAACTTGCTCCTTCTAATTATGCAAACATTCTGGCAAGCAGAATTGTGTCAAGAAGTTATGGTGGAGCTTCTCCTACGGTTGGCCAATTCAGTGATCAAATGAGACAACTGGAGGATAGCATGACACGTGGTTCTTTGGTTTCAGCCATTAAAACGATGTCTGGTGATATTCAGAATTGCATAAGAGAGTTAAAAGATTCCATATACCAATTGGCACAGAAGGATAATTTCAATTCTTCCTCCAGGTGGATACAAGTTTCATCTGTGAGGAATACACGTCCTCCAAGGAGGTCATTCCAGAACAGGTCATTCCAAAACAGGTCATTCCAAAACAGGCCACCAAGGCAATCACGTAGAACTATTTGGATAACTCTGCGTGATCAGTTTGGTGAGAACATGAACCGCTGGGATGGCCAACCAACTTCTAATCTTTTCAGGAGACTGAGGGAATTGCAAAGTGGCAGAACCCAAGGTAGCAATACCAGAAGGGTAGCTGTTACTTCCACAGTTCCCCAGAACGACTCTTATGGCTCCAACAGTGGCTCCGGTTATAACATGCAAAGTTACAACCCCGCAAACTATGTGCAATGCACATGTGCGCATGTTCCCCATAACTAGGGGTGCCCTGCCTCCCGCCAGGGGGAGGAGAGGGATAACAGAGATAATAGAATCTATTGGGATGTGTACATCCAGTGGCCTGGCACTTCACAGTTTCGGAAGTACAGGGCCTTGGTTGACACAGGAGCTCAGTGCACCATAATACCATCAAATTATCAGGGATCAGAGTCTATAACTATTCTGGGAGTCACTGGTGGATCTCAAGAGTTAAGTAAGGTAGAGGTTAATATAAGTTTAACTGGTAGACAATGGAGGAAACATACAGTTGTGACCGGACCTGATGCACCTTGTATTTTGGGAATTGATTTTCTGAGAGAAGGGCGTTTCAAGGACCCTAGAGGTTACAAATGGGCTTTTGGAGTAGCTTCAATAGAAATTGATGGACAAAAATTGAAGCTATCTGCTAGACCTGAACTTTCTGATGAATCTGCAGTTGTGGGACAACATAAGATACAGGACATTAAATTGCCGGTTGCTTCTCAGACTGTGCATCACAGACAATACAGAACCAACCGTGACTCTTTGTTGCCCATTCAGAATCTGATTCGTCAGTTGGAGAGTCAGAAAGTCGTCAGCAAAACTCATTCACCTTTCAACAGTCCAGTGTGGCCTGTGCGGAAGCAGAATGGAGACTGGCGTCTGACAGTAGACTACCGAGCCCTGAATGAAGTGACACCACCTATGAGTGCAGCAGTACCAGACATGATGGAGCTACACTATGAGCTGGAATCCAAAGAGGCCAAATGGTATGCTACCATAGACATTGCTAATGCATTTTTCTCTATTCCCATAGCAGAGGAATGCAGGCCTCAGTTTGCTTTCACCTGGAGAGGAATCCAGTACACTTTCAACAGACTGCCAATGGGCTGGATCCACAGCTCAAGCATCTGTCATGCAGTGATCCACGATGCTCTGGAGAAAGGCAGTGCTCCAGAACACATCCAGTTCATCGATGATATCATCGTCTGGGGTAAAACTGCTGAGGAAGTCTTTGAGAAAGGTAACAAAATCATTGACATTCTTCTGAATGCAGGTTTTGCCATCAAACGAGACAAGGTGAAAGGACCTACCACAGAGATTCAGTTTCTGGGAGTGCGATGGCAGGATGGACGCCGACACATTCCAGTGGATGTGGTAAACAGAGTCTCTACCATGGCAAATCCCACCAACAAGCAAGAGACCCTACGTTTCTTGGGGATAGTGGGATTTTGGAGACTGCACATTCCTGGGTACAGTCAGATTGTGAAACCTCTGTATGATGTGACTCGAAAGAGAAACCATTTCCACTGGGGACCTGAACAACAAGCAGCCTTTGACCAGATAAAGCAAGAGGTAATTCAAGCAATGGGTCTGGGACCTGTCCGAGATGGTCCAGACATTAAGAACATTTTGTACACGGCTGCAAGTGACAATGGTCCAACCTGGTGCTTGTGGCAAAAAGCTCCAGGTGAGACACGTGGACGACCTCTTGGTTTCTGGAGTCGAGGTTACAGAGGTTCAGAGGCTAACTATACTCCAACAGAGAAAGAAATCTTAGCTGCATATGAAGGAGTAAAAGCATCCTCTGAAGTGATTGGAACTGAATCACAACTTCTCTTAGCTCCCAGATTACCAGTTTTGAATTGGATGTTCAAAGGCAAAGGTTCCACACCACATCATGCCACAGACTCAACCTGGTCTAAGTGGATGGCTCTGATAACACAGAGAGCTCGAATGGGAAATCTTGAAAGACCTGGTCTAGTGGAGGTGATCTCAAGTTGGCCTGAAGGCATCAACTGTGCTAAACCTCCAGAGGAGAAAGTAACTCGTGCTGAGGAAGCTCCTCCTTACAATGACCTTTCTGATGATGAAAAGAAATATGCTTTGTTCACAGACGGTTCCTGTCGTCTTGTTGGAAACAAGCGAAGGTGGAAGTCTGCAGTGTGGAGTCCAACACGCCGAGTCGCAGAGGCGAAAGATGGAGAAGGAGAATCCAGTCAGTTCGCAGAGGTAAAAGCTGTCCAGCTAGCTCTCGACGTAGCTGAACGTGAGAGATGGCCAAAGCTTTATCTCTACACCGACTCATGGATGGTAGCCAATGCTCTATGGGGTTGGCTAAAGAACTGGAAGAAGAGTGGTTGGCAGAGAAAAGGAAAACCCATTTGGGCAGCCAACCTGTGGCAGGACATTGCTGATCGAATCGAGAGAATTCCAGTGAAAGTGAGACACATCGATGCTCACATTCCTAAGAGCAAAGCTACTGAGGAACAGCAACACAACCATCAGGCAGATCTAGCTGCAAGAGTTTCTCAAGTAGACATGGACTCTAATCTTGATCTCGACTGGAAACACCGAGGTGAGATATTCTTAGCTCGGTGGGCTCACGATTCATCAGGACGTCAAGGCAGAGATGCAACATACCAATGGGCTCGTGACAGATCCATAGACATTTCCATGGATGCTGTCACACAAGTCATCCATGACTGTGACATTTGTGCTGCTATTAAGCAGGCAAAACGACTTAAGCCCTTGTGGTATGGTGACAGATGGTCCAAGTACAAGTATGGTGAAGCTTGGCAGATTGACTACATCACTCTACCACGTTCTCGTTCTGGTAAGCAATACGTGCTTACTATGGTAGAGGCAAACACTGGATGGTTGGAAACTTATCCAGTTCCACATGCAACTGCCCGCAACACCATTCTCGGTCTGGAGAGACAGATCCTGTGGAGACACGGAACTCCAGAGAGGATTGAGTCAGACAACGGAACTCATTTCAAGAACAACCTTGTAAAGAGCTGGGCAAAAGAGCACGGTATTGAGTGGATATTCCATATTCCTTACTATGTACCAGCTTCAGGGAAGACTGAACGCTACAACGGTTTGTTGAAGACCACTCTTAAAGCCATGGGAGGTGGATCTTTGAAAAACTGGGAAAAACATTTAGCACAAGCAACCTGGCTGGTAAATAGTAGAGGTTCAGTGAACCGAGCTGGACCTGCACATTCAGATTTGCTACGGAAAGTAGAAGGTGATAGAGTTCCTGTTGTTAGAGAAAAGAATCTATTAGGTAAAACTGTTTGGGTATTTTCACCCTCTGGAGAGGCTAAACCTGTCCGAGGTGTGGTTTCAGCTGAAGGTCCGGGTCACACTTATTGGGTAATGCAAGAGAATGGTGAAATTCAGTGTATTCTGCAAAGAAATTTAACTTTAGCTGAAAGAGGTTAACTTTGAACTGCTGTACAGCTACATCGCGCCCAAAACAAGAATCAACGAGGAATCTACGGTGCACGAACCCTGAGATCCCTGAGAGCCCTGAGTCAACTAAGAGACCCTGAGAATCCCTGTTTCCCTTTTTCTTTGCTTCATCGGCGAAGAAAATGAACTGTTTTCCATTTTTCTCATTTTCTGATTTTCTTGGACTTTTGAATCATCTACACCTGAGCATAGCCGGAATGGACTATGAACTTTACTCACGAACTGTAAATATCATTTTAGATTGGATGGACAGTGTGAACAGCCAATGAAATTGTTTAGAAGGGGTGGACTGTGGCCGGTTGACGGTGTCCCCTTAAGAAAGGGAATATGGTGGACGGAAGTTGGTAAACGGAAGGAATAGTCTAAACTAATTTTCATTGGACGAGTGGGAGGAAGCACCTTCTGAACTGGAGTGAAATGGGCATTTCCAGCACTTCTCTGTCACTCTTGGTTCCGCCTTTCCACAGTGCAGCAACTCACTGTCTGTGCTGGGCTTTCTGCCAAGGCCTCGGCCTTGAGGATAAGATAACCAGGCCTGTATTAACTGCTTCCAATTAACACAAACTGCTTTTAACTTCTTTCTTTCTCTTTCTCCCTCTTTTCCAAACTATTCTGGGGAAGGGGGGGAAGAGAGGGGAGAGCGGAGGTGGGGAACCCCCTTGGCCGAGGGGGGTTACTCTCATTTCTGTGTTACTCTGTTGTATATCTTTGTATATATTGTAGATATTGTAAATTTGTAAATATTCCCCTGCAAACCCTACACTGCTTTGTAAATATAGCTCCACTGCTTTGCTAATTCAGCTGGTGAGTTTTTTTTTCCTTTCCCTTCAAATTTTTCTTTTCCCTTTTACCTTACAAGGGGGAAGGGAGGAGGCTTCTTGGCTTTACCCTTCCACCCACCACACTGTACAAGCCAGCATACAGACAAAGCCCCACATACTTTATAGACAGTCTATACTCATACTAGTGTTATATTGAGAGTTGAGAACTACATCTGGATTTTAAGAAATACACATATGGAGGCATGCATTGGGTAAATTTCTTCTCCACGCCTTCCCCAATAGAATAGAATACTATTACGTTTAAACATTTTGATGTGAAGAGAAATGATAGACGCAGAAGCAAGTTGCTAAACCTATGGTCTACAAAAGGCTAGGGAAGCCACAGCCCTGACAAAATTAACCGTAGATACGTCTTTCACAGGTAGATGGCAATACATAATTGTTATAAAGGATTCACAAAAGCCAATTTAAATTTGATTTGATTTAATGCAAAGTATGCAAGGCAATGAACAATAAAGCAAATACAGCGCTGGACGACAGGGGAGTCACCGCTCCACCAACTGCTGTACCCACGCTTGAGTTCATCAGTCTTTTATGTGGTAGCTCTTCCGCACTCGTGTTTTTTTTTTCAGAGTTCGAGATGCGCATGTTCCAATTGTTGCTAGGGGGTCGTTCTTTGCTTTCTGGTGGTCGGTGAGGCTGAAGCAAGTAGTCTTCCTCTGTGTCCTTTACTTCAACTCTAGCTATACATTACCATATATAGGCAGTCTTTGACTTAAAGCTAATGTTACACAACATCCCCATATTCCCCTGCGTAAACCCCTAGTTCTGCCAGCACAATCACAATACTGTGGTTTGACATTTGGCAATACATCAAGTTCCTGCATACAATGGAGCTATAACAAACATTTCCCTTAACCCTTTTAACAATTCCCCCCTTTTTCTTGTTACTTTTAAATGTGGTGGTGTTTTTTTTTTTTTTTTTTTTTTTATTTACAATATCTCTTCTTCATATACGTCATGATCTTTTTGCTCAGTTTTATGCTTTCCATTTTGTGGCATAGTTAGGATCAATAATTTTGTAGTTTCAAACCGTTTTTCAACAAACTGTATGAGTCTTCTAATTATACATGGTCCCAACATTAACCCTAAAAATATCAAAATAACCGGACCTGCCACAGCAGATAATAATGTAGTTAACCAAGGTGACATATTAAACCAACCTTCATACCAGGTTCTCCCAGATTCTCTTTCTCTTTTACGTTGTTCCAATCTTTTTCGTAATTCAGCCATTGAGTCCCTAACCATTCCCGTATGGTCTATAAAGGAACAGCATTCTTCCTGTATTTTAGGATAAACATAGGTCCACGCATCCATGGCTGTACCCGTAACATCTATTGCTTGATCAGACGTGACGGATAAAATTGGACCGGGAGTGGTAATTAATGTTTCTTGTTTTGTATCCAAAGAGGTTAACACTTTATTAGGGCCAATTGCCATGGGAGGATCATACGGCATGGGCTTACGTCGTATTTGAAAAATACTGCCTCTATCAGCTCCGTCCTCCCAAAGTCTAATGCCCCATGTTCATCCTAATTCCCAAGAAGGATCTTCCATCCTCTGTATCCACATCGTTATATTCTCACATCTCAGGGTCGATGTTAAGCCACCCACAGGGTTCCAACCGTCAGATTTAGGCTTCTGACATCCTTTAGGTCCCCACTGTGCCTTTAAAAAGGGGTCACCTTTGGCCTTCCAATTTGATGCAATCGTTTCACATCCCCAGTATGAACAATAATATTGGTTTGGAACATTACAGTAACCCTTCCCAGGATTTGAAGCTGGACATATATAAAAGGGTTTGGGGGGGCCAGGATGTCGGGACGTAAAACTCTTTTCCTCGAATCCCATCAATGTTGACAAAGGTATTGTAAAATTCCAATCTCCTCCTGTTCCTTTATATGTATCTATCACCTTTGATTGTTCTAAATTAATCAATTCCCAAATCATAGGTTGGTGTGGATTATAATTCTTAAGAGTCCAGACCATAGGTATTTGATTGATACAATATAGCATCATGAACCACCAGCTCAACTGGGGTTTATGGATTTCCCTTACAAGGTTCCCTCTGCCTCGCTCGTCAACTTGGGTGCAGCAAGCTACGAGGTGTATTTTTCTTCTCGGCAGCAGGTTACCCATTACAGGGAATGTTCAGGAGAAGTTATTACAGATATTGGTCTGTCTCTACAGGATGTTTCAGTCGCTACAAATTCCTTTTCCACACTTTAAGATTTTCCACATCCAATACACGATTAATGAGCCTATGACTGCTACAATAAACCCTATAATACACTGTACAACCAGGGGTAATTGCTCAAACCAAACCCAATTAATGTAGAAAAACTCAGCTTTTATCCAAAGCAGATCCGTCTTCTTATCTAAAAAGGAAACATCAGATTTTAAGGCTAGTTGAAAATTTTTTACATATAGCATCCCAGTTTTTAGATGAAACTTGCAACGCATGATGTAAAGGCACCTGCGGACTACAAATCGATTGTAAAATTTTTGTTTTATGATCAGCAATTGCAAGTCTTACAGCTTGATTCAGCCTCCAATACAATTTCCTAAGTTCAAGATCTTCCTGATTTTCGATTAACTCCTTAGCTTTTTGATAATCCATTTCTCCTGTTTCTCCAGAAAGAGCATCATGATAACTCGGCATGTCTAACTCATATGAACATGTGGTGGGTTGGAAGGGCTGAGGCCAAGAAGCCTCTTCCCTTCCCCCTTGTAAGGTAAAAGGGAAAGAAAAATTGAAGGGAAAGGAAAAAAAAACTCACCAGCCGAATTAGCAAAGCAGTGGAGCTATATTTACAAAGCAGTGTAGGATTTTGCAGGGGAATATTTACAAATTTACAATATCTACAATATATACAAAGATATACAACAGAGAAACACAGAAATGAGAGTAACCCCCCTCGGCCGAGGGGGATCCTCACCTCCGCTCTCCCCTCTCTTCCCCCCTTTCCCCAGAATGGGATAGAAAGAGGAAGAAAAGAGAGAAAAAAAAATGTTAGAAGCAGTTTGTGTTAGTTGAAAGCAGTTACAGGCCTGGTTATCAGTTTTTCAAGGCCGGAGCCTTGGCAGAAAGCCCAGCACAGGGGAGCTGCTGCACCGAAGGAGATGCGGAAGCAAGAGAGACAGAGAAGTGCTGGGAATGCCCACTTCACTCTCAGGCCAGATAGTGCTTCCTCCCACTTGACCAATGAAAATTAGTTTAGACTCTTCCTTCCGTTTACCAACTTCCGTCCACCATATTCCCTTTCTTAAAGGGACACCGTCAACCGGGCACAATCCACCCCTTCTAAACAATTTTCATTGGCTGTTTATACTGTCCATCCAATCCAAGATGATATTTACAGTTCGTGAATAGAGTTCATAGTCCATTCCGGCTATGCTCAGATGTAGATGATTCAAAAGTCCAAGAAAATCAGAAAATGAGAAAATGGAAAACAGTTCATTTCTTCGCCGAAGAAGCAAAGAAAAGGGAAACAGGGAAATTTCAGGGTCTCTTAGTTGACTCAGGGCTCTCAGGGATCTCAGGGTTCGTGCACCGTAGATTCCTTGTTGATTCTTCTTTTGGGCGCGATGTAGCTGTACAGCAGTTCGAAGTTAACCTCTTTCAGCTAAAGTTAAGTTTCTTTGTGGAATACACTGAATTTCACCATTCTCCTGCATTACCCAATAAGTGTGACCTGGACCTTCAGCTGAAACCACCCCTCGGACAGGTTTAGCCTCTCCTGAGGGTGAAAATACCCAAACAGTTTTACCTAACAGATTCTTTTCTCTAACAACAGGAACTCTATCACCTTCTACTTTCCGTAGCAAATCTGAATGTGCAGGTCCAGCTCGGTTCACTGAACCTCTACTATTTACCAGCCAGGTTGCTTGTGCTAAATGTTTTTCCCAGTTTTTCAAAGATCCACCCCCCATGGCTTTAAGAGTGGTCTTCAACAAACCGTTGTAGCGTTCAATCTTTCCTGAAGCTGGTGCATAGTAGGGAATGTGGAATATCCACTCAATACCGTGCTCTTTTGCCCAGTTCTTTACAAGGTTGTTCTTGAAATGAGTTCCGTTGTCTGACTCAATCCTCTCTGGAGTTCCGTGTCTCCACAGGATCTGTCTCTCCAGACCGAGAATGGTGTTGCGTGCAGTTGCATGTGGAACTGGATAAGTTTCCAACCATCCAGTGTTTGCCTCTACCATAGTAAGCACGTATTGCTTACCAGAACGAGAACGTGGTAGAGTGATATAGTCAATCTGCCAAGCTTCACCATACTTGTACTTGGACCATCGGTCACCATACCACAAGGGCTTAAGTCGTTTTGCCTGCTTAATAGCAGCACAAATGTCACAGTCATGGATGACTTGCGTGATAGCATCCATGGAAATGTCTATGGATCTGTCACGAGCCCATTGGTATGTTGCGTCTCTGCCTTGATGTCCTGATGAATCGTGAGCCCACCGAGCTAAGAATATCTCACCTCGGTGTTTCCAGTCGAGATCAAGATTAGAGTCCATGTCTACTTGAGAAACTCTTGCAGCTAGATCTGCCTGATGGTTGTGTTGCTGTTCCTCAGTAGCTTTGCTCTTAGGAATGTGAGCATCGATGTGTCTCACTTTCACTGGAATTCTCTCGATTCGGTCAGCAATGTCCTGCCACAGGTTGGCTGCCCAAATGGGTTTTCCTTTTCTCTGCCAACCACTCTTCTTCCAGTTCTTTAGCCAACCCCATAGAGCATTGGCTACCATCCATGAGTCGGTGTAGAGATAAAGCTTTGGCCATCTCTCACGTTCAGCCACGTCGAGAGCTAGCTGGACAGCTTTTACCTCTGCGAACTGACTGGATTCTCCTTCTCCATCTTTCGCCTCTGCAACTCGGCGTGTTGGACTCCACACTGCAGACTTCCACCTTCGCTTGTTTCCAACAAGACGACAGGAACCGTCTGTGAACAAAGCATATTTCTTTTCATCATCAGAAAGGTCATTGTAAGGAGGAGCTTCCTCAGCACGAGTTACTTTCTCCTCTGGAGGTTTAGCACAGTTGATACCTTCAGGCCAACTTGAGATCACCTCCACTAGACCAGGTCTTTCAAGATTTCCCATTCGAGCTCTCTGTGTTATCAGAGCCATCCACTTGGACCATGTGGAGTCTGTGGCATGATGTGGTGTGGAACCTTTGCCTTTGAACATCCAATTCAAAACTGGTAATCTGGGAGCTAGAAGAAGTTGTGATTCAGTTCCAATCACTTCAGAAGATGCTTTTACTCCTTCATAGGCAGCTAGAATTTCTTTCTCTGTTGGAGTATAATTAGCCTCTGAACCTCTGTAACCTCGACTCCAGAAACCAAGAGGTCGCCCACGTGTCTCACCTGGAGCTTTTGCCACAAGCACCAGGTTGGACCATTGTCACTTGCAGCCGTATACAAATGTTCTTAATGTCTGGACCATCTCGGACAGGTCCCAGACCCATTGCTCGAATTACCTCTTGCTTTATCTGGTCAAAGGCTGCTTGTTGTTCAGGTCCCCAGTGGAAATGGTTTCTCTTTCGAGTCACATCATACAGAGGTTTCACAATCTGACTGTATCCAGGAATGTGCAGTCTCCAAAATCCCACTATCCCCAAGAAACGTAGGGTCTCTTGCTTGTTTGTGGGACTTGCCATGGTAGAGACTCTATTGACCACATCCACTGGAATGTGTCGGCGTCCATCCTGCCATCGCACTCCCAGAAACTGAATCTCTGTGGTAGGTCCTTTCACCTTGTCTCGTTTGATGGCAAAACCTGCATTCAGAAGAATGTCAAGGATTTTGTTACCTTTCTCAAAGACTTCCTCAGCAGTTTTACCCCAGACGATGATATCATCGATGAACTGGATGTGTTCTGGAGCGCTGCCTTTCTCCAGAGCATCGTGGATCACTGCATGACAGATGCTTGAGCTGTGGATCCAGCCCATTGGCAGCCTGTTGAAAGTGTACTGGATTCCTCTCCAGGTGAAAGCAAACTGAGGCCTGCATTCCTCTGCTATGGGAATAGAGAAAAATGCATTAGCAATGTCTATGGTAGCATACCATTTGGCCTCTTTGGATTCCAGCTCATACTGTAGCTCCATCATGTCTGGTACTGCTGCACTCATAGGTGGTGTCACTTCATTCAGGGCTCGGTAGTCTACCGTCAGACGCCAGTCTCCATTCTGCTTCCGCACAGGCCACACTGGACTGTTGAAAGGTGAATGAGTTTTGCTGACGACTTTCTGACTCTCCAACTGACGAATCAGATTCTGAATGGGCAACAAAGAGTCACGGTTGGTTCTGTATTGTCTGTGATGCACAGTCTGAGAAGCAACCGGCAATTTAATGTCCTGTATCTTATGTTGTCCCACAACTGCAGATTCATCAGAAAGTTCAGGTCTGGCAGACAGCTTCAATTTCTGTCCATCAATTTCTATTGAAGCTACTCCAAAAGCCCATTTGTAACCTCTAGGGTCTTTGAAACGCCCTTCTCTCAGAAAATCAATTCCCAAAATACAAGGTGCATCAGGTCCGGTCACAACTGTATGCTTCTTCCATTGTTTACCAGTTAAACTTATATTAACCTCTACCTTACTTAACTCTTGAGATCCACCAGTGACTCCCAGAATAGTTATAGACTCTGATCCCTGATAATTTGATGGTATTATGGTGCACTGAGCTCCTGTGTCAACCAAGGCCCTGTACTTCCGAAATTGTGAAGTGCCAGGCCACTGGATGTACACATCCCAATAGATTCTATTATCTCTGTTATCCCTCTCCTCCCCCTGGCGGGAGGCAGGGCACCCCTAGTTATGGGGAACATGCGCACATGTGCATTGCACATAGTTTGCAGGGTTATGACTTTGCATGTTATAACTGGAGCCACTGTTGGAGCCATAAGAGTCGTTCTGGGGAACTGTAGAAGTAACAGCTACCCTTCTGGTATTGCTACCTTGGGTTCTGCTACTTTGCAATTCCCTCAGTCTCCTGAAAAGATTAGAAGTTGGTTGGCCATCCCAGCGGTTCATGTTCTCACCAAACTGATCACGCAGAGTTATCCAAATAGTTCTACGTGATTGCCTTGGTGGTCTGTTTTGGAATGACCTGTTTTGGAATGACCTGTTTTGGAATGACCTCCTTGAGGACGTGTATTCCTCACAGATGAAACTTGTATCCACCTGGAGGAAGAATTGAAATTATCCCTTTGTGCCAATTGGTATATGGAATCTTTTAACTCTCTTATGCAATTCTGTATATCACCAGACATAGTTTTAATGGCCGAAACCAAAGAACCACGTGTCATGCTATCCTCCAATTGTCTCATTTGATCACTGAATTGGCCAACCGTGGAGAAGCTCCACCATAACTTCTTGACACAATTCTGCTTGCCAGAATGTTTGCATAATTGGAAGGAGCAAGTTTGATGATCTTTTTAGCAAGACCAATACCCACAGGAATGTCATCAGGATTCAGAGTTTCATGTTCACCATAGAGTAGTTCTCTAACAGCAAATTCTCTCAAGCGCTTAATTCCCTCATCTATGGTAGTCCAGGGTTTAGGATTCCATGGAAGATCATCTCGGGAAGGATATCTCAGGGCAACCGCCATTAAAAGGCGTATCCACAGATTAACCTTACCGAGAGCTCTGCCTAGATGTCTATCTATTCCATTGTCCCTTGAGAGAGTTCCTAACTGAGCTGCTGACTTGTCTCCAACTGTTAGAGCTGGAGCACCTGTATCATAACACCTACTAAGCCAAGCTAGAACTGGCTCCTTATCCGCCCTGGTGAAATCTTTACGGACATTGCGCAATTCTTCCCGTGGAGAAGAACATTCCAAAATATCATCTTGCTCTTCATCTCCTGAATTCTTTGTCCATATAATCCTGCTGTCATTCTCCTAAGGATCTCTTTAAGCTGAGAACCACCTTTGCCAGCTGCTTTCCTAGCTTCATCTGTATCCTGCTTTGATCTCACTAGGTTAACTAGATCTTTAAAACAAACCACCTCTTCCTCCTGAGCAGGATCTCTTAGAGTAGAGGGCCCCTCACCAGGATCAGTCTCCAGCTCCTCTTCTTCTCCATCTTTGGCCTTTGCACCTCTAGTCTTTAAAGGAGCCACCTTAACTGGAGCTGTGTTTGAATTTACAGCCACCTTAATGGAAGCTGACAGGTCCTGAGATAAATCAGCTGCTGGGGCAGTGACTTCCGGTCCCACCGAGGGAGTAGGTGGAAGTGACGTTGCTCCGTTAATGGCCGACGGAGAAGAAGAAGAAGGAGAAGGAGTAGGAGCCATGTTGATACCAGCTGACGCCTTTGGCAGCTTGCTGGAATCAGCAAAGTCATTTAGAGCTGCTTTACCAATTAACTTTTTAGCCTTCTTTTTAACTGATGGAGATTCTGCACACTCTTCGTCACTAGATGTCTCTGGGACTGATCTCGAGCTACGGCGTTTTCTTTTTGGTCTAGTTTTAATAACAAAACAAGCTCTGGACACCTTTTTTCTCGACGCCAGGAATATAGACAATACACATTAGTTATCACCAGCAGCAAAATTATACACACCAAATAAATCACCTTTGGATCCCAGGCATCACTTAAAGTTACTCTCTCCTCCGGTGGAATCTTAAAACCCTTTATCTCAATTGGGAGAGTGGTGGAGGTAACATTCCTGTATCTCACTGGCCATAGTAAATTAATACATTTTCCATACCATAATTTAACTCTATACATAACCCACATATAAATTGTCCGCACCAAATATTTACCCAGGTAATCCAAAAGCAAACCCAAACAATATCTGTAAACCAGAGCCCCAAAAATTGAAAAGAACAATCGCTCCACAAACCACAATACCTTCATGTTTGCTAATTCAGCTGGAAAACACTAAATCAATCAAGTAATAAATTAAACTAATTATCTGCCCCACGTTGGGCGCCAATAAAAAAATGTGGTGGGTTGGAAGGGCTGAGGCCAAGAAGCCTCTTCCCTTCCCCCTTGTAAGGTAAAAGGGAAAGAAAAATTGAAGGGAAAGGAAAAAAAAACTCACCAGCCGAATTAGCAAAGCAGTGGAGCTATATTTACAAAGCAGTGTAGGATTTTGCAGGGGAATATTTACAAATTTACAATATCTACAATATATACAAAGATATACAACAGAGAAACACAGAAATGAGAGTAACCCCCCTCGGCCGAGGGGGATCCTCACCTCCGCTCTCCCCTCTCTTCCCCCTTTCCCCAGAATGGGATAGAAAGAGGAAGAAAAGAGAGAAAAAAAAATGTTAGAAGCAGTTTGTGTTAGTTGAAAGCAGTTACAGGCCTGGTTATCAGTTTTTCAAGGCCGGAGCCTTGGCAGAAAGCCCAGCACAGGGGAGCTGCTGCACCGAAGGAGATGCGGAAGCAAGAGAGACAGAGAAGTGCTGGGAATGCCCACTTCACTCTCAGGCCAGATAGTGCTTCCTCCCACTTGCCCAATGAAAAATTAGTTTAGACTCTTCCTTCCGTTTACCAACTTCCGTCCACCATATTCCCTTTCTTAAAGGGACACCGTCAACCGGGCACAGTGACCCAAGACGAAATGATGTTGATACACCCAACAATCATCCCCACAACCCCCACAGATTATTTTAACCCAGGCTAAATGGAAGTGTGACCCACAACACAGACAGGTAGGATCTCTACTTGGATAGTTTACAAATTTTCTGCGAATCCGTGGAATAATGAATTCAAGATCTTCTTCATGTCTCACAGTAATTTTTGTTCCAAATACCAGTTCTAGGTTATACAGCAGTGGGACGATCTTGCGCTGTAGCCTCCGAATTCGTCTCTGCAAGGGACTATTTTCATTGTCTTGGTCAATCTTTAAGGAGTCTCCCTTGACCTCCGAGCTAGTTTTAGCGTCATATCCCCTTCGGAGCTGATAACCCTCCATTCCTTGTTATCTATGGGTCCTTTAACTCTGTTGGCGTGCATCCAGCCCTCCTCTGCAGTTCTGACAGATGTGTTAGTAGTAAGGAGGACTAAGTAAGGACCCTCCCAATGAGGCTGCAGAGTGGATTCTTTCCAGGACCGTATCAGGACCCAATTTCCAGGCTTTATCTGATGTAAAACAATGTTTAGAGGGGGTCTTTGGGTTATTTGTCCTTTTTTCCAAAGTTCTTGCCTAAACCTCATCAACTCACTGATGTAAACAGCAAGGTGTGTGTCTGCTATTTTGGGATGATCTGCTGGAACCCCTGCATCATAAGGCATACCATATAACATCTTAAAAGGAGAAATTCCTATGTCTACCCTGGGTTGGGCTCTGATATTTAAAAGGGCCAATGGTAACCATTTTATCCATGACATTTTTGTCTCCAAAGTTAATTTTGCTAGTTGCTTCTTCAATTCCCCATTCACACGTTCAACCCGTCCTGAACTTTGCGGGTGCCATGGGGTGTGGTTTTCCCATTTAATTCCCAATGCTTCCGTCAAATTTTTTTAATTATTTTGGAAGTAAAATGTGGCCCCTGGTCTAAATCTATGACCTCCATTACCCCACAACGCGGAATAATTTGTTCCAGCAAGATCTTTACTACTGTTTGTGCAGTTGCTCTTGAAATGGGGAAGGCCTCCACATAATGTGTAAGGTGATCTACTATAACCAATACATATTTATATCTCCCTATCTTTGGAAATTCTGTAAAATCAATCTGTATGTTTAAAAAAAAGGCCTCACGGCCATAGGCCGCCCTCCCAAAGGTAGTTTTTTGCAAATGTTTTATTGATTTTAAGGCACGTTAAGCATCCCTGTACAATTTGCTTTGTCAAATCATGCAGACCAATCGTCATATATTTCGTACTAAAGTGGTCTACTAATCCTTGAGTCCCCCAGTGAGTCTGATTATGCAAAGTTGTCAATATCTGAAGGGCAACTGATTTCGGCAACACCTTTCTGCCATCTGATAAATACCACCCATCGTTTTTCTTCTGAATACCCAATTCAGTTAGCTTTTTCTCTTCTCGAGGGGAAAATACTAAAAAAGTGTTTGACTCCTTCTGGGAGGGGGTTCTTTGTTCATTTGTCAGTATATATTTATGGACAACTTCCATTGCTGCCCGTTTTGCTTCAGCCAAATTTTGTAAGTTAGTAGTTTCTAAAGATAAGTTGGGAGCTTCTAACAGAATACTTTCATATTTTACAACCTGGAATCCAAAATCCATTTTTCAGCTTTTTGTTGTAATACATTTCGGATATTATGTGGAGAGAATACCTTAATGTTGCTGCTAAAGGTAATTTTCCGTGCCTCTCCAATCAATTGAGCACACCCTACTACTGCTTGTAAACAAGTGGGCCAGCCCCGGCTCACGGGGTCTAATATTTTTTGAAGAATACCCTACTGGTTCCTTCTTTCCGGCCCATTCTTGAGTTAGGACCCCATATGCGGTACCATCTTCAATATTAACAAAAAGGAAAAATTGCCTTTTCTAAGAACTGGGGCATTAATCAGGTTCTCCTGCAAGGTGTGCCATTTTCTTTCATCCTCCTCATTCCATGTCATAACTCTGTCTGAGGTAAGTTTTTGATACAAAAATTTCACTTTATTGCTATAATTCTCTATCCATTGTCTGCAATACCCTACCAATCCCAAAATTTGGCATATCTGTCTTTTGTTCCTGGGTGTTGGTAATGCAAGTATTCCGTTAACACGCTCGCGATTTATCCTCTTCTCCCCTTTGCTAATATAATGGCCCAAATACCTCACTTCTTCTTCTACAAACTGTAGCTTCTTCTTTGAAACTTTAAGGCCTTTCAAACCCAGAAAATTCAAAAGTCTGATACTCTCTGCTCTAACTTCCTCTTCGTTTTCCCCAGCAACCAATAGATCATCCACATATTGCAAGAGAGTAATCCCAGGGGTTGGTTGATATTCTTGTAATATTTGCTCTAGAGCCTGCCCAAACAAATTGGGAGATTCTGTAAACCCTTGGGGTAGAACTGTCCACCTCAGCTGCTGTCTTCTTCCAGTATCCGGGTCCTCCCATTCAAAGGCAAAACAGTCCCTACAGGATTCATCCAACGGACAGGCCCAAAATGCATCTTTCAGATCAATCACACTATACCATAAGTTTTCGGGGCCCAATTTACTTAACAAAGTATAGGGGTTGGTTACTACAGGAAAGCGAGGCACTGTCCTTTTGTTTATTGCTCTTAAATCATGCACCAATCTCTAAGTCCCATCTCCCTTTTTTTACTGGCAGTATTGGGGTGTTAAAGGGTGACATGCAAGGTTCCAAAAGTCCCTGCTTAATTAGTCTATCAATCTCAGGCTTTATCTTTTACTTCTAAAGAGATTCCTAATTCAATAATCAAATCTCGGCCCAGCAGATTAAATTCCGCTTCTGGTACTACCAAGAAATCTCCCAGACTTATTTTAGAGCTCGTTTCAACTTCTACGTTTTTCACTATTCCTACCCTAAAAGGTTCGCCTTTTGCACCTACCACCATTGTGGTGTCTGAAGATAATTTACACCCTACAGGCAGACGCTGAATGGTGGATCTTTCAGCGTCCGAATTTACTAAAAATTGAAACTTCTCCTGTAAGGGACCTATCTTTAAGGTTATCAAGGGCTCACGATGTTTCTGGGTCCCTAATAAATAGAGCCCCTGACCCCCCTAATCTCCCTTAAACATTTTCTCATCCTGTATCCTGCTTCTACAATTTTGCTTCAAGTGTCCCCTCTTTCTACAATAAAAACAAGTTCTTTCTCCCTTTTGTCCTCCATGTTCCCTCTTCGGTTGTCTAATGATCGAGGTGGGAGTCTATTTTCTCTTTTCCCTTCCCCTTGACTTTCCCTGACCGCCACCACCATCATTCGAACTTGTTTCTTATGATTCTCATCATCCCTTCTCACATATACCTTCTGAGCTTCCCTTAATAATTCATCTAACCCCCTATCCTGCCAATTTTCAATCTTTTCTAACTTTTTCCTGATGTATTCCCAAGATTTTGCAACAAACTGCGTTTTTAATAACGCCTGGCCCAATGGCGTTTCTGTGTCTAACCCAGAATACATCTGCAAAATTTTTTTTTTGCGTAGCCTTTCGAGCCAGTCATTTGGGGATTCATCTTTTCCTTGTCTTTCATTAAAAGCTCTATTAATATTCTGTCCCCGTGGGACAGCATCACGAATCCCTTGAATAATTATATTCCGTAAGTCCTGCATATGGACCCGGTGGCTATTATTCTGATGGTCCCATTGAGGTCTTTGTAATGGCCATTTTACATCAGCCTGTGGACCTTGTGCATGCTGGGCGTCCCAAGCTCGCATGCCAGCTGTTCTTATCATATTTTTCTCTTCTGTTGTAAAAAGAATGCCTAAAATAGATTGCAATTCGTCCCAAGCGTATATGCTAGGACCCAGGAATTGGTCTACTCGCTCAGCTACTCCGAGCAGATCTTCTAAAAGTTTTCCCATATCCTTTTTTTTTTTTTTTTTTTTGAATTCCCTAACATCGCTAGAGCTAAGGGGTACTGATATAAATCCCATTTGGGGGTTTGGTTCCCCCATGGGGACTTCTCTTAATGGGAACTACCCTGTCCCATCTTCCAGAGTGTTCACACACAACCTTTGTCCACTCGCTTCCCCTTGTTCGTGGCTCACGCTTGGGATAGCAATGAGAACCGCACTACTTAAGGGTCCACACTCGCTTGGGTTAGTCCAAGCTACCGGCCCCCTCTCATGCACACACCACACAGTCCACTCTGGGAAACCCGACCGACCAAGACGGAACCCTGCACAAATAGGCAGATACTTACGCGTCCCGCGTCTTCGTCCGGACTTTTGTGCACAAAATTTATGGGGTCAACCGGTTATTCCTTTGCTTTATTGTTCAGAATTTCGGATCGTCGGTAAGGATGAGGTAGGAGTATGAACAGCGGAGCCGCTGGTATCAGCGGGGCGCCTCTCCGTTGTTCTCGTCCCACTCTCTATTCCTTATCTGAGTCACGGCACCAAAATTGTTATAAAGGATTCACAAAAGCCAATTTAAATTTGATTTGATTTAATGCAAAGTATGCAAGGCAATGAACAATAAAGCAAATACAGCGCTGGACGACAGGGGAGTCACCGCTCCACCAACTGCTGTACCCACGCTTGAGTTCATCAGTCTTTTATGTGGTAGCTCTTCCGCACTCGTGTTTTTTTTTTCAGAGTTCGAGATGCGCATGTTCCAATTGTTGCTAGGGGGTCGTTCTTTGCTTTCTGGTGGTCGGTGAGGCTGAAGCAAGTAGTCTTCCTCTGTGTCCTTTACTTCAACTCTAGCTATACATTACCATATATAGGCAGTCTTTGACTTAAAGCTAATGTTACACAACATCCCCATATTCCCCTGCGTAAACCCCTAGTTCCGCCAGCACAATCACAATACTGTGGTTTGACATTTGGCAATACATCAAGTTCCTGCATACAATGGAGCTATAACAAACATTTCCCTTAACCCTTTTAACATAATGAAAACAGAGAAAGCTAACATTCGTTTTACAGCTTCACTGAATTACAAAGGCAAGACAGCACATCGGCCCCGCACGAGGGCTGCTGACTAGAACGGGACGCCTTCAGTACGCGCCAGCCCCGCCTCAGAATCGACATTTACTCTTTCTCCCTTCCGAGCTACCAGTACCTAAGAGGCACACCCCACCTACACCCCGCTTGAGGTCGCCCAGCCGCCACCCTTTAACAGACGGCCAACCCCCAGTCCGCGTGGCGCGTCTCACTACGCCCTCGTCCCCACCCCCTCCCTGCTTCCGCGGCGAGGGCTGAAGCGCAGGCGCCGGTGGGGAGCTGCGAGGCGCATGCGCATGGTGTGCCTGAGGCGGTGCCGCTCTTTTGGCTTTGGCGTGCCTGTGTGACGTCAGGCAAGCGCAGGTGAGTGGTGGCCGTCGCCGAGGCTGGGCAGGGGGGTGGTGTTTGGTGGATGGGGAGTACAGGGATGCGGCTGAAGGCAGAGGGCTGGTACTGCTACCTTGCCTGCCCTGTGTCTCGTTCCTAGCCGGTGCTAGCTGCCTGGGTCCGCGCTCTCATGGAGGAGGAAGACTGCCCGGACCTGGTCCCAATAGACACTGGCGGCGCGGAGGAGACCGAGTCTAGCCCCAGCAGGAAGATCCCCGTGACGATCATCACAGGATATCTAGGTGAGGAGCAGTCTGCGCCCCTGCCCGCCGCTGGGAATAGCTGTACGGCAGGCCTGCGGGCTCCCGTGTGTTGGCCTAGGGAAGCCCCGAAGTGAGAGGCTGGGCTGCGACGGGGCCCTGGGCGGGCGGAGCGGCGCCGGCGGGTTCAGCCACAGCCGCCGTGCCCACGTCCGGGTTGTGTAAGCGAAGCCCTGGTGGCATGGCCAAGAGGGAGTTTAGCGCTGCTCGTTCAGCGTTTCACTGCTTTTTCAGCGCGCCGTCCTCATGCCGCATCTAGTAAAGCATGGTTCTGATTAGATTTGCAGAACTGTTTTGAACAGTTCTATACAAGCTTCTGTTGCTGCTTTTACCACCCAGTTTTCAGAGTCAGATTTGTGCTGGTCACGTTTTACATGTCGCTTTTTGCCGCTCGGTATTAGAATAGTGTAACATATTTGCCTAAGGTTAATGTAGACTAAATTGCAATCTTGCAATTGGTTTCCCTCTTTTAAACCACTGCAGTTGTTGGGAGCTTCAAATATATTCAGTAAAGTCCAGGTTAAATTTAGGATCACCTGCACTCTCTCCAAGTTGTAACTTTGTACTTTATCATACTCTCCCCAAAAAATGCTAAGGGCAGGGAAGAAAGGTTGCATTACCAAATTCTCCTAGTTGTGATCATGTGGGGGGGGTGGAATGTGATATTGCAGAAGCTGTGATCGCCTGTGTTCATCTTGTGAACACAGGCTTAATACTGCCTCAGCTGATGGCAGTTTGTAACATCAGTGGTTACTGATGACAAAAGAGCTTGTCAGAAAAGACAATGGGAAACAGAAGTTAAGAGGAATATAAAGATGGTTTTTCTAGGAAAAGATTACCAAGCTTTTTAAGCTTATCAAGCACTGACAAAGAATGAAAAACTTATGAACCTTTTAAAACTGTGGTTTAATGGGCTGATATTTCCATGGAGTCAAATATCTCTAGAAACTAGTTTTACAGTGTTATGATAGAACACAGGCTACAAGAATGAAAACTGGCATTTCGGAAGAGATTGGGTTTGCTTGAACTGTGCATGTGCACAGCAGTATTTGATTTCTATGCTTTAAAAACACATTTTAATAAGAATATTGTTTGTGTTCCAGGAGCTGGGAAAACGACCCTTTTAAATTACATACTGACAGAACAGCATAATAAAAGAATAGCAGTTATTCTGAATGAGTTTGGAGAAGGTATGTAAAGCTGCAGAAACAGTTTGTTTTGGTTTTTTTTTTTTTTTGGCCATAAAAAGCCAAATGCATAAAATTTCTGGAATTCAAGGGCACTGTAATTTTAAGTCCATCACTGAAACTATTGGCATACCTATTAGTCTTCAGTAGGGCAAAAAGTCTTTTGGCTCATGTTTATAAAAAAATGATATTCATTGTCAGGTTTTGTACATGTGTTTGATCCCACCGAATCCAGTGAACAAATAGATCAACCTATTAGAAGTGCCGTACTTCCACTTGTCCTACTCAGTTTCAGGCAAATGAAAATTGATGTGTTGGTAGATTATTTTCTTCCTTTCCCTTCATCCACCTACCAATCACAGATTATCTCAGACCAAGTAAATGGGCAGATGTGTGTTTAATGTTTGTATTTCTTTGAACTCTTTCACTTTCCATCTCAGGAATTGTAACATTTATGACTATAATTTCATGTCCGTGCCATAATCAGTGTTGCTTACAGTTTGCATTGTGGTGATTAGTTTATTTTTGTCAACAATGATGCATTTTCTGGTCATGGAGCCTCAAATAAAATGTACAGACTGCGTCTTTGTTTGATGTGGAAGCACAATCCAACTTTCTTTTCTTTCAGCAGAGTTTGTGGTACTTACACTGTACTTTCATCCCCTTGAGTTTTGATCTTTGTAGAACCAGCTTGACTTTAGTTTTTAAATTTCTCATGGAATGGAGAGTACTAATTTCTGAAGAATGTGTCAGAAACATGATTTTGAAGGGAAAAAAATAATGATCCAAGTGCAAAGTGTATCACTGCTCAAAACTTTCATACCTCTTTAGTAGATGTCATATGAATTCATTGATTAAAATTGTGGTCCAACTTCTCTCTCCAGGAAGTGCCTTGGAGAAATCCCTGGCAATCAGTCAAGGAGGAGAACTCTATGAAGAGTGGCTGGAACTCAGAAATGGCTGCCTGTGCTGTTCAGTAAAGTAAGAAAGAGCTGTTGTACAAGTCCACAGAAGATTTTGGGGAAGTTGAGCAAAAGAGAATACATCCAGGATTTGATTCCTAAAAGTGGTGGTAGTGTTGATTGAGACCTCTTTTGCTAGATAAAATAAAAATTGGAGGTTAAAAGGTAGAAATTTATTTCCTTATGCTGCCTTGCTGTATTTGGACTTGGTGTCTTTCTGAAAAATAAATGATGACTAAAGCACTATTGGGGTATTCTAGGGTAGGCAACTCCGTCTCTTCTGTTGGTATTCTGTGCTTTTTATATGGAGAGCTATAGTCAGGGTTGCTGGAACTAGGGCTTGGTTGTCTTCATTTGCACATAAATACTATGCATTTTTTTGTATGTTGGTTAATACTTGAATATTGTGTTCCTCAGAAAGGGTGGAGGGAGTAACTTTTGGTGACCTAATGAAACACAGTATTCTGAATGGTAGGCTGATTGTCACATTAAAAAGCAGGAACATGTTTGTTTCTGTGACATGTTTTCACACTGTGAATACCGGATTGTTTGTGCAAAGTTTCTCATGAAGGGCAGTTTGTCCTGAAAATTTGGAAGTGGTCCTCTTCCTTAAATTGGGATAGTAAATGGAAAACGGAAGACCCTGTAGCACTGTGTTCCGCTAGGATGTAAGGAATGCTGCCATTGCTCCTATGTCTTATATACATTGGTTCCTTAAATAAAATGCTATACGTTTCTGCTTTAGGCTGACTTAATCAGATGAGATTTAAGTAAATGACAACTTTGTTCTAGGTGAGGTGGAAAGGCAGAGAATGTGATTCAGTTCCTCTGTCCCCCTCCACACCCCTCTTTCTTTTGGTAATTTCAGCTGCCAAACCAAATAGCTACATAGTAACAGCCCAACTGTCCTCTGTGGAATTTTCAATGTCTGAAAACAAATCTTCACTTCAGTCACTTTATTATGCATGCTTGATATAGGCAAATAATGATTTTCAGACTAAAATGAGAGAGAAAATTACAATTTGCTTAATATTACAGGAGCAGTTTGACTGAATTTTCTTTAGACTGCTCAGACCTTTACTTTGATGATGCTGACACTACCTTTGACATAAGAAGATGCATGTTTGTACATGTTTTAGCCTGTTTCCTTTGTTACCAGGTTTAATTGTTTCTTCTTACAGGGACAACGGTGTGAAGGCTATTGAGAATCTGATGAAAAGGAGAGGAAAATTTGACTACATATTGTTAGAAACAACTGGTTTGGCAGATCCAGGTAGTTCACATTATGTTTTTCATAACAATGATAATTATTCAGGTTTTATGAAGTGCTTGTACTCACCAGTCAGTTCACTATCCAAAATGTAATATAAACTGGTGAGCTGTCGGGCACATGTGTTGGTTGCTGTATAGGATAAAAGTGAGTTGGATAAGGTACAGAAGCAGACTTGTGGATGGGATTGTTTGGTTGAGTGTTTTTGCTTTTTGTTGAACTTGCTCTAAATGGACTCTAAAGCTTAATGGAAATCCAGCTAAAATAAGTTTCTGTCAGGAGACATCACTGGGCTTGGAGATGAGAAGCACACTGAAAGCACTTTTTAGTAGGCTTCTGCTGTTCTGCATTGTTCCTTCTAAAGTATAAATTATCAGCATCTGATGTGTTGTTACATTGGTTGCGACAGGCCTAATACAGACTTAATACATTCTTCTGATAGGTACAAAACAACAGATCTTACAAGTGCACTGTTTCGTGATACCCATTGTAAAAAGGTGTTTGAACTTTGAGCTCGTGTTAGTAATAGTTAAAACAATTTTCTGTGAACCTTCTCAATTAAAAATATGTTATTGATTAGAGTAAAGGAAAGTCTTACTAAAAACTCTATTGTTTTCCGTTTAGGACACTCATATTTTCCAGATCAAAGCTAAATATTGTCGTGGTAAAGTAATTTCGAAAGACTGGACGTTGATTTGGCTCTTTGTTAAACACAAATTCTATTTGAGTCAAATTGGAAAACTAGTGATTATTTTTTTTATAAAATAGATAGATACCAAAACCCCCCAAAACATTAGATATTGTGGCCATTGTTATATCTTGCATGAGTAGGCACTGTGAACAGCTGACAGATACTTCATGTTGATACAGAGTGATGTTTGGAGAGCTGTATCTTGTCAGTTCAAGTAGTCAGGTTTAGGTGTGTGTTTAGTTACTGATTTTTTAATTATTTTTTCTTATTACATGCTTAATGATTGTAGACAGCTTGCCAGTAACTAAGGATCTGATAATTGAAAAAAACCCAAGTACTGTTGTTGTTGTCGTCAGTTCTTCCTGTCCTCCGTATTGCAACATCGATATATGTTCAATTGGTTTGTTTCATAACAAATTAAAATTTATATATATATATATGTGTATATCTCCAGCACATCATACAGTTGCTAGAGTCTGTTTTACAGGGACATTTTATCAGAAAACAGGAGTAGCATACTCCTATGTCATGTGTGTCAGGTCATAGATTCCAGGTCTTTGATAGAGTGTGGTCCCAGTTGCCCAAAATACTACATGATTCTTCTTTTGCTCAAGACTCATCAGTTTAGTATGTTCCACTTTGTATCCTGAAGAAACAAAAATTGCTACATAAAAGAGGAGAGAGTACCATGTGTTTCATTATTCCAGAAACGCTCATCTGGATGAAAACTCAGTGGATAATGAGGCCTATTATGTGAAAAATACTAGAATCATATAATCACAAAAGAACTAATTTTGGAATGGATGTTAGGAGGTCTTCAGTCCAAACTGCTGCCCAAAACAGGGCCAATTATAAACCAAGAATAGGTTCTTGGAGTTGTCCATTCATGTATTTTTGTTCTTGGAGGATGAGTGTGACTCAGCATCTCCAGGCAACCTGTTCTGTGCCTGCCTTTCTGTGGTGAAACCTTGTTTTCTTCTACTGATTATAATTGCCTCCCATTCTTCTGCCACAGCCTAGCTCAGTCTTCTCAGTGACTCATTGTAGGTACCAGGGAAACTGCTGTTAGGTTCTGCAGAAGTTGTCCCTTTCTCCAGGCTGAACATACGCAGTTTCCTCACCTGCCCTCATAGGGCCTGTGCTCTGGCCTCAATGGGCTTGGTGATCCTGCACTGATGTCTTTCCTGTACTGGGCATTCCTATGCTGGAAGTGCTAGCCAGATGTGGGCTTGAAAGTGCTAAATAGAGGAAAATAACCTCCCTCAGACATGCTTCTGTTCCAACAGTCTGGGATGCTGTTGCCCTTCTTGAATCCTGAGGCATACTGTTTGCTTGGCTTGCTCCCTTCCAGGACCCCCAGGGCCATCTCTATCGACCTGCTCCCCAGCACGTGTGTTCCTCACTTGTGTCATTGCCAGTGGCTCAATATTTTTCCTTGCTGAATTCCATCAGGTTCTTCCTGGCCACTCATTTCTGCCTGACCAGATCCCCCTGAAAGGTAGCTCTGCCTTTGGATACCTCAACTGTTCTTTCTTTTACAGATTTGGTGTTCTCTGCAAACTTTGTGGGCATGTAATCATCCCCACATGGGTTCCTGTTGAATTGGCCAGGTCTCAGGATAGACTCCTGCAGTACCCTCCTTACTCTGGACTTCCATTAACTGCAGCCTTTCAAGCTTAACTGTCCAACCAGTTTGACCTAGCTATCTTTCTGTTCAGACTGATATGTCCCAGCTTGGCTGCTAGACTGTCTTTCAAGACAGTGTTGAAAAATTTGTAAATGTCCTGCAGTGCTCTCCTGTTGCCCACAGATACAGTAATTTTTTCACAGAAGGTCACGTATGACCTTCCTGACTTGGTCAGGTACGATTAACCCTTGTAAAGTTCCATTCTGGTACGATATCTGTTTGCAAATGGAACCTACATTAGATACTTCATAACTCAATCTTATCTAAAAATTAACTGAATCCAGAGACTCTCCTATACAGACCTGAGATAATTAAGGAAAACATTCTTTTCTATATCCTGTTACTCTGTATCCTGTTCTTGACTTTCTTCATCTTGTTGATTTTTGATGCAAGAAACTGCATTGGTGCCTTTGTAGAAGCCAGCAAAGAAGAGCACATGCCTAGGCGGGTGCTGATGACTCTCAAATGTCCTGTTCCCATTTATCTTAAACAGTTTGGTGGGTGTGGGTTGTTTTTTGTGGCTTTTTGTGTGTGTGTGCCATGACCTAGAAACAATTGTTGGAAGGTGAAGGGGAGGAAGTACAGAATTTTTTAGAAATTAGGAAGTTCTCAGGTATAGTAATGATAGGTAGTTGATATCCTGGGTAAAAGTAATTTAGAAAACACACACATTGAATTATGAGATTTTAAAACCATTGTGTAGTCACAGCTGTTGACATGCACACCAGTATAATACTGTGCTGTTGTTTGGTCAGATGTGTGGTTGGGTGTTTGAAATCTATGATGCTTTCTGAGTTTTGAAGAGAGGAGTTTCAAGCACAGTATTACAAGTAGAGTTTTTCTATGAAATCTGTATTGATAGTTTACTGGAAAATGTCAATTTTGCAACTAAATGTACTGCACTTTGTAGGAGCTGTGGCCTCCATATTCTGGGTTGATTGTGAGCTGGGAAGTGACATCTATCTTGATGGTAAGAAGTGGAAGCTTGTTTTCCAGTGTATTGTCATTCCACAGAGGTAGAATAATGGAATCATTAAGATCAAGTCCAGCAGTAACTCAACTACCATGATCCCTAAACTATATCCTGACATGCCCCGTCTATGTGCTTCTTGAACATCTCCAGAGATGGTGGCTCTGCTATCTGCCTGGCCAACCTGTTCAACACCTCACTCCTCTTTCAGTGAAGGTATTTTTCCTGATACCTAACCTAAACTACACTGGCACAACTTAAGCCCATTTCATCTTGCCCTATCAGTAGTTACTTGGGAGAAGACACCAACGCTGCCATCACTACCTCCTTTCAGGTAGTTGTAGAGAGCAATAAGACCTCCCCTTAACTTTCTCTTCTCCAGACTAACAACCCCAGTTGCTTCAGCTGCTCTTTGTATGGCAAGCCCTTCAAGCCCCTCACCAGCCTCATTGCTCTGCTTGGGAAACCCTCATACTTGGTGCACTGTTTCAAGAAATCAAAAGTCGTGTAATGCTTTGCTAAGGAATCATATATGGAGACATCTTGATTGTGGTGTTAAGAGTGGGGAAAATCTCATTAGTTACTGCTGTAAAACATGGGTTAGGAGTAATATTACAGCTCCCCTCCCCAGTACACTGTTTCCTAAATTGTGTCCTTTTCCTTGAGTTGTTAGCTTACCCACACCTGGCCTCTCCTGCTTTTTGTTTTCTGCCTTGTTTGACTATTGGGCTTTTGCCCCTCTGTTATTTGTTGTGCTCTTAACAAAAATCTGGGTTTACTGTAATTCAAATCACAACTATATGTAGTTAAAGTTGATTTTGTATTTGTTTTTTTTTAATGAATATAGGAAGAAACCCTACTTTCTGGCTTAGAAACGTACCCCACTAGCACTTGGGTCAGTCTGTGAAATACTTATCGAGCCAAGAAAAGATTCAGTTGCACAGGAAACAGCTTCCTAAGTTTCTGCCAGAGAATTGCAGATTCCTGGTCACTTACAATTAGAATAACTGCATACCTCAGACCCCTTAATTTGTTTCAATAACCTGTAAAAGCATACCTCTGCCAGTTTGCTGCACATGTTAAATTGTTAGCTTTCTCAGCACATTTCTATATTAATGTTCTCTTGTAGGTATTATATCTGTTGTTGATGCAAAGCATGGATTGCAGGTGAGTTGTTGGATTTGTAATGCCATTTAAAACATTTATAACATTAGAACATTGCAATACTGTTCATGTGCATGAATTGTTGTGGTTTAAAACCAGCTGTCAGCCAAACATGCAGCTACTTGTTCACCCTCCCCTGCTCTGCAGAGTGGGGAGACAGTTGGAGGGATAAAAGCCAGGAGACTTGTAGGTTGAGATAAAAGCAATTTAATTATTGGAATAAGATAAAACAATAATAGTGCTCATTTGTATATTATATTAATGTGCAGCGCAGTTGCTCACCACCCCCTGGCTGAGGCTCAGCCTGTTGCTGGCTAGTGATCCTGAAACTAGTTCTGAAGGAGAGACACATGTTCCTAACCTAACACTCACTATGTACTCTGTATGGGATTGCATGATAAAGAGTAGTATTCTGGCCAGTTTGGGTCTGTTCCTATGGCTGTGCTCCCTCCCATCTTCTGCTGTACCTGCACACTAGCAAGACATGGAAAGTTTAAGTGTCCTTGATTTCTTAGCAACAGCTGAAAACATCAGTGTATTATCAGCATTCTTCTCATACCAAATCCCATACTCACCCAAAAGGTGGTACTGTTCTAGCTAATAAGAAGGAAAGAATAGCTTTATCACAGCTTAAACCAGGACAATTATATTTTCACAAAAGTTTTAATTCTTGCAATTGGTGAAGATGTATTTCAGTTGCTGTGGTGCATTTGTACTATATTTTGAGTAGGAACAAGACAGTACTGATACTCAAAGGAATTCGGATTCTTACCAACACAGTGACCGGCATCTTAAGAGTTGCCAGGTTGCTAGGTACTTGATTCACAGTATCACCAAGGTTGGAAGAGACCTCAAAGATCATCAAGTCCAACAAATATCATCATGTCCAACCTGTCACCACAGACCTCATGACTAGACCATGGCACCCACGTGTCGCGTCCAATCCCCTCTTCAACACTTCCAGGGGCGGTGACTCCACCACCTCCCTGGGCAGCCGATTCCAATGGCAAATGACTCTCTCAGTGAAGAACTTTCTCCTCGCCTTGAGCTTAAACTTCCCCTGGCACAGCTTGAGACTGTGTCCTCTTGTTCTGATGCTGGTTGCTTGAGAGAAGAGACCAACTCCCTCCTGGCTACAACCACCCTTCAGGCAGTTGTAGAGAGCAATGAGATCTCCCCTGAGCCTCCTCTTCTCCAGGCTAAACAATCCCAGCTCCCTCAGCCTCTCCTATTGCTATCACTTCACTCAAGAGTCTTGGTTGTATTCCAGCTAGGCACATGGATTATGGTAAAACTAGCAGAGAAATTTGTTTTACAGCTTGTCACTGGTCTATGTTACTTGAGAGAGCAGGCCGCTGATACCAATATGGTAATAAGTCAGGAAGGGCTCAAATCAGGGAAGGTGCTAGTGTAATAGCACCTGTGGTGAGGAGAGATGAGAGCTACATATCTAAGTACCATTTCACATGAAAGATTAGTTCTTTAAATAATAGTCGTATACAGAACAGTAAGTTTGAATTGCAGAAAAAATTAGTAAATATTACCAAATTCAACTTTTATTGGGGGTAAATTAATAAGTATAATTATTTGCAACTTTGTAACTTAGAAAGTGACTACTTGATTAGATATTGATTTTGCAGGATCCAAAACAGAAGTGACCATTAAAAAAGGGCTCCTCTGATTTAGAAATCCCATTGTGCTGTGGAAGCGGTTTTTTCGTGTCTCTGTATTTTACTGCAGAAAGATGAGAGAACTGAAGAGTAATATTTCAAAATCAAGAGTGATCTCTCCTTCATAAGATTTTATTTTGCTTATATTCCTTTGGTTTCTTGTTTCAGCTCCGCAGATCTAATAGCTCATTTAGCAAAATGTCATCTTGTTAAATTGTATTGCACCCGTACAGAACTAACCTAACCCTATAGCAGGCCAGTCTGGTGAGTTAAGGCATTGTGTTTTGCAAGGATGAGGGGAAGGGACTGAGTGATGGTTTGCCCTTTTAAGCAGGAACTGACTTTTGAAATAGAATAGAATAGAATTAACCAGTTTGGAAAAGACCTTTGACTTCTGTTAATTGCAAATGACTTTAAATATAATTTGAATATACTTAATCTAATTGTTTTAATTTTTGTCTAGCACTTGACAGAGGAAAAGCCAGAAGGCCTTGTGAATGAAGCATGTCGGTATGGATGTACAGATTGGTTTTATATATAACAGTTAGGAACTGCTCTGTTGTAGAAGTTCATTACAAATGGCCTCTTCTAATTTTTTCTCCTTTTTTGCTTTTAAACTAGGTAGATTTGCTTTTTAAGTAATGAGGTAGAGAGCACAAAAAGTAACTTCATGTTCTCTGTGGTCTTTTTGCCAAGATCTGGCTCTATATTAAGAGGGATTGGGGTTTACCTAAGTGAAGGGGGAAACACTTGTGTTGGGAGGAAGAAATAACTGCATGCAAGGATCTATGAGATGTTTGAAGTAGAACCAGAGATAGAGGAATATTTTTTTTGCTAGATTATTATGGGTAATTGTTAACAGTACAAGTTTCATAAAGCAAAGAGATTTTACATGTGACTTTACAAAGAGTACATGCAAGAGAAATAAGGGCTTGTGAAATGAAGTCACGAAACACTTTGGATTAAAAAGAACAAACCAAAAACTAGCAAGTCTTTGTAGATTGGTAGACCTCTCTTACAGCACAGAAGAGCACCTCAAGGAGGAGTCAGTATTCAGTAATTCTCCATGGTATTCTAGATTAGGATTAATGCTTGCTGCTTTTCTGTACTAAGAGAAGCTATGGGAGAGATGGCATTTATGCCTTTCATGAAAAACATTTGTTTAATCATATTGTCTTTTTTATTTATTGTTTTTCTTGATGCACAGGCAGGTTGCATTAGCTGATCTTATAATTATCAATAAAACAGATTTGGTTTCAGAGGAAGAATTGGATAAAGTCAGAACATCTGTCAGGTAATGAAACTTTTGTCACGACTAACATTGTACTGGCTCAAAGGTTATTTTTTATTTATACATAGTTACTTCCTGCTATTAATGCAGAAATTAGATCTCACAATTGCATAGACAGATAGTTTGCTCAGAAGGGAAAAGTGACTGCCTGTTTCTAAAGGCATTTTGATACTTTTATGTGCTTGCACATTCTTACCAGTTTGCTTCTCTGGGTAAGATTTGATGTTACTGAGTAGCGACAAGCCTTTCTCTTAAGTGCCCATGTTGTTAAGATTTCTGGGCAGCTGTTCCCATTTTTCAGAAATTAGTGTCAGGGAAATAAAAATCTGCTTGTAGAATGAGCTCACTGACAGATGCTTAGATATCATGAAGGAAGTACCAAATAACTGTCATGGGTATGGAAGAACTAATGGTCTGAAGCAAATTAGTGATCAAAGACATGCCCTGTATTTTTCTATCTATACTGTGGGCGTACTGGGGGTACTGGTCGATGGTAGGCTGAACATGAGCCTGCAGTGTGCCTGGGTGGCCAAGAGGGTCAATGACATCCTGGCCTGCATCAGCAGGAGCAGGGAGGTCATTGTGCCCTTGTACACCACACTGGTTAGGCTGCACCTTGAGTACTATGTCCAGTTCTGGGCCCCTCAGTTTAAGAAAGATGTTGACTTGCTGGAACATGTCCAGAGAAGGGCAACAAAACTGATGAGGGCTTTGGAGAACAAGCCCTATGAGGAGAGACTGAGGGATCTGGGGTTGCTTAGCCTGGAGATGAGGAGACTCAGGAGTGACCTTATTGCTCTCTACCCTAAGGGAGGTTGTAGACAGGCAGAGGTTGGTCTCTTCTCCCAGGCAACCAGTACCAGAACAAGAGGACACAGTCTCAAGCTGCACCATGGGAGGTTTAGGCTGGAGGTTAGGAGGAAGTTCTACACAGAGAGAGTGATTGCCCATTGGAATGGGCTCTCCAAGGAGGTGTTGGAGTCACCATCATTGGAGGTGTTCAGGAGAAGATTTGATAGGCTGCTTGGTTGCATGGTTTAGTTGATTAGGTGGGTTGGATGATAGGTTGGATGTGATGATCTTGAAGGTCTCTTCCAACCTGGTCCATTCTAGTCCTATTCTATTCCTATTCTATTCCTAGTATTCTATTCCTATTCTATACTTTTTTTTCACATACAACTTTATTAGTGATTCAAATTCTGAAAGTAGAAATGCTGAGACCCAGCAGAGTGTGTCATGAAGAGGCTTGGATAGGAAAATGCTGTTCCTACTGATAGTATTTTGTTGCTAGAACTCCCAGTCTGTACTTAAGAGATGAAAAAGTCACAAAAACAAAGTCTGTCAGGATGTCTTTTCTTTTGTTCAATAAGTTAAAACAGAGTTTGGGTTATTGTTGTGGTCCTTTCCATGTTTAACTTGTTCAAGCAATATATTATAGTTACATTGTCACCTAACTTTTGATTTTGCTATTTTATTTTAGGTCAATAAATGGACTTGTTAAAATTCTAGAGACGCAAAGATCAAGGTATTAAATGGCCACTGTACCTAGTTACCAGATGCTGTTTGTTTTCTGACAGATGTAAATATGCTATTAGATCAGTATCTGTCTGTGTTCATTAGGAAGAGGTCTAATATATGAATTGTAGAATCCACATCTGCTTAATTCTCTGGTGTCTGATGCCTGACAGTATTAAATTTTGGATATTAGGTGAAGCAGCTCTCAGATGCAGTCTTTGGTCTTGTCTTACTAGTAAATACGGTTTTGTGAATGACACATATTTTCTCTCCCAGGATAAAAAAATAACAAAAGTGAAATAATAACAAAATTTATTTTATTTGCTTGTTATTTGAGAACATATCTTCTTTACTTAGGTGATTTGTCCCTGAAAAGCCCATATTTAACAAGGACCCATATTTTAAAAGGACCAGTACAGCACTTTCTTGAGTGTTGCTGTATCATTTTTCAGAACGCTGCTGAGAACACCTGGCACTGAGCTCATGATTCTTTGTATTTTACATTACAACTCTTTCATCTTAGAAACTACTTTGTAAAGCTGCTGTTGGGTGTAGAAGTGTACACTCTACGCTCCAGAGGTCTCTTTTTTTAACCTCTCCTATGTTCCTTGTATGATACCTAATTAATGAATTAATTAATGTTCCTTGTAGTACATCTAATTAATTGCATTTAGAAAGCTGCCAAACCAAACAACCAACTTTTTAGGCAATTTGTAGGTAGCTTTTCTTAAAAGTAAGTATGATCAGTGCTGTCTGTTCCGTATTACATTTTTCATTTGTCTGTTTCAGATGCAAGAGCTGAAATTTTTCTCTCTAGCTCTTGCCTCATAGCATATATCAATTTTGTTTGCTAACACTGCAACAGTTTGAAATACCTATGTTCCAGTAGTTTATGTATGCTTTGGGGTGATCTATATTCGGGGTACAGAATAGTTGCTGGGAAGAACTTCAGGGGTCCTGTTCCCGTTTAGGGAAACCCAATTATTATTCAGACATCTAGTATGAAGTAGTTCCATCTTTGGAAAGAATTTGTATTTTACTATATTTTTTAAAATCTCTGTGATTACATATTACTGTGCAAATGAACACTGTGTTTATTAACTGCCAACATTCAAAAATAAATCTAAGAATTAATGGCGTTAGTATGGTGGACAGAAAAACAAACAGGCTTTCTTGAACAATTTTTAAAGATAATTATTTAAGTATTCGCAATATTTAAATGCAGCAAAAATGCAGAGCTTTCTTTCTACTCTCTGTTTAGAGTTGATCTCTCCAATGTCTTGGACATGCACGCATTTGATAGTTTATCTGGATTAAGGTATGTTGATAGTTTCACTGTTTTTTTAAATTGTAGGTAATGCCCATTGTGTAAATATGTGCATGAAATGCACACTTAAATCCTGTCTCAAATTTGTGTCAGAGTTTCTGTTAGAAATTGTTGTTTAGTCACTTGTTCAAAAATCTCACTTTCCAAGTGGTAATCTGAGATTGAGGAATTTCTTCACTTGAAATGCATGCAGTGTAGTTGGATAAGTGAAATCAGAGGTGAGGAGAGAAGGACTTACTGTTCAGTTTGTGCCCTGAAGTTTAGCAAAGAGAGCAAGGAGTACTGGAACAAAATTATTATTATAAATTATTATTATAAAGGGAAGGAGAGATGTGCAGCTAGAGTCAGTATCAGCTTCATTTTTCTTCATGAGGTGCACACTGTTCATTTCAGGTAAAGGAATGCAGCCGTTTTTTGATTCACCCAAGGGAGAAATTACAGAAATTGCAAGCTAATCACCTCTACTATGTGAGATGCACTCATGAGATTTCCCAGTGAACTGGTGCAGTAGTATCTGAAGGAATGCCTGATTTTCATGACTCTGCTTCTGTTTCTTTTTGCTAGCAATGGGTTTTGCCTGATCTGTGAAAAGGAGGTTTTGTTTTCTTTTTAAGCTCCGTGAATGTATCAATGGCAGCATCAGGGAGGTGTCAGAACATGCTCTTAATATCTTTATCAATGATCTGGATGAGGGGATTGAGTCCATCATTAGTAAATTTGCAGATGACACCAAGCTGGGGGCAGGAGTTGATCTGTTAGAGGGT
The DNA here is from genome assembly GCA_011125475.1 of Melanerpes aurifrons. Classification (NCBI taxonomy): domain Eukaryota; kingdom Metazoa; phylum Chordata; class Aves; order Piciformes; family Picidae; genus Melanerpes; species Melanerpes aurifrons. The sequence continues at coordinate 3,548,985 of WWNC01000003.1, forward strand.
AGGAGAGCTCTGCAGGGAGACCTTGACAGGCTGGACAGATGGGCAGAGTCTAACAGCATGAGGTTTAACACAGCTAAGTGCTGGGTTCTGCACATTGGCCACAACAACCCCATGCAGTGCTACAGGCTGGGGTCAGAGTGGCTGGAGGGCAGTCAGGTAGAAAGGGACCTGGGGTACTGGTTGATAGTAGGCTGAACATGAGCAAGCAGTGTGCCCAGGTAGCCAAGAAGGCCAGTGGCATCCTGGCCTGCATCAGGAGTAGTGTGGCCAGCAGGAGCAGGGAGGTCATTCTGCCCCTGTACTCAGCACTGGTTAGGCCACACCTCGAGTCCTGTGTCCAGTTCCGGGCCCCTCAGTTTAGGAAAGATGTTGACTTGCCTGAACGTGTCCAGGGAAGGGCAACAAAGCTGGTGAGGGCTTTGGAGCACAAGCCCTTTGAGGAGAGGCTGAGGGAGCTGGGGCTGCTTAGCCTGGAGAAGAGGAGGCTCAGAGTAGACCGTATTGCTCTCTACAGCTACCTGAAGGGGGGTTGTAGCCAGGTGGGGGTTGGTCTCTTCTCCCAGGTAACCATCAACAGAACAAGGGGACACAGTCTCAAGCTGCGCCAGGGGAGGTTTAGGCTGGATGTTAGGAAGAAGTTCTTCACAGAAAGAGTAATTTGCCATTGGAATGGGCTGCCTGGGGAGGTGGTGGAGTCACCATCACTGGAGGTGTTTAGGAAGAGATTGGATGGGGTGCTTGGTGCCATGGTTTAGTTGATTAGATAGTGTTGGATAATAGGTTGGACTAGATGATCTCAAAGGTCTTTTCCAACCTGGTTAAATCTATTCTACTCTAAACAGTCATCAAAAACAACCTTAATGGAGTAGGAAAGCCAGTATTACCATTATGATCATAAACCCATCTCCCGAGTTCTTAAAATGGATCTGCTAGCTAAGCAGACTCATCCTGGAACTACACAACAGAGAAAGTGGTAAGAGGATGTGAACCAGAGAAGGTTGTTCTTGGTAATGGCAATTCAGTTATGTCTGATTAGCTGTAATATTAGGTGGCATTCTGCAAGGTTTACTAGGAAGTGCTGTGCTCTACAAATCTGAGTTAAGTCCTTAATGAATTGACAATAATTTTGCTTTCTTCAGTTTAGTCTTCTCTCTTACCTCAATGACAGTTTTATTTATATTTTGAAATAATGACATTTTGTCCATCCTACTCAAATGTGACATTTAACTTTACTTATTTTCAGTTTGCAGAAAAAACTTGAGCATGTAAAGACAACACATGCACATCTAGATAAGGTAATTACTAAAATGACTGCTTTTTTCTTTTTCTAACAGCCGGATTCTTCAGGGTAATTGCAAGCATTGCATGCTAATCATGTTAGCTTTTCAGAAGATTTCAGTTAGGGATTATGTGTTTTGAGATCTTTGGTAGATTACATAGAATACATGTATGGAATATACTTTGCTGGAAGTAGATGCTAAACAGATATAGGAATTCTTACTTTCAGAAATAGCTCCTGGACTCCAGATAGTCACATTGTTCATTGATTCACAGGGACAATATTACTGAAACAGGCAGATAGCACTACTCTTTACTACTTGCAGTCAGTTCCTAAATTTGTAGCCAGTCTTTATACTGTAGGTTTGCTTTCCAAGTGTTGTCTTCATGTGTAGGTAACAGGGAAATATTCTTCATGACTGCATTCTTTGAAGTCACAATAAAATTTCACTGAGTAATTAAGCATTTAGAGATTTCTGTTGTATGAGTGCTTCATATTGTTTTCAAAAGAAAGAGTAACAAATTAACTTGTGAAGTAGGTTCTGCCCTATAACCTGGGTATCAGTCCTTTACACATACATATGCTAAAATATACTAAACAATTTTGTTGATGTTATTTTTGGTATGCCAAATGAAACTCCCAAAATTCTATTTCCCCTTCCCACCCTGATACTCAACCCAGTGTATGTTTATGTTAGGGCAGAATCTTGCAAATGCAAGTAGCATTTATGCCTTTATGACTTTTATTTGAAGGTTCTGAGGTGACCTAATTGTGGCCTTCCAGTATCTGAAGGGGGTCTACAAGAAGGCTGGGGAGGGACTTCTCAGGATATCAGGTAGCGATAGGACTAGGGGGAACGGAATGAAGCTGGAGGTGGGGAGATTCAGGCTGGATGTGAGGAGGAGGTTCTTCTCCATGAGAGTGGTGAAGCCCTGGAATGGGTTGTCCAGGGAGGTGGTTGAGGCCCCATCCCTGGAGGTGTTTAAGACCAGGCTAGATGAGGCTCTGTCCAGCCTGATCTAGTGTGGGGTTTCCCTGCCCATGGCAGGGGAGTTGGAACTAGATGATCCTTGTGGTCCCTTCCAACCCTGACATACTATGAACAAATACAATGTTTTTTGTGACAAACATACCTAATTTCAGAGGTTAATTTAAGAAAGAAATAATTCATCCATTATACCTATAGAATTCAACAGTTATATGCCAATTGCATCTTCTAAGGACCTGCCATTTCCATGATGTACGGATGTAACTAGAAAGGCTCCCTTTTATTTATTTTTTCCCCTCAGTCTCTTTTTTTTTTTTTCTGCTTAGACCCTTCAAAAAAGCAGGACAGTCTTAAATCAGGAAATTACTGAATTTATTGCCTGGCAGCAAAACCATGAAAATATTTACTTGAGTTCTGGAGAAAAAAAATATTAAATAAGATTGAAACCAGTGTCACTTACATGGACACCTCTCCTCTCTCCCTTTCCCCCCCAACTTGCCCTTTTGTTTTTCTTTGGTGGGTTACACTTAGTAGTTGAAGTGTTTGTGTAATGATTTTCTATTCCTTATCACTACCCTGTTCCTTAGGGTTCCTTTTCACCTGTGGAGTGTCCTTACTCTGTGGATACACAGGTTTCAGTAAACAGTCTTTCAGGGGTTTCTGTACACACTTTGGTATGGCATGGCATGGCATGCCTCCTCCAAAGACTTTCGGTTCCAAGTGGCCGGAGGTGTCTGTTGGTTTAACAAGGTGCCGAGCGTTTCTCTGCCCAAAGGTGCGAGTGATGTCTTTTTTTACTGTTCCAGAGCTGGCTGGAACAGGTTGTAGGACACACGAGGCAGCTCATGGCCTCCTCCCACACCCCTCAGCACTGCAACCCACTGCTATGCAAGCCTTTTAAGCTTACAGATACTTTAAAGAGTTTTATATGAGCATCCATAGGTTGTAGACTCCACCCCTGATATCAGAAACGGAATATATACCTAGTTCGTATTCCACTCTTTGCCACTGAGAGTCGGACTGTCAGGGTTAATGTTCTGGTAGTCAGAATAAGTATGTTAAAAATGGTGAATTTTTAACCTCAGTCTTCTGCCAAGTGGATGATGGAGGTCTGAATGTATGTATTTCCACTGCAGACTCCACTCTTTGGTGTAGATTAGTAAGGTTAGCATTGTGTACTGCAAAACTCTGTCTTGTTCCTGCAAAACATCAAACCACACACTCTGCTGTTCAATTTACCCATCATGTCTTAATATACAAGCAAATATTCACGCAGACATTACAACCACAGAGTAACACCACTACTGGATAGCCACCTGGTTTCTGAGGCCAATAGTTGTAGTTCCAACTTGAGCCAAAATATGTGGTGGTGACTAGTGTTGATTTGATATAACATGGGCACCTCCTCATCTGGAGAGTAAGATGATGCATCAGATGACTTAGATTTTCTGGGGCTTGCTTCATAACCTGTAGCTGTGTTAGCAGAATTCTGACCTTTTCCCTGGGCTTGTTAGTCCTTAGCTCCCAGCTGTAGATCTTGGAAAGACTCCTTTTCCCCTTGCCAAGTCTCAGTTTGTAAGGTTGAAGCACAGAGATTGTTCATCCCCTTCTGCCACTTTAACAACTGCAATTTTGTTATATTTTGCCATGAGACTGATTCCCACCTGCATCTGGTGTGTTTGCCCCAGAATTATACTCTTAAGTCACTCCTTGGTCAATAGGATGGTTCTACAAGGTTTTCAGGTGGTACTAGAAGGACAATAGTGGCTGTGCTTAGCTGTCAGAGCTTTTGATTTAAGGCCTCAGCCTTTTCAGAGCCCCTTTCACCTTACTTGTAACACAACAAGAGTCAAGATGTCCATGATTGATTGACGCTTGTTCCCAGTACATCCACAGGGTTGTTGTTTGTAAGGTCAGATGGACTGAGCTCAACATAAAATCAGTACATCCCAGAGATATTCCTAATTTTGCAAGTATCTTCCTCTGGCTTCCGAGCACCTCCACAGTTACTGCAGAAGCAAGCTGCAGGAATAGCTGCTGTTTGTATCTGCACAGTGGGCCCAGGTGGCCAAGAAGGCCAGTGGCATCCTGGCCTCTATCAGGAATAGTGTGGCCAGCAGGAGCAGGGAGGTCATTGTGCCCCTGTACTCAACACTGGTTAGGCCACACCTTGAGTCCTGTGTCCAGTTCTGGACCCCCCCAGTTTAAGAAGGACATTGAGACATGTGAACATGTCCAGAGAAGGGCAGCAAGGCTGGGGAGAGGCCTTGAACACAAGCCCTATGAGGAGAGGCTGAGGGAGCTGGAATTGTTTAGCCTGGAGAAGAGGAGGCTCAGGGGTGACCTCATTGCCCTCTACAACTACCTGAAAGGTGGTTGTAGCTGGGAAGGGGTTGGTCTCTTCTCCCAGGCAACCAGCACCAGAACAAGAGGACACAGTCTCAAGCTGTGCCAGGGGAAGTTTAGACTCGAGGTGAGGAGGAAGTTCTTCACCAAGAGAGTCATTCGTCATTGGAATGGGCTGCCCAGGGAGGTGGTGGAGTCACCATCCCTGGAGGTGTTCAAGAGGGGATTGGATGTGGCACTTGGTGCCATGGTCTAATCATGAGGTCTGTAGTGACAAGTTTGACTTGATGATCTTTGAGGTCTCTTCCAACCTTGATGTATGTGTGATTCTGTGATAATGTGTTTGCATTGTGGGCAGTGGTGCTCCCATTTCTGCAGCACTGTAACATGGACTGCCTGATGGGACTGTCTTAAACTGGCTTACAGTTTCCATGGTATCACAGTATCACTTAGGTTGGAAAGGACCTCGAGGATCATCGAGTAGATTGGATGGCTTGACACACAGCTTGACACACAGCTTTCCCTTTGGCTAGTTTGGTGTTAGCAGCTGCTGCTAACCTTGCTGCTGTCCAGTGGCAAAGTAGCACACCTCTGAGTTACCTACAGATGGCAGTTTTATGTCTTTTGTAACTCCTGGGATACTTTTCTTGGATGCTGACCCTAGGAGACTTAAGGCCTTATGCCATGGGCACAATGGGTCAAAGCTGACACCATTCTGTGTCTTCATCTTCCTGTCCCACTAGGGCTTTCACAGGTCCCTGCTTTTTTCAACAGTTTATGCATTGTCTGCACACATCTCTGCAGATGTATTTGGTCCACCACTCACACTAGTCACAGTCACAGAATTCTCAGTACTAGAGCTTAAGTTCTCTGTGGATTTCACAAGCCACTGCAGTGATGCACTCTGGTGAGGCCCCACTGGGTGTATTGCATCCACCTCTGGGGCCCACAACTCCAGAAAGCCTGTGGCAATGGATTCAGAGGAGGCCCACAAAAGAAATCAGATGGCTGGAACACCTCCTGTAAGGAAAGGGTAAGAAAACTTGGACTGTTCAGCCTGGAGAAGAAAAGGCCCCCTTTCAATGCCAAAAGGGGGCCTACACGAAAAACAAAGACTTTTTTTACCAAGGCCTATAGATCTGTGTGGTAGATTTCTGATCCTTTTTGCTTCAGACATATTTACTTTCAGAATCTATGCCTACACAGTGTATTTATAAAAAGCTTCTCATAACAGGCAAGTTATGAGGAAAAATAACTTGCAGGTGAAAAATAAGTTGGTGATGAAGATTGGAAATGGTAACAAAGGTTAGTCTGCCAAGAAAACAGCTGTTTGAAAGATTGATCTAACTTGCCTTGGTATTCTTAGGCTTTCTTTGAGAACAGAGAGCAGATAAAGAAAAGAATTGTGAGGAAAAAGCTGATAGCATTAAAATAGTCAAAGTGTTGCTTATGCCCCCCTAATTGTACACCCAACAGAACAAAACAATTACAGCATAATATATCCTAGCAGAAAAGAAGTGTGGAATACAAGAAAAAAAATTCCTATGAATATATAGCTGCTTTTTTTATAAGATCAAATTAAAAATATCACTTTTTGAAAGTAATGAAATGTTTATTCAGTTTGGTAAAAATAAGTGGGTCTTTCCCTTTGCAGGGTATAACTACAGTAACATTTGAGGTTCCAGGAAATATAAGAGAAGAAAACTTAAATATCTTTATTCAAGTAAGTAACATGTCATTGTGAACTGAAAAATCATAGTGGATTGTTATAGCAAATCATCCCATGCTACTGTGTTCATGAAAATATTTTTGCCTTTCAAAGAATCTTCTCTGGGAGAAGAATACAAAAGATAAGGCTGGGCGCACCATGGATGTCATAAGACTGAAGGTCAGTCAGAAGTGACCAACTTCTTTGTTTTGTGCTTTTCCTCTTTTACACCTAAAAACTGTGGTATGCTGTTAGTTACAGACCTAACAAAGGCACTACTGGATCACTGCGTCAGAGCAGACAAAACAGAATAGTAATCTGTAATTGTTTTGTGCAGAGACAGTTTGTTATCTACTGACTTGTGGAATGGCTTAGAAGGAGATAGCTGACAAGGAAGCAAACATTCATCCTGCTGGATTTGAATTGAGAGGGGAGATGTACAGTCCCAAACATCACTGACAGAGTTAATAATCAGGATGTAGTTAACTAGTTAATTAGTTCGGGACCTGCTGAGCCACTTGGATCCTCACAAGTCCATGGGACCGGATGGGATCCATCCTAGGGTGCTGAGAGAGCTGAGAGACGAGCTGGCCAAGCCGCTCTCCATTTTCCACCAGTCCTGGCTCACCGGTGAGGTCCCAGGTGACTGGAAACTGGCCAATGTGGTCCCCATCCACAAGAAAGGTCGGATGGAGGAACCTGCAAACTCCAGGCCAGTCAGCCTGACCTCAGTGCCAGGGAAAGTGATGGAGCAGATTATCCTGGCGGCAATAACTGCACACCTGAAGGATGGCCAAGGGCTCAGGTCCAGCCAGCATGGATTTAGGAAGGGCAGGTCCTGCCTCTGCAACCTGATCTCTTTCTGTGATCAGGTGACCCGTCTGGTGGACGTGGGGAGGCCTGTGAATGTGGTCTACCTGGACTTCAGCAAGGCCTTTGACACCATCCCCCACAGCAAACTGCTGGCTAAGCTGTCAGCTCGTGGGTTGGACCACTACACTTTGTGCTGGGTTAGGAAGTGGCTGGAGGGCCAAGCCCAGAGAGTGGTGGTGAATGGTGCCACATCCAGCTGGCAGCCAGTCACCAGTGGTGTCCCCCAGGGATCAGTGCTGGGCCCCATCCTCTTTAACATCTTCACTGATGATCTGGATGAAGGAGTAGAGTCAGTCATCAGCAAGTTTGCAGATGACACCAAGTTAGGAGCAGATGTTAGTCAGAGGGTAGAAAGGCTCTGCAGAGGGACCTCGACAGACTGGACAGATGGGCAGAATCCATTGGGATGGTATTCAACAAGTCCAAGTGCCGAGTGCTGCACTTTGGCTATGGCAATCCCATGCAGTGCTACAGGCTGGGGTGGAGTGGCTGGAGAGCTGCCAAACAGAGATGGACCTGAAGGTGCTGATCGACAGCCACCTGAATATGAGCCAGCAGTGTGCCCAGGTGGCCAAGAGGGCCAGTAGCATCCTGGCCTGCATTAGGAATAGTGTGGCCAGCAGGAGCAGGGAGGTCATAGTGCCCCTGTACTCTGCTTTGGTTAGGCCGCACCTTGAGTCCTGTGTCCAGTTCTGGGCCCCTCAGTTTAAGAAGGACATCGAAACACTTGAATGTGTCCAGAGAAGGGCAACAAGGCTGGGGAGAGGCCTTGAGCACAAGCCCTGTGAGGAGAGGCTGAGGGAGCTGGGATTGTTTAGCCTGGAGAAGAGGAGGCTTAGGGTGACCTCATTGCCCTCTACAACTACCTGAAAGGTGGTTGTAGCCAGGAAGGAGTTGGCCTCTTCTCCCAGGCAACCAGCACTAGAACAAGAGGACACAGTCTCAAGCTGCGCCGGGGGAGGTTTAGACTCAAAGTGAGGAGAAAGTTCTTCACCGAGCGAGTCGTTCGTCATTGGAATGGGCTGCCCAGGGAGGTGGTGGAGTCACTGTCCCTGGAGGCGTTCAAGAGGGGATTGGACTGGCACCTGGTTCCATGGTCTAGTCATGGGGTCTGTGTTGATAGGTTGGACTCGATGATCCTCGAGGTCCTTTCCAACCTTGGTTATATTGTGAACTAACTTTTTCATTTTCATCTCCATTGCTTTGGAAAGTTCCATTTGTCTCTCATAAATGTCTCCTTACCTAGGGACTGAATACTCTGGTTAACTATCAGTACTTACAGTAGTTGCCATAATATGCAGAAACTGAATTTAGCACAGAACAGCTGCATAATACTATCTATGGTCTGCACTTAACAACGTTTTACAGTCCTGTTGGACTGTACTGTTAATGATGCAGCCATTAACTATTCATCTGCGTGGGCACTTCCATGTGTTTTTCAGTTGCATGATTTTGAGAGGACAATAGGTGACAATTTAAGATTTATTTTCTTTTACTTTGTACCATACAGCTAAATCAATAATAATAATAAAAAAAGAGAACCACATCTGTCATTTAATAGGCTGTAAGAAATAAAAGCAAATATGCTCTGGTTTGTTTTCTGAGACCACGTCTGCATCCTGGATAGCAACCTAATTATTTTCATATAATTGGAAGAAAGGTTGTATTCTTGCACTTTGAACAACAAAAGAAGAGTACCTTTGTCTTCCCCTTGCTGACAAATAGAAGAAAATATCCACTGGTGCATCTTAAGCTGTCTGAAGACAGTACTGCTGTGCACAAGTACATTTTCATTTTACTGAGCTCTGAAATCAAAGTAATTCTTCAGGAGGTCTGTGGCCTGTAATAAGTAGTGTGCTGGCCCTCAGCCACAGAGTTACACCAAAGCAAGTAGGTCCTTGGTAATTACAGAATCAGTTCCAAAGTTTGTTGCTTTTATATCTTACCTGCAGTCATTATCTTTTTAGCAGTAATAATAGTCATAGAATTGCAACTAATGTATCAAATGCAGACCTTTTTTCAAGAAATATTCTCAACTCTTTTTGTTTTTTTTCTTTAGAGAAGTATAAGACAGGTACTACAGAATGTGTTCCACTAAAGTAGTTTATAAAGTTTTAAATGAAGTGATGAAAACTTTCAGTACAACTTCCGACATGTAGGTTAAAGGGTGCGCTTTGACAATAGTCCTCCCTAATTCTGTTGCTCATTGTTTTACTCCACAAATGCTAGCTTGATCTCTGAAATTCAAAGATTCCATTTCAGAGTAGTGAATATGATAAGCATGAGAGCTTAATCAGAATAATCTGAAATCAGACAGCTTTGCTCAGTTTACATCCTCTTCACTGTCAGTCATGGACTCGTATGTCATACACCATATATATACTTAAAATGAAATAGTAGCTGGTGACATTTTATTTGTGCTCAAACATGCTAAGTATTGGCCAAATGAGGAACAGAAGGCAGAGTCTGTTACAGTGTCATTGCTAGTCCTAACAAAACGAGGAGATGTGAGAATGTTGTGAGTAGAAGTTGTTGTACTACATAATTATTTTGACGAATTGGTGCATAGTTGCTAGAAATATTTGCCCCTGCTTGGTCTAGTTTCAAGAGGTCTTTTTCCCTTCATGTATTTAATTTTTAAAGATGTGTTTATATATCCTAACAGTTATTTTTCTGATAAGGGACTGGTATCTATTCAAGGCAAATCTCATCAGGTGATAGTCCAAGGTGTCCATGAACTGTATGATCTGGAAGAGACAGCAGTAGTCTGGAAAGAAGATGAAAAAAGAACAAATAGGCTGGTCCTAATAGGTAAGAGAAAATTGCATGCATTTGATTTTATGAAGATGTTCTTGGATGAGGCAGTCCTGTGACTTGTCCATTGTAAAGCAATTGGCCTAAACTGGTCAGAATATTAGCAGTGACTATGCTCAGCATAACTTTCATTAGACGGTTTATCCATCAAGGCCTCCTGCAATTTTATATTCCAAGCTGACAGGAATCTAGGACTACCATTTGTAATGACCTAAAAATAAAATTAAACAAAGTAGAGTAAAATACTATGTATTTGTAAATTACGTTGACATATTTAATGTTTTTTTTTAAATGCCATAGTTCTAAAAATGGTGATGGGAATGGTTTGAATGGTTGATCAACTATTCAGTAACTGTGATGAAGGTGATTCTAGCTGTTAAAATATACAAAACCTGGTTTGTTTCTGAAAAGCTTGTTATTTTTTGCTTTGAAAAGTGTTTTGTGACCAGAAACCTCCAATTTTTCCTTCTCTCCCATATTTGCTGAAGTCTGTTGCCTGTAAAATCTAAATTTATCCTTGTTACCTGTACGTTAATGTTAATACTACATTTCTCATTCCTTGATACAATAAACATTTTCTTTGCTGAGAAGACTGGCAGATTTCTATTCAAATGTGGTTTATGTAATACATTGTAAAATATAGTTGGCTAATACATTTCTCTTATAGGCAGGAATTTGGATAAGGAGACCATCAAAGAAGTATTTGTAGCCACTGTGACAGAGGAACAAAGAAACAGTTGACATCAAGCTACCAAAACCGAAAAAGATTAAAAGTTTGTGCTTAACCCTGCAAGTTTTGTATGGCAGAAGAGACTGAATGAAATGCAGTACATTAGTTTGTTTCCCCCCTTTCAGTTCACACATCAATTAAACCTTGAAGTCTTCCTTAGAATCATGCCGAAGATCAGCTCTTACAGTCTGGAATCAACCACACATAATTCTACTGGTTTGGATTTGCCTTAAGCTATGTCAGTAACAAATTGTACCTGTACAGAAATGCAGATAGGCAAAAGGCTGTTGGTTGTATGTGAAGTAATACAGTGGGAATATGGTTAAGCACGTTTAAAGCCCCATGCTTTTTCCAGCTGTTTTACTACTGTGTATGAAACAACAGTGATTATGACCAATGATGTAATTGCATTCAGAAGTATTTAGTGTTTACTATTAAACTGTCTTCTATCTTGTTTTGTGTTTTTTGAATGTATACGCCCATCTCAGGTACTGCTAGACCTGTTGTACAAATGAAACTAAAAATGTGTAGGTAGCAGAGGCTCAAGACCACACGGGATGCATATTGGCTCCATGACAGCTGTGAATGCTTCAGTCACATAGCCAAAGTGTTGACATGTAGCTGACCTCACTGACCTTCTACACCATGATCAGGACTGGGGGGCTGGGTGTAGCACATTTAGAGTGCTCTGCATGATCTGTTTTGGGGTTCTCTGATGCTGGTTTTGGGGGTTGAAACTTGGTTTGAAACTTTAACCTTCGTGCTCATTGCTTTGGTAATTTAGACTTTAATTTCTTGCCCTGTACCTTCTTCAATAGTCATCATTAACATCCTAGCTTTTGAGAGATATGGTGATTACAGCTGGTGACTACATGCAAGAAGATAAGCTGAAGTGAAAAATGTTTCAAAACAATTCTGAGACATGTAGCAGATATTCTGAAGAGTGAACACCTAGTTACAGTGCTACATGAGTGCTTGCTCTGGATAATTAGAAGCTGTTTCCAGTAGTAGTTGTGTGTTATTTGTCATGTACCTAATATTTGCTTGAGAGGATAAAAGGTGCATCAGGCTGAAAAAAAAAAACCCAAAGAGAAACAAATAAGGCCATTTCCTTATCAGCAGACTTAAAAAAACTCTGGCTTTGCTTCTGCTAACATACATTAGTTTGGAGTTTCTTTCCAGAATGCTGAGGAAGGAGGCATTGTTAATCTTTCACTGCCAGGAGCTGGTGTCTCCTTGGATTAATATAAGAAATGTGTCCAGTAACATAGAGTTCTTCAGTCTCCCAGTGGATACGTTAGCAGACATGACTTCATTCCTCACATCATAAGTGGTTTTAGGTAGCTTGAAGAACTTTCCAGAAATTAATTATTTCAGTAAATCAAGGCAGAAAGAAAGAACAATCTTCTTACCATGTTGCCTTCTGTTTAGAAGTGTTGGTGGTGTTTGAGTGGGATGGATATACTGTTGAGTGACATTGTGACAGTTTCCATTTGTGACCAAATCTCTCCACATGGAAAACTTAAACATATTCCCACACTGATAGATGCTTTGGATTGCATAAATAACACTTGGTCCTGCATGGAAAAGTCAAACAGTTGGCATCAGTGTTATGGATTGAGTTACAACCATGTAAATGCAAAATCGTGGATAATACATTTGTATTTATTGCTGCTTATACTTAATTTCATCATAAAGCAGTCAAATATCTTCTGTCTTGTAAATGCCTCATGTAAGTGAAGAACTCTGTTATCTTCAGAAGCATTTAGCTCTGAAGTGCTGAAATGATCAGTCTAATTGTCTATTTGAAAAAAAAAAAGTTCAGAGATATAAGAGCTTCAGCCACAAGCCATAAAGCAACAAACCATGGCTGTTTTACACTCCTACTGTCATAGTTTAGATGCTTATTTTTTATATTTACTCACCAACCTCGTGCTCCAGAATTCTCATGGTGACTGTCAAGGTAGTGAGGGGAGGTTTGTTGCTGTAATGGAGCATCTCTGCAGCTGGGAATCTTTGTGTAAATCATCTTGCTGTGACTCATACTCTGTAGGACTTGCCCTGCACTGCTTCAGTGGTGGTGTCAGAGGAACTTCACTCAGTGTGCACAGCTTTGTCTCTCCTTGTCTCCTGTAAACCGCCTGTGTATTTCTAGAGAGCCCCGGGGATGGAGAGCAAGCAGAGAGAGAACATGCACTCCCCCTCATCCTTGCTACCTGTCAGGATCCCTTGTCCCCTCTATTCTGTTCACGCATCCCAACACTGGTAACACTGCCAACGGCTTGCCCCTTCATCCTCCCCAAAAAGGTGTTTTCTTTTCTTGAATATTTATTTAACTGTCTTTTCCTGGTCTGTTCTTTCACATCCAGCCAGGTTTAGATCAAGCCAAAATGACAGAGCTCCCATAAAAGCTGTCTTTAATGAACTTAACTGCTGGGTAAGTTTAGTATTTGTATTAGTTATCAAGGATAGCCTTCACCAAGGAACTGGTTCAAAATAAGGTTGTGGAGGAGGCCAGAGGGAGCTGGTGGGCACTGCTCAGTTCTGTCCTGGGGTGGCAGTGGTGTGGATGATGGGTCAGCCGAGGAATGCTTGGGATGGGTGTGAGGTGGTGTCTGGTGAGGAAAAGTATTAGGAATTCTCCCTATATAGGGTCCCAAGAGTCACACAGTAAGCAATGGGCTGCAACTTCTCAGAAGGAAATAATGACTGCTGTGGGTGTGGGGCAACCATCCACACACATCTGGTACATCCAACCTAGTAAGTCCCTGGATAACCAGATGTGCTAAGCACTAAGTACGCCTTTGGTATCAATCTCATCAACAAAACCTACATGTTTTCTTCCCTAGCAGAGAAGTTTCCTTGCTACAAGCAAATTGCAAGGATTTGATCACCTTTGCGCCCTCATTAACATGAAAAGTCTACAGAAATTGCCTTTCCAAAACATCATTTTCTCCACTGTATTCTGTTTCACATGTTGAACTTGAAAATAGCAGAAATTATCTCCTTTTACTAACCATCATGCCACATCTTTACATCAGCTGTCATGTTTAATAGGAATTGCCCATGGAGATAGATGAGGCTTGGTTTATGGTTTATTATGCCCATTAAAATCTAAGCCATTCTGAGCTCACTAGATTTTACTAGATTCTTATTTTCTAAACCTTAAATATAATGACCTCCCTCCCTGCCTTCCCAGTGTGCTGGAGTGGATTGCCATCCATGTCCTGTCCCATTCCCCACAGGCAGAAGGGACAAGATGGATCCCAGCCACCTGCTGTCCCCATGAGCTACCCTGCTCCTTCACTGCTTTCATCAGTCTGGCCACCCTGTGGAGCCAGCAGCAGTGGCATCTGTGCTTCTGCATGGGGCACTTCCCCTGCTACCAGGAATGCTGGCCCAAGAAGCACCAGGTTGTTTCTTCTTCCTCCCTCACAGGCCCACATGAACATCATTTTTGTATGCTGGCTACCATGCTTTGATCTTCTTTCACTGCTTTTCAGCTCCACATTGCATCCCAATTTACTATATACATTTACAAATACTAGATACCATGCCTTTGTGCTCTTTTCTTAGCCTTAAATCATGCTTAAGCCATGTTCAGCTTTTTACTGTTTTAAATGATCATGGGTGATGCAGGGGGGTCTCTGTGCTAAGTCTGTGCCGAGTCTCTTACCAGTCCATTACTGTACTCCTCTATGCTACATCCTTGTCTCCACTTTTCAAGGCCACTGATAATGTATCAGGCATGTTTTTCTATGCCATGCTATCATGTTAACTGCCATAAATATCTTACTCTACACAGAATGGAAACTTGTTACTGCTAGATATAAAAAACTGTGGTTGTAACATACAAGGACAAAAAGAGTCAAATTAGCAATAGAACCTGGTCAGTTAAACCAAGTAACACAGAGCAAAACTGTTGTTCCAGACCAGGCATGACAAACCTCAGCTCTGAGGCCCTGCATATTCATTACCAAGCTTATAGTCTGTTACTGGCAGTGCCATACTGCAGAATGACATGGGTTACATTCACATCCCAGTGCCCTACATGTAATCTTCCCGTTCTTCCAAGCACTGACATGAGGACAAACAGAGCAAAAAGAAAGTCCAAGGATGGTTAGGGCTAGCAGCTTCACAGAGAGGTGTCATGGCTCCAGTGCAGCTTGGTCTCAATCCTTCATCCACAGACATACATGGAAATTTTAGGAAAAGAACTGAGCTGTAACATATAAGTGCCAGGTTCTACACACTGGTTACAACAGCCCCATGCAGTGCTACAGGCTGGGGTCAGAGTGGCTGGAGAGCAGCCAGGCAGAAAGGGACCTGGGGGTGCTGGTTGATAGTAGGCTGAATATGAGCCAGCAGAAGGCCAATGGCATCCTGGCCTGTATCAGGAATGGTGTGGCCAGCAGGAGCAGGGAAGTCATTGTACCCCTATACTCAGCACTGGTTAGGCCACACCTTGAGTCCTGTGTCCAGTTCTGGGTCCCTCAATTCAAGAAAGATGTTGAGTTGCTGGAACGTGTCCAGAGAAAGGCAGCCAAGCTAGTGAGGGTTTGGAGCACAAGCCCTATGAGGAGTGGCCGAGGAAGCTAGGGCTGTTTAGCCTGGAGGAGAGGAGGCTCAGGGGAGATCTTATTGCTCTCTACAACTACCTGAAGGGAGGTTGTAGACAGGTGGAGATTGGTCTCTTCTCCTGGGCAGCCAGCACCAGAACAAGAGGACACAGTCTTAAGCTGCTCCAGGGGAGGTTTAGGTTGGATGTTAGGAAGAAATTCTTCACAGAAAGAGTGATTTGCCACTGGGATGGGCTGCCCAGGGAGGCGGTGGAGTAACCATCACTGGAGGTCTTTAAAAAGAGATTGGATGAGACAGTGCCACGATTTAGTTGATGTTGGGTGGTAGGTTGGATTTGATGATCTCAAGGGTCTTTTCCAACCTGGTTAATTCTGTATTCTGTATCAGATCAAGTATCAAGCAGTCTAGGACATGTATTGCTTGTTAAAAGATATGTAAAACAGTTAGCATTTGCAATTACTTATCAATAATGGTCTAAAGTGTAGTTTTATGGCACTATTTCCAGTCTTTGAGCATAATTTGGAGTCCAAGTGATCTTACTGTCCTGACTGTCACACTGCTTTCTTAAAGTGATCTGTTGTGCCTTTTTCCATTTTGTCATTGCAATCTGTTCATCTATAAACACAGTTGCTTTGTTAATTGGCTTCTTTATTGCTTTCTGTGTACTGTTCTTGTTTGAAACTTCTTTTTAATAGGAAGGATCAGCTAATAGTAATTTTTATGCTCTTAAAACTGCTAAGATACTGATGTTTTTATTATCTCATTTTCAGTTAAATGCAACAGGAAGGACTACAGTTCTTTAAACTTTTTTTCCAGTGCAAATATTTGTTTTAATTCACAATAGATTGCTCGGAATCTCAGTCTTGAACGTTACTTGTGGCAAGTGTTAAAAAATCTCTCACTGCTACAATTATGTGCTGTGTAAACCAACATAATGCCATTGTAATGACATAACAGGGCCAAGGAGCCTGGTTGCTGCATGGATACACTTGGTGAGCTGCAGCAGGGCAGAGCAGAGCAGACTGTGCCAGCCTTCTGCACCAGTGAGTGTTCCAGTTGATCCTTCTTCCCCTTCTTCTCCCAGCTGATCGTTCCTGCGCCTGTTCTCCCAGCAGTTTTCTTAGGATGCACTGACATGGTGTCATGGGTTGAGTTGAAATCTGCTGCTGTTGTTCAAAACCATCCTGCTTCATGCCAGCTTCAAAATGAAAGTGCTGGCTGGAGTAAAGTATTATTTGGGCTTGAAGTTCAGAATCCAGCATGAGAGGCTTCCTATTCCAGTTGCTGCTTTCAGGTTGCAGTGTTGGGTGTCTGTGTTGTTTTTTTTTCCCATGAGGATGGTGGCAGGATGGGTGCAAGTTGGTTAGCTTCCTGGCTTAGGGTTGAGTTTGCTGTCTTCTGCTACTGTTTCCTGCATTTTGCTGTGATTTTTCTGCAATAGGCTAAGGTATTGTGCGTTGTATTATCTCATTTATATTAAACTCTCATGTGTGTTTTTTTCCTTCACTTTGTGTTGTGGGGAAGCCAGGGGTTTAATCCATTACACATAGTCACTTTGGGGGGGAAAAAAAACCCACTAAACAAAACACAAAAAATGGCATGGTGTGAATAGTTACTGCTCCTCTTCTGGAGATACCCATCCTCCTTGCAGGACGTCCCCAGCCAGAACCAACTGAATCACTTCAGTGCCACCCTCAACCATGTAGGTCAGGTCACCCTGAAGATCAAACAGGTCTACCACTGGGCTGAAGAAGTTTTGCATGGACTGATAAAAGCATTAACCTCATCTGATGAACATTTTCAACTATGTTCAACATTTTCAACTATTTCAACAAAGACAACATTTTCAACTATGCTAACTGAAAGCAGTGGTCTACATTACAATTGCTTGGGTCAGTACAACAGCACGTTTCTTTTAGTGGCATTGTTGGCAGGTGCCACGGTGGTTTGTTAAAACCAGCTTGTCTTATGGAACTTCTCTTTGTCAGAAGAGAGCTTAAAAAAATAATAAAAAAAAAGACTTCTCAGAGGCTACATGCTAAAATATGCTTTGAAAACCTCTTTGATTTGCTGAAGAAATGAGATTTATTTTTCTGCACCCTGACTACCTTTGCATGTAGATGCATTGAGAGCACTATCAGAAAGCCCAGGTTTTCTGAGTCCTAGAGTCTGAGTCTTTTCTGTATGCAAACCCTCATCTAGGGGGCAAGATTTGTGAGGAGGCAAGGGATGGCATGCGGCATGAAAAAGAATGTGCTTGCACATTTTCTGTACATAAAATGGACTGCCAGACTTTCTAAACAGAAAAGTGTGCAACACTTCCATTAAGCCTTTAAGTTTTGTAGTTGCATTATTTTTTCCGCTAAAGCAGCTTGTTGCTTTTTTTGCTTTTTTTTCAGAGCAGGAAAAGAGTCTGTCCCCAGATCTCACTCACCATCAGTTGAGGGGTCAGATGAACCTTTGTCTGGAACAAATTAGTGCTTAATGTTCAGGTGATGTGCCAATTCCTGTGCAGTGTACTGGCAGTCAAGTATTTTTCTGTGAAGGACAGAACACAGCTGTGTGTCTTGGACAGGAATGTCGTCTTGTATGAACTGTTGTTCCTTTTATCCCAAGTCCTTTGGAAGGGGAAGACATTGTGCTGCTGTGTGCTGTGAGGCTGAGTGTTTCCCAAGGAGGCATTTTGAGTGCTGAGTCTAATGTGAGCTACCCATCAGTTAGGAATAGCTTCCTATCATCATTGGATTACTATTTGCATATGATGGTTATGTAAACCAGTTTGGGAACCTTTAGTGCAAGAGAAGCAGCAGCAAACGAAAAAATCAAGTTGTAACCCCATGTCTTTCTATATATATTTTTTATTTGGTTTATAGCATTAAATACCTCCAAAATGTATTTTTCCAGCAGGCGAGTGAGTCAGTACATGTTACAGTAAGATCCAGTGTTACCAGCATCCACCACATCTTGTGTAGGATGTGAATTTTGCTCTGAGTGAAAAAGAGCAGTCACCTCGTTGCCAGCACAGGGTTTTGCCTGATGGGGACAGTGAGCTTCAGTTAAGGACAGCAGCCAGCAAAGCAGTACTATGGCTTTTCTTGGATTTTAGGGAGTAAGCTGGGGCCAGTATCAGCATATTGATGTTGTGGTAGCACTGAGAGGCAGTTGTCAGTCCTGCCTCCAGCATTTTCACCTGCTCTTGTTCCGTCCCTGGAAACACCAACTGGGCCACTCTGTTTAGTAAACAGTGACTGCCCACACGCACTGCTAATTCTGAAACATCTCTGGGTTTCATGTGTTGAAGTCCTTCATTTCACCTGCACTTTTCTGTATCTTCCTCTACAATCTTTTCCAGGAAAGTCACTTATGTTATTCAGCACCCTCTGAGTGTCTGTATTCATGAGTTCCTTATTTCAGCCAATGGCTGATTTTGGGGAAGGGGGGAAAATCTGAGTTTAAGAACTTTAAAAATACCCTTTCATTACCCAAACTTTAAAAAAGTTTTGCTTTCAGTTTTATCATAAAACTGTTATTCAGAAATCCAGCTGTGAAGCAAATCTTCTTGGAGTAATTTGCTCAGCTTTCATACGAAGAAAATTTATTTTTATGTGCCTTTTTTTTTATTATTATTAAGCAAATAGAAGAGCTTGCTTCTTTGTGGCTGACTCTTCTTGTTGCCATAGCTCTGCCTACTTTACAATAAGCCCTTCTTCTATATTTTTTTCCCTGTAAAAATTTTGCCTTTCTCCTAGAGATACATTTATGGCAATTCCTTTCCCAACACAAGGAAAGGCTAGTTAGCTGAATTAAGTACCCATTTCCTCTAAAATCTGAACTTTGGTATTAGTCTTTTAAGACTGCTTGTTTTCTAAAACACTCTTGATGCTTTCCTCACACTTGTATGGCTGCCATCAATGTATCTGGGGTCATCAGAACAATGACTGTATTGATATGGCACTGAAGCTGTGCTCTTTGAGAAGGATCCAGTCATAGTCATAGAGTAACAGTAACAAAATCATAGAATCATGGAATGGTTTGGGTTAGAAGGGACCTTTAATGTTCACCTAGTCCAACACCCCTTCAGTCAGCAAAGACATGTTCAGCTCGTTCAGGTTGTGTGGCAGTTCAGGCTTCCTGGATTGCCGCATAAGTTACACCTTGGGTATCCAGAGTGTCCAATTCAATAAGGTGGACACAGGAAGCTGTGTACTTCATACCCATAACGTCCTGCACCCCATAAATCTATTTGCAAAGTCTCTCACCTCCTCTTTCTTCCCTCTCTGCTCCTGTGGGAGATGTTCCCTATCAGGTAATGGTGGGGGAGATCTCAAAAGCCTCTTAGGCTTTGAGATATTAGGCTAGGCCTAATGCCAGGAGGAGAAGCAGGGGGGAGCAGTTTCAGACCTGGCCAGCTGAGACTAGTCTAGCAGTTGGGGAGGGGGTGGGGGGGGGCGGGGAAGAAAGAGCCCTAGGGGTTTTGGGTGTACCCTTAGGTGGGCAGAAGGGACATGTTGGGGACCTATAGGGAACTCTGTATGCTTTGGGAATATCCTTTGTCACTGCGCTTGTAGCTTCTGTAAAACACTCATTGCTTTCCATTTAAATTTTCCATCACTTTTGCAGTCTATTTTTGTGTCATGCTTTTGCCCCTTTTAGGAGCAATAGAGGATCTGTCCAGCCTCAAACCAGGACAGGTTGCTTCTTTGTAAAAATTCTGCTGCTTGTTCCTGAAAACAACCCTATGGGTTCAGCGTCTGACTTAGTGAAACTCAAACCCAACAGTTTCTGGAGCTCTGGCTTGTTAACAAAACCAATTAACAGTTCAGTAAGTGAATTTTACTCAACAAAGAACTCTGATGTTAGCTCCAGGGGTACAGATTTTGTTTCCAAATGGTGGATTTATGCCAGCTCCTCCCTTAACACAGGATTTGTTTTCCTCTTTTTGCCTTCTGATAATGGAGTTGCTCACTGGAAGGAGAGTGAAACCGCAAGCGAGTATTTGCTGCCATCTACTGGTAAGATTGATTTTAGCAGCTGCTCGTTAGCTCTCTGCAACAACGCGGCTTTACTGTTCTCCTAACAAATTTCTGTATCTGATTTTGGGTTTATGCTTTTTTTCCAGCTAGTAAGCGAAAGGATTTATGAAGAGTAAAAAGCCTCTATCCTTTTTGCTGGTGATTCAGTCTAAAAACATGGTGATATTCCTGCCCCCCACGCAGTGAAGCACTTCACTGACATCTTTGCAAGACTGAATCGTGATGTCAAGTGTGCCTGAGAGGATAAACTTTACCTTTACCCTGTAACACTACAGGATGAGGGATAAATTTAATCACCACCTTCAAACACAGAGAGTGAGTGCTATTTTTCAAGGCTTTAAAAAAAGGAATTAAATTTAAAAAAAAAAAAAAAAAGAAAAAGAAAGATATTCTTTGTGCCACAGGGTGGATGAAGATACGTGAAATCTTGAATCATTATTCACTTCTGTAATAGATCATGCATGGTGTGCTGAGTTACATTGCTCAGTTTCGCTGCATGAATTTATAATTTGAAGAACTGTCAACTAAGGCACTCCTGCTTTGCATCACTTAAAGACAGCTGCACTGACAGCTGTTAGATGGCACATGTTCTAGACAGGACTGTCCAATAATACTGCAAAAAGCCCAGGAAGACTGTAAATGTCAAATCCAAGGTGCTGTATTCTGCCCAAGGTCTGGCTTGCAAGAAAGGATGCATACAGTACTGATGAGAAATAGTAGGATGGATGAGTAATAATGCTATTCCATAATACATCCTTGTCTGAGGGACAACACTAAGGAAACGTAATATGGAATCTCTAAAGGCCTTCTTCCAAGTTTATGTGAACCTTTTTTAACTATCTGTATCATAACGATGTCTGTTACAAAGAAGAAAGTTACATTGTGTGTTTTCAATTATGATTCTAGCCTTTTAATCATGAATGTGATCTCATGAAGACTGAAATACAAGCTTGTAAAATGTGGACCACAATCATTTGGACCACAGAACAATTATTTTACAGCAGAGATAGCTTTGTCACTGGAGAAAAGTCTAAAATAATGGTTCTGAAACCCCAGGAAACTGCCACTTTGGCAGGGTGTTTGCTGATTAATCGTGTGGCCCTGGGAGAGGCTGGAAGGAAAGTGACATCACTAACATAATCTGTTTTAAAAGAAAAACCTGGCAGGCAATGGCAAACAAGAGCCAGTCAAATCAGCACCCTCAGTAAAAGTGGTAGGTTGAAATACTTCTCCATCTCTGTGCAAGTGGTGAACTGGGACAAAAGAACTTGTACTTCTGGAGTAGAGAAATAAAACAGCAAGTTAATTCTCCAAAGGTAGATGCGGACTGCAGGTATAAATACATACATTTACTCAGTGTCTCTGGCAGTCATAAGGAAATGCCCTACCTAACACCTGCAATTGATACTTCATTCTATTTTAGTTAATTTTCTAATGCACCTGTTAAGAACAGCTACATTAATTTTCCATAGTGTATAATTTTTTGTTTGTTTGTTTCTCGTACACCTTCACAGAATCTAAACAATAAAATCTAAAGTGACCCTGAATTTATCTGAAGCCAGATGGAAGCTCAAGCAAAATTAGAAGCAGAAGACAAACCAAGACTGAAAAACCAGTTTGTCTGAACCTGCACAGAGACATACATCCAAATGGATATTCCTAATTAAACCTCCTTCAGGGCTTGCAGGTCATGAGAACTGAGAGAGAACCTCTCAGAGATGAGCCAGAGGGTGTGGTAGGTTACAAAACAAACAAACAAACAAAACTCAACAACAACATCAACAGCAAGACCAAACAAAACCAACAGACTTGCGGATAGACACTTAAAGAGCAAAGTTTAAGAGAGACCAGACATGCACACAGAAGGGGGCACTGCTTGACAACATTCCACTTTGCTGGTGGCATAAGGACCCGGATGCAAATGCCTTGCAGCATCCTGGAAATACATCTTTGACTCATTTTGTTCGATTTTATTTTTTCCTGGATCCAAAAGTCAATAGTTCTTTCAGGATTATTTTTATAAGTATATATGTTACATTATATATGTATATAGTATATGTGTTATATATGTTGTGTTTTATGTCTATGTAACATCATTGGTGGTCAAAGAAACAATCACAGATTCATAGATTGATAAAATACCAGACTGGAAGGGATCTCAAGGATCATCTAATCCAACCTCTAAGGGTAAGAATATAGTTTAAATTAGATGATGCAGCATGCTGTCAAGGTGGGCCTTGAAACTGTCTAATATAACAGAATTCACCAAGTCCCTTGGGAGTTCACTCCAATGTCTAACAGTTTGAATGGTGAAAAACTTTTTTCTGGTCTCCAGTCCAAATCTCCCCAGTAGCAACTTGTACCCATTGGCCCTTGTCTTTACCATCAAAGCCACTTGAATATGGAGAGGCTGTTCAGCAGACACAGTATATTGCTGTAAGAACTTGTTCTTCTTTTCATCAGCTATAGTCAGAAGACAAAGTAAGTTTCATGGCAAAATCCATGGTCAGCTAGAGTTTATAGTACATATACTGATAAAATACTTGGCCCTTGACATGAGAGAAAAATCCCAAGTACTTTGATCAACAGAATTCCCCAAAATGGCAGGGCCAGAAACAGCAGGCAGCAAAGGCTTAAGTCAACAATGCCTTTTTCAGTGGGTATGAAAACAAAGTAAAACCTTAGCAGCTATGCAAAGTGATCAAAATATGCTATTTACACTTATTGAGGAATGGCTGCCATTCTGTCTGGCACTCTGTCTTAAAATAGGCCTTTTTAATCCCGAGTTGTCAAAGTACTTTCTAAAAGGCCAGTGAACTTGATTGGTGAACTGAAAGGCTTAAAATATGTTGTGACTTCTCCAACAACTCAGAATAAAAAACTGTTATTAAAATTCCTACCCCCATTCCAAGCTGCTGGGTTTGTCTGTTGCTTTTTCCTTTTTTCCTTTCTTTCTTTCTTTCTTTTTTTTTTTTTTTAATTATTTAATTTAATTTAATCTATTTATTTATTCCTGAATAGTTTTAGTTTCAAGTCTTTGTCAGAGACATTGTGATTCAGAGCAGGGCTGATGATGAGATGATGATTTGTTTCTCCTACCTTGACACAATATTGTAGAAATTGGAATGTATAAGATAGCAAATCCCTGTACCAAACAAGTACTGCATTGAGTTGGCCATTCAGTTGGCAGTATCAGTAAGACATATTTGCAATGGTGATTGAACATGGCATCATCTGAGCAGCCTGGAGGGCCCAGTCTTGTGTCAATTTCATTGGATGTAGTGGTAGCACCTATGTCTCATATCACTAAAAATCAGACCTGAATTCATAAAATTGTTTTGGTTGGAAAAGACCTTTCAGTGAAATGCCACTGGGTGACATGGACAGTGGCATTGAGTGCACCCTCAGCAAGTTTGCTGATGACACCAAGCTGTGTGGTGCAGCAGACACACTGGAGGGAAGGGAGGCCATCCAGAGGGACCTTGACAGGCTGGAGAGGTGGGCACAAGCCAACTTCATGAGGTTCAATAAGAGCAAGGGCAGGGTCCTGCATCTGGGTCGAGGCAATCCCAGGCACAAATACAGGCAGTGACTGGCTGGAAAGCAGCCCTGAGGAGAGAGACTTGGGGGTGCTGGTGGACAAGAAGCTCACCATGAGCTCTCAGTGTGCACTTGCAGTCCGCAAAGCCAATCAGATCCTGGGCTGCATCAGGAGAAGTGTGGCCAGCAGGTCAAGGGAGGTGATCCTCCCCCTCTACTCAGCCCTGGTGAGACCCCACCTGGAGTACTGTGTCCAGTTCTGGAGCCCCTATTACAAGAGGGATGTGGAGGTGCTGGAAGGTGTCCAGAGAAGGGCCACAAGGATGATCAGAGGGCTGGAGCACCTCTCCTATGAGGACAGACTGAAGGAGTTGGGGCTGTTCAGTCTGCAGAAGAGAAGGCTCCGAGGTGACCTAATTGTGGCCTTCCAGTATCTGAAGGGGGGCCTACAGGAAGGCTGGGGAGGGACTTCTCAGGATCTCAGGTAGTGATAGGACTAGGGGGAATGGAATGAAGCTGGAGGTGGGGAGATTCAGGCTAGATGTGAGGAGGAGGTTCTTCACCATGAGAGTGGTGAAACCCTGGAATGGGTTGTCCAGGGAGGTGGTTGAGGCCCCGTCCCTGGGGGTGTTTAAGAGCAGGCTGGATGAGGCTCTGTCCAGCCTGATCTAGTGTGGGGTGCCCCTGCGCATGGCAGGGGGATTGGAACTAGATGATCCTTGTGGTCCCTTCCAACCCTGAATGATACTATGATACTATGAAAGCTGCTGAGAGTAGAACTGCTTATGGGATTTGTGTAGCTGTGTAAGAGAATTTGAAGCACATCCTCATGTATAAATTTATCAACATAATGTTAATCAGGTACTGGAAAATTTAAGCATTTATTAAAAATCACAAGAAAACCCATTCCTTTTCTTCAGCTTTTGTGCTAGAATGTTCAGGCTCTCTAACTTTCCCATGCTTTGCACTGCTGCAGGGAAGGCTAGTAAATGTGTTGTGTTTTGTTGTTTTATTTGTTTTTTTTTTTAATAAATAAATGTGTCTCATACGAAATAGCATGACTTTAGGAGTCTGAGTTTTGTAAGGTATTACAAGAACCACATTAAAAGAGGTGCAACATAAACTTTTGCATGGACTTATCTTGAGCAGATCCTGAGTTTGAAGAAAATGCAAGAGAACACTTCCCCCCCCCAACCCCCATATTCTTCAGCACCAGTTGTATAAATGATGGGGGTGATGGCAAACACCTTTGGAAAATCGTCACTGATTGTCCCTCTTAAAAGTATGTTCTGGGAATGTCAGTGTTTTTTCAGAGTTTTTAAAACTGAATCAAACTGAAACCTTTTATTCCAGATGTTGAACCTGTATCACCTATCCATATGAAGAATGTAGTCAGTCCTTTGTCTTGAAGACTATTACTTTGTATCTTACTTTGGTCCTGTGTTTTCCTTCATTTACCATTTGGAATTTATAATCTGTTCTTCCTGATGCTTTCAAATCTTTGTTGCTGCTTCCTTGTTGAATACTTGCCATGGAAGATACTAGTTATCTGGTTCCATTTATGCTTTCACTGATGCAGACTTTATGTCCTGGCTTCATTACTGGCAGTGCCCAAAATTATTTAAGATCTAACGTCATCTATAGCTGGCTCATGTTTACATTAGGTATGTGACAACTGGCATTTCCATACTGAAGAATTTTTCCTTTTGCAATTTAAAATACTTTGTGAATCGGTACAGATTTAGGAGGCCCAACAAAGGAGAAAGATGAGATTACTGCTTCCTCTGCTCTGATCCTCCATCCTGGGTTTATCCAGGACAGGGTTTATTTTTGCCTATAGGAAGCTGTGGGGGGCCACACCCAGGATAGGCAGCCAGTAGGGTATTCTTTACCTCAAACATCGTTCCTGGTGTGATGAATGGAGTAGTAATTCGTGTCAATCAGATGATTTTGATTAAGATAAACTTTAAAGCAGATACTCTAAAGCAAATGTATGGATGGGCTAAATAAGAATATGGAACTAGAAAGTGAGACAGGGATGTTTTATTATAAAATGTTCTTTATTACATTATTTGCCTTTGCTATTATTGTTTGTATTTTGTTTGCTTTATTATATTTATGTAGAAGCCTGAATAGTAGAATGAAATACTAGGGAAGCCAACAGCTTGTGTGAAAAATAGCCTATGTAACAACAATAAGTTGCTCAAGGATGAGTAAGGAGGACAGGTTGCTACAAAGAATGTGAGAGTGATAACACAAGAAATAGTTGAAAGAACTGGCAAGCAACCCCAAGAACTCTGCACATAACCTGATTGATGTACTGACTGTAGCAACAGAACTAAAATGGTTACAACCACAAGGACTCTGCATGCCTCTCACCAGCAGGTGCTGACCAGAAGATTACATCATTGAAAGACCACCAGAAGGACAAACTAATTTAAATAAACCCACCTTTTATATGCATATGTATTAGGAATAAGGTATGTAAATGAAAATTAGAGTGTGTGTGTGTGTGTGTTGGTGGAGTGCAGTCTCCCCATGCACCCAGTGCTGTTTCCTTGCCTTTTATTGCCTTAAATTTATCTTTTCAAAATAAAATTGTTTTAAATAAAATTTTAATTGGCTTTGTCATTAATAACACTGGTATATGAAGGAGAAAGGGGAGGCTGGCCTAGCTGGTTTTGGCAGGAGGCAAAGTGTCTGCTGCCTTGGTGAGCGTGTCACATTTTATGTTACTTGGATTATATATTACTTTTTACTATAGTTTTAATTCCAATTGGTAAGTTATTCTTTGAATTATTCTATTAAACCCCCCTTACCAGGGGTTTTAATTTTGCTCCAAATTTCTCCCTTGCTGACCTGCTGAGGGGAAGGGGTTGCGGGGGGACAGTTGTGTGAGCAGCTTCATGGGGCTCAGCTGCAACTGGGCAAGAAACCACTACAAGTATATAGAAGTTATAGAAGAACTTATTGAAGTTCAATAAGAGCAAGGGCAGGGTCCTGCATCTGGGTCGAGGCAATCCCAGGCACAAATCCAGGCTGGGCAGTGACTGGCTGGAAAGCAGCCCTGAGGAGAGAGACTTGGGGGTGCTGGTGGACAAAAAGCTCACCATGAGCTCTCAATGTGCACTTGCAGCCCGCAAAGCCAATCAGATCCTGGGCTGCATCAGGAGAAGTGTGGCCAGCAGGTCGAGGGAGGTGATCCTCCCCCTCTACTCAGCCCTGGTGAGACCCCACCTGGAGTACTGTGTCCAGTTCTGGAGCCCCTATTACAAGAAGGATGTGGAGGTGCTGGAAGGTGTCCAGAAAAGGGCCACAAGGATGATCAGAGGGCTGGAGCACCTCTTCTATGAGGACAGACTGAAGGGGTTGGGGCTGTTTGAATTGAATCTAGCCAGGGAGATTAAAGGGAACACTAAGAACTTTTACAGGTATATTAATGGGAAGAAGAAGACTAGGGAAGGTGTGGGCCCCCTCAGAAAGGAAAATGGTGACATGGTCACAAGTGATGAGGAAGAGGCTGAGGTACTTAATAACTTCTTTACCTCAGTCTTCACTGCAAGGGCCTCTAGCCACACTCCTGATGTTATGGAAGTCAAGGCCAGGGACGGGGAGGAAGAGCTGCCCATTGTAAGTGCAGATCAGGTTCGTGATCATCTGAAGAACCTGAAAGTGTTCAAGTCCATGGGACCCGACGGGATACACCCACGGTGTCACGGTCCGGAGACATTAGATGTCTCGGTCCGGAGACACAGTTCTTTTAAATATTCCCGTGTTGTGAAATTAAAGGCACAAACGAGGCCAAAGTATCAACAGCTAGACTATTTATTACATAAAGTGGACATAAGAAAGGAAGAGGGAGAAAATAAAGAGGGAGAGAGACGAGAGATAGATAAATAAAGTGGACATAAGAAGGGAGAGGGAGAAAAGAGAGAGGGAGAGAGAAGAGGAAAGGAATTATATTACCACACCCCTCAGCCCCCCCAAGACAGTTAAAGGTGCTGCAGGAGATGTTGGGTTTGTAGAGAAACCGTGGTGAGGCTTTTGCTGGAGAACAGCTGTGGTCCTCTGGGGAGATGTTGGGTTGATACAGGAACGGTGCTGAGGCTCCTCTGGGCAGCCTGGGCCTGTAGAGAAAGGGTGCTGAGGATTTGGCTGGAGCTGTGGTCCTCCGGGCAGCTTCTTTTCTCCGGAGCAGCATTGTCCCAGCTTCTCAGCGGCCTGGCCCGTCTCCTGTGTTTTCCTTCATCTCCGTTTTTTCTCCCCGTTTTTCTCCTCTGTTTCTCTCTTCTGTTTCTCTCTACAAACCAGTAGTTGCTCCAGTCTTTTATACAGTTTTTAGTCCTTAGGTATGTAGTCAAATATTGTCCCTCAGGAATTCCAGTGGCAGGAAATCTGTGTGTTTGGGCAAGAACCTGGCTGGAGGGGGGGGGAAATCTCCGTCTACCGTCTCCATCCAGACAAGGTTCAGGAAACAGGTGGAGATTATCTTGCCCTAAAGGTGTGATGGCTGGGTCCTTGGGTCCATTGTTGTAGTCCCATGTTATCACGATGCAATCACAAGCTGATTTGCATCCAGGATTGGTGGACAGGATTCTTTCCACCTTCTTTCCAGTGGCTCTGCTATCACTTTATCTTTGTTGACTCACATAGAGAGAGACAAACTTATTAGACTCTCACACACGGGTACTGAGAGAACTGGCAGAGGAGGTTGCTAAACCCCTCTCTATTATATTTCAAAAGTCATGGCAATCTGGTGAAGTCCCCACAGACTGGAAAAGGAGAAACATTGCCCCCATCTTCAAAAAGGGTAAGAGGGAGGAACCAGGGAACTACAGGCCAGTCAGTCTCACCTCTGTGCCTAGAAAGATCATGGAGCAGATCCTCCTGGAGGCACTACTCGCTCAAAAGAATAGTGAAGAGGTGATTTGGAACAGCCAGCATGGCTTTGCCAAGGGCAAATCCTGCCTGACCAACCTGGTTGCCTTCTATGAGCAGGTGACAAAATTAATAGATGAGGGGAGAGCAACTGATGTCATTTACCTGGACCTGAGCAAAGCCTTCAACACTGTCCCGCACCACATCCTGGTCTCCAAACTGGTGACACATGGGTTTGATGGGTGGACCACTAGATGGATAAGGAACTGGCTTGATGGCCGCACCCAAAGAGTGGCTGTCAATGGCTCCATGTCCCAGTGGAGGCCAGTGACAAGCGGAGTCCCTCAGGGATCAGTCCTGGGACCTGTCTTGTTCAACATCCTTGTGGGTGACATGGACAGTGGCATTGAGTGCACCCTCAGCAAGTTTGCTGATGACACCAAGCTGTGTGGTGCAGCAGACACACTGGAGGGAAGGGAGGCCATCCAGAGGGACCTTGACAGGCTGGAGAGGTGGGCACAAGCCAACCTCATGAAGTTCAATAAGAGCAAGGGCAGGGTCCTGCATCTGGGTCGAGGCAATCCCAGGCACAAATCCAGGCTGGGCAGTGACTGGCTGGAAAGCAGCCCTGAGGAGAGAGACTTGGGGGTGCTGGTGGACAAAAAGCTCACCATGAGCTCTCAATGTGCACTTGCAGCCCGCAAGGCCAATCAGATCCTGGGCTGCATCAGGAGAAGTGTGGCCAGCAGGTCGAGGGAGGTGATCCTCCCCCTCTATTCAACCCTGGTGAGACCCCATCTGGAGTACTGTGTCCAGTTCTGGAGCCCCTATTACAAGAGGGATGTGGAGGTGCTGGAAGGTGTCCAGAGAAGGGCCACAAGGATGATCAGAGGGCTGGAGCACCTCTCCTATGAGGACAGACTGAAGGAGTTGGGGCTGTTCAGTCTGCAGAAGAGAAGGCTCCGAGGTGACCTAATTGTGGCCTTCCAGTATCTGAAGGGGGCCTACAGGAAGGCTGGGGAGGGACTGCTCAGGATCTCAGGGAGTGATAGGACTAGGGGGAATGGAATGAAGCTGGAGGTGGGGAGATTCAGGCTGGATGTGAGGAGGAGGTTCTTCACCATGAGAGTGGTGAGACCCTGGAATGGGTTGTCCAGGGAGGTGGTCGAGGCCCCATCCCTGGGGGTGTTTAAGACCAGGCTGGATGAGGCTCTGGCCAGCCTGATCTAGTGTGGGGTGTCCCTGCCCATGGCAGGGCAGTTGGAACTAGATGATCCTTGTGGTCCCTTCCAACCCTGAATGAAACTATGTTCAGTCTGCAGAAGAGAAGGCTCCGAGGTGACCTAATTGTGGCCTTCCAGTATCTGAAGGGGGCCTACAGGAAGGCTGGGGAGGGACTTCTCAGGATGTCAGGTAGTGATAGGACTAGGGGGAATGGAATGAAGCCGGAGGTGGGGAGATTCAGGCTAGATGTGAGGAGGAGGTTCTTTACCACGAGAGTGGTGAGACCCTGGAATGGGTTGTCCAGGGAGGTGGTCGAGGCCCCATCCCTGGAGGTGTTTAAGAGCAGGCCAGATGAGGCTCTGTCCAGCCTGGTCTAGTGTGGGGTGTCCCTGCGCATGGCAGGGGGGTTGGAACTAGATGATCCTTGTCCTCTCTTCCAACCCTGAATGATACTATGATACTATGATACTAGTTGCCTTCTATAGACCTAGAATTCCTACAGCTGCTTCAGTGGACTAGTTTACTCAACCTGTTGGGCCATTCCTACTGTAGCGGGTATAGTGTCCTGCTGTGAAGGTAGCAGTCTCTGCCAAAAAGATGGACAAGTAGCAGACAATTGTATCTTAAATTGTTAGACTCTCATCTGCTATGAACCACTAAAGAGTCTGCAGGGATAAAGCTCAAAACCACTGCTGGGTTCCTCTGGTTACCATTCATCAGGTGACTCTCACTGACTCTTAATGAGCTGTTTGTGTAACACGCAAAAGCATTTTAACCCCTAACTGTCTGGTCACCTCCTGTCACGAAGCTACTCTGTTGCCTTATTAAACTCTGATACTCCACTGTGCTTCTGAGCAGTTTATGAGAAGACTCCTGCTCAGGTGTGGGACAATACCAGGGATTTCTTAAGAATTCACATGTAAGTTATGTGACTATTTAAAAAAAACTGTCCAGCCAATAGAGGGGGCCCAGCAAACCGTTTTGTGGGCTTACTGTGAAACAAGTGTTTGGATAGAAAGTTTCAGCTGATGTTTGACAGTCATAGACATTTGTAAACACAGCCTTTATATTAGGAAATGCCAGGCATGTCCACAATTGCCAGTGCCACCACCTCTGCATTTACTTCAAGCAGAGTGAATACAAATGTCAATGGACCGAAGTCTCACCACGTCTGTATGAAATGCCTTACAGTTTTTTAAAGGTGAAGACACATTCAGAGGGTTGCTTCTCCTTATAGGGTTAAAAATCCTGAGCAGACCACTTGCAGCAGACCAGCATACTACTTATCTTACAGTCAGACCCTTCCTTTAGTACAGAGCCTCTGCTGTGAAAAAATAAAAACAAGGCTCCCTCTTGTAAGCTCGCTTACTAGCCAAACCCACTTGCTTTCAAGCAATAGAGGCTAAGATAAAATTAAAGCACTTGTTTCTTCTTCGTCTGTTTTTCAGGTTTTTAAACTTGCAAAACGGCACACTACCACCTCTCGGTCATAATACAGGGACCGATTTCTCTGCTACGTGTGGGTGCTGCCCCTGTTCTCAGCTGAGAGGTGCTGCCGGAGGGGACAGAAGCCGGCACGGCGGCCGCCTTGCCGGCGGGGGTCGATGAGGACCGCTCCAGCGCTGACAGTGCGGGGTTACCCCGAGCAAGTGTGTCGTGCTAGCTCGCCCTCTTTCCCCTGCCTCCAATTACATCTCTGGCAGGAGACCGTGATGCTCGGCTTCACTTTCCAGGGTTATTTTTGGACGGGGCCGCTGCACGCTGACGGCAGCGGACTGGCAAACCCCGGCCCTCCTTACGGGCGCCGAGGCGCCGGCGGGGGCCCTGCCGGGCGGAGGAAGGGGTGGCGCGCACCCCTCACCCGTGCCGGCTCCCCCGCGGCGCCGGTGTCCCGCCGATAGGCCGCCGGGGGCTAAGCGAGCCCGTCTGCGGCCCCGTGGGGGCCCGCCGTGAGGGAGCTCGGCCCCGCGCCAAGCCGGAGGCAGGGGAACGCCTCTCTGCTCCCCATCACTGGCCAGGGAGCCTGAGAGAGGGGCTGCAGCTTCCCAGAGGAGCCACAGCCGTCCGGGCGGCAGCGGCCGCCGTCATGGAGAGGACTCCCATCCCGGTGCTGACGGTGCAGACTTCGCCCTACGAGGACCAGCGGCCGACGGGCGGCGGGGGGCTGCGGCGGCCCACGGCGCTCTTCGAGAGCCAGCGCAACTACCTGCCCAACTTCGTGCAGAGCCTACTCTCCTCCGTCGATCTCCGCGACCGTCAGGGCTGCACCATGGTGGTGGGCAGCGACGGCAGGTACTTCAGCAAGACGGCCATCGAGATTGTCGTCCAGATGGCCGCGGCCAACGGAGTAAGTGGCCCCCTCACCTTCCCCGCCTCCCTGTTAGCCGCCGCTAGCCGGCCTCTCACAGCCGCCCCCCGCCCGCCTCAGCCGGGTGCCCTCCCTGGCCACCCTCTCCGCGAGTTCCGCGCCCTGCCGGCACCGGCTCGTCCCTGCGGAGGGAACGGGGTCTTGAAAGCTTTTAGTGTCATAACCCGGGTAGTGCGGAACATACGAATAAAGATAAAGCGTACTTGGCATGCAGCTGTGCTTCTGATGCCCGAATCATCCGGTGCCACCCGTATGGTCTTTAGGCAGTACAGGTAGGCTGTAGGGTGGCTAGTTTTGTCTGCGTATAATGGGGATGTGATAACAGGGACGTGATAACCTCGGGAGACTGCCGTCCGTGCCTTGCTGTTTCACGCTGTAACAGACTAGGGTAGAAGTGGGAGCTGAAAAATGCGGTTGACTCGTTGACGGCTGGATATGGAAAAAAAAATTTCTGTACTGAAAGGGCAGCGAGGCATTGGAGCAGGAGGTGAGGCTACCCAGGGGGGTGGTGAAGTTATACCCCTGGACGTGTAAACAAGGCACTTCGGGACATGGCTGAGGGTGCATGGTAGTGTTGGATTGGCAGCTGTATTGGGTGATCTTGGAGGTCTTTTCCAGCCTGTGGCTCTATCATTTTGCAGGAGAAAACGTAGGAGAATTAAAAATATTTGGGAAACATGGGTGTCAGCCATGTATCTGCTGCTCAGGATCTGCTGAAAATGTTAGTGGAAAGTGGTATTGAAGCAAGAGGGATTCAAAATTTTGGCTGCTTAAGAAGATAACTGTTATCTATTGTTCATTTGCAAACAAGTTGTGAAATGCAAGAACACAACAGTGGCAGATGGATTTATAGCTTTTCTTGCTCCCTTTTGAAAACAGGAAAGAACTTGGGAAAAAAACTGATTTCTGATAGATACATGCACATTCATGTGTCAATATGTATATACAGAAAGCTGGAAATGCCAAGCAATACACTGGCTTGGAGTTTCTGCTTCAGAGCAAAGATGAAGCTGCTGTCTTTCATTATGATGCTTAAATTGATTCTCTGGATCAGGCAAAATAAATGATATAATTTTATAGGTTTGGTTTGTGGGTGTGGTTTTTGTATGTTTCCCCCAGAAGCTCTGTTATTTAAGTGCAGGCTTGTTTTCTAACCCGGAGATAATTCAGCTTTGTATGTGTCTGAATTTTCTCTGCTGACTTTTTGTTGCATGCATTCTATGTGCATTGGCCAGGCTGTGACTAGTATTTAAAATTAATTTGTAAAGCATGTTCTCGCCAAGCTGATACTGTCAAGCAGATGCTGGGTGGTACCTGACACATCAGAGAAAACTGACTGTGTTATGTACTGGCTACCTTTTGCAAACTTACCAGTCATAGAGGGTGTGAGGAGGACTTTTGAGTGGCACAGTGGTGATGGTGGAAACACTGGTAAGAGTAGTGCAGTGGTGTTTTGTCCACAGTGAGCGCAGAGCAGCAAGGTGATGCGTGGGGTGTTTTGAGGAAAGTAGGACAGGGCCTGAAGGGTTGGTTGCTGCACCCCAGCCCTTCCTCCTGTATGGCTTGATGCAGAAAGTCTTGCCACTGGAATTGTGACTGTCACTGAGGCAGGATAAGGTGCAGCAACAGGTAAAGCAAAAGCCCTGAAGCAATAGCTGTCCTGGCCTGCACACTGGTAGGAGCCACAGAGTGGGTTACAGCCACAAAGTGATCACAAGGAATGAGCTACTGAGGAGGACAAGAAGTTCAGCAATTAAAAGACTAGGGGCTTCTCACTCAGGATCCTTGCCTGACTGTTTTTAACAGCTAGCATGCCTCCTTCCTGCAGCTTCTGTAATGTTCTCTATTTTTCTCTGTTTGCTGTGAAGATCAGGTCCTTTTGACCTTAGGAGATTTCCAGTTTCTAGCACCTTACTGTAATAGTGCATCCCCTTTCTTAAGTTACTGCAAGTTTCTTGGAAACACAGTTACTCCCTAGTGTTTTCTTAAGCCAAAACCCAAGGTTTTTGACTCAGAGTTCCTGCAGATATGTAAATTCAAGATTTAAGCATGATACTCTTACTAATGACACGGTCATAAAAAATACAGCAGACAAGCTGGTAGGGTGCTACTGAAAAGTCTTCCTATTTTCATGTGCTAATCTCTGTCCCCTTTTTATCATCTTCACCTTGTTCATGCTCACCCTCATTTCTGTTAAGCACACTGTAAGTGCATGAGTTTCACATTTCCTAAGTGAATACCATTTATATATTTTATTCTTTAACTGTTAAAATACATCAACTGTGAAAATACCTGAATCTCCTATTGCTCAATGCTGTGCTACATAAGTAGGAGGAGAAGAAAGGAATACTCCTGGGAGTAAAGATTGCTCCCTCTGGATGAGCTTAATGTCCTTAGAAAACATGAAGCCAGTGTCACAAGGAAAGAAGTGAGCTGGTGTAGGTAGGATCAGATGAAATTTGTGGAAGCCTTGATGTTGCATTCAAAACATATAGCCACTCCAGAGTGTCAGGAAAGTGCTGATAAATTGCACTTGAATCTCCTTCGTGGAAGACACATGCTGTTATGGTTAATTGCGCCTGCTGAGTACAAAAATAAAAGGGATTTTCTATTATCAACTGTAAATGTATTGCCCTTTAGAGTTGCTAGGTTCCCCTTGTTCTGATTTGGTGACTCACCCTGCATTCCCCCTGTGTTAACAGCCTAGCACAGTTGGCACAGACACCAGTACAAGGAATGAGATGAGGCCCTCTGCCCAGTCAGCTGCCAGTGCTTTCCCTGCCTTCTCATCTTTAGTCCCTCTGGCTCATGCCCTCCAGGGGCAGGTTGGGGTTGCAGGTATACTCCTCAGCTATAGGCTGCATAGGCTTTTACTGGTGGCAACAGCTACAGGCTGGTCTGTGCCATGCAGCTGTAGTCAGCACATGCTCCACCAAATCTTTCTGTTCAGAGCTGAAGGTGGGACACCAGGGTTGTCTTTCCATGAGTTGTGCAGCTGGGGCTGCTTGGGGGTAACATGGGGGTAAGTGACTGCATGTCATGGGAGGGTGGAGAAGTATGAGGAGAACCATGGTCTTGCACCATTCTGGGTTGCAACAAGCAGTTTTGCAAAGTGGGGTAGTAGGAGAGTACTTGAGGTTGTATTTCCCTTTGCACTTGTGACTTGTCAATAGTAGTGTCCTTGCACCTTGATGTTTGGAAGAGCTAATGTAAAAGGCTCCATTGTTTACAGTTCTACTACAAATTCAGTGCAGGTATTCCATTAGATCCATCACCACCATGGATGTGATGTGTCATTTTTCATATGTAGTCTTAGGTTTAAATTGAGAACTTGCTGTTTGTGAGCCTCTGTGGTAATTCAGAAGCTGATGATCTTAACTCTATGGAAAGTCATTGCAACATCCTAGAGTGATCCTAGAGTCCAGTTAGTAGTGCTGTAGAAGTGCGAGGTGGCAGAGAACTTCCCAGTTGTCTCGTTTATAATCCCATGTTGTTTTTATTTTCCATGGTCTTCTATGCCCTACTTCCCTGCACCTGTGTGACTGATACATGCTACATGGAATGTAGCACTCAGTCATCCTTAGGATACAATAGCAAAAGATAGGAAGCCACTGCCCTATGTTCTCTGGGGTACAGTCTCCTTACTTCATGCTGTTTCAAGTTTAATTGACTGAAACATGTGAGAGGTTACTGGCAAAAATAATAATTAAAGAAAGCATTAAGTGACTCCATGATAATCAACTGAATCGTCTGAAAGTGCACAGCTGCAAGTAGTAATATTGCATAAAAATGTTCTTGTAAAGTACTTGTTAGGATGACTGTTCTTTCAGCTGCAACAGTTTGCTGAGGATCATGGTCTTTGTTTCTGTTGTTACTACTAAATGCAGAATGGCAAAATTATATGCCTATGATCTTGTAGCCATGCAAGTTTTTGAATTCCAAAGATAATCCTTCCATGCTTTGAAACTGTACAAGACTTTTCAGAAGGATATTAATGGAACTTTAATTGTAAGTCAGTACGTGGTCATTGTTTGGTTACTGTTCTAGGCAGATTGTGAGAAGCCTGTAAATGAAAGTGTTCATTATTTAACATTAATGAAAAGTGAGTTTAGAGTGTGGTTTAGAGACTAAATGAACAACTTCTGGCCAAGAGAGGATGAGACTGCATTCTTGTCACCAAAGTGAAGAGAGCAGAGGAAGATGAGTGGTATGTATACACTTCTAAGATCTGCACTGTCTCCAGGGAGTTTTGTGAAAACACCAAAGACATTTGCATAAAATTAAGCCCTTTGCAGTATTCAACTCAAATGTATCATTGACTTAATTTCACTTTCAACATTCTTGAATACTGTGTTAGAATTATAAGTAGTACTTCTAAGTAGTATAGAAATAAAAGCCTAGTGACAAATGCTGAAAGCAAAGGGAATAACTTCCGTTCATATTGATAGTGAGCATCCAGAAAATTGAGAAAACTGGTTTGTACAACATCTGTTGAGCAGGGGGAAAAAAAAAGAGAGTATCACTAAGAGATAGTGCCAGATAATTTGTGCATTCTGAATGAATATTCTATTTACTTTTAAAAGCACCTAGTTTCCATGTGCATGAAGGCAAAATCTAAATGTCACTAGTTTAGATTTAAAAGTATAGAGAATGTGTACATTGCAAAATGTAATTCCTGTCATGTTCCTTCTGCTTACCCATACACAATACTCTTTTAAGAACTGGCAGCAATTCCTGACAGCTGTATTTGGAAGATTGAGTCATTTGCCTATCTTTCTACATACTTCATAGTTAAAAAAGGAAGAGGCAATATTCAAACCAAACATTATCAGTATTTATTTTCACCATGCTTTTCTTTCCGTAGTAGAGCTATATGGGTACACTGGTGTGTAGACTGGAAGAGAGTTTATTAAAGTCTATTTTCAAGTGTTCTGTGTTTTTCTGAGTTCTTCAGTAAAATTGACAATAGACAATACTGGTTAAATGACAGCATAAATGCAGCAGTCTTGCAAGACATGTCTTGTTGTCCAAAAGCTGCTTTGTAGACTGAAAAGGAGTGATAAAAGGACATACTCAAATTCAGAACAATTTAGACAAAAAAATTCTGTTTCTTTTTCAGATAATTTACATGGCATTGGTTTAAATAAAACTAGTAAATTACATGGCTAATGGAAAGTTTTTTTCTCTTAAACTTGATATTAGAAGTGTGTCAAAACATGTTCTAGTGTTTTTGGAGGTAAAAGTGTGTCTGTTGTCGTTCAGCCCACAGCCACAGAAATGCTGCTGCTCTAAAAAAAAGTCTCCCTTGTTCCACAATGTAGGAATTGCGTTTCTGTGGTAATGAGCAGGATTGTATAGAAAGTATTTTTTAAGTAGTTTAGTATTTAAAAGAGTTGAAAAATAAAAGGTAAGCATAGCATTTGGGGATTTAAGTGTTTTAAAAGGTGGGAAGAACGTCACATAAATGTAAAGAAATCTGATCAGTGAGACAGATACCAGTTCTCTAGTAAGTCAAATACCATTTAATTGTCTGCTTCACTTGCCTTGGAGCTAGCAGTGGAGGAAATATACCTTTATTGTTGCTCCTAGGTCTGTAAATTATAATAAACTGAGAGATTTACAAATACATGTGCTGTAAATTACTGCCTAGTTTTGCTGTGAGGAAGAAGCAGATGTTTTAATTCTCAGTGAAAGAGAAAGCATAGTCCATGCTTGATGACTATTAGCAAAAACCTAACTTTGGTGTACTTTAAGAGTTGCAGGAAGTCAATGCAGAAATACATACTTTTAAAAATTAGAACAATTCAAAAACCCAAGGCTAACTAATCCACTAATTCCTTACT
This sequence comes from Melanerpes aurifrons, assembly GCA_011125475.1. NCBI lineage: Eukaryota > Metazoa > Chordata > Aves > Piciformes > Picidae > Melanerpes > Melanerpes aurifrons. The sequence goes on from WWNC01000003.1 coordinate 3,587,190, forward strand.
TTTCTGAAATTATTTGGAATGTAATTTCTAAATAACTGATAAGGGCCTTACACAAACACTGTTGCTTTGCCACACAAACAGCAGAGCTATCAAATCTCACATAAACTAGAGAAGGAAATCAGAGGCTGAACTCAGTCTGCTTTTAGATGGGGAAGGATTCAGTATTCTGCCTGTCTACCTCCCTGCCCCCTCCCCCTCCTTCCCCCTCCCCTCCCTCCCTCCTTTCTCCCCACTCCCTCCCTCCTTTCTCCCCCTTCCTACTCCCTCTGTCCCCTCCCTTTCTTCCCTTCCCAAACTACTGCTCAGTAGTAGGTGGTGGGATTTTGTTTGATTGGTTTTTAATTGAGGTTATTTTGGCAATATACTTTTAAGCTCCATATTCACCTGCCTCCCATTCTCCTTGTTTTTTTTTTTTTTGAAATTGGAACTTTAGATTGAAACTGCACATCATGTCAAACATATTGACTGTTTAATAACACCACCTGAAAGTTTTTTTTAACTGTAGGAATGGTGAGAACTTCCCCTACTCAGCTGTGCCCTGGGAAACACACCCTCTTCATCTGGAATAGCTAAGGAGTCACTGGTGGCTAAAGGGGCAATACTTTCTATAGTGCAGGACATCCAAGGGGAACTTGGTAATGGAGATCCGGCTTGCAGAGACTACACCTCCTAGTGTGTACTAGTATTTGTGATTGCTCTGGAATTCTGCTCCATGGAAGGCAATTTCTTTGTTTTGTACTAGTGAAAGCCCCACGTCTACAAACTGCATCCACACAGCCCAGAATTACGGTGATGTTTGTGGAAATACTCATCACCATACCTGAAAAGGGATGATAGCAGGATTGTTGCCCAGCTCCCAGTATACTTGGGAGCATTTCAAATTACTGCCATGGCTGTGCTCTTGCTTTGTTGTCAGTACACAGGTCACTGGGGTTACAAGTGTCAGGGTAGAATACTTTTTGTCAGCACTCCACACCAACACACAAACAGCTTGTGTATATAGATTTCTCTGCAGGAAAAAAAAGAAAGGTTCCATGCTAGGACATGACAATGTATACCTCTATGCTTGCATGTATTTATTTATTATTTTCAAAATTTTAGTAGTATTCAGAGTACTTTGACTTCCTTTTCCATCTAGATTGGCAGATTGGTTATTGGACAGAACGGTATCTTATCCACACCTGCTGTGTCATGTATCATCCGAAAGATCAAAGCAGCTGGTGGAATTATCCTAACAGCTAGCCACAGTCCTGGGGGACCTGGAGGAGAATTTGGAGTCAAGTTTGAGGTTGCCAACGGAGGTAGGTGTTTCTTTCTTTTTTTTTTTTCCCTAATTTTTTTTAGTAACATATTTTGACATTTTACCTCGGTATGATGAAAAGAAGCTGACAAAGACAACCATCCGACTTTGATTACGTGGTTTTCATTTATTCTGTTAAAAGGATAAAGATCATATGGACTCCTCTCTTTTTTTCTTTTTTTCCTTTTTTTTTTTTCCCTTTTCCCCCAATAATAGGAGTGTATTCGTTGACATGAGTTTGTACAATAAGTGTTAAAACGTTCATTGAAGTCTTTATGGTAGCTATGAGATTTTTGAGAGGCTTGCCATCCCATATTTGTAGCTTTTTACATAGTCTGCCAGATGATTGTAACAATTCTGGTACTTTTACAAAGATGCCTGTGAGGGAGCTCTGTTTCGCTTAGGTTTCTGTGTTGCTTGTCTTGACACTTAAAGTGTCTAATTTCAGATGTGCTGTAAGCAATATAGCTAGTTGTCTTCTATGGAAGAAATCACTTCCCAGTTTTTCAATAGTGGAATTTGTGTATGCAACTGATGTCATTTTCCAAAATAGATAACCTAACACATGTAAGTAGGTTATATATAATGTGTGTTTTATGCTGCAGACCTGTATACACCCATAAAACATCACAGGGACAATTGCTTATATCTGGTATACCTCATACATGTAGAATAAAGGGGAAAGTTCCTTTAAAATATATTTCCTTCTGCATTGTGAACCTGGGATGGGAATTCTTCTCCTGTGTCCCTTATTTAATTTGGAAATGTGGATGGTTAAGCCAGTGTGTTTTTATAAACAGAATATGCTTGAATGCGGGTAAGAGTTGGTGGGGCACTCTTTTCAGTTGTGCTTTGCCTCTCAAAAGCAAATAGGCTATTTAGATTTAAGTATGAACTTCTGAAGCAGAGTCAGAAACTTCAATTGTCTATGATCATCATCAGGGTCATAATGAAAAGTAGTTGGTTTAAGTTGCAGCTGAGAAAATGTCAGTTAGGTATTTGGCAAGGCTTTTGAACTAAAAGAATGATAAGGCACTATGACATATGACTATGATTAAGCTCTTGGGGATCTACAGTCATGCTCACTCTATTTTGCAGATCCAGGTTAGACAGAGGTGGGTTTATTGCTGTAGGAGAGAACACAGAACATCTGTGGGATCTTAGGTGGAAATGATCATAGGCAGTAGAATCTGTCAAGGCTGATCTGCAGCTAATGGGATATCTCATCACCCCTTGGATGGGTTTGGATTAGATGAGTAAGAAATTTTGGTTTTGTAAGCCAAGTGAAGAGTTAAGTGACTATTAGTTATTGTACTAGCTTAGACCATCTAGTACACTGCATCTGAAATGGAACACACTAATTTTCATGGTAAAGCCACACTGAATGTAGCAGTATTGCTAGAGGAGTGGGAAGGTAGCACTGAGAAGACATTGGGTTTGGATTTGAAGACAAAGCACAGAGAGTAAAGGAAGTGATTTTCAGAGTGGAAGTGTGGCTTTAATATAAGCAATGAAAATCCAGACAAGCCAGAAAGGCCTTTTGTTGTAACTTGCACTACCTATGGCATAGCTCATCTGGTGATTTTTGCATCAAACCTGCAACTTTTATTTGAAAAAAAAATAAATTAAAAATGGAGCAAATATTCAGGATTTGAGAATAAAAGTATCGTGCAAGCAAGAAGTGAATTCTGTTTCTGAATGACATAACTGTTCCAAGTCATAATTGGTTGTTAAGCAATTAATTTGACTTCTAAGAAAGTTACATTTCATAAAGCCATTGGAGGAAAACTGCAAGAGGACAGCGCAATCACACTGAAAAGAATTTTTAAAAATTGTAATTAATAACATCTGTTCTTTTAGTGAGACACAGGTTTAAAACATTTTTGAAAGAAATGGAAGGTGAAAATATAGGGTGCTACTCTGGGTGCCATGATTTACATAGGGTATTTAAATCAATCACTATCCAGAGCATGGGGAATAAGGGAACCAGAAAACCCACAGCCTTGATCCTTTGGGTTTATTGCTCAATGAATGACATTTTTTTAACCTGCATGGAATTTTAAAGGAAAGCCTGTCATACAGCAGCAGTTTCTGGTGTTTCATAGGACTTTCTGCAAAGGCACACTTGCAAAAGTGAGACAACTTTGCATTTCAGATTATTTGATTATTTCTTTGTTTGGGTTGACTCTGACACATTCAGAAAAAAAAATGTTTTCTGTACGCTCATGTTCAAAGTAGGGAAACCTTAATTTTAAACAAACGACCCATCATGTTCTGTTTTCTTTTAGGACCTGCTCCAGATATAGTTTCGGATAAAATCTACCAAATCAGCAAAACTTTGGAGGAATATGCCATTTGTCCTGATCTTAGAGTTGATTTATCACGCTTAGGCAGACAAGAATTTGATCTGGAGAACAAATTCAAACCTTTCCGAGGTATCAATGCATGCTTTTATGCATGCTACATCTGTTGATTTTAAATACTAGAATTGCTGAAGAATGATAATGGGTAATTATTTAAGCAGAACTTCAGGTCTTCGAAATGCCTTAGTACAGGTTCCGAAATACTAGGCATTATGGGTAAGTCTTGTGTTTTTTCACCTGTAAAGAAACTGCAAGCCTTTAGCCAAACACCTTTGCCAAATATGTGCGCTTAGGCTTGCTAGCTGTTAAATACCCACACATTAATGATTTTGTACTAGGATTGGTTTGTTCATGGAAGTCTAATTGACGGGAGAGTTAGTTTATGAAAGTCCCAGCTTATTCATTCTTTGCGTAAGTTTTCTGAAAAGTTGTAGGATATGTGAAGCACTATACATCTGATGACTCCAAATGTAAACAGAATGCTTAAGCACATGTTTGATTTTAAACATATGCATACTTTTATGCCTACACTTAATTTAAATTGAGCAAACCAGCTGTTTCATTCCAAAGGAGTAAAAACCATTTTAGAATAGAATAAACCATGTTGGAAGAGACCTTCAAGATCATCGTGTCCAACCCTTCAACCAATCCAACCCACCTAAACAACTAAGCCATGGCACCAAGCACCCCATCAAGTCTCCTCCTGAAAACCTCCAATGATGGCAACTTCAACACCTCCCCAGGCAGCCCATTCCATAGCGCAATCACTCTCTCTGTATAGAACTTCTTTCTGACATCCAACCTAAACCTCCCCTGGTGCAGCCTGAGACTGTGTCCTCTTGTTCTGGTACTGGCTGCCTGGGAGAAGAGACGATCATCTGCTGGTCTACAACCTCCCTTCAGGTAGTTGTAGAGAGTAATAGGTCACCCCTGAGTCTCCTCTTGTCCCAAAACAGTCAAAAAACCAAGGAAGAGGTCCAGACAGTATTTCAAATACTGCAAAACTCCATGTGGCTGTAAGAATTCTTCATCATTCCTGATGTCCTAGAACTAAAGCCAGTGTATGTGCAGACAGAGTACAATTTGATGAATAGTTTTTGACTAACCCCCCTTAAATCTTAAATTATTATTTATTTTTTTAATTGGAAAGAATATGTTTGGCTTTTTTAGACAAACATGAATCAAAGAAGATTCACATCCAGCACCATTCTGGAGTTGTATGACTGCCAAAGTTTTAAATTTTGCTTTTACAACTTTTTAATCTCTCCAAATTGGACTTTTCTGAATGAAAAATCTATTTTTGTACTACCCACACACAGGTAGTATAAAAATAGATTAAAATAATTGCAATTTGTCTAAATGTTTTTCTCAGGAAAAATAATTTCCTAGTCATTTCTTCCCTGGGACAGTAGAGCTACCAGGGATCCATGATGAAGTAATTTAATTGGCTTATAAGTGCAAGAATAAGTATATATTACACAGCTCTGAATGCATAATTAAAGTGGAGAAAAAATGAGAATAGTAATTTAACAAGTATTTTAAGATACTCTGTATTGAAAACTCCTACATTTTCACTTGTGTGAACTAACTCCTGTGAACTGACTTGCTGGAACGTGTCCAGAGAAGGGCAACAAAGTTGGTGAGGGGTTTGGAGCACAAGCCCTATAAGGAGAGGCTGAGGGAGCTGGGGTTGCTTAGCCTGGAGAAGAGGAGGCTCAGGGGAGACCTTCTTGCTCTCTACAACTACCTGAAGGGAGGTTGTAGCCAGGTGGGGGTTGGTCTCTTCTCCTAGGCAACCAGCACCAGAACAAGAGGACATTGTCTCAAGGTGCTCCAGGGGAGGCTTAGACTGGATGTTAGGAAGAAGTTCTTCACAGAAGAGTGATTGGCCATTGGAATGTGCTGCCCGAGGAGGTGATGGAGTCACCATCACTGGAATTGTTTAAGACAAGATTGGGTGGGGTGCTTGGTGCCATAGTTTAGTTGATTAGATGGTGTTGGATGATAGGTTGGATGCGATGATCTTGAAGATCTCTTCCAACCTGGTTTATTTTGTTCAATTCTATTCTAATCAAGGCTACAGAGGTGTTGAAGGAACTGAGAATAAACCAGTTGGGTTTGGCTGGAGCGAAAATAATTTTTATATTTAAATCTTACATGCACTTTATATTAACATGTGAGTAGCTCCACTGAAATTGAGGCATTTGTTCATATATGTGAAGTGTAGAGTCAGCTCAATAAATACCATTACGAGCAGGCCATAGAAGATACGCAGTAATGTGATTTTAATGAATCCTGGAGACATTCAACATATATCATAGAATTAGATCACTTTTAAATAGGTTTCACAGATTCTTTTTGAGCTTTGAGAACTGTCTCTTTGGTTCTTCATTTAAGTGTATTGTCACGGTCTATTTTTCTACAGAACATGTCAGAAACATGAGGGAATGTCTGTAATTTTCAGATTATCCTAAAGAAGAGTATTAGGGCAAGGTCAGTGGTTCTGAGGAAGGCTGATGTTCTACATAGTAATTTAACTTGTAATGAAAATATTTAAAGATACTCATTTAGCCAGATAGAACTGTTTTTTTTGGTAGCATATGCTTTTTAATTTAATCAGGAAAAATAGTATGTTCCAAGATGACTGCAAAGCATGACTTTTGATTGTTGTTTGGTAACTGCTTTCATTATGCTATGAATTCATTTTAGTTCAATGTTTTACATCCAGAAGAACTAGAAAAATTGTAGCTCTCTTCTGTGAATTTAGAATTCAGATTAGCGAGGCCTTAGCAAAACCCAGATGTTGTATCTGAGACTAACTTTCCTAAATCAGTGAGATATACAAAGCAAAGGTATAGTGGTAAATTGACAATAAACTGAAGACACATATTCCAGGTGCCAAAACTGAGAATAGGTTGTATGTCACCCCTGATGGAATGATAGATGGGAGGTGTGGCTTCAGTGTGACATGGACATCTTCCATCCTCTGAAAGTAAACCTGTTCATCTTGAAAAGTTGTTCAGCGTTTCAGTGACCGTTAAACAAAGAGTATTCTTGTGAATGTTTTTAGTGAAATAGAAGCTGTCAACTTACGTTACCTCTGCAGTTCTTTAGCAGGCAAAAACGTGATCTTTGCATACCTTAAAGCCTGATGGTAGCCACTCTGAAATCAGTAGAAGACTTTGACTTTGCTTCTGTGGGCTTCAGAGCGAATCCATATTATGTAGAGGTTGCAACACTGTGATTTTAGTTGAAATGCATAGTTAATGTAAGTGTGCTGAAATAAATATTTTCCTATGTGTGAACTGAAGTGATTTTTCTTTCTTCCTAATTTTTCTAGTGGAAATTGTGGATTCTGTGGATATCTACCTCAATCTCCTTCGAAGTATCTTTGACTTCAATGCAATCAGAAATTTGCTGACTGGACCCAACCAGATTAAAATAAGGATTGATGCCATGAATGGAGGTATGAGCTGTCCTAAGTTGCTATCAGGACAAAATTGTAGGTATGCTGCAATAGCTTCCCAGTAAAGGCAGTGCTATGCAGTACTTTCCCAATAAAGGTACAAGGTATGAAAGTCACACTTTTTAGTAAAGTTAAGGGTAATAGGAAAGGATTTGAACATTGTACTAGTAACAAAGGCAATCTTAACAATGGGATAGATCCCTTATTAGGCAAAGTGATTTAACTTCCTTGATAAAGGAGTGAAGGCACATGTGTCCAATAAAGGTACTGTTTTTGTATTTGGAAGCAAGCTTGATGTGGTAATCTTGCTTTGAGAGTGTGATGAAATGTTTTGCAGTGTGCAGTAATCAAGGGGGTTACCAAAAGTAAATTCTAAATGGTGTAAAATTAGTTTAGACTAAATAAATTGTGCCCAAGATTCCTTGAAGAGTTGGCAGAGACCTCTGTCTCACTACTGTTAACTGTTAAAATACTCCGGTGTACTGGGGCAAAGATGAGATTGTCACAGTAAACAGCAGGCATCCCATTTTTGTGCCAATAGTAAAAAATTATAAGTGGTGTTAATTGACAAACCATAGAAAAGTATGAGATCTGTCTTAAGCTACATCTTGAAAAATCAAAGATAGATTTCTGTAAATAATGACTCGAAGGATGGGAATGTAAACAATGCTCTTCAGTATTACCATTTGGAAAACAAATTTCACCAAACAAATGAGGTTTCATTCTATAATGAGATTGTAAAATTGGATTGGTTACAAAGCTTTTGCAAGCATTTTATCAAGTACAGTGTGATAGTCACTGTTCAAATCCATATTAAGTAGAGGTTATCCATATTATGTAGTGGGCATATGGTACTCCATTTTGGCAGGTTGTGGCAAAAGTGCAGACGGTGACCTTGAACAATGTGTAGGGAGCAGTGAGGAAGATGCTGCCTCCTGCATGTACAGTACCAGAGAGAATCTTGCTCATAAAGTTTATAGACCTCTGACGACCAGATCTGTAATTGAGTGTTGGAAAACTGTATGTGTTGAAAAAGTGTACATCGTGGACAAAAAGATGTGTAGTCTGGGTCAGGACTAGGAAAACTGATGCCTAACAAAAATTGTAAAGGACAGAGTTTTACTTTATTTACAAGGTGATACTGGCTTTATGACTTCGTATCTTGGTGGAGAAATAGCCATACATACAATCATAGAATTGTTAGGGTTGGAAGGGACCTCAAGGATCATTTAGTTCCAATGGCAGGAGCATCTCACACTACATCAGGTTGCTCAGAACCACATCCAACCTGGCCTAAAAAACCTCCAGGGGTGAGGCTTCCACCAGCTCCCTGGACAACCTCTTCCAGTGTCTCTTCCTAACATCCAATCTGCATCTACCCGTTTCTATTTTAGTTCCATTCCCCCTAGTCCTATTATTACCTGACACCATAAAAAGTCCGTCACCCACTTTCTTATACATAACACACAAATGGTAAGTATATACAAGAATATTTATATATGCAACAATATTGTGTGGTTTTGTTGTGTTCTTTTTTTTCCCTACAGAAAATTTATTTCTGTCTTCTATTCCCCAAAATAACAAAAAGAATCAGCATGAGAGGCTGAAGCCAGACAGGTTTAAACTGAAATGTAGCTCATGTGTTTACCAAAGATAGTTGAGATTGGTCCTTCTGTTTGTGCCATCAGATCAAAAGACTTTCTGGACAAGATGCATTAGCCAAATGTGAGTCACCATTTGCTCTAGTTAGTACAATTTGGGAGTGAAGCAGGAGAAAGCCAGCACATGAGATAGAGCAGTCAGTCATGTTCACACAGGGAAGCAGAGAGCGCAGTCAGTTTTTGATGTTTGTTAAGCCACCAAATGTGTATAATAATGATGATATATAATAGCATGAGCTGGGGTCTTAGTTGACTTCAACAAAATGAGGTTACATTGGAGTTAGTTTTGAGAAGGTTTTTATTTATCCTTTTCATGGTCATAACTAAAATGTGGTAAAATTCCTTGATGAACATGAGTTGGAGTGTTGAGGTAAGTTTGTTTCTCATTTGTATTCCCCTGTTTTTTATTTTCCTTGCTGTTATGTATTAAATTGGTTTTTACATTCCAGAACACATAGAATATCATCTTTTATTCTAGTGAGAAAAACCCTTCTATGACCATTTCTTAACTTAAGAATGGGGAAAGAGGACTTGAATCTTTCACCATTCAGTGATTACTTTTGCACTTCCACTAGTGAAAAACTATGTTTTTAATGATGAGTTTCCAACTGATTATTTACTGGGGGGAACAATCACATACTCTTCTGTGAAATAATTGGTTTTTATTGCTAGGACTGATGTACAGAACTGCTGAGAGTATGTGTTGTATTATGTCTCCATGGTGCTGTGAAAAATTTGAACGTCAAGCATATGCTTTTGTGACTGCATGGCAGATTTCTATTTTTTGCAGTTATGGGACCTTATGTGAGAAGAATCCTGTGTGATGAATTGGGAGCTCCTGCAAATTCTGCCATAAACTGTATTCCTCTGGAGGATTTTGGTGGACAGCCTCCTGATCCAAACTTAACGTATGCAACTGCTTTGCTGGAGGCTATGAGAGGTGGCGAGTATGGATTTGGAGCCGCTTTTGATGCTGATGGAGTAAGTATTTTGACCTGTCTGGGGGTTTCATCATAGTTATTGCTTTGTCAGCTGGGGTCAGGTATGGGACATGTGAGTATAATTCACTTGTTTTTCAGTAAACCCTCAAAGCTATCCTCAAGTAGAGATGATAGCATTTGCAACCCATAAATCAGACACATATGTTGTAATTTGTCTCTGACAATGGCTGCAAATCAAGCAGGGTTTGAATGTGGAGTGAGAATTCTTTAAAACTTACACTTGTTTTATCTTGTGCTAGTGTAAGACATTTATTCTCTGGTTAGGAAGAGACAGCACATATGGACAATATGGACTTGCCGCAGTCAGTAGTAACTAAGTCCTTTTTACTTAACATCATAAATAGAGGGTAAATAAATAGGTAAATAAAGCACTGAATCCAATTTTTTTGTGGTGGAGTTCTAATTTTTTAATGTCATACTGTTGGCATCATAAACAGTGAAGTATTATTACACAAAGAGCTTTCTGTCTAACAGGATGGGAGGAAGATAAAAAGGTTCTGAATAACAGAAGCTGTTTTCTGTTGTCAGTAAACACAAAACACCCTCCTACTCTTTGAGTAGTGTATGTCATTGACCAAAAGATTTTCCTACACAAGCATTCTCTGGCAAGAACAGACCTACTAAAGTGTCATGTAGGAGGCTGAAGCCACAACTGACATGGAGCTTTGATTTGCAAGGCTGGAGGGATGGTGGTGTGTCAGTGAGATGCCAGGATGATGCCAATAAACTATTCTGCCCAAAGAGGTATCTGAGTAACTCAGAACCTTTTGTTCCCCCCACCCCCGTACCTGTGGTTGATCTAATAACCGAAATTACCACTTCCCAAAACCTGGAATTTAAGGTGCTTTTTCAAATTTCTGTTCTTCCTCAGGACCGCTACATGATCCTTGGCCAAAATGGTTTCTTTGTTAACGCGTCGGACTCATTGGCTATAATTGCTGCCAATCTGTCTTGCATTCCGTACTTTTGTCAGATGGGTGTCCGAGGATTTGGCAGGAGCATGCCTACCAGCACAGCCCTGGACAAGTAAGAGGAAACATTGATTTTTATCATCTTGGTCATTACGTCAGCTATCTCTATGTTTTGTACTACATAGCAACTCCAAAATTGTTAAGTCTTCTCATAGGAGCTTCTAATTTTCACCATCTTTATGTGCTTAACTGTTTTAACTAGTTTTGATGATTTTTTTTTTTTTTGTAGAATAATTTTACCAGGCTTTTCTTAATTCAACTGGGAAGATAATTAAAAAGATTAAATATTCTTAGAGTACAAACACCTTTTCCAAACAGTTTTACTCTTTTTATTAGTAAATGGTGGGTTCCAACCTAATGTAGCAGCCTCATGAAAGTTGTGGAAGTTTAAAACAGATAAAAAACTAATTCACAACTACAGAAGCTTTAAAAAAAACCCCAAAATCTGAACAAACAAAATGCCCCTCTTTAAGCCATTGAAATACGTAATCCATTGAGGAAAAAAGTACCCCAGAAGTGTCTAGAGGCAGTCATGAATCCATTCCCAGTTTCGAGGCAGGTTAAAAGTATATGTAAAGCTATTTTTCACAAGCCCAGTCCGCTCTTACAGACCAGTTTGCTGGACATGCATCTTACTAGCAGTTGATTTTTGAACAAGTCTCATGCAGAAGTACATTTTCTATGAATACAGGCATAAGAGGATTATGGAAAATATTATTGCCATATATATTCTGTGTGGAAAGGGCATTTACTGAGCTAATTGTGTCTCAGGTTTGATTTGGTTGCATAGCTTTACTAACAAGAAGTACCTGCTTCTCCTAGTAAATGTGTCTAATGAGGAAACACTAATCTTTGACCTTCTTTTTATAAACAGAGAAAGGCTGGTGGGAGATGTGGTGGTTGGAGGCTGTCTGGAGTCCAGTGACCATGAAACAATTGAGTTTACAATTTACAGTCAAGCTAAGAGGGCAGCAACAAAACCTCCACTCTGGACTTCCAGAGGGCGGACTTCAGGTTACTTGAGGAACTAAACTTAGAAGGTTGCTTGGGGAACAGTTCTTAAAAACAAAGGGGTCCAGGAGGGCTGGACCTACTTCAAGAAAGAACACTTGAAGGCACAGGAACAGGCTGTGCCAGTGTGCCAGAAGATGAGCTGCCAGGGCAGACAGCCAGCCTCGATGGGCAATGAACTTCCGAGTGAATTAAGGGAAAAAAAGAGGGTGTATCATCTTTGGAAGTAAAGTGAGGGAACCCATGAAATGTTTAAGGATGTTGCTAGGTCATGTAGGAAAAAATCAGAGAGGCAAAAGGCCATTTAGCGCTTAGACTGGCCTCTGCTGTGAAGGATAACAAAAATGCTTCTATAAATATATTAATAGCAAGAGGAGGGGCAAGGACAACCTCCACTCCTTAGTGGACATGGAGGGGAACATAGTAACAAAAGATGAGGAAAAGGCAGAGATACTTAACACCTTCTTTGCCTCAAATTTTAATAGCAGGATAGATTGTCTTCCAGACAGTTGGCCTCCAGAGCTGGCAGATGGAGTCAGGGAGCAGTATAGTGTTGCAAGAAGGGGCCGCTACAACGACCAATGTGATCAGCGGAATCCAACTTTATTGAGCATCAGCCACATCTTATATACAGTTTGCTATCACTATGCCTACTTGGTAACATATTATTGGTTACAGATTACATGTCAACCCCACCTCTTGCAGTTTAACATCCTACTTCAGTTGGCCACACACATCTTTGTTTGGATAAGCCCCTTACTTGTTTTACGACCCTCACGATTACATGACTACAGTGCCCTTGTGACACTTCGTGATAATTCAGCTACATCCATTGTTCTGTGGCATTCCTTATCTTGGCAGGGCGCCAGGCTGTCCTGCAGGCATCCCTTATCTTATCAGAAGGCCAAATGGTCCCGTAGGCCTCTTTCCTTTACCATATTCCAACAGTATAGTTTCCCTGAGATCCAGGAAGAAGTAGTTAGAGATCTGCTCAGCCACTTGGATCCCCACAAGTCCATGGGAATGGATGGGGTCCATCCTAGGGTGCTGAGAGAGCTGGTAGATGAGCTGGCCATGCTGCTCTCCATCATTTTTCAGCAGTGCTGGCTCACTGGAGAGGTCCCAGATGACTGGAAGCTGGCCAACGTGATGCCCATCCACAAGAAGGGCCAGAAGGAGGAGCCTGGGAGTTCCAGACCTGTCAGCCTAACCCCAGTGCCAGGCAAGATTATGGAACAGGTCATATTGAGTGCAATCACACAGCACTTACAGGATGGCCAAGGGATCAGGCCCAGCCAGCATGGATTTAGGAAGGCCAGGTCCTGCCTGACCAACCTGATCTCCTTCTAGGATCAGGTGACTCGCCTGGTGGATGTGGGGCAGGCTGTGGATGTAGTCTACCTGGAATTCAGCAAGGCCTTTGACACTGTGCCCCACAGCAAATTCCTGGCCAAGCTGTCAGCAGCACTTGGACAGCAGCACTCTGTGCTGAGTTAGGAACTGGGTGAAGGGCTGAGCCCAGAGAGTGGTGGTGAATGGTGCCACATCCAGCTGGAGGCCAGTCACTAGTGGCGTCCCCCAGGGATCAGTGCTGGACCCCATCCTGTTTAATATCTTTACTGATAATCTAGATGAGTGGATTGAGTCCATCATCAGTAAATTTGTAGATGACACCAATCTGGGAGCAGGTGTTGATCTGTTGGAGGGTAGGAGAGCTCTGCAGAGGGACCTTGTCAGCCTGAACAGATGGGCAGAGTCCAAGGGCATGAGATTTAACACATCAAAGTGCTGGGTTCTGCACATTGGCCACAACAACCCCATGCAGTGCTGCAGGCTGGGGTCAGAGTGGCTTGAGAGTAACAAGGCAGAAAGGGACCTGGGGGTGCTGCTTGAGAGTAGTCTGAACATGAGCCTGCAGTGTGCCTAGGTAACCAAGAAGGCTAATGCCATCCTGGCCTGTATCAGGAATAGTGTCATTTTGCCCCTGTACACTGCACTGGTTAGGCCACACTTTGCGTCTTGTGTCCAGTTCTGGACCCCTCAGTTTAAGAAAGATGTTGAGTTGCTGGAATGTGTCCAGATGAGGGCAGCAAACCTGGTGAGGGGTTTGGAGCACAGCCCTATGAGGAGAGGCTGAGGGAGATGGGGTTGCTTAGCCTGGAGAAGAGGAGGCTCAGGGGAGACCTTTTTGCTCTCTATAACTACCTGAAGGGAGATTGTGGCCGGGTGGGGATTGGCAACCAGCACTAGAACAAGAGGACACAGACTCAAGGTGCTCCAGGAGAGGTTTAGACTGGATGTTAGGAAGAAGTTCTTCACAGAAGAGTGATTGGCCATTGGAATGGGTTGCCCAGGGAGGTGGTGGAGTCACCATCACTGAAAGTGTTTAAGACAAGTTTGGTGCTATGATTTAGTTGATTAGATGGTGTTGGGTGGTAGGCTGGACTTGATGATCTCTAAGGTCTTTTCCAATGTGGTGTGGTCTATTCTGTTCTGTTCTGTTCTATTCTATTCTATTCTATTCTATTAGAAATGTTGTGTGTATGAAAAAGTTGATTGTCTTTGAAAAGCAAGGATCTTAAGGTGCCTCTGTACTCAGGAAATTTCTGAGAATTACTAAGTTCATAGCTAGCACCTTTCTCTAATGCTTGACAGTCTTCAGGGAAATACTTGTAGGCAGATGATATAGCTTAGGGAAATACTTTCAGGTCAGACTTTGCTGGGTTTTTTTCTGTTTAGGGACGGAAAAATCTCGCTGTTTCAGTGAAAGCTATCATTATATTGAAATACCATATAAAATAGTTTGACAGTCATTTTGGTTGTAAAGCCCATGATATCTGCATTCCTGCAGTACCTCAGGAAACTGTGATGTTTGAATCGGTCTGTCTTGTTTTAATTCAGTAAACAAGGCAGTGTTAGTGTACCGAAACCCCCTTCAATAACTTGGTGACTATTTGAATTATGTTTTGACAGTGTTTACTTAGATTTCTGGAGCACAGATAGTCTCATGGTGATTGTTGCCTTATTTAGTTCTGTGAAGATAAGCCTGAGTATTAAATAAAACTGAGCAATTGATAAAGATGGAAGGATATAAATATTTTCCCAGCCATTCTTACAAATACTTATTATTATGAAGTTTGCCATCTGTATCCAGGAGACTTGATTCTTTTTTGTCCCTTTCATTTAGCTTTGTGGTTGGTTTTGTTTTACTTGAAGATTTAAGTTGCATGTTTGAAGTTGGTCACTTTTGTTTTGTGACTCACTTACACACATAACAATCCAATATACCTGAATTTTAATTTTCTTCAAAAATACCATAATGTTGTCCACAGATTGTCTTGCTTTGTTGGACAAAATTTTATAACCTGCTTAACTTATGAGTGCCAGTGCTGAACTTACTCATTGAGGACACTAGATTAGACCTGAAATCATAGTCAGTAGCTCATCTTAAGCAAACCACTTCTGGTATTTATTGGCTGACTACATGGACTGAGATACATTCCAGGATTCCCAGTGAAGCCCACCATGAGGACCTGCCGAAGTTCAAGGAAAGATGGTTGTCTTTAAGAGGCATTTTTCAGTAAAATTTCAGAATGTTGTCTGAAATCCAGACCACTGCTTGAAGAAGTAAATGGCAGAGACGTTGATTCTCAGTATCATAGTATCAGTCAGGGTTGGAAGGGACCACAAGGATCATCTAGTTCCAACCCCCTGCCACGGGCAGGGACACCCCACACTAGATCAGGCGGCCCAGAGCCTCATCCAGCCTGGTCTTAAACACCTCCAGGGACGGGGCCCCAACCACCTCCCTGGACAACCCATTCCAGTGCTTCACCACTCTCATGGCAAAGAACTTCTCCACATATCCAACCTGAATCTCCCCACCTCCAGCTTCATTCCATTCCCCCTAGTCCTATCACTACCTGAGATCCTGAGAAGTCCTTCCCCAGCCTTCCTGTAGGCCCCCTTCAGATACTGGAAGGCCACAATTAGGTCACCTCGGAGCCTTCTCTTCTGCAGACTGAACAGCCCCAACTCCTTCAGTTTGTCCTCATAGGAGAGGTGCTCCAGCCCTCTGATCATCCTTGTGGCCCTTCTCTGGACACCTTCCAGCACATCCAGATCCCTCTTGTAATAGGGGCTCCAGAACTGGACACAGTACTCCAGATGGGGTCTCACCAGAGCTGAGTAGAGGGGGAGGATCACCTCCCTTGACCTGCTGGCCACACTTCTCCTGATGCAGCCCAGGATCTGATTGGCTTTCTGGGCTGCAAGTGCACACTGAGAGCTCATGTTGAGCTTCTCATCCACCAGCACCCCCAAGTCTCTCTCCTCAGGGCTGCTTTCCAGCCAGTCACTGCCCAGCCTGGATTTGTGCCTGGGATTGCCTCAACCCAGCTTCAGGACCCTGCACTTGATTTTATTGAACCTCATGAGGTTGGCTTGTGCCCACCTCCCCAGCCTGTCAAGGTCCCTCTGGATGGCCTCCCTTCCTTCCAGCGTGTCTGCTGCACCACAGAACTTGGTGTCATCAGCAAACTTGCTGAGGGTGCACTCAATGCCACTGTCCATGTCACCCACAAAGATGTTGAACAATGTATAGGTTTATGTTGAACTGAATTCCAATTTCATTTATCCATAAACATAAGAAACAGTTCCACTAGTGTCAGTGAAAACTTAGAGTAGGACAAGACATATAAAAGAATATTTGTAAGGCATTTATGATTCTGTTCTCATTGACTGGTGAGCCAACATGCAAAGAAAAAAAGAAAACCTTTTGGAGAGACAAGAATATTCCCAGTTATGTGTAGTACACCAGTACAACCTCAATCTATACTTCTGAAATAGAACAGGAAATCCTTTCTCTTCTAAAATATGTCCAATACCAGATGATGTGCTGTCTAATGCATTGGACAGCATCTTCTCTGTGATTGCTACTGCATGTTGTACCTCCAGTGTCCTAAGTCAGTCAAGCATCCTGTCCTGCATCAGAAGCAGTATGGCCAGCAGGGGCAGGGAGGTCATTCTGCCCCTGTACACTGCACTGGTTAGGCTGCACCTCGAGTACTGTGTCCAGTTCTGGGCCCCTCACTTTAGGAAAGATGTTGACTTGCTGGAATGTGTCCAGAGAACAGCAACGAAGTTAGTGAGGGGTTTGGAACACAAGCCCTATGAGGAGAGGCTGAGGGAGCTGGGGTTGCTTAGCCTCGAGAGGAGGAGTCTCAGGGGTGACCTTATTGTTCTCTACAACTACCTGAAGGGAGGTTGTAGACAGGCAGAGGTTGGTCTCTTCTGCCAGACAGCCAGCACCAGAACAAGAGGACACAGTTTCAGGCTGCACCAGGGGAGGTTTAGCCTGGATGTTAGGAAGAAGTTCTATACAGAGAGAGTGATTGCCCATTGGAATGGGCTGCCTGGGGAGGTGTTGGAGTTACCATCATTGGAGGTGTTCAGGAGGAGACTGGATGGGGTGTTTGGTTCCATGGTTTAGTTGTTTAGGTGGCGTTGGATGATAGGTTGGATGCGATGATCTTGAAGGTCTCTTCCAACCTGCTCTATTCTATTCTATTCTATTCTATTCTATTCTATTCTATTCTATGATGAAAATATTTTGTGCTCTGAGTAAAACATGCGGAAAAGCATGGATAGCACTGCTTGCTTAAATCCTACAGCGGTTTTACGTTACTGCTTACTAGTCAATTATCTGAATCTGTTACTTTTTGTATTTCTTGATGCCTTTTATTCCTTTCTAAGGGACCACAAACAGCTGTCCTGGGACCCTTTGGTATATCTGCATGTAAAGGTCAGCCATCAGGCTGCTGCACTGGAAAGAATTATTAAGAAATAATTTTAAAACTGTAGTGTCACTATTAATTCTGGCAGAACAGAAGGAGACAATCACAAAATAGTGTAGGCTGGCAAGAGTACCTGGAGAGCATTCAGTCCAACACCCTTGTACAAAGCAGGGTCAATTAGGGTAGGTTACTAAGGGCTGTGTTTTCTTGGGTTTTGAGAATTTCCAAGGATGGAAACTCCACAGTGTTTCTGGGCAACCTGTGTCAGTGTATCACCACACTAAGCAGAAAGGGTTTTTCATGAATAGAAACAAAATTTCATGAATTTCAGTTTGAGCCTGGCCTGCTCTACCCTTATGGATCAAGGAGAATCTTGCTGACATTAAACAATTCTGTGATTTTTGACCATCTTAGAAAAAAGTAAAGGTCTAACAATTCATGCTTTTGAAGCAGATTGTAAAAGACAGTGCTGAAGATTGGGTTTGTTTGTAGGTCTTTGTATCTTAATTCCTGTGTACATTGTGTTCAGGCTAGAACTGGTGTGCTGTTGTGGTCTATAAAAGGATATATTAATGTTCAATTAGTGGAGCGATTAATAAAAATATTAATAATTTTATTAATCACAAAAATCCTGCAAAAAACACTAATTAAAACCTATTTACAGATTCGAGGTGTTCGGTCGTGGAACACATACCTCATCAGCAGGAACAAGTAACAATTTAAACAATATGTACAAAAATCCAGAAACAACAAACAGCACTTTAAACTGTAAAGAAAAGGAACCTTGGCAATGAAGCCAGCGATTGCCCACAACGGGGAGGGGGAACTCCAGAATTCCCTAAGGCAACAGGCCTTCAATAGATGCTTATAACAATCAGATATACCTCGTGGCACACGTTAAGATCTAGACAAACTAAAATGGCATCGACCACGTGGAAGCTGCAGGAGCACCGTTTCACTTTCTGTTGGTGTCTGCAGTTTATTACTGCGGCATGATTTATTCCCAAAGGATTATTAGCTGGAAGCTTTGTAGAGAGGAGGTTTCTCGGCTGTAATCCTTTTGCAGCAGCGCTTGCTCCTTGCTCCAGTCAAATGAAACTGTCCTGGGGACTCGGCTCCTCTGGGGTTTCGCCTCTCAGCCCGGCAAGACGTGTGTCTATCCTCTGGGCTTTACAACGCTGAAAATAGCGAGGGGTCCTTGCTGTCTTGTCTGGATAAACTGAAACACAGTTCAGCTTCCAAGCAAAGCTGGTGGTTCCTTCCAGAGCGTGGACAAGTGCAAGACCAGGCTCTGGCTCTTTGGGTTGATACTTACAGATTTCCTGAGGCAATAATGGCCAGTAGCAACACAGATCTAGGGATAAAACCCTGGTATTGCAACCTATAGAAAGCCTTCTTTCCAAATGTGGCCAAAAGCACACCCACCTGGCTCATTCTGGCTCTGAAACATGTTCAGGCAAGCCTAAAGAACCAGATCTACTAACTTTTGCCTCATTGTCTGATTCAGAGCAATTTTGAGGCTTTTTTGTCCATTCAGGACATGAGCTTAATCAAGTATTTATTAATAAGAAAAGGGAAATGTAAGAATTGGAACTAGTAAGATCTAAGTTCTCATTTAAGAGATCAGGCAGGTAACAAGTTCAAACCTGTAGGATGAAACTTTCTGTCTGAAAGAAGCAACTGTTCTGCTTGTGTTCTGACCTTTTAAGATAAGCAGAAAGGAATATATGCTTGTTACTGTAATGTAGCTAGAAGTTTTGCTGTCTTTAACCATATATTATGCCAGGTGTGTTAGAATTAGCTAATTGGTACAGCTCTGAGTATTGTGTCTTTTATGGGTTACAACAGTCTGTTAGACACACTGTGTTACAGAACTTTTGGTTTTGCTATATAGTTAATTTTACCTTGCTTCCTTCTATGTATGCAAAGTATGTTAGGTCAATCAAAAGTGTGATTCTATTAGAAAAAGAAGAAGGAGGAGATGCAGGAGAAGGGCTGTTTTCAGATAGCTTTGGGAGATTGTGTTTAGTCTTTGACTCAGGAAAGAATGTAAACATCTTGTGACTGAGGAGAGAAATGAGGCAGAATTTGGTTGGATGTGTTAAAATATTGTTTTGTTATTTTAGCCTATTGTATGACTTAATTACACACATGCCAGTAGAAAATGACCAATTAAGATGACACACATGCCTTCTGATAGGTTATATGACTTTGCTGTATAACGCAATAAATGTCCTCACCTGCTTACTTCTTGTCCTGGAAGCTGTGTTCAGGTGGTTGGACACCTAAACAACAACAAATACTGATTCATGACAACAACCCTATATTACAACATTCTTCTGTTATATCCAGTGGTGATTTATTTACATTCTACCACTTTCTACTCAAGATCTGTGGAAAATTTCCTAGGTGTGAGCCTAAAACTGCCACATCAGTATAGCAGTTCTTCTAGTATTGCAGGTGTTCCATTCTCCTAGTCAACTTCATGGCTGTTTCCCATAACTGCTCCATTAGGTCCAGAGCTGGACTCAGGACCCCAGACTTCGTCTTGCCAGTGCTGAGTAGTGGGGAAGGGTTGAAGAGTTCCCCAATGTGTTCCTCTTCTACTGAGGATAGGTTTTCCTTGCTTAAGATTTCCACTCATCCTTCATCTCACCCTTGTCTCTAGAAGACTTTTGTGTTACATAGCGTTAGTTATAGTAGAAGGTGTAAATTATTCAGGTAGATGAAATGTCTGACAGTGAAATCTTGTGGGTATTGGTCAAAATGGACTTAATGAAATAAATCCTAATGAACTTTGGAATAGTGATTTTAATGAGACAAAATGTTTTGAATTAAGTGGTACAGATTGTCATCTGGTGTTAGTAGAAATCTGTTCTGTTTGCATAGCTCTACAAAACTGCTTGACTTTTTTCTTTGCAACTATTTACTATTTTAGTTATACCAATGCTAGATTTTATTAGAGTCTTCTAAAAAGGTCATCAAAATATGCATCCAGTGGGTTGACCTTGGCTGACTGACTGTCAGATGCCCACCCAACCACTGTCTCTTCCTCCTCAACAGGACAGAGTGAAGAATCTGGATGAATGAGCATATGGGTTGAAACCACTTGCCAGTGACTGGCATGGGCAAAAGATTTGAGAAAAATTGATGTATTGCCAATTGAAATAGATTTAGATATTGAAAACAGAAATTAAACCAACACCTCTCCCCAAATTAATTTAATTTATTGCACATTAAAATAGATTTGGATATTAAAAATGGAAGACATAAAAGTTAAACCAACACCTTCCCCAGTCCTTTGTGTAAGGCTCAATTTCATTCCATCATGCATCTGCCTTCACTGCTCTAAGTGGTGCAGAGGGATGGCATTGGAGTCCACCCATAGCATTTCTCCTTTGCTGGTCCTACTTAGATTTCACACAGAGGACCAGCTATAATATTTATGTCATAACTTGAAACAGATTTGTTGGCAGAATAGAATAGAATAGAATAGAATAGAATAGAATAGAATAGAATAGAATAGAATAGACCAGACCAGGTTGGAAGAGACCTTCTTCCCACTGTTCCCCTGCTCCAGTGTGGGGTTTCCTCATGGATTGCAGTCCATCAGGAAAACATTTGATTCAGTGTGGATTCTCCATAAGATGCATATCCTTCAGGAACTATGTGTCTGTTCATCATGGTTCTCTCAGTGGGTGCAGGACAGTCAGCTGCACTACCTGGAGCAGCATTTTCTCTCCTCTCTTCTCTGACTTTGGAGTTCAAAAGGCTGCTTCTTCCTCAGTCCTTACTGCTGGGCAGCATTTTCCCTGTTAAAGTGTGTTTCCCCAGAGAGACCCCCTGGCTGCTAGGCTTATCTCTGCCCTGTGGTGGGTCTGTTGGAACTGCCTGAAACTGTAAGTGTCTGCATGGGGCAGCCCTGGTGGCCCTGTCTCACAGAGGCCATGCTTGCAGGTCTCCACTCTCAAACCGTACCAAGCACACCTAGCACATTATCTAAAACCAAATCCCTTAAATACGTAAATCTTGTATTGAGACTGTCACTCATTCAAACTAGAATTTATTCCATTTGAGGTAGTAGGTGCATAGCAGACCTTCTTATATACAATGATTAAGTGATAAATTTTGGTTTTATTCATACTACTTAGCTTGCTACATTTAATCTCGAAGTATGGCAGCTTGAGTTAGTTAGAATCTGGCCTTTAATTCATGTGCAGTACCATTCAGTTCCAGGGGAACAGTTGTTTAAAAATCACAGTATCACAGTATCACTAAGGTTGGAAGAGACCTCAAAGATCATCGAGTCCAACCTGTCACCACAGACCTCATGACTAGACCATGGCACCAAGTGCCATGTCCAATCTCCTCTTGAACACCTCCAGGGATGGCGACTCCATCACCTCCCTGGGCGGCGACTCCATCACCTCCCTGGGCAGCTCATTCCAATGACAAATTACTCTCTTGGTGAAGAACTGTCTCCTCATCTCAAGCCTAAACCTCCCCTGGCGCAGCTTGAGACTGCGTCCCCTTGTTCTGGTGCTGGTTGCCTGGGAGAAGAGACCAACACCTTCCTGGCTACAGCCACCTTTCAGGTAGTTGTAGAGAGCAATGAGGTCAACCCTGAGCCTCCTCTTCTCCAGGCTAAACAATCTCAGCTCCCTCAGCCTCTCCTCATAGGGCTTGTGTTCAAGGCCTCTCCCCAGCCTTGTTGATCTTCTCTGGACACGTTCAAGTGTTTCGATGTCCTTCCTAAACTGAGGGACGCAGAACTGGACACAGGACTCAAGGTGTGGCCTAACCAAAGCAGAGTACAGGGGCACAATGACCTCCCTGCTCCTACTGGCCACACTATTCCTAATGCAGGCCAGGACGCCGTTGGCCCTCTTGGCCACCTGGGCACACTGCTGGCTCATGTTTAGGTGGCTGTCAATCAGCACCTTCAGGTCCATCTCTGTTTGGGAGCTCTCCAGCCACTCTGATCCCAGCCTGTAGCTCTGCATGGGGTTTCTGTGGCCAAAGTGCAGCACTCAGCACTTGGACTTGTTGAATGCCATCCCATTGGACTCTGCCCATCTGTCCAGTTGGTTGAGGTCCCTCTGCAGAGCCTTTCTACCCTCTAACTGACCAACATCTGTTCCCAACTTGGTGTCATCTGCAAACTTGCTGATGACTGACTCTACCCCCTCATCCAGATCATCAATGAAGATATTGAATAGGATTGGGCCCAGCACTGATCCCTGGGGGACACCACTGGTGAGTGGCCTCCAGCTGGATGTGGCACCGTTCACCACCACTCTCTGGGCTCGGCCCTCCAGCCAGTTCCTAACCCAGCACAAAGTGTAGTGGTCCAAGCCATGGGCTGACAGCTTAGGCAGCAGTTTGCTGTGGGGGACGGTGTCAAAGGCCTTGCTGAAGTCCAGGTAGACCACATCCACAGGCCTCCCCACGTCCACCAGACGGGTCACCTGATTATAGAAGGAAATCAGGTTGGAGAGGCAGGACCTGCCCTTCCTAAATCCATGCTGGCTGGACCTGAGCCCTTGGCCATCCTTCAGGTGCGCAGTTATTGCTGCCAGGATAATCTGCTCCATCACTTTCCCTGGCACTGAGGTCAGGCTGATTGGCCTGTAGTTTCCAGGTTCCTCCATCTGACCCTTCTTGTGGATGGGGACCACATTGGCCAGTTTCCAGTCACCTGGGACCTCACCGGTGAGCCAGGACTGGAGGAAAATGAGAGGCTTGGCCAGCTCGTCTCTCAGCTCTCTCAGCACCCTAGGATGGATCCCATCCGGTCCCATGGACTTGTTAGTGTCCAAGTGGCTCAGCAGGTCCCGAACTAACCCCTCATGGATTTCCGGGGCATTACACTGCTCCCTGACCCCATCGCCCAGCTCAGGAGGCCACTCGTCCTGAACTCCTGCCTTGCTGTTAAAAACTGAGGCAAAGAAGGTGTTCAGGACCTCAGCCTTTTCCTCATTTTCAGTCACAGTGTTCCCCTCCAGGTCCAATAAGGAATGGACGTTGTTCTTGCCCTTCTTTTTAGTGTTAATATATTTATAAAAATGCTTTTTATTATCTTTCACAGAGGTGTTCAGCTTCAGTTCCAACTGGACCTTTGCCTCTAATCTTATTCCTAAATAATCTAACAACTTCCTTAAATATACCTCGAGAAGCCTTCCCCTCCTTCCAAAGGTGATACAGCCTCTTTTTTCCCCTTAAATCCTCCAGGAGCTGCTTGCTCATCCAGGCCGGTCGCCTTCCCTGCCGGCTTGCCTTCTGGCACGTGGGAACTGCCAGTTCCTGTGCCTTCAAGAGCTCCTGTTTGAAGGTCCAACCCTCCTGGACCCCTTGGTTCATGAGGGCTGGTACCCAGGGAACTTTGCAAATAAGTTTCTTAGACAGGCTGAAGTTTGCCCTCTGGAAGTCGAAGGTGAAGGTTCTGTTGGTGCTCCTCCCTATCTCCCTGCATATTGAAAACTTCACTATCTTGTGGTCAC
Organism: Melanerpes aurifrons; assembly: GCA_011125475.1. Lineage (NCBI taxonomy): Eukaryota > Metazoa > Chordata > Aves > Piciformes > Picidae > Melanerpes > Melanerpes aurifrons. The sequence continues at coordinate 3,611,258 of WWNC01000003.1, forward strand.
TGCACCCTTGGCAGCCTCCCACCATCACATCTCCCACCAGCCCTTCCCTATTGGAGAGCAGGAGGTCAAGCAGAGCCTGACCTCTGCTAGGCTCGCTTAACAGCTGTGTCAGGAAGCAGTCCTCCATTCGCTCCAGGAATCTTCTGGACTGCCTCCTCTCTGCTGAATTAAGTTTCCAGCAGATATCTGGCAGGTTAAAGTCACCCACAAGGACAAGATCTGATGATCTTGAGACAGCCTCCAATTGCTTATAGAATAATTCATCTGCCTCCTCATCCTGGTTGGGTGCTTTGTAACAGACTCCAGCCAGGATGTCAGGTTTGTTAGGCTGCCCTCCGATTTTAACCCACAGGCTCTCAATCCCTTCATCTTCCACCTCAAGTTGTGTGGCAGAGAGTGACTCCCTAATATACAGAGCCACCCCTCCTCCTCCCTCGCCTGTCTCTCCTAAAGAGCCTGTACCTACGCAGTGTAGCACTCCAATCGTGGGTGTTGTCCCACCATGTTTCTGAGATGGCGACTACATCATAGTCACCCTGGTGGACCAGGACTTCCAGCTTGTAAAGTCTTTGTTTTTGTATGTGAATTAGTAGTGAAAGTAAAGGTAAAGGCCACCTGTTATCTACAGTGTATAATATTGTGGACAAGAATAAGAGCAACACTTGATTAACAAAAGGGAGGGAAAGCACACCTAATAAAGAATACTTTAAAATGATTTCTACTGTGCTGTTGAGTGCTGATATTCCTTATTTTCTGTATTTTGTTGTTCTAGCACTAGAAATAGAGAAACACTAGAAATAAAGATGAGTGAAAAGGATGTAAGAACATTTGTAATAGTAGGTGCAGTAGACAGAGAAATAGTGCCTAGGAAAGAAAAGAAACTTATATTCTACTTGTTAGTCTCTGTGAAGAAGTTAGGCAAGGATATCTAACTAGGGTTTAATAATACAACCACTATCCCATGAAAAATTTAAATGCTTGGATGTCTTTTCCCGGCATATATTACTAGAGTAGGAAAACAAGGATAAGTTGGTCAAAAGGGTTTATTAGTCATGAGGTCTTGGGTGACAGATTGGACTAGATGATCTTTGAGGTTTTTTCCAACCTTATTGATTCTATGATTCTATGACTTGTGTGTGAACATCCCTTATTTTTTTTTCATGAGCGAAAGATGAATTCTGTTAAAAACACTTCATTTTATTTTCTAGTGTAATAACAGTGTCTCTGAGGTAACATGTATTTGGTCTTCAGTGCCTTACTGTTATCTGAAAGGTATAATTTGATTGTTGTGTACAAAGTGAGTCTTCATACTATAGTGTCCCCAAGTGTCTGGCCCATTTCCAAACCTTGGTAATACTAGTAGATCTCATTTGAGGGAAGTGGATCAGTTCCCATCTGTTTGGCTGCTGCCTTCTGAGGTCATGGGCCTCTCTCCTGAAGTCTATGCTAGACAGCAAATGAAAACCTCCTCTTCTTATGGTGTATCCATATTTTGTGGCCAAATATTAGACTAAATCATTGTACTAGAGCTTTTCCTTAGCTATTTAAGAAAAAAAATAGTACTTGAATAGTACTTGAAAGAATTTAGAAAGTCTGATGATCATGAGGAATAGTCAGCATGCATTCATGAAGGGGAAATAATACTTGACCAATGTGATAGCCTTCCATGATGGTTTGATTGGTTGGGTAGATAAGGGGAGAGCAGTGGATGCTGTCTACTTTGGCTTCAGCAAGGTGTTTGACATGGTCTCCTGTAACATCCTCATAGGTAAGCTTAGGAAGTGTGGTTAGTTGAGAACTGGCTGAATGACAGAGCACAGTGGGTTATGATCAGTGGTGCCGGGTCTATCTGGAAGCCTGTGTCTGGTGTTGTTCCCCAGGGTTGAATCAGGTTCATCATATTCATCCATGACCTGGATGAGGGTACAGAGTGCCCTCTTAGCAAGTTTGTTATGATACAAAAGTGGGAGGAGTGGCTGACACACCAGAAGGCTGGGCTGCCATTCAGCAAGAACTTGACAGGCTGGAGAGTTGGGCAGAGGGGAACCTCATGAGGTTCAACAAGGCCAAGTCTAGAGTACTGCCCCTGGGGGAGGAATAAAACCATTAATTAGTAGAGGTTAGGGGCTGACCTACTTCAGAGAAGGACCTGGAAGTCCTTGTGGACAAGTTCACCATGAGTCAGCAGGGTGCTGTTGTAGCCAAGAAGGCCAACAGTATTCTTGTTTGCATTAAGAAGAGTGTGACCAGCAGGTCAAGAGAGATTCTCCTTCCCCTTTACTCTGCCCTACTGAGGCTTCTTCTGAAGTATTATGTCCATTTCTGGGCTCCCCAGTTCAAGCAGGGCAGGGAACTACTGGAAAAATTACAATAGAGGACCACAAGGATGATTAGGGAACCAGAGCATCTCTCCTACTAGAAGAGGCTGAGAGACCTGGGGCTCTTTAGCCTGGATAAGAGAAGACAGAGAGGGAATCTTATCAATGCTTATAAAAACCTAAAGGGTTGTGGTGGTTTGGCTCAGGCCTGGAGACCAAATGCCCACCAAAGCCACTCTATCACTCCTCCTCTTAATTGAACAGGGGAAGAAGGGAAAGAAAATATAACAGAAGCCAGGAATAAGATAGAAGCAGTTTAATAACACTAATAGGAAAACAGCAATAGACCACACGGAAGCAAAAAGCAGAGAGAGATGTTAGTCTCTACTTCCCATCAGCAGGACGAGGGTCGGTCTCGGGAAGCAGGCCTCTCTAAGCTTGGTGGTTCCTTCGGAGAATAAACGCCATGGACGAATCCCCACACTTCCTTCTTTCACTTCATTCTTGTACCTGAGTTGACATCATATGGTATGGAATGCCTCTTTGGCCAGTCTGAGTCAGCTGGCTCAGCCATGTCCCCTTCAAAGATTTTGCCCACCCCTCGATGTATTCTTGGGGCAGGGAAATGTTGAAAGGACACAGCCTGGATACTAGATTCAACAGTAGCCAAAACTGTTATCAACTACTGCTGTAAAACCCACAGCACTAGAAAGATGTTGTGAGGAGAATTAAATCCAGCTCAGTTCAACCCAATACAAGGGTATGGGTCATGAGGATGGAGCCAGGCTCTTCTCAGTGGTGCCTAGGGATAGTATAAGGGACAGTGGGTTACAAACTAGAATACAGGGGATTTCACTTGAACCTAAGGAGAAACTTATTTGAGGTTGATGCAGCACTGGAACATGCTGGCCAGAGAGGTTGTGGAGTCTCCTTCTCTGCAGACCTTCAAAACCTACCTGGATGTGTCCCTGTGCAACCTGTTTTAGGCTTGCTTGTGTTAGTGGAGGGATTGGACTACATGATTCAATGCTTTTTCACTTGTGTGCATTAGTGATATGTTTTTAAGTAGTTTTTCACAGTGCATTATTAAACTTGAATAGAAGGAACCAATAATTCAGAGGACTCTAATGTCGCTTAGGAATACAGCATTAATAACCAGAGCAGTGGATTAGAGGAGAATTTACTCAAGATGTTTAACATTTGGATGTGTTTGCTTGAAGTGACTGCTGCAATCACAGCATGTACTGTAGAGAGAGGAGACAGAGAGGGTAACACATGACAGGAAACATCTGCTTTACTGCACTCCAACATCAACAGGATTATGGAAAAACATTTCCAAACTGAAATTCTCTGGTGATACTCACCCCTAGGTTGGTGTTCTCTTTATTGAGGCAAATGCAATAAAGCTGTGTACTCTGTTCAGCATGGTTCTTTTTTTTTAAATATCCTTGTATTCTGAATTATCTGATCTCTGCATAACAGGAAGGGAGATGAAATACTGAGATGTTAGCCAAAGGTCTTTAAAATGGGAATTACAAGGGTGAGTAAAAATTGTTTATGTAGGAATTATGAAGCTGGGTGGGTGTGGAAAATAGCTGTTGAGTTGGTATAGGAAAGAAGGTTGTTGAAAGAATATTCTTGTGGTTAGCATTGTCTGATACTGTATTTCTACAGCCAAGTAATTTCAACAGGTGCTCATCATTAGGTTCTCTGATTGTATTTCCCAGGAGCAAAGCAAAGAACCTTACCATGCATCACCTTGCTCTGTGGCATCTAGTAGCCCATCTAATGCATCTGAGACACATCAGTGTTCTGTCTGCTGATTGCCCATTTACTTTCTGGTTAGCTAGAGACAGGTTTCTAGAGTGAAAGGCAGAGATGTGACTAGCTCTAAACAAGCTGTCTTGGGTGAAGGTAGGAGGTTGACCTTGGCAGGAAGAAACTCTTAAATGGGTGCTAGTTTAGAATGAGGTCCATTTTGCCTGAAGCACATCAGGAACTTTTGCTTAAATGGCTTTGTGTGATCATCTCTTTAGGAAGAGAGCCCCAAATATTGTAAGCAGCAATGAATTACACAAAGGCAGGATGAAACATACTAATTCAACTGTCTTCTTGCAGTTAGTTTGTCTAGCTACTACCTGGCAAAGTTTGCCCAGTTATGGCAAAGGCTGGATTTCTGCTTGCTGATATTGTCAGGAAGGTTGCTCCCTCTTACTGCTTAGAGAGGAGAAATGCTGCTTCAGGGTTTTTTACCTTACTATGAGCATTAGGAAACAAAGAAAGAGCTGACTGCTTGGTAGGAATTGCCCAAGAAGAGGTTGTCTCTTCATTCTCAAATAAGTTTGATTAAGTCTCTCACTCCTTGACAGAAGCACTAGAGAACCCAATTATCACTGCTAACAAATAATTGACATTTACCTTTGTCACTTATAATCAATTATAATGGAAGGAAACCACAACAGTATAATGAAGCTAGAGTAGTGGTCTAAAGCATAGTGTGTTATGTCAAAGTCAAGCTATGCACAGCAGCTCATATAAGTTGATGGGGAGGTACAGAAAAAAGGGCTGTTGTTCTGCAAGTGGTTCCCAGGGCTTGGTACCAGCAAGGACAGTGCTGTTGAAGTCAGCATTCTATACCTAGGTCTCAGCCAGGGAATGAAGACCCAAGAAGATCTTCTTTCCCCTTGAAGCTTTGGATATTTCCTGTGTTTTTAGTGTGGGGTGTACTGACCAGTTTAAGCCCTCCTGTGGACTGGTGGTGGTGTTTTGTTTTTTTCCCCCTGTAAAGATTAGTCTTTCCTCTGTAAACACTGACAAAAAGTGAATTAATGGACCATGCCTTTTGTTGCTGTTTCACACACAATGGCAGTTCAAGCAACAGACTTCTGGATATGGAGAACAGCATACCATGTTCCACTCGTGACTTTGTAATTATTTCCTTGAATTCTTCATTTACAAATCTCAAATGAATTTTGTCTGTAATTTTTTTTCTTTTTTTTTTTTTTTTTTTTTTGTGAATACATAGCTTATAGTTTCGTCATATCCGTTTGTTTTTCTTCTAAATTGCTGCTCATCTCTTTTAAGAAGACATTTGTGCCAGAAATAGGATAGGCACTGAGCATTTCTTTCTCTACATCAACAGCCTTTACTGTTGAGTTGTAAGGGATTCTTCCAAAATAAAGACTTCTCTGAGTTAAAAATACATCTTTCTACATGGTTGATACAGCATTCACTCTGTGACTGTGATTTGTTCAAGTTATGCCAGTTGTGACCTCACTCTTTTTATCTTCCTTCAGCAGGATAAGTCATTCTCACTTTGTCTTATCTGGAATAGGCTTGCTGTGAATTTTTTAAGACACTTAGGTCAAACTGAGTCTGTGTCACGTACAAGTGGTTTTTAAACTAGTGGAGGGACAAGTTCTGTTCTGGAATGCTGCAGGAAGACACATGGATAGAATGATCAGGAATATAATTTAATGTGTTAGAAGTGTAATACAAAGTTGTTGAACAGTGTGATAGGACCTTAGTTCAGGATTTGTGACTTAGAACATACATGGCCATTTTTAACATTGCAATGTTATTTTAAATGTATATTTGTGTATCTAGTAAAGAATGGTGGCTTTCTGTATCAGCTTTCAAACATGTTATGCAGCTACATGTTTTATTTACACAGGTATGACATGTTTGAAAAGATTTGTGGAGAAAAAAACAACTGTAATTACAATGCATTGATATTCTTTCAATAGTTTTGCATCTTAGTTGTATTTCTGCTGTGTGTTTGTGATCAAGAAGTCAGCCTTTCGTCCTTGAATGTTTTAAGCAGTGGAGGTAACTAGTGATAGGACAAGAAGAAGTGGCCTAAAGTTGTACCAGGGTAGGTTTAGATTAAATATTGTGAAAATTTTCTTTACTGAAAGAGTGATCAAGTATTGGAACAGGCTGCCCAGGAAGTAGTGGAGTCACCATCCTGAAGGTGTTCAATATGTGTATTTGTGGTGCTCTGGACTTGGTTTAGTGGGCCTGGTGGTGTTGGGTTGATGGTTAGACTTGATGATCTTAGCCTTACTGATTCTATGATTTAGCATTGCAAATACTTTCAAGGATAGTCCGGTGTATTCTTGACTAAGCAGTATTTTGTTATCCTAACCTGCAGTGATGAGAACATGCTGCTCACTGTGCTTGTGACAGGCCACATTTTGGAAATATGTGGAGTAAATATTTATTCTTACCACTTTTCAGGAGAGCTGATTTTTGTCTGGTCTTAATATTCCACATATGAAAAACTATCCAGTCTGTCCAGTTCTGGAGCCCCTATTACAAGAGGGATCTGGATGTGCTGGAAGGTGTCCAGAGAAGGGCCACAAGGATGATCAGAGGGCTGGAGCACCTCTCCTATGAGTGCAGACTGAAGGAGTTGGGGCTGTTCAGTCTGCAGAAGAGAAGGCTCCGAGGTGACCTAATTGTGGCCTTCCAGTGTCTGAAGGGGGCCTACAGGAAGGCTGGGGAAGGACTTCTCAGGATGTCAGGTAGTGATAGGACTAGGGGGAATGGAATGAAGCTGGAGGTGGGGAGATTCAGGCTAGATGTGAGGAGGAGGTTCTTCACCATGAGAGTGGTGAAACCCTGGAATGTGTTGTCCAGGGAGGTGGTCGAGGCCCCATCCCTGGGGGTAAGACCAGGCTGGATGAGGCTCTGGGCAGCCTGATCTGGTGTGGGGTGTCCCTACCCGTGGCAGGGGGGTTGGAACTAGATGATCCTTGTGGTCCCTTCCAACCCTGAATGAAACTATGAAACTATGAAACTATCTTAGAAAAATAAACTTCTCACAAAACGTTCTGAGAAGACCTTGTTTGCACTGTGCAATAAGCAGATGTTTGGTAACAAAAAAATCCACGCTTTTCGTAGTGCTGCATCTGTCTTATGTCTCAAGAAGTATACAGCTATGAATAAACAATAGGAATTCCTACAAATGTTCTGATACTGCCTTAATTAAAACACAGGTCACAGCATGTCAGTTACAAAGACTTTGTGAATACTAAAATAAAGTTTAAAATAAAGGTCCATTTTGTTTCAAGAGCATATGCAGTCTTACTTTATGCTTCAGCCTAGAAATGCTCCCACATGGATTGGCATGTCTGGACATGTTTTGCTTGTGCTGGACAGCACAGCTGGTATCAGCTTAAGAGCAGCCTCTCCCATTGAAGGATTCCTTTTTTTTTTCAATAGGTGCCTCTCATGGAGTAGGCTTCCTGTTGGTTCAAAGAAAACTTTCTGGGCACAGAATTTCAAAACAATGTGTTTAAAATTCTACTTTTAATGTGTATTAAAGTACAATCTTCTGATAAGTTACTTAGATTGTTTACAAATTAACAAGCCAGGAAACGGTTCTTTACATTCTGGATATTTTGAAGATCTCTTGTAAGACTGTGACAGAGCCAAGCTGCCTAACATAATTTGAAGAATTTTGAGAGTCCTATTAGAACAGGTACTAGTTTAAGTCTTAGTCGCTTGCATTGTCAGCTTAGTTTTGAAGAAGGAACATTGTCTTCTGTTTTGTTTTGTAGGGAAATAAAAGAGGCTTAAGGTCTTTCCAGCCTTAACCATTCTGTGGTTCTGTAGCAATACTCTGTTTCTATGGCATATTATAATTTCTTCTTCCATTTTATTTGTCTTTATTTCTATGAAACTAATATGAAGTTAGGAAACTGCTCTCTTCTTTTCCCTTTCCTGCCACATACCACAATTGCACCAAGCACTTAGTAATGCTCCCTAAAATCTGCAGAACAGCTTTAAAGAGAGAAAAAGCAGAACTAGTATAAGGAAGGAAATCTTCATCTAAATGCCCTCATTAGGGAACTGCTACAATAAATCATGGCTAACTGACTTGATTGCCCAGATGTATGTGTTGGTGAGGGTAGGGCAGCAGATATAATTTATTTCCATTTTTAGCAAGGCTTTTGACACTGTGTGCTGCAGTATTCTTGGATTAACTCAGGAATTTTGATTTGAGTGATTGGATAACTAGATAGGTAAAAATCTGGTTTGGTGATCAGACCATTGGTTAATGAGCTGGTGAAAAATGGGGTACTGCAGGGCTCTGTTCTGTGACCTGTCCTATTCAACATCCTTGTCAGTGGTCTTTCCTAGAATAAGGCTGCTGAGCTATGCAGAAATTGGAGGATAAAATAAAGAGAATTTTTAGAGGAATTATATTTGTTATGTACAAGTTCACTAAAAATGCTAGCAATCATCATAACTGATCACCATGCATTTATTTTTTTTTTGTTTAACTTTACCTTTACTTTACCTTTACTTTACTTTTTCTTTTACTTTACTGACAAAGAGGAGTTAACTTACTCTATAGGCATATGGAATGCTGAAATAATAATGAAAAGCGATTCTTGTATCTCAGCCAGAAAGGGCATGCATAACTTTAGAGATCACTGCAGTACATCTGGAGTTCATGGCCACATGCTTGCCAGATGGTTGGAGTTTTTTTCATTAGTATTATTAACTCTGCAATCAAACCTCAGATTCTGATATCTACAGTACATATGTATGCAATTTGTCACTGGAACAGGCTCACCAGGGAAGTAGCAATAGCACAAGCCTGTCAGAGTTCTAGCAGTGTCTGGATGGCACTCACAGTCATGTAGCTTAGTTTTAGGTAGTCCTGCAAGGAGTGGGGAGTTAAACTTGGTGATCTTTATGGGTCCATTTGAACTTGAGATATTCTATGATTTTAATTTCACCTCACAGGAACTCTGAGCACTGTACCAGCTGATTTTGTTATGTGAAATCTGTTGGGGTGTGCTGCTGCCAAAGCACATCTCTCTCTTGTATTCACATAGAAATGTGCATGTTTGCTAGTTGTATTTTGCAAAGTTAGTTTTGTCTTTCTCTTTATTCTTCTTAGCACAGCCATATCTACATACTGTATGTATCTAGAGATGGTTTTAATCCATTCTGTTAGAGCTTCTGTGAAGGGGACAATAGTTTGCACAAGGCAAGGAGTCACAGGCACGTTGTCCTGAAGGTTACAATTCCTTTGCAAGTTGACTCTTGAAGCTTTTACAAAAGGGGGTGTGAAGTTACGCATTTTGGGTTTGAATCTTGAAGTGATGGCTGAAGCAACATGAGAACAGCATTTGGTGTGGAACATCATGATGAGTATGCATGTTAGCATCTCACACACTGAAGAAAACAATCCCAAAATAAGAAAGTTATGCAGACTGCATCTTTAGCAAAGCTTTCCAATACATTTGTAACCAAGAGAAACAGTTGAAAACAATAATACTTTCTGTTAAAAGTTTCCAAACTTTCAAGTTAGGGTTCATGGTGATGTACAGTTAATAGTGATAGCATTTCAATGAACTTCTGTATTATACATGGGGTGTATGTGTGTTATATTAAAGAGAGGAGGAATTATTACTCATATATATATAGCTTGCAACTCTAACACCTAAACAGTTTTATACCCCAGCTGATTTGGCTGGGAAAACAGTGAAAATTTTCATGTTTTCATCAATTAAATCAGTTACATCATTCATTTGAATTTTTCAGAAATACGAGCTTTGCTGTTGATGAAACTGATTAGGCTTTTGCTGTCAAAGTAGCCTTTGTTACCACTAACACAAGTGAAGTTGCCAAACTGCTACAGTGTGGACTAAGCCATAGCCTGTAAATTTCCTTACAGGATTAATCTTTTTTTTTTTTTTTTATTTGCTTTGTTGGTAGTATGGATCTCAGGTGTGGTATGAGCTACAGTGCCATGGGAACATGTTTCCCATTTGTGTGTGCTCTAGAAGGTATTTTTTTCCACCTCTAGCTATTGAAGTTCAGCAGCATCTTCAGGGCATTCCAGTATGTAATTTCTTTGAAATGTCATAAACATCACTAATCTTTATAGGTAGTATAGGTTAGCAGACATCCATAAGCATTGTAACTCATGTTGTTTAAGGGAGTTTCAGTGCCATGACTATGGTTTGCTTCTTGTTTCCATTCAGGTAAAGATTTTTTCATTTCATTTTAACTTCTGCTGCATATTTTCCATCCAATAAGAGTGAAATACAAACCCCACAGTTTGACTATTTCCTACCTCCAAATACCACAGTACTCTGGCAACATTTCCTTCCCCCCTGCCCAAAACTGACAGGACTCTATCTATGGGTGGACTCTCAGGTGGCATGCTAAAGGTATAACTCCCTATCTCTTTTCCACAGTATCCATTATTGTTCCTCTGATAGGCAGACTTGCAGCATGCTGAGTCTTTTGTAGTATGCTAGAGAACCTCCTTACTGTATTTGTGCAGGCATTACAGGTGGTTTGACTGGCCTGCGGAATCTTTCTGTGATTTCAGAGAGGGGTAACAGATACAGGAAAAGTCTCCATAAAAACACAGCATTTATGCTGTTAGTCTTTGAGTCTTTGCCTCAATTTTTACTAGAAGGACAGAACGTCTTCCTGACAGCTGGCCTGCAGAGCTGGCAGAAGGAGCCAGGGAGCTGCATAGTTTTCCTCTGTTCCAGGAGGAGGAGGTAGTTAGAGATCTCCTCAACTGCTTGGATCATCACAAGTCCATGGGACCAGATGGGATTCATCCTAGGGTGCTGAGAGAGCTGGCAGATGAGCTGGCCAAGCCACTCTCCATAATTTTCCAGCAGTCCTGGCTCACTGGTGAGGTCCCAGAGGACTGGAAGCTGGCCAATGTGGTGCCCATCCATAAGAAGGGCCAGTTGGATGAGCCAGGGAATTATAGGCCTGTCAGCCTGACCACAGTGCCAGGCAAGATCATGGAACAGGTCATCCTGAGTGCAATAACACAGCACTTACAGGATGGCCAAGGGATCAGGCCTAGCCAGCATGGATTTAGGAAGGGCAGGTCCTGCCTGACCAACCTGATCTCCTTCTACGATCAGGTGACCCGACTGGTGGATGTGGGGAGGCCTGTGGATGTAGTCTACCTGGACTTCAGCAAGGCCTTTGACACCGTCCCCCATAGCAAACTGCTGGCCAAGCTGTCAACCCCTGGCTTGGACGGGAGCACACTGCGATGGGTTAGGAACTGGCTGGAGGGCCGAGCCCAGAGAATGGTGGTGAATGGTGCCACATCCAGCTGGTGGCCAGTCACTAGTGGTGTGCCCCAAGGATCAGTGCTGGGCCTCATGCTCTTTAACATCTTTATTGATGATCTGGATGAGGGCATTGAGTCCATCATCAGTAAATTTGCTGATGACACCAAGCTGGGGGCAGGAGTTGATCTGCTGGAAGGTAGAGAGGATCTACAGAGGGACCTCAACAGGCTGGACAGATGGGCAGAGTCCAATGGCATGAGATTTAACACATCCAAGTGCTGGGTTCTGCACATTGGCCACAACAACCCCATGAAGAGATACAGGCTGGGGTCAGAGTGGCTGGAGGGCAGCCAGGTAGAGAAGGACCTGGGGGTGCTGGTCGATGGTAGGCTGAAGATGAGCCTGCAGTGTGCCCAGGCAGCCAAGAGGGCCAATAGCATCGTGGCCTGCATCAGGAACAGTGTGGCCAGCAGGAGCAGGGAGGTCATTCTGCCCCTGTATACTGCACTGGTTAGGCCACACCTCGAGTACTGTGTCCAGTTCTGGGCCCCCCAGTTTAGGAAGGATGTTGACTTGCTGGAGTATGTCCAGAGAAGAGCAACAAAGTTGGTGAGGGGTTTGGAACACAAGCCCTATGAGGAAAGACTGAGGGAACTGGGCTTGCTCAGCCTGGAGAAGAGGAGACTCAGGGGTGACCTTATCACTCTCTACAACTACCTGAAGGGAGGTTGTAGACAGGCGGATGATGGTCTCTTCTCCCAGGCAGCCAGTACCAGAACAAGAGGACACAGTCTCAGGCTGCGCCAGGAGAGGTTCAGGTTGGATGTTAGGAAGAAGTTCTATACAGAAAGAGTGATTGCGCTATGGAATGGGCTGCCCGGGGAGGTGGTGGAGTCGCCGTCATTGAAGGTGTTCAGGAGGAGACTTGATGGGGTGCTTGGTGCCATGGGTTAGCTGTTTGGGTGGGTTGGATTGGTTGATGGGTTGGACACGATGATCTTGAAGGTCTCTTCCAACCTGGTTTGGTTAATTTATTTATTTATATTTATTCTAGATCTGTTTGTGAACTGGACAACTAAGCAGCTACATCTGACTGGCTGATCACTCACTACTAGATTGTTTTACTTCTGTAATCATCCAGTGTCACATTTTTCTCAGTATCTTTCTTCCCATGTGAAGACTGATTACTTAGAGAAGATTGGGCATGATTTCATCGTAAGGATAGCTCCTTTGTGGGCCAGACAGCATTGGTTGTCAGCTCTCATGCACTGGTTTACACCAGCTGTAGGTTCTCGAGTCTTGCATATTTAAGAGTTAATTCTACACCCCTCCTAGTTACTTAAATCTTTCTTAGATAGCTCTTCAGAAACACAGAAATTGTGGTCTAAAATCATAAAATTGTTTTGTGTAGAAAAGATCTTTAAGATCATTGAGTCCAACCCATCAGCCCAACACAACCATGGGCAGTAAAACATGTTCAGAAGTGTCACGTTTACATGTTTGGGTGTGGGTTTTGTTTGTTTGTTTGTTTGTTTTTTAACACCTCCAGGGTTAGTGACTCCATCACCTCCCTGGGCAGTCTATTCCAATGCCTGATCACTCTTTCAGAAATATTTCCTAATATCCAATCTAAACCTGCCCTGGCACCACTTGACACCCTTCTCTGGACACACCCCAGAAACTTAATGTCCTTCCTGTAGTGAGTGGCCCAAAACTGAACACCGTATTAGAGGTGCGGCCTCACCAGTGTCAAGTACAGGGAAATGATCTCTATTCCTCTGGTCATGAGTCTACATGTTCTCAGGAGGCCTACTGTCAGCTGACAGATCTGCAAGTACACTTCCTCTTGTTCAGTCAGCTCCTCATCCAGTACACCTTAAGCTGCCTTCTTATTTGCCAAAACTCTGTACAAACATAGTTTGTTTTGCTTTTTCTCCCATCATTTAGAAATGCTTAACAGATCTGGGTCTTGCTTGCTCTTTCCAATTGTGGGATCTCAGTGACATTGTCACCAGTCTGTGAGCTGGGTTGTTCAAGAGGGGATTTGACATGGCACTTGGTGCCATGGTCTAGTCATGGGTCTGTGTTGATAGGTTGGACTCGATGATCCTCAAGGTCTCTTCCTACCTTAGTTATACTGTGATACTGTGATACTGGGTGCTTCCCCTCCAGTTTAAACCTGCCTTTGCCACTTTGTGAAAATTGCCTTTCTGATGCGTGTCACTCAGCCAGCATAATCAAGTGTGAACGTAGGTTCTTGCAACTCACTGAAGTATTGGTAGAATGCCCAGCTGAGTTTACCATTGCAATATTTAACTGCAGCTTATACTAACCCATCAGACCTTTCCTTTTTTGTCCTTAAAGCCATCATGAAATGCATGATGATCCAAGCCCCACATGGCAAGTCTTTAGAGCACTTCGTCAAATATTTATTTCAGTTGAAAAAGTTATTGTAAGTCTGGCAATATCTTTTTTGTAAATTCTTCAAATGGATCATTCAGCACATTATAAGTTCGTTACTAACGAATGGATGAGAGTCTTGTCAATGCTTTACCATGCCTAAGAGTATTCCTACAGTTGAGATAAAATAGGCAAGGAGTCCACTTAGTTTCTCCTGTGCCTGTTGCTCAGGTCCCAGTTTAAGGAGAGCTGTTTCACATGCTTCTTGTTTAGCCAGCTATCTTTAAGATCTTCTAAACATCATTTCATGACTTGGGATACTGCTGGAAAGTTACAATAAGTGAGTTGAAGCCATATGGGCAGAGTCTCAGAGAGGGAAAATAGCTTAACGTTCAGTAATTGTTTGTTCTAGAAAGGTTCCCCACCCCCCCTCCCCCCCGCAATGTGGGCTCAGCAAACTGACCTTCCTCCCATGAGCTTTGGAGTCCATCTCAGCTACAATTTGCTAGTGACGGCTGATACCTGGTGAAGGTAATCAATTTGGCCTTTCAGTACAAGGTTAAATAAAGTCATATAAAGGATAGCATTTTCCTATTGGTACTTCTGGTTGAAATGAAAGAAGAGGTCTGCAGGGGATAGGCAGGAGAATTACGTGCAGTTCTTGGTCCCAGCACAAACATCTAGCTTTAGTTACACCAAAGAATTGTTTGGCTGCGTTATAGGGTGTGTCCATAGCATCCTGTTTTTCTATATAGATGTAAGCAATGAGGAGAAATCAGAAGCAAGAAGATGAACACATCCATTTTTGGACTTTGAAATTACTTCTTCCCTCCCTTTATAACAATAAACTATCCAACTTATCTTTGCTTACACAGACCTATCCACCTTGGCGTCAGTTTTTTTCCTCTTCATAAGAAGCAGTATTTCTGTCCGCATGGTACTGGATGTGTTAACAGATTTCTTGGGAACAGGTCTTAGAGTACACATAACAAGCCTTGCTTTGTAATGGGTGTTTAATACTTAATAAAGTGAAATAGCTGACTTTTGCCTCTTGGCACCAGTTCAGCAAAATACTTATGCACACTTAACTTTTGGACTCATGAGAAACCCCAGAGGTCTGACGGGAAATATGAAAACTTTGTAAAAGTTTATTTTAAAAAATGAATGTAGAATATAGAAAAAAGAAATCTTATGTATTATCCTTATTATTTTTTTGACACTGTCCCTTTATATAAAACACTGGCTGTCCTGTAAAGGAGAAACTGAAGTTGTGTTGTGACTAAGTCAGCATCCTATAGCATGAACCTCCTAGGTTGCATCTCTTCATAAATCTCACTGTGGGTGGCATGTGGGAGCAGTGCTGAAAGGATGTAAGAAAACATGTAGGATGCTGAAAGGATGTAAGAAAGCTGTAAGGAGGAGGAGGAACACAATACATAGGACTATGCTGGATGTCCACAGATGGTGCTGTAGTCTGAAATTGTATGGAGTTTGTGAATGTTCGGAACACTGCTCCAGCTAAGGAAAATTCAGTGTAGTAATTCAGCAAAGCCTGAATCATGCTTGCTTCATGCAGTTCAGTGGTTTTCATACAAGTCTGGACAAGCCAGTATGTCTACGTGGGTCACACAATACAGAGCAGCACTGAGATAGTATTTAGAGCTCCAGTGCCTGTGTGTTTGTGCTAGCTAAGCACCAAACCTGGCCTGACCAACCAATGGGGGCAAGTGCCACACTGATGGGAACAGACCACTTCCTGCTTCATTGCCATGAGGTTGTAGATCCCTGAAACACACTCAGATGAGGAACATGGTGTATGTCATTTACTGTCATTTGCACCTTGTTGCTGAATGTTCAGCAGGACTTAAATCACTCTAGTCCTCTCCTCCCAACAAAATTTGGTCTAAAAATGTTGTGGAGCTGTCACCTGACAAAAGCTGCAGACTTGTTCCTGGTCTTCATCCTTGTTTCTTGTCATCTTGTCATGTCTGTATTTTCCCTCAAACACAGCAGAAAAGGACATTAATATAAATACTGTACTTAGAATATTCCCTTGCTCTTAGTAAACTCAGTCCAGATACAGGCATCCAAATTGACAGTCTGGGTTAATTTTAAGCATGGTGAGTTCAATCTGACATGTATTATTCAGTGAGAGGGAAGAAGTGTGGTCATGTGAGGAGTTCAAGAAGGTAAAATTATTGATAGTTTGGAAACAGAATTTTACATTCAACTAATTCCCAGTAAAAAGTAACTGAGAAACATGCAACTGACTAACTTAGAGGCATGGCCAGCAGATTGAGAGAGGTGATTCTGCCACTTTGCTCTGGTAAGACCTCACCTGGAGTACTGTGTCGAGCTCTTAAACACTCAATACAAGGACAATATGGACCTGATGGAGCAGATCTGGATGGCCACAAAAATGATCAGGGAGCTGGAACACCTCTCCAGTGAAGACAGGCTGAAGGAGCTGGAGCTGTTCAGCCTGCAGAAGAGAAGGTTTCAGGGAGACCTAAAGCAAACTTCCAGTACCTGAAGGGAATATGCCAGAAGAAGTGTGCTGTTTACAACGGCCTGTAGTAGTAGGACAGAGGACAATGGCTTCAAACTAGAGAAGAGTAAATACAGACTGGATATTAGGAAGAAGTGGCTGTGTTTTTTGTTTTTTTTTTTTAATAAACCAGGTTGGAAGAGACCTTCAAGATCATCACATCCAACCTATCATCCAACACCACCTAATCAACTAAACCATGCAAACAAGCACCCTAACAAGTCTCCTCCTGAACACCTCCAGTGATGGTGACTCCAACACCTCCTCAGGCAGCCCATTCCAATGGGCAATCACTCTCTATGTATAGAACTTCCTCCTAACCTCCAGGCTAAACCTCTCCTCGTGCAGCTTGAGATTATCCTCTTGTTCTGGTGCTGGTTGCCTGGAAGAAGAAATCAACCTCTGCCTGTCTACAACCTCCCTTCAGGTAGTTGTAGACAGCAATAAGGTCACCCCTGAGTCTCCTCTTCTCCAGGCTAAGCAAGCCCAGTTCCCTCAGTCTCTCCTCATAGGGCTTGTGTTCCAAGTCCCTCACCAACTTCGCTGCCCTTCTCTGGACACGCTCCAGCAAGTCAACATCCTTCCTAAACTGGGGGGCCCAGAACTGGACACAGTACTCGAGGTGTGGCCTAACCAGTGCAGTGTACAGGGGCAGAATGACCTCCCTGCTCCTGCTGGCCACACTGTTCCTGATGCAGGCCAGGATGCTATTGGCCCTCTTGGCTGCCTGGGCACACTGCAGGCTCATCTTCAGCCTACCATCGACCAGCACCCCCAGGTCCTTCTCTACCTGGCTGCCCTCCAGCCACTCTGACCCCAGCCTGTATCTCTGCATGGGGTTGTTGTGGCCAATGTGCAGAACCCAGCACTTGGATGTGTTAAATCTCATGCCATTGGACTCTGCCCATCTGTCCAGCCTGTTGAGGTCCCTCTGTAGATCCTCTCTACCTTCCAGCAGATCAACTCCTGCCCCCAGCTTGGTGTCATCAGCAAATTTACTGATGATGGACTCAATGCCCTCTTCCAGCTCATCAATAAAGATGTTAAAGAGCATGAGGCCCAGCACTGATCCTTGGGGCACACCACTAGTGGTGGGTTGCCAGCTGGATGTGGCACCATTCACCACCACTCTCTGGGCTTGGCCCTCCAGCCAGTTCCTTACCCAACGCAGTGTGCTCCTGTCTAAGCCATGGGCTGACAGCTTGGCCAGGAGTTTGCTGTGGGGGATGGTGTCAAAGACCTTGCTGAAGTCCAGGTAGACTACATCACATCCACAGCCTGCCCCACATCCACCAGTTGGGTCACCTGATCCTGGAAGGAGATCAGGTTGGTCAGGCAGGACCTGCCCTTCCTAAATCCATGCTGGCTAGGCCTGATCCCTTGGCCATCCTGTAAGTGCTGTGTTATTGCACTCAAGATGACCTGTTCCATAATCTTGCCTGGCACTGAGGTCAGGCTGACAGGCCTATAATTCCCTGGCCCTTCTTGTGGATGGGCATCACGTTGGCCAGCTTTCAGTCACCTGGGACCTCTCCAGTGAGCCAGAACTGCTGAAAAATGATGGAGAGTGGCTTGGCAGCTCATCTGCCAGCTCTCTCAGCACCCTAGGATGGATCCCATCTGGTCCCATGGACTTGTGATGATCCAAGCAGTTGAGGAGATCTCTAACTACCTCCTCCTCCTGGAACAGAGGAAAACTATGCAGCTCCCTGGCTCCTTCTGCCAGCTCTGCAGGCCAGCTGTCTGGAAGACATTCTGTCCTGCTAGTAAAATTTGGGGCAAAGAAGGTGTTAAGTATCTCAGCCTTTTCCCCATCCTTTGTTACAACATTCCCCTCCTTGTCCACCAAAGAGTGGAGGTTGTCCTTGCCCTTCCTCTTGCTATTAATATATTTATAGAAGGACTTTTTGTTGTCCTTCACAGCAGAGGCCAGTCTTTTGCCTCCCTAATTTTCTTCCTACAGGACCTAGCAACATCCTTAAACATTCTTGGCTGCCTCACTGTGGTGGTTTAGACTGGGTGCTGGCCCGGATGCCATTGCACAGACCACACCTGGGAGGTCCCAAAAGGGTCCAGCCCACTGGGTGGTCACAGCAAACCAGGTATTTCACCCACAATCCTCTGCTCCTCTATAAAACATCCACGTGGGGTTCCTACTTCCTCTTTTGCCCCCCTGCTGCTGCCTAGGTAAAATGGCGTGAGCTGCCTCCCTTGGGCCTGCCCCGGCCCGAGGCTGGCTTGGGAGGGGAGAAAGAGCCCTGGAGGTGGGGTTGGGTGTACCCCCAGGTGGGGATGGGATGTTCTTGGGTATGTTCTGGGATCTCTCTCTTTTGTCACGGTGCTTGTGGCTCTCTGTAAAACTTTCATCGTTGTTTTTTATTGTTTTCCCATTTAAACTTTCCATCACTTTTGTAATCTGTTTGTCTGAGTCGTTATTTTTGCCTGTGGTGGGAGAATTAGCTTTCCAAACCATGATGCTCACCTTTCTTCCAAAGATGATACGCCCTCTTTTTTTCCCTTAGCTCTTTTAAAAGTTCATTGCCCATCCAGGCTGGCTGTCTGCCCCAGCAGCTCATCTTCCGGCACATTGGCACAGCCTGTTCCTGTGCCTTCAAGAGTTCTTCCTTGAAGCAGGTCCAGCTCTCCTGGACCACCTTTGTTTTTAAGTACTGTTTCCCAAGGAACCATCTGAGCTAGTTCCTTGAATAACCTGAAGTCTGCCCTCCGGAAGTCCAGAGTGGAGGTCTTCTTGCTGCCCCTCTTAGCTTGACTGAACATTGAAAATTCAATTATCTCGTGGTCACTGGCCCCTAAGCACCCTCCGACCACCACATTGCCCACCAGCCCTTCCCTGTTGGTGAAGAGGAGGTCAAGCATAGCCTTACCCCTGGGAGGCTCTTGCAGCACCTGGGATAAGAAGCTGTCCTCCATGCACTCTAAGAACCTCCTAGACTGCCTCCTCTCTGCTGTGTTGAGGTCCCAGCAGATATCAGGCAGGTTGAAGATGCCCATGAGAAAAAGGTCAGGTGATCTGGAGACAGCCTTAAGCTGCCTATAGAATGACTCATCAACATCTTCCTCCTGATTGGGTGGTCTGTAACAGACTCCAACCAGGATGTCTGCCCTGCTGTTCTTCCCTCTAATTCTCACTCACAAGCACTCAACCCGATCATCTCTGATCTCCAGCTCAATGGCTTCTAGTGCCTCCCTGATGTACAGGGCCACCCCTCCACCCCTTCTTCCTTGCCTGTCTCCCCTGAAGAGCCTGTAGCCATCAATTGCAGTGGTCCAGTCATGTGAGTCATCTCACCATGTCTCTGTGATGGCAACTACATCATAACTTTCCTGCTGCAACAAGGCTTCCAGCTCCTCATGTTTGTTGCCCATACTTCGTGCATTAGTGTACATACATTTCAGCTGGGCTGCTGGTTTCACCCCTGACTCCAGGTTACCACCCTCAGACTCCTGTCTGGAGGGACTGGTTTCAAGCCCCTTCCCCCCTCAAATCTAGTTTAAAGCCCTATGACCTGCCAATTTCTTTACCCTGAGTGTGGTGGAGCATTGGAAAAGGTTGCCCAGGGAGGTGTGAATTCATGTAAGACCTGTTTCCACTGCTTGTAGTAAGAGAACAAATACTTCTTCTGTAATTAAAGGTTTGTCATTATGCTTGAAGTAATTTTTCTTTTAAAAAAAGACAACAAGTTTTTTTAATCTTGGCCTACTAATATATTTATTAGAGGTGAATTCCCATGTTAAAAGCAATTTCACTAAAGTGCTTTGTAGTAGCTCTGCTCATAGCAAACACCAAAATCAGTTTTTAGTCAATTTAATCTTAGTATCATGCAAAAATCTAGCATCTAGCAGTTGTGTCCACTTCTGATTGTTCTCTGAATATCTGTTCCATGCTAAAATCTGTGGAAGTGCTAAGATTTTTTCAACAGTGAAGAGAGAAAGGATTTAATTTTTTTTTTCCTGGAGATTGCAAAGAATTGTGTGTTTTGTAGTCTGAGCTACAGTGTTTTCTTGCTGACAGTGCTTGTCCGTGCCATGATAGTCTGGCTGAACAGAAACAGATGTTGTGAGCTGATGTCCTGTCTGAAAGAGAGACTTCTGATGAAGTCCACTTTTCCATGGTGGGATTTCTTTAATGCTGTGTTTCCTTGAAAAGAAAGTTCTTAGTTTCTGTACCCACAAACTTCAATTAAATTGAGTTAAGCACTTAGCTCTTCAGAGAGTTTTTTTTCTCATGTGGAATCTTCACTGCTAGGATTCTGTGTTATCAGCTAGATTTCAGAAAGGAATTGTAGGCCAAAATTCTACTCATGGCCTTAAAACCTGAGCTTGTGTATGAGGACTCTTCCACGGCAACTTCTTAACAGTGATTTAACTTCTCAGAAAATGATTCTTTACTGCCCCACAAAGTGGGGATGGTACCAGTCTCACTGTGCATTCTATCCACAGTTTTAACACCAGCAGTAATTTTGTAGCTTGATCGCTACAACACCCACAAATGGGAGGTAAAAAATTTAATCTTTGTATACCATCTGTGTTGTGTATTTGTAAAAGTTGTGTTTACTTTCCCTGTTCACTAGTAAATTCTGCTTCAGCGGCAGTTCACTGCACGGAAAATGAGGGAGACTAGGCTAAAGTAGTGCCCATGCACAGTATGCTTTCACTTCCTTCCCACAGTGGACAGGATTATCACATTAGTTTTGAAGGCAAAGGCAGACTCATCAAGGAACCATGTTGGATCAGGGAAAAGGCAGAGGCGTTTTGCAGCCGTTTCTCAGAAATGGAAGCAGAGCTGTGCCGCAGCTGTTGACCTGCTTACAAATGCATTTCAGTTCTGCAGCACTGTCCTGACTCTGCAGCTGATTATGAAGTTAAGCATATGGATTTGCTTTTACCCTCTGTGACTAAATCAGAAAATTGTATGTTGTGATTGGCACACAGACAAGTTTACCATAATTGCTTAGTATGTCTCAAATACCTTAAAAAGTGCTATCTTCTTGGTATGTTGCACAAGGTGCTTGTAACATTTGGCAGATATTCCCATAAATCTCTGTGCAGGAGAACTTTGCGGTATGAAACACTGAGTTGTGTGTTCACACCATGGCCTATAGGTGGCAGCAAAGAGGGTAAACAGCTGGGACTGTTATGGAGCCTGAGTTCCTTGATGTGTGCTTCAACTATCCTTGTGTTGGTGCAAACCTTTTCAAGTACGTTCCTACAGGAGACAGAAAAGGTCCAATGAATTTAAGGGGTCTAAAGGGAGATACTAAGTTTTAAATTAGCTTGATTTAGGAGCTTAAAGCCAATGGACTGGCCTTCTACACAAATACTTCATGTTTTTGGAGCAAAGCAATGATTGTGCTGAATGTGAATGTGTTACATGTAGCCCAGAACAGTGTCTAGTCTATCTGGTTGCTGTGTGTTACACGACACAAACAATTTGGGTTGTTGCTTTGCCTTTCTGCTGGGATAATTTTTAGGTTTTGCTGTTGAGATATTTCTAACAAGGAAAGGTCAATGTGATACTGAGAGAAAAGGACAGTTAGTTGGCACCACAGGTACATTGTGTGAGTGCCAGAAAGCGCCATTGATAGAATGGAAATTAAAATTGTCCTGAATAGAATTT
Organism: Melanerpes aurifrons; assembly: GCA_011125475.1. Lineage (NCBI taxonomy): Eukaryota > Metazoa > Chordata > Aves > Piciformes > Picidae > Melanerpes > Melanerpes aurifrons. The sequence continues at coordinate 3,633,236 of WWNC01000003.1, forward strand.
AACAAGGAGGTGATTTCTGCATGTATTAGTAGTCCATAACCATCCTCAGAACTACTGTCAGCCAGAGAAATCCACCTGAAGTTACCAGTCTGCAATACAGGAACTACCCCTGAACACCAAACCTTGATTCACTGTACCTTTAGTTCACTTGCAGAAGCCTTGGGGAGGAAGTGAAACCAAAAAAGCCAATTGTTTTTAGGTCCTTTGTAACTAGTGTTTTCAGATGCCTTTTTTTTTCCAGTTTGTTTTTTGTTACTATGATCTTTCTCTGTGAGATGTAGGATACTAGAAAGCAGGAATTTGTGGTCTACTGTGTTTTTTTTCTTCTGCCTTGTGCTCCTGACAGCCTCTCTGCCAGCCATGGCAGTTCACATCTGATATTAGTGATATGTCCTAGTTATCTCTGTTGTGTGTGAGGGCTTAGCATTCCACTGGGTTGTGGTTTTTGTTTTGTTTTTCTTAATAAATTAAAGACTGGGAAGGAGTAACACACTAATACTTGACCATATAAGGGGGGTGACTCTTATTTTAGTTCTACTCCTTGCACAATATGCAGCTGAAGCCTTTTAAGGGCAAGCAGTGCAGACAGAGTGAAAACATCCAGAAGCAGAGCATCCATTCCACATTATAGTTTTATAGTTGGTGCCAGTGCTGGTGCCAGTGCTGGTGCTGTCATTGCTACTGCTGTGAATTTCTCACAGGCTATTGGGAGTTGCATTGTTTAAAGCAAGAGGCTATACAGATGAGACTGAAGAAAACAAGTTAAAACCATTTAATTCATAGCTCCTGCATCTTGAGAAATAATAAGATTGAAGAGGGAACTGACTAAAGGTGAGCTGAATTAGACTTCCAAAGACAAGAAATTAAGTAGCAAGGAGCTCTCCAGAGTCAACAAGAAGTGACTACAGAAAACAAGTGGAAATACCTTGCAGTGAGAATGGGATAGGGGCTTGGTGACTAAAAAGAAAATGAATATTGTATCTATATTTTCAGTAACATTTGAAAAAAAAATAGTTCTTTGCAATAGAAATTTGAATGTTGGAAAGGGAGTGAGGTAACTAATGCAAATGATGGGTTAGAAAATAAACTGGCAGCAGGACAGGAGATGAGTCCTAGATGTTATCTTTGTATTCCAAAGTGATGGAATGGTTGCAAGTGCACAAGTTTATCAAGGCAAGGATCTCTGGTAAAAGGATGGAAAAATTGGTGTAGACAAGAGTAAGTTATTTTGATCTCAGAAGTCTTCAGTGTTACAAAAATTTTGAAGCGTTGCCAGCTTTATTTTATCAAATAAAATACATTTTAATGACAGTGTTAGGCTGTGTTCAGCTAGATAAATTTCTTGATAAATCAGATGCAGATCCTTACTTGATATTTTTTTTTTTCATTCTTTCTGTGAAGAAAGACTACAGCAGTGGGAAGAAAAGCTGTTTTTCTTACTTTCAGTCAAACCATTGTCTTGCCTTTAAAATAAAATTAGCTTTAGGCCTTAAATCAAACGAGGATTTTATCAGATGGACATTAGGTAACACCGTCTATTTCAGTGGCTAAGTAGAGACTTAGAAGACTGAGTATGAAAACTTTGTATTCTTTAGCCAATGACTCTGAAGGAAACCATTGCAGGTTTGGTATTCTGTGAAATGTTGCTGCCCAACTCCATCCTTCAGTGCCCCACACGTCAGTCCTATTAAATACTTCCATTCCTGTTAGGTAGGGCCCAGGAATGCTTATCTTTCTTCACAATGAGACTCTCTGCTCTCAAAATTATAACATTTTTTCTGCCTTAGTGCTCTCTCCACAGAAAGGAGTAGGATTGAAAAAAAAATGTGTCCATGAAACACCACTGTGTTTTGAAACCTGTTCACTCAAGTGTCTCTAAGCATCTTTGACATTGCAGGTGATACCTAGAGGTGGTGGATGACTAGACAGACAAGGATGTAGAATAGCCACTTCTTTAGTGATCCTTTCATTAATACATATTTCTTTCTCCAAGTTAAGACTAAAAAATTAATACAAAGTTGCATTTTACCCTAGCCAGCATTTCACCTATGATGCAAAACTCTAGCCAGTACCCATTTAAAACAGATAATGAGACCTATCAAAGAAACCACTTCCTGCAATGTGGTGAGTTTTGTCTTCATGGTGAGCAGATGTCACAGCTTTGGCAGAGTAATTTTGTTTGATTGACTGATCAATTCTCAGAAGTTATAAAATTTTCACTGGGCACGAGAAAGTAAGCTTGTTGCAGGCCATTTGTTGTGTCTGAGTGATGTGCATTCATCAAGACTTTTTGTATGTTGAGAGTATGTTGGAGGAAACTACCCTCTGACTTTGGTTAATGTAAGTCATGGTAATTCTGTGAGAGGTCCACTGAAAAAAAAGTACCACAAGGATATTCCTTTAAGTCTTTTACATAAAAGTTGTGGGGCTTTTTTTTTGTGGTTGTTGTTGTTGTGTTTGTTTTTTTTCCAATAGAAAGTAATCTTTTTACGCAGTTTAAGCAGGATAGTATTTTACTGTAATTCCAAGGAAAGTAATCTGGGCTATCAAGAGTCCTGTATTCTCTTGTGGCAGTTGGCAGTTTAAGCTGGGTCCCTTCTGTTCCTGCCACATACACCTCTGGTGTCCCAGGTGTCTAGCCCAGTGGGTGGACACAGGAAGCTGCAAATTTCATATCCTGTGCCCTATAAATCTATTTGCAAAGTCATTCTCCTCCTGTTTCTTCCCTCTCTGTTCCTGTGGGAGATGCTCCCTATTGGGTAATGGTGGGAGAGTATCTCAAGGCCTCTTAGGCCTGGCTAGGCCTAATGCCAAGAGGAGAAGTGGGGAGGGGCAGTCTCAGACCTGGCCAGCCTGAGACTAGCCTAGCAGTGGGGGGGTGGAGTGTGTGAAGAAAGTGCCTGGGGGTTTTTGGGTGTACCCTCAGGTGGGGAGATGGGAAGTGTTGGTTGTGCTGGAAGGGATTCTGTATGCTTTGGGGTATTTTTTGTCTCTATGCTTGTCGCTTTTCCATTTAAACTTTCCATCACTTCTGCAATCCATTTGTGTAAGTGTCACTCTTTTGCCCCTCTCAGGGGCAAGAGAGGATCTGCCTGGCCTCAAACCAGGACACCTCTATTTTCCTAGTTAGGCAACATGCATATGACTATGAAGTATAAAGAAGAAAATCTGGGATATTCAGATGTGCAACTGCACAATAAGTAGTCCAGATGCCGAATGCAGAACAGGTAAGTTTTCCAAATTAATTCATTAAGACTTGAAAGACAATTTTAGAATTAACTGTTTAGTGCTTTTTTTTTCTTTTTCTGTTCATGATAGGGAATTTCCACAAATTCTGATCTTTATTATTATGTTCATTGTTACCTTTTTTTATGTACCTCCCAGCTTATGCTTCGGTGAGAATTACTGTAGAATTCAAGAACTGACTTAACAATTCTGTGTTGGTACTGAAATCTCCAATGGTTCTGTTATCTAGTGAATAAATAACTCAAACTGTGTCTTGTGGTTGCATTACACATGTTCTTCTTGTGTTTTAATGAAAAAAGAGAGTGGTCAGTATAGGTACTGTGTGACTACTTCCTCAAAATAACACTAAGAGAAGTTGCGTACTAAGAGGGTAAATCTAAATATATCACCTTACATTAATTTATATTCTTATTTTAAGTCACATTATTTGTTTTTTTTTTAAAGGCTGTTTAAAAACAGCTGCCCCTGCATTAATCTAATTAGTATTTCAACATATTTGGAACATAAATACCCTTAGCTCTCATACAGAGTTGTAAAATGTGTAGAATCTTTGAATGGTAGGGGTTGGAATGGACCTCTGGTGATCATCTAGTCCAGCCTGCCTGCTAACACAAATACTCCTAGATCAGGTTGCACAGGAACGCGTCCAGGCAGGTTTCGAAAATCTCCAGAGAAGGAGACTCCACAGCTTCTTTGAGCAGCCTGTTCCAACATTCCATCACCTTCAAAGTAAAGAATTTTCTCCTTAAGTTCAAGTGGAACCTCCTGTGTTCTAATTTGTGGCCACTGTCCCTTGTCCTATCCATGGGCACCACTGAAAAGACATCCACCCTTTAGATATTTGTAAGTATTGATAAGATTCCCTCTCAGTTTTCTCTTCTCCAGGCTTGAAAAGCCCCGGGTCTCTCAGCCTGTCATTGTAAGACAGGCTCTCCAGTCCCCTAATCATCTGTGTGGTCTTCCATTGGACTCTCTCTAGTAGTTCCCCGCAACTCTTCTTGGCCACAGGGGCACATTCCTGGATCATGGTGGACTTGTGAACCAGGATTTCCAGGTCCTTCTCCACTGAGCTGCTTTCCAGCAGGTCAACCTCTAACCTGTTCTAATTAATGGGGTTATTTCTCCCCAGGTAAAGTGCTTTACACTTGCCATTGTTGAACTTTGTGAGATTGCCCTCTACCCAGCTCTCCAGCCTGTTCATTTCTTGCTGAATGGCAGCACAGCCTTCAGGTGTGTCAGGCAGTTTTGCCAGATTTGTATCATCAGCAAACTTGCTGAGAGGACACTCTGTTCCTTCATCTAGTTTGTTGATGAATGTGTTGAACAGGACTGGACCTAGTACTAACTCCTGGGGAAATCCATTAGCTATAGGCATCCAGGTTGACCCCACACTGTTGATCACAAACCTGTCCTCTGTTGTTCAGCCAGTTGTCAATCCACCTCACTGTCCACTTCTCTAGCCCACACTTCCTGAGCTTACCCATGAGTATGTTATGGATATGTGGGCAGAAGAGCTAAGGTGATTGCTGTTCAGTTTAGGTCCAAGTGTAAACACACAGTTTCACAGTCTAGCGAGAGCTAATTAGTGCTACACCTAGATAGAAGAAACTTTGTTGAGTAATCTCATTGATGTTACGAACACCTATGCTGAAAGAAGGCAGGCAAGAACACTGTTTGAAATCAGTCCCATTAAGTGTCTGAGGTGACAAGAACCAGATTTGCCATGTTTTTTTTTAATCCTTCTACACAGTTCATGGAACATATAAACACAGGTATATCAACTGTGTGGTTAGACATAAATAGAATGCCTTTACTATAAATAGACTAGGAAAACTACCCTATTAATATGGCATATTTGTTTCCAGTTTTTATATTGAATTGTCCTGGAGGTATATTCTGTACACCACGCTGGGCCTTTTGACAGCTAGCCTCTTCACCCAGAGAGCTCAGGAGACTGAAGTATTGACCTTACAGGAGTCCTGCTGTATCAGCATCTTGCTGATGATGTATTATACTTACAGATATGGACATATAAAATTTACTCTGATGAATGAGAACTCTGCAAAATAAAAACTTACTTTCTGAGAGAAGCAGTTTCCTGTGTAGCCAAGACATCTCATACAGACAACAAAATCTTTGCATTTTTTCTTACTCCCTAGATTTTGAGACTTCAGTGTAAATGTGCAGAAAGAAGCTGTATGTAGACTTATTTTAATTATTCTGTGAGGGTATATTATTAAAACATCATAGGTTGTAATTAATGTATCTGTGATTTGTTATAGATAAAACAAAATCCTGTACTGTGACTCATCAACAATTGTTCTTGCAGGATTACAAGTTTGAGAAACCCTAGACCTAAGCATTTATTTGCCCAGTGGAATAAAACATTTCCTTAGTAGCTCCCAATCTTGCCATGAAACCATAAGCAGCTTTAGGTAGTGCTGGGAATCTTCAGTGGTACATAGACATTAATTTCCAAAATTTGATCCACAGAAGATACTAACCTTTTGTCTTAGCTGTCATTTAAAAACAACAAAGTCTGGCTGCTTGGTGTAAGAGTGACTGAAAACTCTTTACTTTGACATTTTGTCTACCAGAAAGCATATTGATGAATGCAAGGTGGGGAGAAAAACTTTTTTTGACTTTCTGGGCACTGAAGACATACCAGTCATATTTCTTGTTTAGAAAGCTGTAGATGTAGGAGCATTAAAAATCCCTCCCCATTACCACAATTAATCTTTGTTTTCCCTGGCTTTGAAGAACTAGTAATTTCCCACTTATAAAATATGATTTCCTTCCTCTGAGGGTATTTTTCTGTACTTGTCATTGTTATTTGTTTGATCTGGTACAGCACATTATTTCTGTGAGTCTGTAGGTTTAAGATTTTTTTGCATCTTTCTATAGGACCCCTTCTCATGTTTCCAGGGGTGATTATTCATCTTAAACATCTAGGAGTTGCATGAAGACACATTCTAGATTTATTGAAACTTTCACTGATGATTCTTTAGTTCAGTAAAATGGAAAAAAAAAAAAGAAAAAAGGAAAAGGATACACTTGATTGCTCTTCTACATATTTACTCTGTTAAAATCTTAAGAGTCAAGAACAAGAAAATATTTCAAGGAGCAATCTGTGATATTTCACTATAACATTTTTATGTATAAGTTTATATGTATGTTATGTTTGTTTGTTGGAAAGGCTTAGGTTTAGGTAAGCCCAATGCTAACAGAATCCTCTGTATTTTCTGTGCATAGAAATCTTTGAAAACCATTCCAGGCCTTGGTGCTGGCCAAGACAGGTTCATCCAAGGCTGTTTGCTCTGAGACTAGGGGAATACATAAGAGTGAAAGGGGAAGGATTTCCTTCTCCAAAACCAGTCCCAGGATGTGGGAACATTTCTGCAAGCAGAAATATTCATGCTCTATTGTTAGGCTACCTCGAGAGAATTGGGTTTGCCCTTCCAACATGTTGTCTATTGTTTTCTGGTTGTTTTCTATTTTTTTGGCAATATGGGCCTGTTGCCAGCCTGCAGTTACCTTTCAAGTTCCTTACTTTTTGCAGAGCCAGGGAGAAACCTGTTCAGCTCTGCATTGTACAACCTTCATTATGCAGCAGCATTTCTAGCAGCCAAAGGTAGAGCTGTGCTGTATATATACAAGGAGGTATACACTTGCCTCCTCATCTAAACTAGAGGCATGAAAACTGAGTTAAGGATTAAACATGGTAATGATATTGTTTTTCTCCATATACCTGTTCAACTCTTCTCAAATAAGTATCAGTAGTTCTTAAACTATCTAATTTAAAACCAGTCTTCTTAGATGGAATATGTACATATAAAAATAAACAGGTAGTTTGAATAGTAGGAGACTTAGCAATGGGCACCATCACATGAAGAAGAAAAGAAAAATTGGATTTGGAAAGTCTATACCAGTGCTAACTAACAATCTAAACACTTCTGAGAGACAAAAAACCTTCAGAGAGCTAAACCTTCACTTAGGTACATTTATATAGCAGAGTTTGAAAGGGTCAGTATTGCATATTTGGATATTTCATCCCATCTGCCTTATGCACCTACTTAAAGACAGGGAGATGGACTATCTCAAGGGTGTCTCTGTATATCTGAGAGGTGACTGCTTTCATCTTGACATATAACTTTTAGATAGGTTGTGGTAAGTGCATTAAATCCCAGTTTGACTAATCTACTTTGCTTGGACTTGACTGCAGTTAAATTCACTTAAATTGTTGCATGTCAAGAGTCCTTTTTTGGTGATTGCTGCAGCAATCCTGGGGATCCTGTAAAGTCTCATAGTTTCATAGTTTCATAGTTTCATTCAGGGTTGGAAGGGACCACAAGGATCATCTAGTTCCAACCCCCCTGCCATGGGCAGGGAAACCCCACACTAGATCAGGCTGGACAGAGCCTCATCCAGCCTGGTCTTAAACACTCCCAGGGACGGGGCCTCGACCACCTCCCTGGACAACCCATTCCAGTGCTTCACCACTCTCATGGGGAAGAACCTCCTCCTCACATCTAGCCTGAATCTCCCCACCTCCACCTTCATTCCATTCCCCCTAGTCCTATCACTCCCTGAGATCCTGAGAAGTCCTTCCCCAGCCTTCCTGTAGGCCCCCTTCAGATACTGGAAGGCCACAATTAGGTCACCTCGGAGCCTTCTCTTCTGCAGACTGAACAGCCCCAACTCCTTCAGTCTGCCCTCATAGGAGAGGTGCTCCAGCCCTCTGATCATCCTCGTGGCCCTTCTCTGGACACGTTCCAGCACCTCCACATCCCTCTTGTAATAGGGGCTCCAGAACTGGACACAGTACTCCAGGTGGGGTCTCACCAGGGCTGAGTAGAGGGGGAGGATCACCTCCCTCGACCTGCTGGCCACACTTCTCCTGATGCAGCCCAGGATCTGATTGGCCTTGCGGGCTGCAAGTGCACATTGAGAGCTCATGTTGAGCTTTTTGTCCACCAGCACCCCCAAGTCTCTCTCCTCAGGGCTGCTTTCCAGCCAGTCACTGCCCAGCCTGGGTTTGTGCCTGGGATTGCCTCGACCCAGATGCAGGACCCTGCACTTGCTCTTATTGAACTTCATGAGGTTGGCTTGTGCCCACCTCTCCAGCCTGTCAAGGTCCCTCTGGATGGCCTCCCTTCCCTCCAGCGTGTCTGCTGCACCACACAGCTTGGTGTCATCAGCAAACTTGCTGAGGGTGCACTCAATGCCACTGTCCATGTCACCCACAAAGATGTTGAACAAGACAGGTCCCAGGACTGATCCCTGAGGGACTCCGCTTGTCCCTGGCCTCCACTGGGACATGGAGCCATTGACAGCCACTCTTTGGGTGCGGCCGTCAAGCCAGTTCCTTATCCATGTAGTGGTCCACCCATCAAACCCATGTGTCACCAGTTTGGAGACCAGGATATGGTGCGGGACAGTGTCGAAGGCTTTGCTCAGGTCCAGGTAAATGACATCAGTTGCTCTCCCCTCATCTATTAATTTTGTCACCTGCTCATAGAAGGCCACCAGGTTGGTCAGGCAGGATTTGCCCTTGGCAAAGCCATGCTGACTGTTCCCAATCACCTCTTCACTATTCTTTTGAGCGAGTAGTGACTCCAGGAGGATCTGCTCCATGACCAGGTCCTTTTTAGTCAGTCTAGTTGCATGGCTACAATATATAAAGTATTATTTCTTGTCTTAAAAACCTAGGCACACAATGAAAACAAGCAAATATTATTAGAAACAAGAAGAATGGCAGTATTCATTCTGCATAAACTCCAGATTGGTAGCAGTTTCCTTAGAGGATTTGTTTTTTCTTGTGTGTGTTTTTTTTTTCCCAAGAAAGGTTTTTTTGCATTATACTTATTGCAAGAATAACTAGCAGTTAACAATGTGAGGAAGGGGAAACACATAGAGCTTACGCAGAATCACAGAATGGTAGGATTTTGAAGGAATATCTGCATTTATCTAGACCAAACCTGCTGCCAAAGCAGATTTACCTAGAGCAGGTTGCACAGGAAAACATCCAGGCAGGTTTTGAAAGTCCAGAGAAGGAGACTCTACAACATTTCTGAGCAGTCTGTCCCAGTGCTCTCTGACCCTCGTTTTCTCCTTATGTTTAGACAGAACGTAATGTGTTCTAGTTTGTGCTTGTTGCCCCTTGTCCTATAATTGAGCACCACTGAAAAGACCCCAGCCCTATTCTCTTGAAATATTTAAATATCCCTTCTCTTGGTCCTTTCCTCCTAAGACAGGTGTTCCTGTGCCCTAACAATCTCTGTAGCCCTCCATGCTATTTCCCTGCCACTATGGAACTGGTGAGTTCAAAATGGGGGATGGTACTCTAGGTGTGGCCAAACAAGGACAGAGTAGAGGGGAAGGTGAATCTTCCTTGACCTGGTGGCCATGCTTTTCATAAGACAAACTGAGATACCATTGGCCTTCTTGCCTACAAGAGCATGCTGCTAGCATATGAACTTGTCCACCAGGATTCCCAAGTCCTCCTCTGTGGAGCTGTTTTCCAGCAGGTCAACCTATAGCCTGTACTGGCGCATGGGGTTATTCCTTCCTAGGTGCAGTACTCTACATTTTCCCTTGTTGAACTTCATGAAATCCCCTTCTGCCCATCTCTTCAGCCTGTCCAGGCCTTGCTGAATGTCATCATGGCCTTCTGGTGTCTCAGCTACTCCTCCCAGTCTTGTATCATCAGCAAGCAAGTATGCTTGGTGAGAGTATGCTCTGTTCTCTCCTCCAGGTCATTGATGATTATGTTGAACAAGACTGCACTCTCTATTAATCCCTGGGGAACACTGCTAGCTACAGGTCTCTGACTAGGTTCTACACGCCTGGTCACAACCCTCTGAGCTCTGTAATTCAGCCAGTTCTCAATCCACCTCAGTGTTCCCTCCTCTCACCCATGCTTCCTAAGCTTGGCTATGAGAATGTTACAGGATGTTATGTAACAGTGTAAAATATCTTGTTGAGACAGACAACATTTATTGCTCTCCCCAAATCTGTCTGGCTAGTCACACCATAGTAGAAAGGTATCAGTTTGGTGAAGTATGATTTCCCTTTCATGAAGCCTGTCATTTCTTGAGTCCTCCTTCTTCTAGCCCTGTACTAAAGACTGTAGTGACACTGGCCGTCCTCTAGTCTTCAGGCACCTCTGCTGTTCTCCATGAGAATGGCTTAGCAATAACCTTAGGCAGCTCCCTCAGCACTTGTGGATGGATCCCATCAGATCCCATAGATTTGTTGATGTCTGACTTGCCCAGATGATCTGTAACCCAGTCCTCCTCAACTAAAGAAGAATCTTCATTCCTCTGACGTTCTCTGTGACCTCCAGGGACTCGGATTCCTTAGGGCCAGCCTTAACAGTAAAGACTGAAGAAAAGAAGGCATTCAGTAACTCTGCCTCTCTGTATACTCTGTCACCACAGCACCCATGTTGTTCACCAGTGGGTACACATTTTCCTTAATATTTCTTTTCCCACTAGTGTATTGTATGGTGATTTATTTTGGCTCTTGAAAATACTGATACGTCAGCCAGCTAGTGGGAATGTTTCATAGAGGTGCATCAGAGGAGACAGAGAAAGTAGGTTCAGACTCAGATTAAGAAAGAAAATTTTTTATTAGAGGAGATGCTATACCATGGAAGTAGTTGGCTTTGGACACTTGAACAAAAGCATAGGTGTCTTTTAAGAATATTGCGGTTGGCTGCCTGTGTGTGGTAAAGTAAGGTACTTCAACACGATGCTTTAACTTTTTTTAAAATATTAGTATAACAGAACTAAGTATGACTGTTTAATGCTCAGTCACAGAAGAAAGATACTGGTAAGGTCTATTGAGCTGAGGTCCTGCATTTTCCAAAATGCTGCACTTAGTATATAAATATACCTGAGTTCTGGTTAAAGTCAGATTCTGAGACAAGGATTGGTTTGAATGGATCTCTTGATCTCTGCCATTGGGTGCTTTAATTTTTATTTTAAGTTATAGCCCAGTTGTCAGGAGATGTAGCAAGAACTAAAATATTCCTCAACAGATCTCAGGCCATGTGTGCAAAAAATAATGTCTCAATCATGTGATGTTTTATTGTGTCTTTCCAGAGTGGCAAAAGTCATGAAGGTCCCTGTGTATGAGACACCAGCGGGGTGGAGATATTTTTCCAATCTTATGGACTCTGGACGTTGCTCTCTTTGTGGAGAGGAGAGCTTTGGCACTGGTAAGTAGCACATAATCAAACATCTCCACAGACTTTTAATGACAACTGTTAGTTTTTCTGGGAACCTGAAGTCAAAGACAAAAGAACCAGAAAATTAACTCTCTCTTGTGCTGGAACAGAGAACTGTCATTTGTTCACATCTTGAGAGTCTTCTTGCTACTCTGGTGCCAAGTACCTTAAGGTATAAAGAAATGAGGAATGTGGACATTCAGAAGCATTCTTATCACTGCCTATCCAGCTTTTGGAGGTGCCTGGCACTCTCTTATGACTTGAACATTATGCAGAAAGGTCTCTCTGGTTCCACTGTAATACTACTTTCAGAGACCGCACCAGCATTTGGAGGGATTTTGCCTGTATGGAAAATCCACATGGTTTTCCTTAATGTGATTCAACACATGAAGTATGTCTAATGGTATATCTGATCAAATCCATTGCAAGCGCCCCCTTTTGGAACATCACAATTACCAAAGCTCAGATAAAATCATAATTAGAAGATGTTTAGTTATATCCTGACATCTGTGTTCCCTAAGTATTTCTCATTTACCTGTCCCAATGACCAGTCAAACAATAGAATGCAGAACTCAGTACTGCAGGAAGCATTAAAGCAAACAAAAAATGTTGTCTATAAAGCTGCAAAAACACAGTTTTGTTTTGTGAGAAAAGCTGAAAAAAAATTAGTGGTGTTTCTTTTGTTCTTTCCTGAGTTCTTATTTTTATTTGCCAATAGGGATATGTTACAAATTCTTTTTGAAAGAGCATGTACCCATAACACAGTCAATCACTTGACTAATGACATGCCACTTTATGTGTTAGCCTGTCCTTAGTGGTCTTTAAGCATCCAAATGAACTATGATAGAAGAACCAGAATTGTGTTAAATTTCTTTGTGTGTCTGTCTGTAAAAAGTGAGAGAATTGAAATTAGTAATGATTGTTACTTTCCTCTGCTTGTGAATGGGAGCCAGTGTCCCAACGTTGGCATCTGGGATGCCTTGACTTAATGGCTGTGACTGGCACAGATTTGTATTGTCTTGAATATATCTTTTGAATAGGTGTTTTCAAAGCCTGTTCTGCAAAGCCATTGAGTGAGTTCACAGTATCACAGTATCACAGTATCACTTAGGTTGGAAGAGACCTCAAAGATCATCGAGTCCAACCTATCAACACAGACCCCATGACTAGACCATGGCACCAAGTGCCACGTCCAATCTCCCCTTGAACGCCTCCAGGGTCGATGACTCAACCACCTCCCTGGGCAACCCGTTCCAATGATGAATTACTCGCTCGGTGAAGAACTTCCTCCTCACCTCGAGTCTAAACCTCCCCTGGCGCAGCTTGAGACTGTGTCCCCTTGTTCTGGTGCTGGTTGCCTGGGAGAAGAGGCCAACCCCTTCCTGGCTACAACCACCCTTCAGGTAGTTGTAGAGGGCAATGAGGTCACCCCTGAGCCTCCTCTTCTCCAGGCTAAACAATCCCAGCTCCCTCAGCCTCTCCTCATAGGGCTTGTGTTCAAGGCCTCTCCCCAGCCTTGTTGCCCTTCTCTGGACACGCTCAAGTGTTTTGATGTCCTTCTTAAACTGAGGAGCCCAGAACTGGACACAGTACTCAAGGTGCGGCCTAACCAAAGCAGAGTACAGGGGCACAATGAGTTCCCTGCTCCTGCTGGCCACACTATTCCTAATGCAGGCCAGGATGCTATTGGCCCTCCTGGCCACCTGGGCACACTGCTGGCTCATATTCAGGTGGCTGTCGATCAGCACCTTCAGGTCCCTCTCTGTTTGGGAGCTCTCCAGCCACTCCGACCCCAGCCTGTAGCTCTGCATGGGATTGCTGTAGCCAAAGTGCAGCACCTGGCACTTGGACTTGTTGAATGCCATCCCATTGGACTCTGCCCATCTGTCCAGTCGGTCGAGGTCCCTCTGCAGAGCCTTTCCACCCTCTAACTGACTAACATCTGCTCCTAACTTTGTGTCATCTGCAAACTTGCTGATGACTGACTCTACCCCTTCATCCAGATCATCAATGAATATGTTGAAGAGGACAGGGCCCAGCACTGATCCCTGGGGGACGCCACTGGTGAGTGGCCTCCAGCTGGATGTGGCACCGTTCACTACCACTCTCTGGGCCCAGCCCTCCAGCCAGTTCCTAACCCAGCACAGAGTGTAATGGTCCAAGCCACGGGCTGACAGCTTAGGCAGCAGTTTGCTGTGGGGGACGGTGTCAAAGGCCTTGCTGAAGTCCAGCTAGACCACATCCACAGGCCTCCCCACATCCACCAGACGGGTCACCTGATCATAGAAGGAAATCAGGTTGGAGAGGCAGGACCTGCCCTTCCTAAATCCATGCTGGCTGGACCTGAGCCCTTGGCCATCCTTCAGGTGCGCAGTTATTGCTGCCAGGATAATCTGCTCCATCACTTTCCCTGGCACTGAGGACAGGCTGACTGGCCTGGAGTTTCCAGGTTCCTCCATCTGACCCTTCTTGTGGATGGGGACCACGTTGGCCAGTTTCCAGTCATCTGGGACCTCACCTGTGAGCCAGGATTGGTGGAAAATGATGGAGAGCGGCTTGGCCAGCTCATCTCCCAGCTCTCTCAGCACCCTAGAATGGATTTCATCCGGTCCCATGGACTTGTGCATGTCCAAGTGGCTCAGCAGGTCCCGAACTAATTCCTCATGGATTTCTGGGGCATTACACTGCTCCCCGACCCCATCGCCCAGCTCCGGAGGCCACTCGTCCTGAACTCCTGCCTTGCTGTTAAACATTGAGGCAAAGAAGGTGTTCAGGACCTCAGCCTTTTCCTCATCTTCAGTCACCGTGTTCCCCTCCAGGTCCAATAAGGAGTAGACGTTGTTCTTGCCCTTCTTTTTAGTGTTAATGTATTTGTAAAAATGCTTTTTATTACCTTTCACAGAGGTGGCCAGCTTCAGTTCCAACTGGACCTTTGCCTCCCTAATTTTATTCCTACATAATCTAACAGCTTCCTTGAACATACCTCGAGAAGTCTTCCCCTCCTTCCAAAGGTGATACAGCCTCTTCTTCCCCCTTAAATCCTCCAGGAGCTGCTTGCTCATCCAGGCCGGTCGCCTTCCCTGCCGGCTTGCCTTCCGGCACATGGGAACCGCCAATTCCTGTGCCTTCAAGAGCTCCTGTTTGAAGTAGGTCCAACCCTCCTGAACCCCTTGGTTCATGAGGGCTGGTACCCAGGGGACTTTGCAGACAAGTTTCTTAAATAGGCTGAAGTTCGCCCTTCGGAAGTCGAAGGTGAAGGTTCTGTTGGTGCTCCTCCCTATCTCCCTGCATATTGAAAACTTCACTATCTTGTGGTCACTGCACCCTAGGCAGCCTCCCATGATCACGTCTCCCACCAGCCCTTCCCTGTTGGAGAACAGCAGGTCAAGCAGAGCCTGTCCCCTGGTAGGGTCTCTTAACAGCTGTGTCAGGAAGCAGTCCTCCATTCGCTCCAGGAATCTTCTGGACTGCCTCCTCTCTGCTGAATTAAGTTCCCAGCAGATATCTGGCAGGTTGAAGTCACCCACAAGGACAAGATCTGATGATCTTGAGACAGCCCCCAGTTGCTTGTAGAACAACTCATCAGCCTCCTCATCCTGGTTGGGTGGTCTGTAACAGATTCCAATCAGGATGTCAGACTTGTTAGGCTGTCCTCTGATTTTGACCCACAGGCTCTCAACTCCCTCATCTTCCACCTCAAGTTGTGTGGCAGAGATTGACTCTCTAATATACAGAGCCACCCCTCCTCCTCTTCTCCCTCGCCTGTCTCTCCTAAAGAGCCTGTAACCCCCCATTGTAGCACTCCAATCGTGGGTGCTGTCCCACCAAGTTTCTGAGATGGCGACTACATCATAGTCGCCCTGATGGATTAGGACCTCCAACTCCTCTTGCTCATTGCCCAGGCTGTGTGCATTGGTGTACATGCATCGCAGCTGGGTTCCTGACTTCTCAACTGACCCTACCTTGCGCCCTACTCTTACCTCTGCAGAGGGACCGTTTGCCTCACCCACCCCCTTCAGACCTAGTTTAAAGCCCTCCTAATGAGCCCTGCCAACTCCAGTGCCAGGACTCTCTTACCCCTTCTAGACAGATGCACCCCATCAGGACCCAGCAGGTCAGGTGCAGTGAAAGTTGTCACATGGTCATAGAACCCAAAGTTCTGCCTCTGGCACCATCCCCTGAGCCAATTGTTGATGGTGTGGGTTCTCCCATTCCTCTCAGTGTACACCCCTGCCACTGAGGGAACTGAGCAGAACACCACTTGGTCTGCTGCCCCATCAATCAATTGTCCAAGGGCCAGGGCCCTGAACTCCTTCTTAATCGCCTTGGTGCCCTTCCTGTCAATCTCATCGCTTCCAGCCTGTATTACCAGCAGAGGGTAATAGTCAGTGGGTTGGATTAATTTAGGGATTCTCTTTGCAATGTCCCTAACCCCTGCCCCTAGTAGGGAGCAGACCTCCCTGTGGGATGGGTCGGGACGACATATGGGTCCCTCAGTACCCCTCAGGAGAGAGTCCCCAACAACTATAACCCTTCTCCTTGTCTTTGTGGAGCTGGTCGTTATAGCTGGTGGGGACCGCTTGGGCTTAGGCTTCCCCCAGGAGCTGGTCGTTACAGCTGGTGGGGTCCACTTGGCCTTAGGCTCCCCTCTGGATGGCTGCTCCTCAGCCTCAGCCCTCTCATCCTTACTGCCCTCAGCCTGCAGGGCCTCATACTTATTATGCAAGGGCAGCAGAGGAGGAGGAGAGGGTCGGGGTGGATTTCTCTTGCCACCCCTGGCAGGGACCTGTATCCATCCCTCTCTGCCTCCAGGAACCCTTCCCTCAGCAGGGGAGATCTGCAGAGCTTTCTCCCATAAGCCTAACTCCCTTTCACTTTCCCTTACTGTCCTTAGCCTAGCTACCTCCTCCTTCAGCTCGGCCACTTCATCCTTCAGCTCTGCCACCATGCTGAGCAGAAAATTCACCTGCTCACACCTGACACAGGTGTCCTCTCCCTCCCTCTCTATTCCAAGTGCTAGGCTGAAGCACTCTCTGCAGCTGGCAGCCTGGACTCCAGCATGTTGGTAAAACAGCTCTGTCTGGGCAGATGCTGCTTTTTTACCCTTTGCCCGAGTGCCGACCATGATGTCACCCAGCCGCTAGACAGCTACTGAACCACGATGGCGCCGCGTACACAGCCCGGGCGGCTTTTAAAACTGCCACGGCTGACGTCAGGCTCCTGTGACCCGTGCAGGCTCACGTGAGCACGATCCTGCTGGCTCCTTCCCCTACCAGCAGTCCTCCCGACCCGCGAAGCCCCGAAAGGAAAGCAAAAAAAACCCTGAGAAACTCACAGCTTGAGCGGAGCGGTTCCGGACGAGCGGTCCCAATCAGCTACTGAACCACAATGGCGCCGTGCGCACAGCCCGGGCGGTTGTACCATGGAGAGAGGGTTGGCAAGATCTTGCACCTTTTGAAATATACCGCCATTTGTTCTGCCTTGTTGTTAGACTCTATCCCCATTTGCCTATGAGAAGTTTGGACTGGGGAGTTTTAAACTCTCACTGCTTTTTGATACCTTTTCACCAGGCCAATTCTGTGCCCCTTTCCCTTTTAATATTGAGCCTTCTCCTGCTTATCTGAACCCAGATGTTTATATGAAACTTGAGCGGGTTTGAAACATCAGTATGACCTTATTAGCACCCAAATTATTTGCAGAAAATCCTTGCCTTCATCATCATGTGGGAGAAAGGGAAGTGTGGGTTTTGACTGGAAGGAGCTTGCAAGAGTTTGATGGTGAGTTCCCATTGGCTGAAGTACATCTGGGTACCTTCACCCATTGAGTGCACCATCTACTGCTGTGTATGTTTCTAATTGTAGTAAAGCAGTCAGAGGTGGCCTTTCTGTGTGCCATAAGCCACAACAAACTACCGCCTCTTGCATACTGATGTTTTGGAAATAAGGCTCTTTAGATCATCTTCTGGTGATGTTGAATGCAATGCTTGCATACGCTTTTTGTCTCAGAAAGGAGAGTCTATGGTTGCTTAGTAGAAGCCTTGTCTCCTTTTAGGAAACTTGTAATGAAAATTTTATGGTGCATTTATGAAAAAAAACCCCAACCAACAAAACAGAACATGAATTTCCTTGGCACACTGAAGAGGCATGTTCAGATCTTGTTAAGTAGACTGTTCCAGGCATTAGTGCACCTCTGCTTGCACATCAGTTACATGGTAATCAAGAAAAGTGGTTTCAGGGGTTTATCTACTGA
Source organism: Melanerpes aurifrons (assembly GCA_011125475.1). NCBI lineage: Eukaryota > Metazoa > Chordata > Aves > Piciformes > Picidae > Melanerpes > Melanerpes aurifrons. The sequence continues at coordinate 3,650,961 of WWNC01000003.1, forward strand.
AACACTGAGGGCACTGTGATCTGCACTGGCATAGTTTTATCACCCTGAGCATCAGATGTCTGTTAAAGTTGGGGAAGAAAGGCACGTGTCTCACAGAGGTCAAGGAAGGGCCTCTGGATTTTTTCTGTTCTTGTAGGCATGTAAGACAATTCCTCTGTCTCTTCTTAGACTTATGTTTTTCCTTTGCTTGTATCCATCTGTAGGGCCCTAAACCTATGGCATTTTGCCCTAGAGCTTCTCTTCTGATTTTACAGATTCCATCTTGTGTACTCAGACCAGTCTCTGCAGTCCTAATGCTCTCTGTGTTCCTGTCTTAATGTGGTTCTCCTATCATTAATTCTTCAGATTGCTCATAAATGCTGTCTCTTGGGAATTCTAAGGGTGCTTAAACAACGTAATGCTGGGCAGAATAAAAAACTGCTTTACAGCACTATCTAGTCTGTGCATTCCAGCATGTTCTGGTCAGATAAGCTTTGTTGTACCTGCAGCAATTCAGAACAGAAAGCCTCCCGACCTCCCATTTAAGCCAATGCCATCTAAAGGTTAGTGTGAACCTTCAAGATTCAATTCCATGGGCATCCAGACAACTTGAGCACTGGGTTTAAATTCCTCAGTGTGTATGTATTTGCTGTGTAAATGAACCATGGGAGCACCTACAGGGCAATTATGCAATGACTACAATACTTTGAGTTTGTTTTTCTCCTTGCCTCAGTTTCCTTATCACACTTCAATTCAATGCATCTGTCTCAACATCTCTCATATGCCAGCAGGTTTATTTGTAAAATGAAGTCAGGTCTGTGGATGACCAATACTTTAGCCATTTGAGCTGTTTTTAGCAGTAAATGTTTACCCTCTTGAGAATCTTTTAGTAATGTTCTAAGCTGCATGACCCTCACAAGTTTCTGCTGGTATTGGGCATTTAGATCAAATCTGCAGCTTTCCCTTCAATCATGCCTGTTTAGGGAACTGAAACTTGTTAGCTTTCAATGTGGAATACTTGAAGAAATGTACCAAGTAGCTGATCAGAGTGGAAAACTTGCTGCCCTGTGCAAACAAGAGGTTTTACAGATCCACTTTTATTGTCAAACAAGCCAAACAGCACTGGAGACTTATTGCTTGTGTACCCAGGTAATACAGCTCAGATGGAATTTCCAAATATCACTGAGCCCTGGTTTTATAACATAAGGGATTTTGCTCTGGCAAGTAAATTAAAGCAAATTCTCTGCTGTAAAAGGACAAAAGATTTTGAAAACATCCCATAGGGCTGTGTTTCCCAGACTTGTTTTCTGGCAGCTGATCTTGGAACTCAACCAATATTTTACAAACTTCTTCCATTTTTGTAGCAGTGTGGGGAGGTTGTCAGATGAGGTTAGTAGCTTTCTGGTTCTCTGACTAATACCCAGGACACAGTTCAGAGAAGGGTGTCAGGAGCAGTGATTAGTTTTTAAATTTCATTAGCAAACAAGCAGGATTAGTAGAGCTATGTGTTGTATTTAATCTTTCTGCAGTTGAAGACACTTCAGTAATTGCTGCATCTTTCATCAATATGCATGCTTCATCTCCACATTTCCAGATGCTATTAACATCAGCTGCCTTCTCCAGCAAGATCAAGTAGAAGCAATACTAGTGGAGAATATAAAATTGTATTGCTGAAATATCAAATATGGTAAAACCTTAAAAGAGCTTTGTGGTGATATCTGTTACAGTAACAGAAATCTAAAATAATCTCATCAACTTGAATAAAGGAACAGATCACAATGTTCCTAAATCTGTATTTGCCTAAAATAACAAGTTTCAGGTTGTTGGAGGATAAGTTTGTGTGACTCACAAGTGTGTGCAAGCAGAATTATTACTATGGATTTATATAATTGCTTTAGACAGATTTTTGTTTTATAATCAGGTGTACAGAACACACTGTAGTAGACAGGGGTGACTAATTTAGGGAAAAGCGGTTATTTTCTATCTGTACATTTGACCCTCAGGGCTTACTGTCTCAGATACAGAGTAAATCAGATAGAGAGAAAATCTCAGATACAGAGTAAGTTAGACATGTAGAAGACAGACACCATGCCCAAGCTTTCCAGTTTCAGAAAAACCATAATATGAACATTTTTACACAATCTCACTTTGTTTTTCAGGCTATTGCCTCTCAAAGCTTTATTTCAATTTAAGCCTGTTTAAGTTTTGTACTTCTTTACAGATGGGTACACACTCTGAGAGTTTTTCCCAGATTGTTTACTCCTGAGTCCAGCTATAGCAATTGATTATAGTAGTAAAATATAACTTTTGCCTCTTCTGTATGGAGAAATATGTTAAAAATTACCTTGACAATAATTTGTCCAAGCAGCCACAGTTGCTGTAATTTCCCTTACTAAGGACTAATTAAGCATAATGGGATAATCAGAAAAATAGTTGTTGAATCCTTTGTTCTGTTGTCTCTTTCTGCTTTGTCTCCTTAAACACAGTCCAGAATTCATTAATGCTTTGGATGTTTCTATTTAAAATAGCATTAGGAATTACCCTGAGATTGCTGAGAGCCCTCAGCAAGCCAGGAGGAGTATTACTATTGCAATCTCAGGCATATATAGTTGTTACACCTTAAACTTAATCCCTTTAGACAACTCTGTCCCTGCAGATCCACAGCAGCAAAGAAGAATGGTATTACCTGACCTAAAGCATCAGAATGAGCTCCCTCCCTAGAGTTCATACCATGTCAACTGGGCAGTCAGGAGTCAGAGAGAGAAGAAAAGCACGTAACTACAGACAATGGAACAGAGTTGACTAACAGAATTCCAGGAATAGGATAGGATAGGATAGGATAGGATAGGATAGGATAGGATAGGATAGGATAGGATAGGATAGGATAGGATAGGATAGATTGGAATATATGGTTTTACCTAGGGGAAATCATGTTTGATCAAACTGATAGCCTGTTATGAGGACATAACCAGGTGGACAGATGATCGTTGAGCAGTAGATGTGGTTTATGCTGATTTCAGTAAAGCGTTTGACACTGTGTCCTACAGCATCCTTGCAGCTAAACTGAGGAAGTGTGGTCTGGACAATTGGGCAGTAAGGTGGATTGAGAATAATTGAAGAAAAGAAGTCAAAGAGTTGTGATCAATGGATTGGAGTCCAGCTGGAAGCATGTATCTAATGGAGTCCCTCAGGGGTCTGTACTGGGACCCGTACTATTCAATATATTCATCAATGACCTGGATGAGGGCACAGAGTGCGCTGTAAGCAAGTTTGCTGATGACACAGAACTGGGTGGAGCGGCTGACACTCCACCAGGGGGTTGTGCTGCCATTCAGACTGGAGAGTTGGGCAGGGAGAAATTTAATGAAATTCAGTAAGGGCACGTGTAGAGTCTTGCACCTGGGAAAGAACAACCCCAGGTATCAGTGTAAGCAGGGAACCGACCTGGTGGAGAGGAGTGAAAGGAAAAAGGACCTGGGGGTCCTAGTAGATGGAAGGTTGACCATGAGCCAGCAATGTGCTCTTGTGGCCAAGAAGGCCAATGCCATTCTGGGGTGCATTAGAAGGGGTGTGGTTAGTAGGTGGAGACAGCTTCTTCTCCCTCTCTACCCCGCCCCGGTGAGACTGCATCTGGAATATTGTGTCCAGTTCTGGGCCCCTGAGTTCAAGAAGGACAGAGCTTCTTGAAAGAGTCCAGTACAAAGTCACAGAAATTATTAAGAGAGTGGAACATCTTCTTTATGAGTGCAATAAAATATATATTTTATATTTTATATTTCTGGTGGTGGTATCTTCATATGCCACTGTAACTTATTTACAAGGTATATTTACAGGTTCTGTTATTTGATTGTGGGTAACATATTCCGCATATGAAGACAGTTAAATGATTTAAGCACAAATCTGAGACTTTTCCAATACCACAATTTAAACTGGAAATGAAGGTGCTGTGATCTGCAGTTTCCCACGAGGGGGATTCTGTGGCAAACCACCTGGGTAGTCATGGCTTGCTCCTTTGTCTGTTATCTTCCCAGATGCTGTAACTGTAATTTCAAACAGCTCTTGGCTTGGAGAGGGCTAAGGAGCCTCTCTCCTCCTGCGTGCAGTTCACAGGCTGTAGCAGTGCAGCTCTTCTGGGATTCGGGTCTCTCAAGGCTTTTCCCCTTCCTGCCTTTGGCACAGGGCTCTCAGAGTGTTGGTTGCCTTGGTCCAGGTGCAAGGCCCAGGTGTGGTTTGCCTGCTAGGGCAGGCTCTTCAGCTGCAGCCCTAGCAGCGTTTGGGTCTTGTTGCTTTCTGGGTGAGAACAAGGCAAATTGCCTACCTTCTCTGGTAGTTTAAATACTGTCCCAATACGATTAATGCCCCTTGGTAACAGATAAACCTGATAGCTGAACCTATAGAATGGGTCATATCCAAACATGGCCAGGGGCACACACAGTTCACAGGTGTGTTACAAGGTTAGTTACACATGGTACATGTTTACGTGGACCATCTGGATGCCAGGAAATGTCCAGGCTAGCACATTCACAGGTGCTAACCCATTGTCTGGGTTATGGCATGTTTTGGGGTTTGTCCCTTCAGGACAATCAGGAGAGACTGAGGGAGCTGGATCTCTAGTTTGGAGAGGAGAAGACTAAGAGGTGACCTCATTAATGTTTACAAATATGTAAAGGGTGAATGCCAAGAGGATGGAGTCAGACTCTTCTTGGTGATGCCCAATGACAGGACAAGGGGCAATGGGTGGAGGTTGAAGCATGGGATGTTCCATGGAAACATGAAGAAAAAATGTTCACTGTGTGATGGAACACTGGAACAGGCTGCCTGGGGCGGTTGTGGACTCCCCTTCTCTGGACATATTCAAAGCCTGCCTGGATGGGTTCCTGTGTGATCTATGCTAGGTGAGACTGCTGTGGCAGGGGGGATGGATTAGATGATCTTTCGAGATCCCTTTCTGGAGTGTATTGGAAGGGGTGTGTCCTGGTGAGGCTGCATCTGGAATACTGTGTCCAGTTTTGGGCCTTTCAGTTAAAGAAGGCCAGGGAACTGCTTGAAAGAGTCCTGTGTAGACGTACAAAGATGATTTAAGGAGTGGAACATCTGAGGCGGAGTGAGCTTGAAGAAGAGGAGACTGAGAGGAGACCTCATTCATGTTTATAAATATGTGAATGGCAATAGAGCCAGGATCTTCTCAGTGATGTCCAACATCAGGACAAGGGGCAATGGTGCTAGCTGAAGCATAGGACGTTCCACACGAACATAAGGAAAAGCTTTTTCACTGTGAGTGTGACAGCACTGGAACAGGTTACCAAGAAAATGTCTCTGAAGACATTCAAAATGCACCCAGATGCATTCCTGTATGACCTACCCTAGATGATCCTGCTCTGTCAGGAGGGCTGGAGCAGATGATCTTTCAAGGTCCCTTCCAACCCCTGACATTCTTTGCTAAAAGGATAAAGGGCAATAAATAGGGCAACATATGTGCAGTTGATGGATATGGTGGAGAAATAGAAGAGTCAGAATAAACACACGCTGACAAATCTCAGGTGTCAGTTTTCTTCCTATTAGGAATAACAAACTAAGACACTTCTTGGGCACACAGAATTATTGCCCCTGTATTAACATTTGATTTGGTACCTTTTGATTCTGGAGCACTTGGGTTGTTCCCAGCTTTTCAATCCAGACTTTTGCCTCTGGGTTACTTTCTTCCAGTTCTTTCCTTCTGCAAAGAAGCAAGAATCTGTATGTATTCCTGAAGGACACACGAGGACACAGCACATGCTATAGCTGTAAAATTGATCACAATATTTGTGTACACTCATCCCCCTTCATAGAGATTTATGAGCCTGAGCCATGCCAGAGCAAGTCTGAGCATAGCAGAGAAATTTCTAAAAATTCTGTCCATGTTTCACTGTTTGTTAAATCAAAACTCATCTCTTCTTTGGTGTTCACACCATTGCACACGTCATGATACACAGACTGTTCTGTTGAGTGAATGTTGTGTCTACTGTTACTGCAGTGTTACACAAGAGGAAAACAATGATTGTTTACATTGCTGAGGGGCCTTGCTCAATACCATGTCTCCACTTCTTGCTGGTATCTGTTGAGACATGCCATTTAAGTTGCTGTCCTACCCAGCCATGGTCCCCCTGAGCTAGACCTACCTATGGTTCCACATACTGGCCCTGTCCTCAGCCTATCCCCAGGGATGTGCCTAGTATCTGGGACTGAGGCTTCCCCAGTGCCCCCTGGCCTGCCCTGTCCTAGTTGGGTTGATGGGATGGGCTCTGGCTGCTGGGCCCTTCCCTGCCAGCCTTGGGGAGCCTCCAGTGCTCACAGACTCTAGGGAGTCCCCAGCCTCTGTGGTGGCCTAGTAACTTTTCCTGCTGCTACTAGAATAATGAAAACAGGTGGGAAGGGACAGCTCTAGGACTCTTTGATGTCAATGGCAGAAACCTGCCCTGTTATCTGGGAACATATTCTTGACTACAGTAACAATGATTGTGACCATGCTGTCTGCTTTGCCTACAAGTAAGGTGATAGAATAGAATAGAATAGAATAGAATAGAATAGAATAGAATAGAATAGAATAGAATAGAATAGAATAGAATAGACCAGGTTGGAAGAGACCTTCAAGATCATCGCGTCTAACCTATCACCCAACACCTCCTAATCAACTAACCCATGTAACCAAGCACCCTGTCAAGTCTCCTCCTGAACACCTCCAGTGATGGCGACTCAACCACCTCCTCGGGCAGCCCATTCCAATGGGCAATCACTCTCTCTGTGTAAAACTTCCTCCTGACCTCCAGCCTGAACTTCCCCTGGCGCAGCCTGAGACTGTGTCCTCTTGTTCTGGTGCTGGCTGCCTGGGAGAAGAGACCAACCTCTGCCTGTTTACAACCCCTCTTCAGGTAGTTGTAGAGAGCAATAAGGTCACCCCTGAGTCTCCTCCTCTCCAGGCTAAGCAGCCCCAGCTCCCTCAGTCTCTCCTCATAGGGCTTGTGTTCCAAGCCCCTCACTAACTTTGTTGCCCTTCTCTGGACTCGTTCCAGCAAGTCAACATCTTTCCTAAAGTGAGGGGCCCAGAACTGGACACAGGACTTGAGGTGTGGCCTAACCAGTGCAGTGTACAGGGGCAGAATGACCTCCCTGCTCCTGCTGGCCACACTGTTCTTAATGCAGGCCAGAATACCATTGGCCCTCCTGGCCGCCTGGGCACACTTCAGGCTCATGCTCATCCTACCATCAACTAGCACCCCCAGGTCCCTCTCTGCCTGGCTGCTCTCCAGCCACTCTGACCCCAGTCTGTAGCACTGCGTGGGGTTGTTGTGGCCAATGTGCGGAACCCGGCACTTGGATGCGTTAAATTTCATGCCGTTGGACTCTGCCTATCTGTCCAGCCTGTCGAGGTCTCTTTGCAAAGCCTCTCTACCCTCTAGCAGATCAACTCCTGTCCCCAGCTTGGTGTCATCACCAAATTTACTGATGATAGACTCAATGCTGTTCAATGATGTTATTAGCCATAGTCCATATTGCTGGTGTTTCTGTGGAAGGCATCCCTCTGCTGATCTAGTGTATTATTTCAATGAGGAAGTACAAAACATGCGGCCCAAAGGGCTAATTGTCAGTGGAGGGACATTGTTCCCCCTCTAGAGAGGCTTTGCAGAGAGACCTCGACAGGCTGGACAGATGGGCAGAGTCCAACGGCATGAGATTTAACGCATCCAAGTGCCGGGTTCTGCACATTGGCCACAACAACCCCATGCAGTGCTACAGGCTGGGGTCAGAGTGACTGGAGAGCAGCCAGGCAGAGAGGGACCTGGGGGTGCTGGTTGATGGTAGGATGAACATGAGCCTGCAGTGTGCCCAGGCAGCCAAGAGGGCCAATGGCATCCTGGCCTGCATTAAGAACAGTGTGGCCAGCAGGAGCAGGGAGGTCATTCTGCCCCTGTACACTGCACTGGTTAGGCCACACCTCGAGTACTGTGTCCAGTTCTGGGCCCCTCAGTTTAGGAAGGATGTTGACTTGCTGGAACGAGTCCAGAGAAGGGCAACGAAGTTAGTGAGGGGCTTGGAACACAAGTCCTATGAGGAGAGACTGAGGGAGCTGGGGCTGCTTAGCCTGGAGGGGAGGAGACTCAGGGGTGACCTCATTACTCTCTACAACTACCTGAAGGGGGGTTGTAAACAGGCAGAGGTTGGTCTCTTCTCCCAGGCAGCCAGCACCAGAACAAGAGGACACAGTCTCAGGCTGCGCCAGGGGAAGTTCAGGCTGGAGATCAGGAGGAAGTTTTACACGGAGAGAGTGATTGCCCATTGGAATGGGCTGCCTGGGGAGGTGGTGGAGTCGCCGTCACTGGAGGTGTTCAGGAGGAGACTTGACAGGGTGCTTGGTTACATGGGTTAGTTAATTGGGTGGTGTTGGGTGATAGGTTGGACGTGATGATCTTGAAGGTCTCTTCCAACCTGGTTTATTCTATTCTATTCTATTCTTAGACCAATTTGCAAAGCTATGAGAGCTCATAAATAACCCTGCCTTTTTTCCTTCTGCTCAGTTGGCACTCTATGATTTCACAGCAGCTGGGACTCAAGTAGGGAATAGAGAAAGCTGTCTCTTTCTGCAGCAGCTCCTTGAGCCCATAGGTCTACCTGTTGTCATAGGAGACTGCCCTATAGGAGCAGCAGTTAAAGATAAAGGCAGATAAAAAGTGGCAGAAAGGAAGTATTTTTACTATCATGACTGCTATTTTGGAAATGCAAAGAAACATTACTCTCTGTCTCAGCTCTTAAATCCATCCACAGCATTCAGTGTCCTGGTTTTCTGCATTACCTAACTTGTAGACACAAACATAATATCATATAATTTTTTTTCCTCTTCAGTAAGCATTCCTGTACAACTCTGATACTTTGCTGAAATAGTAATTTGCTTTTCATCAACTCTGTGCTGGGTAACTTGCTTAATGTTAAATTCAGCATGTTGGAGGTTGTATGGAATACAAGACTCAGTGAAGAGGCAGAGCACTGGCAGGCCCAGGATGATGAGCTTTTAGCAAATATGTATATGTAGCAGCTCCTACTGTGACTTTTGCTCTCTCCCAAGGACTCCAAGTCCAAGGCAGCAGCAGTGACTAGACACCAGATGAATGCCAAGACTTAGCCTTAGGAATCACAGTGGATCTCTTGCTGTTTTCCTTATATGTCTAATTTTCTATTGACTCTTTTTTTGTAGGATTAACAGCTTCAGTGTATCAATTTATGTTCTGGGAATCATATCTTCTGCCAGTAGCAAAACACAACCATTTTAACAGATGGCTTTGTAGACCTTGCAGGCTATTACATAAAATACATCACTGCAGAGCTGCCACAGGATTTTGGATTTGAGGAAGGAGAATATTTCATAAAACACGCCTTCAACCTAAGACTTTTGGAGAATTTTTCTAAACATCTTCTAAGGTCACAGACAGTCCAAGTGGTTGCCTCTCTGATCAATAAGTAATTCATAGAAAAAGAACCAAAACATGAGAATTACTGCACTTACTTTGTACACAGAATTTCAACAATGTGCAACTGAACAGCAAATTACAAGATCACGGTGAACAGGCATCAACCAGATGTAGTATTACTATGCCAGAGCAATATTTGATGTCTCTTGGAGTTTCTGGAGTTCATTAGCTTCTGCAGTTATCATCGGTATTTACTGAGTGACTGATCTCTTGGATTTTACTTTGTATTAATTGTCAGGTGTGATTCCTTGGGATTTTTTTTGTAACCTGGGTAAGATACATATTGCCACAAAAGTTTGTTCTAAATTATTGAAAAACTGAGGGCATTTGCTAAAATGACCATAAATCTTCCTATGAAACAGTCTTTTGCTAGGAAATACTGACTTTATTGAAACTTATGCTGATTGATAGGTTCCAGTTTTAACAGGCAGAACTGTGCTTCATAGAAATACTTCTGGTTAAGACACATTGCATGTCCATTACAGAGCAACCTATTACTGCAAGTTGGCATTTTGGCTTTGAACATGGGACGTGCAAGATCAAGTCTGTCCTCTTCTGAATTCAGATAATAGACCTGAATGTGTGCCTCCTATATCTAAGAGCGTGTGTAAAATTCTGTACAGTATTGCAAAATTGTTCTTAGGCTTCATTGTTGAAACCATTTCTCTTTTCACAAATATAAGCCTAGGAAGGGCCATAAATCTGAGCATGCAAGCATCTTTACCACTGAGAGTTATGGGGATATATAGAAAGGGGGAGGAATACTGTTCTCAGGTTTGTTATATTTTTATCCAGAAATATTTCTTTAGTCCCTTGTTTTTCATCCTGGTGGGAGTTCAGGAGCATTCTGTAAATCTTCATTTTTCATGGAATAGGAAAATCCTTTCTCTGCAGCTTGACATTTGAACATCTGCCAAGATAAGGTGATGCTATGAAACTTGACTCATATAACTCAGAATGTCATATGGCCAAGGGTTTGCATATCTAACCCAGTTCTGGGAAACAGTAGTGAAGATGTGAAAACACCCTGTTTATCAGCGAGCAGGAATCGTGGTCGAAAATGCTTTCCTACTACTACCATTTCTGTTGAAATACTTCTGCATAATTTTATTTCATCTTAAGAGTATGGACTTTGTAATATATAAATAAATCACATTTTAAACATTAGTTCTGATTCTTTGTCTGGAAGATATCAGAGTTGTTGAGGTTAGTTGTATTGCTTACGGTTGTGTGATGCATAAGATGTATAATGAGACATTTGCCTATGTTGTTTTCTGATAGTCAGTGATACTAAATACTGTGGTTTACATATGTGTCTTCAGGGTCTGATCACCTTCGTGAGAAAGACGGACTATGGGCTGTGCTAGTTTGGCTCTCAATCCTAGCAGCTCGGAAACAGAGTGTGGAGGAAATTGTCAGGGATCACTGGGCAAAATTTGGCCGGCACTACTACTGCAGGTAAGAAGAATGAGGAAAAGACACAGGAACTTAATGCAGTCAATAGGACAATTCTGCTACAACCATGGCTTGTTTAGCTGTGCTCAGCTGCATTGTGGTGTGTCTTTGCTGTGTCCACAGAATAAAAAGTCTGCTGCAGAATGCCACTGTTCTGTAGGCAGGTTTTTTTCTAATAAATAAAGCAGCAACAGAAGTTATTTGTTTACTGAAGGAGCAGAATGTATTGCCACTTGCAGTATATGAGTAATTGAATTTTCTGGCAGAAAGATTTGGATTATTTACACGTGGAATCTGTAGGCATAGCTGCTTACATGGTGTTGGGGGGAAAAAAAAAAATAAAGAAAATCCCAGGAAGATTTTACTCATGCATTTGACTATGTGTGTACTTCTATGTGACAGTGTTTTAATGAGAACTGGAACTATGGCTACTTTTAATTCAGGAGAACTCCTCCAATGATTGGTACATTGACTCATTTTTGTAAAAGTCTCGAAAGTGTGAATTCTAACTGTCATTTACATCTTATCTTCTACTTCTCTTTTTTCTCTCAGAATAGACTTAATCCAAAGGAGTTCACATATCTGGAGGTCTTCAGACACAGTTTTCTTTATTTCGCTTGGCTGTTGAGCACTGCACCAATTGTGTCCTTAATTCAAAAAGCTGGGTGACGTTTTCTGTGCTACTTTAGAAACCGCGCATTTTCTAAATTATTTCTGTTTACTCAGAGTCAAGTGGACAGTGTAGAACAGTGGTGCGTGAATACAATGGTCAGATTGCACAAGACTTGCATGCATGTGCTGGTCTGTTTCATTTGCAATCAGTACTTCAGTGGTCCAGTTGCCAATTGTGTGTATATCTGCTTTCACAGAACTCTTTTCTCAGCTATAGGGAGCTTAATTGCTTGATTTTATTTTCTTTATGTATGTGCAAGGTTTGACTATGAAGCACTGGAACCCAGAACAGCATATTTCATAATGAGAGACCTAGAGGCTTTGATCACTGACAAGTCATTCAGCCATCAGCAGTTTGCCGTGGGTAACAGTATCTACAGTGTGGAAAGAACAGACAGCTTTGAGTACATAGATCCTGTGGATGGCACTGTGACCAAAAGACAGGTATGGCTCTAGTGATGGAGTACCAAAGTTTGTCAGCTGTCATATTTTCTTTAACAGCATTGTTCTCACAGTCAGCTAGCAAGCCTCTCTGTTTATTTATAGAATGGTGTTTTCTTTGTTCTGATAGATACCACATTTCCTACTTAAGATTAGCTCGTTCTGGATAAGATAATCCACCTCGGGTTGAGCTTGCACTTACTAAGGATAACTGGAGGCAGTAGTGACGCAGAGAATGTAGGAGAGGATGGAGTCCCTGTTGACAGCAGTGCACATACAGGGAAAGTTCCTTTTCCTGAACAATACAAGGTTCTGTTTTACTCTTGGACTCTGTCCATAATGAGATTTCCTAGGTATCAAGAAGTGCAGTTCAAACTGAGCCTTCAGAATTCTGATATCCATGATGTGCTCAGAACTAGCCATGTATATTTGCCATGTGTAACTGTGTGTTCAAATGTACTGAATGTGAACTCTGTCCTAATTTCTCTGGTTTGTAAATTACTTGACCTGACCAGACTCTAGCAGATGATAAGTCATTAAAACTGTCATGCCAGTCTGCTCAGTCTTTATAGTTTCCATTCATCATTGTGTCCAGAAAACAGAAGCAGTCCACCTGGCACTGAGCTGCTGTCTTTGTGCATGTTACTGCTGAAACAGGATATGAGGATAATTGTCGTATCTAGGTCTATTGGAAAATTACAGGCATGGCAGACTTGGGCCTATGTCACTTCTAAAAAAAACACAACCCCAGCTTTGGAATTTTTGGTGCACTTCTCCTTCCTTTGGTTCTTATCCAAAACTCTTGTCCTAAATTGGAATATAATTGCTAATCATATTACCGTGTAACACAAACAGAAACACGACTCTGAAAGCCCTTCTTGGCTTAGGGGAAGCTCAAGGGTTCATAAGGGAACAAATGAAAAGTGTGATAATTGCAGTATTTTGAAGTAAATAGATAAGAATTTCACATGCTTGTAGTTTATGTATATGTATCTATTGTAACATAGTGCAGCTACTGGTGTTGTTTTTTATTTCCTGCCACCATGTTTTTCAAAATCCTAGTGTGTTTTGCTCTTTCTGCTTACTGTTGTTCATGCTAATTTATTATTATTCATTTAATTATGAAATTGGTAATTCAAAAACATCCCCAAACCACTAAAAAGCATGCTACATAGTGCAATGTGTAGAACATTTAATTTTCTGACTGCTTCATAGTAATACATCAGTTGGCTGTTACTGGATTCTAATGTAAAAGAAATCCCTATGAAGTTCCATTTCCATATCAGCTTCAAAGCCAGTGGATTAGCCATGGTATATAATTTTGTTTCAGAGTTTCCACACAGCTAACCAATATCCATAAGCAGGTCCAATTTACCTAAAATAAATATTTGCAATACTCAATGTCAGTGATGTACTCACCATTTTCTTCATTCCCCCCAAGAAAAAAAAATGCCTGTTCCCATAAGAAAATGTAACTACCATTGTAGAATCATAGAATCACCAAGGCTGGAAGAGACCTGAAAGATCATCAAGTCCAACCTGTCACTCAAGACCTCATGACTACTAAACCATGGCACCACGTGCCACATCCAATCCCCTCTTGAACACCTCCAGGGATGGTGAATCCACCACCTCCCTGGGCAGCCCATGCCAATGACTAGTGACTCTCTCTGTGGAGAACGTTCTCCTTGCCTTGAGCCTAAACTTCCCCTGGCGCAGCTTGAGACTGTGTCCTCTTGTTCTGGTGCTGGTTGCCTGGGAGAAGAGACCAACCCCCTCCGGGCTACAACCTCCCTTCAGGTAGTTGTAGAGAGCAATAAGGTCTCCCCTGAGCCTCCTCTTCTCCAGGCTAAACAATCCCAGCTCCCTCAGCCTCTCCTCATAGGGCTTGTGCTCAAGGCCTCTCCCCAGCCTCATTGCCCTTATCTGGACACGTTCAAGAGTCTCAATGTCCTTCTTAAACTGAGAGGTCCAGAACTGTACACAGGACTCAAGGTGTGGCCTAGCCAGTGCTGAGTACAGGGGCACAAAGACTTCCCTGTTCCTGCTGGCCACACTATTCTTGATGCATGCCAGGATGCCATTGGCCCTCTTGGCCACCTGGGCACACTGCTGGTTCATGTTCAGCCAACTGTCAATCAGTACCCCCATGTCCCTTACTGTTTGGCAGCTCTCCAGCCACTCTGACCCCAGCCCGTTTTGCTACATGGCATTGTTGTGGTCAAAGTACAGCACCTGGCACTTGGACTTGTTGAATGGCATCACATTGGACTCTGCCCATCTGTCCAGCCTGTCAAAGTCCCTCTGGAGAGCCCTTTCATCCTCTAACCAACCAACATCTGCTCCCAACTTGGTGTCATCTGCAAATTTACTGATGACTCACCCAATCCCCTCATCCAGATAATCAATAAAGATATTAAACAGGATGGGGCCCAGCACTGATCCCTGGGGCACACCACCAGTGACTGGCTGCCAGCTGGATGTGACACCATTCACCACCACTCTCTTGGCTCAACCCTTCAGCCAGTTCCTAACCCACCGCAGTGTGCTCCTGTCCAAGCCATGGGCTGACAGCTTGGCCAGGAGTTTGCTGTGGGGAACAGTGTCAAAGGCCTTGCTGAAGTCCAGGTAGACTACATCCACAGCCTTCCCCAAATCCACTGAGCAGGTCACCTTATCATAGAAGGAGATCAGGTTGGTGATGCAGGACCTGCCCTTCCTATATCCATACTGGCTGGCAAATTAGTGACAAATATTTTGTCCTATTTTATTGAAACTGGAAATTGTTCTGTCCTGTGGGGTTCTCAGTATGTTACTTGCTTTGATTTATTTGTTCTGCTTTTAAAATTCCATGTTTCATGCAGCTGACACCTTCTGTATGAATAAATAGCAATTATATGATTTTAAATTAACAGAGCTTATCCCAGGTCTTACAAATGGTAAGTAGGCTACTTGAAGTCTCACCTTGCTTGCTTTGACCATGCTGACAAATAGATCAAAAGTGACAAGAAGGAAAATTTTTATTTGTTGGACTGGGTATTCTACAAAAGTGAGTAAAACCTGTTTGGTTTTGTGCTTAGACAAGACACAGAGTTAGAAGTTACTCTCCAGTCAATAGTTGTTCATATTTATTTGGCAACAGTGTTTTTTGTCTCAGTTTCTTGGCTTTAACAAATGCTTGTAACTCGCAGCTTTGAGATAAAACTTCTAGAAAACAGTGAGGAATGAAAATATTTAATAGCTATCATTAGTATCTGTGGTATTCCTGAGTGAAAAGTTTTGCAGGTGCTTAAATTGCTACTTCCAAAGGTGAGTTGAAAGCCAGATTTTTTTTGTTTCTGGGCACTCTGAAAAATGAATTATATTACATTTCCAGGTGCAAATACCGTGACTTTACAAGTTGACTTTGATAGCCCAGCTCTAAAGGCCATTGTTTCCTTGGCTCTTGGAAGAAAGATAGAGTCTTGAACAGGCTCTGGAGCAATAGGACAAAGGGTAATGTTTTGAATTAGAAAAGGGTAGATTCGGCCTAGGTGCTTTCTGTGATGTTGACATTGAAACACTGGAAGAGGTTGTTCAGATGTGGATGCGTCATCCCTGGACATGGTGCAGTTTCAATTGGTCAAGGCTCTGAGCAACCCAATCTGAATCTGTCCCTGCTCATTTCTAGGGGCTTGGATTAGATAAACCTTAAAGGTCCTTTGCAATGCAAACCATTCTGTGACTGTGTGATTATTGACTAAACAATGCTTTATGTGGTGCTGAAGATGTTTTAGCATATATCTGAAGAAATAAAGGTTTTTGCTTATACTTTAGACTTTTGGAGCGCTGTGTTACTGACATCTGTGTCTTCTGTAGCTGCTGAAAAAAACCAGAAGAATAAAATGGTTCTCAATTATCCTCACTCATTTTTTAATGGCTTACTGCTGCTTGAATATAAGTAGCAAGGATCTCAGTTTATGGACTAAACAGTTGCCCACCGCAGTACTGAAAGGGGAAATAAAGTTCAGTGGCATAGCAGAAGTGATACTCAGGTTAAGAGTACCATTTACAGAAAGGGAGCTGTACTGCATATTAATGCAGAACTGGTAGATTACTGAAACACTACAACTATATGACTGTGAATTTTGTCCTTTGGCCTTAAAGGCCTTCCTGCATGATCTGTGGTCTGTAGAATGTGTTCATGTATGCAGGATGAAGGGGGAGAGGAGGAAGGGGAAGACAGAGATAAAGGCATGAGCAAAGAGCAAAATTTGCAGTTAGTTATTAATAAATCCTTTTTATTCTACACACAGTTAATGGCCATTAACTAGTGTATGTGAAATTAATTAAGACTTTGTTTCCCAAGTTGTATTACAGATTCTTGTTGAAATTCTTGTGATTGGATATCTGTGCATGGTCTATGGTCTTTGGTATTCACTGCTGAGTTACGGGTTTTGATCCAATGGTTTTGTAGCTGTTTCTTAGGCCACTGATCCTTTCTGATCTAATAATTATTTCTCAGGCCAGCAGAAGAAAAAAACAACATCCAGCACTAAGAGTTCATGTTATGAGGAGTGGGAGGGAATACAAAAAATAATTTCTAGCCTTTACAGAGGCTGGAAGAAGTAATAAATAACTTGCCCAAAGTTACAGGGAAAGAGGAATTGCATCCAAATGACTGTTCCTTTTGCTTTTTGTTTGGAATGATTTGTAAAGGTACTGCCATCTTACACAGACACTGCTTCTTCTCCTTTAGGGGCTGCGAATTATTTTTTCAGATGCATCCAGGCTCATCTTCAGAATGAGTGCTTCTAGCCATGTCAGAGCTACTCTCCGGATCTATGCCGAGAGTTATGAAAAGGATCCCAGCCAACACAATAAGGAAACACAGGTAATGCAATAGCACTCCAGTACGTCAGTGCACTTTATCTGTAACATCAGTGGTTACAGATTTTCATCTATGAAAACATACTAGAAAACAGCAGAGTATATACTTGCAGTATTCATCTAACTATACTTTTGACTAATTCATTACAAATAATAATGTGCCTTTTGAAATTAAATTCTTTTGCATCCATAGATTGTTTTTACTTTGCTTGTTGCAAGTTATGTAGTATGTGAAAAGCAGCACGCTGACAGGGTTTAGCTTGTGCACTTATGGAAGCAACAATCAGTGGCCATTGTGCAACACTATTTAATTTTATTTTTTAAAGGGTGGAAAATAGCACAAAATGAGAAATGTGCTGCCCAACTTTATGTTTCATCTCTGTTCTGCATGGATTTGCATGGGAGAGGTACATGAAGTCCACTGTAAGGTCTGGTGGTCTTACTAGCAATGCAAACTGTGTCAATGGAACAACAAGAACGGGGCTGCTGCACAAAGTGATAGGAACCAGGCACCCAGAGCAGCTACAGCTCAGGCAGCGCCCTCCATGCCCTCCTTCCACAGTAGGGAAGAGGAATGAGCAGAACAAGGCTCAGTTTCATCTCTATTAATGATCATTATGTAGTATTGCACAGTTCCCACTACTCTTCTTTCCTTGCCTTGGCTGCATACCAAGCCAACCACATGGAGGGCAGTAGGACACACAAGGTCATAGATTGTATCCCACAGACAGATGGCAGATTTGAAGCAGTACATACACTTGATTTCAGGAGATCTTCATGTTAGTGCAAAAATAACTGAAAGTTTCTCAGGAAAAGATTTGATAATCTTTAGTGGCGTATGTGGGAAAGAGTGAATTGCAAACTCCTTTTTCAGGAGACAGCATTACTGGGGAGGGGCAGCATGTTTATTCCAATATTGCAATTACTTTATTTTTTAGTTTTCTTTGAGATTCATACTGATGTAGTCACCTAAAACAGCTGTGACTGTTCAAAGTTCAAAGGTTCAAAGTTTTTTGTACTTTGTTTCCTAATTGCTTTCAGTAATAGGGGTATAGTCATCATCTTCGTAAGTGACCAGTTTTGACCAGTGTCATAGGCATCCAACTAGCAATTTCAGGAAGTTCAGTTCATTATAACAAATCACAGACTTTTACCTGAAGTCTTGGACTTATATGCTTTGGTGTGTATCTTTATTTAAAGTTAAAGAAGTTTGACAAGATTCATACAAGAAGTTTCATATACGAAGACCAGGGAAGACTCATTGTGCAGAACTGTTTTGAATTGCTTTGTTTGTAAATCCAATATGTAGTGAGTAATTTGGATTGTTCCAAATATGGACTAACAAGCTCTGTTTACAGAGTGTTATTTCACACAGTGCTTTCAGGATGGCCTTGGATTCAGGCCCAGCCATCATAGATTCAGGAAGGGCAGGTCCTGCCTCACCAACCTGATCTCCTTCTATGATCAGGTGACCTGCCCAGTGGATGTGGGGCAGGCTGTGGATGTAGTCTACCTGGACTTCAGCAAGGCCTTTGACACTGTTCCCCACAGCAAACTCCTGGCCAAGCTGTCAGCTCATGGCTTGGACAACACCACTCTGTGCTGGGTTAGGAACTAGCTGAGGGGGCTGGGCCCAGAGAGTGGTGCTGAATCGTGCCACATCCAGCTGGTGGCCAGTCACTAGTGATGTGCCCCAGGGATCAGTGCTGGGCCCCATCCTGTTTAATATCTTTACTGATGATCTGGATGAGGGGATTGAGTCCATCATCAGTAAATTTGTGGATGACACTAAGCTGGTGGGCAGGAGTTGATCTGTTGAAGGGTAGGAGAGCTCTGCAAGAAGGAGCTTGACAGGCTGGACAGATGGGCAGAGTCCAAGGGCATGAGATTTAACACATCTAAGCACCAGGTTCTACACATTGGCCACAACAACGCCATGTAGCAAAACGGGCTGGGGTCAGAGTGGCTGGAGAGCTGCCAAACAGTAAGGGACATGGGAGTACTGATTGACAGTTGACTGAACATGAGGCAGCAGTGTGCCCAGGTGGCCAAGAAGGCCAATGGCATCCTGCCTGGATCAGTAACAGTGTGGCCAGCAGGAGCAGGGAAGTCTTTGTGCCCCTGTACTCAGCACTGGTTAGGCTACACCTATGTCCAGTTCAGGGCCCCTCAATTTAGGAAAGATGTTGGGTTGCTGGAATGAGTCCAGAGAAGGGCAACAAAGCTGATGAGGGGTTTGGAGCACAGGCCCTATGAGGAGAGGCTGAGGGAGCTGGGGTTGTTTAGCCTGGAGAAGAGGAGGCTCAGGGGAGATCTTATTGCTCTCTTCAACTACCTGAAGGGAGGTTATAACCAGGTGGGGGTTGGTCTCTTCTCCTGGGTGGCCAACACCAGAACAAGAGGACACAGACTCAAGCTGTGCCAGAGGAGGTTTAGGCTGGATGTTAGGAAGAAATGCTTCACAGAAAGAGTTGTTTGCCATTGGAATGGGCTGCTCAGGGAAGTGGTGGAGTCAGCACCACTAGATGTGTTTAAAAAGACACTGGATGAGGTACTTGGTGCCATGGTTTAGTTGATTGGATGGTGTTGGGTGATAGGTTGGACTTGATAATATCAAAGGTCTTTTCCAGCCTGGTTAATTCTGTATTTTGTATTGCTCATTATGTTAATTGCAAGAGCAATAAATAGATGTTGTCATATACCTGTGCAATTTATTTCATGTCCTCTTTAAACACGATGCATTGAACCACACACACTGCCACAGACTAGTGAAATACATGCTAGCTAGGCACAGAAACATTAATGATTAGCAGTGGCCAAGCAAAGATTCTGGGACAGGAGTTGCAGGGCTTTTTGTGGTTTTGTCCAAAAAGACAAGCCAATTAAAAGGAAAATTGTGACATAAAATGTGTCTTAATCATCTGAGAATTAATTTCTGAAACAAATTTTGAATGGCAAGTAGCATAGGCAAAAAACCCAAAAAAACCCAAACCAACTGATTTTCAGGTGGGTCTTGGTTGGTACATTTAAAGGTTATGATTATATGATTTTATATATGTATATAATAAAAAGTGATTGTTTATTGTGTGAATTTGTCCAGAGCAGGGAACTGAAATCAATAACCTAGGATTCCTTGTGTCTAAGGTCATATAAGAGGGGTAAAATTAAAGGGTTCTCTATGATTCCATCGAGACACTCATACAAGTGTAAGTACAAGTGTAGTTTGCTAGAGAATTACTGCCTCTGCTTACCTTTGAAGCATTGTGTCTTTTAGCATGGCTCTGGTTGGCTATTAAGTGTACAGTAGGGTCCTGACAAATGACACAAAATTTTGCCTTCACTATTAAATTTTGTAAGATGTTATTTGTGGGTCCCTGGAATATGGTAATTTAGTTTCTGATTCTGCCCAAATCTGTACAGTGAACAAATTGTAATCATCTGAAACCGGAAAGCAACACAAAAAAAATAGTTAATGTGACAATAATTATAAAATATTTCATAAATCAAGGAAATTGCTTCATTACACATAGTCTTCACTCACACTCCTTGGATAATCTAGACAAGAACTAATTTGCTGCAAGTGTAGATGTTTCTGTGCACCACTCTGTTGTATTGAGTGGTGGAGAGGAGGCTCAGGGGTGACCTTATTGCTCTCTACAACTACCTGAAGGGAGGCTGTAGACAGGCTGGTCTCTTCTCCCAGGCAGCCAGCACCAGAACAAGAGGACACAGTCTCAAGCTGCACCAGGGGAGGTTTAGGCTGGAGATTAGGAAGAAGTTCTACACAGAGAGAATGATTGCACATTGGAATGGGCTGCCTGAGGAGATGGTGGAGTCGCCATCACTGGAGGTGTTCAGGAGGAGACTTGATAGGGTGCTTGGTTGCATGGTTTAGTTGATTAGGTGGTGTTGGATGATAGGTTGGACACGATGATCCTGAAGGTCTCTTCCAACCTGGTCTGGTCTGGTCTGGTCTGGTCTGGTCTGGTCTATTCTATTCTATTCTATTCTATTCTATTCTATTCTATTCTATTTTCTATTCTATTCTGTTTCACTGCTCATGCCTGCCCTCTTCTAGGGGCAGAACAGCTGCCCTTCTGACCTTGTAATTGTATTTGAGTTAGCAGGCAGACCATGCACAGAAGTATCACAGTATCACAGTAGAGAGGTTAGTTTCCTTCTCCCTACATTGTGTGCTGCTTCATGATAATAAAGTGAACACTTTGAGTGCACCTCAGCAAGTTTGCTGATGACACCAAGCTGTGTGGTGCAGCAGACACGCTGGAGGGAAGGGGGGCCATCCAGAGGGACCTTGACAGGCTGGAGAGGTGGGCACAAGCCAACCTCATGAAGTTCAATAAGAGCAAGTGCAGTGTCCTGCATCTGGGTGGAGGCAATCCCAGGCACAAATCCAGGCTGGGCAGTGACTGGCTGGAAAGCAGCCCTGAGGAGAGAGACTTGGGGGTGCTGGTGGACAAAAAGCTCACCATGAGCTCTCAATGTGCACTTGCAGCCCGCAAGGCCAATCAGATCCTGGGCTGCATCAGGAGAAGTGTGGCTAGCAGGTCGAGGGAGGTGATCCTCCCTCTCTACTCAGCCCTGGTGAGACCCCATCTGGAGTACTGTGTCCAGTTCTGGAGCCCCTATTACAAGAGGGATGTGGAGGTGCTGGAGCATGTCCAGAGAAGGGCCACAAGGATGATCAGAGGGCTGGAGCACCTCTCCTATGAGGACAGACTGAAGGAGTTGGGGCTGTTCAGTCTGCAGAGGAGAAGGCTCCGAGGTGACCTAATTGTGGCCTTCCAGTATCTGAAGGGGGCCTACAGGAAGGCTGGGGAAGGACTTCTCAGGATGTCAGGTAGTGATAGGACTAGGGGGAATGGAATGAAGGTGGAGGTGGGGAGATTCAGGCTAGATGTGAGGAGGAGGTTCTTCCCCATGAGAGTGGTGAGACCCTGGAATGGGTTGTCCAGGGAGGTGGTCGAGGCCCCATCCCTGGGGGTGTTTAAGACCAGGCTGGATGAGGCTCTGTCCAGCCTGATCTAGTGTGGGGTGTCCCTGCCCATGGCAGGGGGGTTGGAACTAGATGATCCTTGTGGTCCCTTCAAACCATGAATGAAACTATGAAACTATGAAACTTCTAGTGCTGTGGATGTTAGAGAGCTAGTCCAATTTCTTCCATGATGAACCAAGCTACCCACAAGGCTTAAATCTTCTAGGGTGGATGGCTGTAGCATACACCTTTCTAAAGACGCCTCTTTTTTTGTGATACAAGACCCAAGCAGGCACCTTGAGCTTGACCTGTGTGTTGACCCTTCATGGCAGAAGCCTTGAAGTAGGTACAACTGTGGTGCCAGATAGTGTGATCTTTGCACTGAGCTCATTTTGTAGTTGTTTCAGTCCATTATTTGTGCCTCTTCCATCACTTCAGTGTTGCTTTGTAAGGGTACTAGTATGACTTTTAAAGTACATTGCAGCCAAAGGAAAATCTTGTTCTAATAGGTAAAGCCTTCAAAACTTTTTGGGGGGGAATCTGCCCCTCTTTTCTGCCTTTCTTTTTCTTTACCTTTCCCTTAGTTTCTGTGCTACTGATTCTATTGACCAGGTTACAGAGGACTAACAGCAGCGTGAAGCAATCACATGAAGCAAGAGAGAATGACATGAGAGTAGAAAGAAGTGAAAAAGGAAGGAGTTGTTTTTCAGTTTCCGTGTCTTTCTTCCATGGCATAGACCTGTCTCAGTTACCCTGGCCTCTCTGACCAGCCATTTCTGTAATGTTTAAATGATAAAAATAGGAAAACCAAGAACAAATTTAAGTGTTAGGAGAGAAAGGGCCTTCAACCCACTCTTGAAATGTCAGCTTGTCATAATTTATACAATAATAGTAACATCAGCTAGCAATCACAGCTTCTGGAGACTTCAAAGCATTCTCCAGAAGTTAAGTTGTAACCCTTCTTTGATGACTTTGATGCAGTACTAACCCACCTGTTTATCTCTTTAATTCTGAGCTGTTAAGAATTGTTCCAAGAAAGTGAGTTCTTCTGGAATGTGTAGTGCTAGGCCAATTTTGTTTAGGAATCTGTTGCAAGGTCTGAATGCTTGTTCTCAAATAATTACTGTCTGAACTGTTTAGATTATTAGTAATTCAGGTGCCTAAATGCCTACATAGCAGTCACAGAAGGTTTAGCCAGTTGATGATGGATCTTTAACTCCAGTAGCACATTCTTTTATGACTGACTAATGTTTTACATATACTGATACACATAGAGTTTATGGCCCTGTGTTCCTAGTATTCCACCCTGTACATTCACTTGGCTATATGAAATGCTGAGAGATTACATGGGTGGGTGGACATGATGCTGAATGCAAAATGCACATCAGTTCAGTAAGACAAGCCACAGCAAAAGTCTGAGAACTCTGAAAGAGCATTGTAGTTACCTGATGTTCACTGAAATGTTTGGATCCTCTTTGAGGGGATCAACATTGTCTGATTTATTATTATTTTTTTTAAATTATTTTTCCTATATAAATTCTGCAGAATACTTTTCACTGATGAAACTGATGGGGCAACTTGGTTTTGAGACTTACATTGAACTGGGAAAAGTGAATTTGAGACCTTTGGAAAATGTCCATGTCTAGACTGTGTAAAACTCACATGCTTTTTCTTTTCCTTGCCAAACTGAAATTCAGTGCAGGCTGAATTTCTGATGCAAGTTGGCAAGTTGTAGCATAAGTACTATAAATAGTAGATTTTCACAAGGCATTTCTTGACATATAGATGGCATTTGTCCACCTGTTTTGAGACAAAATAATTCCTAAAGCCAAACACCAAACACACGCTGAGCTTTTAACCTGCAGGCTAGTGTATTTCAGCCCTGCCTGAGCCTTTGATAAATCGGATGCATCATGGGGCAGATTTTATTTCAGAACTTTACTAGAAGGGATTTAGTTCAGAACTTTAGAAAGGGAGTTGTATAGAATTTTCTTGCAAGATCACTGAAAGAAAAAATGCTACATGAACCATGCAGGAATCATACAGCTCTGACAGTTCTGTTACAGCTTTTGATCTTTATTTGCAATGTGTTAGGTATCTTCTTGTTTAATGTATCTGTTGGTTTGGTTTTTTTTTTTTTAAAGGTATAACTTCTATCTGTATCACTAAAACAAATTACTGATTTCTTAGTTCCATTAATTTTCAGTTCTTAAAATTAATGTGAAGGATAACACATCATATCTCCAAAGCAGTTTCCGAGACAAATGTTTCTAATATACAGAGTCATTGCAACTGACATTTTGAGTTGACATCTCTATAGTAAAGTTTTTCAATTTCTTAAGCACAAAGGACCATTTAAAAATATTTTTTTAATCAAGAGCTCTAAGATACAGAAGTATTTCTAGAGTCTTGTTAGCTATAAAGGGTTGCTGGCTAAGATTTACCTTTCACTACTGAAATGCAGAGGTAAAGGATTTTTTACAAGGTACACACTGCTCTAGTTCCCTGTTACTCCGGCCTGCTCTTGCTGTTCAAAGAGAATGCACCTTTAAATTGAAGTGAGAGGACGGAACTAAACCAGGACTTTCTCTGTTGAGAAGCATAATTTTAACAAGCAGAATACTTAGCGGTAATTAGAATGACTTGGCAAAATAGTAGCAGCTGAACTGTGTATGTAAATGAGTGTCCTGTAACTCATCTGATTTTGTGTTTTGCTCAGAGCATTTTGTAGAGTTTTGTTTGACCTTGGGTTTTTTTTGTGTTTTTCAGTTTTTTTGGGTTGGTTTGTTTGTTTCTTCAGAGTGCATTTGTAGCATAAGGAAACACTGTCAAATAAACCTGTCCTGTGCTTTTTAGATTAAATAAGGAAGGGGTTTCATGTGGGAATGTCAGAGGGGCTGTTTAGATCTTTCAGTCCTCTTTCACTTCTTAATCTGTGTTGCTTGAGATAAGGAATTATATGCTCCAGACTTTATAAATTGGCACATTTTAATATTTATTCTTGGAGTTTTTGCCCTCTGATGTGAATCTGTGCTCCACATATTAATCTTCTCTAAGCATGTTTGACTTTAATGGACTTGTGTTCTGCTTCAGTGATTATTCAAAAGATAGCTATCTACAAATATGGAGCTTTCTGAACAATAACATATCAGACTGCTCACACTCGTGCATAACTAAGTTTGATCATAACCTCACTTGACACCAGTGGTGTTATTCCGTGATTCTGCTTGCACAGATACTTTGTCTCCTTACTCTTTTGATTCAGCCATCTATTTGTATAAATGAAGAAAACATCTCATACTGTCAGAAACTATTAGGTGGCTAAACCAGATTCAAAATACTGATTGGATGAAGCTTACAAAAAGATGTCTGTAAGTTTAAGCTCTCCAGAACTGCTATTCTGTTTGATTTGATTTTTAAACCTGTTAGGTCTAAAGCCAGAATGTAATTGATTTGAAAGACTTAATGGGGGAAATCTTTGAGGGTCAGGAAATTATCTTCCTAGTTTAGCAATCAAGTGTGCAATTCTTTGAAAAGATTTCCACACAGAACTCAGCTGTGGCAGTTTCTCTTTGCATATAATTTAATTAACTGAGAGAAGCATTTGAAATGTTGTATTATTAGTTGTTATTTATTTGGTACTATTGTAGTTATCTGCATTCACTCATCTGGGCAGTTTCATACCTATGGCCTGAAACTTGTGAGTTCAGTCTACTTCTGGCTGAATTTGTCCTATATAATACAACTGTATTATAGGTGGTATTACTCAATGTAATGTAATAGTAATGTTTATGTTACATTAATGTAATAGTTACCCTAAGCTTCACAGATTGTGTATAGGAAGAAAGTCTTGTCTACATGGCTCCCACTCATCTGAGTAGAAAAAAAAATCAAGTTTTGTGATTTCTATGTTGTTTTATACACACAATTCCACCAGATCGCCACAATTTCTGTTACATAGAGACATTATCAGCGCAGTATATTTACTGGTTGCTCTTTTCTATGTTGTTTGTGTACACTTAGTATAATGTTTTGGAAAACATTTACTCAGCATGATATTTCATTTTATCAAATACAACAATATGGAGACTGCAATATGTCAGTGTTTTTTATTATTGGATGATTGTCATGGAATACTACAGTTAAAAGGGGACTATATAAATGTAAGATGTCTGTTGTTTTTGCTTTGTGTAATTCACTGTATTTCTTTCTCTTTAGGCTGTGCTGAGTCCTCTTATAGCAATTGCACTGAAAATATCTCAGATTCATGAGAGGACAGGGCGAAAGGGACCCACTGTCATCACCTGAAGCCACAGAAGATTGTTAAACCAGGGCCAAAAGAGGAACAGCAAGGAAAAGACAGGACCTTGCTGAAACACATTATTAATTTGTGCCTTGTATGATTAAAACAAGTTTTCTTGGGGATAGAAGTAGGGTGGGAAGAAAAAAACAATATAATATTGAGCATATTCATTTGCATTGATCTTCAAATACAATAGTGTGCTGACTTCTTTGTTTTACCTGCAATACCTTTATTTCCAATAACAGTATAACCAAAGAAAGAGTCCTTAACTGCCAATTGTTGGCAGCAGTGAGACTGAAAGGAAAACTGCTTGGTTTTGAATGCTTTGATAAAAGTTGGGGAAATTTCAGTTAGGAGAGAGAGGGAGGCCTTGCAAAGCAAAGACGTGCCTGTGGAATATTGTTTGGGATCCGTGTCACACTTTTGTTGATTTATGAAGACGTATACTGAGCATGTCTGAGGCATAAGGGCTGAATACTAAGCTTTGCAAAGGGTGTAATTTCCTCACCTGACACACTCCTCCTCTCTGGTCTGTCCCATTGCTCACACATGCACACTCACAGCAGTGTTGTGTACACACTTGCACATGCTCCCAAAGAAGAGACTAAACTGTAACCCCTGATTTTAAAGCATATCAATATGACTTGTGCTTTTAGAGTTTCCTGATTTTTTTGACTGTTTGGGTTTTGTTGTGGGTTTTTTTTCCCTTTTTTATTTTTTTTTTCTTTCTTCTCCCTCCAAAGGAAGGCAGTTGTGCCATAGAAGCTGTTTGTGTCCTTCCAGCAATGTGTTGGGTGTGGGATCTGGCTGTCTTTTGCAATCTTCCTCATGTCAGCATGATATTGGTGCTTACTGTGTTTGACAGTTAATCACTGCAAGTTCAGGAGTATTTCACCAAGGGGTTATTACAGAAGTTTTTCAAAGTCTTTGGAGTACTTGTGCTTCACTTTACCACAAGGCCTAAGTCAAGTGTATAGGAAAGAGGGAATGAAAACAAGTGCGAATGAATTGACTAGAACTTTCTGAGTCACCAGCTGGATACAGTTTCTGCTAGATTCTTTGTAACAGCGGATCATGGAGTAAAAATATGGGATATACAAAAGGAGAAGAGACCCCCTGGCACAGGTCTGAGAAGGATATTGGGGATATGAACATCATCATTTTTCTGCTTGTGAAACAATACTGCAGTTCTAACTACAATACTGCGGTCTGAAGAAGAAGAACACAAACATATTATGCATGTGATTTGTTTGATAGCTTTGCTTCCTTGGGAACAGTGTGGTCACTTGTATCCTTTGTCAAGGTGGCTTTGTGCAACTTTCCTCTTTGCAGCGTGTTTCAGTTCCTTGTGGTTGTCAAACTTCAGTACAGTTTATATAGTATTTCAACAAAATAAAATTGTTTTGTTTTCTTTCAGCACTTAGTAAAAAAATTGCTATGGCACATGGTGCACAATAAAGAGTAATGCTGTATTTCTGTCTTAATACATGTTTGTGGACAAGACACACTGCACTTTCAAGCATCCTAATAAAACTGCCTTTAATACAATTACATTATTTACTTAATGGACTCTGTGCAAATCAGATAATAATGTTCTCACATAGTGTACTTCCTTTTCATTAATTTCCCATAAACTAAAAGATAGTTTTAGGGTTTAGTTCTTTTTATAAAGATTTTTTTTGATACAGCCATGGTATTCTGACACAGTTTGAACATCCACTATTGAACTTAAGAATATTCATCTTTACAAGACCCTTATGTTTAGGAAGGATGTTGGCTTGCTAGAGCATGTCCAGAGAAGGGCAACAAAGTTGGTGAGGGGCTTGGAACACAAGCCCTATGAGGAGAGACTGAGGGAGCTGGGGTTGCTTAGCCTGGAGATGAAGAGACTCAGGGGTGACCTTCCTGCTGTCTACAACTACCTGAAGGGAGGTTGTGGACAGGCAGAGGTTGGTCTCTTCTCCCAGGCAACCAGTACCAGAACAAGAGGACACAGTCTCAGGCTGCACCAGGGGAGGTTTAGGCTGGAGGTTAGGAGGAAGTTTTACACAGAGAGAGTGATTGTCCATTGGAATGGGCTGCCCGAGGAGGTGGTGGAGTCACCATCAGTGGAGGTGTTCAGGAGGAGACTTAATGGGGTGCTCTTTTGCATGGTTTAGTTGATTAGGTGGTGTTGGATGATAGGTTGGACATGACGATCTTGAAGGTCTCTTCCAGCCTGGTCTGGTCTGTTCTATTCTAGTCTATTCTAGTCTAGTCTAGTCTAGTCTAGTCTAGTCTAGTCTATTCTTTCATTTTTCTTGTAGATGAGACTCCATTACATGCAGAACAGGAAACTCTTTAAGTAATGGATCTTATCACAGTATCACAGTATCATTATGTATCAGAGCATCATAGATTGGTCTGGGGTGGAAGGGATCTTAAAAGGTCATCTGGTCCAACTGCTTTTGCAATCAGCAGGGGCATCCTCAACTAGGTCAGATTGCCCAGAGCCCTGTCAAGCCTCATTTTGAATATTTCTAGGGATGGGGCCCCAACCACCTCCCTGGGCACCCTGTTCCAGTGTTCTGCTGTCCTCATAGTGAAGAACTTGTTCCTAACATTCAATCTAAATCTGCTATTCTCTAATTTGTGGCCATTGCGTCTCATACTGTCACCATAGGCCTTTGTAAACAGTCTTTTTCCATCCTTCTTGTAGTTCCCCTTCAGGTACTGGAAGGCTGCTACTAGGTCTCCCTGGAGGCTTCTCTCCTCCAGACTGAACAACCCTAGCTCCCTCAGCCTGTCCTTGTAAGAGAGGTACTTCAATACCCTGATCATTTTCATGGCACTCCTCTGGACCCTCTCCATCAGGCCCATATCCTTCCCATATTGAGGGCTCCAGAGCTGGATGCAGTACTCGAGGAGAGGTCTCATTAGAGAAGAGTGGCAGGGACGATCGGGTTGAATGCTTGTGGATAAGAATTAGAGGAAAACCAGCAGGGCAGACATCCTGGTTGGAGTCTGTTATAGACCACCCAACCAGGAGGAAGATGTTGATGAAGCATTCTATAGGCAGCTTAGGGCTGTCTCAACATCTCCGGACCTTGTTCTCATGGGCAACTTCAACCTGCCTGACATCTACTGGGATCTCAACACAGCAGAGAGGAGACAGTCTAGGAGGTTCTTAGAATGCATGGAGGACAGCTTCTTATCCCAGGTGCTGCGAGAGCCTCCCAGGGGTAAGGCTATGCTTGACCTCCTCTTCACCAACAGGGAAGGGCTGGTGGGTGATGTGGTGGTCGGAGGGTGTTTGGGGTCCAGTGACCACGAGATAATTGAATTCTCGGTTTTTGGTCAAGCCAAAAGGGGCAGCAAGAAGACCTCCACTCTGGACTTCCGGAGGGCAGACTTCGGGTTACTCAAGGAACTAATTCAGAGGGTTCCTTGGGATAAAGCCCTTAAAAACAAAGGGGTCCAGGAGAGCTGGACCTACTTCAAGGAAGAATTGTTGAAGGCTCAGGGACAGGCTGTGCCAATGTGCCGGAAGATGAGCCACCGGGGCAGACGGCCAGCCTGGATGGTTCATGAACTTTTAATGGAACTGAGGGAAAAAAAGAGGGTGTATCACCTTTGGAAGAGAGGGGAGGCAACCCACAGAATGTTTAAGGATGTTGCTAGGTGTTGTAGGAAGAAAATTAGGGAGGCAAAAGCACACTTGGAGCTTAAACTGGCCTCTACTGTGAAGGACAACAAAAAGTCCTTTTATAAGTACATTAATAGTAAGAGGAAGGGAAAGGACAACCTCCACTCCTTAGTGGACATGGAGGGGAACATAGTAACAAAGGATGAGGAAAAAGCAGAGGTACTTAACAACTTCTTTGCCTCAAATTTTAATAGCAGGATAGGTTGTCTTCCAGACAGCTGGCCTCCAGAGCTGGCAGATGGAGTCAGGGAGCAGCATAGTTTCCCTGAGATCCAGGAAGAAGTAGTTAGAGATCTGCTCAGCCACTTGGAACCCCACAAGTACATGGAAATGGATGGGACCCATTCTAGGGTGCTGAGAGAGCTGGCAGATCAGCTGGCCATGCTGCTCTCCATCATTTCTCAACAGTCCTGGCTCACTGGCGAGGTCCCAGAGGACTGGAAGCTGGCCAACGTGGTGCCCATCCATAAGAAGGGCCAGTTGGATGAGCCAGGGAATTATAGGCCTGTCAGCCTGACCTCAGTGCCAGGCAAGATCATGGAACAGGTCATCCTGAGTGCAATAACACAGCACTTAGAGGATGGCCAAGGGATCAGGCCCAGACAGCATGGATTTAGGAAGGGCAGGTCCTGCCTGACCAACCTGATCTCCTTCTACGATCAGGTGACCCGACTGGTGGATGTGGGGAGGCCTGTTGATGTAGTCTATCTGGACCTCAGCAAGGCCTTTGACACCGTCCCCCATAGCAAACTCCTGGCCAAGCTGTCAGCCCATGGCTCAGACAGGAGCACACTGCATTGGGTTAGGAATTGGCTGGATGGCCGAGCCCAGAGAGTGGTGGTGAATGGTGCCACATCCAGCTGGAGGCCAGTCACTAGTGGTGTGCCCCAAGGATCAGTGCTGGGCCTCATGCTCTTTAACATCTTTATTGACGATCTGGATGAGGGCATTGAGTCACTCATCAGTAAATTTGCTGATGACACCAAGCTGGGGGCAAGAGTTGATCTGCTAGAGGGTAGAGAGGATCTGCAGAGGGACCTCGACAGGCTGGACAGATGGGCAGAGTCCAATGGCATGAGATTTAACACATCCAAGTGCCGGGTTCTGCACATTGGCCACAACAACCCCATGCAGAGATACAGGCTGGGGTCAGAGTGGCTGGAGAGCAGCCAGGCAGAAAGGGACCTGGGGGTACTGGTGGATGGTAGGCTGAAGATGAGCCTGCAGTGTGCCCAGGCAGCCAAGAGGGCCAATGGCATCCTGGCCTGCATCAGGAACAGTGTGGCCAGCAGGAGCAGGGAGGTCATTCTGCCCCTGTACACTGCACTGGTTAGGCCACACCTCGAGTACTGTGTCCAGTTCTGGGCCCCTCAGTTTAGGAAGGATGTTGACTTGCTGGAATGAGTCCAGAGAAGAGCAACAAAGTTGGTGAGGGGTTTGGAACACAAGCCCTATGAGGAAAGACTGAGGGAGCTGGGGTTGCTCAGCCTGGAGAAGAGGAGACTCAGGGGTGACCTTATCACTCTCTACAACTACCTGAAGGGAGGTTGTAGACAGGTGGATGATGGTCTCTTCTCCCAGGCAGCCAGTACCAGAACAAGAGGACACAGTCTCAGGCTGCGCCAGGGGATGTTCAGGTTGGATGTTAGGAAGAAGTTCTATACAGAAAGAGTGATTGCGCTATGGAATGGATTGCCCGGGGAGGTGGTGGAGTCGCCGTCATTGAAGGTATTCAGGAGGAGACTTGATGGGGTACTTGGTGCCATGGGTTAGCTGTTTGGGTGGGTTGGATTGGTTGATGGGTTGGACACGATGATCTTGCAGGTCTCTTCCAACCTGGTTTGGTTTATTCTAAAGGTTTATTCTAATCACCTCTCTGTATCTGCTAGCAATGTATATTTTGATGCAGCCCAGGATGTGATTGGCCTTCTGGGCTGCAAGTGCACACTGTCTGCTCATGTCCAAGCATAGACCCCCTGGATTGTGACTGGTCAAATTACTAGGCTGCATGAAAGGTTCTGAAAGGGATTCCAGAAACATCTAAAATCTCATATGCATTCTCCAACAGTAAAATAATTTTTGATCACATGGTGAACTAGGTAGTTATAATACTATGTATCTCATTTACCAGGCTTCTAGGACTGAGACTTGCACTTTGAAAAGTAAGTTATGCTGAAGCCAGCTGTCTTCCAAGATGCAGTGGGAAGACTCATGAGGACAAATCAGAACTGTGAAGAAGCACACTTGTGTTTTTATCAGATAGTCACAGAGCACTAACTGCAGTAGATGTCAATCTTCTCTCCTGAAAGCAGTTGCTGTGAACAAAAGATATATTTTTAAATCTCAGTGCTCACTTTGTCCTGGGCTTCAGAAAAAAATGGCTATATCTCTGTACTGAAGTGAAGAAAAAGGCTGTTTGAGTATGGTTTTGGATATCTGTCAAACAGCAAACTTCCAGAACTTTTCTAACTCCAAATCCATTTATCATCCTATTTTCATGATCACTGGTCATACTGATCACACAATCACAAAATGTTGGGGGTTGAAAGGGATGTCCAGAGGCCATTGAGTCTAATGCTCCTGCTAAAAATGCATCACCTCGGGGAGGCTGCACAAGAATGCATCCAGGTATATTTTGGAAGTCTTCAGAGGAGACTCTACAACCTTTCTGGGCAGGCTGTTTGAGTGCTCTGTCACCCTCATCATCTCCTTGTGCTGAGGTGGAATGTCCTCTAGTTGTACCTGTTCTTGTCACAGAGTCACAGACGCATTCAGCTTGGAAAAGATCCTCAGGATCACCAAGTCCAACCTATCACCCTACTTACAAGGTTCACCCTTAAACCATATTCCCAAGCACCATGTCTGAACAACCTTTAAACACATCCAGGGTTGGTGACTCAACCACCTCCTTGGGCAGCACATTCCAATGCCTGACCACTCTTTCTGTGATTTTTTTTTCCTAATGACCAGTCTAAACCTATCCAGTCACAGCTTGAGGCTGCTCCCTCTTGTTCTATCACTAATTACCTGTGACAAGAGACCAGCACCAGCCTCTCCACAACATCCTTTGAGGTAGTTGTAGAGAGCAATGAGGTCTCCCCTCAGCCTTCTCTTTTTCAAACTAAACAGCCCCAGCTCCTTCAGTTGCTCTTCATAAGATTTATTCTCCAGGCCCTTTGCCAGCTTCATTGCCCTCCTCTGCACTCATTCCAGCACCTCCACGTCTCTTGTATTGAGGTGCCCAAAACTGAAGACAATACCTGAGGTGTGGCCTCACCAGAGTGGACTACAAGCTGGACACAGCATTTTTGATACAAGCCAGGATGTCATTGTATTTCTTGGCTGCCTGGGCACACTGCTTGCTCATATTTGTTGCTTCTCTATTAGAACCTCCAGGTCCCTTGCTGCCAGACAGCTTTCCAGCCACACTTCCAAGCCTGTAGCATTGCTTGGGATAGTTGTGACCCAAGTGCAGGACCTGGCACTTGGCCTTGTTGAAGCTCATGCCATTAACATTGGCCCATTGATCCAATCTGTCCAAGTCTCTCTTTAGAGCCTCCCTACCCTTGTGCAGATCAACACTCCCACCCAACTTGGTGTCAGCTGTGAACTTATTGATAACACACTCTATGTCTTCATCAAGGTCATCAATAAAGGTGTTAAACAGAAGTTGTCCCAACACTGAGCCCTGAAGAACACCACATGTGACTGGCTGCCAGCTGGATTTGTAACTCAGTAGCTGGATTGTCCTATCACTGAGCACCACTGAAAAGAGATAATCATCTTGATCACCATCAGGTATTTATAGACATTAATAAGATCCCCTCACAGCCTTGTCTTCTCAAGACTAAACAGCCCCAGGTCTCCCAGTCTATCTTCATAGGAGAGATATTAAAATCCCATTATCATTCTCATAGCTCTCCATTGGACTCTCTTCAGTGGATCCCTTTCTGTCTTGAATTTGGGAACCTAAAACTGAATATGGTATTCTGATCTGGTCTCACAAGGGCAGAGTAGAGGGGAAGGAGAACCACCCTAGACCTCCTGGATGCACTTTTCTTAATGCTGTTGGCCCTTTTGACCACAAGGGTTCATTGCTGTCCCATGGAGAACTTGCTGTCCACTAGGACTCCAAGGTCTTTCTCCATGGAGCTGGTATTCTGGAAGGATGACCCCTAGTCTGTACTGGTGCCTCATGTTATTCCTTCCCAAGTGCAGGCCTCTGTGCTTGTCCTTCAACTTTAACTTCATGAGGTTTGTATTTGCCCATCTCTCTAGCCTGTCCAGATCTTGTTGGATGGCAGTACAACCCTCAGGTGTGTCAGCCATGCCTCCACCCCCCTACAAGGATGTTATGCTGAAATCAAGGTAGACGATACTCACTGCACTCTCTTCCTCTATCCATTTGGTCATGCTTTTGCAGAAGGCTGTCATATTAGTCACACAAGGTTTCCCCCTAGTGAATCCATGTTGGCTACTCTTGATAACCTTCTTTTCTTTCATGTGATTAGAGATGGCCTCCATAATGAGCTGCTCCATCACCTTCCTAGGGATGGAGGTGAGGCTGACAGGCCTGTAGTTGCCCAGGTCTTCCTTCTTGTCCTTTTTGAAGACTGGAGTTACACTAGCCCTTTTCCAGTCCTCAAGACACCACCCTTGTTCTCCATGATATTTCAAAAATGATGGAGTGGTACAGCAACAATATGCCTCAGCACTGGTGGATGCATCCCCTCAGGGTCCACGGACTTGTGTCGTTTTTCATTCCATCCAAGCAGTCTCTAACCCAATCCACACTGACCAGTGGAGAATCTTTCTCCTTCCATTTTTGCTCTTAATTCCAATGTCCAAGATTCCTGAGGGCTTGTCTTAGCAGTCCAGAGAAGAGCAACAAAGTTGGTGAGGGGTTTGGAACACAAACCCTATGAGGAAAGACTGAGGGAGCTGGGGTTGCTCAGCCTGGAGAAGAGGAGACTCAGGGGTGACCTTATTGCTCTCTACAACTACCTGAAGGGAGGTTGTAGACAGGCGGATGATGGTCTCTTCTCCCAGGCACCCAGTACCAGTACAAGAGGACATAGTCTCAGGCTGCGCCAGGGGAAGTTCAGGTTGGATGTTAGGAAGAAGTTCTATACAGAAAGAGTGATTGCGCTATGGAATGGGCTGCCCAGGGAGGTGGTGTAGTCGTCGTCATTGGAGGTGTTCAGGAGGAGACTTGATGGGGTACTTGGTGCCATGGGTTAGCTGTTTGGGTGGGTTGGATTGGTTGATGGGTTGGACATGATGATCTTGAAGGTCTCTTCCAACCTGGTTTGATTTATTCTAAATAAAGACTGAGACACAGAAGATATTCAGTAATTTGGCCATCTCTTCATTGTATGTAACCACCTTTAACAATGGACTCACATTTGCCCATTCTTTCTTTTACTACTACTGTTTTAAAGAAGGCCTTTTTGTTATCCCTAGCCAGTTTTGGTGTCAAGACAGCCTTGGCCTTCCTTATTGCATCTCAGCATGCTTTGATAGTTCTTCTATAATCCTCCCAACTGTGCAGATCATTTGTCCACTTATTGTAGACTTCCCTCTTTCATTTGATCTTTTCTAGCAGCTCCTTGCATATCCATGCAGGTTTCCTGCCTCCTCTACTAGATTCTTTTCCCCAAGAGTATACATCGTGAGCTTGGGGGCGGTGGTGTTTGATAACTAACCAGCTCTCTTTGACCCTATTCCATGGGACACTTTAAAGTAGTTCTTTGAATAGGACAGTTACCCCACTTAAAGTCTTAAAGTTTTATCATTTACCCTGCTCCTTTCCCTAACAATAAAAAAGAGAGTGAGCTCAGACTCCACTTCCCCAATTGCAACAACATCTCTTGGGTGTTTGACATTTCAGTCTGCATTGCTCAGAATAGCATAGGGATATATATGATGCAGCTCAAATCATTACAAACATCCACTGCTCTCCTATCATCCACTGAGCCAGTCATCTCAAGGTAGAGCATCATCAATTAAGCATCATTTCCACATCATAAATCTATGCTGACTACTCCCATCTACCCTCTTGTCCTCCGTGGATTCAGCAAATGTTTCCAGCATTATTTGCTCTTTTGCCTTCTCAGGAACTGAGATGATTCTGATCAGCCTGTAATTCCCCAGAACTTCCATCTGTTCACGACTTGGGTGACACTTGCTCTCTTCCAGTCTTCAGGAATGTCTCCCAGTCACCACAGAGTTTTTGAAAGATAGCAGAGAGTGGCTATGTGATGGCATGGCCCAGCTTCTCAACCACCATGTACTTATCCCAAGTCATCCCCTCTACTTGGGTATATACATTTTTTTAAAGTAATGTGATTCCTAATGTGATCCTGTGCTATTGAGGGTAGGTCTTCTTTGCTCCAGACTTTTTCTCTGGTCTTGAGGGCCTATGATTCCTGAAGGCTGGTTTTGCTAGTAAAGATGGAGACAAAGTAACCATTGAGCACCTCGGCTTTTTCCATTTGCTCTTTCCTATAGTATACCTATAGAAACTACTTGTTTCCCTTCACATTCCTTATCAGGTTGAACTCCAGGTAGCCTCTGGCTTTTCTAATGTTATCCCTGCAAGATTGGACAGTGTCTATTGTCGTACAGATGTTCAAATCACCCTCAGCATAACTTCCAGGACAAGATGTAAGCAGGTGAAGATGTTTATTACGTTATACAGCAAAGGTATATAGTCTTTTTGAAAGCATAGGTGTCACATCTTAACTGGCTATTTTCTACTGGTATGGGTGTAATTAAGGCATACAATAGGCTGAAATAACAAAACAATATTTTAACACATCCAATCAAACTCTACCTAGATTTTCTCTTTCAGTTACAAGGTATTTACATTCTTCTTTGAGCCACAGCCTAAACATATCCTTCTCTAACTCGAACAAAGGAAATCTTCCCCTGCATTTCACCCTTTTTGGTTTTCTAACAAGAACACAATATTAATCAAACTTTCTAACGTTTTTCTTATACATAAAAGCAATCAGGGTAAAATAAGAGATTTTACCCATCCAGGTAAGATACATACATCAAAGATCTTCTTCAATAAAAAAAAAAGTCTGGTCTTGTTGAATCTTTGCTGTTTGATCCATTAGGAGTTTTTACTCGCTGGTGGATGGAACTAGATTTGTCAGTAAGATTCATGCAACACATTCCATCAAACTCTTCACACCCATGTCCATGGACAAGTAACAAGAAATCTATGGCAGCCCTATTCTGTAAAGTGGCATGTCTAATAGATTGATGTTCAGTAGCCAAATCACTTAATATCTCTGATGTGATATTGTTTAGTTTTGCTAACCAACAACTCATTCTATGTAGCTGCATAAGTGCTTTTGCAGCAGCTGCTCCAGGAATAAAGATGCTAGCTACTATTATTTCCCCTTTATTCCACAAATCTGTCATCCCTACAAATACTATTCATAATGAGGCTTCTCCTGTGTTTGTGAGAGGCCAACTAGGTATGGTTTAATATCATACTAATATTAGGTGTTAACAGAGTAAGGCGTCCCACAGAGCAAGGTCCTCCTATCATCCTAGTGAGCAAACCAGGCCAAGCTTGATCTCCACAGATAAGAAAAATTCCTAGGGTTACTTTTCTAGGCCAATCTGTACTTGACACTCCTTTGCCTTTTTATTTCCTAAAAGTAACCTTACACCACATGGAATAATTTCTAAAAATAGGATTTGCTGGAGTAATATATCTTGTGTCCAGATATTTTTCCTACGTTTCTTTGGACCCATTATTTCTATATAACTGAAGTAGGTGCATGATGGCATTTTGACACTACCTAAGATTTCTGTTTCTTGTGGTTCTACATTGATCTTATCCAGATAATTATTCCACATATCCATTTCTTCAATGCACATTGTCATATTATTTTTACATTTTGGTTTGGGCAATTGTGAAGTTACTTCCTTTACTATCTCTGAGGGATCTGCTAATGGGATTGCTGCCAGACATGTATGAAATGGTTGTTCTGGCTGTGCCATGGAGTCACAAAAACTAGTCTGATTCAAGGCCTTAACTAAGGTTCCCCATATATTGTTATTGGTCCATGGAATTAATTTAGAAGGGTGGTACTCAGTTAATGAATAACTCATTGTTAAGGTAATTATTACAGAGAGTATTGGAAGCTTCATCATTCTCTGATCTCAGGAATCTTGTGTTGCTTCCTGAGAAGGTTTGGTAAGGGCTGGTCAAACACTTCATGCTGGGATCCACTTGGGTCCTGAATCTGTTAAAACACAAACATATCCCTTTCCCTATGTTAATAAATCATAAGGGCCTTCCCGTTTACCATCACACAGAGACTTTATGTAGACTTTGGCTTTCCGGGGAACTTGTGAGATCTTTGGACTGCAGTGAAGCAAAATGAGAATGAATTTCTGCTTCTGTAAGAGAAAGAAATTTTAATTGGTTGATAGGTTGGACGAGATGATCTTGAAGGTCTCTGGTCTGGTCTATTCTATTCTATTCTATTCTATTCTATTCTATTCTATTCTATTCTGCTTTATTGAGTCTGTTCTGAGGAGTTTCCCCAACCATTCCCCCTTTTTGTTTTTCTAACAATTCTTTTAATGTACAGTGAGTGCATTCCACAATTGCTTGACTTGTAGGGGAATGTGGGATACCAGTTAAATGTGTTATGCCCCATTGTTTTACAAGTTGTTGAGTTTTCTGAGAGGTAGATCCAGAACCATTATTGGATTTGATAGTGTGAGGAACTCCTAATACTGCAAGCAGATCTCTGAAGAGTCTAATTTCTGCTCTGTTAACTTTGATCCCAATTTGATCCCCCTCTCAGGATTCCAGCTCCCCCATCTCACAGTTGCCACAGCAAAGGCCTTTGCATGCCCACTCATTTGTTCTGGTGTATGTATTAGGACAGCTGCCCACCTTTGTTGGTGCTTGTGGTGGAGTGAAGTTTCCCCAGCATTAACTTTTAAGCCCAGACCAACTCAGTTATAAGCAAAGGAAGATGTATTTACAAGCAAAACCTACACTCTACAATGGAATGCAATTAATATGTACAAAAGATACAGTAATAACAATATCATACAGATACTTACAATTAGCAAATAACAAGGAAACCCCCCTGGTCCAAAAGACCAGTGAAGCTGCTCCACTGCCCCCCAGCAAAACCTCCCCCACCCCCTCCTGTACCAGAGAGAGAAAAAAGAGCTGGGAGAAAGCAGTGCTAGTTTTTATCTCAAGGTCAGCCAGAAGTGTTGTTATCTTCTGGGCAAAGCAGAACATCCAAGATCAGAAGAGAATAGAGAAGGAATGGGAATGGAAGTGAAATGTGAAGAATTGTTATGACACAGCTCCTTTTAGCCCAGACATTTATCCAATAAATTTGTTTAGAATGATCTTTTGTTTTTCTTCTTGCACCCAATAGTGATTTATTTATAATTTTCTAATTCTCTGCTCGAAATCTGCATCATAATTTTAAAGGCATAGCCTAAAACTACCACAACTCTTCAATCATCCGTGTCAGGAAGTTGTTGTCAAGGCACTAAAAGAATCCACTCTGTTCTGAAGCCTCAGACTGACCTGTTCATATCCTCCAAGCCAAAGAAAATTCCTTTTAATCTAAAACTTTCAGCTGCTTTTTTTGGCAAAGATTACTTAATTCATGCTAATAAAATTGATCAAAAGGAAACTGTTTAAAAGCTTTTGCTGTTTTAAGATTCTTGAATTTTTTGAGCTAATTGCCCACACCATTTTCAAAGTAGTCCATAGCTAGATTGTTTATTAGCTGAAAAGACAAACAGGAAAACTGATAGTATGATGTAAAATGTTAGATATTGACGAACA
Organism: Melanerpes aurifrons; assembly: GCA_011125475.1. Classification (NCBI taxonomy): domain Eukaryota; kingdom Metazoa; phylum Chordata; class Aves; order Piciformes; family Picidae; genus Melanerpes; species Melanerpes aurifrons. The sequence continues at coordinate 3,690,708 of WWNC01000003.1, forward strand.
ACCAAACCTTCACTTACAGTCAAAGTTGTAGGTCCAAATCTGAGTGAACCTTCTTGAAATTTTTCTTGTAATCTGGAATTATGGGTGGCAGTAGCCTGGCCTGGACACAGATTTGCCTCAGGGACGTTTTGTGGAAGGCACGAAACTTGTAAGATATAAAGGATGAATCCAAGTCTATCCTCTTTATGACACTTGCTACCAAACCACAAGGCCAAGAAATAGGATACAGGACCCTTTTTAGTTCCCACAGACTCAACATGCAGTGGAAACAAGAGCTTTTAGACACAGTTCAGAGAAGTCAGAGGAGGTTTTTCCTCCTTCATTTGTTAGTTCCCTCTGAGGAGCTGTGGGCATAACCTAGATATTTAGCAGCTAGGAACTGTACTGCATTCTGTGCTTTGCCTCACTCAGGGACACCTTGTGTCATATAAGCAAATAAAGGCATTTGTTTTAAATACAAAATTTATTTATTAATTCTATAGTAAAATATCAGCTGTTAGTACACCAAAATAAAAAAGTGACTTGAAAGACATATGAAACAAAAATAATGAGTTAAAGGGAATAGTTTACAGTTTCGAAACAAAGGTTCAGTTAATAGTTTTCCCAAGTCAGCTAATGTTACAAAACCATGGAAGAGGACTTTCAGCCAAACTATTTATGAATAACAAGGCATTTAAGACTTCATTTGTCTTGTAGTATAAGAAATGCCTTCATTTGTCTTGTAGTATAAGAAACTCCTGCTGCCAGAGGTATTGACTTTTAGAAGATATAGCCTGATCATTTTTATCTGTACAGAGATTGATTCTGCTTTGAAATACTGAGCTTTGAAATATCGAGTTTTGAAATACCTCTTTTTGTATATCCCCTCCCACTCCTCTCAAACACACAAATGCTCCTAATCATCTCCTGGTTAGTTTCTTCTTTTAGGGATCACTGGTCCAGGTCTTCAAATTTCCCTGCTTCACAGGTACAGGATTTTACTCACTGCCTGTCAGAAACTTTCTGTCAGGTGCTGCTCTTTCTGAGGTCTCTTCATAGTCTGTATTCCATTGATAACTGTTTTCTAGTGTGGATGGATGCAAATGTGACTTTGCTGTGAGGCTTGAGTCTTGGTCACATCTTTGCTGCTGCTGTAGCTGTTCCACAGATAGTTCATATGGTGGTGGCTGTTCCTGCTCATAAGTTTCACTGACAAACTCTGTGCTGCTTTTGCTATATGGAGGTGGAGGGATATGGATGACTTCTTGCTCTTTTAGTGTGGAGGCAGCAGGCAGTGGAAAGGTCTGTTTTTCAGGATCTGTGCTGTCTTCATAGGAAGGGGGATAGAAGTCAGGCCTGAATAAAAACCAAATCCCAAACCAAAAAGAAATAGATCATGATGAAATACAATTTATCTCAGCAAGCTTGGTTTGATGCATTGTCTGTTGTGTTTTCAAAGTATAAATGGAAAACTAAGTAGTTTTAGAGCAATGAAATATATTAAAACACAACAACTGGCATAGATGGGATCATCATCTGTGTCTTTCTGCAAAATATTTTACTAAAATACAGCATTCTATAAAGAAGAGACTTCCACATGAGAATTCCCATTCACAGCATACAAATATACATGTGAGTATCACAGTATCACAGTATCACTTAGGTTGGAAAGGACCTCGGGGATCATCGAGTCCAACCTATCAACACAGACTCCATGACTAGACCATGGCACCAAGTGCCACGTCCAATCTCCCCTTGAATGCCTCCAGGGTCGATGACTCAACCACCTCCCTGGGCAACCCGTTCTAATGCCGAATGACTCGCTTGGTGAAGAACTTCCTCCTCACCTCGAGTCTGAATCTCCCCTGGCGCAGCTTGAGACTGTGTCCCCTTGTTCTGGTGCTGGTTGCCTGGGAGAAGAGGCCAACCCCCTCCTGGCTACAACCACCCTTCAGGTAGTTGTAGAGGGCAATGAGGTCACCCCTGAGCCTCCTCTTCTCCAGGCTAAACAATCCCAGCTCCCTCAGCCTCTCCTCATAGGGCTTGTGTTCAAGGCCTCTCCCCAGCCTTGTTGCCCTTCTCTGGAGTATTTCAACAAGTGCCCCAGAAAAGTTTGATTTGGAAGAAGAAGGAGATCACTGTCCAAAATAGGTTAAATTGTTATTTGTTAATAAACCAATCATCATCATAATAACAACAACAGCAACGATAATATTCTAAGGTTTTTAAATGTATTATGCCTTTCTGCTTATCCGACCAAAATATGATGAATGTTGCTGTTATAGTGCTTTTCTAGATCTCATTGTTGCTGTTTCCGATGTGATTTCCACAACAGTTGGGGAAAAGTAATTTGTATCTAATAACCCTGTTAAAGACTTTTGTCAGGCTTAGAGCAAATCAGTTGAAGAAACATTCTGTCTAAACAACATCAGACTTTTCTTGGAAATAGTGAGGACACAAGTAGCCAGTGATGTTAGTACATATCTCACAGCAGTGCATCTGGAACTTTTTGTATTTAGATGGAATTGATAATGCTCCTGCAGGATCTCTATGAAGTCAGTGTAGCTGCACCTGCTTCCTACATGCATAGTTTGGACCTGTCTGCAACCTGCCACATGTCCTGTAGTATACCTTACCTAAGGTATATTGCTTTTTCTTTGTTTTAACAAATTACTGTCTGCACATTGCTGCTTGCTCTAGTAAATGATATTCTAGGCAACGATTCTCTCTACAGAAACAAAATAAAAGTGACATACTTTTTATTTTCTAAGAACTTTGTGTTGTTTCTTTTTTTCCCCACTGTATATATACAAAACAGTATCCCTCACTCCCAATTCAGCAGCTCCATTCTGCAATGCTTACCTGTCTATGGTGCTGACATGTAGCTCTCCATGCCTGGGATTCTGTGTGAAGATGCTGTTGTGAGCCCTGTATTTCAAGACTTCGTGGAAAGTGCTCCAGAAAATGCCAGTCACAAGAAGAAAGAACCCCAAAGATAATATGCAATAAAACACTTGCTCATTATTTCCACACCTGCATGTGGAGGAATTTGTAGAAGTACAAAGAACTCCCAGGCAAACAGTGGAGAAACCAAGTAAGAGCACAGAAAGACGAATGAAGGTGAAAACAGCATTTGGCATTTTCCCCAGCAGACACAGCACTTGGCGCATCTCTATTGTCTGTTGGCTGTCTTAGCTGTGCTTTTCATCTTCATGCACTGGTGTTTTGTACATATCAGAAACCACTGGCCTTTGAACAATTGGGAAAAATGGACAGTTTTAAGATACTCATTAACTCTTCAAGATACTCATAATCTCTTGAGATTAATTTGTAATCTCAAACCTATTTCCTGCAGTGTTCCTTTGCCACTACCACCTCCAGAGTGAATGCTGGGCTGCTGCATGCATTGTGTGTTACAAACCGCAATGATTTACACACTTTGTTAGTTTATGACTGCAACCTGAAATTAGTTGTCTCAAAGAAAGAAAATAAGAGAAAAAGAAAACACTGTTCATAAATCCCTGTGAAAAGTTTGAAGGGAAAATATGATCCTTTCTAAATCATCCATTTTAATCTTTCGTTGGACTTTGATCTCCTTCTGTCTTTGATACATTATTCAGTTGCCTGGGTATTTTTAATAGTCTTTTGCAAAAGGATAATTTCTAGTTTGTGATGTGATATAATCAATGAATCTAGTATATAAAACAAAAGAAACTAAATCCGCATGATGTCAGAGGAGAGCACAGGCACACAGGAAATCTTCATAATTTCCCCAGTTGTTCTCTGATTCTTTTACCATTATTCTGTTATCTCTTCCAGCAATTTTTAAATTGACTTTCAAAAATGTCAGTGTTCAAAGCAATTCAGGATCAGTTCTCCAAATATGTTTAGATATCTGAAATTCAGAGAGGCTTACTACCAACAGATTTTAGGCTTAAATAATGCTACCTCCAATGCAAAAAATAATCTTTAGAATTAGCCTGTGTATATACTCTTGGAAAGGGTACCCACTCATCTGCAAACTCCGTAATAAGAACATGACTTTTCTGTTAATGCTGCCTGATTTGGAACATCAACAATTAGGTTTCTGAATATTTTAAACAATAGAATAACTCAACAAACCTTGCCTAGGCCTCCATTACACACTGTGAGCAAATCAGAGCAGGGGACCATTCAATAATTAGTTTGTTGGAGCTGTATTTGCATGATACCAACAAGGTGGATTACATATGGGTAACAACAAATTATTATGAGAGTTTTCTGCCATGGACTACAGAATGATTTCATCTTACATATGGTGGACTCTTTATTTCACTATCACCGTCTGGAGGAGCAGTAGGACTTCTTCATTCAATTAATAAAACGTCTTAATATACTGCTTGGGTCTAGGTGATATTGGTCATTTGTGCAAATCCTGAAAGAGTAGTAATATTTCATGCCTGCACTGTATGTTTCTGCCCTTTCTTTATCTGAATGGGGTGAGTATTCACGTATTTATAAGGAAACAGCAGCTGGTACAAAGCTGTCACATATTCTGGTCACATGCATGTATTTCAAGTTCCCACCAGAATTACTGCATCTTTAGTTCTCAAATGATCAGCAAAGCCATTGTAATTTATTTTCAGTATCTATGAGAATGTTCAACATCAAGAACAAATCTCATAAACCAATGTAGTCCTTATAATTTTTCTAAGATGGGTCACTCATGACATTGCAAAAGTGAAAACATAACAAGACCAGCTGCTGCCTGTCTTAAGGAAGGCATTCAAGTAAGGAGAGATTTGGACTAGTCTCCATTTCAAAGCTGATACAGTCCTGCTGTTTCTGCCCTCAATTACAACCAGCAACGCAGCACTGAGGAAGTGCGACACCACTTCAGGTACAGGTAAGAGCACGGGGGAGTGCCAGCTAATCTGTGACTGATACAATAACGTATATGATGTGAGCTGAGTGCTTCCCACTATGCAATGCCTTCTCAAAGTTCCTTCAGGACATGTTTTCTGTCAGTCACTTTTTCCTTCACCAGAAGTCGCCTGTTTCTTTATTCTGGTCTGGGGTTTTGAAACTCACATTCAGATGTAGTTTCCTGTTCTATACCCAATTTAATCTGGACACAAAGAAAAACCCCTTGCTAGTAAATTAACAGACTATCATATCCTTGTGGCTCTCTGGCATGAAGTTATTGCAGATTGACATCACAGAATCATTATACATATTGCCAATTCACAGATATGTTTAAATACATTCAATTTCCAGTTACTTGAATGCACAAAAATTGTGCAAATGTTCCACCTAGGTATCTTCAAACCTTGATTGCGATCTGCACAATGGCAAATCTCTCCTTATATTTTCACATGATGTAGCTGGGGAAGTAGGTAATGAATAGGATAGGATAGGATAGGATAGGATAGACCAGGTTGGAAAAGACCTTTGAGATCATCAAGTCCAACCTATCACCCAACACCATCTTATGAACTAAACCATGGCAATGATTATCTCTACATTTGGCCTACCTTCTCACATAAAAACTGCTGTTTGGGGGAATACATTGTCTTTTCTGCTCATGGATGAATAGGAATTAAAAATGCTCAGTGAAGAGGGAATCCCTTGGAAGCTTGTGTCTTGTTCATTACTACTGCTAAAGGTTTCCAGTTGGTGCAGTTCTGCTGGGAAGGTGGATAGCAAAGTTTGGATAGCAGTATCATCTTGATTCTCAGTACTTCATGCCCTTCACCTGCATGCCACTGAAAGGTCAATCCAAGCTCCCATTTCCTCTTCAGGAATGACTTTTCTTATCCTATCACAGATCCAGAACTGTGTAACTGCTCCTGCTTCATAACTGCTGGCCTGCTCAGCAAGTGTTTCATCTGCCCTTAGAAATCTGCATCAGCTCTGCAAAGGACCATGCAGCTAAAAAACCCGGTTACTGCGTCTTGAGCCCTGAATCTTCTCCTGTTGCTGAAATAATAGCCTGACTGATGCCTACACTGAATATGCACTTCCAGGCTGGATCTGGCCACTGTCACCACATGGAAGAAAGGCTGCAGCACTCAGTCCTTACCCTCAGGTAAGTTTAATATGTTTTTGGGCTTACCACCATTTTTGTCTGGCAAAGGGCAAATTGGCTATTCTGCACCTCACTATGAACCAGTTAGCAGGAGGCTCAGACCACTGCAGTAGTGACAGCACAAGGTCCTTCCCACCACCTGAAATGCTGCACGCAGGTCTAGTGTGGACACAGGCAGTAAGAATTAGAATAGAATAGAATAGAATAGAATAGAATAGAATAGAATAGAATAGAATAGAATAGAATAGAATAGAATAGAATAGAATAGACCAGGTTGGAAGAGACCTTCAAGATCATCGCATCCAACCTATTGTCCAACACCACCTAATCAACTAACCCATGCAACCAAGCACCTTGTCAAGTCTCCTCCTGAACACCTCCAGTGATGGCGACTCCACCACCTCCCTGGCAGTCCATTCCAATGGGCAATCACTTGCATCTCAATGTGACCTCTTTTACTGCACCCTTCACTGAAGAGTTTGAAGGGGCTCAACTGAGTGAAATGTCATGCTGAAACAGCTCCATAACACAGTTGAATTTTCAGGGTTCCATTACTTTTCTTATTTTCTGTCACTTCAGATTTTCTCTAAAGTTGTTCTTGGCCCTTTATCAACTTCCCTAACATTTTGCAGCGTGGCTGTTTTACTGGCAGTGGGTGTCTTGGACTGCATCAGACTGGATGAGCAGATTTCCTATTTCTCTTGCAAAACAGGAAGAAAGTAGCTCCTAATGAGGGTCATGTGGGAACAGGGAATAATTAACACAGTATAAAGATTGCTGAGTAGAACTGGCAGCAGACCAAGGTCAAAAGGTAGCTGTCCAGATGCACAAAAAGCACTTCTTAGGAAGTATGATTGAAGATGGACTTAATGGATGTTCTATGGGTAGTCTGACAACTGTGACTGTTTTGCAACTTGCTTTTCACTTGACAAGGTCACTGCTTATCCGGTGTCCTTTTTCTCACAAATTAATTGCTAGAATTACGTACATTATGTGCATTTTGTGAAACATAAATATACTCTGGAAATTAAATAGGAATATTTAAATAGAAACATTTTAAAATGGAAAAATTAAAATGGAAAAGTTTGAAATCAGAGAATAAAAATAAATAAATAGGTGTTTTAATAGGAATCCATAGATTGTAGCAGTACCAGCTGCATATCATGTGACAGGACAGGACAGAAGATAATATATTACATGTCACAGGTGCTGCTGCTAATAAAATGGGATCTTTCACTAGAAACCTCAACATTATATCTTTTGCTCTAGTCTGAACTATATTATCTTGAACGGAATGAAACACTAGATTTGCTTTTCTTTTCTTGCACTTTATAGCACCCTTAGCAGACATGATTTATTGGTAATAAATGAATTGTTGGGGTTTCATACATAATTGACAATAATTCTGTGCAGTTTTACCAATGAACTGCTCTTTAAATTAATTAAAAATTTGCATTTGAGGGGATGGGAAATTATTTTAAGCTCCACAGATGTAGTCCCTTCTCCATATCATACCTGAAGTAATTTTAATAGCTTGAAGAGCATAGGAGAGTTTAAAAGTGAACAAGCACAGAAACAATATGAACATCAAAACTGCATTTCCAAGACCAGTTTCCAACATGTGAATTTGGTGATGCCAATGCAAACCTAAATAGAATAGAATAGAATAGAATAGAATAGAATAGAAAGAATAGACCAGGTTGGAAGAGACCTTCAAGATCATCGTGTCCAACCTATCATCCAACACCACCCAACCAACTAAATCTTGCAACCAAGCACCCTATCAAGTCTCCTCCTGAAGACCTCCAGTGATGGTGACTCCACCACATCCTCAGGCAGCCCATTTCAATGGGCAATCACTCTCTCTGTGCAGAACTTTTTCCTAACCTCCAGCCTAAACCTCCCCTGGTGCAGCTTGAGACTGTGATGGGTTGGACATGATGATCTTGAAGGTCTCTTCTAACCTGGTTTATTATGCTATTATTTTATTATTCTATTATTCTATTCTCTTGTTCTAGGCCTGGTTGCCTGGGAGAAGGGACCAACTTCTGCCTGTCTACAACCTCCCTTAAGGTAGCTGTAGAGAGCAGGTTGATGCAGAATACTGTTCTGGCACTGTCTGTCATGTTTTGAAGATGCCCTCCCATATACAACACAGGACATCTCCAGCTCCACAGAATGCATCTTCAAACTCTGTCTTCCTTGTAGATCACCAATATCAGACTCAGAGAAGTCAAATGGGCATCTGCTAAGATGGTTGGCAATGGTCTAGAGCTGCAGAGAAGCAGAATGAAATGGTCAAGGAGATGTTACAGGTTGGTTGATACATACCTAAGAAACAACCTATTCTGCAACAACATAGAAGTCCAGTTCCTATCAGTTTGGTCTTGATGGCTTCATGGAAAAGGTAGAAACAGTATGTATGGTCCAGTACCCCACTGCTTACCCCTTACTGGGATGTGTTGCCACAGTGGAAGAAGGAAGCAGTATTCACCTTTATTCTTTGTAGTATAAAGTTTAGGAAGATTTTAAACAATACAGGTGATGGGGCTCCTACTAGAAACCCTAAGGAGAATCAGGACTGGTGGTGCTCCTGGAGGCAGAGTCAGTGCTAGTGAGACCAGAGGGTATAACACACATTTCTGCTTTGAACTGATCATTACAGTAATTGATGCTGATCTGGTGGATGATAGGTTGACATTCAAAAAGAAACTAAGAAAATGTCTGTGTTTGACTGGAAATACAAGAAAGAGACGGCACAGTAAAGAAGTACAGACTTGGGGGAAAACCTCTCAACCAAGAGTAAAGTCTGGATGAGTCCCACAGCAAATCTGCCTTGAACTTATGACATAAGAGGAACTGAAATGTTAATAAAAATGTTCCAATATGTTCTTAGGAGCAGAAAAGGCAGAGAATTTATGTTGTACCAGACTGATACAAGTTCCTGGAAACCAGCAGGACTACACAGAGAAAGATAAACACTTCACAGAGAACATTTATAGCTTTACAAGAGGAGACAGAATACATCTGCAGTACTGCTGATAAAATCATGGCTTAGTGATGCAGACAGATACAAAGGTAGGAAGCATCAGGAAAGATCTCTTCTGCATGGACAGAGAAGCATTAATATCCATAATCAAAGGCAATGATGTCATGCACAACTTCATCCTGATTGAGGATTATTTGAGCCTGTAGCAGATGCATTGAAGCACTGTTGGCTCCAAAGCAAGCAGGTGAATCAACAGCCTGTTGTACAGGAAGCAAATGAAAATGCTGAACATGTTGTGCTTGAAAAATGAAAGGTAAGAGGCACTATGGTTGTTATCTACAAGCACATCCACAAGTGAACATCTAGGTGGAGAAAAACTACCCAACTGTTAGTTATGGAAGCTAATAGGAAATAAGTGTTCAAAACAGTCAAAAAGAAACCTAACCTGGAAATGAGTAGTCTTAGAAGAGGGAAATTGTTTCACTTCACAACCACAAAGGAGAAAATGTAGCAACTATTAAAACAATTTAATGGAAAGCAACTAAATGCCCACACCTAGAGTGACTAGTTTCCTTGTCCTGTAGACAGGGATGCATAGAGATCTGTCTTGCGTTGTGTCAGGAGCCAAGGAAGAACATATGAATCAAGCAGGCAGGCCAGCCTGAGCGATGTTGTAGTGGGTGTCTGCCGTAGAACTTCTTGACCAAGAACAAGTAGATTACATTTTCTTTAGAAATACATAAGAAGCTTCACATTTTCAGGCCCTGGTCCTCTAGGGGGAGTTTTAATTGCAGGTCCTACCCTAGGGGAACCAGATACCCACTGCAGGTGCAAAAAACCATGACACAAACAATCTCTGAGATGCCTGGACTAAGTCCAGAAAAAGGCCATCAAGGAACTGTAACGTCTGACTTCTGAGGAGGGGCTGAGAAAGCTGGGAGTTTTGATCCTGGAGAGGAGAAGGCTCTGGATGACCTCACAGATGTGTATAAATCACTGATAGGAGAGAAAGAAGAAGGGAGCCCAGCTCTTCTCAGTGGTCACCACTGATTGTACAAGAGGCAATGGGCACAGACTGAAACATGAAATTCCGTCTTATCACTGGAAAACACCATAAATCCATGAGTCCCACAAATATGATTGTTAAGCCCAGTCTCAAAAAAATCCAGGACAACCTGACCTAGTAATTCTGGAGGAAAGGAGATATCTGCAGTTATGCAGAATGGTTAAAAAAGGTGAAGTTACAGTATGTTTCCCAAAATGATCATCTAGTCTATGTGAAACACTAGTTTAGGAAATGGTTTTTCAAATATTACCACAGTCCACTTGCTGAAAGAGCAGAGCTGTGAATAATTTCTTAAGCATAGAGAAAGTGCATTGGTTTCTGCAGAATCATAGAATTGTTTTGGTTGGAAAGGACCTTTGAGATCACCAAGTCAAATCACTATCTAACTCTACCAAGTCTGCTGCTAAACCACATGCCTTAGCACCACATCACTGTGTCTTTTAAACATCCCCACCTTCTGGGGAGCCTGTTCCAGTGTTTGATTACCCTTTCAGTGAAGTAGTTGCTTCTAATATCCCACCTAAACCTCCCAGGGTGCAACTTGAGGCCATTTCCTCTCATCCTGTCACTTGTGACTAGGGAAAAGATGCTGATACCCACCTCAATACAACCTCCTTTTAGGTAGTTGTAGAGGTTGAGAAGATCTCCCCTCATCCTCCTTTTCTGCAGACTAAACACTATGATGCTCTTCCCTGAACTACAGAGTGGATTTTGAATGGAATGGAATGGAATGGAATGGAATGGAACGGAACGGAACGGAACGGAACGGAACGGAATAGAATAGAATAGAATAGAATAGAATAGAATAGAATAGAATAGAATAGAATAGAATAGAATAGAATAGAATAGAATAGAATAGAAAGAATAGACCAGGTTGGAAGAGACCTTCAAGATCATCGTGTCCAACCTATCATCCAACACCACCCAACCAACTAAACCATGCAACCAAGCACCCTGTCAAGTCTCCTCCTGAAGACCTCCAGTGACGGTGAATCCACCACCTCCCCGGGCAGCCCATTCCAATGGACAATCACTCTCTCTGTGTAAAACTTTCTCCTAACCTCCAGCCTAAACCTACCCTGGTGCAGCTTGAGACTGTGTTCTCTTGTTCTGGTACTGGTTGCCTGGGAGAAGAGACCAATCTCTGCCTGTCTACAAACTCAGGTAGTTGTAGAGAGCAAGATGAGATGATTACCAGTGAATGAGGAACTTCTGAATGTCTGCCTAATGGGAGCTGGATCCTCAAAGTTACCCCACAAATGTTACTTGTCTATTTGCTTTTTATCACAAAGGAAAACCGACTAACGTCTGGTTGTTGTAGAGATGTCCATAAATGTCATTTATCTTTATTAGAAGCCAGCCTTGAATTCAATATGAGTTGGAAGTACTGTATGAATAGAGTAGAGTAGAGTAGAGTAGAGTAGAGTGGAATAGAATAGAATAGAATGGAATAGAATAGAATAGAATAGAATAGAATAGAATAGAATAGAATAGAATAGAATAGAAGTGAGCAGGTGGGTTAAACCAATGTGAAGGGAAGAATAGGAAGTTAAAGGACTACCATTTCACCATAGGTAAGGTATCACCCTTAAAAAAAAAAAAAAAAAAAAAAAAAGAAAAATTGTCATGCTAACTCATTCCTATATGTCCACTATTAATTATGAGTAAGATAAACTGTGTTATCAGCACATTGCCTCAGGTCAGGCAGCATTTCTAGTAATAAGAAAGTGATATTGGCAAGATGGTGTCCTGAGTTAAAGTCTAGTTCATAGCGGCAATAGCTGCAGTCCCTGCTTATGTGCATCCAGATGCTCTCTTACACCTCCAGGTCAAACTGCTCTGCAGACAGGTTATGTATTTCAGTTCCTACACAGGCCAGCTGGCATGTGCTCTCTCAAAGATGATGAACATCTTCTGCAAAACAGTATTCCTTGCCCTATGTTAGAATTGTTGGGTATGTATTTTTGGAGATACAAGTGTTAGTGGTTTTAGAATGACCCACTTTCCTCATTATCTGCTTTGCTGGTTCAGGTCCCTCACCCTTGCATTTTATCTCTTACCTCCCTCCCACTCATGTATTTCTTCCTTCGGTTTCTTTCCCCTGACTTCCAAGTTTCATCTTCTTTTCATGCAGCAATGACTCTTTATTGAAACTGTTTTGTTTCTGTCCCCTTGTTTCCACTGGTTCAAAAGGCACCACAGCAGATCTGCCTGATTCTTACTGAGCAGCCCAAATCCAGTTTAGAAGTGTGTTTCTGAGCACAGACCAGAACTGGGGACTGTCCATGGTTTTGTAATTTTTGACAAGCCTATTATATCCCCATGTCTCAACTCTGGAGGGACAAAAGGAGGGATTTTATATTTCTATACTCTCCCAAGCTGGCTGCATAACAGAGGTGACAGGGCTAGGGCTGTTTCAGCACAGAAACGTTCAGCATGGGACACCTATTTAAGTCTTTATTTTCACACCTTAATTCTTCTATAACCTGTCATTCACTCATTATCACTGAAAGATACTCTTTTCAAAGAACAATTGTTGAGTTCTTTTCCTCAGAGATGGTCAGGTAGGAGGAGAAATAATGAAGTTTTCTGTTGTAACTTTCTGTAACAACTACTTCTGATTTCCTCCTTCAACTGTGCAGTAACAAAGCCAGGCTTTCAACTGTGCAGTTTGTGACCTCACTGTGGGAGATCTTCCCTTTGATGTAACTCAAAGCATCTTGAAATGCTAGTGATGACTTTAATGTTAAGGCTCTGTTGTGCTCTGTTTACATATTTATGTGATGAAAGTAAGTTATCATGCAGTGATAAAGGCAACCCACCATGTCTAGTTCAGTCTAATTATTCATCTGCATGCAGGATAGTCCTTATCCTGCCCATGAATCACAAACAATGTCTCAAAATAAGTATGAGATGGAGATGCCAGGTGGTGTTGGAGGAGCTTTCTTTGGCCTTTGACTGCAGGGTATTGACTGGGTGGGCAAAAAACACTACTCCATCCAGCAGTTGTGCTGTCAGCCAGGAAAATTCATTTCTGAGACAGCTGAAATGTAAAACCAGTTTTGCAATTTGGCATTTGGCAGGGTTTCTCTTAATATGTGCAGCCCACAAGAAGACATCTTTCTTCCTGTAATTTTCAACAGATTCAGGTGGTTGTTTGTGTTTGTGGTTTTTTTTCGGGTTGTGAGTTGCTTTTTGTTTGCTTGTTTGTTTGTCTGTGCAATAGGCTGAGTAGCCTGATATTTGCAGTCTCTAGTGCAGTGGAGGTGAAATTTTATGCAATTTGAGAAGAATCTGATGCCTCTCCATGCAAAACATTGCAAAAAATTGTCAGTAACTCTCTTACATAGCCCAGTTGAATTCCTGGGCACACTAAGTGCCCACATGGGCTTTCTTCATCACTGGGTGCAAGGGGCATGGCAGGTTGCAGCAGAACAGTAGCATAAGGGAGAAGATAGCTTGTGAAAAAGGGACTGTGAGGCAGATAGATCTTTGGGCAGGACTATCCCAAAATAGGCCATCATGGTGTCAGGATCTTGGAACCAGCTTTGGAGTGCACGAGACGGTATGGCTTTACTTTGCTGATGAAGGATAGAAGCTAGTAAAATCACAGTAATTTATCTTTTCATTGAGGGCTGTTTTATGAAGCACACAAAATGCCACTTGGAAGAAGAAGTGCAATGGCATAGAATTGAAAGTAAAAGTGGCATTACTGTTGATTGTCCCCTTATTAACTGCATATGACATTACAGGGATCTTGTTTGACTGCTGGTTTAGCACAAATCTGAGCACCAAATATCCCTTTCCACATGCTAGGGGTGGTCTGTGAAACTGACAAGAATGAAAGCAGTTTTAGTGTAAGTTTTCCCCTCCAAATAAAAAAGCAGAATCACCAAAGACTGAGTCAGTGCAGCGGGACAATGAAATAGAATAATTATGCTTCAAAACTGCAGGAGACTTTTGGCTTGGTTGCTGTGTATGTGCTCTACAGATTGCAATGAACAGTGACAACTGGGGAGATCAGCTGTAACCAGAACTATCATTTGTAAATTGCAAAACACAAAATCACTGCTTCATTGACAACAAACAGTGTAGACTAGTCAACACCAGAGCAAACTGCAGTATTGGTTTGGTTGCTCTTTTAATGTCGTTGCAAGTATTGTTGAGCAGTTGGAAGCCAAGTGATGTTTTCAAAAGATGCAGTAGTGTTTAAAGAGGGGCACAATATTTACGTATATATATATTTAAATGCATTTATAGATTTATTTTTCTTTTATCCAAAAGTTCTTTTTCCAAAAGATCTTATACATATTGTTTCCAAAATATCTGTGTCAACCCAGACAGAGGTCCCATATAAATATGCAGGTGTCCAGGCTCCTGGCTATAAGGAGTGCCAGGGTCTCTCACTTCTCATGGCAGACTGCAGGCACTACACCTGTATTCGCTGTGAGCAAATGGATGACCATCTCTGTCTAGTGGCTGAGCTGAAGGAGGAAGTGGAAAGGCTGCAGACTCTTAGGGAGTGCAAGAGGGAGTTGGACCAGTGGAATCAGACTCTGCCATCCCTCAAACAGTCCTATAAGCCGCACAGTAGTCAGTACGCTAAGCGCTCCCTACTCTCTTAGGGTGTTGAAGGTTCTATATGCAGACCTGATCCACCCTTTAGGGAAGTCTGTGGCCTAGCTAGGGCCAGGGGTAAGGACATAGTAAGAAAACTTCTTACCCTGGTCTGTCCACCTGACTACTACCTGTTGATGGTTTTCCAAGTAGAAAATGATGAAATTTCAAAAAGAACATTGAGATCAGTGAAGGACTTCAGGGCCCTGGGATGAGTGGTTAAGGGGTCAGGAGCACAGGTGTTCAGGAGGAGACCTGATGGGGTGCTTGGTGCCATGGTTTAGTTGTTTAGGTGGGTTGGATTCGTTGAGGGGTTGGATGCGATGGTCTTGAAGGTCTCTTCCAACCTGGTCTGGTCTGGTCTGGTCTGGTCTATGCTATGCTATGCTATGCTATGCTATTTTATGCTATTCTATTCGCCTAATGATGAAATAAGCATGAAAATCCTGCAGATTAATGCCCAGCTGCCAGACTGGTGTCGAAGGCAGGATCTTTGATCATGAACTACTCTACAAGACCCCGGGCTTGTTGACTAGAGAAAAAAAACTGCTTGTTTCTAAGAGGAAGAAAAGTCCTGGGACAAGAACTGGCAGGGCTGAATGATAGGTCTTTAAACTAATTTCAAAGAAGGAAGAGGGGAAAACAAACCTCACTGGGGACATTCCAGGGACAATTGTGAGGCAGGGTACCAGCTCCACTGCTATCCCAGGGGCTGTAGAGGATAGTCATTATGCAACACCTACAATGGTAACAGATGCTCCTCTGATAAGTCTCTGAAGTGTCTGCATCACAATGCAAGAAGCATGGGAAATAAGCAGGATAAACTAGGAAACTGGGTGCAGTCACAGTGTTATGATCTTGTTGGAGTTACAGAGACATGGTGGGACATGACTAGAATGGACAACTATGTACTTTTCAGGAAGGACAGACTGACAGGGTGAGGTGGTGGAGTTGCTCTCTATGTGAATAATCAACAAAATGTGTTGATCTTATCCCGGGGGTGGGGGTGGGGGGGGGAGGATGATAAAAGCATTGAAAGTTTATGGGTAAGAGTGAAGGGACATGCAAACATGGATGATAGGGTTGTGGGTGTTTACTACAGACCACCAAACCAGGAAGAAGCTACTGACAAGGCCTTCTACAGACAGCTGGAAGTAGCCTCAAGATCAAGGGCCCTGGTGGTCATGGGTGACTTCAAGCACTCAGGTATTACTTCGCAAGATCACACAGCCAAGCACAAACAGTCCAAAAGGTTCCTGCAGTGCAGTGATGACAATTTTCTCCTGCAAGTATTTGATGAACTAACAAGGAGAAGTGCAATACTGGAACTGGTATTAACAAACAAAGAGGGACCAGTTGTAAACGTTAAGGTTGGGGGTAATCTTGTTTGCAGTGAACATGACATGTTGAAGTTTAATATCAACAGACAAAGAAGAAGGGTAATAAGCAAAATTTCAAAGCTGGACTTCAAAAGGGCAAACTTTTCCCTCTTCAAGACTCTACTTAGAAATATCCAGTGGACTAGGGCTCTGGAAGGAAGGGGGACCCAAGAGAGCTGGTTAATATTCAAACATTACCTCCTCCAAGCTCAAGAGAAATGTATTCCCTTGAAAAACAAACTCAAGTAAGGCAAACAGAAGACCTGCATGGATAAGCAAGAGGCTCTTAGAAAAAAATAAAAAGGAAGTTTACATTATGTGGAAAAAAGGACTAGTCAGTCAGTGGATTATAGAGATATAGCTAGAGAATGTAGAGATGCAACAAAGAAGGCCAAGGCCCTCCTGGAACTGAACCTCGCCTGAGGGGTGGATGAGAGCAAGAAGAAGTTTTTCAAATACATCAGTGATGAAAGGAAGAGCAGGCAAAAGCTAGGCTCACTACTGAATGATATGGGAGATATGGCAACTGATGATTCAGGGTTGGCAGAGCTGCTGGATGCCTTCTTTGCCTCAGTCTTTACTCCTAAGACTGGCCCTCAAGAACCTCAGTCTCTATAAGTAAGGGAGCAGAACTGGAGAGATGTGGACATTCCACTGGTCAGTCAGCACTGGGTTAGAGATGTCTTATACCAACTGAAGACCTACAAATCCATGGACCCCGATGGGGTGCATCCACAAGTGCTGAGGGAGCTGCTGATACTGCTGCTGAACCTCTCTTCATCATCTTTGAAAATTCATGAAGAACAGGAGATGTGCCTGATGACTGGAAGAAAGCAAATGTCACGCCAGTCTTGAAAAAAGGCATGAAGGAGGACCCAGGCAACAACAGACCAGTCAGCCTCACCTCCATCCCTGGCAAGATGATGGAGCAGCTCATCCTGGAGGTCATCTCTAACCACATGGAAGACAAGAAGATTATCAAGAATAGCCAACATGGATTTACCAAGGGGAGGTCCTGTCTGACTAATCTGATAGCCTGCTATGAAATTATGACCAACTGGGTAGATGAGGGAAGAGCAGTGGATGCCATACAGCTTGACTTCAGCAAAGATTTTGATACTGTCTGCCATAACATCCTCATAGCAAAGCTCAGGAGATGTGGCACAGACGGCTGGTCAATGAGGTGGATTGAAAACTGGCTTGACAACACAGTTCAGCGGGGCATCATCAATGGCACAGAGTCAACTATGGCTAGTGGTGTTCCCCAGGGATCAATATTCAGTCCAGCTTTGTTTAATATCTTTACCAATGACTTTGATGAGGGGATTGAGAGTACCCTCAGCGAGTTCAATGATGATACAAAACTGGGGGGGTTGGCTGACACCCCGTCAGACTGTGCAGCCATCCAACATGACCTGGACAGGCTGGAGAGCTGGGTGCAGGCAAACCTAATGAAGTTCAATAAGGACAAGGGCAGGGTCCTGCATCTGGGGAGGAATAACAACAGGCACCGGCACAGGTTAGGAGCTGCCCTGCTGGAAAGGAGCTCCACAGAGAAAGACCTTGGAGTGTGAGTGGACAGCAGGTTCTCCATGGAACAACAATGTGCCTTGGTGGCCCACAGAGCCAATGGCATCCTGGGATGCATCAAGAAGGATGTGTCCAGCAGGTCTAGGGAAGTTCTTCTACCTCTCTACTCTGCCCTGGTGAGACCACACCTGGAGTACTGTGTCCAGTTTTGGGCTCCCCAGATCAAGAAAGACAGAGAACTGCTGGAGAGAATCTAATGGAGAGCCATGAGGATGATTAGGGACTTGATCATCTCCCCTATGAAGAGAGACTGAGAGACTTGGGGCTGTTTAGTCTCAAGAAGGGAAGACTGAGAGGGGATCTCATCAATGGCTGTAAATATCTGAGAGGTGGGTGTCAAGTGGATGAAGCCAAGCTCTTTTTGGTGGTGCACAGTAATAAGACAAGGAACAACAGGTTAAGAGTTGAACATAGAAGATTTCACCTAAACATGAGGAGAAACTTCTTTACAGTGAGAGTGATGGAGCACTGGAATGGGCTGCCCAGAGAAGTTGTGGAGTCTCCTCTGGAGGCTTTCAAAACCCACCTGGGTGCATTCCTGTGCAGACTACCCTAAGCGAAACTGCTTTGGCAGGGGGGTTGGACCTGATGATCCTTTGAGGTTCCTTCTAACTTCTGATATACTGTGACACTGTAATACATTCAAGAGTTTATGCTAGCTTTCATTGCACAACAGGAATTTTTCTCAATACACTTTGTCTACCACTCAAGGTGCCATTTCCCATGTTCGTCTATAGGTTTGCCTTCCTCCCATTTCTCTAAGCAGCCTACAGATTCAAAGCATCATGTCTTAACTCTTTCTACTGAAAACAAGAAATATTGCACTTCAGAAATGATCCTGAGTATAGTTTTTTCCCCCTTGCTAATATGCCGTCAGCATCACAAATGCAAAGGTCATTATTTCTTTTCACTGGTACCCTTCATCTCAGTTCCATCTTAATTCTCAGCTTTTAATGAATTGTATTATTTTTAAAATCTTAGATAATTAAAATTAAATCAAGGACAACAATGAGAGCCTCTGCAGAACATGTGGAGATGCTCATATGCCTTATCTTTACTTTTTTCTAGAATTACAATGACAAAACCTCTGCATGGACGCAGTCTTGCAGGTGCAGTAAGCCCAGTGCCTGGCTATCTGAAAGAGCTGCATTTAGTTATCCCTTCCAGGCATGCCAGCCAAAGGGTCTCCAGGCAAAGCAGCTCTGTCCCAGACTCATCCTGCAGCCTAGTAGCAGCAGCAGCAAAGAAAGTAGGCTTCTGGTGGGATTGTGCCAGCCTTGGCAGCTGGCATGTTGGTGTTCAGTGCTGACCTCAGCTGAAGATGAGGACACTTGTAGCTGTGATGTGAAATGGCCAGGGCAGCTGCATAGCTGTCTCTGAGCTTGATAAATTGCTCTCTTTTGACAAGGGAGGGTGATTTAGCACTATAGTGTGTTCCTTGTCAGAGCTGTAATAGGGAGTGGTGTGTGACACAGGGTTTTTCTGCGCCAGCAAAAAATAAATCGGTAGACATTTGTTCATACGGCTTGGCTGGCACAGAGCAGTAATATACTTAGGAAAGACTGTTTTCCATTTTCTCCTTCACAATAAGGAGTTGCTTTACATCTGCAGCTCCTGTGTAGGAGGCATGTATGAGGACGCAGCTGTATCCCCAAATGGTCCCAGGTAGTTCCTCTGAGGAAATACTTTATTCTCTGCCTGCTTCCAAAAGAACACTCTGCCTAGGTGGAGGTCACAAATACGCAAATCATGTAGAATCCACGGAGGGTGCTGCATTTTAGTTGGACCATTTAGTTGGCCTGAGGACAGCTGTTAGCATCAACCCCCTCTCTTTTCCATAAACAATCCTCAAGATCTGTTTTGCCTTGGTGCCTCTAAGGGCCAAATATATGCTGGGATCAGGTGGTGCAAAACACCCATTTCTAAGGTGATCAGGGTAGTAATAACAGTTTGGAAAGCCTTAAGTAGATCTGCAGAAGATACTCTGTATCTTTTTGATTAACTAGGAGCTTGATGGGGTTTCTGTGGAAAAAGGACAAAGAAGGTGGAAGTTATCCAGCGTGGATGGAGAAAGTGAGCTTAGACCTGCAGGGTCCAGTGCAGGGAAGGGAAAACCACTGGGAATTATGAGAGGAGCCATGGGATGGGGAAACTGAATGTATCTGGCCTGGGTTATAAAGATAAATCAGATAGGGTTTCATGGCATGACGGAAAGTGTGGAAGGGAGCTGTGCTGATTTGTTCGGCCCTCCTCACTCCAGGAGTGGTTCTTTTCTGTATCCTTTGAAATCTCTTTTAAATTACATGCTTTCCAGGTGATGGACCTACAGCCCTGGAATTTAGGTGCATCAAACTCCTGCGGCTCTCCCTTTTTTCTTTGCTTTTCCTTTTTTTTTTTTTTTTTTTTTTTTTTTTGGGTCTGTCAGAAGGGGCGGTCTATCACTGACACCTGTAGGTACAAGGCAGAATTGCACACAGACTCTCGTATTCGGGGAGTCGGGAATTTGTTAACTCGCAGACTTTCGCCTGAGGAGGGCTCGATTCTACGCAGGGCTCATGATGCTGCAGTGATGAAGGCAAAGCAGCACACGTTAGCTATCAAGACTGACGACTGCCAGTATTTCACTCTCTGTCTATGGAGAATTCTTTATGCAACTTGATTTAGGGCTTTTGATTTTTCCAGGTGTACACATCGCCATGTATTTTACAAGAACAAAAGCAGGGCAAAGCAATGTGCCCTTGTAGTTGGAGCAGAAAGGCACGAACATTGCTGCCCACAAACAATATGTCTTTGGCTTACCTGCAGCTTTGCCTGGTGATCAGGACAAAATGGTGGGAAGAGACGACAGCACTGGCTACCACTGTTCTTTTCCATTGCTAGGGGGGGAACTTCTAAAGGCTAACATCAGAGATTAATTGAAAAGGTTTGCTTAATGGTGGGGCTTTGCTACCTTAACTACATGCATCCTTATGGCTTTGGACAGATGAGGGTCTGTTAGCAGCCCTCTGGCAGCGAAAGCTTGAAAGAGGAAAATCCCTTGATGGTAGGACTCTCTTTGCTTACAGCTGTTGTGGTAGAACCTGATCATGCACTTTTGACCTATTTTTTTAAAACCTCCTTCAAGACCCTAAAATAGATACAGTCTGCTCTCACAGGAACTCTTCCTATTTGGGCAGTGTTGGCATCCTTTTCTGTGTGCTGTTCCAGCGTTATATAAGTAACTCCCACTGAAGGGCAACAGCAGCCTGTTCACGTAATTCTGCTATGACTACTTAAAATGACAGGTATTAAATTAAGTGCACAGAACAAAGCCATTCAAATGTTGCGTGACTGAGCTAGTTTCCACACCTCCCTAGTACTTTATAAATGCATGTTGTATTTACACTTGTGGTTACAATGAAGTAACCTATTATAATGACAGTGATCACTCTGTTTGAAACCACAGAAAGTATATTTAGGACAAGAAGTGACATCTTTCTCCTTAAAACAAACCCCAAATCCTCTTGTTGGTTTACAAGCCTGTTCTGTGGAGACCAGGATTCATCTTCTCCAGTACCTGTGGTTTATGTGTAACTTCTTTGTACATGGGTGCTGTAGTCCTAGTATGCATTTCATATAGTTCTATGCAAACAGTTCTTTGCTGGAATGAGAAGAGTAACCCATAATCAGAGGACCAGCAAATGCAGTGGTAATACTCCTCAATTAAGGTTAAGGGTCTGTGGTTTATAGCTTAACAAGGAGGCCTCAGGCCTTTTTGTGGTCTGTACCTGGACAGAGCTGACAGAACCAAAATCTAATGTTCTGGGCTCTTGTGGTCATTTGTGCTCAATGCAGAAAAATTCTGTTCTTTTCAACTCTTATTTATGGGAACCAGAGTTTACCACTTCTGTTTATGATAAAGAATTTTGAGCAGTACCCCCTGATATCACTGATAGCCTCCTATACCACAGGAATTTCTCATTTAGCTTGAATAGTACTGTGAAGTGGTGTAGCTCTTCACTGAGATACTTCTGTTGAGATCGCAATATTTTGATACACTTACCATGATATTTATGTAAGAGAGGTGCCACCTTCAGCACTCTGGAGCCTGATTTAGACTCCTTATTTATACTCTAATTTAATACAATAAAACAATCTGAAATTAATTGTCTGGCAGATTTTGGCTCTGAAGTCCAATAACCAAAGAAGTTAAAATGAACTGTAAATCTAGTCTGTGTGGAACCACAGTGAAACTGCAGCTAATCCCTGCTGGAATGGCAGCGCTGCCATTTTACATGTTAGATGCGGTTGTTATGAGCAGTACACAGGCCTATTGAATCTAGCACCTCACTTCAAAATGCATCTTAACAAATGGCCCTTTTAAGCCATTTTAAGATGCCTTCTTGATACTATGGCTAATATAAACATATTTTCTCAGATAGTAATTGCAAACTGAGTAACTGCTAGAAGCACATAATACGCAGAAGCATCAATGATATGCAGTAGATATATATTAAGACAAAATAGATTTGCAAATATTTCTGCTGCCACTGAAATAAGTAAAAACACATGTTTCAGGAACTGATAAAGATCCTTTGAAACATATGTTTTTGGTACCCATTCATCTTTTGCATTTTTTAATCTGACTGTTACCCATTGCTGGTAATCCAAGCTGGAAGCGATGAGATCGATAAGAAAGGCACCAGGACAGTCAAAAAGGAATTCAAGGCCCTTGGACAATTGTTTGATGGGGCAGCATTCTGGACACATTTTGCCCCAAGGGAAGTTCTGAGTAGATATTGGGAAAGAGTTCCTCATCATGGTAGTCGTATGCTGAAAAAGTCTTTTGAGCGATGATGAGGGGTCTCAGTGCTCAGAGATGTACAAAACCTGACTGGGTGAGGCCATGAACAAATTCACCTAATTTTGATATCAATTCTGTTTTGAGCAAGTGGTTGGATTCGAGAACTCCAGCATGTCCTTCCAATCTATGATACTAAAAAAGCTATCTGTGAGCTAAGGTGATAAGTTATGAATAAATATTCCATGAGATTTTAGAATTCCAGAGATGCTCTTACTTTTCAGAAATTAAAATAAACCAGCTGGGTATGGCAGAAAAAGGAAAAACATGTTTGATCAGACTCTGCTCAGGTAAAGGCTTAAGGGAAGCCTATTTAATCTCTAATACATTCTCTCCCTAAATATTCTTCTCATGTTAAACTCTAGTAAGTGAAGCAGGATGTCTGTTTGGGTGGTGACTACAATAACTGTTGGTATATTAAATAAATGACAACACAGCATGATATATAGTGATGATCTATCATAAATAAACATGAGAGCTCTTCAATAACAATTAATGCTGAATATATCATTATATCTTTTTTTTTTTTTTTTTCTATAAAGATGTACATCCTTGATAAGCAAAGCAAGAAAACAAGAAATGTGTATCTGGTAATATCTCCTATAAGCAAATCCCTAGCTGCCATACTCTGTGCAAATTCTGAAAGCATCTGCGATACCAGAATTAGTTTGAGACAGCCCCATTCTGATGGGGCTGTCAGAGGCACTGCAGTGTTGTAAAACGGTGATGTCCTTGGGTCCTTTTTTTCATCACTATTTTGCTATATGTGCCAAATGAAGCTGTCATCACAGTGTACACTTTTGCCTGTTACGTGGTGATCCGGCATGTCTATATAGATACTGCAGTCTCTAAGGGTTGGAAACCATTATTTATTTTCCCTGTGGGCTATGGCAACTTTACAGGGAATGTGATCTTAGCCTGATGACTCCCTTCATGTTATTCCTGCCTGGTGTCTCTTTGTCTGAGCAGGATGAGCAAGACTTTCCTCCAGGCTATGTGTCAGCATCCCCAGACACCCTAGGAAAGCACAGACAAGAAGTGAAAGAAGTGAAGGTGTTAACCTCCTCTGTTAGTGTCCTTCCAGGGACACAATGCGTGGACATTAAGTGATGAATATTGTCTCTTTATGGATAAATGGAGAGGCTTGGTAAAGCCAGCATTGCTGTGTAGACAACTGTATCACTTACTAGGCACAGGCAGCAACACAAACAAGGGTCAGGCTAAGTGCATTGACTTGGAATCTTCACTTCAATGTTTAATTAATATTTCCAAAGTTTCTTGGATTCTGATGAAACTTTCCTTTCTGTTGAACATCAGTGAATATTGTTACTGGGCAGATGCCAGTGTTCTTGGCACTAAAGTTTGTAAGTCTGAACTACATTAGCTTTTTCCCAAGTTTTATGTCTTGACTTCTGGTACCCTAATGGCTCTGTCCAGCCTGATCTAGTGTGGGGTGTCCCTGCCCATGGCAGGGGGGTTGGAACTAGATGATCCTTGTGGTCCCTTCCAACCCTGAATGAAACTATGAAACTATGATAACACATGTCTGTCTTACTTCTGAAAAGAAAATAGCAAGTCTTTACAGAACTCCTCAGATTTTTTCCATGCAAGTTTGTGTCTGTGTACACATGCATTGCAGCCAATGGAACTCAAATCCAAGAATTGCACCATGATTTGAAATCAGTGTTTGTAACAATTTATTTATTTTTATATTAAAAATCTCCTTATCACAGGATGTTAAATAACACATCTATGGCTGATTGCTTGGAAAGGTGGCTTACTGCTACAGCAAGTGCAGCAAACGGGAAAAATATAATGGTGCTGTGAAGTTAAGTTAAATTAAGGGATTAACCTAACCAAACCCAAAGCCACCACCACCAAAAGCCAGAGAAGAAGAGATTGGCACTCAGCAGTGAGACTTCAGAAAGGCTTGGATGAGTTTCACTGAAAATCTCCCCAGTGAACATGAAACCCAAATCTGAATAGAAAAAGCTACATGGCGGAGAGCTTAAGAGTGTACTTGAAGGGGCTGCTCTTGTGATGTGATGGTACATCTGACATCAGGCAAGACAGAGTCTTGCACATCTGGTTAGAGGAGTGAAAAACACCAGGGAGATAACATGCTTGCTTAGAGATCCTTGTTTAAAGAACACCAGATAAGGGAAAAATCACAGGTAGTCTGTTTTGCCCTATTGGTATATTCTACAAGCCAAATATAGAATAGGATAGGATAGGATAGGATAGGATAGGATAGGATAGGATAGGATAGGATAGGATAGGATAGGATAGGATAGGATAGGATAGGATAGGATAGGATAGACCAGGTTGGAAGAGACCTTCAAGATCATTGTGTCCAACCCATCATCCAACACCACCCAACCAACTAAACTATGCAACCAAGTCAAGTCTCCTGTCAAGTCTCCTCCTGAACACCTCCAGCCATGGTGACTCCACCACCTCCCCAGGCAGCCCATTCCAATGGGCAATCACTCTCTCTGTGTAAAACTTCCTCCTGACCTCCAGCCTGAACCTCCCCTGGTGCAGCCAGGCATATGGCATATTTTATTTAGTAAAACAAGTACAGTTTCATTGCTTCCTCGGTTTCATTTGGAAGAAAATATTTATTAGAAGTACCATCTGGAAAAGGCAAATGTCTGAAGAAACAATAAGGAGATTTAGATAGTTTGCAAAGTTTTAATTTATTGTATAAATTTAATAATTTGTTATTGTTTGTGTAAACTTAATAATATGTTGTACCACTCTAATTCCTGCTCTATCTTTAAAATCAGACATTGAAACTGAAAATAGAGCAACTCAAGCACACATCAGTGCATGGCCTTGTTCACTCCTTCTTGCTCACACCACTGCTTATCTTATCTCAGGGGCATGGACAGTAGAGGAAGGTGGATGTGGTGCTGCATTTCCCACTCTCATCCTAGAGATAAAATTCATAAACAGTGACCAGTGAGACTGCCCAGTCTATCTGTTACAGGCTTTCTTGAAAAGAATCATTAAAAAACAAACCACCTAAATAAAGTCAAGCCTTTCCTAGACAAGAATATGTCTCTCTAAAGCAGTCAGCCTTCAGCTAGCACCAATATCTTGGTGAAATGTTTCCTCTGCATCAACAGAGGGCACAATTCCCACAAAAATCATCCTGAAACCTGTTAATGAAGCCTGGCGATGAAGCGTGGGTAAATATTAGCTGTCAATGCTCTGAGCCTTCAAGTCTTAAAGAGGAAAGCATCTGCTGCTGCTGCTCCCCCATCTGGATATCCAGGTGTTTCAGGTGAATATTCTGTATTTTGCAAGGGAATATAAGCAAGTATTATCATAAATTGCTATTATCCAACCTATTTTTGCACAACCTGGTGAGGTAATAGGTATCCAGTGTTTTACATTGGAAGCAGACAGCAGAAATCCTTTAAACATAGCTCACTGGAACTACCCAGACACCTTTTTTATTTCATGATGGTTGTCATGCCTCTAATCCTTATGAAAGCATCAAGAAAGCATTGCTTTTATAAACTTCAGCCTTAGTCAGTATATAGCTTGATTTTAAACTCATCCTTCTGCTTCAGTAGTTATTTGATACTAGGTCAGGCCTCATGTTTTGCTGTTAAAGTTCTCGTGGTTATCTCCCTCCTCAGCAGATCTCACCATCTGTTTTAAGATCTGCTGCCTGGGTCACTGAATCTCCTTCTCTCTTTCTCTCTCTTGAAAAAAATAGCATTTTCTTCTTTGTTTCTCCAGTCAAGTATGAAAAGCTAGCTCATTTCAGAAATAGGATGGTCCTTGTTAACCTTTGTATCAATAGGTTGCAGAGCCCCTTTAGCCTTGCTGACTGTGGGAGAAAGCCAGTGTGATACACGATCTCTGGGGTATTCAGCTCTGGATTAGTGCTCTTTGATTTAGGTCCATCCACCATTGTAAAACATCAGTCTTGCTGTGGACCCATCCCTGTGCAGCTGAGTGCCATCTAGCTGTTACTGAGCTTGAAGAAAGGAGGGACCTAGTGCAGAAGCAAGGAGGTGGGCAAAATTCTTTTCCCTCTCCCTATCCTATTGTTTAGGGTGTTGCTGAAGAAAGAGATACAGGTACACTACAGCCCTGATTTCTGTGTTTTGGGGAAGCTGTAGAGAAATTCTAGGCACTGGTCAGCAGCTGGAAGTTTGTGAGGTGCTACTGTGAAAATAGAATAGAATAGAATAGAATAGAATAGAATAGAATAGAATAGAATAGAATAGAATAGAATAGAATAGAATAGACCAGGAATTAACCAGACCTTTGAGATCACAAAGTCCAGCCTATCACCCAACACCATCTAATCAACTAAACCATGGCACCAAGAGCCTCATCCAGTCTCCTCAAACACTTTCAGTGATGGTAACTCCACCACCTTCCTGGTCAGTCCATTCCAATGGCCAATCACTCTTTCTGTGAAGAACTTCTTCTTAACATGCTATGAGTTCAGAGATTTCTTAACCAACCAGTGAAAGAAAGGATAAACTCTATGTGCTATGCAAATTTACACTCTCCTTGGTCTCTCCTGTTTTGCTAAGGTGGCCAGAGAAGAAGAAGGTTAGAACTCAAATGGATACCTGGAAGCCATTTGAAATCAGGAAATAATCAAAATCTCCAAGATGGGAATTTCATAGGGTGGCAGACAAACTGACCAAGACGAGGCGCAGATGATGCTTGAATGTTATGAAGGTTTTGGAAAAAATCTTGTAAAATTCAAGCACTGATACACTTACCTATTTTAACTGTGCCAAGAAAGAAAGAAAAATAAAGAAAGAAGAAAGAGAGAGAGAGAGAGAGAGAAAGAAAGAAAGAAAGAAAGAAAGAAAGAAAGAAAGAAAGAAAGAAAGAAAGAAAGAAAGAAAGAAAGAAAGAAAGAAAGAGAAAGAAAGAAAAGAAAGAAAGAAAGAAAGAAAGAAAGAAAGAAAGAAAGAAAGAAAGAAAGAAAGAAAGAAAGAAAGAAAGAGAAAGAAAGAAAGAAAGAAAGAAAGAAAGAAAGAAAGAAAGAAAGAAAGAAAGAAAGAAAGAAAGAAAGAAAGAAAGAAAGGAAGAAAGAAAGAAAGAAAGAAAGAAAGAAAGAAAGAAAGAAAGAAAGAAAGAAAGAAAGAAAGAAAGAAAGAGAGAGAGAGAAAGAGAAAGGAAGAAAGAAAGAAAGAAAGAAAGAAAGAAAGAAAGAAAGAAAGAAAGAAAGAAAGAAAGAAAGAAAGAGAGAGAAAGAGAAAGGAAGAAAGAAAGAAAGAAAGAAAGAAAGAAAGAAAGAAAGAAAGAAAGAAAGAAAGAAAGAAAGAGAGAGAAAGAGAAAGGAAGAAAGAAAGAAAGAAAGAAAGAAAGAAAGAAAGAAAGAAAGAAAGAAAGAAAGAAAGAAAGAAAGAAAGAAAGAAAGAAAGAAAGAAAGAAAGAAAGAAAGAAAGAAAGAAAGAAAGAAAGAAAGAAAGAATGCAAGCATCTGAGATACTGATGTGCTTGTAGCTATTTTTAACTGCTGTAACAGCTGGTGATGGATAATACCATTTTAACAAAGAATATCCTTATGTAGAGAAGTAGTGGTCTTTGATATTTATTGTCCTTTTTGCTTTGAGTTACTTGAGGTTTAGTTGTGTTACAAATAATATTATTTTCCTCTTTGATTGGCACTTTGCTGAGTCACATCTTTGTTTTAAATTTCCTGGTGACTCAGGAGCTGGCAGCAGTTGTGTGGGCATATGCACTGCAGTGCTGGGCACTAGTGTAGCTCAAAATACATGGGGCACAGCAGCAACAAGAGAACAGCTTGTGCTGGGCTGTAGTGTTTGGGTTTGGCTACAGTGAGTTTTTCATTACTGTCTTGTAGGAAATAATAACAGAAGAGAAAAGCCCCTAACATAAAAAACCCTCCTCCCTTTGCTCCAGAAAGATATTTTATCTGTAAAATTTCTATTTTCAATATGGTGTAACAGAAACCTTCAAGAAAAACAAACTGATCTATTGTTATATCATGCTTCTGCCAAGGAAGGCACATCTTTTCTAAAATGTCATTACAACTAAAGCAGAAAAGGAAAGCCTAAATTTCCTCTGTAGCTTTAGAAAAAGCAAATAAGGCAGCAGCTACATCAGCTGTCATCTTTGCCAAGCTGTTTGCTGATAAATGAAGGGAGATAGTCTAATGTCATAATTAAGTAATATTCTAATGTCATAACTGAGTAACTGTCTCAAATGTCGTGTTTTCCATAACTTTTCTGTAAGTGAGGAAGCCTGTAGGAACATGGCTGTTGAATAATTGCTGACTCAAGTCTTCTGTGTTCCAGGGTCAAAAGGGATTTGCTAAATTCTGACTACGCTTTTCAAAGACATCCCCTTCAGAGTTGTATTTTGAACATTTGATCTGGGAAAAAGATATGTGACTGTGGGTGCGAGTGCTACACTGGTGAGCATCACTGCTGGCCCACTGGATTCAATCTCAGAGAGAGAGGGGGATAAAACCCTGTCATAGTAAAGTTTGCTAGGAAACTGTAAAATTAATAAATGAATAAACTATATCTTCTGGCAACATGCAGTGTTGTAACAGAAGGAGCAGAGTGCTATGCCCTGCACAGCTGATGTGGAGTGAAGTATTATCTTGTAAGCTTCTGTCTGATTTTGAGCACAAGTGCACATTTTTGCGTTTGAAAAGATAGCAGTTAAAGCAAAATTCACAGAAACTATAGCACTTATAGAGGGCAAAATTTTACTGATTGTCCTGTGTGGAAGGACTGAGGTGCCAACAGACCGACACAAAGCCCACAAGCCAGATTCAAAGCTGTAATTTAATCTAGTGATCTGTCTTTGAGGTAAACACAGGAGAGTATTTCCTGCAAGTTCTAGATTTATGGACCCAGTCACTGTCCTGTAGTGCACCTCCAACAGCAGTTCAACTACTCAACTACCCAATCCCTATTCAACTACTGCATCATCATCTGTTTCAAAGTGAGATCTTCAGTCCATAGGGTTTAGGAGAAAAGTAGGAATGTGCCCCTTGAGAATGACTGAAGAAGTAAAGGTCTGTAAGGACCTGGAGATACTCCTAGGCACCTGTTTGCAGGTATCCCAGCTACTCCAGGCCTTCCAGAAGAGTGTTAGTGGGAAAAGAGAAAAGGGAAGTATTCTTGACTGAGGGAGCATGCTGTTGGTGGAATATATGGGGGTGAAGTCTGTCTTGGGGAGGAAAGGTCATGTCCCCCAGCCACAGAATATGGGTATGTGATGCTTCTAAAGGAAGGGAACAGATCATAGCCTGGCCCCTTCACTTTGGAACAATATTTCCTGTTCCTGCTGTGGGCTGATTAATTCAGAGTACCTCCACCTTGGGTGCTGAACAAGGCAGGTGATACAGGACCAGAGAAGAGGATGGCCTGTCAGTTACTTTCCAGTTCCTTGCTTGACTGTAAAGTGTTTCCCAGACAAATACTTTATTGACTGTATAACAAATGGTATAGTTTGCGGAAGCCAACTGGGCTCCATTTTTTTTTCTTCAAGGAGAGGTTTATATATGTTAGTGAGGGTAAGAGCAGAATTTTAATTCACTGATGTGGTGGGTTGAAAATTCCCCCAATATTAAATTCTTGCCAGACCAGCTCATTTGGAAGCAAATGAAAGCTGTATTTACAAGCAAAACTACAATCTACAATGAAATGCAATGACAAGGTACAAAATATACAGGATTTACAATATTTACAGGTATTTGCAACTAATAAACAGCACAAGGACCTCCCTGGTCAAGGACCAGGGGAGCTGCAACAGCTTCTCCCTCCCCACCTCCTTCCCTACCCTGCCCTGTACACAAAGGGACAAGAGAAAAGAAAGCAAAGAGAAGTTGTTATTAATACCAGTCACAACACAGCAGTACAGCCAAGATCAGTAAAGCCAGTTAGTGTCTCCCAGAGTGGAGAAAGTGAAAAGAGAGAATGTTTTATAGAACCAGTTTAAGTCCTTTGTCCCCTCCAATGGGATTGTTTAGAACTATCATTATTTCCATTTTTACACCCAATAGTGATTTATTTACATTTTACCACTTTCTGTTCAAAATTTGTGAAAAGTTTTAAAGGCATAGCCTAAAACTACCACAACTGATATGCAGAAATAAATTACAGTAGTGTGGTGGGTTGGAAATTCCTCTCAACATTAATTTTGCCAGACCAGCTCAGTTGGAAGCAAATGAAAGCTGTATTTACAGGCAAAACTACAATCTACAGTGGAATGCAATAAATATATACTTACAAATATTTACTAATATTTGATAAATACTTACAAATATTTACAATTAACAAACAGTACAAGAGCTCCCCTCGTCAGAGACCAGGAGAAGCTACCAGCTTCACCTTTCCTGCCTACCCAGACCCCCCTGGACATAGAGGAGAAAGGAGCAGAGAAAGTTGCTGTTAGACTTAACCAAAACAATGCAGCCAAGGTCAAGCAGAAACAAGTTAGTATCTCTCCAGAGCAACAAAGCAAGAAGAGAAGAGATGAGAAGGAATTGTTTTGGTGCAACCAGTCTTATGGTAGATAGCTCTCCAATGGAATTGTTTAGAATTGTCTTTATTTTCATTTTCACACCCAATAGGGATTTATTTACACTTTACTACTTTTCTGTTCAAGATCTGTGAAAAAATTGTAAAGGCATAGCCTAAAACTGCTGCAAATAGCTGATAAGTATGTTCATCTTTACACCAGTGGGATGCAGGTATAATTGTCTTGTGAGAAAATGCTTGGTATTTGTGTATGTTCACATTTGGCAACATGTTTTTTTTTTAAATAGAGTTCTGAGACTGTTTTAGCAGATGAAGAAAAGTGATTCAGAATGTGTTATAGTGTTTAGGATCAAGCTATGACTATCTATGGTGTATTTTTCAAGTGGGTGCCCTGGTGATATAGCATAGAGAGGGCAGAGTTACTGAATGCCTTTTTTGCCTCTGTCTTTACTGTTAAGACCAGCCCATAGGAGTCCCAGACCTTTCATAGTTTCATAGTTTCATTCAGGGTTGGAAGGGACCACAAGGATCATCCAGCTCCAACCCCCCTGCCATGGGCAGGGAAACCCCACACTAGATCAGGCTGGACAGAGCCTCATCCAGCCTGGTCTTAAACACCCCCAGGGACGGGGCCTCGACCACCTCCCTGGACAACCCATTCCAGGGTCTCACCACTCTCATGGTGAAGAACCTCCTCCTCACATCCAGCCTGAATCTCCCCACCTCCAGCTTCATTCCATTCCCCCTAGTCCTATCACTACCTGACATCCTGAGAAGTCCCTCCCCAGCCTTCCTGTAGGCCCCCTTTAGATACTGGAAGGCCACAATTAGGTCACCTTGGAGC
Source organism: Melanerpes aurifrons (assembly GCA_011125475.1). Taxonomy (NCBI): domain Eukaryota; kingdom Metazoa; phylum Chordata; class Aves; order Piciformes; family Picidae; genus Melanerpes; species Melanerpes aurifrons. Next base: position 3,722,583 of record WWNC01000003.1, read on the forward strand.
CTTCTCTTCTGCAGACTGAACAGCCCCAACTCCTTCAGTCTGTCCTCATAGGAGAGGTGCTCCAGCCCTCTGATCATCCTCGTGGCCCTTCTCTGGACACGTTCCAGCACCTCCACATCCCTCTTGTAATAGGGACTCCAGAACTGGACACAGTACTCCAGATGGGGTCTTACCAGGGCTGAGTAGAGGGGGAGGATCACCTCCCTCGACCTGCTAGCCACACTTCTCCTGATGCAGCCCAGGATCTGATTGGCCTTGCGGGCTGCAAGTGCACATTGAGAGCTCATGTTGAGCTTTTTGTCCACCAGCACCCCCAAGTCTCTCTCCTCAGGGCTACTTTCCAGCCAGTCACTGCCCAGCCTGGATTTGTGCCTGGGATTGCCTCGACCCAGATGCAGGACCCTGCACTTACTCTTATTGAACTTCATGAGGTTGGCTTGTGCCCACCTCTCCAGCCTGTCAAGGTCCCTCTGGATGGCCTCCCTTCCCTCCAGCGTGTCTGCTGCACCACCCAGCTTGGTGTCATCAGCAAACTTGCTGAGGGTGCACTCAATGCCACTGTCCATGTCACCCACAAAGATGTTGAACAAGACAGGTCCCAGGACTGATCCCTGAGGGACTCCGCTTGTCACTGGCCTCCACTGGGACATGGACCCATTGACAGCCACTCTTTGGGTGCGGCCATCAAGCCAGTTCCTTATCCATCTAGTGGTCCACCCATCAAACCCATGTGTCACCAGTTTGGAGACCAGGATGTGGTGTGGGACAGTGTCGAAGGCTTTGCTCAGGTCCAGGTAAATGACATCAGTTGCTCTCCCCTCATCTATTAATTTTGTCACCTGCTCATAGAAGGCCACCAGGTTGGTCAGGCAGGATCTGCCCTTGGCAAAGCCATGCTGACTGTTCCCAATCACCTCCTCACTATTCTTTTGAGCGAGTAGTGACTCCAGGAGGATCTGCTCCATGATCTTTCCAGGCACAGAGGTGAGACTGACTGGCCTGTAGTTCCCTGGCTCCTCCTTCTTACCCTTTTTGAAGATGGGGGCAATGTTTCCCCTTTTCCAGTCCGTGGGGACTTCACCAGATTGCCATGACTTTTGAAATCTAATAGAGAGGGGTTTAGCAACCTCATCTGCCAGTTCTCTCAGCACCCGTGGGTGTAGCCCGTCGGGTCCCATGGACTTGAACACTTTCAGGTTCTTCAGATGATCACGAACCTGATCTGCACTTACAATGGGCAGTTCTTCCTCCCCGTCCCTGGCTTTGACTTCCATAACATCAGGAGTGTGGCTAGAGGCCCTTGCAGTGAAGACTGAGGTAAAGAAGTTATTAAGTACCTCAGCCTTTTCCTCCTTTTCCTTTGAGACCACAGAGAAAAGTCAGGAGTAAGAAAAACTTTTCCTCAGTTGAAAAGATATGGGTTAGGGGTCAATTAATTTGACATTCATTAATTGATGTGCCCTAATGAAATATACCCATGAGTACAGAGGAGCTGGCAGAATTCATTGCTAGGCCACTTTCAATCATTTTTAAAAAGTCTGGAAAGCAGAAGGGGTGTCTGAAAATTGGAGGAAGCAAATGACCCTTCAGTCTTCAAAAAGTGCGAAAAGGAGGACCTACAGGCTGGTTGGCCTCACCTCCATCCCTTGAAAGGTGATGGAACATTTGTTCTTGGCACTGTTTCAAAGCATATAGAGGAACAGAAGGTTATTGGGAGTAGTAACAATGGATTAATGAAGGAGAAGTCATACTTGATGAATCTGATAGCCTCCTGTGATGGTGTGACTGGACAGATAGATGAAGGGAGGGCAGTGGATGTGGTCTACCTTAACTTCAGCAAGACTTTCAACACTATCCCTCACAGCATGCTTACAAACAAGCCTAAGAAGGTTGTGCTACCGTTTGGAGAGGACTGGACAGGTTGGAAAACTGGTCATGGAGAATTCAACAAAGACAAGCGTAGAGTATTTCATCTGTGAAAGAATAACCCCAGTACAGGCTGGAAGCTGACTTGCTGGAGAGCAGCTCTGGGGAAAAAGACACGAGAGTCTTGGTGGACAATAGGCTGACCATGAGCCAACAATGTGCCCTTGCAGTCAAGAAGGCTGATACATTATCTGTCCAGCACATTGAGGGAGATCCTTCCCTCTTCTATTCTGCCCTGGTGAGGCCACATCTGAAACACTGTGTCCACTTCTGGTCTACCCAAGTTCAAGAAGGGTAAGGAACTGCGGGGACTGAAGAAAACAAGTTAATCTCTTTTAAGTTTGAAACACAGTGTTCTGTGTTTCAGTGTTCAGATGTGTTCATTGAAACAAAACTTTAGGAGGCGCTAGGGTAGAAAGTAAACAAGATAAAGGACATCTGTTGTTGATCTCTCCAGTGCAAGTGTTTTGAAGTGCTTAACTGTTTAAATAAGTTTTGTTTGGCTAGGATGGAAAAGTACTGCTAGAAACAGGCTTGCTTTTGACTGCTGCTACAGGTATTTAAGCTATGTGTGTTCTCACAATAAGGGGATTCTGACCATTCTCTGAGCTATCCACAAGTCTTGTCAAGTATTCTTATGGGTAAGGGGCTGGGAACATTGGGAAGTAATTGAAGTCAGGAACAGAAAACTGCCCTGGAAGCCTTTCAGAAAATCTTTAAGTAACATGGGAAATCTATCAATACCTCGGCTCTTCAACGAATGCTTTTATGGGCTGCAGTTAGAAGGGAAGCAAAGAAGGAAGAAGATGTGGAACTCTTAACAGCTTTCCCAGTATGCCTTACAGCAAGATGCGTGCAGGGAGGGTCTCTCTTATTCTGTGATAAAATATCTGTGCTTCACAGTTGCAGATCACAGACTGGGAGCACCATATACTCTCAATTACAGACAATCAGTGTTTGATAATTTGATGCTTACTCCCTATGATTTTTTTAAATGCTGTGCCATCTCATAATGACTGAAATGCAATTTGCCATCTTCATGGCTAAATGGAGAGAGCTGGCACAAGCCCAGGCAACACAAAATTCGACTTTGGGACAGTGAAATCCAATGAGCCATGTTGATCTTTGAGGTCTTTTCCAACCTTGTTGATTCTATGATTCTATGATTCTATGATTCTATGTTGGTGTAAATGCCTTAATGGTCGAAGCACAGTTTGCTGATACAGCAGAGCAGGCTGATTCCAGCAGAAGGGTTACAGCGAGTTAAGCATATGATGTTGCAAGCAATGCAAGTGGTGCCTGATGCTGGTAAACCAAGGCAATAATTTGTCAACATTAAACAGGGACCTCAAAAGCCTTATATGCAATTTCTTGAACATCTAAAAGATACCTCGGAGAAGCAAGTGGAAAATGAGCACGCTAGAGATCTTATTTCAAAGCAGCTGGCTGTTGAAAATGCAAACACTGATTGCAGAGTTTTGCGTGCCTTGAAAAATCCTACTATAAATTATATGTTGACAGCCTGTATGAATATAAGCATGGATCAGCATCAACTGTCTTTAGCAGCAGAGGCTTTTGCAGCTTCTCCTCCCACCTTTGGTTTTCCTTTGCACAGATGTGGTTTAAAGAAACATTATTCTGTTTTTGTGAGCACCAAGAAGCTGGTTAAAAAGGGGACTTTGGAACCAAGAGCAGTACTCATGCAATTGGTACTTTTGTTCTAATGCTTGAAAACCTGCACATTTCTGAACACAATGGCTTATAAACAATGGAAGATCCACTGTACGCAGCCGGTGCAGTCTGTTTGCAGTTTCCCCATCCTCCTTCACCTGCCTCTTCTCTCTCTCACCTCTTTTTCCCTCGCTTGCAGTTTTTTGCAGTTTGCAGAAGCTGTCTTGGGTTTTAAAGTGAAAGTGCTGAATTTGTTTGCTAGTTGCAAAAGATATCTTAGTAGTTTGTAGGTACAGACCAGGTAGGGATAATTACTTTGGCATTGGTTTTTTGATTATTATGAATATTGGAGATTTGCTTTTTCAATGTCTGCAGTAAATATGCTTTAACAGTAGGGATAATAAATGAGTACTTATGATAACTATTAGTAATTATGGCAAAGTATGTTAAACAATAAATAATTATAATAGAATATTATAAGCAATTATAATAAAATGTGATAAGCATGGTAATCATCACAGAATATGATAAATTAGTAATTAATTAGTATAAAATATGGTCATTATTAATGATAATAAAATATAAGTAATAATGAACATTTTAAAATATAATAAGTTGGATTTTAAGTTCATAGGCCAAGTTTCTTTTCTAGTTTGAATGATTTAGGACAGGAAAACTAGTGTCTCCTTCCTCTAAAGGCATTGGTTTGATCTGCTACAGCGTATTAGTGACTGTTACTCTTAAGTAGTACACACAAATTTGCTTGATAACTTGAAAATATGTTAGTAGAAGTTCTGTTTAACAGTAGATTGTTTTCTCTCTGTCCACCCTTTACATCCAGCATGTGGACTAATACTGAAAGCAGTATTCAGTTGAGCATAAATGTATGGAATATAAGTAGCCTGAGATGACAAAGGGTAGAATTGTATGTTAGTCCTCAAGGATATATTAGAGGAAATATTTTTCAGATGTTGGTGTGTTTGTATGTGTTTAAAGTTTTTTCTGTACAAATATGACCTTTGTTACTTGTGACCTAAACACTGTTCTTGGCTAAACCTCACCAGAGATCTCCACACAAGCTAGAATCCTGCCTCCTCTTCCCAGTATATTTTTGCATCCTAGCAGTGTGACAGTGGTATAACAGGGCAGGGGTGCAAGATGGTGAACCCTTGTGGATCCACCTTTTCTCTGCTTTCTGGGCAAATATTTGCACTGACCCCTAGGAAAGTCTTTCACCAAAAGCTTGCAAGTCTGCTGCAAACAGCTGGCTGCAACAATGTTCACAGTCCTACCTGGTGCCCTGCACTCTGAGTCATTTCAACCGAGTGCCCATATCCCGTGTTACTCACATTGACATCAGTGACCCATTCCAGAAGTCTTCTTCTCTGCACCTGTTTTTATTATGACCATCACAGGTGCAAAAAAAAGGAACTAAAATATCTCAATAGACAGAACCTCAAATACAAAGTTTTCATTTCAGATGTGCAGTTTAGCTTTGCTCTATGAAATCAGTTTCTATTTGTGAAGATTTTTCATCCGAAGAAATAAATCTAAGAAACAGTAAACTGTAATAAAACATGCATTTATGTATTTTATATTTAATATTTCTGGCAGTGGTATCTTCACACACCACCATAACTTATTTACAAAGTGGATTTACAGGTTCTGTTATTTGGTTGTGGGTAACACATTCCACATACGAAGACAGTTAAACAATGTAAACACAAATCTGTGAATTTCCAATACAGCGATTCAAATTGGAAATGTACGTGCCATGATCTGCAGTTTCCCACAAAAGGGATTCTGTAGCAAACCAGCTGAGTACTCAAGGCTTGCTCCTTTGTCTGGTATCTTCCCAGATGCTGTAACCATAATTCAAGCAGCTCTTGGCTCAGAGAGGGGTAAGGGACCTCCTTCCTCTTGTGCCCAGTTCACAGGTTCTAGCTTTCCTTGGCTTGGAGAGGGCTAAGGGGCATCTCTCCTCTTGTGAGCAGTTCACAGGCTGTAGCAGTGCAGCTCTTCCATGATTCAGTTCTCTTGGGGCTTTTCCTATTTCTGCCTCTGGTGCAGGGCTCTTGGAGTGTTGGCTGCCTTTGTACAGGTGCAAGGCCCAGGTGTGGTTTTCCTGTGGGGTGGCAGGGCCAAATGGGCCCAGCACAAACCCAGACAGGTTCTGGTATATCTAGATATGGTTCTCCTCTCTTTCCTCCCTCCTGAAGTTGTCTGGGGAAATGCAAGAAACAGGACAAAAGACCAGGCACCAAAAAGTCTGGTAAACAGAGACCTTTGACACTGTCCCCCCACAGCAAACTCCTGGCCAAGCTGTCAGCCCATGGCTTGGATGGGAGCATACTGAGTTGGGTTAGGAACTGGCTGGAGGGCTGAGCCCTGAGAGTAGTGGTGAATGGTGCCACATCCAGCTGGAGGCCAGTCACTAGTGGCGTGCCCCAGGGATCAGTGCTGGGCCCCATACTCTTTAACATATTTATTGATGATCTGCACGAGGGGATTAAGTCAATCATCGGTAAATTTGCAGATGACACCAAGCTGGGGGCAGGAGCTGATCTGCTGGAGGGTAGAGAGGCTTTGCAGAGAGATCTCAACAGGCTGGACAGATGGGCAGAATCCAAGGGCATGAGATTTAACACATCCAAGTGCCGGGTTCTGCACATTGGCCACAACAACCCCATGCAGAGCTACAGGCTGGGGTCAGAGTGGCTGGAGAGGGACCTGGGGGTGCTGGTCGATGGTAGGCTGAAGATGAGCCTGCAGTGTGCCCAGGCAGCCAAGAGGGCCAATGGCATCCTGGCCTGCATCAGGAACAGTGTGGCCAGCAGGAGCAGGGAGGTCATTCTGCCCCTGTACACTGCACTGGTTAGGCCACACCTTGAGTACTGTGTCCAGTTCTGGGCTCCTCAGTTTAGGATGTTGACTTGCTGGAGTATGTCCAGAGAAGGGCAACAAAGTTGGTGAGGGGTTTGGAACACAAGCCCTATGAGGAGAGACTGAGGGAGCTGGGGTTGCTTAGCCTGGAGAAGAGGAGACTCAGCGGTGACCTTCTTGCTCTCTACAACTACCTTAAGGGAGGTTGTAGACAGGCAGAGGTTGATCTCTTCTCCCAGGCAACCAGTACCAGAACAAGAGGACACAGTCTCAAGCTGCACCAGGGGAAGTTTAGACTGGAGGTTAGGAAGAAGTTCTTCATAGACAGAGTGATTGGCCATTGGAATGGGTTGCCCGAGGAGGTGGAGTCACCATTACTGGTGGTGTTCAGGAGACTTGACGGGGTGCTTGGTTGCATGGTTTAGTTGATTAGGCGGTGTTGCGTGATGGGTCAGAGATGATGATCTTGAAGGTCTCTTCCAACCTGGTTTATTCTATTCTATTCTACTCTATTCTATTCTATTCTATATATATTAATAGCAAGAGGAGGGGCAAAGACAACTTCCACTCCTTGGTGGACAAGGAGGGGAACATTGTAACAAAAGGTGAGGGAAAGGCTGAGGTACTTAACACCTTCTTTGCTTCAAATAGTAGGACAGAATGTCTTCCAGACAGCTGGCTTCCAGAGCCAGCATAGTTTCTCTCTGTTTCAGGAGGAGGTAGTTAGAGGTCTCCTCAGCCACTTGGATCCCCACAAGTCCATGGGACCAGATGGGATCCATCCTAGGGTGCTGAGAGAGCTGGCAGATGACCTGGTGTCACGGTCCGGAGACATTAGATGTCTCGGTCCGAGACACAGTTCTTTTAAATATTCCCGTGTTGTGAAATTAAAGGCACAAACGAGGCCAAAGTATCAACAGCTAGACTATTTATTACATAACTAAAGTGGACATAAGAAAGGGGAGAGGGAGAAAAGAGAAATAAAGTGGACATAACTAAAGTGGAGAGGGAGAAAATAAAGAGGGAGAGAGAGAGAGGGAGAAGAGGAAAGGAATTATATTACCACACCCCTCATCCCCCCCAAGAAAGTTAAAGTCTGTGGAGGAAAGGTGCTGCAGGAGATGTTGGGTTTGTAGAGAAACCGTGGTGAGGCTTTTGCTGGAGAACAGCTGTGGTCCTCTGGGGAGATATCGGGTTGATACAGGAACGGTGCTGAGAGAAAGGGTGCTGAGGATTTGGCTGGAGCTGTGGTCCTCCGGGCAGCTTCTTTTCTCCGGAGCAGCATTGTCCCGGCTTCTCAGCGGCCTGGCCCGTCTCCTGTGTTTTCCTTCATCTCCGTTTTTCTCCCCGTTTTTCTCCTCTGTTTCTCTCCTCTGTTTCTCTCTTCTGTTTCTCTCTTCTGTTTCTCTCTTCTGTTTCTCTCTACAAACCAGTAGTTGCTCCAGTCTTTTATGCAGTTTTTAGTCCTTAGGTATGTAGTCAAACATTGTCCCTCAGGAATTCCAGTGGCAGGAAATCTGTGTTTGGGCAAGAACCTGGCTGGAGGGGGGGGCGGGAAATCTCCGTCTACCGTCTCCATCCAGACAAGGCTCAGGAAACAGGTGGAGATTATCTTGCCCTAAAGGTGTGATGGCTGGGTCCTTGGGTCCATTGTTGTAGTCCCATGTTATCACGATGCAATCACAAGCTGATTTGCATCCAGGATTGGTGGACAGGATTCTTTCCACCTTCTTTCCAGTGGCTCTGCTATCACTTTATCTTTGTTGACTCACATGGAGAGAGACAAACTTATTAGACTCTCACACCTGGCCAAGCCTCTCTCCATCATTTTTCAGCAGTCCTGGCTCACTGGAGTGGTCCCAGATGACTGGAAGATGACCAACGTGATGCCCATCCACAAGAAGTGCTGGTTGGATGATCCAGGGAATTCGAGACCTGTCAGCCTGACCTCAGTGCCAGGCAAGATTATGGAACTGGTCATCTTGAGTGATTGCACTGAAGATGCTAGTTGATTAAATGGTGTTGGATCATAGGTTGGACACGATGATCTCAAAGGTCTCTTCCAACCTGGTTTATTCTATAATGTTCTATTCTATAATATCTTGTTTATCATGGCACAAGAAGTACCAGCACTGCACCTGGGTAGGGCTTGGTATAACAATTGTAAATGGTTTTTTTTCCAAACCAGCACAAATTCTGCACCACAGTACTAACAGAAAAGGGGAAAAAATTAAAATAAGAAAGCTATGTAGAAGTAGACTTCAGGAAAAAAGAGGAGCTGAATGTCTTGAAATGTACAAAATCTATCTAATACAAGTTCAAGAGTGGAAACTGAAACGAAAAGTTTGGGCCAATGTGACAGGTTTAGGCTATGCCTTTAAGGAAGGGATAGTTACTGGACCACACCACAGACAGGAACATGCATGGTGATAAGTTTTTTGTTTTAAATGTAACATTGTCTTCAAGTAGAGCTTTGGGGTGTTTTCCAGCTATGCTAAACATGTAATAAAATAAGTAAGCAGCATATTCTACGATAATTATGGCTGTTCAGAAAGGGCATTTTGCAGAAGTTAAAAGGTCTTCTAAATATTTGATATATGCAAGAACATTAATTAATGATTTGTATGGTAGAAGTATTTAATGAAGCACTGGGAATTGTTTATGAAGGCTTTATTCAGGCAGAAGTTTTAGAGAGAGAACTGTATATTCAGCTTGAGCATTTCTGGCTGACCAAATCTGATTATTATCCACTTTTGTCAGTAGGATTTCATGGATTCAGTGTTAAATTCTCATGTAGCAAAGCAAGTGTGATTTTGGTATTATTGCACTTTTTCAGACTCCTGCAGAACTGAAGAATGAAGAACAGTAGATTCCCTGTCATTCACATGGCCAAGGCAAGTATCTTGTAGCAACTGCATTGATAACATGAGTTACCATATGATTACCCAGTTAAGCTAGTAAAGTAGCTTGGTGAAATGGATAGTTCAGTGTTGATAGGTATCTAGAAAATAACCTCCTTGTCAGGGAATCCCATGCTAGGGTGAACACACTTTCAGGACAAAGGAAGCAGAATTTATTTGCTGTACATATAGTTACCGATACAAACTGGTTAAGTATGTTAAAAATAAAACAGTTTCTTAAAGTAAAATCTAAGTTTGTTTTGCACTTCTTTTAAAAGTGCTTGCTTAGAACAGGAGTTTGGGAATTGCCATAGACCACAGAGAATGAGTTGTCCATCTACTTCAGTGTTCAGCAATAATTGAAGAAGCTGTGAGATGCAGATGAAAAGGCCCTGAAACGGGCAATCAGAAATTAACCAGCCCAGAATAGAAGTTTCTTTATAATCCCATTTAATGGGAAGTTGGCATGTGACCTGAATAATGAAAGCTTATAACATTGCCAAACCTTGCGGCTCCTTAAATGCAATGTTTTGATATAAATGCAATTTTACCTTTGTTCACAAGGTGGTTCAGTTATTGGTTTTAATTCCACAAAGCTCTTTACAATATTGGTGGAGGAACATGTAGTAGTTCCCCAGAAGTTTTCAAGGCAGTTTCAAAGAAGATCTCTATAATTAACATAGTCTCTGTTTTCAACTTAAGCTGTGCAGAGTTTTATGAGATAAACTATGCTTAGGAAATGGTTTCACCACCTGAAGTGTGCCATTCTTTGTATAAACATATGGGTTAATAAGCAGAAAATCTTACCCTGATTTCTTTTTAGCTTTCCTGTGGTTCTTTCTTATGACCCATCACTTGTTTTCAGTTATTTTTCCTGAGGTTTTTGCCATGATCTTATACAAGATGTAGAGAATGAAATTACTGCCAAAGGCACCCACAGAAATTATGTTAGCAGCATGTTCAGGCTTCTCTTGTGAATGAACCTGCTCTGTATTTCGCTGTCAGATAGTCTGAGGCTGGGAAGATCTGATCAGTGTCTCACCGTTTCTCAGCCTGACCCCAAGACACCTACAATCACAAACTGTGGGCCTCGCAAGTGTCACTAGAGCTGAGTGTCTGCTTAGGGCTTTCCTAGTGTTTGGTGATGGCTGGACATGGACCAGGAATGTGTGCCATCCTCCCATATTCTGTGACCTCTTCGGGATCTGTGCTCAGGGGTGAGCAGGGCAGCTCACAACTCCTCAAGCATTGACTGGCAACACTATCTTTCCCCTGCCTGGCTCCAATAAGCAGAGGTCCTCAGGGTGGGGGCAGCAACACCCAGGTTGTGGGGCTTTGAGATAAGCTGCCATAGCTTCTTGCTTGTGATCCTAAACAGCACTGTTTGGCGCTGAAAATTGAGGTTATGCTTTACACTGCAGATGTACAGGGATTATGCCAATGTATTGCAGCAGTGTTGGGAAACTGTGTCTGAAATTATTAGATGAATGAATTTGCTCCAGAAATCTGAGTCAAAACATTGCCATGACCAAAGCAATGATTTGGGCTCATTAGAGAGATGAAAAAGAGCAAAACAGGTTTGAATGCCAAACAGTTGTTATGCACTCTTTGTAGGAACAGAGGTTATTTGGAGAAATTACTTTGTGAGTTATTTTTGAATTAGAAGTATTTTAGATGAGTCCTGGACTTCTTGTTGACATTAAAGAAAGATGGCATTTGTGAACCACTTAGCTATATGATTTGGCTATTTCCAGTCTGAAGGTATTCCCTCACATGTTCTTCCCTCTGTTCTTTAATGGTAGGTGTCAAACAACTCTATATCACTTCACATTTTCCAGCTTTCCTGTGCTACTGAGCTCAATATTTATTTTTTTCAGTATCTTCCTTGCTCTCAGCACAGTATAACTCTCACCTTGAATTTTAAAGTAAATCTTTAAGTGAAATGGTTTGCAGCATGTGGGATCAGATGTGCAGCTGTGACAAGGCACAGGTTGTAAACAGATGACATTTACAGGCATATGAGTCTTGGTTCAGTGAAGTACTTGAATATATGCCCCACTCTGAACATGTTGAACATGTCTGGCTATGCCAGGCTGTGGAATCTGAGTTGTGGGTGCTGCTGCTGGTCATTATATGCACAGACTCATGGTGACAGGACATTTCTTACATTACCCATGTTGGGGTAGCACAGGCTACTCATGCTGTCACAGCCTGGCCCATCCCTGAAAATTTAGTGTAGGTGTCATTCCTGAGTGTGCCTGGCTACAGCCATCCATGGAGGGGGATGAAAAGAACCCAGCCCCCAGCTGGACAAAAGAAATCTGATCCAGGTGGGCAGAGAGAGAGACTTGGTTTTCTCCCTCCCAGCATGAAGTGTCCCCTGGGTCAAAGGTCTATTCCACTCTCCCTTCCTGTCCAGCAAGCATATTTAAAGGGGGCCATTTTTGGTTTGCTCTCGTTCCCCTGCACATCAACTACTTGACAGACCATCTTTGCTGCCATCCTGCTTCCTGCAGTTATCATGTGGCAAGGTAACTCCATGCTGCTTCCAGACCTCTAAAGAACTGTATTCATTTAGATCAAAGGAATCGAATGCCAGCTGGGCCTGGTTTTGTATATTTTTCTATTTTCCCTGTTCCTTATTCCTTTGTAACTTCCTCTGTTACTCAAATGCTATATATATTGTTAAAATTTACCTTTTTACTTCCAAACCAATTCCAGGCCACTTCTTTCATGACTTTACCTTTCCTTTCTCCTGCCTAATTTGCTTTCTACGCTACTGAGGAAAAAGGAGAGGAGGAAGAAATCTACATCTGGGCTCCTGGACTTCAGGTAAAGCCTTAAACCATAACACCATAAACCATAAGCACCTACCCTTGACATCTATAGATACTACTGGAGATGTGCACTATGAGAAAAGAGAAGAGTCACTGGGACAATGTGTTATACATGCAAACATGAGGACATTGTGCCTCATTGTGCAGGGATAGTTGTGCATTCTTTGCTTCCTACCCCATTGTTAGAGGAGTTGAAATGTGCTCAGGTGGACAAGAAGGCCAACAGCATCCTGGCCTGCATTAGTAATAGTGTGGCCAGCAGGAACAGGGAAGTCATTGTGCCCATGTACTTGGCCCTGGTGAGTCTGCACATCTAATACCGTGTTCAGTTTTAGGCCCCTACAAGTAGGACATTGAGTTGGTGGAGCTTGTCCAAAGAAGCACAACAAAGCTGAAAGATGGTGGTAGCCAGGAAGGGGTTGGTCTCTTCTCCCAGGCAACCAGCACCAGAACAAGGGGACACAGTCTCAAGCTGCACCAGGGGACGTTTAGGCTCAAGGTGAGGAGAAAGTTCTTCACCGAGAGAGTCATTAGTCATTGGAATGGGCTGCTCAGGGAGGTGGTGGAGTCACCATCCCTGGAGGTGTTCAAGAGGAGATTGGACATGGCACTTGGTGCCATGGTCTAGTCATGAGGTCTGTGGTGACAGGTTGGACTCGATGATCCTTGAGGTCTCTTCCAACCTTGGTGATACTCTGAAAGCTGGTGAAAGGTCTAGAGAACAAGTCTTAGGAGAAGCATTCGAGGGAACTTGGATTGTTTAGTCATGAAGAGGGAGCTGAGGGGAGACCTCATTGCTCTCTGCTACTACCTGAAAGGAAGTTGTAGTGAGTTGGAGGTCAGTCTGTGCTCTCTAGCATCAGTTAATAGGACAAAAGGAAATGGCTGGAAATTGTGCCAGGACAGGTTTAGATTGGTTATTAGGAAAAACTTCTTAATGGAAAGAGTGGTCAGGCATTGGAATATGTTGCCCAAGGAGGTGGTAGATTCATCTTCCCTGGATGTATTCAAGTAATGTAGGGACATGGCATTTCAGGACATGGTATGATGACCATGGTGGTGTTGGGACAGTGGTTGGACTCAATAATCTTAGAAGTCATTTCCACCCAAAATCAATTCTATGATTCTATAACAACACTGAGAGTATGAGACTGATTTCTCATTGATAAAAGTGCTGAATCAGTCAACTTGTGAATGAAAAGAGCAGAGCTGCAGACAGAAATCTTGTGGGGAATCAGTGCCCTGTCCTGATAACAATCAGAGGGTTAGCTTGTATTTTATTTTGTTCTACAGGTAGCTCTGCTCCATCACTGTAATTCTGACTCAGTGTCTTGTAGATAATGCTTTATTCATTTTGAGATTTTCCTCTCATTTCAGTGCAAATGACCAGCTATCACTGGGGAAAATTAGAAAATTCTTTATGTTGCCTCACATTTAATTACCCTTCCCTCTGTCCTTTGACACGTCTTCCCCAAAAAACTTTCATTCTGAGGGTTTGTTGACATGCCAGGGAGAGATTTTTTCTTTCTTTTTTTCTTTTCTGGAGACAAAGGCTTATTTAAAATAAGATACTCCCAAAGTGTGTGTGCTCAAGCATGTCCAGCCAACAGATGCCAGGCATCATGGCCCCACAGCATGACATAGTTTGGGAGGCACATTAGCCAGGCCTAAATCAAGCAATTTAGTGTAACTGTAGCTTTGTGTCTAAGTGTCAGAAATTGCTTCTATATCTGAGCCTAGTGTAAAACCTCTGCAATGGGCTGGATTTCAGGAAGACACTGTTTGCCTCTGCCTGTTCTTTCCTTTTTCTTTAAACTTGAGAAAGGCCATGCTTAAGAACAAAGATGAAGGGAAGAAAAGTATGCCAGATACTACAATGCCTCCTGAGGTGAAGGCCTAATCATATGGTTTCTGTCTGTCTAATTGTCCTCATTATCAATCTGTTGTTGAAAGCAGCACATATGGAAGGAAGTAAGTAGATGATTTATTTGTGTGGAGAAGGTTAATATGGGTCACTGCACTTGACAGGACAAAAATACAGTAACTTCGCATTTGTGAAAGCATCACTTGAATCAATGACTGAACAGTCAATGACTAAACTTAACAGTGAAAACTCCCATCTCTGCCTGTGGTGGGAAGAGTGTGTTTTACTGCATTGAAAAGTTTGCCCAAAATGCAGTGGAGTCCATGAGGGGTTGTTGGTCTTACATATAGTACTGTGGCTTCTCCTGAAGAAAAGGCCCATGGAAGAGGTCAAATATCTGGTTTTACTGGCCCAAGATGGGGACACTATTTGTGTGGCAAAATGGCACTGTGAGATTATGAAGAAAGCTTTGGTTTGGGAGAAAATAGTAATACTATTTTCGCATGGCCAATGCATAAACTGTTCCCCGTGGTTCTGCAGTGATATGCTAACTTAATTCCCCAGTTGCTCTTTGAACATCCTCAAGACAAAAGCCTCTTGTGCCATTCACTTCCTCATTCTTCTACCATCCCCAGCATACAATTACAGACCTAGTGAGACCATGCAGAGTATCCATTTTCCAGGCCTGCTGTCACTAGTCAGTGTTTTCAGCAAGGGACTGCACCAAAAGCCACACATCAAGGTTCTTAAACTAGCAGAGTTGTGGGAATAGAGCAGGACCAGAAAGAGCCTTTGCTTTTATAGAAAAAATGCTGTTGAAAGGTGTGGATATTGGGGTGAAAATGCTATTTTCTGAGATGATAATGAAAGAGTAGTCCTGCACCACTGGACCAGACTGGAGGCATGGCGTCACAGACATACATGGGTGTACACCAGATCTCTCCTGATTTTGCTTTCACTTCATGGTGAACACTCTAGTCCTCCATTTCAGTTAGGACAGACCAAAGACAAGATATCCTACGCTGGTGATTGGGAACAGTCAGCATGGCTTCACCAAGGGCAAATCCTGCCTGACAAACCTGGTTGCCTTCTATGAACAGGTGACAACATAAATAGATGAGAGGCAAGCAACTGATGTCGTTTACCTGGACCTGAGTAAAGCCTTCGACACTGTCCCGCACCTCATCCTGGTCTCCAAACTGGTGACACATGGGTTTGATGGGTGGACCACTAGATGGATAAGGAACTGGCTTGATGGCCACACCCAAAGAGTGGCTGTCAATGGGTCCATGTCCCAGTGGAGGCCAGTGACAAGCAGAGTCCCTCAGGGATCAGTCCTGGGACCTGTCTTGTTCAACATCTTTGTGGGTGACATGGACAGTGGCATTGAGTGCACCCTCAGCAAGTTTGCTGATGACACCAAGCTGTGTGGTGCAGCAGACACACTGGAGGGAAGGGAGGCCATCCAGAGGGACCTTGACAGGCTGGAGAGGTGGGCACAAGCCAATCTCATGAGCTTCAACAAGACCAAGTGCAGGGTCCTGCATCTGGATGGAGGCAATCAGGCACAAATCCAGGCTGGGCAGTGACTGGCTGGAAAGCAGCCCTGAGGAGAGAGACCTGAGGGTGCTGGTGGACGAGAAGCTCACCATGAGCTCTCAATGTGCTCTTGTAGCCCAGAAAGCCAATCAGATCCTGGGCTGCATCAAGAGAAGTGTGGCCACCAGGTCCAGGGAGGTGATTCTCCCGCTCTACTCCACGCTGGTGAGACCCCACCTGGAGTACTGCATCCAGTTCTGGAGCCCCTACTACAAGAGGGATCTGCACATGCTGGAGCGTGTCCAGAGAAGGGCCATGAGGATGATCAGAGGGCTGGAGCACCTCTCCTATGAGGACAGACTGAAGGAGTTGGGGCTGTTCAGTCTGCAGAAGAGAAGGCTCCAAGGTGACCTAGTTGTGGCCTTCCAGTATCTGAAGGGGGCCTACAGGAAGGCTGGGGAAGGACTTCTCAGGATCTCAGGTAGTGATAGGAGTAGGGGGAATGGAATGAAGCTGGAGGTGGGGAGATTCAGGGTAGATGTGAGGAGGAGGTTCTTCACCATGAGAGTGGTGAAACCCTGGAATGGGTTGTCCAGGGAGGTGGTTGAAGCCCCATCCCTGGAGGTGTTTAAGACCAGGCTGGACAATGCTCTGGCCAGCCTGCTCTAGTGTGGGGTGTCCCTGCCCATGGCAGGGGGGTTGGAACTAGATGATCCTTGTGGTCCCTTCCAACCCTGACTGATACTATGGTACTATGATACACCACCCTTGGCATCACTCCAGTCTGCTCAAAAAAGCAGTGTTCATTCCTGAGCAAGGGAGATTTCAACACTTCATAAGGGATAGAGAAAACAATTCTTGAGATGTCTCTGAGGCAATGAGTAATATTCCCTTCTTCCCAGCAGTAGCTTGAAGAAAAGCAGCTCTCATACTCTGCTCATTATCATTTATTAGTGGCCTCTGAGGATTCGATATCAGGCCACTCTGTTTATGTTGCCCCAGCGTCAGTAGTCTTTTATTTAATTTCCTATTGCAACTGCAGAGGAGCAATGTCCAGCATTACAAAGGTAGAGAAACTTTGGGTGGAGCTGGGTATAGGTATGAGGGTGTGATGGTCTTTTATGAAGCTAGGAGTTTACATAGGCAAACAGCAATGATGTATTAGCCTCCAATGCCAGGCTGAGAGCGACTTTATCTGTTTGTACATAATTCCTCCTGGCTGCAGTTAATGAAACAGATGCAAATTTTACTTCCATAGCTGTCACTGAGCATGAGACATCACTGCTCCTGTGCCACAGCATAAGGCATCACTATCTTGTCCCTTGGGAAATATTGAATCCTAATGCAGGACCACAAATTCTGAAATGATAAGTACTTTGATTTCCCTGGGTGATCCTGTACTGTTTTTGTTCATGGCTACTTAGTTCCTCAGAAGAGCAACCTGTGCACAGGTTGGACCATTGCAAAATACAGCTGTTAAAAAAAGATGGCAGTATGAAATGTCCATAGGGAAAGGAAAGCTTTGGTTCCCTCCTTCACTCTAATGTGATCCAAATATGCAATGTCATCTTGATCAAGTATTATGTCTAGAGCAGGAAAGATCTTTCATTTTGGCTAAACCAATGTTAAAAGACATTTCTGCTTACTGTGTTGTCTTCACTGAATACTTTGCTCTGCTCAATTCTGCAATTCTGCTCTCGTCCATTTTAGCATTCCCAAGGAAAAAGCTCTAGCACAAAGTGCAAAGACTCCAGCAGCTCTTGTGAGTTAACTTCCAGATGTTTTAGTGCAGCTGGAGTATTTGGCCTGTTTAGGATTGCAGATATTACATGGGGATGTAGCCTGGGGATGTAGCAAGGAAAGCTGATACGGGAAGCTTGCATGTGTAACTTACATAGACTTGCACGTGTGACCACATTAATTTTGTGGAAAGCAAATTGAAAACGTAGACATAGATATGAATATTTGATTTCTTGATTAGGAAAGGGCTTTCTGTCTTTTAGTAATTCACTCTTTCAAAACTAGAACCTGCTAAGAATTATTATGCATGAAATTGAAGACGGTGATGCACAGGGGTGACAAGGGATTACAACAGGTATAAGAAACTAGAGAGACCCTCAGATTTAATTCTGAACATGTTGACTATAAAATATTTTTAAAAGTTTGAATCATTTGAGTTGTTTTGTCCCAGTGCAAACTGGTTTTTATAGGATTTCTCTCCCAGGGCTGAGCATCCAAGCAAGCAGGAAGCACTTGTGTGCAGAAAACTTCTTGCCCAGAAATGACCTTGTACTTCATCTGTACCATGTTCTACACTCCTTCCAAGTGCAGCACTTGGCAAACCAAGCCTTTAGTGATGCCTGACAGGGAACACACTGAGCATACAATGTGTTTGCTTTGGGAACTTTAGAACAGAATAGAATTAACCAGGTTGGAAAAGACCTTTGAGATCATCAAGTCCAACCTATCATCCAACACCATGCAATCAACTAAACCATGGCACCAAGCACCCCATCCAGTCTCCTCCTAAACACCTCCAGTGATGGTGACTCCACCACCTCCCTGGGCAGCCCATTCCAATGGCAAATCACTCTTTCTATAAAGAGTTTCTTCCTAACATCTAGCCTAAACCTCCCCTGGAACAGCTTGAGACTATGTCCTCTTGTTCTGATGCTGGTTCCCTGGGAGAAGAGACCTACCAGCACCAGAACAAGAGGACACAGACTTGTGGAGGGCTTGCACATGGGTCCACAGTTGAAAGCACATGCCATGAATGAAAGATTTTGCCAATGACTAGCAGGGAGCTGTGACTGCTCCACAGCCCCCTGGCATGTTCTACAGTTCAGTTTTAATTGGGTGCAACCTGGATTTGAAATCTTCTTTTCTAAGATTCATTATGTATATAATAGATGCACACAAAATCTATCCTCATACAACAAAGATGGTGCAGAACTAATTTCCAAGCACTTGTGAAAAGAACAAGGTCACTGGGCTTATTAAAATAAAAGCCCTGAAACTGCTGGATATATCTTGCTTCAGTTTGCTTAGTTATTGCTGAGATTCACCCACCTTATCACAACCTGGCTTATGCCCTTCTGCTTCAATATACTCTTGGGGGTGGATTGGTGCCTTTCAAGGCTTAGTGGGTCTGAATCGGGGCTCAGAAATGCTTTTGCTCCTCTATGGTGCCATTTTCTGGTATTTCTTGCACTCTCTTCCTATCACATGAAGGCACAGAGAACTTCTGGGAAAATAGATTTTAATGCTCATGGCTTGGATAGCAGCATTCTGTGCTGGGTCAAGAACTGGCTGGAGGGTCAAGCCCAGAGAGTGGTGGTGAATGGTGCCACATCCAACTGGCAGCCAGTCACCAGTGGTGTGCCCCAGGGATCAGTGCTGGGCCCCATGCACTTTAATATCTTTATTGATGATCTGGATGAGGGGATTGAGTCCATCTTCAGTAAATTTGCAGATGACACTAAGCTGGTGGGCAGGAGTTGATCTGTTGGAGGGTAGGAGACCTGGGGTTGCTTAGCCTGGAGAGGAGGAGACTCAGGGGTGACCTTATTGCTCTCTACAACTCCCTGAAGGGAGGTTGTAGACAGGCGGATGTTGGTCTCTTCTCCCAGGCAACCAGGACTAGAACAAGAGGACACAGTCTCAGGCTGCGCCAGGGGAGGTTTAGGTTGGATGTTAGGAAGAAGTTCTACACAGAGAGAGTGATTGCCCATTGGAATGGGCTGCCTGGGGAGCTGGTGGAGTCACCATCATTGGAGGTGTTCAGGAGGAGACTTGATGGGGTACATGGTGCCATGGTTTAGTTATTTAGGTAGGTTGGATTGATTGATGGGTTGGACATGATGATCTTGAAGGTCTCTTCCAACCTGGTTTATTCTATGTATTCTATTCTATCTCTGTAAGAAGGAACTTGACAGGCTGGACAGATGGACAGAGTCTAAGGGCATGAGATTTAACACATCCAAGTGCCGGGTTCTACATATTGGCCACAACAACCCTATGCAGTGCTACAGGCTGGGGTCAGAGTGGCTGGAGAGCAGCCAGGCAGAAAGGGACCTGAGGGTACTGGTTGATAGTAGGCTGAACATGAGCCAGCAGTGTGCCCAGGCCACCAAGAAGGTCAAAGACATCCTGGCCTGGATCAGGAACAGTGTGGCAATCAGGAGCAGGGAAGTCATTGTGCCCCTGTACTCAGCACTGGTTAGGCCACACCTTAAGTCCTGTGTCCAGTTCTAGGCCCCTCAGTTTAGGAAAGATGTTGAGTTGCTGGAATGTGTCCAGAGAAGGGCAAAAAAGCTGATGAGGGGTTTGGAGCACAAGCCCTATGGGGAGAAGCTGAGGGAGCTATGATTGCTTAGCCTGGAGAAGAGGAGGCTCAGGGGACATCTTATCACTTTCTACAACTACCTGAAGGAAGGTTGTAGCCAGGTGGGGATTGGTCTCTTCTCCCAGGGAACCAGCACCAGAACAAAGAGGACACAGTCTCAAGCTGCTCCAGGGGAGATTTCAGCTGGATGTTAGGAAGAAGTTCTTCATAGACAGAGTGATTGGCCATTGGAATGGGCTGCCCAGGGAGGTGGTGGTGTCACCATCACTGGTATTTAGGAAGTATTTAGTATTTAGTATTTAGGAGGTATTTAGGAAGAGACCAGATGGGGTGCTTGGTGCCATGGTTTAGTTGATTAGAGAGTGTTGGATGATAGGTTGGACTTGATGAACTCAAAGGTCTCTTCCAATGTGGTCTGTTCTATTCTATTCTATTCTATTCTATTCTATTCTATTCTAGCACAGCACTGGCTGTGTGACCCTTGAGCTTGATCCCAGTTTTTGTCAGAGATGTACTGCTTCTGTTCACACTTCTCCAGTATGATGTTGTGCTGGGATGCATTGCTACTGGCTGGTGGCTGATCTGCCCCCACAAGTTTCCATGGATGCTCAGGCATATTTCCCAGAGAGTTGACACCACTTGGGAGGCTGTTCTCTTTGATGATGGCTTCAGTGTCCAGGATGACATCAAAACCTGGACAGGTGCCAACATTTGCATGGACATCTGTGCCCAGGTTAATGTGAATGCTTGGGGAGGTGGCATTGTTCATGTGGACGTCAGTTCCCAGAGAGATGTCAAGACCTGAGGAGGTGAAATGGCAAAGATGGCTCCAAGACTGTAGGAAATTATCTGTCAGTCTTGTTTACTGTGCAGGTCTTGCCCAGGCCATAGCCATTATGGTCACTGAGTCTTGCTGAGCCAATGTGGCACAGTTGCCAGGAGGACAGGGCTTCTGAAGGTGCTGGGTGTGCTAGGATACAGAGAAGGTGGAGGAGCAATGGGTACAGGAGGTGCTGGGGGAATAGGGGTGAAGGGAGTGCCAGGTTGTCAGGGTAGATGGGATATCTTACCAGCTGGGGGTACTTGGGGTGTCTGCAGAGTCATCCCTGTGGAGGGTACCCAGGGTGCAGGGAAGAACTGTTTCTCACCATGTTGGCAGAAGTTGTTTGATCCTGAAAGAGAGACATGAGTGTTTGCTGGTGGTCACACCTGAAGCTCAGGTGGAAGGGGACATGTGTATTGAGAATGAGGAGGGAGAGGTTGCAAATTCCCCAAAGTGTGTTCCTGGGCTGCCAGGATTGGGATCAGTCCTTACCTCTGGCATGGAAGTCCCATTCCTGGAAACATTCCAAGTGAGGCTGGATGTCCTTTGAGCAACCTGATCTAGTTGCAGGGGGATGTGACTGGATGACCTGTTAATGCCCCTTCCAGCCCAAACCATTCTGTGATTCTGTACATCTTTCTGTAAGGCAAATACTGCATGAGCACCTTAGCCTTAGCACAAAAATAAATGTTCTATGCTATCTTTTCACATGATTATTCTTTCAAACTTTGATTGCATTTTCCTCATGATAATATATTTTTGCTTCTTTCATCAGCTGAGTTATTTGTGCTTCTGGTTTTAATTGCAAAATTCAACAGAGTGGGCCAAATTCAGCTTTGGTGTAACTTTATTGAATGAAATGTATTTACTTATGCGCAGCATTGCCACTTTTTTGCATTGCTATTCAATATTAAATATTAATGCATGTGCCTAGTGCATTGATTAAAAGGGTGCTACAGCTGTTAAATGCTCTCTAAGAGATTGAAACCATTACTGACCATGCTGGGTGACATTGCAGAAGCATTGCTGCTGCTCTCACCAGAATCCTTGGCAGAAGCAATGTTGTTCATCAGATACCGGGCAAAAAACCCTGCAAAATAAACAAACCAAGCCCAGAAGCAGTGTGAATAAATGCAGCTTTCCTCATGCTCTTGTGCTTGTAAGCTATGTGTAACTCTCAATGGCATTGTGGATAAAAACATACCGTCTCATAAATACAACACCCTCCTTCAATATACCTCTCTACTTTCATTGTACTTCTCAATTGCTCTACCTGATTTTGTAATCTGCAGAAAAAGAATTGCATAAATGGCCTGTTGAAATTTGGAGAAACCTGAATGTTCATGAAAGGGTTTTCTTTTCTCATTGTATGTTTCATGAAGGGCTGCATGTGAGATGTTTGAGCCCATCCCCTTACTTTACTGCAGTGTTGCTGGGTGCTAAGCAAGACCCCTTTCCCCTGGGGAGCAGGAGGCCAAGACCAGCCTTTCCAAGGGCGGTTGTGCAAGGCCTGGTATTTATTTGGGTGGCACCTCCTGAGAGCTGATGATTGCATTCCCTGAAAGGGAAAAAAATCACTAATTCTTCAGCAAAGTGCTGTGGCAGTGCTGTCAACTTTTGGCACAGCCACAATGGGGGAGTGATGTTCCTATCCTCTGTGCCAGCTCCAGAATCCTGCAATATTTCCTCTGGCAGTGCTAGCAAATTGTCACCAGCATGAATTATTTCTGAGCTACTCAGCAACTTTCTGGTGTAATAGCAATGTTGTCATTGTCATTGAAAATCTGTATTATTGAGGTTTGCTTCTTTGTGTTTATCAGTAAAATGTCTGAGTGTGTCTCAAGTGTTAAGTCTTAGCCCAACATTATCAACACGATGTTCCTCAGGAACCACCTGAGTGACCAAGTGACCAAGACAACAAAACTGCAGGTATATTTTTCTATTTCCAGGACAAACAAGCCTGTGGAATAAGGAATTGATTCAAAGCAGTCCTTCAACAGTGTTATCAGCACATCGTTTAGCCCTTTGCCAATGTCTATTGGGGGGGGAGAGGGAAAGGCATGATTGCATTTGTTAGTAGAAGTTGATTTTTCTACTGAGTTATCCAGCATATAGGGCTTTTTTATGTAGTTTGCCTCTATGGAACTGAGGTGCTAGGGCCCTGCAGCCTGTGCTATAATATGTGCAGAGTCCAAACCCTGTTCTCATCAGTGGCAACAACTGTGGTTTGAGCCTCTAATCCTGCATCTGGTGTCTCATGATGGTTGATGTTGGGAAGTCACTTCTACAGCTCACAGGCATGTGGTGAGTTGGCGTGTAACTATGGAGTTTCTCTCCAGTAATTTCTCCCCAGGGTTTGCTGTGCTGTTGAGAGAACATAAAGATGTGAAATAGCCTTTGGTTGTATGCTGTGTGAAATGGCAGGAAACAATTTTTTTTTCTCCTTCACTTGTGCTTGATTTTAATGTTGTGCTTTTCTTTTTCTTTCTCTGCATTGTGATATTTTGTCATGTCCAGTTTCCAAGAAGAAAGAGTATATTTTTGTTTTCTTCTGTGATGAATAAAAACCACAAGAGCCAAAACTTTCCATCACAAGGACTTTAATTTATACCAGATGGATAAATTTACAGGAAGACAGAAGGTTTACTATGCATAAAATATGGGACTATCACAGCTTGTGCTCCATCAGAAAGGAACTAGTCCAGAGATGACATGCTAGATACTGTAGTTAAATAACAGAAAATGTTTTTAATGTTTCATGTTGACCAATTAAACCAATTCTGTTGCTCTCTGAAAGGCTTCCAGGGAGACCACAGTATATTTTACTGGCCAGATTGCTTTGAGTTCTTTAATGTATTATTTCCCTTTACAGTACATTTTACTAGCCAGATTGCTTCAAGTCCTTTAATGTGTTATTTCCCTTTTCCATTACATACCTGCATACATGATGTGGCAGAGATACACATGATATTTTCCAGCTGTTCCTCCAGAAGGTTATATGCATCAAGGCTTGTGACACTGATGAAGACAGATTGGGGTTTTTTTGCATGCATACATGTGTGAAACTTGGTACTGCTGTGTACATTCTTTTCTTGTGCCCACATACTTTTACGTGTGTTCAGATACATAGAAAGTACAGATGTGCACATACACATATACAATTCTTTGTGGATAGAAGGTAATGTTCACTTTATGCTGACAGTGTAGCCTCAAAGTATTTCCTGATTCATCAAAGGATAGTATGAATTTTTTGTTATTTCAGGCGTGTTGTCCAAACGGGAGCATATAAAAAGAAATGCCAGTTAGGCTGCTCAGTAGGGACTGGCTCTTCATAGCATTACTTTGTTTCAGCAGTTTTTAGAACGACAATAACAGCTTTGCTTCATCTGTGGCTTCAACTGAGAAGCTTTGAGCTCTTCCAAATCAATTGCACAAATAAACAATGCTTGTACTTCACTACAGGGCAAAAACCAGCTTGGAGAGGTCGGACATTTGTCCACAGTCTTAGATCAATGGAGTGACCAAGGTCTGAACTTAGCTAGAGATTTCTGAGTCTTAGGCCATTTTTCAATTGTTAAAGCTCTTAGTCACTATAAACTGGGACTTAAGCAAATGCTATCAGCTGGAAACCAGAGGTATTTTGAAAAGAAAGGAAGGGGATGTCTGGAGTAAAATGGTGTCCTACACCTTCAGACCCATGCAGGTTGAAACTGTTGTTTCACAGACAATTTTCTACATCACTGTGAGCGAGGTACTGAAAGCAACATTTTAAAAAGCACCCCTCTTTTGTTTTTCCAAAGAGCTGTCTTCCACTGGGACAAAGGCCTGTTTACAAAGGCTATAGCTCTTTGGATTTAAATTTGATATCTGTGGTTGAAATCTGGTGCATGATATTTCCTTGTAACTAAGGTTTTTCTGTTATAGAACAGGACCAAGCTCCACATGATATCACAGTATTGTGAATGTCATCAAGTGACACTGTTATGGTGACATGTAAGCATCTTAGGCAGGGAAGAGAACATTATGTGGTCTTTAGGAGGCAAGTAGTAACGAAACTTCTCAATAAGAATTTCTATGGTGTTGTACTGCAATAGTACAGTGTAAGCTGGTATGGGTTAAGCACAGTAATTTCCTATGTAATAGCCTAACAGGCTGAGGATTTATCAAGGCATTGGTCTTATTCAAAGAATCAGCTTTCTCAAATGTGATTTTTCTTGATTGATTTCCCACATTCCCATATACAGCAGGCAATAGCTACTGAGGATGCCCCCATTTCAGCTTTCATCTTCACCTCAAAGGGATAAGACTTGCAATTCTCCTATACCTTGATCTGCTCTACTGATCTACAGCAAGACTAGATGCCCTGGTTAAGGTTAGAATAGAACAAATTCTGTTCAGTGATTTTACTTTTCAGCCCAGTCTCATTGAAGTAACTGCACTTTCTGCAATTAACCATGTATTTTTCCAGAGAGTGTCTGTTTCAATCAGGGATTGGTAAGCAGGCCAGTATTACTGCTGAACCTTGTGTATTATGTGGGCATGGAGAGTAAAAGGATGCACCTGCAGGGAGGAGTGGACAGGATAGGTGACCCTGAACTGATCAGTGAGGTGTTCTATATTTATCATATTTGGTGTAAAGCTGATGGATCCTGAAAGCCAAGTTCTCTGCTTCAATGGCCAGAGTCTAAGGAGGACTCTGTCCATTCTGGTTTTGATTCCAATCTATGAGTTCCACAATCCAGTTCCTGAATACAGTTCCCATCTGCCACTGAGTCCAGTCTGGGACTTCTGCTACAGCATCAATGATGATGGTGATTAATTGCCACCGTGGCAGTTTGGTTTGGTTTTTTGTGGATTTGTATATATTTTATTGCTATTAATTTCATTAAAATACTTCTAGTTTTCTAATTTGTAAGTGTCTCTTCCTTGTTCCTTTCTTTTCTTCTTTGGGAAGGGAGAGGAGTTAGTAGAAAGAGTATCTGTCAGTCATTTAGTGGCCAGTCCAGCCCTAACCATTGACACCAGGGAAGGAAAATTACCGGTTTTTTTTTCCTATGCTGCACCTCATCCCTTCCCACACAGAAAATCAACATGTATTTATTGTTCTTTGCCACAGCTGCATTGCACAGCATGTCTTCTTCAGGGCATGGAAATTTTTTGAATGATCAATACATTATGCAAAGATATTAATAAAAGATAGACTTTCTAAAGCAAGTTCATGAAATGGGCTTCCAGTCTAGGATTTTGCATGTATTTAGAATGGGAGAGTCTATTATGTCCACAAAACTCAAAAGCTCACTGTCCAGCTCCCAA
Source organism: Melanerpes aurifrons (assembly GCA_011125475.1). Taxonomy (NCBI): domain Eukaryota; kingdom Metazoa; phylum Chordata; class Aves; order Piciformes; family Picidae; genus Melanerpes; species Melanerpes aurifrons. Next base: position 3,748,684 of record WWNC01000003.1, read on the forward strand.
TGGTCCCATGGATTTTCTGGGTTATCTGTGGAAAGTCAAGTATGCTCATCAATCTTCTGTGAGCTTAGGCCTTACACTGCATGGAGAAATCTCTCCTTAAGTGTGTTGGCATGTTCTTGAAGTTAGACATGCTTAGGCATTAGCCACATACACTTTCTCTCTTTCAGGAGAAAATGTAAACAGTGTGTTCTTTCCTATATAAAATTTCCCCTATGCTTGCACAGAAGCAGCACAATTATAATTTGGTCTATGTTTAGGATCTGTACCAGTGAAATACACAGAAATCTGCAGCAACCTTTAGCAAGGTAATTTTCACATTGAGCCTGTAAGGAAATTAGTGTGAATAGGAATGGGGAGATCACATTCCTCCAGGCTTGATCCAAAGTCTGCTGTATAGAGTTGCAAGAAATCAGGGGCCTACCTGCAGCCCCTATAGATAGATATCCTTACTCTGTGCTGTGCCTCAGCATGAAGCCTTTGGGAGCCTATTGTTATTTAGCACATGATCTGATGCCTCACACGGTGATGGTGTCTGTGTCTCCCCGAAGAGATCACCATCTTTTTATGGATTTCGTTTGGCAGCATAACTGTAGGGCTCTGCTGAACTGATATGGCAGTTTTGAAGCTTTGCAGCTGATGAGGAAGATGTTCACAGAAGAGCCTGTATCTGTTTGTGTTTTAGAGGTTCCACTTTGAGCTTGCCTGTTTCTTGATCAGGTACTTGTAAAAAAAATGTAGTTTTGATATTACTCAGTTTCAAAGGCTCCTTATATATTATTACATTGTCTGAGTCTCTGCAGACAGATAAAATAGTAGCAATTAATCTCAGGGGCCATGGAGTTTCAGGGAAAATTTCATTCCCTCATCCTGTCTTTGGATAAGTAGTTCCAAAGCCAAGAAAGCCAGATCATGACCTGGAAGAGTTAAGCTTTTAGAAGGGATCATGCATGCTGCAATGTCTCGCTGTAAATAATTCTCGAAATGTCAGCTGGTATCAAGAAATGGAAACCTTTTGAACACAACAGAGATGATCATACATTTGCTTTCAAAGCAAGGCTGAAATCATGCAGGAACAAAGCAAGGTATATTAAATATTCAGACCTTATAAACTGCTCATTCTCAGACAAAAAACTGAGGAACACTGTCCTCCATTTTCCTTTTGCCTTGAAGCAAAGCCTCTGGCAGAACACCCTGCCAGAAGGTTTAAACATTCTGCCTGGTTTACAGAACAATACTGACAGACACTGGCTCCAACCTGTGTCTTTCACCCATGTGTTCTTTTTTTTTTTTTTGTCCTTTAACCTAGGAGAAGAAATCAGCTGCCTTCTCTCAAGCTTCTGCTTTTTCTCTTGGGAGTACAGCAGCAAGAGATAGGGCAGCATGTTTTGGCACAGCCAGGACTCAGTGACTGAAAACCACAGGGAATGATTCTGCAACAAGCAAAAAGCAGAACTGATTTGGTTTGTAATATTACCAGATAGACTTTCAGCATGTTTTACTAACCGTATCCATATCAATTACTAGTTCTTAAGTTTTGCCTCCTCTTCATTTCCCTGCCTGTGAAAACTGCCCTTAGTACTGCAGAGGCTGGGCAGAACATTCCACTCTGCCTCTTGATACCTCTCCAGTGCCAAAGTAAAAATGCATTCTAAAAATATGTATTCTCTTCTCATTTTCAGTATCCAGAGAGAGTGACAACTCAGTGAAGCAAGGACCATAATGTAAGACAGTTTTGAAACAGTGGAAGAAGAAATACTCTCAGTGAAGCCCCTGTGACCTCAATGTAGAAGTGGATTTAGTCAGGGTTTTATTATGTATGCCACCTTCTCTGATAATCTACTGCTGTACATTAATTATGAATTTAATTTCTGGAAATTCTTCCAAACTCTTTCTTATAACTGGAATTCACCAAAGGGTGAAACTTGAACCTGCTCCTGGGCTGAGCTCTGTCCCTGCTGCAGCATGCTCCATGCCAGCTGCTGTGAGACCATCCCAATGTTGTGATAGTGTTTGCTGCTGGTTCTCCAATATTTGCCTTCACTCTGCAATGCAGACAATACAATTATCCTCCTCCCCTTGAAGGACAGGCACACAGAGGCTCCAAGGCAGGGTAGAGAACCTGTGAGAGTGTTTGCCCCCCGTCTTGTCCCTTGCATTGTAAATGAATAATTGTGAATTCGTTGCCTGGGAGTGAACAGGCTAACTCACCGATCCACTTAAGTGATGTTAGCAAGCATTTGCCATACAGATGATGCCTCAAGTCACACTTTGTCCAGAGAAAAAGGGTTGAACCTACTGTCAAAAAAGTATTAAATAGATTTGATCAGAGGATTGTCTATCTAGGCTGTGGCATCAGCACTCAGAAAGCTGTTATAACCTGGAGAGGCTGCCTTTCCCCTGTTCCAGTGGGCCGAGGATGGTGTAGGAAAGACAATGTAGGGGCTGATTCTGCAGCCTTGCCTCAGGGCACTGGAGCAAATACAGAGCAATGAAAGAAGAAAAGTCCCACTTCTGATGGATTTTAATGTGACTTGAAAGGTGCTATTTCTTAGAAGGAGGTGATTCCAAATATTCCCTGCAAGACATGTAACACCCTCAATGCTGAGAGAAGGTGAGAGTAGTGGCACTGGCAGCATCAAGGAGAAGTCAAGAGGTCAAAGAGGGTACCTAGGGCTTGGAGTTTCCCTGCCTGCCCCAGGCAGGGAGCATGAGCCATGCCATCCCTTGCACCCTCATGGCTTTTTAAGAAAGCCTTACCTGCAGTTGGAGGGCTAATGGAGTTATTATACTAGATGTTGTTGCTCAGCAACATGCAACATTATATATGGCTTTTTTGGGTGAGATTTGGTACCACTTTGATCAATGGTTATTGAGCAAAGTTGCAGAAACTCCTTCAGAGGAAAAAATGAAGAACCTACATAGGTGAGAAAGAACAACTTGGCAGTGATTTCAATAGTGTTTCAGAGAAACCAAATGTTATTGCATTGGATTCTTATTCCAGTTAAACATTTTGTAGAAAATGCCGAAAGCAAAGCTGATTTCAGAAGAAATTTGAAATTATAAAGTCATGTGTAGATTTAATTCCAGAGAAGGAGTACGGAGACAGGGGGTTATTGTGCCTTTTGTTTGTAGTTATCAGAAAGCAGCAAATCTCCCAAATCTACAGTCTATGCAATATCAGTTGCATTTCTGTATCTTTGTGCATTTCTGTGTCTTTGTGAGCCGCAATTGCCCATCTGGAAGAGAAATTACCTGCTATGTCTGTGCTGTCATGGTAACTGAACAAAAATTAACCATGTAATTTCTCCATACTTTTTCACAAATAAAGTTTTGATTTGACTTGAAAACTTGTCTCATAATATTTAAAATTGAAAATATGGGCTGATATTATTTGTGGATATTAATTTTAATAGAATAAAGTAATAGGTACAAGACAATACATTTCATGGTCTAACACAAGGGAGGCTTTCCTTACCATTTCAGGAATGTTTCAGAACATCAAAACCCTGAATTTGACCTGTCGCTGTTTTCTCACATTAACGGCATGATAGTCTTCCATTTGCAAAGATATGTTGTTGGCAAAGCAGCATTAAGATCATATTCCAATATTTTGCAGTTTGGGAGGTCAAGCAGATTTTGTGAATTGGCATTTGCTTCTAAAACTACTTGCCCTGATTTGCAATTACCTCAGACTCCACTAGTTAGCCTTTTCATAAACTAGCAAGAGATCTGCAGTCTCTAGGCAGGGTGAAATCAATAATAATCCATTGCATACTACCTACCCACTCGAGGGTACATGAGTAGTTGCTAATACACAAGTATTTGCTGCTAAATATTTGTTGTTGACTAGCAGAAAGGTGCATTGCAGTGACTGCAGTAATTAACAAGCTGGCATCAAAAAGCAGGGGTGTACTTTTCAGTGCCGTTCACCCTCTCACACTTGGACAGGTAGAGAAAAGGCCCTGGAGACCAATCTGCCACCATACAAGTGGGCTTAGCCCTGGTCACTTAGCAACTTAATGCTTAATCTTTACAAAAGTCTCAGCTTTAAAGATTCCCAATTTTCTCAAAGGCTAAAAACAGACAAAGGAGGAAAATTTCTGCCTTGCAGCTGAGACTGTAGCAAGACACTGCAGAAATCCCTCTCCTACTTTATTCTCTTTTCCTTTTGTGCTTTCCCAACCCTTTTCTTTCACACATTCCCAAACTGGATCCTTTCCCCTGCCCTTAGGCAGTAATTATTTTCACTCTGTTGCTGAGCCCAGGATCACCCTTTCTTTGATGTACTGGTTCAGTTTGGTATTATTTGCCCTCATCTGCTGGGGGCCATACTATCCTGTTTTGTCACCTCACTGTACTTGTGTGTTTTCCTCACCATATTACAGCTGGAGTATTCTGTGGGATGTTTAGTTACACCTTAAAAGCACTCCAAGTAGAGTCATGGAGTGTGTATTCCTGTTTGTGGTTTTCTCTGATTGTTTTAGGTTTTATTTTTATTTGTATTCTGTTCATTTATTCTAAACTAATTCTGCACATTAGGTTCTGTGGCAAGAACAGCAACAATTATAAACAGTGACCTCCAACCTGCTTTTTTTTTCTCCCGTTTTTTCACAGGCTCTTACCAAATTTCTAACTCTGTTACTCAATCCCTCTCACTAACTGGTGCCTATGTGCCCTGTAACCCCATGTAGAGAACAAGTTATGGGATCAGAATGGAACCTGTTTGTGGCTAACACTGAGCACCAGCAGGATCTGCCACCATTTCTGAGTCATAGGATTATGCCACAGGAATCAGCTTGGCAGGGTGCTGGCCTGAAAAGAGGGATGATGGTTATGCACAGTGTTATGGACTTCATAAAAACAAGTAGCCAGTGTAGCACCAAAACATAAACAGAATCACAGAATGGCTTAGTTTAGAAGGGACCTCACCTACAATGAGTTAAAAAAAATTGACAGACCTCCGATGATGCATGCACTTATAAAAGTCAGAAAGGGATCTTAGCCCCCTATTTTATAGCATTATATAGGACAGAAAATCCACACTCCTCCATCAGAGGCACCCTAAAATTAGCCTTAGAAATGAAAATTCCTTTATCATTTTCTGTATATTGATGTATTGCCTCCAAGCCTGTGGCTTGATCCAAGAGTTAATGTTTTATCAATATTAAGTGACAACACAAAATGTCTAGAAGACTGCATTCGCTTAGTGAAGCCCAAATACACTTAAATGTAAGCATCTGATGGATGGTGATATTTTATCACTCATCTTTTTTTTCTTACCTCCTTGATACTCTAATAGTAGCAACATTAATCTTCTACTAGTTTTTCCAGCTAGTGTCACTGTTTTGAATCCATTTCAGTACAGATTATCACAGTATCACAGTATCAAAGTATCACCAAGGTTGGAAGAGACCTCGAGGGTCACGGAGTGCAACCTGTCACCACAGGCCTCATGACTAGACCATGGCACCAAGTGCCACGTCCAATCTCCTCTTGAAGAGAACACCTCCAGGAATGGTGACTCCACCACTTCCCTGGGCAGCCCATCCTAATGGCCAATCTCTCTTTCTGTAAAGAACTTTCTCCTCACCTCAAGCCTAAACTTCCCCTGGCACAGCTTGAGACTGTATTCCCTTGTTCTGGTGCTGGTTGTCTGGGAGAAGAGACCTACCCCTTCCTGGCTACAACCACCTTTCAGATAGTTGTAGAGGGCAATGAGGTCACCCCTGAGCCTTCTCTTCTCCAGGCTAAACAACCCCAGCTCCCTCAGCCTCTCCTCATAGGACTTGTGCTCAAGGCCTCTCACTCACCTTGTTGCCCTTCTCTGGGCATGTTCAAGTGTCTTGATGTCTGTCATAAACTGTGGGGCCCAGAACTGGACACAGTACTCAAGGTGTGGCCTAACCAATGCAGAGTATAGGGGCACAATGACTTCCCTGCTCCTGCTGGCCACACTATTCCTAATGCAGGCCAGGATGCCATTGGTCCTCTTGCCGCCTGGGCACACATTATAGCTGGCTGGCTTTTCAATACTCATTCTTTCAGTTAAATGCAGACTTCTGTGGTCACGGTCAGTTTTCACATGTGCTTATCCACAAAATATGGAACAAATATGAGAAAAAGATATCTCACTGCCTGAAGTCTTTTTGAAATGCATAGAATAAAATATCTGTAATGTGAAATTTATAATGCATAATTAATATCATCTAATGCATAATAAGCTAATCATAGAATTAATCCCCTCTCCAGTTAGTGAAAACCTAACCATAATCTCATGTTCACAAGGAACACACTTCATGGAGTACAGATCACCTACCATGGCAAATTATGACCAGAGATAGATAGTAATTTTCAGTATAGAATTTCTGTTTCTGCTTAATAAGGTGTGGCAAAATTGTTTTGGTTTGAACATTAGTTTTTTAAGGGAAGATATGATTTCACAGAATGGCAGGGAATGGAAGTGACATCTGAAGATCTTTGAGTCCAACTTCTCTGACAGAGAAGGATCACCTAGAGCAGATCACATAGGAACATGTCTAGGTGGGCCTTGAAAGACTCCAGAGATAAAGACTCTGCCACCTTTCTGGGTAGCCTGTTCCAGAGCTCTACCACCCTCAAAGTTCCTTCTCATGTTTAGGTGGAACTTCCTATGTTCAAGTTTATGCCCATTTCCTCATCCTGTGACTGGGGACCACTGAATCTGGCCCCATCTTTCTGACAACCACCCCTTGTAAACATTACTTGTAAGCATTAATAAGATTCCCCTTCAGCCTCCTCCACTCCAAGCTAAACAGATTCAATTCCTCAGCCTTTCCTCATATGATAGAGGTTCCAGTCCCCTAATCCTCTTGATGATCTTGTGCTGGACTCTCTCCAGTAGGTCTTTGACCTTCTTGAGCTGAGGTGCCCAGGACTGGACACAGCTCTCCAGGGAAGAGCAGTGTGAAAGAAGCTCCCTCAGCCGACTGGCCATACTCCTCTTAATGCAGCCCAGGATGCTATTGGCCTTCTTGGCTGCAAGAGTAAACTGCTGGATGATGGTAATCCTGTTGTCTACTAGGCAATTTCAGACAATAGCAGAAAATTAAAATGGATAGCACTTGATGATCTATCTCCCTTTACCATTTTTACATCTGTTTAATGTATTGGTATCAGATTTTATTCATCAATTAAGAAAAATATTTAAAATTACAAGAAATATGGAAAAAGTATGCAGATTGTGTATCTAAGTTGGATGCAGACTGGATTGATTGCCAATGACTGATTTCATTTCCTTGGCAATTTAATGTGTACTCATTATTTATGTGTATATCTAACTGAGAAATGTGAAGAATCCGATTTAGAGGACTACTCACATATTTAAAGTTAGTCTTGTGCCAAGGTATCATAAAGAATTGAGGCCATAAATCTGAAACTGTGAACTAGAATTTTTTCTCATTAAAGAGGTATTTTCAGTGGGGAATATAAAATATTCAAAAGCACTTCTTTATTTCCACCATTTGTACTAGATGTATAAGTAGTTGGACTGGGCAGTGTGCGTATCTGTGTATGTGTTGCAGTTTGGTTTGGTTTTGGGTTTTGTTTTGGTTTTATTTTTTCTACAAATGTTTTCTCTAAGAATTTGGTCTCATCTCATCGTGTTAGAATGCAAAGATGCTACAATGTAGCAAGGATATAAAGCACCAGCATTCCTGTATTGCCATAAACTGAGAAAATAAAATATTATAGTTTACTATTAATTTTTAACATTTATAATTTAATAATTTCAAGAAAATGACATTTTTTTGAGCAGGGTTAGACAGAAAAATGTTTATGTAAGCATCTAAAGTTCCTGAGATGTGCATTTAGTAGAACATATCAAAATATCATTTTTATTCATGCAGAATAATTCTTTTCCTTTGAGCAGTTTCTAGTGGTGTTGTAATGAGGGAGGCTATGCCTGAATCCATGCTGTTCTGTCATTCCCCAGATTACATTCATAATAAATCAAATCATGTTGGTCAGGTTTTGTTAGATGTGTTATTTAAAATCATGAGCATCTGGTAAAAAAACCTAGCATTTTAGTAACCTATTTCAGCAGTTCATTGTGTGAGTTGATATCTATACTTGCAGATGTGAGACTTAAAATTCATAATGTTCTCCCCCCGCTTGCTTTGCACACACTCTCTTCATTTGTAACACAGATATTTTTATGTTCACATAGGCAAAAGGTAAACAATATAATGACGATGCATTGCTTTGATAATCTGACAGCACTGCATTAATGAATTATTCTAAACTAAAGGACCATGTGACGATGGTCTTGCAGTACTTTTCTCATTTAAAATAACTGCTATTGCTAACAAAAACTCTGCATTTTATAACATGTCTTTATTTATTGCCATTACTAACAGTTGTCTTCAGAGTGATTTCAAAGTACTATTTTAAGTTCTTAGCAAATCAGGAAGTGTGTGGAATTGGATATAACAGGCTATGTCAAAGACCAGAAATTTCAAAGTTCTTGGAGTGACTACCGTTTTATAGCACTGGAAGACTGCAGATGTACAAGTTACAGATAAGGGATCATATTTATTATAAAATGCCTGTTCAGCAAGAGCTCACTACTTTATTCAACATTTTATTCCCAAGATACTATAACCTACATTAGTAGTCTAGTCATTAAACTTAAAATTAAAGAATAAAAATGGAAATTAAATTCAAACAGATACTAAGACTGCTGCCCTATTTAAAATGATGCCTGCAGTTCTTCCTTTTTCAGCTGTTTTTCATTTGCCTGTTTTCACAAATTCAAACTGTTGGTTTTTTGCTTTATCCCTTTCAGCTCATGTTTCCGGAAAATTATGTGGTACATCAACTTGTCCTTCCTCCCTGGCATTAAGAAATGAACTTTTAAATGCCACTACTGCTTCATGAGGAGACTGCAAATTAAAGAAATCTGAGCTGTGCAAAAACTTGTGTTTCTCCTGAAATGCAGACCAAATATGATATGCCTCACCCATACCCAGTTTTAGGTGAATCAAGAGGCAGAAAATGTACCCAAACATGTTTATGAACTTATCCAATGTCCAAAGACAGAGATGCGCAACTGCAAAACTAACTTCAGAGTGAGGTAAAGAGAAACTAGGTTCAAAACACTCCAGTGTTACAATGTATGGGAACTTTTGAAATTCAGGTAAGTACTATATAACTGACACTTTTCAATGTTTCTAATAATGTTGTGTTATTTCATACCAGTATTCAAAGTATGTGTCCACTCTTTGCTGATGTTGGTGGTGAGCTTTCCTGCTATTACATACATTAGTGTTTGCTTTCAGATGGCAAACAAAAAAACAGACAGCGAAGTGTGAGGTTGCTGTCCTCTGGGTGTGAATCCTGACTCCAAGAAGCTCCTTACAGCTGGCAGTCAGAAAAAGAAGAAAAGAAATGATGAATGACTGATGGATAAAAGACTATATTATTTCTTTTAAAGCAGAAAAATGCATTGCCTGCTTTTCCTTGTAAATAACAAGATAATTACATGGAGATAGATAATAACTGTCTTATTACTAAGACCTCATGTTGTGCCCTAGACATTTTTATGGCAGGAGCCTTCCATCAGCACCAGCTGCTGCTCTTTTGTCTTCAACCCCCCGCAACCCCCACTCCTTCCAGGCATCCGATATCCCAGTGCACAGCAAGAAGAGGGCTGCTCTCCACCTGACATCCCCGCTGAGCATCTGGGTGCCTTCTCCCACTGCCTGGCAGCTCTGCTAGCACTAAGCTGCTGTAAGAAACTGGCAGTGGAAAGTTTCCTAATCAATGATTTAGACAATGGGATTGAGTGCACCCTCAGTAAATTTGCACTTGACATGAAATTAAGTGGGATTGTTAATCTGCTTGAGGGTCGAAAACTCTACAGAGAGATCTGTATAGGTTGGATCAGTGCACTAAGGCAAATTGTATGAGGTTTAATAAGACCAAATTCTGGGTCCTGCACTTTGGTGGCAATAACCCTATGCAGCACTACAGGCTTGGGGACAAATGGGTTAACAGCTGCCTGGCAGAAAAAGACATGGGGGTGTTGGTTGACAGCTATCTGAACATGAACCATCATGTCTACCCACACGGCCTGGAAGGCCAACAGCATCCTGGCCTGTATCAGAAATGGTGTGGCCAGCAGGAGTAAGGAAGTGCCCCTATATTTGGCACTGGTGAGACCACACTTTGAGTACTGTTCAGTCTTGGGCACTGCAGTATAAGAAAGACACTGAGGTGCTCTAGCGAGTATAGAGAAGGGGAATGAATAGAATAGAATAGAATAGAATAGAATAGAATAGAATAGAATAGAATAGAATAGAATAGAATAGAATAGAATAGAATAGACCTAGTTGGAAAAGACCTTTAAGATCATGGAGTCCAACTTATCATCTGACACTATCTAATCAAATAAACCATGGCATCAAGCACCCTATCAAGTCTCCTCCTAAACACCTCCAGGATGATGACACCACCACCTCCCTGGGCAGCACATTCCAATGGGTAACAACTCTCTCTGTTAGGAACTTTCTCCTCACCTCCAGCCTAAACCTCTCCTGGTGCAGCTTGAGACTGTGTTCTCTTGTTCTGGTGCTGGTTGCCTGGGAGAAGAGACCATCCCTCTCCTGGCTACAACCTCCCTTCAGGCAGTTGTAGAGAGCAGTCAGATCTCCCCTGAGCCTCCTCTTCTTCAGGCTAAGCAACTCCAGCTAACTCAGCCTTTCTTCATAGGGCTTGTGCTCCAAAACCCTCACCAGCTTTGTTGCCCTTCTCTGGACATGTTCAAGAGTCTCAGTGTCCTTCTTAAATTGAGAGGCCCAGAACTGGACACAGTACTCAAGATGTGGCCTAACCAGTGCTGAGTACAGGGGCACAATGACTTCCCTGCTCCTGCTGGAGACATTATTCCTGATACAGGCCAGGATGCCACTGGCTTTCTTGGCCACCTGCGTACACTGCTGGCTCATGTTCAGCCGGCTGTCAACCAGTACCCCCAGGTCTCCTCCTGCCTGACTGCTCTCCAGCCACTCTGACCCTAGCCTGTAGTACTGCATGGGGTTGTTGTGGCCAATGTGTAGAACCTGGCACTTGGATGTGTTAAATCTCATGCCATTGGTCTGTGCCCATCTGTCCAGTCTGTCAAGGTCCCTCTGCAGAGCTCTCCTACCCTCTAACAGATCAACACCTGTCTCCCAGCTTGGTGTCATCTGCAAATTTACTGATGATGGACCCAATCCCCTCATCCAGATCATCGAGGGTTTTGGAGGGCGTGTCTCATGAAGAGAGGCTGAGAGAGCTGGGGTTGTTTAGCATAAAGAAGGATGAGAAGAGACCTTATTGCCCTCTACAGCTACCTGAAAGGAGATTGTAGTGAGGGCAATGTTGGCCTCTTGGACTCTTCTCCCAGGTAACTAATGGCAGGACAAGAGGACATGGCCTTAAGCTGTGCCAGGGGAGGTTTAAATTGGATATTAGGACAAAATTCTTTAACTGTGGTGAGGCATTAGAATAGGCTGTACAGGAAAGTGGTGGAGTCACAGTACTTGGAGATGTTCAAAAAGTGAATAGATTCGGGACATGGTCGAGTGGTTATAGAGGTGTTGACTAGAAGGTTGGACTCTTTCAGCATCAATAATTCTGTGATTCAGTGATTCAAAAGCAGATGAGGTCTGATGTCATTGCCTAGTCCTCAGACACCCTTTCCAGTCTGGGATGCACTAGTGAGCCAGGAGCATGATGGGTGATGGGAGCATGCTGAAAGTGCCCACTTCCTTTCTCTTCTGACCATTGCACTATGGGATATCATCACCTTTGCAAGGCTTGTAATGATTAAATGACATTAGTCTTACAATGCCTCTGGAAAGATATTATTATAGCAACCAATGTGTATTCCCCTGTGGACAGTAATTCTGCATTTGCCAACTTACCAATCAGTTGTTTTTTAATCTGGTTATTACAGGTCCTGTGATATAGTGCAAATAATCAGCACTTCAACATCCTTGCTATTTCATCTAATATTGTGGTGGGCTATGCCCAGCCTGGGGTGGGGGGGATGTGTTTCCTTCCCTGGGAAACTGACTTGGTTTGTCCCGCTTCCCTGCCTCCTTGTCCAGCAGGCGTATAAGAGGGAGGAGAATTGCTGCCATTGCCCTCTTTCCTGCTGCTTCCACACTTTGCGGAGGACTGGTTCTGTATCTCACAATTTTTTTTTCCTTTTCCTTTCCTTCTCCCATCCATCCTTGTTCCTTACCCTTGTGAACCCTGCCTGCCATTGTTACATAAATATATATATATTGTTTAAAGAAAAATTCTTTGCCTCTCTAGTTCTGAGCTGAACCCAAATTATTTCCTGGTGGATTTGCTTCCCTCCCTTCCTTCTCTCTCTCTGTTGGGGAAGAGGATTCTCAGCCTTGCCCCCATCTGAGCTTTTAAGCCCCAGTTAAGGCTCAAACCACAATTTTTTTGCTCCCAACATGGGGCTTGAACCCACAATCCTGAGATAACCCATGCTCTACTGACTGAGATACGTGCCCCCCCCACCCCAGGATGGGTGTAGGCCACCACAAATATGTAGTTAGCTTTACCTACAGCATCACTATAATGCTTTGTCTTTGAATTACTAATATGTTCTTAAAACCTATATGCAAGCAATGATAAGCTTATCCGGGGAAGTAACTGTGAAGTAGGGAAAAGTAGGGAAAAGTAGGACATAGGATTTGCAGAAAGATTTGAGCTAAGAGTGGAACTTCACTCATCTCTCAGCTTCATAAAAGCTGTGTAATTGTTGCTGCTCTGCTGGTAGAACAACTAGCCCTGACAATAACATTGCAGTTGTACTGATACAAAAAAAATTAATCTGGTTTGTGTTTATCAGGTTTGCATTTACATTATGATATATTTCTCTCCTAATAAATCTCCAATCAGAATCACTTACTGTGAACAGTCTCATCTAATGCCATTAAGGGAAAAAAAAGAGGGTGTATAACCTTTGGAAAGGAGGGGAGGCAACTCGTGATGTGTTTAAGGATGTTGTTACATCTTGTTGGAGAAAAATTAGAGAGGCAAAGGCCCAATTGTACCTTAAGCTGGACAATTACATGAAAGATAACAAAAAGCATTTTTATGGATATGTTAATGCTAAAAAGGGGGGCAAGAAGAACCTCCACTCTTTATTGGACTTGGAGGGAAACATTGTAACTAAAGATGAGGAAAAGGCTGAGGTACTATATACCTTATTTGCCTCCATTTTCAACAGTAAGGCAGGAGGACTTCAGGATAACTGGCCTCCTGAACTGGTTGATGGGGTCAGGGAGCAGTGTAGTGCCCTGGAAATCCATGAGGAATTAGTTCAAGACTTGCTCAGCAATTTGGATCCTCACAAGTCCATGGGACCAGATGGGATCCATCCTAGGGTGCTGAGAGAGCTGGCAGATGAGCTGGCCAAGCCGCTCTCCATCATTTTCCAAGAGTCCTGGCTTACTGGAGAGGTCCCAGATGACTGGAAGATGGCCAATGTGATGCCCATCCACAAGAAGGGCCGGTTGGATGAGCCAGGAAATTCCAGGCCTGTCAGCCTGACCTCAGTGCCAGGAAAGATTACAGAACAGGTCATCTTGAGTGCAATCACTGCACACCTACAGGATGGCCAAGGGATCAGGCCCAGCCAGCATGGATTTAGGAAGGGCAGGTCCTGCATCACCAACCTGATCTCCTTTTATGATCAGGTGACCCACCTGATGGATGTGGAGTAGGCTGTGGATGTAGTCTACCTGGACTTCAGCAAGGCCTTTGACAATGTCTCCCACAGCAAACTCCCGGCCAAGCTGTCAGCAATTGGCTTGGACAGGAGCACTCTGCGCTGGGTTAGGAACTGGCTTGAGGGCCAAACCCAGAGAGTGGTGGTGAATGGTGCCACATCCAGCTGGCAGCCAGGCACTAGTGGTGTCCCCCAGGGATCAGTGCTGGGCCCCATCCTGTTTAATATCTTCATTGATAACCTGGATGAGGGATTGAGTCCATCATCAGTAAACTTGCAGATGACACCAAGTTTGGGGCAGGTGTTGATCTGTTAGAGGGTGGAAGGGATCTGCAGAGGGACTTTGACAGGCTGCACAGATGGGCAGAGTCCAACATGATGACATTCAACAAGTCCAAGTGCTGGGTGCTGCACTTTGGTCACAACAACCCCATGAAGTGAGACAGACTGGGGTTGGAGTGGGTGGAGAGCAGCCAAACAGAAAGGGACCTGAGGTACTGATTGACAGCCAGCTGAACATGAGCCAGCAGTGTGCCCAGGACCCCAAGAAGGCCAATGGTATCCTGGCCTGTATCAAGAATAGTGTGGCCAGCTGGAATAGGGAAGTCATTCTCCCCCTGTACTCAGCACTGGTTAGGCCACACCTTGAGTCCTGTGTCCAGTTCTGGGCCTCTCAGTTGAAGAAGGACATTGAGACTCTTGAATGTGTCCAGAGAAGGGCAAGGAGGTTGGGGATATGCCTTGAGCACAAGCCCTATGAGAAGAGGCTGAGGAGCTGGGATTGTTTAGCCTGAAGAAGAGGAGGCTCAGGGGAGACCTTTTTGCTGTCTACAGCTACCTGAAGAGAGGTTTTAGCCAGGAGAGGGTTGGTCTCTTCTCCCAGGCAACCAGCACCAGAATAAGAGGATACAGTCTCAAAGCTGTGCCAGGGGAAGTTGAGGTTTAAGTTGAGGAGAAAGTTTTTCACAGAGAGAGTTGTTCGCCATTGGAATGGGCTGCCCAGCGAGGTGGTGGATTCACCGTCCCTAGAGGTGTTCAAGAGGGGACTGGACATGGCACTTGGTGCCATGGTTTAGTAGTCATGAGATCTTGGGTGACAGGTTGGACTTGATGATCTTTGAGGTATTTTCTAACCTTATTGATTCTATCATACTATGATATGATGATATGATACGGTTCACCATGTTTTCTTGCTCTATAGCTTGAATCCACAAGTTTTGTTATCAAGGTGGAAATCAACTCTTCATTAGTTTTGTATCTTTTGGGAGGTGTTCCTGAAATAAGTCTAAGTAGTGTAATTAAAAGTCTATGAAGACTCAGCAATGCAGTTGCTACGTTGATTAAAATTAATGACTAATACGTAAACAAATAAATGAAGAAACACAAAGGTAAGTGGTTAAGAGATGAAGGTATAAAGATACCAGTGGTAGCCATGTATAAAAGCCAGCCTGCTGGAACTGTAAAATATTTTTTAAACCTGCCTTCTGCAGAGTTTACCATAGGAAACAGTAACTATCCCCATGAGACATGATCATTACCTCATTGCCCTCTACAACTACCTGAGGGGTGGTTGTGGCAGGGAAAGGGTTGGTCTCTTCTCCCAGGCAACCAGCACCAGAACAAGGGGACACAGTCTCAAGCTGTGCCAGGGGAGGTTGCCAGGGGAGGTTTAGACTCGAGGTGAGGAGGAAGTTCTTCACCAAGCGAGTCATTCGGCATTGGAACGGGCTGCCCAGGGAGGTGGTTGAGTCACCATCCCTTGAGGCGTTCAAGAGGAGACTGGACGTGGCACTTGGTGCCATGGTCTAGTCATGGAGTCTGTGTTGATAGGTTGGACTCGATGATCCTCAAGGTCCTTTCCAACCTAAGTTATACTGTGATACTGTGATACTGTGATCCTCCCAACATGAATGCTAGAGAGGTTCACATAGTTGGAGAGTTACGGTCCTGTCATCTTGCCAGGCAGCATTGCTTTTCTGCAGCACAAGGTGTTACAGCTGCTACAGGGTAAGCTATGTGATGGAAAGGCAGATTTCCAAAGACTACAAATGGTATGACAGCCAAAAACCCAAACATGGTCATTCTCTTGCTGAACTGCAAGAGCATTTGCACTCTTACCGTGGGAGGTCTGTGTACTCATGTGATTAATAGCTGAGTGATAGAGCTATCATGTAGATGGCATACATTCTTTCTGTATTGCCATGTAAGATGCAGAGTGACAGGCCTTTGGCTCGGGCATATGATCTGCTGCCTTGACAGATGATGAGTCTGACAGTCCTGAGTCATGTCTGATTGTTCCCAGCCAGCAAACCTGTGGTATGCACAGCAGAGCTGCTACTTCTTCCAAGGAGGCCAAAGGCAGGTCATTGCAATGCCACTGCAATGTTTTTTTTTTGGGTCTCAGGCTATATACACATATGTAAATATCCTGAAAGCATCATTTTGAAGATCATGACCTGCAGCAGCTCTTTTTCTGTCTGTTCATGCAGTAATATAGACAATTTCTCCACTAGAAAAAAATGTGCTGTGACATAGCATCTTAAGTTGGTGACGAATCCCCCTAGACACAGCATGCTGTTGGCTGCTGGTAGGCATAACTGATTGCCCTTTGTGTCAAAGTACATGGCTTTCAGTGAATGTAATAAGATCATAGGGTGTTTCTGTTTAAAGCACATCCCCCATTGCTCCTCCTGCAGCTTACACTCAGTACTAGGGATTGTTGTATTTACTCGCATCCAGTCTAGCCAGAGAATTCTAGTTTTAATGGTCTGAAAAATGAGACGCTTACATTAATATATAGGAGCTCAGTTCCAATCAAGACTGCAAAGAGCTTGCATGTCCTAGAGTGAGAAACTCATTCTCCTTTGCTTCAATGATCTGTTTCCAAAGCAATGCCCTATTAAGTTTCTGTGCCGCAAGAGGATTATGAGAATGCACATGAGGCACTTGGAAACTATCACCTTAGGAACCAGCTAAAGAAGTCCTCCAGCAGCCCACTTGAGACTCAAATGTGGTGAATCTTGTTGCATAGGGACATGAAGATGCATTAAGAGTTACTGTTGGGAACAGTCTGGCAGCCCCCTGCCCTGTAGTCTATCTCCCACCATAGCAGTGGGAAAGTGTTTTCGGGCACAAATGTAAGCCTCACACCTCCTTGGGACCTCTTTTGCACTTTCAACTCTACAGTCATAGATCTGGCTCTGGATATCTTGGTGAATATATATCTGAGCAGTCCTGTTCAGATCTGTTTGTGAAACTGATCTATGCATTCATCTAAAACCATTTCTGACTACACTAATTCCATCCATCCTAGACCACTGTGGCAGCAAATTACAGAAGTTACTTTCTGTGTAGAGAAGGACTGTATTTTATATAGTTTAGGCTTATCCCCTACTAATTGCATTCTCATTAACTATCTGACTACAGCATACAATCAAATCATATTATCCCTTAACTGTTTTGGGAACATAGATCATACTCCATTCAGCCTTCTCAATAATAGGTTGCAGCTTTCCTGGTCTCTCCTTATACACAGCTGCACCATACCCTTACATGCTGTATTCATCTTCCTCTGTGGTTCACTGACAGCAGAACATCTGTCTTGAAATGCTGAAAACAGATCTGTGCAGAGCTGTCAAGGAGCAGGTACACAAATCTTTTGCACAACAGCAAAACTACATCTTGTCTCTTGGTATCAGCACATTTCCCTGTCATGTCCTGTAATTTTGCTGGCTATATTAGCTCCTCCTGAACACTAAGCTAAAAATTTGAGAGAGTTGTCCACGGCAACTCCAAGACCTGTAGCCCAAACAGTAACTCCCATTCTCAGGTTCAGTATCATGTAGACATGATATATCATAGTATCATAGATTGTTTGGGTTGGAAGGGACCTCAAGGACCATCTAGTTCCAAGCCCCCTGCCATGGACAGGGACACCTCAACCTAGATCAGGTTGCCCAGAGCCACATCCAGCCTGGACTTAAAAACCTCCAGGAATGGGGCTTCCACCACCTCCCTGGACAACTTAATCCAGTGTCTCACCACCCTCATGGTGAAGAACTTTCTTCTAACTTCCAACATCAATCCACCCATTTCTATTTTTCACAGAATCATATAATCAATATGGTTGGAAAAGACCTCAAAGATCATCAAGTCCAACCTGTCACCCAAGATCTCATGACTACTAAACCATGGCACCAAGTGCCATGTCCAGTCCCCTCTTGAACACCTCTAGGGACGGTGAATCCACCACCTCGCTGGGCAGCCCATTCCAATGGCTAACAACTCTCTCTGTGAAAAACTTTCTCCTCACTGCCTCTCCTGGTGCAACTTGAGACTGCGTCTTTTTGTTCTGGTGCTGGTTGCCTGGGAGAAGAGACCAACCCTCTCCTGGCTAAAACCTCTCTTCAGGTAGTTGTAAAGAGCAATAAGGTCTCCCCTGAGCCTCCTCTTCTCCAGGCTAAACAATCCCAGCTCCCTCAGCCTCTCCTCATAGGGCTTGTGCTCAAGGCCTCTCACCAGCCTTGTTGCCCTTCTCTGGACACATTCAAGAGTCTCAATGTCCTTCTTCAACTGAGAGGCCCAGAACTGGACACAGGACTCAAGGTGTGGCCTAACCAGTGCTGAGTACAGGGGGAGAATGACTTCCCTATTCCAGCTGGCCACACTATTCTTGATACAGGCCAGGATACCATTGGCCTTCTTGGGGTCCTGGGCACACTGCTGGCTCATGTTCAGCTGGCTGTCAATCAGCATCCCCAGGTCCCTTTCTGTTTGGCTGCTCTCCAGCCATTCCGACCCCAGCCTGTAGCACTGCATGGGGTTGTTGTGACCAAAGTGCAGCACCTGGCACTTGGACTTGTTGAATGTCATCATGTTGGACTCTGCCCTTCTGTGCAGCCTGTCAAGGTCCCTCTGCAGATCCCTTCCACCCTCTAACAGATCAACACCTGCCCCAAACTTGGTGTCATCTGCAAGTTTACTCAATGCCCTCATCCAGGTCATCAATGAAGATATTAAACAGGATGGGGCCCAGCACTGATCCCTGGGGGATACTACTGGTGACTGGCTGCCAGCTGGATATGGCACCATTCACCACCACTCTCTGGGCACGTCTCTCCAGCAACTTCCTAACCCAGCACAGAGGTCAGAGGTGGGTCACCTGATCACAGAAGAAGATCAGGTTGGTCAGGCAGGACCTGCCCTTCCTAAATCCATGTTGGCTAGGCCTGATCCCTTGGCCATTCTTCAGGTGTGCAGTGATTGCCCCCAAGATGATCTGCTCCATAATTTTCCCAGGCACTGAGGTCTGGCTGACATGCCTGAAGTTTCCAGGTTCCTCCATCCAGCCCTTCTCGTGGATGGGCATCACATTGGCCAGTTTCCAGTCACCTGGGACCTCTCCAGTGAGCCAGGACTGGTGGTAAATGATGGAGAGCGGCTTGGCCAGCTCCTCTGCCAGCTCTCTCAGCACCCTAGGATGGATTTCATCTTGTCCCATGGACTTGTGAGGATCCAAGTGCCTCAGCAAGTCCCTAAATTCTTCCTCATGGATTTCAACAACATCCTTAAACGTATCATGAGTTGCCTTCCCCCCTTTCCAAAGGCAATACAGCCTCTTTTTTTCCTTAATTCCTTCAGGAGCTGCTTGCTCATCCAGGCCGGTCACCTTCCCCGCCAGCTCATCTTTCAGCATGTGGTAACTGCCAGTTCCTGTGCCTTCAAGAGCTCCTGTTTGAAGTAGGTCCAACCATCCTGGACCCCTTTGTTCTTAAGGGCTGCTACCCAGGGTACTTTCCAAATAAGTTGCTTAAGTAAGCTGAAGTCTGCCCTGTGGAAGTCCAAAGTGAGGGTTCTGTTACTGCTCATCCTTATTTCCCTGCATATTGAAATCTCCACTATCTCATGATCCCTGTACCCATCCCCACTTCTTCTGTCCCCCCTAGTCCTATCATTACCTGACATCCTAAAAAGTCCCTCACCAGCTTTCTTGTAGGCTCCCTTAGGATACTGGAAGGCCACAATAAGGTTTCCTCGGAGCCTTCTGTTCTGCAGACTGAATAGCCCCAACTCCTTCAGTCTGTCCTCATAGGAGAGGTGCTCTAGCCCTCTGGTCATCCTCGTGGTCCTCCTCTGGACATGTTTCAGCACCTCCAGATCCTTCTTGTAATAGGGGCTCCAGAATTGGAGGCAGTACTCCAGGTGGGGTCTCACCAGAGTGGAGTAGAGGGAATCACCTCCCTTGACCTTCTGGCTATGCTTCTCTTGATGCAGCCCAGGATGTGATTTGCTTTCTGGGCTGCAAGTGCACACTGGTGGTTCACGTTGAGCTTCTCATCCACTAGCACCCCCAAGTCCTTTTCTTCAGGGCTGCTTTCCAGCCAGACATGGCCCAGCCTATGCTGGTGCTTGAGAGTGCCCCAACCCAGATGCAGGACCCTGCACTCAGTCTTGTTGAACCTCATGAGGTTGGCTTGTGCCCACCTCTCCAGCCTGTCAAGTCCCTCTGGATGGCCTCCCTTCCCTCCAGTGTGTCTGCTGCACCACACAGCTCGGTGTCATCAGAAAACCTGCTGATGGTGCACTCAATGGCACTGTCCATGTCACCAACAAAGATGTTAAACAAGACTGGTCCCAGTCCTGATCCCTGAGGGACTCCACTTGTCACTGACCTCCACTGGTACATGGACCCATTGACAGCCACTCTTTGGGTGTGGCCATCAAGCCAGTTCTTTATCCTGTAAATTGTCCATCCATCAAACCCATTCTGCGCCATTCTGGAGACCAGGATGTGGTGTGGGACAGTGTCAAAGGCTTTACTCAGGTCCAGGTAAATGATGTCAGTTGCTTGGCCTTCATCTATTAATGTTGTGACCTTGTCATAGAAGGCCACCAGGTTTGTCAGGCAGGATTTACCCTTGATGAAGCCATGCTGATTGTGCCAAATCATCTCTTTGTTATTCTTCTGCCTCAGCAGTGCCTCCAGGATGATCTGCTCCATGATCTTACTGGCCACAGAGGTGAGACTGACTGGCTTCTAGTTCCCTGGGTCATCCTTCTTTCCCTTTTTGAAAATGGGGGTTATGATTCCCCTTTTCCAGTCAGTGGGAACCTCCCCAGACTGCCAGGACTTTTGGAATGTGATAGAGAGATTTTAGCAACCTCATCCCCCAGTTCCCTCAGCACCTGTGGGTGTATCCCATTGGGTCCCATGGACTTGGACACTTTCAGGTTCTTCAGTTGGTCACAAACCTCATCTTCATTCACAATGGGCAGTTCCTTCTTCCAGTCCCTGCCATTATCTTCCATTATTCTGGGAGTGTGGCTGGAGCTCTTGCTCTTGCCATAAAGTGTGGTGGGTTAACACCCATTCTGAAAACAGGGTGGAGGTCTTGTGAGTGCTTTGTCCTCCCTGCAGGACGTTTTCCCCCTGGGAAACGGAGTTTGTTCCACTCACCCCTCCCTGTCCAGATAGCCTTCCCCATGTCACTTGTCACCAGCTCACCTGTTTCCTTTCTGAGGGGGCCCACACCTTCCCTAGTCTTCTTTTGACCATTACTATACCTATAGAAATTTTAACTGTTCCCCTTGATCTCCCTGGCTAGATTTAATCCTAACTGAGCTTGCTCTTTTCTAATCAGGTCCCTTGATGCTCAGGCAGCTTCCTTATATGCCCCCATTCCAGCTGTCCTTTCTTCCACTCCTTGTAGGGTTTCTTTTTGTCTGACAGCATGTCCAGGAGCTCCTTGCTCATACAAGCATGTCTCCTAGCATTCTTTCCTGCTTTCCTCTTTGTGGGTATACTTTGCCTCTGGGCATGGAGAAGGTGATCCTTGAACATTGACCAGATGTCCTGGGCCCCTCTTCCCTCTAGGGTTTTGTCCCATGCTACTTTGGCCAGCAGATCCCTGACATGATCAAAGTTGTATGCCTGCGTGTCCAGGGTTGTAGTCTTGGGATAGGTCCTCCTAGTTGCCCTGAGGATCTTAAATTCTGTGGCTTCATGGTCACTGCAGCCAAGGTTATCCCTGAGCCTCATATTGGCCACCAGCCCTTCCCTATTGGTGAGATCAAGGTCCAGCATAGCAGCTTTTCTCATTGGTTCTTCTACCATTTGGAGGAGGAAGTTGTCATCTCCACATTCCAGGAACATCCTGGAATGTTGGTACCTAGCTGTGTTGTCTCTCCAGCAGATGTCAGGGTGGTTGAAATTCCCCATGAGGACCACTGATTCTAGCTGGTCACTGATAGAGAGAACAACACCTCCTCCCTGCCTGTCCTTCCTGAAGAGCTTGCACCCATCCCTACCTTCCAGTCATGGGAATCATCGCACCAAGTGTCAGTAATAGCCAATATGTCACAGCACTCCAGCAGTGCAGTGCCCCTTAATTCATCCTGTTTGTTGCCCAAGCTGTGCATTTGCATAGAGGCACTTCAGCTGGGCTGGCTGTGTCACCCTCTTAGGTGAATCCCCCTTGATTCCTTTGGGGTGTCTGAGTGCTTCCTCCTTGGCTTGCCTCAGGGCAACAAATGGAGAGCCCTTGCTAGCATCCATCCCTCTGACTCTGGTGAGCTGCCCCAATGTTTGTCACATGCAAGCATGAGACTAACAACCCCTTCCCTCTCTGAACCTAATTTAAAGCCCTATCAAGGAGCCCTGCCAACTTCTGCCCTAGAATCCTTTTGCCCTTCTGGGAAAGGTGCATCCCATTGGTTGCTTGCAGCTCTGGTGCCCTGTGAACTGAACTGTGATCATAAAATCCAAACCCCTGTCAATGACACCAGTCCTGGAGCCATGAATTGACCTGTTGCCTCTTCCTAAATGTTCCCTCATTCATCATCGATGTCAGAGGGATGGAGGAGAACACAACTTGAGCTCCTGATCTCTATCCATAAGGATGCCCATCTACCCACACATAATTTTGTCATAGGTCATGCTGCAGCATCTCATTATTGGAGCAGAGGGTGACTGACTGAAGGAGCTCAGCTGCTGTCTGCAAAACTAAGTATTTCACTGTTCAACCCATTCTTTAGGTCACCAATGAAAGTGTTGAATAAAAATTATTCTGATGCTTTCCTCCGTGGGTTGCCATCACTGACTCTTGTCCATCCAGAAGCGTGACATTTGGCCATGCTCGTTCTCTTTATCCTTTAAAGGGCTGTCAATCCACAGAAGGGCATTTCCTCCCATTCCTGGCAATATAGCTTCTTTAATAATCTTTGTTGTGAAATCCTTGTAAATGTTTCATGAATCCTCAAGTGTAAAGTGTTCACAGGATTTCCTGTGTTCATAAAATTCACAACACCCTTTAAAAGACAGCTAAGCATGGCAGGGCTGCCTACACCCACCCCAGCCCACCTCCCTCTCCTACCCACAGTGTGGGGCTCCGCAGCTCACAGGAAAGGCTCTGCCCAACATGATGGCATTCAACAAGTCCAAGAGCCAGGTGCTGCACTTTGTCCACAGCAACCCCATGCAGTGCTACAGGCTGGGGTCAGAGTGGCTGGAGAACTGCCAAACAGAGAGGGATCTGGGGGTGATGACTGACAGCTGCCTAAACATGAGCCAGCAGTGTGCCCAGGTGGCCAGGAAGGCCAATGGCATCCTGGTCTGCATTAGGAATAGTGTGGCCAGCAGGAGCAGGGAAGTCATTGTGTCCCTGTACTCTGCATTGGTTAGGCCACACCTTGAGTACTGTGTCCAGTTCTGGGCCCCTCAGTTTAAGAAGGACATTGAGACTCTTGAACGTGTCCAGAGAAGGGCAACAAGGCTGGGGAGAGGCCTTGAGCACAAGCCCTATGAGGAGAGGCTGAGGGAGCTGGGATTGTTTAGCCTGGAGAAGAGGAGGCTCAGGGGTGACCTCATTGCCCTCTACAACTACCTGAAGGGTGGTTGTAGCCAGGAAGGGGTTGGTCTCTTCACCCAGCAACCAGCACCAGAAGAAGGGGATACAGTCTCAAGCTGCACCAGGGGAAGTTTATGCTCGAGGTGAGGAGAAAGTTCTTCACTGAGAGTTGTTTGTCATTGGAATGTGCTGCCCAGGGAAGTGGTGGTGTCACCATCCCTGGAGGTGTTCAAGAGGGGATTGGGTGTGGCACTTGGTGCCATGGTCTAGTCCTGAGGTCTGTGGTGACAGGTTAGACTCAATGATCTTTAAGGTCTCTTCCAACCTTGGTGATACTGTGATACTGTGGGACCTGTACCACAAAACCAGGGTCAGAAATAAAACACCTCCCAGCCAAATCAGCCTCTGGCAACCTGAGTTGTGTTGAGGTTAAGCTGTGGATAAATCCTTTCTGCCTGTTCTGTGGGTGGCCCCAGGCATCTTCTAGGAGGCACAGCAGCTATTTGGTCTTTTTTTGGTGCTGCTCAGAAGGTGTTTCTGCAAAGGCATGGAAGCCTCTCCTGAAGATGCCTGGGCAAACAGAAAGCACAGGCTGGGGTTTCCTGTGGGCATTGTCCCATATCCCATGTGAAGGAGCTGTGATAGATGGTGAGCACTCCATGATGAAGACCCATCCAGGAAATGCTGATCAATGCTTTCATTTTGAGGCTCTAATTTAATCTGGTTTTTTTTTCTACTTCACCCAGTATTATGGGCGTGCCAGTGTAATTTAATTTTCTTTTTCCCATTAGCACAGAGCAGAAGATTTTCAGAAGACTGTTTGCAAGACTTTCTAACCTATTCACTCAGTGTTTACCCAGCACAAGAAACACGTTTTCTTTAAAGCTCCTGAACATCCCTTGGGCACAGTTCAAAGACACCTAAGGTGTCTGTGATGCTATTCCTAGAATCTTTTTTTCTTTCTGCCTGATAAAATCTTGTTCATTCCTGGAAATACAGTTTCTCTCCTAATCAAACAGTTTTTCTTATAGTCACTGTCTTCATGACCAGGTGATTCTCTTTGGCAGGCGATTCAGCCCTTCCTTACTGCCTCCAGAGATTCCAAGTGAGGAAACTGCTTTGTGCATCACCACTACAATAACCTGGATGTCCACCAAACTCAGTATGCTGTAAGTGTAGCAGGTCTGAAACTTGAAAAGAACAAGATCTATGCTCCCAGTGGTCAGCCAGGAGATATCAAGGAGGTACCATGAATCACCAGGTCACCTCTCTTCTTCCCTCTTTTGATCTGAGAAGATGAAAGGAAACATGGAAATAAATTTGTCAAGCAATGGTGTATGAATTCTGCAAGCCTTGCAGATAATTTTTATTCTCACCATGGTTAATTCAGCTGAGGAAAAACACCTGAACTCACAAGTGAAGCTTACCCAATGTGTTGTCATTACCCCAAATGCTGACTTTGATGACACCAGAGATCTACCTGCAGTCCAAGAGGAATTTTCTTGTGTTATCCCATTGCTTTACATTTGGTAGGCTTTAAACATGTACTTTTTCAGAATAGCAGATTTTATTCTGCTTTGCAAAGAACTCGTGGCAGTGTCTGTTCTTACTTGTCCTTGCTGCTATGGAGGTTTCTGTTGCTTGTGGAAGCATAACCAAAAGAGATCATCACATCCTTAATGATCACTTATGATCACCTTATTACTGACAATGGAAAAATGCACTTGAAGTATAATAAACTAGTGTATATTTATCAAATTCATTAGAAGGTTGTTGAGAAAGCCTTGCTACTTTTGCTTCAAAATCAAGGGTACTTACTGACAAATGTGATGTTCTATGAGGTAAAATCTAGATATATTTCTGAGAGGTTTAGGCTTTTACTAGAGGGCTGGTGACTTAGAGTCACCACAGAGCTAGTTCCAGTTGGACCCACAACTGAGCAAACCATTTTTCTAAAGATGGAGGAGATGAGTGCGCTTCTGAGAGCTGTTTTCCATGTGGACGTCAATTCTGTGATGTGCCCGATTTTGTAGTAAGAGCAGTGGCATGTTGTGCACAAGCAAACACATCCGCAGCAAGAGGGAACGTCTGTAAACTGCAGAAGACTAAAATCTCTGTGAAATATGTTATTGCAATGAGGTCTTCACCCTCCAAAGAAAGGTGAGCAGCGAAGCAAAAACGTTTGAAGAGTTGATTGTGCATCTCCAAAGTGCTCTTGAAAGCTTTTATTCTCCCCATTTTCAGGTCCAAACAGATTTTAACAATATTTATTTATTAATGTGGGGGGGAGGGGACAGTCTATTTAGAAACCATTTATAAGCATTTAACAGGTAGTTTGTTAGCTCTGTTTAGTCTCTGACTATTCTTAGGGCTGAAACTGCTTATATACCTTGTATAAGCACCACAGTATTAGATCTGATGTTTCAAAGTAGTTTCCTTGATTGGGAACTGAATTCTGTGTGTGCAAAGTCCTTAGTCATGAAAGTTTTGCTAATGATCCCATGATGCACTGCCAATGAATGTGCGTTAATCAAATTGATACTTGACCAGTGCACATAGACAGTCAGTGGACTCTGAAAACTCAGCCTGCTTCTTGTAGAAGTATGACTCCCTTAGCAGCACCCAGGTCACATATTAATAGGAAGTATTGGGAGGAAATCCTATCTGATGGAGGCTACAGTTATTTTGGTTGTATTAAGAAACACACGTATGTGTGATTGCAGAGAAAATTCTGTCTGGTTTAAATGATGCTGAAATTCAGTCGTTTCATGGAAGGTGTGATACAAAACAGAAGAATGAGGCAGTCACAGTAAATAGGGAACAAAAAAACCAAAGACAATAGTAGGGCTTTTGCAAAGAGCTGCAGAAGTAGCTTTTAAACTGTCTTCACTGAACTGAAAACAAAGCAATATCCCTAGAAGTGTACATGTGTAAAATTTGTTTGGAAATTTTCAGCAAGCCATTCAACAGCCATTCCATATTACAAATCTATAAATATTCAATTATGTTCAGACTGGTGACTCTTTCACACAATCCTAAATGTTACTGCGTGTGCCACAGAAGATTTCCCTACACACGTGTGACTCACTGGCTTTGGCAGGGGTGTTGGACCTGATGATCTCTGGAGGCTCCTTCCAACCTCTAATGTACTGTGATGCTTGATACTTGTGAAGTGGCAAAAAACAGGGAACAGTATGGGCTACAAGGATTGTTCTTGGGGGCTGACATCTGATGGCACTTAAATTAAGCATTTGGGAAGTCTTGGTTGAGGCTGCCCTTCACTGACACATGGTGGTGCCAGTGTTGGGCAGCCCATGGAAAGGGCAAATGTGCTTTTGTCTGTGTCACCTCTGAACCTCACTGAGTTTTAACCCTTCCACTCCAGCTTAGAAGCACCTTCATCTGGGGTAATGTGGGAATGAACCAAGTCAAGATGACTGATTTCTGTCCATATGGAGGGCTGCTGGTTGCACATTCTTTCCCTTCAGCTATTTAAACAATAAAATGTAAGATATCCTTCATTGGCCTAAAAACCAGATCAGAGCCAGGACTTCAACTATTCAAATAACAGGAAAAGATGTCCCTAAAGTCTTCTGTCAGAGAAGGACAACAATTTAGCTCAACTGTTTTGTGTATGATTACAGTAAGTGCAGTACCCTGTCGTGCTGTATTCATGAGCCTGTCTACAGAACTGAGTTTTACAAGGCCGAGCACAAGTGACATCCATTTGAAAATTCATACCCAAATGTTCCCTGTTTCCAGTTCCAGACTCATGATTAGTTAATAACCTCTTCTAAAGTTTGCTGTTTAGGCATAGAAAGGAAGCCAGACCCTGTGACTACTGTAATCAGTCACATCATGGGAAATGAACGGCTTGACATAAACTCATCTTGCATCCTTAAAGCGGAACTGAATTTGTCCAGAGCCCTGATGTCCCAAGTCAGAGACACAGAGCATGACAGTCTCACTCCCTTCATCCTGAATACTGACATCATCCAGGCTGAACAGAGTGGAAAGGCCTCCTGAAATTAAATGTAAGGAAGGTAGTGCAACTGATGATGGAGATCTGCTGTTATACAAGAGGTAGGCACCTGCTATACTCTCCAACTACTGAGAGCTTGTGGCAGTTTGGCCCTGGGCTGGAGGCCAGATGCCTACCAAAGCTACTCTATCACTCCACCTCTTAAATGGACAGGGGGAGAGGGGGGAAAATATAACAAATGCCAGTAATAAGATAGAAAATAAGACAGAAGCAATTTTAATAACAATAATAAGGGGGTTGGGGGGACGGAAACAGACCATGCAGAAGCAAAAGCAGAGAGAGAGGTCTTAGTCTCTACTTCCCATCAGCAGGATGATGATCAGTCTCAGGAAGCAGGGTGGTTGCTTAGGAGGATAGACACCATGGATGAACCCCCACTTCCTTCTTTCACTTCATTCTTATACCTGAGCTGATGTCATATGGTATGGAATACCTCTTTGGCCAGTCTAGGTCAGCTAGCCTGTCTGTGTCCCCTCTCAAGATCTTACCCACCCCTCAGTGTATTCTTGGGGCAGGGAAATATTGAAAGGACACAGCCTGGATACTTATTCAACAGTAGCCAAAACACTGCTGTGTTATCAACAACTGCTGCAAAACACAGCACTAGAAAGATGCTGTGAGGACGATTAACTCCAGTTCAGCCAAACCAAATACACAGCTGAAGGAAAAGACATCTTGAATTGCTGGAGGCTAAGCTAAACTTGCAACTCCCCAGGAAAGTCTCAGCCCACAGGAAGGTTTGCGATGTGACTTACAATACAAAAATGAACCTTAAAAACAAAACACTGTCCTGGCTTTAACAAGAGGGTTTGCTGTTGCATGTTGGGCAGTGTTATAACAGCGTGCAGTTGCTTTGACCTAGTTTTAGATTAAAAAAAATAAAAATCTGTACTTTCTCACCTATTTCGTCCGAAGTTTAAATAGAGAAGGCAAGTATGAAAGGAGCATGCCTTTGAAAAGGAGCAGACAGCATGAATGTCACTTTGGTATGGTCCCAGTCTTTGCATTGATCTACAGTTACTTCACCTTCAGGGTTATCATTCAGGCATGGTTTGCACTGTGAGCATGGGGTAATTACAGAGGCTTTGATTTTACTTAATGAGAGAGGTGCAAAAACTGTCTGAAGACCAGAATTATTTTTGGTCTATTAACAGTTTTGTTTATTCTCTGAAGAGATTGAAAATAATTCCTTTTGCACAGTGTAGTCCTGTAAATTTTCATTCCATCCTGGATGTTCCCAAATGGTTCCCACCTAGCTTACAGAAAGTTGCCTTCTTTTCACTCTTCTCTTTTCAGTCTTTCCTCTTTCATATTGCAGCCAAGACACGTGATGATGAGTCAGGCTGCTTTATGATACAGGTCCTTTTGATGCTCCATCATTTGAAACTTTGATCTGCACTGCAGAATTGTAACTTCTTTCCTTCCTCCCCCTCCCTACCCCCCCACCCCCAATTCTTTTTTTTAACAAAACCAACCAACAAAAAAAAAAAACAACAAATAAAAGCCCAAACAAAAGAAAGCAATCAAACAAAGGAAACTCCTCAGGCTTAGGACAGTGAAGTCAAGTTACACACAGACTTCCAGTCTCATGTTTGGTCTCAGGCCCTCTTTCAGGGTCAGCCAGTCACTGGGGTGATACAAATACAGAAAGCGTGGGACCTCCAGGGAAGCAGGATTTGATGGCAATCTGGACTGCAGAGCATTTGTACGTATGGGACAGAGCACAGGCAAGAGACTTTTAGGTTGCTCTGTCTTTTAGGCACAGTGTTTACCATCACTTGAATCTTCAGGTGAAAAAGAATATACTTTTTTTTTCCTTTGAAATGTTTTCTTGTTTGCACAGCTATGTTAATTGCAGTAAAAACCAAAACCAAAACACCACAAAACATAAAACTTGCACAATGTCTGAAATAGATCTAGAAAAGTTGTTCAGTGACGGAAACAGAAAATGCTTCAGCTGACCTAGGTCAAAATTTGTGGTGACTTCTGGCTTGAAAATTCTGCAGTATCACTAAAATTTTGAGAGACTGGAGGATTTACTCCCTGTCCTGCTGTCCTATTCACCTAAGATCAGAAGTGGCTCTGAAATCATGTGGTGTGATATACCCAGAGTCTCCTCCTCCAGTGAATGGGATGCAGAATCCACACAGTGTGACTTGCAAGCATTCCCCTTATCTCTGCAGGGACCATGAACAATGTCAGCACAGAGACAAAGAAGAGAAAGTGTGTCATGTTTACCTGTTTCCACAGCACCTCAGCACAGAACCTAATATGAAGCCTTTTGATACATATAAAACTATATTTGATAGCAGGGAGGCACAGAACTACCTTTCACTAGACAGAAGAGAAGCTTATTGAAATTTCAGTCTTCTTTTTTCTGGTTTACCACAGGTGACAAGATTTGTGTTACGTGGGAATGATGCCAACAAGCAATGCTCCTTTGTTTGGCAGATAACTCCATGTGGGAAGTGGGTTTTGCCTACACCCTGTTCACCACTGGCAAAACAACAAGCTGTTTGTTTAACAAGACTGAAACCATGTCTGTTTCCCTGCCCAAAAATATCTCTCCCAACTTATCTTGTGACTGAGGTCAGCCTTTGATAACTGTATCCTTGTCTGTGCTCTGCTGCAGCATGAAAGAGCAGGCAGGGAGGAAGATTTGCTTTTTATTCCCAAGCTTCACACTAGGCTGCCTGTAGCTTGTGAAAAGCAAGAAGTCTGTTATGTGTCCCTAAACCCCATGATGAAATTCTGCAGGTACTCCTATCTACTTAAGGCCCCACTTACTTTCAATCATCACTGTCACTGACTTCAATGAAAAAACCAACACGGGAAACCTTCAGCGGTCGCTGTTTAACAGCGGGAGTACCATAATGGTATTATAAACACAGTATCAAATGAGGCATCAGCAACATGCATGGGCTGCTTTAGCTGATTATTTTCCACGAAGTTTCACTTTTGAATTTTTTCATAGGCTCTTTTACAGTTAGAAAACAGCAAATAACTTCTGCATACATACTGTAGAGAAGTAGAAACATTCTTTCCTTTTGAATCATAAACATCTAAGTAGAGTACACATATGGATAGAGCTCCCTAATAGAATTCTTCCACTGAGTTATGGAAGTGGTAATATTTGTACAGTTCTGCAGCTAATAGAACTTGAATAGAGATAATGGTTTTATTTGTTTGTTTCATGTTGCAATAGCAGTTAGAATAAGTTAGTGCATGGAACTTGTCTCCAGAGTAAAGTAAAGTAAAGTAAAGTAAAGTAAAGTAAAGTAAAGTAAAGTACACAGAGAGAGTGATTACCCATTGGAATGTGCTGCCCAGGGAGGTGGTGGAGTCACCATCACTGGAGATGTTTAGGAGGAGACTTGACAGGGTGCTTGGTTGCATGGTTTAGTTGATTAGGTGGTGTTGGATGATGGTTGGATGCAATGGTCTTGAAGGTCTCTTCCAACCTAGAGTATCCTATCCTATCCTATCCTATCCTATCCTATCCTATCCTATCCTATCCTATCCTATCCTATCCTATCCTATCCTATCCCATCCCATCCTATCCTATCCTATCCTATCCCATCCTAATCATATTGCAGGTCATGGTGGTATACTTTGCTTAACTGCAGAAAGTTTGCAAACTTAAAGCAAGATTTTAAGTAACTTAGAGCAGTATTGTAAGTCTTTGGAAGCTTAACAACAACTTGAAAGACTACTGAAGATTTGGATCCCCCATATTTCTTACCTTTAGTATCATATACAGACATCTAATATAATGGAAGGTGTATGTTTCTATGCCTTTGAGATACTCACCAAAGGCAGTGCCTGGTATGCTTTATTAGACCCTAAATTTTTATTGGAATTTGAATATATCTGGTGGAGAAAAGACATCTTGAAACTGAATCAAAAAACATAAGTAGTGTCTACCCATAATAGGAACTGAGGATTCTCCTAAACAAGACATCTCTTGGCATGTAGCATAAAAGGTGGTAGCTGGAGATGTCTTTGCCTCAATTAGCTTTTTCTAGTTGCAGCTACATAGGAAATAATTGCAACAGAGATGCTCTGACATACCTTAAACTCCTCATTCACTTTGTGCATGATGTTAAATGGCAGCTGTGTTCTGCTCAATATGAAAGAAGTAGGATTGCAATCCACCACAGGCATAAATTGGCCTGGATCCCATGACTCTCACAGTGGTACTGGGAAATTGCAGTCCTTGGGACCTACACAGGTGATTTTTTATTTTGGATGTGATTTAATTGCCATTTTAATTAGTGATTTCACATTGTCTGAAAGACTGGAACAGTGCTGTACTCTCTTCAGTGCTTGATATCATGAAGTGCATGACAGTTCCTTTCCTATTAATAGTATAGATGCTAATCTTTTGCTAACTAGTACAGTATATTCATGCAATATGTTTACTATACTGTATGAATTAGTTTGGTCCAGCTTCTGATGTATGAATTTCTTGTATTATATAATACTTACTCAGTCAAAGCTGGAAGTTTTTCTTAGGAGATGGGATCTATCAAAAAAAGGCAAGTCTATTTCTGGAATTTAAAGGGAGATCTAGAGCTCAGGTCATTCCTTTTAATTTCAGACAAAGCAAGTACTGTCTTTTATTAAGCCTTTTCTGCTTCCTTTTTCAACCAGCATTTCTTTTTGTGTGTTAACTATTGAAAAAGCAACTTTTAATTTTGCACAAGTAGAAATTTATCAGAGGTTATTTGAAGATTTCTTCTCCAAATCTGCTCCAAAAAGACTGTTGAAAATTAGATGAGGGCCTCAGGGCTTGGTCCTTCATTTCTTAATGCACTAGAAATTATTAGAAGCACATCTTTCTCTGGATGAAAATTAATGTTTCACCCCCACCCTATTACTATTCACAGACAGTTTGGTAGAGTACATGTTGGATTTCTGTCCAGAAGAGCACATGCCTTTATTTTTTTAGTAAATTCTCCTAGGGAGCATTTCACAGGACACCGACCTGAATTTTATTGTTCCTGACAGTAATGTCAGAATAAGCAAATGAAGAAGTCATCTACAAGACATACTACCATCATAACACAGCAGTTTTCAACATGTAGACTGATGCTTTCCCCGTATTTAGAATCATAAAGTTGTTAGGATTGGAAGGGACTTCAAGGATCATCTAGTTCCAAGCCCCCTGCCATGGGCAGGGACACCTCACACTAGATCAGGTTGCTCAGAGCCACATCCAGCCTGGACTTAAAAACCTACATGGATGGGGCTTCCACCACCTCCCTGGGCAACCCGTTCCAGTGTCTCACCACCCTCAAGACGAAGAATTTCCTCCTAACATCCAATCCGAATCTACCCATTTCTATTTTTCTTCCATTCCCCCTAGTTCTATCATTTCCTGACACCCTAAAAAGTCCCTCACCAGCTTTCTTAAAATACTGGAAGGCCACAATAAGGTTTCCTCAGAGCCTTCTCTTCTGCAGACTGAATAGCCCAAACTCCATCAGTCTGTCCTCATAGGAGAGGAACTCCAGCCCTCTGATCACCCTCATGGCCCTTCTCTAGTGGATGAAGGACAAGTTGAGAGTTGGTGGGTGTGAATGAAGGGGCCAGCGAGCATGGGTGATACTGCTGTGGGTGTCTATTACAGGCCATCTGATCGGGGTGACAAAGCTGAAGAGGCCTTCTGCAGGCAGCTAGTGGCAGCCTCGCAATTACAGTCCTTGGTTATCATGGGGGATTTCAAGTGCACAGTTATTTGCTGGAAGGCCTTTTATCCCTATGTTGCTCTTCGTTGCCCACCTGGGGAGGGTGGCTCATAAGGGTGTTACCATGGCAGGGTGGATCGTGTACTGCTCATGTTACGGTGCAGGCACCTTAGGACCCCGTTTTGTCTGAGTCATGCTTGGGGTTCCTGCACACAGCATTAGGATCACGAGACAGTGAGCATCCCAGTACTCAAGGTGACCACCGCTTCACCTATGTTTGTGCAGGCTCAGCTGTATTGGAAGGCAGTGGGCAACTGCCTTGAATTGACACAGGTGTAAGCACTCAACTGATGTCTGAAATGCAGTGTTTTGTCCCATGAACAGACTTTTTTGTTTACTTGAATACAAAGAAAAGGGAGCAGAGATGATTTCTGTTTGAGATGAAACTCTGTGGCAATGAAGCTTCCACATCAGTGGGAAATGCAACCCCCCTTGCTAGGGAGGACTTTCTGAAGGACAGCCTTAAAGCAAACACATCTTTCCTGCACAGCTGGCCTACTTGGACAGGGTGGGTGTGTAAACTGGATTTGAGTGGGGGTTTCTTCATTATCATGAAAGGAAAGAAATTTTCATCATAACTGTGAAGCTCAACTATGCTGATAGAGGGAGTGAGAGGAATCTATTGTCCTTGTAGAAAGTGAATAGTAAGCACTGCTGGCAGCTGCAACCCACAGTGACAACACTCAGCATCACTGATGGATCAGCTTTGCATGTCTCATATTGCATGCTCCAAACCTGCAGCACGTAAATTTCAACTGCCAGCTCCAGTGACCCTGCAGTTACACTATTTCAAGTATTTTTTCAGAGTTACTCTTTATATACTGGAGACATCTTCTCCACCTCCTGTAGGTCTTCACTTTACAGTCTCTCCAGCATTCCCTTGCTGCTTCCATAGTACCAGGTCTAAATTAATTCCTATTTCATCTAGTGAAAAGCTGTTCCTTGAGCACCCCTCTGTTTCTCCCTGCTTCTGCTGCACAGTCTTGGGTCACAGCAAGACACTATTTTTTTGCTGTGGAAGGAAGTTAAAGGCATTGCCCTCTTTACGCAGTGAGTCTAGGACTGCATGTTGTGAGTCTGAATCTACATTTGGGATGCTTTGCAGACAGTACTCCTCATATATGGCAATTGCAAGTAAGAAAAAGGTCTGTAGGGAATTGCTAAAATTCTTAGAAGTGTGGATGCGTCCACAGGAGTGGATGCATTAATAGGTTTGTGCATAGTGCTATCTGCACGTGAAAGCCACACAGGTTTAGGGACCAAAGCCTGCTCTGGCTTGGTGAGTTTGGGAGAAGCAGCACTTTGGACACACTGCAGGACTTTGCACAAGCTGCACCTGAGAAACGGTTTTGCTACCTGCGGTAAGCAGCACAGTGCTGTGACCACTTAGGTAAAAAGACACAAACTAAGCCATTTGTGTGTGTCTCTGCAAAATGCACTATGCACTGGACTTGCTTTTCTGAAATTACAAGCTGCTCTTTCATCAATTGTCCTACTGACATCTCCTGCTAGAAGCAATTCACTGCCTCCACTCTCAGTTGATCTAATAGGCACAGGTACAGTAATGATCTCGTTTATATGGGGATATTTTTTTCTGCATTTGACAAGACAGTGGCACTAGAGAACTGAATATTGCCTCTAAATTTAGTACAAGGACCCAGACTACTAATGCATTACAGGTCTTTGAACAGACACAAGTCTTGTAATAGCAAGACTCATGCCAAACTGAAGCTGTTGTTGAAACACAGCAACGAAGTGTAACAAATATCCCCATTTACCGGAAAACTCAAAGCCACTGTCTTGCATTCTTCCTGTTAGAGGTAAATGCAGAAATTCACAAGGAAAAACACACTGTCCAAGTGTATCTAACATGCTGTGGAACTGCTTTGTGTACTGTTTCAAATTTGTGAATGTAGAAACATGAGACTGGAGAGACATAAAAATATCTTTTTTTCCATTGATAAAATACACCCTGAGGTGCTTCTTCCTCACAGCATGGTGGGTCATCCTTGACCTCCAGCCAAGGTCAGGCTCCCCGTTTGCTACTGCTGTGAAACACATAGTAAATAATTGCATCTGTTCTGATAAATTTACAGTGTAAATAAACAAGGTCAGTAAACGATTTTGAGTGAGAGCATAATTTTACGGCTCACTATTTGAGGTGCAGAGGAATTACGTTACTTGCCAAGGTCACATCAGAAGTCATCTGGAAGGCAAAGACTTACTGCAGCTCTCAGAGGTACACATCCAGAGCCTCTAGGAAGCACCCAAAGAGGGCAACTGCCACGTTTTGCTACACCTGCACTCTCTACTTGTACATGTAGAAACTGTTTATCAAGCACATAATTTCATAAGTACTGTGAACAGCATAGGTTGGGTCGTAGTGGGTTATCGTGGAATTTTCTTACATTTGTTTTCTGAACTACAGCTTTCAAAGCCCAGAGACTATGAGCAATGTAAAATAAAATTTTATTTCTGTAGGTATTGCTGAATCTCAAGATCTCCTTACAGTCTTGATGACTCTTGTTGGCAGTCCAAAGCCAGGCCCTTGCAGGTTAGCAGGAGACTGCCCTACAGAATAAACCACGGCACCAAGCACCCCATCCAGTCTCTTCCTAGACACCTTCAGTGATGGTGATTCCACCATCCCCCTGGGCAGCACATTCCAATGGTCAATCACTCTTTCTATGAAGAACTTCTTCCTAACATCTAACCTCCCCTGGCACAGCTTGAGACTGTGTCCTCTTGTTCTGGCTGCCAGGGAGAAGAGACGAACACCCACCTGGCTATTACTTCCTTTCAGGTAGCTGTAGAGAGAAATAAGGTCTCCCCTGAGCCTCCTCTTCTCCAGGCTAAGCAACCCCAGCTCCTTCAGCCTCTCTTCATAGGGCTTGTGCTCCAAACCCCTCACCAGCTTTGTTGCCCTTCTCTGGACACATTCCATCAACATCTTTCCTAATCTGAGGGGCCCAGAACTGGACACAGGACTCAAGGTGTGGCCTAATCAGTGCTGAGTACAGGGGCACAATGACTTTCCTGCTCCTGATGGCCCCACTGCTCCTGATAGAGACCAGGATACCATTGGCCTTCTTGGCCACCTGGGCACACTGCTGGCTCATGTTCAGCCTACTATCAACCTATACCCCCCAGGTCCCTGTCTGCCTGGCTGATCTCCAGCCACTCTGACTCCAGCCTGTAGCACTGCATGAGGTTATTGTGGCCAATGTGCAGCACCCAGCACTTGGACTTGTTGAATGCCATCATGTTGGACTCTGCCCATCTGTGCAGCCTGTCAAGGCCACTCTGGAGAGCCCTTCTACACTTCAACAGATCAACTCCTGCTCCCAGGATGATGGACTCAATCCACTCATCCAGATAATCAATAAAGATATTGAACAGGATTGGACCCAGCACTGATCCCTGGGGGACACCACTAGTGACTGGCCACCAGCTGGATGTGGCACCATTCACCATCGCTCTCTGGGCTCAGCCTTCCAGCCAGTTCCTAACCCAACTGCTGTCCAAGCCATGGGCTGACAGCTTGGCCAGGAGTTTGCTATGGGGGACAGTGTCAAAGGCCTTGCTGAAGTCCAGGTAGACTATATCCACAGCCTCCCCACATCCACCAGTTGGGTCACCTGATCCTGGAAGGAGATCAGGTTGGTCAGGCAGGACCTGCCCTTCCTAAATCCATGCTGGCTGGACCTGATCCCTAGGCCATCCTGTAAGTGCTGTGTGATTGCACTCAAGATGATCTGCTCCATAATCTTTCCTGGCACTGAGGTCAGGCTGACAGGCCTGTAGTTTCCAGGCTCCTCCTTCTGGCCCTTCTCGTGGATAGGCATCACATTGGCCAGTTTCCAGTCACAGAACTGATGAGTCACCTAAATCTACAAAGCGTGCATGGCCATCCATCCCTTGCTGACACATATGCCACCTTCTGAGTGTGGAACAATATTTTTTCAGTTTACTGGGGGTAAATGAAAGATAGAAATTACTCACTTCTTTCTACAGTGCACATGTTGTGTTCCTTCCAAGACAGCTCTGTTCACTCACAATAGCAATTTCTCATTCCTGCTTTCTTTCACACCAGTTGTGCTGTCTGGATGCTGGGAGAGTAATTTCTGCTGCATCATCTTTAGGTTTGCTTAGTGAACACATCTGTTGCTTTGCTTACCCTTGTACCTCTCCTTGGCCACTCCTAGGATTACCACCTGGTGACAGAGGCCTCATTTTTGTACATACACTCAATAATTTCTTTTATAAACTTGAGAGTTTTGTTCTTACCTAAACATCACATAAAGTTGTAATGTGAAACAGTGGATGGTGAGTTTGAGTAAGTGCTGCTTGAGTGATGCTCAGCTTATGGGAGACTTCCGGGGCCCTGTCCCAAGACACTGGTTATACATGTTGAGAAACTTTCCATGGAAACATTTGCGTTTGGTGTGAAAGACTTTCTCAAGCATTTCCAAGGCACCATGCCTGCAAAATCAATCTATGAGGCTAATAACCCTCTCCTCTCCCTGCAGACTTAACTGCCACAGATGAATCTGCACAGTAACAGTGCAGCAACACTTGGACCAGTGATGGCTTGGAAATCTTTTCCGAAATAGCATAAACTCAAAGTCTACATGACTGTGCCTCCACTAAGGACATCAGTTTTCTGAGGAGTGGGGTGGGTTGCTAGCATAATTGCTTTTTCTTTCTCTCTTCTTGATGAATTCTCTTTAAAATGTTCAATAAGTGAGGCTGATAGCAATCTTTCTTGCTCACCATTATGCTATCAGTCAATGTAATTATCTACAAAAGGAATGGAATCAATACCTTTTCTCCATCATGTGTGGCTTAAAGAAAGAGGATAAACAATCTAAGTCCATCTGGCGTGGACACTGCTTCCATTTTTGATTCAGGATCATTACCTAGTGATGATCTGTAAGACAAATGTTTCAGGTGATAAGTCCAAATAACGGATCACTTCAAAGCCTGTGTTGCAGCTCATCTTGGCTCTGCAGAGGATTATATGACATGTGAGCAAGCTCCTTTGGATCCAAGATCAAGCTATCTTTTTTAAAACAGGTCTGTATTTCACATCCTTTTCCAATGTTGAAATGTAATTATTTCTTTCATCTGCATTTCTTCATTGTTACTGCCTTGGCATACCTGATTTTTTATTTTTTTTTTTCACCAACGTATGCAAGGAAGTATTTTACTTAACAGTATTAATAACATTAATTTATAATAGTATTCTAGAGACAGTAGGCATTTTCAAGCATCTATCAGGGACCACCTTTGATCTACAAAAGCTGCCAGGTTAAGGGAAGAAAGTCTGGTCTATGATTCCAGGCAAACCATGCCTTCACTCATTAGATGTAGTGTATGAGCTGGCACATTTCATGAGCTTATTCAGCCCTATAGAAATAGCTCTGTGTGTTGAACTATTTGTACCCATTCACATAGGCACATGAGTTAACACTACAAAAGTGTGCATTTCCAAGAGTCTTAAAATACACAATCAGAGAAATTACTGAAAACAATTCTGCATTTTAGTCTGGATTTAGTAAGGAAAGCATGAGTCTGGGAGAAGTTTACTAAAGATGAGTAGACTTCCTACTCCACCCACAAAAATGAGTGTATTTTGGTGACTTATATATGAAACATTCCAGTTTACGGGATAAGTATTAAAATATCCATCTTTTTGTCTCCTCAAAGATAATGAAAGATACTGCTGTCTGCTCCTGTAGATTGGCTTGGACAAAGATGCCAAACCAGTGAAAATACATGTGTCAGAAATGTATATATTACATAGGTTTATCAGAATTGCTAGGATTTTTCTGTTTAGATACCTAATGAACCATGTATTTTGTATCTCATAAGGCATATTTATGAAATGTGAAAGCTGGATTACACTCATGTACATCTATATGAATACATACAGAGAAGTAGGTAGACAGATGTGGTAAGACTGAATGACCAAAATGGCAAACTATTACAGAAATAACCAATGCACAACATGAAACAAAGTAAAAAAAAATCTATTTCAGACTGTGGAAGTTGAATGTTGTTTTGCTCTGGGTCTGTTTTTCCAAAGGTTAGCAAAGTTTTCATTACAAAGTGTGAGGAGCAATACATTTCCTAACATAATTTATTTTGAAACAATTTTTAGACTAAGCCTCCTATCCTCTGTCTCCACAATTTATCCTCTTCAGTATTGTACCTGCATGTTTGTTTTTTTAATAGCCTTTTAAGAACTAGAATACCTTCAGCAAGAGAAACCCACTAAGAGAAAGGTTATTTCTGAAGTACTAAAACAGTGTAACATTTCTGTTCAAAGCAACACATGACTCAATACATCAACTGTGAACTCAAAGTATGGTAAAAATAGTCTAAACAATAAAAAAAATTAAAAAGAGACTTCCAGGGATTAAGCCTATCCTTATCGAGTTAGATAGAAAACTTTGGTAACTGAAAAAGGAGCAGAATCAGGTCCAGTAAAACAAATCATGATGGTGTATGAAGGGAGTCTGTCTACTGATCATAGGTGAGAAATTTTTAGCCTGAAACGAGTTTTCTAGCCTGGAAAAGCTGACCCAAAAAATCCGTATGTTTAAAGAGTGATAACTTTTTGCAAGCAGACCAGTAAACCTTTTTTAAAAGATTGTTTGATAGGTCTTAGAATATAAAGTTAATTTAATTAATCAGATGCCAGCCTGATCTCATGAAGGATTTTACCTACATCAGATGTCACCTGGGCATTGGGCTGTGATGCTCTGCTGCACTCGGGAGGGGCAGACTGAATTATCCAGGGGCAGCGAGCACACAGTAAGAGGAAGGAAGAAACTGGAGGTCTTGATTCTTAATCCTAATTGAAATACTGAACATTATAATCACATTACCTGTTACTGCTAGCAGTGGTCACTGGAGGAGTAGAAGTGCCAATTCACATGTGATGTGCAAAATTCTGAGAATGAGAGAGGGAAACTCCCAGAGCATACACACAGTAGCACAACACAGTAAAAGGCATACACAAAGCTGATCATGTTATCCTAAGGTTTATAAGCAAAACTGGGAATGACTGAAGATGTGGTGCAAGACAGTTTTAAGATACAAATTAATTAATTATTGAAGACACATGCTAAAAGAAGACAGGATAACATCAAAAAGCTTCCAATTATTTACACTTTATTGCACTGAATCCATAATCAGTGTCATGCCTGGTGTCATACTGGGGCCGCGTAGAGAGAGCAACCATCAAAACAACACCATCAGCAATGTATCTCCCTTTAAATTTATGGTCATATAGATCCATTTCTGCACTTACAAGTGAGATGTCACATGAGAATGACTTACTGAACAGTCACCTGCTGGGAAAACAGCTTCATTTTCACTGATCTGAGTGTGCATAGGCAGGCATAGCAGCCAGCAAAAATGACATTATTCAGAAATATCCTTTATTATTAAAACAAAACAAAGGTGATGCAATCTTTTTCATTGTGAAACACAACACTCTTTATCTGCCATTTTATTTTTAAGTAGAATTTTAATAGCGTGTTGGGCATACTTCATTCCGTTGCATATGACTGTGACAAAATGTTTGCCTTTTTTTTTCTCCACTGATTGTTCTTGCATGCGCTCTCTCTCACACATGCACGCAAACACACTTTGAGGTAAACTCTGCATAGTGTGGCTGACACACCAGAAGGTTGTGCTGCAATTCAGAGAGATCTTGACAGGCTGGAGAGTTCAGCAGGGAGGAACCTCACAAAGTTCAACAAGAACAAGTGTAGAGCCCTGCACCTGGGAAGGAATAATTCCATGCACCAGTACAGGTTAGGGGTTGATCTGCTGGAAAGCAGCTTTGGGGAAAAGAACCTGGAAGTGCTGAAGGGCAAGAAGTTCACCATGAGCCAGCAATGTGCCCTTGTGGTCAAGAAGACCAATGGTATTCTGGAATACATTAAGAGGGGCGTTGCTAGCAGTTCATGGAGCTTCTCTTCCATCTCTACACTGCCTCAATGCGACTGGCCCTGAGTACTGTGTCCAGTTCTGGGCTCCCCAGTTCAAGAGCACAGCAGAGGGGCATGAGGATGATTAGGGAGCTGGAGCACCTCTCTTACAAGCAGAGGCTGAGAGATCTGAGGCTCTTGAACCTGAAAAAGAAAAAACTGAGAGGGCATCTTCCATATGCATATTAAATATGTAAAGAGTGAAGGTAATGAGGATGAGTCTGAGATCTTTTCAGTAGTGCCCAGTGATAGGACAAGAGGTAATATGGTAGAAGAGTACAAGCTAGAACACAGGAGGTTTCACTTGAGCTGAAGGAGAAACTTCTTTACTTTGAGAGTAATACAGGAGAGCACTAGAACAGAATGACCAGAGAGACTGTGGAGTCCACTTCTCTGGAGATTTAAAAAAACCTGCCTGGACATCTTTCTGTGCAACCTGATCTAGGCATACCTGTATTAGCAGAGGGATTGGACTAGATAATCTCCTGAGGTCCCTTCAAACCCCTGCTATGGTTCAGATCAGAGATAATTATTTTTTTTTTTCATTATAGGGAAATCAGAGCCTAGATGTGATATTTCAGTGCTTCTCTGGAGTCACAGTGTGTCAATTGTCTAATTGCTTCTTTGAGAAGCAAGCTTGCTTAGGTGAAAACCTGCCTAAAAGTCAACACATGCAGGTATTCCCACTCCAGTCCTTTGCTCCTTACTAGGTCCCAAAACCCAGCCCTTTCATCTGCTGAAAGTATCGTGGGGATGTAGTGGTTTGAGCCTTAACTGGGAGTTAAGTGCTCAGATAGGGGCAAGACTGAGAATCTCTCCCCCACTCCCCTTTCCTCCCTCCCAACAGAGAGGGAAAAAAAAAGGAAAGGGAAGGAGAAGATCCACCAAGCAATAATTTGGAGTTGGCCTGGAAGTAGAGAGGTGAAGAGTTTTCTTTAGACAATATAGATATAGATATAGATAGATATATATAGCAATAGCAGGTAAGGTTCACAGGGGCAAGGAACAAGGATGGATGGGAGGGGGCAAAATAAAGCATGAATACAAAATCAGTCTCTCTCTCTGAAGAGGTGTGGAGGCAGCAGGGAGAAGGATCAGGCCCGACCACAAGGCAGAGGAGCAGGAAGGCAGCTTCAGTAACTCTCGTGCAGGAGAGGAAGGAACCAAAAAGCCGAGTTAATGGCTAATGTCCTCCCTTTTATATCTTAGCTGGGCAGGGAGGGAAGAGTGGAACAGACTCAATTTCCCAGGGGGAAAACACTCTGCAGGGAGGGCAAAGCACTCACAAGCCCTCCATCCTGGTTTCAGAATGGGCGTTAACCCACCACAGGGAATCATGTGGTTTCACTGTCCTCATGGAGGAAGAGTATCCTGTGTCTCTTGCACCTTGGTACATCTCTCTCCAAAGACCTCAGGTGGGAGTGCTGCTTCCTTGATAAAACAAAAATTGAAGTTTCTAGTTACAAGTTTAGGAACAAAAATGTACTAGTAAAATAAAACTTAAATCACAGTTCTCTCTTAAATTTAAAATATGTTTGACAGGCTATTAATTATTGCTTGACAATGCATGGTGGGTCTGGAGACTATGGCCGTTTGATACAAACACACTGTTGCTTTTTTGTGAGTTGATCAGCAAGCTTCTCTCTGGCCTGACAACATGATGCCCATCATGAGAGTTTAAAGACTGTGATTATCCATACAGATAAAGTCATGGTTTCTGAGAGGTAACTGGCATGTTGTAGAGACCACACACGAAAAATAAATTGTGTTGATAAGAGACTGAGTAACAACTTCCTTTGCACTAGCATGTTACATCTTCTAACCTGAAAATATTGTGAATTCAGGATGAAGGTTTTGCAAAGATACTGAGCACTTCTGTAAAACTATTTTAGAGAAAGTAGGAAGCACTATGATTTTTTTTTCCATACCAGAATTACAAAATCTGAAATGCACTTGCATATTTTCCTCAATTCATAAAATTCCCAGCCTAAAACTATTTTTTAAAGGCCCAAGATAATTTATTTTGTATTAAACATTCACTTCATTCAGGCAAATTGTCCTGGTTTGAGGCCAGGCAGATCCTCTGTTGCCCCTGAAAGGGGCAAAAGAGTGACATTCACACAAATGGATTGCAGAAGTGATGGAAAGTTTAAATGGAAAAGCAATTAGTGTTTTACAGAAACTACAAGCACAGTGACAAAAGAAACCCAAAGCATACAGAATCCCCTATAGCACACCCAACACTTCACATCTCCCCACCTGAAGGTACACCCAAAACCCCCAGGGCTCTTTCTTCCCCCCTCCCCCCCCACTGCTAGGCTAGTCTCAGCTGGCCAGGTCTGAAGACTGCCCCTCCCCTTTCTTCTCCTAGCATTAGGTCTAGCCAGGCCTAAGAGGCCTTGAGATACTCCCCTATCATTACCCAATAGGGAGCATCTCCCACGGGAGCACAGAGGGAAGAAAGAGGAAAAGAATGACTTTGCAAATAGGTTTATGTGGCGCAGGATATTATGGGTATGAAATATGCAGTTTCCTGGGGCACCGGAGGTGTATGTGGCAAGAACAGAAGGGATCCAGCCTAAACTGCCGTACAAATTATCCATTTCTTCCATGCAGCAGGCAACAGAGATTCAAACTGCTGGTTTAATCACAGTTTGCAGACAGCTTTTGATGTGCCCACAGTGAGGCAAAACTGTGGTGCCATCAGATGTTTCCGTGTTTCCTGTAACAGGCATCAGTGGAAGCCCCTGAGTGCTGGGTGTGGCTTGTGGGTACCCCTTTGTCATTGCTCACCCAAATTCCATCTTATTTGTCAGTGTCCTTTCCTTAGAAACAAATGGATGTGTTCAATACACACTGATCTATTAGGGAATCTGCTGTAGCCTTTTCAAAGTGACTGGAGCACTAAATTATAGAAGCATTGATAGTCATAATTCATCAATGACCAAGGTACACCAGTCTTTTCTAAAAGAAATGGTAGCCAACATGTAGCTGAAGCTAATAGGAAAAAGCATCCGAGGAACCTGCTTAAACGGAGCAAACTCATTTTCTCAACTATGTGAAAACATACTGACATATCTGAGGGAGAAGAAATCACTGAGATAAGACTCTGAATGTAAAAGGTTTATCCTAAGTACTAAACTTCATTCATAAAGTTGCAAACACATGCAGATCACAGGGGACAACAGATGGAAATACTTCAAATATTATCACAGAAAAAAAAATCTATGTCTATTTATATCTGTCTATTAATCTGTCTGTCACCTAACAATGGTACTTTCACAGCAACAACAGAACAACATCTGAAATCAGTCCACATCATACAGACACCTCGACTGCTAAAAATCACCCTTACTTCAATCAATCAACAATTTCACCTACCACCAGTATGAGCCGCTTATTGAAGACAAGCTATGGTGGTCATCT
Source organism: Melanerpes aurifrons (assembly GCA_011125475.1). NCBI lineage: Eukaryota > Metazoa > Chordata > Aves > Piciformes > Picidae > Melanerpes > Melanerpes aurifrons. Next base: position 3,793,521 of record WWNC01000003.1, read on the forward strand.
GCACGTGAATTCCTCCATTTAACAAATTTTCATTTACTTTAATAATTTTTATGGGGTTTTGTCATGGGAAAGTCCTCTGTGAAGGCATGTTAGATAAGCTTACAACTAGGGACGAAAAATGACTAATTCCCAATGGGCAATATTTCAGCTCTTGCTATAAAAAGGGATTCCTCCAATTACCATAAATACATGACATGCATGAACAGGAGTCAGGATCAGTGCTAGGAACAAAATATGGGAGGTAGTGTTCTATTACCATGGCAGTGGTGAGACAGAGGAGAAAAATCTATGGTGAAGACATACCTCTTCAGAAAGGTATTTGTGACTGACCTACGTTTAAGATTCTTGTAGTGTGACCTTCTAAAGTAACTTATAATAGCATAACAACCTCCCACCTTACTTAGCTTGTTTATTTGTTGCTGCTTTTCAGTTACTTCCTAAACTGGTGTGGTTGTTTGCTGCCCTTTTCGTTTGCCAGTGTTTCAAATCTATCTCATCTTAATATTTTTGATTCTTCTTAATTGTTAATAAGCATAAATGTTTCAAATTAGATCCAAGTAACCTACTGACTTCAATCCTCTCCAGAAGAAGTGAGCTCAAATCCAGTTATTTTTCTTTAGGACTTAATACCTAGAAGGATCTCACAATGGAAGGCTACAATAACCCATGTGGACTTTTGTAACTCTGCCTGTATTTAAGCACCTAATTATAACACATTTAAGCCAACTCTATAGGAAACTCCAGAATAATGTTTTTATATGTCTATCATTTTCTCACACTTTATCTCTGCTAGTATAATCAGCGGTTTTTATTACCTTTTTCATCTTTATTAGCTATGACAAGGAGTGTTAGGAAATTCTAGACTGCTGCTTAGAACTCACACTTTTCTCAGAAAAATTATCCTAGCGTCTTTTTCAAGCACTCAGCTTTTGCTACAGAATTTACTGCAATATCCCATTGCAAATTGGACATATCTTAGATGTGACCACAAGGATACCTCAGCTTTAGCCTTGTTTTCACTCTGTTATTCTTTACCCATCAGACAACTTTCTCTCTAGCTTTTGATTACGCTTCTTGTCCACAGATACCTTCAGAGTTGAAGCTGACACAGCCTTTTTGCAGGGATGTGATTGAAATGGGACACCTGCAGTTCTGGCATAGTGTATGCTCTTGAGATGAAATCTCAATGTGTGCAAAAAATATTGTCTTGGTTGAGGGGCATGGAAAAAAACTCCTTGTCTGTTTAAGTGGGTGACTATTTTAGCTCTGACTGTTGTCACTAAAAGGTCAACCACATGTGTCTCTAAAAATACAGATATTATTTTTCAACTGTAAATAGATGCTTTGAGAAATGAATGTATAACCAGGAGAGTTTTTAGCAGTTGAAGACATATGTAATAACTTGCCCTGCGATAGATGTAAGCTACCTTGCACTTAGAGAAGGAAATAAGAATGTACAGCTGCATGACAAAAAAACAGTGATTAACTACATGGTCAGCTCTTCCCTTAATATTGTTTGTCTGGATATCTGACTTCAGTCTTTTGAATAAAATTCTACAAGATTTCAGTCAAAGATGACATGAAGGCAGGGATAAACTGAGATCTGTCGTGTTAGCCCAACGGGTGAGCTGATGAGTATTAACTACACTGGGCCAAGAGGGTTCAGACCCCTTGTCCACCCAACCTTGCAAAAACTATAGAAAATCTGAGAGATGCACAGGGACAGCAGATGGCCAGTGCCTTGTGACACCTCCTTTACATCAGAGGTCAAATAAATCAACTAGTCATAACCTGAATTGCATTTGTCATCTCTGCCATGGCTTAGAAATGTGCACAAATTTTCATGTGGCATGGCAATGAGCAGCATTATCTCTTCAAAGTGTTGCAGTCCCCAAATAATGACAGGTTTGTAATAGTCTTTTTCCCTGTCATTTCTTTATCAAACAACAGCAACAAAATGGCCAAGAAACTAATAACCCTCCTCATTACCAAAACTGAAATAACCAGAATTGCAAAAATATCCATCAAAGTGGTGTGCTATTTTTACACAAAATGAAGATGTGTCAGAAACTCCTGAAAGTGCATAGGGGACTTTGCTAAATATGATGATTTATGTGCGAAGCACTGAAATGCCAGAGTCTTATAAATCCCTCAAATCGACACCGAACTTGGTTGGCTGAAGCCCACAAAGGATGCTGGGGATGGAAATCAGGAGCTGTTGACTCCCCTGTCTGTTGTGAAACTGCTAGCTCATGCCTTTCTGTTAACATCAGTAGTATATTTAGAAATGCTCCACGTTACTCTTCTCACTTACCCATTCAAATACATTTGTTTTCCCTTGACCTATGGCTGAATTGTAGTTAATGTTTTCACCTTTCGCAGCTAAAGTGACTGACCTGTGATGATACTGCAGCATTCTTCTTGATGTCTCCTGACTGTAAACTGAAGGTAGGCTACCATAAAAACAGCATCTGCTGTCCTTTCTTCTGTCTAACTCTGTTTCACAATCCTTAACTTTCACTAGAACACTTATTTTTCCATATCTTACCCAGTATAGTTCATCGAGAGAGGATGTTTTGTGCTTGTAAATATTTTAATTAAAGGTTTACTCAAACATCAAGGATTAACAACTTCTAGAATTCTGTTTACAGTATGTTATGTTGGTCATATTAACCTGGCTGATCATACTGCAGCCTAAGTAGCCCCATGATGGGTGAGGTGCTGCAAGGGCATGAGAAGAGAGATAGGAGCTGAGCACCTGCATAGGAAAAACATTTTGTTTCACAGTGCTGGGAGAAGTACATCTCTTTCACATTGCTTTTCTTGGGTTAGAAACCAGCATTGTGAAAGATCAGACGACAGTGTGTCATGGCCTTATGCCTGTGGAAGATAGACTATTCTACCCCAAACCAGATGGGATGGCTTTTTTTCATCAAAGTCTCACCTTTTTCAGGAACTTCTGATGGATTGTCAAAACTGAAACTTGCCATGGAGAAGGGCCAGCTTCCCTTAGTTTCTGGACTGAAGGCACTACTGCTATATCCACTTTTAAATACATTAATGACATTACACTAGATCTGCAAAAGCATAAAAAACCAGAAGTAGTCCATAAGACAAACTGAATTACTAGGAAAAGGAAAGGAAAGAAATAATACACTTCTGCTGCTGTGCAAATGGTTCATGCAAATCTGTTTCTGTGTCTCAAAGCAGATATGTCAGAAGTCAGAAAAGCCCAGCCATGGGCTGGTCTAACCTGGTTACAGCAATTCCTGTGCAAAAGCCCAGTTAGAACTCAAGCTGGCCACTTCTGTGAAAGACAATAAAAAGCATTTTTATAAATATATTAATGCTTAAAAGAGGGTCAAGATGAACCTCCACTCTTTATTGGACTGGGAGGGGAATATTTTAACTAAAGATGAGGAAAAGGCAAAGGTACTACATACTTTCTTTGACTCCATTTTCAACAGTAAGGCAGGAAGACGTCAGGATAAGTAGCCTCCTCAACTGGCAGATGGAGTCACGGAGCAGTATAGTCCCCCTGAAATCCATGAGTTCTCACATGCACTGAGCACAGAATCCAAAGGAAAATACTTGCTAATAAACCAGGTTGGAAGAGACCTTCAAGATCATCGTGTCCAACCCATCAACCAATCCAACCCACCTAAACAACTAAACCATGGCACCAAGCACCCCATCAAGTCTCCTCCTGAACACCTCCAATGATGGTGACTCCACCACTCCCCTGGGCAGCCCATTCCAATGGGAAGTCACTCTCTCTGTATAGAACTTCTTCCTAACATCCAACCTAAACCTCCCCTGGTGCAGCAGTTAGGGACTTGCTGAGACACTTGGATGCTCACAAGTCTATGGGACCAGATGGGATCCATCCTAGGGTGCTGAGAGAGCTGGCAGAGGAGCTGGCCAAGTCACTCTTCATATTTTACCACCAGTCCTGGCTCACTGGAGAGGTCCCAGATGACTGGAAACTGGCCAATGTGATGCCCATCCACAAGAAGGGACGGAAGGAGGAACCTGGGAACTACATTTTGTTTCACTAGCCGATTGGGACCGCTCATTCGGAACCGCTCCGCTTGAACTGTGAGTTTCTCTCGGGATGTTTTTTGCATAATAAGTATGAGGCCCTGCAGGCTGAGGGCAGTGGGGATGAGAGGCCTGAGGCTGAGAAGCAGCCATCCAGAGGGGAGCCTAAACCCAAGCGGTCCCCACCAGCTATAACGACCAGCTCCACAAAGAAAAGGAGAAGGGTTACAGTTGTTGGGGACTCTCTCCTGGGGGGTACTGAGGGACCCATATGTCATCCCGACCCATCCCACAGGGAGGTCTGCTTCCTACCCAGGGCACGGGCTAGGGACATTGCAAGGAGACTCCCTAAATTAATCCAGCCCTCTGACTATTACCCTCTGCTGGTGATACAGGCTGGGAGCAATGAGATTGACAGGAAGGGCACCGGGGCAATTAAGAAGGAATTCAGGGCCCTTGGACAATTGATTGATGGGGCAGGAGCTCAAGTGGTGTTCTGCTCAGTTCCCTCAGTGGCAGGGGTGTACACTGAGAGGAATGGGAGAACCCACACCATCAACAATTGGCTCAGGGGATGGTGCCAGAGGCAGAACTTTGGGTTCTTTGACCATGGGACAACTTTCACCGCACCTGACCTGCTGGGTCCTGATGGGGTGCATCTGTCTAGAAGGGGTAAGAGAGTCCTGGCACTGGAGTTGGCAGAGCTCATTAGGAGGGCTTTAAACTAGGTCTGAAGGGGGTGGGTGAGGCAATTGGTCCCTCTGCAGAGGTAAGAGTAGGGCGCAAGGTAGGGTCAGTTGAGAAGTCAGGAACCCAGCTGCGATGCATGTACACCAATGCATGCAGCCTGGGCAACAAGCAAGAGGAGCTGGAGGTCCTAATTCATCAGGGTGACTATGATGTAGTCGCTGCCTCATAAACTTGGTGGGATAACACCCATGATTGGAGTGCTACACTGGGGGTCTACAGGCTCTTTAGGAGAGACAGGCGAGGGAGAAGAGGAGGAGGGGTGGCTCTGTATATTAGAGAGTCAATCTCTACCACACAACTTGAGGTAGAAGATGAGGGAGTTGAGAGCCTGTGGGTTAAAATCAGAGGGTAGCCCAACAAATCTGACATCCCAATTGGAATCAGTAACAGACCACCCAACCAGGATGAGGAGGCTGATGAAGTGTTCTACAAGCAGCTGGAGGCCATCTCAAGATCATCAGATCTTGTCCTTGTGGGTGACTTCAACCTGCCAGATATCTGCTGGGAACTTAATTCAGCAGGGAGGAGGCAGTCCAGAAGATTCCTGGAGCGAATGGAGGACTGCTTCCTGACACAGCTGTTAAGTGAGCCTACCAGGGGACAGGCTCTGCTTTACCTGCTGTTCTCCAATGGGGAAGGGCTTGTGGGAAACATGATTGTGGGAGGCTGCCTAGGGTGCAGTGACCATGAGATAGTGAAGTTTTCAATATGCAGGGAGATAGGGAGGAGCACCAACAGAAACTTCACATTGGGCTTCTGGAGGGTAAACTTCAGCCTATATAAGAAACTTATTTGTAAAGTCCCCTGGGTACTAGCCCTCATGAACCAAGGGGTTCAGGAGGGTTGGACCTACTTCAAACAGGATCTCTTGAAGGCACAGGAACTGGCGGTTCCCATGTGCCGAAAGGCAAGCCGGCGGGGAAGGCGACCGGCCTGGATGAGCAAGCAGCTCCTGGAGGATTTAAGGGGAAAAAAGAGGCTGTATCGCCTTTGGAAGGAGGGGAAGGCTTCTCGAGGTATGTTCAAGGAAGCTGTTAGATTATGTAGGAATAAAATTAGGGAGGCAAAGGCCCAGCTGGAACTGAAACTGGCCACCTCTGTCAAAGATAATAAAAAGCATTTTTATAAATATATTAACAATAAGAAGAAGGGCAGGAAGAACCTGCACTCCCTATTGGACCTGGAGAGGAACATGGTGACCGAAGATGAGGAAAAGGCTGAGGTCCTGAACACCTTCTTTGCCTCAGTTTTTAACAGCAAGGCAGGAGTTCAGGACGAGTGGCCTCTGGAGCTGGGCGATGGGGTCAGGGAGCAGTGTAATGCCCCAGAAATCCCTGAGGAATTAGTTCGGGACCTGCTGAGCCACTTGGACATGCACAAGTCCATGGGACCGGATGGGATCCATCCTAGGGTGCTGAGAGAGCTGGCAGATGAGCTGGCCAAGATGCTCTCCATCATTTTCCTCCAGTCCTGGTTCACTGGTGAGGTCCCAGATGACTGGAAACTGGCCAATGTGGTCCCCATCCACAAGAAGGATTGAATGGAGGAACCTGGAAACTCCAGGCCAGTCAGCCTGACCTCAGTGCCAGGGAAAGTGATGGAGCAGATTATCCTGGCGGCAATAACTGCGCACCTGAAGGATGGCCAAGGGCTCAGGTCCAACCAACATGGATTTAGGAAGGGCAGGTCCTACCTCTCCAACCTGATCTCCTTCTATGATCAGGTGACCCATCTGGTGGACGTGGGGAGGCCTGTGGATGTGGTCTACCTGGACTTCAGCAAGGCCTTTGACACCGTCCCCCACAGCAAACTGCTGCCTAAGCTGTCAGCCCGTGGCTTGGACCACTACACTTTGTGCTGGGTTAGGAACTGGCTGGAGGGCCGAGCCCAGAGAGTGGTGGTGGACGGTGCTACATCCAGCTGGCGGCCAGTCACCAGTGGTGTCCCCCAGGGATCAGTGTTGGGCCCAATCCTATTCAATATCTTTACTGATGATCTGGATGAGGGAATTGAGTCCATCATCAGTAAATTTGCAGATGACACTAAGCTGGTGGGCAGGAGTTGATCTGTTGGAGGGTAGAAGGGCTCTGCAGAGGGACCTTGACAGGCTGCACAGATGGGCAGAGTCCAACATGAAGACACTCAACAAGTTCAAGTGCTGGGTGCTGCACATTGGCCACAACAACCCCATGAAGTGCTACAGGCTGGAGTCAGAGTGGCTGGAGATCAGCCAGGTAGAAAGGGACCTGGGGTACTGGTTGACATCAGCTCAGCACGAGCCAGCAATATGCCCAGGTGACCAAGAAGACCAATGGCATCCTGGCCTGGATCAGAAATAGTGTGGCCAACAGGAGCAGGGAATTCATTGTGCCCCTGTACTCATCACTGGTTAGGCCACACCATGAGTCCTGTGTCCAGTTCTGGGCCCCTCATTTAAGAAGGACATTGAGACTCTTGAACATGTCCAGAGAAGGGCAATGAGGCTGGTGAGGGGTTTAGAGCACAAGCCCTATGAGGAGAGGCTGAGGGAGCTGGGGTTGCTCAGCCTGGAGAAGAGGCAGCTCAGGGAAGACCTTATTGCTATCTACAACTACCTGAAAGGACGTTGTAGACAGGTGGGGGTTGGTCTCTTTCCCAGGCAACCAGCACCAGAACAAGAGGACACAGTCTCAAGCTATGCTGTGGGAAGTTTAGGCTCAAGGTGGGGAGAAAGTTCTTCACAGAGAGTGTTGTTAGCTGTTGGAATGGGCTGCCCAGGGAGGTGGTGGAGTCACTGTCCCTGGAGGTTTTAAAAAATTATTAGATGTGGGACTTGAAGCCATGGTTTAGTTAGTCATGAGCTGTTAGCTATTAGGTAATAGGTTAGACTTGTTGATCTCTGAGGTCTTTTCCAACCTTATTGATTTTATGATTCTAAAATCTGGAAGAATTCTTTACCCTCTGTGTTTTGATGGGTCCTCAGCAGAAAATACATCTCCTGAGAGGAAATATTTTTTTTTTCAAAGGACAAGGAAGTGTCACAAGACAAAAATAAATACTAACTGATAGCCAAACAAAAATTCAGAAAGTATTCTTTACACATTTTTCTCCATATCAAGGGGATGTTTTATAACCCAGAAGAGCAAGGCTGGGTGAGATGGTTAATCAGGAATATTAGAGGTTTCCCAATTCCCAAACATTTATGTATTGAGAGTCTATTAAAAAATGTTGAGCAAACACACTCTGCTTGGCTTCAATGGGAAAATGTGAATAAACAGTTCTCATTTTAAAGATATCTGCTTTTTTTCAATGCACGTATGTTTTTTTTCTATATGTACAGTACCAGGAACAGCTACTAGCTGGCCTGACCCAGAGGCATACCCACAGGCATAAAATGTATACCAAATACTAAACCAACAATTGTGTAAACTGGAAAGTTAGAGATTTATACTCTTCTTGAAAAGTTGAACTTACAGAATACTCAGGAATTTTGCACTGATTGATGGTGAAAGGGAAAAGATGCAAAAGACACAGGATTTCTGTGAGAAATCCTGTATTCCCCATAGAATCAAAAATTTCTCAAACCCAGCATACACAGAGGAAGTACATCTGTAACTGCTGCTTCACAAGGGTGAAGAGGGTTTACTGTAAAGAATATTAATGAAGCTATCAAGGGTGCAGCCTCATAAATGTGCATCATACTGCCTTTGTAGCAATGGGGACAGGTCAGGATCTGACACGTAGTACAGGTATTGAAGCCTCTTAGAAGAAGCTGTGGATACCTATGAACAGTTACTTGCCAGATTCATCTAGAGTATCTCCTAAACTGGCAAGAGAGGAGACAAAGACAGGGTCACATGCTCATATGCTCATCAACGTGTTTTCTACTGGCCTTGTTCAGGGTGATATAGAGTTATTTTCATTAAGGAAAAATTCTGAGGGAGGATGAGCATTGTAAACAGCATCTGCCTCACCAAGGGAACAGGCAAGGCAATTCCTTGGAGTAAAACCTACAGCTGAAAGCCTCTGTGACTTGTGAAGGAGATCAGAAATTACACTATTACCTGTCTCTTGTCATACAGAGCATTCTGTTTTCAGAGGTGACAGGACCACCTGTCCTTCAATTGCTGAAGGATATTATATGGTTTTAACTGCAGGGATGAGATGAAAACAGCAAGGTGGGCTCTGGTGAAAGTCTGTGCTGACTGCAGCACAGGTCACTTGAGCAGGCATGGACATGACCCAGGAGTCCAGCTACCAAGCTCCCTGGGATTTACTTCAGTGAAGCTGTCCATGGAAGAGTCTTCAGCAAATGCCATCTGGTTTTTAATGTGCAGATCAGTGACAAATATCATGGTGGAGGATGGCAGGATTCACTGCTGCTGCAAGGGCTGGTGTCCAGCTGTCCAGAAAAGCACAAATCTAGGGTCTGATCACTGAGGTTTGTGATCTTTGATGGTGCATTTCTGAACAAAAGACAGTTAGCTACCAATTCCAAAAAGGAAGGTGAAATGTCCTCCTTCCTAATAGAGGTTGAATTTTCCTACTATAATGTTTTGCCAGAAATAATGATGCACAAACAGGAGTTTTCTAGAAAACTCTCAGGACTTTTGGTAGCTGTGCAGAACACATTGTTATTCATTAGTGTTTCATGTTTACATGGAAGCAGTCTTTGTTCAAAGATCTGATGGGTTTCTGTATAGACAGAGCAAACATTCAGCTTCCTTGGTGAAGTAGGACACTCAGCTGTAATGTGTGACCAAGCCTGCAGTTCTGGTAACTGCTACAATCTTTTGGTTGTCTACACACCCACTTTTGTTTTTATTATAAATCCTTGTTTCCCTCTTTGCATGTTTAAACATCTTTTTTTCTGACATAAGTCTCACTTTGATTTTTTTTTTCTCCTGTGCTTTTATTACCTTTTTTTTAGAGCACTGGATAATTTCTGGTTTCTTATCCCAGGCATTGCCTGTACTTTCCTTTTAAAATATTTTCATGGCTTTTGTTACACTAGATTTTTCAGAAGCTCTGTTCTAAGCTTTCACCTTGCCAGATGTCCCTGCTGGGAAGACTCCTGTTGGAAACACTCCAGCTGCCTAAAGGAACACAGCTTTATCCAACAGTTGTCCACTTACTCCTGGTGTTTACACAGCAGAGACAATTTGTGCTTAAGGATTTGCATAATGGAGCCTTCATTACACTGCGCATCATTAAGAGGTGTGGAGGAAAAGGAGGAAAACTGGGAATATGAAGAAGAACTGTGATAGGGAGCAGGTGGAGGCAGAGGCATAGCTAAGATGTGATAATGCGTGATAGTACTAGACTATGAATGAGGGAAGAGCTAAGAAAAAAGGGAGCATTTGGAGGTGGCCTGATATCTTCACAGCACCCTGGGTGTTTTCTGTGAGTAGGCAAACTGGACTCAGGGGACTATGGCAGCAGCTGTTGGCGGTGGGGGATAGGCAGCCTCAGGGGAGGAGGAAAGTGGCTGACATGTGCAGTGCCCTTGGCTCATGGCTCCAGCATATCGGATGCTCTCTCCAAGACTTCTCACTGCCTTTGGATATGTTTCTAAGCTTGCTAATTTGGTCTTTCTGGTGGTGGCATTTCCTTTCACTGTCTGCACTAGTGTCCAGTGAGTTGGTCACCACACCTCTTCTTAAGGTGCAGTAGATTCTACCAGCTTGCCCCATGGATGTGCAGCTCTATTTGGGCTGCTTTGTGTTAGCACCAACCAGAGGACTGAAGAGCCTGTCCTGTGGAAGCAATGCATTGTGCCTGACCCCTCTCATAGCCATCCTTGGACACCTGCATTGGACCCTCTTGGAGGAAGATTACTTACACAGATCTTTAAGTCAGACTTGAGGAGGCTGCTGTCATGGTCTTGTATACAGGTCATGGGAGTTAAACGAATTATTTCTATCTTGAGAGTTTAAGTCCTGACACATCTTTAGAGAAAGACAGAGAGTTTTGATTTAAAACATTGAGGTGAAAGAATTGCCCTAGAAAATGGCTTTGTTAACTACATTTACTGATTTTTTTTTAAATGAGCCTTTTTTAAATATTAATTCAACTGGCTTCTGCTCCTAACTGTTTGATTTGTTAACTCTCTGCTTACTGAAGAGGCCTCTGCTAGTAGTAATCACCTCTGAATCCAAGTTCTCCTGGATAAGCCACTTCTTAAGCTTTCTGTGGCTGAACTGACTGGACTGTACTTCTTTGGTAAGTAGATTTTCCTGAAGGTCTCCTTGTTCTCCTTGGGTTTATCTGAACTCTTTTCAGTTCTGCAGTGTGTCTGTCATAGAGGCTTCTGCCAGAGATGTGGGATTCCAGGGGGTGGTTGTACAAATGCTATATTACTTTTACTTCTGTGATCATAGTCCTGTGCTTATTACTTATTTTCCTACGTACCAACAGAGTAGGGTCAGTGGGTTAACCTGCTTGATTCAGAACCTTTTCGAATCCTCACTTTTCAAACTAGAACTGTATTTGTGTGTCCTATAGCTCTTACTCTTACATGCATATCTATAAGCATAATGCAACATGTGAATATGAAGTTGTTTCCCATTGAGATACAGGTAAGACTGTAGTCATGGCTTGATCTATTCACCATTCCACCTGTCTTGCCTCATGTCTTGGGTTCCGACTTTTCCACTTACATGTTTATCATCATCTAGGGAAGACAAATCAAACAACACTGGACTGTGAACAGACTCTTTGGCTCACAAAAAAATCTCCATTTATCATCTGTCTTTGCAACTTTGAGATCTAGCAGAGGAAAGATGTCTGCCAAGCTGATACACAAAGGTATTGTCTCGCCAAGTTTATATTGGTGGGTAGGGCTTATCCAGTCTCTGACTCTAAACTGATCTGAAAACTCAGCTGAAGTAATACTTGATAGAAATCCAGGATCTATGCAGTTCGTAATTCATTACAGTCTTCAGACCATGGCCAGTCCCTTGCGGGTGATTAATAGTAATTTTCCAGGAGTTAAACGATGAAGTATGTTATGAAGGTATGTTAAAACAAAACAAAACAACAACAAAAAACCCCAAACCAACCACAAAGAAAAAAAAAAACCAACCAACCAACCAACCAAACAACAACAAAACCCACAACCAACCAAAACACATACAAAAAATCTCCCCAGGAAAACAAAACCAGAGAAATAAAATTCTTAAAAGAACCCTTCCTGGATTTTATAGCAGCAGACTGAGAGCTGTGGGCTGTGATGGCTCTAAGGAAAAGATGAACACTGGAATGCAAGCTTGCTAGGTTTGTGTCTCTGTGCAGAGCAGAAACAGAAATTAAGCCATCTGTTTCCAGCTGTGAGGAGTGGGCTGAATGTTTGCTTGTTTTTACACCTACTGATCTGACCTACTCACCCAGCTCCTGGGACTGCTGCCACCCAGGTAGCTGAGGCCAGAATGGGTATTTAGTTTTGTGCCCTCAGCTCTCAAGCCCCACAATATGGATATGAATTTCTACACATGGCTCCAGATAAGTTTCCCCTGCTTGCTGCTTTCTGCACACAGTGTAAGGAGGACAGCATGCAGCTTTTACTGCAAGCAAGGACTTGGTAACTCTGACAGAGCTAAGCAGGCAAAAATCTGCTCTGAAGCAAGAAAGGAAACTTGGTACACTGAAGAGTTTCATGACTGAGAAGAGCTGGGAAATATAAACAGGTAGCAATATGGATAGGGAGAGTACCATCTGAAGATGTGCAAGGGTTCTTGAACCTGTGTAATGGAGCAGGAGGGCATGAGGTCGAGGGAGCAAGCATGGGTTGGTGAAAGAGGTTGTTATGAGCTGAAGACTGTGCTGAAGGAGTGGAAAAAAATTACAGTGCATCTTATTAAATAGTCCCATACTTCTGAATAAAAAGGAAGCTCACTCCCCTTTTAGTGCAGAGAAATAAAAGAAAAATTGGACCTAGCCACTGAGATGTCAGCACTTGAACAAAGGAGAAGTTCAACCAATTTGTGCCATCGAATAGTTTATATCTTCTCTGCTTTATTGTGCTTGAGATAGAAAACAGAAATAGGTCACTGTGGTTTAAAGGTGAACAATCACAAGGAGGTTACATATATTATTGTGTGTTTCTCAGTGCATCTTCTTAGATATTCATTGACTCACATGTCAACACATATCAGTACTTTTTGTGAGGTCTTATCTTTTTGTGTAACTGCAAGCTGGACTTTTTCCTCCACAGATGTTCAGTTTCAAATTACTAATTATCAAACTGGTACCTGCTGGATATTTGTGCATAGGATCTCTTCACCTCTTCTCAATGCGCTGTGAATTGACTGCTTAAATGCAGCTATTTTTGTCTTTTTTTTTTCTTTTTCTTTTTTTAAAGACCTATCTTTGAAATCTGAGTTCTCTGTGGAACTCGTGTTCCTCCTAAAATGAAGTTCAAACAATCTGATAAGATTGTTCATGGTTGTTCAGTGAATTTCGAAATAAAGCATTCATATTGTCCTCCATTCAGTAATGAAAAAGCAAATCTGAAGAAATAATAATTATTTTAAAAGGGCAGCATCATGAAAACCCACCCATCAATGCCCAGCTATTTACTGTGGAATGCTTCCTAAAGGTAGAAAAAAAAATAAAAAAATAATAAGAATGTCTGATTAAAAGGCTACTCCGTATCTCAGAAGCAGCATAAACAGCCATACCATGTGCCAGTTTCTATAGTGACTACTGCTTTCCTTTGAAAGCTCACTAAACAGTCAGACAAAACCAGAGTGACAGACTGAGGTGTTGTGCAATTATTCCTCCCCTCCCCCCAAACACTGAATACACAGATTTTCAACCCTTGAATTAGAAATGCCCCTCCCTGTGAAAGAGCCTTTGTTGTATGAGAGAAAGGCGGGAGAGGCTTCAGAAGCAGCTCTGCCGTGGTGTGCAGAGCAGAAAATTAGTCAGCTAGCTGAATTGGCTTCTGGCTTGTGGCCCGGGATTTGAACGGCTCCAGAGCGACCGTCGTTGGGACCGCTGCCCCCCAGGCATGTCACCATTGCCCCCGAGGCATCATAGGCGTCTCAGCCTCTCCTCTCTCTCCTGGGAGGCGAATCACCGAGCAAGATAACGTCAAGGACATCAACAGAAGCACTGTGTAACACTTAGATTTCCTGCAAACCTCTGGCCTGCGCTGTGCAGTGAGCACAGCTACAGACCTTCGGAAAGGGATACACTGTGGTAGTTTCAAGAAAAAACTGTTTGCCTCCTTCTCCTCCCCTCAAGTCTTTTTGTTCTCTTCCAGCATCTTTGCTCTGCTTTTATTTGACGCAGGCTTAACAGCAACATTTTTTTGCTTTGTGATATAAGCATTTTATGGCATAGGATTGAGAAAAATCACGTGCTTGATTCCTGCTGTAAGTTTTCAGCTGATTTTTATTAGTGTCTTGTAGAGCGCTAATATCTAGAGAATGGAGAATTGGAGATGAGTTCAGAAGTTTGCTTTTTTTCTCCCCTTTGCAGCTGCTCCTACTACTAGTACCGCCCCCCTTGATTTTGTCACTCAGTGCCAGACAAGCCTCTGTGGCTGACTGACAAGAAATGTGTGTCAGGGCTGTAGTCATGGGGAAAAAAAGCCAAAAAACCCACAAATCACTTGGTGTCCAAAGAAACAACTCACCTGACAGATCAGGCTGCAGGAACATTGAGTTTAACCTGACTTCTAAAGCAATACAGCTCCAAGTATGTCCTGACTGGTTTTGAGTAAATAATTCAGCAGTGCATGATTCATTTGATTTGTTTCAGCACTCCTTCTGCTTGTAGAATGGTGGTAAGACAACCCTGACTTTCTTTCCTTGAGTTTCTCAGTAAAACGTTGCCTTCTTCCTGGACTCTGTATCTATAGCAGACATTTTGCTGTGAAAAGTCAGTACTTAAGACCAGAGGCACATTGACCAGAGTATCAGTCACATGACATTGCTCTGCTATGTTTTGGGTTTCCTGCATCTTCTGGATGGATATAGCTTGTGATCAAAAGCTTGGGAATAACTCCCTGTTTGGAGAGGGCTGTTTGGTTATAAAACTTGCCTCTGAAGGCACCATGGGAATAAAATCAAATTGCACCAATAATCATGGGAAATAAGGAAAGAATGTATTTCAAGGAATAGTTCAGAGAAAAACATGTGTATACCTTTACTAGTGGGAATTTAAAAGCTAAGTTGGTATACTGACCATGATAAGTTCTTGTGGTAATTTTATTGTTATGGAAAGATATTCTGCTGCTAAAATTGAGCACAATTATGCTGCTCCTTTGGAAGGACAATCTTGATTTTGATGTATTGATATTATATTATAGAGCAAGACAAAACCTTTGAAAGGGAAAAAGGGATGCAGCAAATTGGATTTTTGGCAAGAGAGGCATAATCAAATATTTGCTGCTCTTAACATACAATTCACTTATACACCATTTTAATTAAAAAAAAAAAAAAGGTGCTATCAAAGTAGATCTTAACGACCTTTGAGTAGTGAATGAGAGTACGATCTCAGTAAGTAATTTCAAGTCTTATGTGGTATTTAACAAGCATGATAAACTAATATGGTGTCCACCCATAAATACTGAAGAAAGGGTGACACGCAGGTTAAAACTGTGGTTGCAGCAGTGCT
Organism: Melanerpes aurifrons; assembly: GCA_011125475.1. Lineage (NCBI taxonomy): Eukaryota > Metazoa > Chordata > Aves > Piciformes > Picidae > Melanerpes > Melanerpes aurifrons. Next base: position 3,808,914 of record WWNC01000003.1, read on the forward strand.
CCAGAAAGTAGAAAAGCTGATTTTGATATCTGACTCTACCACAGACTTTCTCTGAGACCTTGAACAGACCCTTAAAGCCTAGTCAACACAAAGCAATTTATAGTGCATGGTCAGAGCTACAACACTCTAATGTAGAAGTTCATAGGGCAGGATCCAAAATCAGGCTCACATAAGGTGCTTTATGGAATTGCTTATCCCCTTCTCAGAGGGGAATATACTTTATGAGTATGAACAACACTGTTCATATCTGGGATTCTTAGTATTTCTCAGTGGACCTCATTTCATCCAGGAGATCAGAATCAAAGTAATGCAAGCTGGCTTTGAAAAATCTGGCCTTAAAATGTCTCATTTAAACATCACTTCTAGCATTAGCTGGTTTGTTTGCAGCAGCAGCAGAAAATGTCATCTGCATAATTACTGTGGTTTTTATATTGTTGTAAAGGTGTTTAAAGAATATAAATAAATAATTTCATAAGAAAGGTTGCTGGTTTACTACCTGCCAGAGTTTGTTTACAGATTATGAATGGATATGCTAAAGACAAATGAGCCATGTGATTTATTGAAACATTTAGCACCTCAGCTTGAGCACAGATGTATTTGTGAGCTTCACATGCAGGCTGAGCTTGCAGAGATCTTGCCTTTTTTTTTTTTTTTTTCTTTTTTTTATTTTTAAGGTGCACTGGCAGAATTTTGTATGACACAGCATGTTCATTTCATTAATCACCTTCCCGTATTTAGTCTCCTCTGGAGACAAGAGCAGCAAAAGACCTTGTTACTGTGACTCATTTGACCGCTCTCCACTGCATGGGAGCAAGCTGCTGCATCAGCATTTTCTGCACATTGAAGGAACTAGATTTCCTGGCTTTTTTCCTCCCTGGTCTCAGCCCAAGACCATCTCACATAGTGTAGTGGTCAGTCACTCACTGGTTCCCAAGGAAGTAGTGGACTGGGAATGTTTTCCTCATGCGATTGGAGCCTGGTCATGCTGGTGACAAATGTATTTACATGTTTCTAATATGCGGAGGAGGACTGCTGATGACTTGTGGTAGTTTTAGGCTGTACCTTTAAAAGTAGCTGCATCTCCCTAGGTCTAGGATCTGTATCATTCTACCCTGGGTAATGCTTTGTCTATTGCATTTTCACATCTTGCATACTTCATTTTGAAAGTATGAGTGCTCCTTTTCAAAGAGGGCTAATGTATTTCCATGTTGTACAGCAGAGTTTTGAATTGCTAGCAGGGTTTTGTCATCAGCTGAAATCAGAAGAGATAAAAATGATAACAGGATTTTTCAATTTACTAACCTTTGCAGGTTGCCCTGTGAAAACACATCCTTTCACAGGGAGTAATAAGGTTGTAGTGACCTTACAGACAGGTCAGATGGGATGCTAAACAAGCAGCACTTGCTTCAGGCAAGGGCAGCAGAAGGTTGTATATACAGTCTTGACTGATGTATATCTGGCAGGAGGATGAGGGTTCATTAAAAGAGCACTTTCCTGAGCCACAGGTGAACATTGGAGTCCCACTGAGGTAATTGCTGTGCCATGTTGTATGCCATGAGGAGGAGTCTGGAGTCTGAGGTTTATCAAGTAATAAACTGATAAGAGAGTGGAGGCTCACCCACTGCTATGAAATCTCTCACTTCAGCAAAATCTTGTTAGTTGCAGGTAACAGCCCAAATAAAAGTCTGAGATGTGAGTTGTTGTGAGTGGAGAGGAAATACAAACCCAAAGCTTGCTACTAGCCCATCAGTGGAAGTGTAGGAAGGCATCAGCCTCCAGGTATAGCTGCCCAAAGGTATTGTGTCCCAAAACTTTCCTTCCTAGTTTTGGTCATTTCCATACAAGAAAGATATCAAGGTGTTGAAGCGGGCCCAGAGAAGGGCAGCTAAGCTGGTGAGGAGTCTAGAGAATAAGTCTTATGAGGTGTGGCTGAAGGAGTTGGGGCTATTTAGTCTAAGGAAAAGAATGCTGAGGTAAGACATTATTGCTTCCTACAACTACCTGAAGGGAGGTTGTTGTGAGGTGTGTGTTGGTCTCTTCTCCCAATCAGCTAGTGATAGAACAAGAGGGAAGAGCCTCAAGCTGTATCAGAGGAGGTTTAGGTTAGACATTAGGGGGAAAAAAAAAAAAACACTGAAAGGGTTGTCAGGCATTGGAACAGGCTGTCCAGGGAGGGGGTTGAGTTGCCATCCCTGGATGTGTTTTAAATCTGTGTAGATGAGGCGCTTGAGGGTACGGCATAGTTGTAGACTTGACAGAGTAGAGTTAATGGTTGGAGCTGATGATCTTGAAGGTCTTTTCCAAGCTAAATGATTCTATTATAAATTATAAGAGACTCTGCTTGCAATGACATTTGCGTAATGCACTGTGCACAAAACCAGTTAACTTTAACTGGTAAACATCAGAAAACTGTTCTGTTCCAAACAAGAAAGCAGATGTCTTTGATGGAAAGGCATAGTAGCTCAAAGTACCCTGCTATCAGTACAGGGAGTTTCCAAGCTGTTAATGAGACATCATTTGTCTCAGTCACTGATACTTCCAAAAACTCTTTACACATAGAGTTATCATGGAAGTTTTGTAAGTAACTCTGTCTCTTTGGACACTTTTATTTTCTTCACTATGAAAAAAAAATATTATTCTATATTGGTGGAGATATTAAAAACCCATGACTGAACATGTTCTAAAGCAACCTGCTGGGACTAGAGGATCTCTCATCTAGTACCATCTTCTGGCTTTTTTTTTTTTTTTTCCCTAATACTAAAGATATGGGGTTTGGTTTTTTTTTAATCCCACAGAAATAAACATGCTTGATAAGTGTATCTGTCATTTGATTTCAGTGAACAATTTAGCAAACAACATGAGGAAATATTTTTTCACTGTGAGGGTGATAGAACACTGGAACAGGTTGCCCAGGGTGGTTGTGGAGTCTCCCTCTCTGGAGAGATTCAAAACCTGCCTGGATGCATTCCTGCGTGATCTAGTATAGGTGATCCTGCTCTGACAGGGGTTTGGACTAGATGATCTTTTGAGGTGCCTTCCAACCCATAACATTCTCTGGTTCCGTGATTACCAGTTAAATAGAAAACTGAAAGAAGGCTAAATATAATTTTAAAATAGGGACTAGAAAGAAAATCAAGGCTGAAACCAGTAGGTTAAAGCAAAAAAATCTGAGAAGAGATTATTAATTTCCTGAAAAATACATCAGAATATTCTAGCACTAAGTCAAGAGAAAGTGAGGCAACCCAGGATAATCCCAGGTTCACAAAGGTGAGACCAGAGATGTCATTTAAAAAAGGTAATGCTTCTACATAGACAAAGAGCTTCCCATTGACTCTTAGTAGGGCATCTGCTTTGTTTGTCTCTGTTTTGAGCTTTGAGATGCTGACCCAAGTGTCTGGTTTGTTCTTTTTCATCAATGTGCCAGTCTGGCCACTTCCTCATATGGGGTAACACCTGAACAGCAGGTCATGGCTTTGAGGTCTGTTGGATGCAGGAGTCCTTCCTCCAATAAAGGTATTAGAAGGATAGCTGGAGAGAGTGAGACCAACCAGGCCATCAGTTAGCCTGAGTTAATTGAGCCACTGCTGAGCTGCTGCTAATGCTCAGTTAACAGTTGCTGGGACTGTACTATGCCAGACCTTAGCCTAGGAGATAAAGGTAAACAAAAGTAAAATCAAGCATTGCTTTTAATTCAGTGTTTTCAGCTGTCAAAGAAATGTATCATTCCTCATGATTAGTTGCTGATTACAGGCCTTGCAAATTAGTAAATGGAGTAAGATTTCTAAGCAATTATCCTGATCATTAGATGCCAACGCTCAGAGCCACTTCTGAAGTCACTGGGACCAAAGGACTAGGAGTTAAATATGTAACTTTTCTCGACAATGGCACCACTAGAATGTGAGATCTGTCATTTTCCTTGTGTTGAGAATAAATGATGAATGGTTTTAACAGTCTTGATTAAAATCTTAAACCGAAGAAAAGAAGTAGGGTGATTCCCCCCTGACCAATCTCTCTATAAGGTTCCCAGTTCTAATTTCTGTTATCCATAGTACTGTGGCTGCAACAGCCACATGAGAAATATCTTTGGATGAATTGTCTATATGGCAAAAAGCTGCAGGACTGCAGTTTTTGTGGAAACTGTAGTGAAACTTCATCTCCACTTATTGAAAATAAATCCTAACCCAGGAATAAATACTGCACAGGATGAAATTTCTATGACCATCTGTCTACGGCAAAACAGCCATCATCAAGTCTAATGCAGCACCATGTTTTGCAATGTCTTCTTGTGACCAGATGTCCACATTTGTAATTTTAAATGAAAAATATATAGTGAAAGATACGTAGGAAGTGAACAAAATCAAAATGGCACTCTATTCTTGATGTTGGGAGGGCATTTACAAGCAAAAAATCCTCTGTGGGAATTAAATTAGGGAAGAACAACATATATAATTTAATTTTAACACCCAACCCTAATGAAAAAGGAGATTGGGTAAGTGATTGATGCAGGCCTAGCACAACTCTTTCTGTAACAGCAACCCTGCTGAGTGCTGTGAGGACTTGGTTTGTGACTGTTCCTTCTACATTCTGCTTTCCTCTGAAGGGGTGAAAACCTTCTTCCGTTCTGGTAGCAATATTTATTGATTCTTGAGAATATTACATTTTAGAGTGATCTGCCTTTTCCAGTTAATGGAACTTGAATCTGAATCTGGAAAATTTATGATGGCTTTTTAGATCAATACAAGCCTGCCCAGAAGCACATTTCTTAAGCAATGACCAAAAAGGGAGACAAGACGAAGTTAGGTATTTCGTCTGCAACGTAAGGAACAATAAATATGCCTTGGAGATGAAGCCTAATTTTGCTGTAAGGGGATCCAGCTGATTTGAAGAAGAAATCACAAAATATGCCACAGTCTATAAGTAAACTTGCTTAGCTGTAAACAGCAATTTTGAGCAAGGACAACATTGAAGTAACACCTTCAAAAAACCAAAACCAAAACAAAGCAAAACAAATGAAACCCAAAATCCTGCAGTGCCCTAGTAGCATGGCTGAGTTCTGAAGATTAATTCATTTGATGCAAACATGCAGTTAACACAATTCTAAAATCCTTTCTGCTACTGAGATCTCAATCCTCCTTGGCCAATGGGCTAGTCTGAGTGACTTGTCACGATCTGAGAGGTAAGAATACATACCAGGTACAAAGCAAATTATGCCATAAATGTCAATTATGTTTGGTTTGTTTTGGTTTGGTTTTTTTTAGGGATTGGTGTTTAGATCAGATCATTGCCTGAGGTAGCCTGATGAGGCAAATGAGAACTTATATGAACAGCCAGAAGAGTCCTGAGGACTCCCTAAATTTTTTTAGCTCAATTATTTTCTTTCAACAAGGTGCCATATTACAGCCATAAAAATAAATGCATTGCAATGGGAAATACTGCAGTTTAGGAATAGTGATTACATGTGGTAGCCCTACATGGTATCTCATACCAGATGGAGTAGCTTGAGCAATGGTGTGTGTGTTTTCAACAAATAATTGAGCAATGCTCTCCTTTAGTTTTCTTGTTCTTCCTCTTCCTTTTATAGCCATAATGGTGGGCATCAAAACTGTGAATATCTCATATCAAGGATGCAGAATAAAGAGACATGCCTTCCCTTCTCCTCTCTTTCCCTACTCCAACTTAACCTTGATGAACTGATGTTGCTCTGAGGTTCCGATGAACTCTGATAGGCATGACTTGCATGTTTTACTAGGATGCAAAGTTTACTCTTCAGTTTCATGGACTCCTCATAAATGCCACTGTTAAATTCTTCATTGTGGTTCTTGATTTTTAGGGGGCTATTTTTTATTTTTCAGAAATATGTTCCACATATATCTGTCACAGAATCTCAGAGAGCTCCAACTCCAAACATTCAGGTGTGGTGAGGATGCTGTTCTTCTGATCAGTGCAGTGGTAATTAAAACTTCTCTGATTTGTCAATATTTGGTGTACAGATAGCAGGAGAGCCTAAGCACCAGCTCAGTAGTCAGGTAAATAAGAGAAGGCATGAGTTCATGACCTTATTGCCCATTTTTCATGTTCCAGTCCTTTGCCACTCTCAAGGCTGGGCCCATTTAGGGAAAGCCACCATCAGGTGGTGGCCCACAAAGGGGACCTCTGAACATAGTATTGCCACTACACACTTACAGAATACTACCAGTGGACTGGGAGGACAGTAGGCAGAAGGTTGGATTAATCCATGGTTGGCCTTCACAGATATGGTGTTGGCTGCCACCTAAACACCTGGAAAATAGTATGATCTCCTAAACTGAGCTCTCAGGTAAAACTTCCCTACCTTCAAGTTTGGATGTGAAGTGGCTTTGGTTAGGGGAATATCTTCAGCAGTGGCATACATATACTAGAGGTCTCATACTCCTCCCATCCTCTTCCTGGTAAGTGTGCTAAATACTTTCTCTTGTCAGGGGCTTTGATGCAGATCTCACCTTACTCAACTCTGAATACAAGATGCATGCATTTCTTAAACCAAGAACAGCCTTTAAGCTGCTGGGAAACAATGCAGATGTGAGATCCTGAGTTGTTGGGGTTTGATGAATAGCTAAAATGAAAGCAAAGTGGCTTTTTGCCTCTGTTTTGCAACATGTGATATACTGGTACTGTGCTTGGGTCTTGCAGCCAAACACTGCTGGATTCTGGAACTCACCCAGTCCCTGTTTGGCTTCTGAAATGCTTCATGCAAGCACCTAGGGTCTGCTGAGGAGGATTGTGTGAGTTGCATGAGCAGTAAAGATATGAAAAAAAGGTCAAAATTGCTTTTCAAAGTCTGGACAGTCAAAACATAAGCATGTTACAAAAGCATCAAGATGCCCATTCCCAATAGCTATTAGGTTTTATTTCAGTGAGTGTTTGAAATGTGCTTGACCATTCAAAATAAAGCTGGGGTCTTCCAGAATAAACTTCTAATCTCAAGCAGTTTATCACTGCTTTCCTGATACAGCTGCAGTGGATTGCAGAGCATTTCATAGATGCCAAGCCCCTGTGAGTCAACTCTTTTGCCTGACAATCCGCAGACAAATGTGCTCTTTTTCAATAAAGGTCATAAGTTAAAGGGAAGCAGGAGAGCTAGAAAATGAAAATGTATGCTGTCCAAAACACTGTGACAGAAACAATATAGAGCAGATATTTTTAATGCAATGTAAACATTGGATGCAAGCCCAGTAACTAAGTTAGAAAAGCAGCATTTCAGCTAGCAAAACCCTGAAAGAAGAACTGGAATTATGGGAAATAGTTTCAAGATTGTCAGTCAATAGTTTGAAACTGCAGCAGCAGGGGTTCTTGTTTAGAAAGGATATCTTTCATCTCCATGGTGCCAGGGACAGTGAAAGGCATTACACATGTTGAACAGTGAGGCAAATCAGAAGGGAAGGTGTGACAAGGATCTTTGCATGAGTGAGAGTGAAATGATAATAGGTATTGAGCTGCTAATGAGCCAGACCTCTGTGTGTGTGAGTATTTGGACTTGTCTGCAAAGTTTAGCATAGTGTTATTATGTGCCCTTGGTTTATAAATTTTATAAATTTTCAATTTTATTTCTCTAAACGAATGGCAACTGTGTCTGCTGTGTTTCTACTGGGTCTAGTGCCTCCATCCAAAATAAACTTGAAATAACCTCACCTTCTCAGTGCTTCAATGGTTACCCAGTTTCAGTAGTGTAATTTATTGCTCATATTTTGGATGAAAACAAAGCCTCCCCCTTTTCTTAATTTTGAACATTCCTGCCTGAGAACTTGAGCTGGTGAGTAGTAAAGGTCAGAACACCAGTGAGATTCAAACTGATATTTGAGCTCTCATATATATACCAAATCTTCCTCTATTTCTGCTTTCAGAATTAGCATTTCTCTCTTTGTGCACAGGCCACCTAGCCAGTATATATCAATGAATGTATGAATTTGAATGAATGAACATACGCTTGTATGCAAAAAATATGTGCCCATATATTTCACATACAGTCTTAGAGGCAGGAGTTCAAAAACTAGAACTAAAAATACAACCTTTAAGTGGGCAGAAGTGGCAAGAAGCTGGAGACATCTTGATGTGATGACTATAAAGATGTCATGACATGACATCTGTGGTACCAAACTTTATTAGAATAACCTTTATTAGAATAAACTAAACCAGATTGGAAGAGACCTTCAAGATCATCGTGTCCAACCCATCAACCAATCCAACCCACCCAAACAGCTAACCCATGGCACCAAGTACCCCTTCAAGTCTCCTCCTGAACATCTTCAATGACGGTGACTCCACCACCTCCCCGGGCAGCCCATTCCAATGGGCAATCACTCTCTCTGTATAGAACTTCTTCCTAACATCCAACCTGAACCTCCCCTGGTGCAGCCTGAGACTGTGTCCTCTTGTTCTGGTACTGGCTGCCTAGGAGAAGAGACCATCATCCGCCTGTCTACAACCCCCCTTCAGGTAGTTGTAGAGAGCAATAAGGTCACCCCTGAGTCTCCTCTTCTCCAGGCTGAGCAACCCCAGCTCCCTCAGTCTTTCCTCATAGGGCTTGTGTTCCAAACCCCTCACCAACTTTGTTGCTCTTCTCTGGACTTGTTCCAGCAAGTCAACATCCTTCCCAAACTGAGGGGCCCAGAACTGGACACAGGACTCGAGGTGTGGCCTAACCAGTGCAGTGTACAGGGGCAGAATGACCTCCCTGCTCCTGCTGGCCACACTGTTGCTGATGCAGGCCAGGATGCCATTGGCCCTCTTGGCTGCCTGGGCACACTGCAGGCTCATCTTCAGCCTACCATCCACCAGTACCCCCAGGTCCCTCTCTGCCTGGCTGCTCTCCAGCCACTCTGACCCCAGCCTGTAGCACTGCATGGGGTTGTTGTGGCCAATGTGCAGAACCCGGCACTTGGATGTGTTAAATCTCATGCCGTTGGATTCTGCCTATCTGTCCAGCCTGTCAAGGTCCCTCTGCAGAGCCTCTCTACCCTCCAGCAGATCAACTCTTGCCCCCAGCTTGGTGTCGTCAGCAAATTTACTGATGATGGACTCAATGCCCTCATCCAGATCATCAATAAAGATGATTTGTATAAGGGTGAGTGATAGCAAAATTACTATGGATGGCTTTGATGGATAATGAGTTTCAAGTTTTATATGGAATTAAATGGAACATAGTATTACATGTCCAAAGGGGGTTAATATGAACATTGACTAAACCTTATGATCCTTCAAGAAAATTCAGTGTCGGAGATGCAAGATGCCAGATCTGTCACCAAATGTTACATTAATCTCCCGTTGACTTTTGTGGTAGTTCCCCTTTCAGGGTGATGGTGAATGACCAAGGGCTCTGAGGCAGGTGTCAGTTTAGAAAAAAAAAAACAACAAACCACAAAACATTAAAAATGGAAAAGTAGAAAATTTGGTTATCAAGAATCAAATCTCATTGCTATCTTTTAATGACTCTCTCTCTAAGGGATATTCTAGGAAATATTTCATCTTCAGTTTTAAGGCTCCCCAGCAATGGAAACCAATGAGAGTCTCCAAAGATTTTGGAGACTAAATACATTGATGGGAAAGGAGTCCAGAACATCAGAAGTTAAGCACAATGCTTTTGAAATGAGAGGGAAAGAATATTTTAAAAATTTTAGAGGGCAGGCAATAGGACTAATTTTCTTGCCACTGCATACAGGCAGAGTGCGAGAGATGCTTGGACAGTGTTTTCTCTGAAGCCCTGCAGGAGGAATACCCTTCCCTTAGGAAAGACTGTAGCTGCAGAGTCAAGGTTTTCCTTTTCATTAATTTGGGTTTTTTGCAACTCATCCTGAGATGCTATTTATATGTTGATTTTGTTTCATGCAAGTAGGGCTTCCATTGCTCTGACAGACAGATTTTCTAGAGCTCAAGTGCTCTTTTGCTTGTATGTCCTAGGGTTGAGGGTATTGTTTCATTACAAATCCACCGTGACTTGCAGTTTTCAGTTTTCTCGCATTGCTTCTGAGGGCTGTGTTGCTGATTATTTAAATGCATTCTTGTTAGTAAACATCCTCTTGTGTTGAGCAAGCAGGCATCAGCTTTATTAAACAAAATTTCCCCTATGAATTTTGGCAATTAGAAAGTCATTAGAAAGCACAGACAGCAAAAAGTCAGCTAAAAAGATCATTTAGCAAAATGACTATTATTATTATTATTATTAAATAATTATTATTTAATAATTATTAAAATAATAATAATAAAAAAAAGAGAAGATATTTGATCAGTTTTGAAAGCCCCTGATTCATCACAAAGGTTTTTGTGCTCATATTCTCCCTACAGCAGGCATATGAAGGAATAGTGATTAGAAAAGACAAAATGACAGTGTGAACTATCTAAGGCTGTTAAAGAGAAAATGCATCCTGTGACTAACTAGGAAAGAGAAAAATGTGAAGATAGGAAAGCAGCATTGAGAGGATATAAAAGTTGGATTGAATAAAGCAAAAAGCAGACACAGCAGGTCGGAAGAAAATAGTTGAGATGGGGAAGGGGGCATTTGCAAAATGAGACAAGTGAGACACTTCTGCAGCCTAAGGCCATCGTGGAGGCTTCTGGAGTAGAGGAGGGCATCCTGGAACTCTGTCATAGAGTTCACCTGCAAATTCATATACAAATTACTTACTCTGCTTCTTTTCTGTTAAGTGATGAGCAAGGGGCCAGCTCCTAGTGCTTGCCCAAAATTCATGCAGGCCTCTGACCCCCCTATAGTATTCTGGATCTCAGTATTTTTTCCCCTCTGGATTATAAAGGACAGATTTGGGGGCATGAAGGAGTACTTTGGGGAAAGAGTTAAAGACAGGACATCCTTGATCGATTATAGATGAGAAAAACAAAGTAGTGCGTGAACTTATGCTTTGTGAAGGAGTGTAAATTAGCAGACAAAATTAGAGATGGAGACAATTCTGAAATGTGACAATAAATATGTGGGGCCTGAATTATTCAACTCCATGTTTTGCCTTCAGAACTCAGAGCAAAGCATCAATGCTTGCTTACAGAAACCCTAAAGTTATAGGAGTAAAAATGGGGAGCTGAGATACCGTGTGCTCTTGAAGACAATTCACTGCTGCTCCATTCATGCAACTAGAAGAAAGCCAGGGCTACCAACTTTGGTATCTGTAGATGTGTGAGACCCTATTATGCCTACAATCCTTCCTGCTTGTTCGGATGCTTCTCTGTGCTTATAAATGCAAAACAGGGGTGATTGAGCCATGCAGGTGGGAAAGAAGGAGCTGACACTTTGGGAAAAGCCTTTAGTCTGGAAACCAGCAGCCCAAGCAGCTGTGGGTTCTTCTTCTTCAGGGAGGGCACTTTGAATCCAGGTCTGAAGGTTGCAAACTGGAGCTGGAGCTATGAGAGTGAAAACTTAAATCATCAGCTACATTTTTAGCCACTGCTTTATTTTAGGCAGCTACTTGCAAATGTAATTTTAAGAGAGGTTGTTCAATATGTTAGTTTTCTTCTCATATGAAGCCGAATAAGCAACTCATGCATTAAATATAACAAGACTAGCTAATTTTCCATTAATTCTGTCAAAAGGGAATTTTCCCTACAGACAACATGAATATTATTATAATGAATAACTAATATGCTAAAATCTGAATCTGTATTTCTCTTGTTGCCTTTCTTCTATGAATATCTAGGTATATATTTTCAATATACCTTTAAAAGATTGTTTATCCTACAGAGTCTGATATGTAGATGTATGTATATAGAGAAATATGTCTGTGTGTCTGTACATTTGTGCATGCATGCAGAAATAGCAAATGTATGCATTCATCTCTCTACATACCATGTATGTTATGTGTAAATACAAACCCAATCTTAGTGCAAATGTACAGCATGTACTTTTAGGTGTGGCTGAAATGCAGGCATCATGATGTAAGAGAAGGAGGACTGTTGACAAACTATTGTACAGAAAACAGCCATTTCAGCCAAATCCATCAGGCAAATTCTCACTCTTTTGTGAAACCTGATGAGATCTAGAATATGCATGTTAGGAGGAGGCAGGTGGTGAGTTAGAATGTGCACAGATAATCTATGTCAACACATGCTCAGGTTATCCTCTTCCTGATAACATCTATTTGTTTGGGACAATAGTTTAATTCTGTTATTGGTAGAAAAATAATGGCCTTGAATATTGCATAGGCAGAGCCAGAACTGAGCCAGAGAACAACATTTTATTCTGTCTAAAGTAGTCATGTTGTTTCCTTTTGGATTTCTGCAGCACCCAGCACTAAACTGTTCACCCTATATTTGGCCTAGAGAATGATGTAAGACTGATGAATGACTAAAATAATGTTAAAGTATTCCTGAATCTAGATGAAGCAAACCTGAATAATTCAAACAACAAAAAAGAGAAACATTTTCCAAGGAAAACATACTTGTAGCCAGGTGGATTAATTAAGGGCTTGTGACCCCTCTGTGGTTTTGTGTTATAAAGCACAATATACTTGTTTCTAACATTAGGAAACTGTCCTTCTTCTGGCAGGCTTTCTTGAAGACTGAGAAATGAAGAGGTATATGACTTCAGTCTCACTATGAAAGTAGGGTGACCTTCACTGGGAAATTTTCTTCCCAGTCCTTTTGCAGTACTTTTGAAGATGGATTATCTGCTGCTCTCCCAGGACATTTGGTGGGCCACATCCAGACACACATGCACAGTAGACTTGGAGCTGGGCAGAGTCAAGTGTAGCACCACCCCCAAAAAAAAACCACCAAAAAAACCCCAAACAAACAACCCCCCCCCCCCAAAAAAAAAAAAGAAAAAGGAAAGCACTGCCTGAAGGTGTTACTCAGACTTCCAAACTCACCCTGGCATATACCATGTGTCAGGCATTGTTTGATACTCCTGCCTGATACTCCATTGTTGCCACTGGTGAGGCTTAGCGGGGATCATGTGGAGAAGAAAGGCTATTGTCCAGCCTAGTTGCAGCTGCAGGACGAATGCAAAGGGGATGGGCAGGGGGTTCTGTGGTCACCAGGATGATTCATGGTGTGTGATAACACAGAGCACATTTCCATACCTCTCATTCTTCATCCTGTAGAACACCTGGCTTCAGGCACATAGCCACTCAGAGACAGCTGCAGAATAAAATGTGTCTAATAGACATGACCAATGTGCAGTGGAAAAAGAGTGCATACAGGCAGGGGGATTGAACTAGATGATCTCCGAGGTTCCTTCCAACCCCTAACATCCTGTGATCCTGTGACTGCTATTTTTCTTATCTTCAGAGCCACACTGACACTTTTACAAGTTAGTATACCATATACAAGATTCAGGCAATTAAGTTTGCATCTGGTTGATTGATTGATCGATTTGTAAATTATCTGTTTTCTGTGCTATAGAAGCCACTTTGAAGTTAATCAAACTGAATGTAAAAGGCCAGCACAGATTTAATTTTAGTATGCTGTCCTATTCTACCTTTAAAGTGGCTTTACATACAGCATTCAGGATGCTGATGTCATTTCTATCAGTACAAATCCAGAATAACTCCACTGGCTTTGATGTCACACATGACAAAGAGAATATGACAGCACAGCTTGCTTATTTATCTACCAGCTGTCACCTGTTAATCATTGGTTGCATGCTCCTAAAATATTGCTTAACAAGAGCACCAGTGCTGTCCTGGTCAATCCTGTGGACTTGGGCCCATTATTTTGCCCATGTGCAATGTTGTGTACACGCAGCAGTACCTCTGTTCCTATGCAGAGCCATGCTGTGAACTTCTCAGTGAGACCTGGTTCTGGGTAGCACCTCAAACAGAGCTGCTTTACTCATACCAGATTTGTTGCCTTGTCTGTTGTGGGCAATGCAACCAGCACCAGTGTAAAAGCTAAGCACTTGCTGTAGGACAACCTTCAAAGTGTTGTTAGGGTTGTGGTTTTAGAGGGGTTTGGTTGTTGGCTGGTTTGGTTTAGTGTTGTGGGGGGTTGTTGGTTGGATTTGGGTTTTTTTAATTGTTGGTATGTGTGTGTTTGTGTTGGCGTGGGTCGTTTGGTTTTTTAATGGCAGGGGGAAGGACAGGGGGCAGTGCAAGGTGGTGTCTGTGGAAACAATACATGGAGATGGCATTGAGTAGGAATGACTCGTTACCAGAGAAGAAGAGATTTTAACATAGCTGACGGCTAATGCATGTTATCTTGCCTGATGGTTCAAAAGGACATTCCTGTCTGAAGCCCTTAAATTCTGAAGAGGAGGCATCAGTCACCTCTTCAGAAATCTCTAAGTCACTTCATAGCCTTCAAGACCCACCTTTTAAAAACCCTACCTGATGGGTTTTCTCTGCCTTGTATCCCAAACTGTGCTGAATTACTTCTGGCAGCTCAGTGTAGTCTCAGAATAGTACCACAAAATAGAAATTCTGCACTGTTCCACAGTTCATGAATAATAATTTGACAAGAAGTGTAAATGTTAGGATCAAAACCAGCCCCATTCTGATTCCTCCATGAATTTTCTGATCCAACTGCTAGTAAATTTTTTTCTGTGTGTACAATTAAATAATGCCTGCTCAAGGGATGGGATTAATAAATCAGTATAGAGCAGTGTATCTTTTGAAAGCAGTGCCCAGTCTCAGACTGGTGTAACTGGCTCTGGACAATAAGACAGTGGCAATGTTTATTCTGACATAAGAAAGACTGCTCTGTAATTCTGCTCCTGGTGTTTCATTCTGGTGTGTCCAAATGTCTGCCAACCTCCTCCTGCATAAACTGAAAGGCAAGTTTTTTGTAAGTAAATGAATAAATAAAAGATCTGGCCAATGTTTTGAAACCCAAATGTTTCATTCACAGTATCACAGTATCACGGTATCACCTAGGTTGGAAAGGACCTCGGGGATCATCGAGTCCAACCTATCAACACAGACCCCATGACTAGACCATGGCACCAAGTGCCACGTCCAATCTCCCCTTGAACGCCTCCAGGGTCGATGACTCAACCACCTCCCTGGGCAACCCGTTCCAATGACGAATTACTCGCTCGGTGAAGAACTTCCTCCTCACCTCGAGTCTAAACCTCCCCTGGTGCAGCTTGAGACTGTGTTCTCTTGTTCTGGTGCTGGTTGCCTGGGAGAAGAGGCCAACCCCTTCCTGGCTACAACCACCCTTCAGGTAGTTGTAGAGGGCAATGAGGTCTCCCCTGAGCCTCCTCTTCTCCAGGCTAAACAATCCCAGCTCCCTCAGCCTCTCCTCATAGGGCTTGTGTTCAAGGCCTCTCCCCAGCCTTGTTGCCCTTCTCTGGACACGCTCAAGTGTTTCGATGTCCTTCTTAAACTGAGGGGCCCAGAACTGGACACAGTACTCAAGGTGTGGCCTAACCAAAGCAGAGTATAGGGGCACTATGACCTCCCTGCTCCTGCTGGCCACACTATTCCTAATGCAGGCCAGGATGCTATTGGCCCTCCTGGCCACCTGGGCACAGCCCTCTTTAATCCAGAGGCATGGCAGAGAAGATTTAATTGTTGTGAATCAGTGTGTCACCACTATAGTATAAAGTGTCTGTATTTTGAAAGAAAGCTCCACTCCTTTGTAGGTCAGGGGTTTTTTAATATTTTGCCAGTTGTAGCATTAAAAAACCCACATGTTTTTTCTATTTTTTTTATTCACCATGCATTAAATGTGAAAGTTAAGCACCATTTATTGGTAAAACACAGTATAATTTTCCATTTTGATGGCAAAGGATATCTCTTACTATAGGGAGATTTATGTATGCATTTGTCTTTTTTGTTGTTATTACTTTCCCAGCATTGCCAGCTGAGGCAGGAATGTGAATCCCACTGAAACAAAAATGTTTGGGTTTTGTCAAATTAAGTGGAAGACTTTGGTAAATTGATACTGTATAAGGAATCATGCCACTGAAGAGTCTATGTTAATGGGCTACTTTTGAGTGAAGGAAAGCACAGCGTGTAATGATTAAAGAAATAAGGATAAGCAAAAATAGCAAGGTTTCATTGTGGTTCAAAGTTATTAAAAATGAGAAAATAGTGAGCCTTCACCAGTTCTGTGAGGTATTTGTCATGTGAACTGACAAACACCACATACACCAATTCCAGTATACATACGTAAGAGAGCCCTAAATGACATGTGAAATGGAAGTAAAATGCCAGTGCAAAAGCCATGGTTCTTTCTTAATAGGAAAGGGAAAAAGTGATCTATAAAGCAAGATTATGGAATAGTTCCTTTCTAAAACCTTAGCTCATAAGCTCATCACTCCAGAGTATAAATATCAACATTGCAAAGAATGACATAACACGACCATAACAAATCCCATTGTCAGCCCCATGGGATCATTAGATTAATTGAGGACAAGATGGAAATAGTCTGGGTAGTAATTTTCAGAGTTATACTGGTGACATCCATCCAACATCAGCATCACCTAGGTTAAAAATTAAAGAGGAGCTGTCAAAAAACATCCCAAGGAATCTTAGACCAATGTTTCATGTTAAAAACCTATAGCTATACAAAGTAAGCTATATGTCACATTATTTTTTCAAACATTTAATGCGGTTGAACACAAGAATAGAATAGAATAGAATAGAATAGAATAGAATAGAATAGAATAGAATAGAATAGACCAGACCAGACCAGACCAGGTTGGCAGAGACCTTCAAGATCATTGTGTCCAACCTATCATCCAACACCACCCAACCAACTAAACTGTGCAACCAAGCACACTGTCAAGTCTCCTCCTGAGCACCTCCAGCGATGGCGACTCCACCACCGCCACGGGTAGCCCATTCCAATGGGCAATCACTCTCTCTGTGTAAAACTTCCTCCTGACCTCCAGCCTGAACCTCCCCTGGCGCAGCCTGAGACTGTGTCCTCTTGTTCTGGTACTGGCTGCCTGGGAGAAGAGACCAACCTCTGCCTGTCTACAACCCCCCTTCAGGTAGTTGTAGAGAGCAATAAGGTCACCCTTGAGTCTCCTCTTCTCCAGGCTAAGCAACCCCAGCTCCCTCAGTCTCTCCTCATAGGGCTTGTGTTCCAAGCCCCTCACCAACTTTGTTGTCCTTCTCTGGACACGCTCCAGCAAGTCAACATCCTTCCTAAACTGAGGGGCCCAGAACTGGACACAGTACTTGCAAAGAATCACAGAATCACAGAAACACTCAGATTGGATAAGACCCTCAGGATCACCAAGTCCGACTGATAACCCTACTCTACAAGGTTCACGCCTAAACCCTATTCCCAAGCACCACATCCAAACAACCTTTAAACACATCCAGGGTTGGTGACTTAACCATTCCAATGCCTGCTCACTCTTTCTGTGAAAATAAAAAATCCAATATTTACTCTGTCACAGCTTGAGGGCACTTCCTCTTGTTCTATCACTAACTACCTGTGAGAAGAGACCAGCACGACATCCTTTCAGGTAGTTGTAGAGAGCAATGAGGTCTCTCCTCAGCCTTCACTTTTCCAAACTAAACAGCCCCAGCTCCTTCAGTCACTCTTCATAAGATTGATTCTCCAGGCCCTTCCCCAGCTTCATTGCCCTCCTCTGCACTCGCTCTAGCACCTCCACATCTCCCTTGTAGTGAGGTGCCCCAAACTGGACACAATACTTGAGGTGTGGCCTCACCAGCACTGAGTACAAAGGGACAATCACCTCCCTACTCCTGCTGGACACAGAATTTCTAATACAAGCCAGGATGCCTTTGGCTTTCTTGGCCACCTGGGCACACTACTTGCTCATATTCAGTTGGTTGTCATTTAGAACCTGCAGGTCCCTTTCTGCCAGACAGCTTTCCAGCCACACTTCCAAGCCTGTAGCATTGCTTGGAGTAGTTGTGACCAAGTGCAAGACTTGGCATTTGGCCTTGTTGAAGCTCATCCCATTAACATTGGCCCATTGATCCAATCTATCCAAGTCCCTCCATAGAGCCTCCCTACCCTCATGCAGATCAACACTCCCACCCAATTTGGCATCAGCTGTGAGCTTACTAATGCCACACTCTATGTCTTTGTTCAGATATCCAACCATATTTTAGCTCAGACTTTACCAGCATAGCCCATTTTTGTTGTTATTGTTTCAATGGAAGTGAGGAATGTTCAAGTGAAGGTAAAATGGTACCCATGGCATATACCTGCTGTTTGGTAAGTGCAGTATTGGAAAAAGAAAAAAATCGAATGTTTCTTCTATATTTATACTGCTGCTTTAATACAAACTATTCTAGTCTATAAACACATTACCAACAAAAGGAGGACTAAGGAGAATCTCCATCTTTTATTGGATATAGGGGGAAACATACTGACCAAGGATGAGAAAAAAGTTGAAGTACTTAATGCCTTCTTTGCCTCAGTCTTTAATAATAAGATCAGTTTTTACTGGGGTACCCAGACCCCTGAGCTGGAATACAGGGGCAGAAAGCAGAGTGAAAGTCCCCAAATCCAAGCACAAATGGTCAGTGACCTACTACACTGTGTAGATGCTCACAAGTCTGTGGGGCTCATTGGGATCCACAGAAGAGTATTGAGCAAGCTGGTGGCAGGACTCTCTAAGCCACTTTCCATTATATATATTATACCATTAGTCCTGGCAAACTGGAGAGGTCCTAGTTCACTGGAGACTGACAAATGTGATACCAATGTACATGAACAACTGAAAGGAAGATACAGAGACTTATAACCTGTCAATGTGTCCTTGGTGCTGGAGAAGATTTTGGGGCAGATCATCTTGAGTGCTATGACACAACGTGTACAGGACAACAATATGATCAAGTGCAGTTATCATGGGTTTATGAGAGACGGGTCCTCTTTGACAAACGATCTCCTTTGATGACTAGGTGATCCACTTAAGAGATGAGAGAAAGGCTGTGGATAATGTTTACCTAGACTTTAGTAAAGATTTTGATACTGTTCCCACAGAATTTTCCTGGAGAAACCTGTGGCTCCTGGCTTGAACAGGTGCACTCTTTGCTGGATTAAAAAAGGTCTGGATGGACAGATGCTAACAGTGGTAACAATGGAGTTAAATCCAGCTGGGGGCTGGTCACAAGTGGTTTTTCCCAGGGTTCAGTCCTGGGGCCTGTCCCCTTTAGTATCTTGATCAGTGATCTACACAAAAACGTGCAAATGACATGAAGTTAGACAGGAGTGTTGTTCTGCTTGAGGGTAGGGTGACTTTACAGAAGGACCTGGAAAGGCTGGAGCAATGGGACAAGGCCAACTTGAGTCACAACTCCTTTATGCAGTGCTACAGACTTGGGGAAAAGTGGCTGGAAACTACCCATCCAAAAGGAGCCTCAGGGTGTTTGTCAACAGCCAGTTGAATACAAGCTAAAACTGTGCTCAGGTGGCCAAGAAAGCCAACAGCACTTTGGGTCATATTAGAAATAGTGTGGCCAGCAGGAGTTGGGAAGTGATTGTCACCCTCTACTTGGTATTGGTGAGGCTGCACCTGAAATGCTGTGTTCAGTTTGAGACCCTCCCTTCAAGACATAGAAGTATTGAATTGAGTACAAAGAAGGGCAATGAAGTTGTTGAAGAGTCTAGAGAAATGGTGTCATGATGAGTGGCTAGAGGAACTGGGGTGAAAGGGAGAGCTTATTGCTCTCTACAACTACCTGAAAGGAATTGTAGTGAATTCGATGTCTGTCCATTTTCCAAAGAAGTGACAGGACAAGAGGAAATGGCCTCAAGTTGTGCCAGGCAAGGTTTAGATTGGATATGAGGAAAAAATTCTTCACTGGAGGAGTTGCAAAGCATTGGAACAGGCTGCCCTTGCATGCATTTCTATTCCTGGACGTATTTAAAGTATTTGTAGATGTGGTGCTTAGTAACATGGCTTAGAGACAGTCTTGGCAGTGCTAGATTAACAGTTGGTCTTGATGATCTTAAAAGTTTTTTCCAACCTAACCCATTCTATGGTTCTATGTATTTTCCAACTTCGGGTGCACCTTCTGAACCACTGTTCTGGATGTGTCCTCATTACCAATTACTGTACTTGGGCAAGGTATTACACTGGAAAACAGAAGTGAACAAATGTGCATTTTAAACAATAGAGAAATCATTCTGGTCATTTATCTTCTAAATAACTATTTCAGTTAAGGTCTCTTGTATTTTCCCTGGCAAATCATTGTCATCTGAAGCAAAATAATGCCATTGATCACCAATGTTCTTATTTTCACTAATGGACCTAGGGATAACTTTGGTCCTCGCCTGTAGTTGTACATACTCATGCCTGCAAAAATTGGTTCAGAAGCTCAAAGCTGATACTTGGCTAAACTTGATTCATAGCCACAATTGATTCATCAAAGTGGTTGGGGCACTTTGATTTGGGAAAAACAGCACCCAGTAACTGAAACAATCCAGAATAACAGATGGGAGTTACAGATACTATTAATTCTTTTCTGAAGATTAAAGTGTCCATGACAATAAGAAAACCAAGTCTGTATGGCTCTTACTTCATGTCTGTTCTCATTCTCCTGTTTATTTTGGCAGAATTTGTCCCTTGGTTATCCATTAAATTCAAGAGGCTAAAAGAACATTACCAAAGATATACATGTGGCCCCAAATAAATGGGAGATTTCAAAGTGAAGGGAAATGGGGATTTATGTACTTATTTGGTTTAGAGTGCATAGATTTGAGACCTTTTAGCTTGTTGGGAGGCTTCATGTGATCATGACTTCAGCAGGAATATTCTTTATTGGCACTTATTAGTATCTGAAGCCATGCAGTGTCAGAGCTGTGAAGTGTCTCCTTGTGTATAAAGGAAGGTTCATATCCTGTCTTGGGGATTTTCCATGTGAGGTATTCCAAAAGCGATGATGTTGTTGTGTGCACTGTACAGGCTGTGTGCTTTGTCAAGGAGACATTAAAATGATTCTTTCTGTGCTAGCTGCAATAATCTAAATAAAGCCATTCAGACTAAAAGCATTGGTTGTGAAGATGGTGTGAGAGTCTAATAAGTTTGTCTCTCTCTATGTGTGTCAACAAAGATAAAGCGATAGCAGAGCCACTGGAAAGAAGGTGGAAAGAACCCTGTCCACCAATCCTGGATGCAAATCAGCTTGTGATTGCATCCAGATAACACGGGACTACAACAATGGACCCAAGGACCCAGCCATCACACCTTTAGGGCAAGATAATCTCCACCTGTTTCCTGAGCTTTGTCTGGATGGAGACGGGGTAGACAGATTTCCCCCCCCCCCCTCCAGCCAGGTTCTTGCCCAACACACACAGATTTCCTGCCACGGGAATTCCTGATATTTGACTACATACCAACACCTGCCGGAGGACTAAAAACTGTATAAAAGACTTGAGCAACTACTGGTTTGTAGAGAGAGAAACAGAGGAGAAAAACGGGGAGGAAAACGGAGATGAAGGAAAACACAGGAGACGGGCCAGGCCGCTGAGAAGAGAAAGCCAGGACGATGCTGCTCCGGAGAAAAGAAGCTGCCCGGAGGACCACAGCTCCAGCCAAATCCTCAGCACCCCTCCTCTACAGACCCAGGCTGCCCAGAGGAGCCTCAGCACTGTTCCTGTATCAACCCAACATCTCCCCAGAGGACCACAGCTGTTCTCCAGTAAAAGCCTCACCAGCGTTTCTCTCTACAAACCCAACATCTGCAGCACCTTGCCTCCACAGACTTTAACTGTCTTGGGGGATGAGGGTGTGGTAATATAATTCCTTTCCTCTTCTATCTCTATCTCTCGTCTCTCTCTCTCTCTCTCTCTCTCTTCTCCCTCTCCCCTTTCTTATGTCCACTTTAGTTATGTAATAAATAGTCTAGCTGTTGATACTTTGGCCTCGTTTGTGCCTTTAATTTCACAAACACGGGAATATTTAAAAGAACTGTGTCTCCGGACCGTGACATTTAACTGGCGTAGTCGGCAGGATTCCCGTGCAGTGAAAAGTATCACAGCAAAATTATTGCATTTCTGAGAACCCCGAAATGTGTGTGTGTGCCTGAGACGTACTTTTAGTACGAAGCGAGAGTGGAGTCCAGATTCGCGTTTCCACTCGCCCGCGAGGGAAGTGGCCGGAGAAGGACGAAGCGAAATTTTCAGAGAGACTGTGTGGGAGTTCTCAAAAGGTTTAAATGTGTGTGCTTTCTCAGGGAAGTTTATCTGGGGTACAACTGTTGGTTTTATAGTGTGACCTCCTCGAGAATCCTCTGTACCCTGCTTTAAATTTGTGTGCTTTCCCGGGGAAGATTATCTGGGGTACAACTGTTGACTTTATAGTGTGACCTCCCCGAGAATTCTCAGTACCCTCTTTTAGAAAACCCAGTTTTGGTGATATTTGTAAAGTGTGTATCCTCTCGGGGAAAGTGTGGCTTTCCTGAGAAGCCTAGTATTGAAGCAAAAGTTGAGAAACTGCTGCCGGTGTGTGTTCTCTCAGGGAAACAGAGTTACTCTTCCCTAAGAATCACAAGGTTGTTGTCCTGGTGTAACATAAAATTTGAGGTACAAAAGCTGAGAAGCTTTTGCAAGTGTGGGTTCTCTCAGGGAAATAGTGTTACTTCCCTGAGAAGCCCAGGTTGCTGTTGTTTTTTCTTGTGTGTGACCTCTCCTGAGAAATCTATTGTGCATTTTTCCTGGAGAAGATTATTTTGGAGTAAGCCTTTTAAAAGCGTACGTTTTTCCAGGGAAGATTTTTCTGGTACAAACAGTGTTTTGATCTGACTTCCCCGTGAAACTTAGTGCCCTATTAAGAAATGCTTTGTGAAACAAAAGAGATGGCCGGGAGTGAGCGGCTTTTTAGCCTTTTAGAAGTTCACGGTGCCCGCCCATCTGTACAGGTACTTGACTGGGCCCGTGAAAATTGGCATAATTTCCAGAGTGTGGCTGATAGAATTGTGGCCCTGCAGAAAGATGCAAGAGCAAAAGCCGGGAAAGGCAAAGGTTTTATTTGTGCGGTTTTAGGTGCCTGTTTAGCCGCCTCAGTGAAGGAGAAAGAGGAATGGCATGAACAGGAGAATAAAACTATTTCCTCTTTGCAGGACTTAGTTTCGTCACTACAAAGCCACGTTGCCACTTTGAAAGACGTAGTGGCAGATCTTAAAATTCAATTGGAAAAGGAGAGGAGGCAAAATTCGTATTTGGACTCAAAAGAGGGTGTGAATTACTTGGAGTCTGCCCCTATGTGCCCTCGGGCAGAATTGACAGCGGCTACGGAAGCTGCTGTGCATATCAGACCTCTCATTAAAACTGCAGTTTTATATGAGGATGGGGAGGTTACCCCCACTATCACAACCAAAGAAACGCCTTTCTCCTACACTGAATTAGCCAAAATTCGTACAGAATTTGCACGCTCTGCTGAGGAATCTGAGGTGGAATATGTCTGGCGAGTTTCAAAAACTGGAGGTGATCAGATTCTGTTAACAGAAGCTGAAGCCATGGGCTATTGGGGTGATAATGTTTTTCTAACTACAAAAAACAGAAGTGGACCCCTAAGCCTTACGCAAAGGGCTGCCTATTGGGCAGGGGGGTTTGATCCAAAAGAGAGGGGTGAACCCCTAATTCTGCGGGGAGGGATGAATCAGATAATGGAGAATGTGCAAAAGGCTGCATGTCTGCAGATGATTTATGAAAGGGAACTAAAACATCATTTTGAATCTCCCCTTTCTGTCCTGGTGGATGCAAACAGAATGACTCCTTTGATCAGGGGTCTCCCTGACTTGCTTAAAATAAGAGGTATCCAGCTTCAAAAGAAATAGCTAATACCCCACTTTCTTCCAGGACATGGCAAGATGTGGGGAGGAGTTATTAGATTATGCTAGGCAGTATAATATACCTGAGGAAATAAAAAAACCTCAAACTAGAGGCTTGAGACATGTGAAAATGACTCACCCACCAAGCCCCAGGGCCAGATGCGCCGTATTCCTAATAGGCGCCTGGCTAGGGGCAGGGAACACTTGAATACCCGGCAATATTGGTGGGGGATGGGTCGGGAGAAAGGTATTCCAAAAGAAGTGGTTGATGGGGTAGCCACGAGACAATTACAAATCATTGTGCAATGTTGGCCCGAGCCTAAAAAGAGGGCTGAGGTCACTGCTCCCCTCTTGGTGGGACCATTTGGTGAGGGGAGGGTATGGCCCCAGGGCAACCAAGGGCTTCACTTCTCAGTGGTGAATTGGGGGGTGAAGCATGAGTCAGAAGATCACCAAAAAAAAAATTGTACTTGGTTTGGAAAAAGGCTTTTGTTTGTGCTTAGCTTGGCTTTGAGAGAACCTGAAACAATCAACGATACTTACAGGCCCATTCAAAGTAATTATCACCTGAGAGGGTGGTTCTGAATGGTAACCTGGAAAATACCAGTTTTGTATGTTTCAAGGTTGTGTTTCTTATTTAAGTTCTAATGCTAAATTTAAGTTCTAATGCTGAAGACTACCTGATGTATTGTCAGAAGGACTTGTCTTGCTACAATATGGAAGACTTCTCAAGTTTTGCATCACAGAAGACATCTCTTCAAGGACTGTACTTTCCATAACCCCGCAGACATTCAGATCTGGACGGAAGCTCTCACTTCAATTCCAAACTGAAGGACTGACGGGGTGGGGGGGGTATGGGTTTGTTTGTTCTCCTGGCTCCCAGGAGGAACAAGGATGCTTTCACCTTGTGTAATTACCTGGTTTAATTTTGTTATAATTGTCAATCTTGTATAAATCCCTGTTGCATACAGTGATTCAACATGTAGTGTCCAATATGCAGTTTGTGTCTAATGATGGTGTACAACAGATTTGTGCCATTAGCCAATCAAAACTTATGTCTATTGCAAAAATTGTTTAAAACTTCTTTCCTTTCTTTTCCACTTCTTTCCTTTCTTTTCTTTCTCTCTCACTTCTATCTTTGATTGACGGGGTGGTGTGAGAGTCTAATAAGTTTGTCTCTCTCTATGTGTGTCAACAAAGATAAAGCGATAGCAGAGCCACTGGAAAGAAGGTGGAAAGAACCCTGTCCACCAATCCTGGATGCAAATCAGCTTGTGATTGCATCCAGATAACACGGGACTACAACAATGGACCCAAGGACCCAGCCATCACACCTTTAGGGCAAGATAATCTCCACCTGTTTCCTGAGCTTTGTCTGGATGGAGACGGGGTAGACAGATTTCCCCCTCCAGCCAGGTTCTTGCCCAACACACACAGATTTCCTGCCACGGGAATTCCTGATATTTGACTACATACCAACACCTGCCGGAGGACTAAAACTGTATAAAAGACTTGAGCAACTACTGGTTTGTAGAGAGAGAAACAGAGGAGAAAAACGGGGAGGAAAACGGAGATGAAGGAAAACACAGGAGACGGGCCAGGCCGCTGAGAAGAGAAAGCCAGGACGATGCTGCTCCGGAGAAAAGAAGCTGCCCGGAGGACCACAGCTCCAGCCAAATCCTCAGCACCCCTCCTCTACAGACCCAGGCTGCCCAGAGGAGCCTCAGCACTGTTCCTGTATCAACCCAACATCTCCCCAGAGGACCACAGCTGTTCTCCAGTAAAAGCCTCACCAGCGTTTCTCTCTACAAACCCAACATCTGCAGCACCTTGCCTCCACAGACTTTAACTGTCTTGGGGGGGGATGAGGGGTGTGGTAATATAATTCCTTTCCTCTTCTATCTCTATCTCTCGTCTCTCTCTCTCTCTCTCTCTCTCTTCTCCCTCTCCCCTTTCTTATGTCCACTTTAGTTATGTAATAAATAGTCTAGCTGTTGATACTTTGGCCTCGTTTGTGCCTTTAATTTCACAAACACGGGAATATTTAAAAGAACTGTGTCTCCGGACCGTGACAGATGGGTTTCATGAATAACGTAATAGTGTTGGGCTAGAATTTCTAATGCAGCTGGACATTGTTGAAAACCAGAGAGTACAATGTTTTCAGTGAAGTAGTGCAATAAACCTTGAGAATTATTTTAGCTATAGAGCAAACAAGGAACAAACTTTGTTCTCAGGCTCTATGGATGTTCTTTGTCAAAACTCACATAGTTTGAACTATCAGATGAGCCTCCTTTTACGGTGGACCTGACAACAAGATTGCTTTGGGCTTTTTTCTCCTCTGTTGAAACAGGCAGTATTCTGTCTACTAGGGACTACAAGGGAACTATAAACTCCTTGAATATGCCTTCTCGAAAAGCCTTTCACCAAGTTCTGCTTTAGAAAACTAGATTTATTTGAAAGCAAAAAACACTCCACATTTCTTATTTTATAATCTTTAGTCTTTCCTTAAATTTTCAGTGAGTGAGTTAGCTTTCAAAATGTCTACATTGTTCTGAATATGGTATTTCTATTCTCACATTTGCTGGTGACCTTACCCTTAAAGTTATCCTTACCTCTATTTTGTCAGCTTGACAATCTCCTATGTTCAGGAGTAACCTGAGGGCTATATATCCAGTCTCAGATCCCCCCAACACTCTAGCAGGAGTGATAAAGTGTACCACTCTTGTAGTGCTCCTCACAGTGTTTTGGTAATGGTGAATTAAACTAACATCATTGAAAATTCTGACATTTGAAAAATCTCAAATATAAGGCTGAATAAATTTGCTTTTGCAGGAAAAAAAATCTGTAAGTTGTGGCAAAGTCTTTTTTAAAATACAAATGATAGGACATTGAGAACTTAATTATTATCTAAGATTCACTTACATGCATATTCTTTAATAGCTTGTTCCACAGGAGTGGTTAT
The DNA here is from genome assembly GCA_011125475.1 of Melanerpes aurifrons. Lineage (NCBI taxonomy): Eukaryota > Metazoa > Chordata > Aves > Piciformes > Picidae > Melanerpes > Melanerpes aurifrons. Next base: position 3,835,560 of record WWNC01000003.1, read on the forward strand.
GTGATCTATTTATGCAGATGGTCTCTGCATGATAAATATAATGCAGGAAAAGGGGCTCAGAGACAATGGTAATCTGTAGTTCATCAATTATTTATATTTTTCAAGACTACAAAAACAGTTAATCACAGCAAAAGGCTGAAGCTTGACTTTTTGTTTCACCTTTCAGGCCATAAACGGATGTTGACAGTAATCAGCAGACAGTGGGTTGCTTCTGAGCATGCCTAATGTGGAGGCTTGTTTTTTTCCAAAGTACAGTTTCTATCTTGAGAGGTGGAGGGAGCTGAGATGTGCTTGATCACTCTCTTTGCAGCCTGCTCTGGCACAAGTCCTTGTGCTGTGCAAGGGAACTCAGGCATCATTCAGCAAGGCCTTTGGATAGGAGTTAGAAATAACAAAAACAGAACTGAGAGCACTACAGAGGAAAGAGATTAAAATACTATTGTGTTTTTAGGAGTCAAAGGCTGAAAATGTTGTAATATATAGCCCCTTGTTTTGTATTAGACTGATGCAATACAAATCTATTTTTATAGCAAGGTAAGCATGAGAAATCTCAAGATAAAATATGAGATATGCAAACAGTACAAAGGAAATCTTCAGTGCTGTTGCGTGAAACAAGTGACCTTCGTTGCCTGCATCAAAGAGACTACTCTCCATCTATCTTAGCCGATTGTAAGCTTTGCTTTATCATCACTGATGAGCTCCAGTTGGATGGAGTCCTAGAGCTAAAAGCCTGAAACATCCAGAGTAGGAGTACATTTGGCAGCAGGTGCTGATGGTATAGCACCTTTCAGGGCAACTTGCTACTGAGCAATCAAACTGGAAATATCTTCAGTTCCTGGTAGTACAGACTGCACTTGCCTTCTGAAGCCTCTTGCAGAGCTATTTCATTCCATTTATGTTTTAACTTCATGGATGGCACTTGGTCTTAAAATAGAAAATTAAAACATGAACCAGAGGTTTTGCTGTTTGTCTGTCCTCTTCAGTATTAGACACCATGCTAGAACACTTTGATAACAAGAAGAATCTGCATTAGGGTAGCAGCAGTACAGTCACAGACTGAGTTTCTTCTAACCTGCCAGGGAAGTCATTGGCAGCATAGGTCTTCAGAGCAGGACCCAATCTGGGAAAAGGAGAGCTAAGAAGAGCTACATTGTGCGCTTCTGCTCCTGGAAACAGTTTGCAAGCCTCTGGAGATGGTGTTATTATAGAGACAATGCCCTCTGACAGTCACCCTTGCATTACAGTCAGCAACTTGCACAAAGTCTCCCAAAAAGATTTCTGCTAAGTGTTTTCTCTAAGATGAAGCATTTATACAGCATATATATATATATATATATACATTCAAACACTCCTTTTAATTATTACACAAAAGTTTTTCATGTTTCTAATTTCCCAAAGCAGAATGTCACTTCTGCTTGAATTTTTTTCTTTCAGAAGTTTGATTTAAATGACAAGATAGTGCTGTACTCCCCCAGTTTGTGTATGTACTCACAACTCCCTGCCTGCAGCAGTATTTTTTGTTTGTTTGTTTCTGTTTGCTTGTTTGGTTGTTCGTTTTTATTGCAGTCCAATCTTTTATCACAATTATGCTGATTTTTATTTTATTTTGCCAGGAAATTATTTTACCAAGTGCTACATCAAGTATGACACAAGTGAAACAACAGATCACATGGTCACAGGTAAGAGATCAAACGGCATCTTCTGTCCCCAGCCAGTCCCTCTGCTATAATCCAGCTGACCAAGACATGTGCTAGAGCAAGCCACTGTTACACAGCTACCTATCTGGTCTACTGCTCAGCCAGGTAACCAAAATTACCATTTCATGTTATACATTCACTTCTGTGTTACAGTGAATTGCAGAGACTTCTTGGAATTTGAGATATGTTTCCAACTGTTTCAAAGAGTGTGGGACTGGTGCAATCACACTGTCTGTTGGCTTCCCTCCTTCCTCCTCCCTGTGACTTCTGGACAAGTTTCAACCAAGTTTGAGAGAGCAGATGATGTCACAAATATTATGAAGTGCTTGCACATATGAGTATTAGTGGCATTATCACAGTATTACAGTATATTAGAGGTTGGAAGGGACCTCCAGAGACCAGGGTAAAGAGAGTCAAAGTAACTCTTCTGTTTCAGACAAAGGCAGTAAAAGATAGTAATTAGTAAACTAGTAAGGTGGCATCTAGTAGTAAGCTAGGCAATTTGTGACTAGGCCATGGCTGTATCCTGTTCTGTTGCATGTATAACACTTGGCTCAACTCACTAGGCATACTCAGGTAGCCGTACTGCAGAAAACACGAGACAGAAAGCCAGGCTCGTTGTAGCAAGATGGAAATAAAGGAGGCAAAAATGCCAACATGGACTGAAATCAGGCTTCTTAGAAATATTTAGCACAATGTGAAGGAAAATGCCTGCACCAACAGTCCTGTAAACATAAGACTCTGCTTTCATTTACCAACACTTTCTAGATTAAATGTCTTTTTGAGAAAAGCTTAGAAAAGACCTATGAGTTTCAAAATGCTAATTAAAAAGATTTAAAAAAAAAACCAAGAAATAAACAAAAAACCTCTACAAACACAAGCAACCCCCCAAAAATAATCAAAACAAATAAAAAAAAAAACACAAAACACAAAACCAAACCCAGCAAACAAATCCAATGAACTTTAAAAGTTTCTCTTTTAAAATCTTGTAGTATTTTTTAAAATCTCTTGTCCTGCAGTAAGAAGACAGAATATGTTCCCATATGAATATGTTCTAAGTTCATAAAACAAGAACTTTATCTAATGCTTTTCTGAGTATGGTAACACATCTGCGATCAAACAGTTTGTCGATTACTTCCTTACTTCCTTAAGCTTCTATCCTGTATGCTGCTCTACAAATAGAATAACTGACATCTTAGAAGCTAATCATATGAGAAGGAAAAGTAAAAGCAAGCAAGCTTGCTTGTCAGACAATGTCTTTCTACCAAAAAAAACCCAAAACTTGAAGTTAAAAAAAAATCTGCTTAATGAGCTAATGAGTTAGGAGGAAAGTAAGTCAATAAACCTTATCCATAAAATACTGGCATAATGTTACGGTTACCAAATACTGTGTATAGATACAATAACTGACTAAAAGGCTAGCAATTTTGGCTTTAAAGACAGAAACAGTATTTTGCTATATCTAAGTTTATTTTAACTTCATGTTTGGAAACAACACTTTTCTTCTATATGGGCTGCTTTTAAGTTACAAACTTTAAAAACCTTTCCATCTTCCAAAATATGTTATCTGAAGACTCAAATTGCTGAAAAGTCTATGTCCAAAAACATAAAAGCAAGGTACATAAAAGATCAGAATAAACGAAAATAAATTAACTTTTAACATTCCTATTAAAATGTGAAGTTCTTATTAATATCTTGAAGATGTCTGAGTGAAATTCACAAAGCATGGCAGTGATGCAAGGTCCATCAACACAAATCTATTCCCTTACTCACTGATGCTTCCTTCATGGCCATGGTCATGCACTTCTATCCGTGACCAGCCATACTGCATGTTGGCTTTTTCCCCTTGAGCCTTACTGGCCATGCAGATAGTAAAAAACTTTTATGTTTATTATATTATATTTATTATATCATATTTATTATCTCACATTAAGGAAGGCAACCACAAAGATGTTCTGATGCTTGGGTTGAATGCGTGACCCAGAAAGTGTAATAAGTGGGAATTTATATTTCTCTATGTTTTATTTTTAAATAATATTGAAAATGTAGAATCAAATAATTATTTAGGTTGACAAAAAAAAAAATCTGCAAAATCATTGAGTACAACATTAAACCTACTCTGCCAAGCCTACCACTAAGCCATAACCACTAAGAATATCCCAAAGCACCAGATCTACACTGCTTTTAAACACATCCAGGGATGATGACTAAACCACCTCCCTGGGCAGCCTATTCCAATGCCTAACAGCTCTTTCAATGAAGAAATGTTTCCTTATCTTCAGTCTAGACCTCCCATCTGGCAGCTTGAAGCCATTCCCTCTTGTTCTATCACTTGTTGCTTGGCAGAAGAGATCAACACCCATCTCACTGCAATCCCCTGTCAGGTAGTTGTAGAGAGCAATAAGGTCTCCCCTGAATCTCCTTTTATCCGGAGTAAACAACCCCAGTTCCTTCAACCATTTTTTGCACAACTCTCTAGACCACCTTTGTTGTTCTTCTCTGGAAATACTTCAGCACCTCCATGCATTTCTTGTAGTGAGGGGCTCAAAACTGAGTACAATCTTCAAGGTATGGCCTCAAGTTGTGACAGCCTTCCCCTTAATCAAACCAGAAGCAATTTGGTGTCCAAAGATGGTAACAGGTTGAGCCAAGAACTCCCCTAGGAAAGCCACAAAGTAGCAGAAGGAACAAAACACTTGTGGGTACAAGGAGTATTGTGCATATCTTTCCCATTGCACACAATCTGACTACAAGATAACCACTTTATTCCATAAATGTGACAGCTTAATTGAACCTTAGTTGTACTTTTCCTTTCAGGCAGTGATCTCCAGGAATGAGATCCTTTACCAGCAGCAGAGTGAATGAGCCCAATTTGAATTATCCCTGGACAGCAAGTGGACTGTACACCAGGCAGTTTTCCCTTTGTTGCAAAATGTCTCTCAATATTAAGAGGACTTAGGCATTCATCTTAAATAAATAAGTTTTCCATTGTGTATTGCCTCTGAGTAGTAAGCAATAGAGTGAACCTTGCCATCAAATGTTGTGAAGTCGTATTTTTGCAAATTCTTTAAGTGACCTAAACACCAGTGTGACTATCACTTCCCTGGTCCTGCTGGCCATACTGTACGGCCAAAGATGCCATTGGCTTTATTAGCCGCCTGGGCACACTGCTGGCTTGTATTCAGGTGGCTGAAAAACACCAGACGCAGGTCCCTTTTGGATGAGTAGCTTTCCAGCCACTCTTTCCCAAGCCTGCAGTGCTGCATGGGGCTGTTGTGACCCAAATGCAGCATCCAGCACTTGGCCTTGTTGAACCTCATACTATTGTCTTCAGCCTGGCGGTTCCCTCCTTACTCTCAAGTAGATCCTCTCTCAGGTAGACTCCTGTGTACCTTGATGTCATCTTGCACTGGTTTAATAGAGAACAGACGATGAAAAATTGATGAGGGTGTCCTTGATCACAGTGTTGAGGTGGCAGCTCATGATAGGTCTGTGTGTAAGTCTTACTAACACTATTTGATGTATTGTTATAAAGGTAGCCAGGATTTTTTACAGAATCACAGAATTGTCAGGGTTGGAAGCGACACCAAGGACCATCCAGTTTCAGCCTCCCTGCCTGGTTGGAATTGGATGATCCTTGGGGTCCCTTCCAAGGGCAGGGACATACTCCCACTCTCAGGTTCCCCAGAGCCACATCCAGCCTGGCCTTAAAAATATCCAGGGATGGGGCTTCCAGCACCTCCCAGGGCAACTTACTCTAGTGTCCCATCACCCTTAGGGTGAAGAACTTCTTCCTGATGTTTAATCTAAATCTTCCCTCCTCTAGATTGGATCCATTCCCCCTAGTCCTATCACTATCTGACAGCCTAAAAAGTCCCTCACCAGCTTTCTTGTAACCTCCCTTAAGATACTGGAAGGCCACAATAAAGTCTCCTTGGAGCCTTCTCTTCTCCAAACCGAACAATCTCAACTCTCAGCTTGTCCTCACAGGAGAGGTGCTCCAGCCCTCTGATCATCCTCATGGCCCTTTGCTGGACATATTCCATACCTTTCTTGTAATAGGGGCTCCAGAACTGGACACAGTACTCGAGGTGGGATCTCACAGGAGCAGCGTAGAGGGGGAGAATCACCTCCCTGTACCTGCTGGCTGCACTTCTCTTGACGCAGCCCATGATATAATTAGCTTTCTGGGCTGCAAGTGCACACTGGTGGCTCATACTGGGCTTCTCATCCACCATCAACCCCAAGTCCTTTTATTCAGGGTTGCTCTCAAGCCAGTGACTGCCCAGCCTATATTGGTGTCTGAGATTGCCCTGACTCATATGCAGGACCCTGCACTTGATCTCAGTCAACCTCAGTAACTTCCTTTCATCCAGGTAACTGATAAAGATATTAAATAGAATTTTCCCCAATGCTGTCACCAATTGTGACCAACCATCAGCTAGATAACTTCACTCACCACAATTGTTTTGGCCTTTCCATCCAATCAGTATTTTATCCAGTGAAGAGTGTACTTGTTTCAGCCAAGACCAGCAAGTTTCTCCAGGAGAAATGCACCCAAGAAAAAAAAAGTCTTGATTTATTATGAATTCCACAGTGGATCTATGTCATACTTCTTATTGATCATTCCTTACTCTGTGTTATTTTAAACCTGAATAGTGGATTTACAGGACACCAAGGACAAAGAATTATTAAAGAATATGATGCAGGGAGACAACAGTGCTGGCAGTGGGATACGGTGTTTTCTGCTTTCACGGTCTATGACTGAATTACATGTTGGCATATGTACAGCCAGGATCTTATTTTCTTTGTTTGTTTCTTTTTTTAATAGGTGTCTCCAGTAAGAGTCTTTGTACTAAGCCAGTGGGGAAATACCAGTTAAAAATTAGATTATGCTCTAAATACAGATACTGATCTCTAGCTTCAGAAGCACATCTTTCGAAATCTCTGCTCTCATAGTTCCAGAGTTTGATACATGCCTGATTTATATCAGTTTATAGGAAAATTTTCAGAAAACACAATCCTTTTAACATTTACATGAAAGCACAGTAAATCTTTATGATATGCACATGCTTACAGGTCTCCACACACCTACTTGGTGTTTGCGCTCGTAGTTTTCCTCATCCTGTACAGGATGATAATTCCTCTAGGTTGGAAGAGGGTGGGTGAGGAACTCGGTCCCTCTGAACAGGAAAGAGTAGAGCACAAATTAGGGGCAATTGAAAAGTCGGGAGCCCAGCTGAAGTGCATGTACACCAATGCACGCAGCATGGGCAACAAGCAAGAGGAGCTGGAAGACCTGGTCCTCTAGGGTGACTATGATGTAGTTGCCATCTCAGAAACATGGTGGGATAACACCCACGATTGGAGTGCTGCACTGGGGGGTTACAGGCTCTTTAGGAGAGACAGGCAAGGAAGAAGAGGAGGAGGGGTAGCTCTGTATATTAGGGAGTCACTCTCTGCCACACAACTTGAGGTGGAAAATGAGGGAGCTGAGAGCCTGTGGGTTAAAATCAGAGGGCAGCCTAACAAATCTGACATCCTGGTTGGAATCTGTTACAGACCACCCAACCAGGATGAGGAGGCTGATGAATTGTTCTACAAGCAGCTGGAGGCCGTCTCAAGATCATCAGATCTTGTCCTTGTGGGTGACTTCAACCTGCCAGATATCTGCTGGGAATTTAATTCAGCAGAGAGGAGGCAATCCAGAAGATTCCTGGAGCGAATGGAGGACTGCTTCCTGACACAGCTGTTAAGTGAGCCTACCAGGGGACAGGCTCTGCTTGACCATCTGCTCTCCAATAGAGAAGGGTTGGTGAGAGATGTGATCGTGGGAGGCTGCCTAGGGTGTAGTGACCACGAGATAGTGAAGTTTTCAATATGCAGGGAGATAGGGAGGAGCACCAACAGAAACTTCACCTTGGACTTCCAGAGGGCAAACTTCAGCCTGTTTAAGAAACTTATTTGCAAAGTTCCCTGGGTACCAGCCCTCATGAACCGAGGGGTCCAGGATGTTTGGACCTACTTCAAACAGGAGCTCTTGAAGGCACAGGAACTGGCAGTTCCCATGTGCCAAAAGATGAGCCGGCAGGGAAGGCGACCGGCCTGGATGAGCAAGCAGCTCCTGGAGGATTTAAGGGGAAAAAAGAGGCTGTATCACCTTTGGAAGAAGGGGAAGGCTTCTTGAGGTATGTTCAAGGAAGTTGTTAGATTATGTAGGAAAAAAATTAGAGAGGCAAAGGCCCAGTTGGAACTGAAGCTGGCCACCTCTGTGAAAGGTAATAAAAAGCATTTTTACAAATACATTAACACTAAAAAGAAGGGCAAGAAGAACCTTCACTCCTTACTGGACCTGAAGGGGATCACTGTGACTGAAGACAAGGAAAAGGCTGATGTCCTGAACACCTTCTTTGCCTCAATTTTCAACAGCAAGGCAGTTCAGGACGAGTGGCCTCCGGAGCTGGGCGATGGGGTCAGGGAGCAGTGTAATGCCCCAGAAATCCATGAGGAATTAGTTCGGGACCTGCTGAGCCACTTGGATCCTCACAAGTCCATGGAACCGGATGGGATCCATCCTAGGGTGCTGAGAGAGCTGGCAGATGAGCTGGCCAAGCTGCTCTCCATCATTTTCCTCCAGTCCTGGCTCACCGGTGAGGTCCCAGGTGACTGGAAACTGGCCTATGTGGTCCCCATCCATAAGAAGGGTCAGATGGAGGAACCCAGAAACTCCAGGCCAGTCAGCCTGACCTCAGTGCCAGGGAAAATGATGGAGCAAATTAGCCTGGCAGTAATAACTGCGCACCTGAAGGATGGCCAAGGGCTCAGGTCCAGCCAACATGGATTTAGGAGGGGCAGATCCTACCTCTCCAACCTGATCTCCTTCTATGATCAGGTGACTCGTCTGGTGGACATGGGGAGGCCTGTGGATGTGGTCTACCTGGACTTCAGCAAGGCCTTTGACACCGTCCCCCACAGCAAACTGCTGCCTAAGCTGTCAGCTCGTGGCTTGGACCACTACACTTTGTGCTGGGTTAGGAACTGGCTGGAGGGCCGAGCCCAGAGAGTGATGGTGAATGGTGCCACATCCAGCTGGCAGCCAGTCACCAGTGGTGTCCCCCAGGGATAAGTGCTGGGCCCCCATCCTCTTTAACATCTTCATTGATGATCTGGATGAGAGGGTCAAGTCAGTCATCAGCAAGTTTGCTGATGACACCAAGTTAGGAGCAGATGTTTGTCAGTTAGAGGGTAGAAAGGTTCTGCAGAGGGACCTCGACAGACTGGACAGATGGGCAGAATCCAATGGGATGGCATTCAACAAATCCAACTGCCAGATGCTGCACTTTGGCCACGGCAAGCCCATGCAGAGCTACAGAGAGGGACCTGGGAGTGCTGATTGACAGCCACCTAAACATGAGCCAGCAGTGTGTCCAGGTGGCCAGGAAGGCCAATGGCATCCTGGCCTGCATTAGGAATAGTGTGGGCAGTAGGAGCAGGGAGGTCATGGTGCCTCTGTACTCTGCATTGGTTAGGCCGCACCTTGAGTCCTGTGTCCAGTTCTGGGCCCCTCAGTTTAAGAAGGACATCGAAACACTTGAGCGTGTCCAGAGAAGGGCAACAAGGCTGGGGAGAGGCCTTGAACACAAGCCCTATGAGGAGAGGCTGAGGGAGCTGGGATTGTTTAGCCTGGAGAAGAGGAGGCTCAGGGGTGACCTCATTGCCCTCTACAACTACCTGAAAGGTGGTTGTAGCCAGGAAGGGGTAGGTCTCTTCTCCCAGACAACCAGCACCAGAACAAGGCGACACAGTCTCAAGCTGCACTGGGGGAATTTTATGCTTGAGGTGAGGTGAAAGTTCTTCACCGAGAGAGTCATTCATCGTTGGAATGTGCTGCCCAGGGAGGTGGTGGAGTCACCGTCCTGGGAGGTGTTCAAGAGGGGATTGGACGTGGCACTTGGTGCCATGGTCTAGTCATGGGGTCTGTGTTGGCAGGTTGGACTCGATGATCTTTGACGTCTCTTCCAACCTTGGCGATACTGTGATACTGTGATACAAGGCTCAGAGCATGAGAGCAGATGTCAAGCTAAGATTATAGTTAAGTTCAATCTCTTCACAAAGCTACTGGTTCCTGCCTCACCAAGGGGTGTGAGTACAGACCCATGGGCATACAGCCTGATCTGCAAGGTTGGCCCTATATGGCACTAGAGTGCCAAGGCTGAAAAGAGCTGGAGACTGTGCCTTGAACCCCAAAATCTTACATAAAGCAGATGAAATATTCCCAGGAAATACAACTGCTCTGCTTGGGTGTTTGTGACTGTGCCTCAATACAGCCCTATTAGCCTGAGACTGGATATGAAGTAAACTTTATGCATACAGTCTGAAATTTATTAATGTTATATTTTAACCTTGGAATATATGACTATATTATAACTATGCAGCAGGACTCTCAGGACAGGAGTAGTGATTTAAAATGATGCAATGAGGAGGAAAGACCTTCCTACAAACTCATGGGACTTTGTTCAAAGATGACTCAGTGAACAGCTGATCCTAAGGGAAGTTCAGGAAATAGATGGTGAACTGCAGATTAAGAAGCGAAAAACTGACAAAACTTCGCTATGTAAAAAGTAACTAATTTGCAACAGTTCTTTGTAAGCTCTTTCAGGAATTAGACAGCTTGTCTAGAGGCTTTCCTCCTCTTTTATATCCTGCTCTGTTCCTATCATCACGTTGATCAACACATTGTTTTAAGAAATCTACCTCATTCACTATGAGCCACAAACTCATAAAGGGAATAACGTCAATACTGGACCCAGTCAAGCCTCCTGGGTAATGATGATCACTGCTCTCATTTAGCACTTAGCATAAAAATGAGAAAGAACATGATGGGTTATCTGAAAGGATAACATTATAGAAAGGAGGAGCAGATGGGTTGCAGCTATTTGCCTAACCATGAACACCGCAAATTTGTAAAACTTCTCCATTCCAATTTTAGTTATAAATACTTTAAAGAAAGTAAACCTCATTTGTAACCAGAGCATAGAATGTTGTGTTAACTTATTTACTGAATTTTCATTATGAAGCATAGAAAAAGTAGTACAAAATGATGTTCCAGAAGTAACTCTCAAGGTAAAACTGTTCATAGGTCTCTGATTTACTAAGAACATCAAATTTTCTTTGAACATTCTATTGGATGGTACGCATCCAAATAATGGCATTATTAGTGATTTTGTACTGTGACTCACTGATTAATTATACAGATCTGGAGAGAGCTGAAAACACAGTAAATTCCCATCAAACTTTTTTCATTTAGAAAAGAAAAATGCATAGCTCAATCTCCTTCTCTTCTGGAATTGGACTAACTTTGACTTCCATACTCCAAGACAAGGATTATTACAAATGCAACACAAAACCCATAGTGCTCAACACATATTCACTGTATCAGAGACCATAGTTAGAACACTTGTCTTTCTCACCTTCTAGTCTGGAAGAAGGTAGGGGAATTGCACGGTTCAGTGCAACTCGTGACCTCCCTAACTGCAAATAAGACTTAAGTAACCTTTCTTGCTACTCAGGTTGTCTTATGCACAATAGCAATGACAGAGTGGTGATGCAGATCCTACCTTGAAAAAAAAAGGAAAACTGAACTTCATTGCTGGTCTAAGGGAAACCATTTTTATTGAGGAGGTATGAATGCAGTAATGAATTATTCAATGTTCACACATTTGAGGTACCTTCCACTATTTCATCACATTTCAAGGCAACTTATTTGATAGAAAACAAACCTTTTATAGAATGATCTACATTTCAAAATGGCTGTGACCTCTGTGTGTTGCAGGACAACTAGGCGGTATTTGGTGAGAACAAACCCAAATCAATATTATAGGATGAGGTTAGGGGTCAGCATCTACCAATATGACAGAGATGCAGTGGAGAAGAGGGAAAGTAAATGAGTTTTCTTTCATCTAAAGTATACATCAATGTTTCTTCCCTCTGGGCATCCTGGCAGTCAATGAATATTTCAAGAAGCAAAACCATGAGGTTTAGCTTGTCATTTCATTTTCTACCTTTCCATTCAGACAGTTAGTTTAGATGAAACTCAGCAACGAGACCACTGGAAAAGTGACAGTGTTCATTCACTTCAGTTGGGCTTCCTTTACACACCTATGGGCTTCCTTTACCACATGTGGTGGATATTCAGTGTCTTCTAAGAGCCAAGGAGTTGTCATCAGCTAAGCACATAAAAGTGCTTTAGATTTCATTCAAAATTAGCAACTGAGTCACCCTCCATACAAAATGTAAATACAAATGTTTAACTTTATAAGCTTAAGCTGCCACAGTTAAGGTTTCAGCCTTCTAATCTGGTGTCCTGGACCAATCCCCACTGCAATCTGCAGAGGAAAAGGGGTGCTCCTGCTCTGAACACCACCTTGTCCTTTGTTGATGGGAGCAGAAATCCAAGTTTAGTGCCATTCTTAGGCAGTATGACTGGTCTCAATATTCACAGTGCAGTTTTCAAATTGAATTTCACTGGCTATTTTTGGGAAATCCTGATGCAATCATTGCCACACGTACACATATGCAGTCAAAGTAATATTGCACAAGAACAGACTGTTAGGTTATTAAGGCTGAGATTAAGACAAGATGCAGTTATTTTGGACTGGGCTAGAAATACGGTACAAATTTTAAATTGCTAGGATCCTGAAACTGTGAAGCAACCAGGCTTTGATTCTTATCCTGTTAAAAGAACTGAGATTTTTCCAGTGATCTCATTACACTCCAAACTAGACCCAGTATGAAAGACCCAGGCTTGGAAAGGTAAGCAGACAAACTTGAAAATCAAGGCAATAACTGACTAAACTGGACATCAGGGGCCGAAGTGACAATATTAAGGATACCTCTTTTTCAGAAATGTAACCTTTTAGATTAAATTGAATGAATGCAAAAATATTAAAAAAAAAAAAAGCAAACAAACAAAACCCCTCCCAAAACCAAACCCCAAAACAAACAAAAACACCAACAAACTCCAACCAACTGAAAAACACTAGAAGCTATTCAGATTAGTTTTCTGCTCCTATGAGATGCTGAGCATACATTTAAATCATGTGGCTCATGCATACCTTATTCTTTAGACATACCCTACACTTTCCCAAGGATGCTGGCCCTTCTTCCAAGCCTGAAGAATCTGCAGTCAGTCTCAGCTTATATTAACAACCCCATCTGCATTTTGCAGTTCTGCTTTGGAACTAAGGGCCTATTATGATGCCTTGGGCCATGTGTTCATCCCCATCAGCTGTTAAACCAGCAGCAATGTTTACCTCTGATCAGTACTTAAGTCAGTATCAGTCTAGTTACTAAGAAGATGAACTCTTACAAGGGTGGTTATGATGTGGTAATTGCATAGCTGCAAGCCAATCAGATTATTACTTACCACAGTCCATGATATGTGTAAAAATTATTCTTCCAGGTGATTCAAAGCAGTCAGCTGTGTGTCTAACAACTCACCTAGGCATTCTGGGATTGCATAATAAAATATTACTTGTCATCTCTTATTGTTTAGTTATTGTCGTCAGCTTTCAGAATTTCAGTAAACTGGGCGTAATGCATAATCAGGTTATAGTAAGCCAGAGGCATTGTATCATAAGTACAAAGAGAGCTACTGTGTTGTACCAGACACACTATTACCTCAATATAGTAAATTTTAAATTCTCCTTTCTTTTTACATTGAGAAAATCCCCACAATTTACAGTACACTTTTCTTCAATGTGTCTGGATCTTAAAATCCTCAAGAATGATAAATTCTCTGACATGATAAGCTCCCTTTGTTAATATCATCACAGTATGCTTAAAATGTATCTGGAGAGTAGATGAGAAGACCCCTCAAGCTAGGTTACAGCAAAAGGGAAAGCAAAAAGAGAATGGTCATCCTCTGATGTTAGAGAACTCTCACCTTCACTCATTCAAATAGTGACATCTCCTCTCTGCTTTTTGAATCAGTGATATCAAGAGCATAAATGCTTAAGGTAAAAAAAAAAAACCTCAAATGGCTGACTAATATTAGCAGAAAATAACTTAAAAGCAAAATATATGGGCAGGAAATCAAGCAGAAGAAAACTTCATGAAATAAAAAACTCCCACCACCAGTAGGGAAAAATCTCCACCAAACCAAACCAAACCAAATCAAACCAAACCAAACCAAACCAAACCAAACCAAACCAAACCAACAACCCCTCCCCCAACCACCAAACAAACAAAACCAAAACAAACCAATACACACACACACAAAAAAAAAAAAAACCCAAAACCTACCAACCAACGAAAAACCTGATTTTGCTGTTCTGTAAGAAATTTTATCTTTCTTTTGTTATATGTATTTCATGCATCTCTCCAAACCCAAGAAAATCTGTAATTTATAAATGAGAAAATGGGAGAAGAATGAAGGTCAAATACATGATTCAGTATAAATGCTTCTGTGTGAGTAGTGTGAAATACATTGTTTGTCTTGGCAGGTGGGATCCTCTTATTCTTTCACTATTCTGTAAGCTTAGCATGATCACTAAATAAAAAACACCAACCATAAAACTTTAATAGTTTTTATTGCCATTAGCAGTAGAAAACAAATCCAGCTCTTGGAAAATGCACTGCATCTTTTTCTAGTTTATTTATCATCAAAAGAACTGTTAATTAAATTCTCAGTGCAAAATACCACTGTAAATGCATAAACCCAAAATAACCCAGCTTGGCTTTCAGTGTATATTAGATTCTGCTGTATATTTTCCTTCTCTTGCTCAGGAAAAAAACATAGCAAAACAAAACCAAACCCTAAAAAATGCTTTTAAATAGATTTTTTTTTTTTTTTTTTTTTTTTCTAGAAGCCACTTGACAACAATTCTCATAGAAAATTTTGGGTGGCTGTCTCTGGTCAGGCAGCAGGGCAACATGAAGTTTGGGATAGGTTAGATGCCCCTGATTGGTCCTTGTGCACTTGCTGTGGGTGCAGTAGTAAATGGACAGACCAAGCCACCAGTGGCACAACGCAGAAATACAGGGAAGGAAGGATCTGCAAGTAATATTAATAAATTTCTTCCAAGACATGAGTCAGGGAGATAACAGTGCACTCAATCTGGAAAATGCTTACTCATGAAAGCATCCCATTAGCTTTTGGACCTGGAGCCAGAGCATATTGGCACTGCTTGAAAAGAAGTTGAAGAGCAGCATGCTGTACATCAGTCTTGTGGCGTGATGCTGTGACTATGATTTGGACAAACAGTCCTGTTGATTACAGCAGTTTTATTGTAGTCTGTTTGTGCATGAGAATCTTCAGGAGGCCTCTCGGGAGCTGCAGAAGGCATCTTAGAAAATCTAGTCTGGAATCAACAGGTTTAAATTTTCACCATGGTAATCTGCATCAGAACAGAAGAGCTCATGTATTTTATAAAGGCTGAAATGGGTTTAAAATTATGAGGAGTTTGCTCAGTCTTAAAATCTTGGAGGCTGCTGGTGAGTCCAGTCAGTATCAGTCAGTACCCAGCAGGGAAAATGAAAGCTGCTGCAGCAATCCTGAGTCAGGAGCTGCCAGAGGTGCTGACTATATAGCTGATGCTCTGCTCTATGAGGAATGCAGATAACTGTTGCTGCAAGAAATTGTTCTGCTTGTCTGACATGATGAAGAGACTCCTTTAGCCAGTGCCCAGCTTGACTTACCCTTTGTGCAGTGCCTTGGATTTTACAGGCCTAAGAATGAAGAAGTAATGTGCCAGAACCAACCTTCTCCCCCTTTTTTCCTCAAATTACCAATTTCCATCCCACATCTGGGACACTCATTCTCTCAAGCTGAGCACACTGGAAGTGAGCAGTTTTCATGCTTGTTTAGATTCCTACTGCAACTGTCCAAATCTCTTCCTACAGCTGCCTATCCTTATTTATATAATTATTTCACAAATTCAACTGACAATGCCATGCTCTGTTGCTAGTCATCTCTTTGCTCCTACTCTACTCCCCTCTCCAGTGCTAAGCCTGAAAGCAGGTATTATTGTTATCACAGAAAGTTGCACATTATCTGGGCCATTTTTCTCAGCCAAAATGAACGTTACTCTTTCTTGTTTTCTTCTTGTTCTTAGACAGAAACTTTTCCTCTTAAAAATATTTCATAGGCCTTGACATTTATCGTTTTTCTGTGCTAGATGTCAGCAGAACAGAATATGGGCCTTGCCAGTCAGCAGCACTCTTCAGCACCGGACCAACATGGTAGCCACCTAACTTGACTCTCTGAAAAGACAGTGGCAAAAAAGTTCATCCTTGAAGTATAAAACCAAAGCCTAGACTTCGGAGAACATTTCTGAAGAAGAAAATAGTTTCCTCAACATCCTTTGTAGTTGCTATTCATGACTCTTCTCAGTACTTTGCACCATAAAGTGTTTTTAGCAGACTTCTTCTAGATACAGTTTCACTGGTCCTTCTGCCATGGTCTTAATTTTTTTTTTTTTTTTCTATAAAAGTAGACATGGACGACTGCTTTCTATTTCACAATGAGTTTGTTAATATCAAACGAGACTGAGACACTAGCTGAAGCCAAGGAAAATGCTGTAGTCAAACCAGAAGCCTAAGCCTCCAGTTCTGAGATGCTGGAAGATTAAAAGGTAATAAGAGATACTAGAGATAAGCAAAAATTTTCACTGAATAAAATAACCTACAGTTATTTTAATGCTGTTAAAAATAGAATTTGTGAATGCAGGAATATAACAGTGAACAATTTTATGACCCCTAACTCATAAGGAATTTTTTGTGTCCTTTTTAATCAATGACAACAAAAGCTACTGTAGCAGTACCCAGTGCACTCAGTCTGGAAAGTGCTTACTCATGAAAGCATCCCAGTGCAAAGTCTCCAAAGAAAGCATAGCCTGCTTGTGCAAAGATGTCCAGATAAGTAACACTGTTCCTACAGTTTATTAGTTAACATATTTCCTATTACAGAGTTGACACATCATGTTGCGGAACTGTGATTTTCTCAGTGAAGCATGAGAAAACAGTGCTGACCACCTATTGCTAAAATCCAGAGCCTTTGTATTACCAAAAATGGAGATTATATTCAGTCTGTGCAATGTAATTCCTTGACTTTGCTTGAAAAGGGTATATGCTTTCATGACTTTTCACAAAACTGTGGCAATGCCAGTGATGAGCAGTGCGAGCAATCTGGCAGTGCAGGCCTAGAGCCTGACATGGTGGTAGGTCATGCTCAGCATAAATGCAGAGTCAGCTAGCAGTGGAACAAAACAGTGCTGTGCCTGCAGCATGTAACTAAAACAAGACACTGGTAGCTATAAACATGGACAGTTATCTTGGGACAACAGGACATGCACCTGCATCAACAAACCTCGTTGTGTCATTAGTAGTTGGACCAATAATCTGTAATAGTGCAATGTGTGGTCACTCATAGGGAACCAATGGAGCTATGCCAACAAGGCACTCCGAGTTTATGTAAGTTGTAGTGGCTCCCTTCCTACGCACTTCTGCCTTTCCTGTCTCCTGTTTCTTCTACACTTTACAGTGCTATACTTGCACTACAGGCCTGCTCCACAGGCCTGCACCATTGGCCTGCAACACTGGAACAATAAAGAAACAATACTCCATCACATTGGTCAGCCATATTGATTCCTAGCTCCGTCGTCTACACAAAACTAAGTGCAACTGCAGGGTACTGTGTGTTATGTAAGAAATAGCAGCATGCAGTGCTGGAAAAACATTATTCCTGTACATAAAATGTCACAGGTGCTCAAAAGAACATGAGAGTGGGCCCTTGTGAAACAATAATAATCAGATTTAAATTCTGCAGAACCAGCAGATCTAGAAAAACTCTGTAAAATATTTTAAGGCATGACTTAAAGCTAGATGGGGGTGGGTGGAACACAAAAACCCACAACAAAACCAAACCAAAATAACTAAAAAAAAACCAAACAAGCCAAAGCAACTAAAACAACAACAAAAAAACCTAAACCCAACCAACCAAAACCTAAACCCAAACCCAAAACAAACCAACAAAAATCCCACACAACCCAAAAAACAACAAAAACCCCACAACAACCAACCAAACAAAAAACCATAAAACACCAAAACCCAAACCCAACCAAATAACCCCCCCCAAACAACACAGAAAGCCCACAAGTAAAATAGTTACTTGCTGTTGGATGTCCAGAGGAGCTTTATATGATTCATCCTGAATCATATGAAAACAAAAGCCCTGCCCTTTGCCCTAGAGCAATTCCATGAAGTTTTGCTGTCCAAGTAGCTGGGACATAGCAGTGTATGACCAACACCTTTCCCTTGTGTACTTGCAGTTAGTTATGAGGCTATCACCTGGCATACAATATGGCTGATGGTCTTTCAGCAGGGCCATGGATAGGGTGCTATTGCCAGGGCACACAGGTCTCAGGTAGGCTGTGGCCAGGCTGAACATATGTATTACAGCAACCAATGCCACCTTGCAAGAAATCTCAGCTTCCAGATGCCCCCTGAATTAAGCAGACAATAGTGGTATACATTAGTCATTCAAAACCTGTGATTTGATTCACCCTGCCTTTAAGTCAAGATGGAGCCCTAAAACGGGCTTGAAAGGATGGCAGAGCTCCTGTATCTTGTCTGTGGAAGACAAATGTAATTATGTAAGTTGCAGTCCTTCAGAAAGAGCTCACCTTCTGAGACTTAAGCTATATGTTGTATCACAGACCATTCATCTCTTCTAATGAAGGGTTCAAAACGGCTCAGAAGAAGCTCAAAACTACTGCCTGATAACAATTCACATTGTTGTTTTAACTATATATCCAGCTTTGCAGTACAATGACTATTGTTGCTTTCAATGTTTTATTTATTATTTCTGCCTGAATTTTAGATGTCGCCCTAAGTAGTAAACAGGATCTAGCAACTTAAAACTGCTTTACTTTCTTTCCAGCAGTGGGGAAACAATTACTTTATTTGCATGCAAAGGTATACATGTTTACACAATAAATTTGAGTATTACTTTACTCAAAATAATTATCTCCCCCCTTCACTCTTTTTTCTTAGTTCTGACTTAGTTTTTCCAATTATTAAAAGAGAGAAATTACTCTGATTAAAAAAAAAAAAAAAATCCATTGGGAACTAAAGCAAAATGTTACTTGGTGTTATTTTTCTCTCACTTCAAGAGAGAATGTTGAAAGTGTGAGAAATTGTTATTTTTAAAAGCAATAGTGTTGCTTTCCTCACTTTAGTTTTAATATTTAACTCCCTCTTCTCTGTAGGGAAAGTGGGAGGAATGGGAAAGAGCTGAAATATGGACTAAATGAGTATTTCACCATAGGAAAATAAAACCTTTTTTGGGGGGTTAAAAATCATTAAAATTAATGTTATATAATTTAAAATACTTGAATATCAGACAAGTGATTTTACTTTTGTGTGTAGTTAAACATAACGCTTGCCATGTGAAAAGGTAAAGCAAGTATTTTCTACTGTGAGGGAGACAGGCTACTGCCACAGGTAGGGGAGTCTCCATTCAAACTCAAGCAGCTCGCTGTTGGTGACCTTGGTTGAGCAAGGTGAATAGACAAGACAACCTCCAGAAGTCCCTTCCAACTCCAGCTGTTCTGTGATTCTGTAACCTCTGGTGTGGGCTGGTAAAGTTTCACCTCTAAAATACATTATGCCTTACAGCCTCTTGTGAAAATCTACCCACTTCAGGTACCTGCTTCATGACACATTGTCCCATCCTCAGACTGAGATTTCTGTCAGTGAAGACCACCACTTTCAGTAAAGTTCTTAAATTGGTCTGAGGTAATATACATGGATATGTATTTATTTTATGGTAGGGGAGACACATGGCCTTGGACATATGGCCAGCCTAAGGTTCTGCATATCACTGAAACATCATTTGAAATTTGTAGATAGGACTTGAATGAAACCTGACTATGTGGGTAACAAATGGCTTACACCATCAAGAAGTATGTTCCAGTTTTAGACTTCAAGTATTTTATTTTAAAATGCCTGCTTACTTCAGAAAAGTAAACCACTGCCTAGGGCAATGGTAGAGTTCCCACTCATGGAGGTATTTAGTAGTTGTGTAGACACTGTGCTTAGGGATATGGTTTAGTTCAGTTAATGATTGGACTTGATGTTCTTAAAAGTCTTTTACCATCTAGACAATTCTGAATATGAGATCTGCAAGCAAAATACAGCTCTGCATGTAATGTTTTACTATATTCACTCGAGGGACACTAATTTGATATTGAATGTACTAAAGGAACAAAACCAAACAAAAGTAAACAAAAACAAGCCAGCAGTGGCTATCAATCATTGCTTCTTTAAAACAGAAGAAAGTGATAAAATATAATGTGTTTTGTGCACTGATATATTTTCCTTTTTCTTTTATAAGGGTATGTGGTGGTAGGACAAGGGGCAATAGTTTTAAACTAGAGCAGGGTAGATTTAGATTAGACACTAGGAAGAAGCTCTTTACAATGAGGTTGGTGAGACACCAGAAGAGGTTGCCCAGATAAGTTGTGGACACCTCATCCATGGAAATGCTTAAGATAAGCCTGGATGACCCTGATGGGATTAAAAGTAACCAGTGTCTTTACAAAGGAATAATTGTCTGAAGGGGGGTTGGAAAAAGAAGGGAGGGGAACCAGACAGTTCCCCTTATCATATGGGGTCAGAGTGGCTGGAGAGTGGCCAGGCAGAAAGGGTCCTGAGGGTACTGGTTGATAGTAGGCTGAACATGAGCCAGCAGTGTGCCCAGGCAGCCAAGAAGGTCAATAGCATCCTGGCCTGGATCAGGAACAGTGTGGCAATCAGGAGCAGGGAAGTCATTGTGCCTCTGTACTCAGCACTGGTTAGGCCACACCTTGAGTCCTGTGTCCAGTTCTGGGCCTCTCATTTAGGAAAGATCTTGACCTGCTGGAACATGTCCAGAGAAGGGCAACAAAGCTGGGGAGGGGTTTGGAGCACAAGCCTTATGAGGAGAGGCTGAGGGAGCTGGGGTTGCTTAGCCTGGAGAAGGGGAGGCTCAGGGGAGACCTTATTGCCATCTACGACTACGCGAAGGGAGGTTGTAGACAGGTGGGGGTTGGTCTCTTCTCCCAGGCAACCAGCACCAGAACAAGAGGACACAGTCTCAAGCTGTGCTGTGGGAGGTTTAGACTCAAGGGGAGATTGGACGTGGCACTTGGTGCCATGGTCTAGTCATGGGGTCTGCGTTGATAGGTTGGACTCGATGATCCTCGAGGTCCTTTCCAACCTAAGTGATACTGTGATACTGTGATACTGTGACTAGATGTTAGGAAGAAGTTTCTCATACAAAGAGTGATTGGCCATTGGAATGGGCTGCCCAGGGAGGTGGAGTCACCATCACCATCACTGGCTGGAGGTGTTAAGGAAGAGACTGGATGGGGTACTTGGTGCCATGGTTTAGTTGATTAGATAGTGTTGGATGATAGGTTGGACTCGATGATCTCAAAGGTCTCTTCCAACCTGGTTAATTCTATATTCTATATTTGTTATTCTATATTTTTGTGCATAAACAACAAAACAGCAGCTGCAAAGCACCTTTATCTTAAATTCAAGGTAAATCAGTGGGAGTCTTGAGGATGACAAGACACTGAACATAGCCTAAACTTTTGAAGTTTCAGGCCAGAGTGCAGGCTTAATAGACTACTAAATAATAACTTCTCCATCCAGAGCTGTGAAGAACCTAATTTAAATGAACATATGATATATGTAGTGGGGAGGGGTTGCATGTGAAAGGGGGACATGCAGTACGCGTTTCAGGAAAGACTGTAAATCAAGTACCCTATCCAATGGGGCAAGGGAGAGGGAAATTTGCATCTGGGAGTTTAGGATAAAAGGGGAGCTGTATCTCCCAGCAATTTGAGAGACCCCACCAGGAATTGCCATGTGGATTCTCCCATTATTCAAATAAAGCCTTACTAAACTTCTCTGTCTCCATTGTGAAAAGGAACTTCTAAATCAAGAGAATTTTTCCTTACAACCCTTTGAGCAACTTTGCCGTGATTAAGAGATGGGCTCAGCCTGATTCAGGCCAGGTGTCCACTTTATTATGCAAAATCTTTTCTTTATAAAAGCCTACACAACACAGAATCAGTTTGTGACTGGTTACAGAAAATGCATCACACGGGTACCTATAGCTTATCAGGGGTTTAGCAAACATCAAAGAAAAATCAAGAAACCAGGGTCTCTGTTATAACAATCTGGTATGTGTGAAGTCTTACACTTTCAGATCATAATAACCATTCATAATCAGGTATCTGCACTCCTCCAACTACACTGCTGCACCGTGTTCCCATAGTTTACAAGCCATCAAGGCTAACACTGTCTCCTCTTATCAGTCCAGCAGTGCTTGGAGCTCGGCTCTCCAAGTTTTAACCCTTCACAACTTGGTCTAGTAGCAAGTGTCTTTGCCTATGGCAGGGGCATTTGAGAGTGGTGAGACCCTGGAATGGGTTGTCCAGGGAGGTGGTTGAGGCCCCGTCCCTGGAGGTGTTTAAGACCAGGCTGGATGAGGCTCTGTCCAGCCTGATCTAGTGTGGGTTGTCTCTGCCCATGGCAGGGCAGTTGGAACTAGATGATCCTTGTGGTCCCTTCCAACCCTGAATGACACTATGATACTATGATAACTAGATGACCCTTAAAGTCCCTTTCAACTCAAGCCATTCCATGATGATGATTCTCAGCGTAATGCATTTAACCTGCTGTGCTTGTGAGGCAACTAGCTGTTTTATTTTTATGTCAAGGAACCACTGCCAGTCTATTCTGCAACCAGTAAGACCCCTTGGGAAGCCCCTTCCATGTTCTAGAGACCACCCACTCTTTCTGGAAACTGGAACAAAGGCATACACTAAAGCTACATGCTGCAGTGGAAGAAGCCAGAACCTGGCTTTCTCCAGCAGACACCACGTGGCCAGTCTTGAGGCTATCTATAATTAGAACAGATTACTAGGGTGTGGATCATATAGGGCATAGCCACAGGAGAGTGGACATTATTTCTAGCTAGGCATCTATACTATCTGTGAAAAACTGTCAGGATCATCAAGGAAACACCAAAGTCACAGCTGGACTCAGATGAATGAGAGTACCCAAAGAGCAACATTCTGTACCTATGAATACCTTGTGAACTTGAAATATTAGTAATTCTGCATCTCCACCACTGCATTTGCTCTATCAGCAGTGTTGAATGAGCACTGTCGCTCTTCAGCACTGTGTCATCTCAGCCACCTGACACAGCTGTAAAAATGCTTGTCTGTAGTCTACAACCTTTGGACTACAAGCAGCTGAGAAAAAAAAATAGTCTGCAACATCCCAAATACACTGTATTATCAAAGGCTCTCAATGCTGTATTTATACAGAGAAACTATTAATATCAAAACCACTAAATGCTATAGACAGACACAATTTTATGGACCACCACCTATAACAATCATAATTCAGTATTTGTGGGTGCTTCTAGGCAAGACAAGTAACTTTGCACTGACATCCTGAAATGCATGTTAAATTCCGCTGTGCCCTGGACAAATACATATTCTAAGAAAATAAAACTGATGTGTCAGTTAATCCAGGCAAGCACTTTGTATTTCTGAGAAGCAGGCTGAGAAGTATGAGCAGTCAGTACTGGGAGGACCTGCACACAGAAGTGTCTTCTCAGTCAGGGACCAGAGGTTATCCTTAAAAACAGGCTTTAAAAGCTTATATCCTTTCCTAGATCGCAGTGAGATTTCTCCTACGTTGCTTCAGCCATATGAACAAGAAGCTTAGTGTAACCCATTGCCTTGTTTCTTCAGTAAGCTAAGAGGAACATCTCTGAGAGGCTGATTTATCTAATGGCTCTATCTCATTTTAGGAGAGGAGAAATGACTTTTAGGATGTGATTGAGTTTATTTTGAGTGGATCTCAGTGAGTGTTGAGGAGCAGATGTCTGACTTTTATGTGGAAAGCAATGTAAGCTTTGGTTCTTTAACTGCAGGTGTTTTCCGATATTGTTGCTCCCTGGAATTGCTTGATTGTGGTCAAAATTAGTTACTCAAAACACTTGAACTTCTAGAGCATGGATTTCAGCAGCTTGACTAAAATCAGTTGTTTTCAGGTGTAAGTCATATATCCATGGGCCTTGACTGTGTACAGGGAGGCTATATTTGACGTCTCTCGTTAAATGAATTAAGTTAAAAAGACTATTTGCCAGCTATGCTAGTTGTATGTGGGAGAACCATGACTCAAATTTTGTGTCAGTGCTACAGCGAGGTGCGGCGGACAGGACCCTTGGCCTTGGACAGTGGAACTGCTTTTTCATCTGCCAGCGTCGGGGATGTAGTTGGATCCCGGTTTTGTCTTCCCTAGATGAGCTGCCCAGATTTGCTTGGGTATCACTTGCAACTCCTCACTGCCGTGTTTCAAGGCTGGGACCCCAGGAGCGGCCGCGGCAGCAGAGCCAGACCCCCGAGGGTGCCCAGCCCAGCAGGATAACGCCCTGGAGGGTTACGGGCTGAGGGTCGCGGGAGGTGGGAGCCGAGCCCGGGCCGCAGCTCCTCGCGTCCCCTCGGGGCGTTGTTCGCCCCCCGCGTCCTTCCTGCTTCCGGGGGCTGCCGCGGGGAGGATTTTGCTGCAGATGACATCAGCTGTGGATGCTGGAAATGCGGCGGCGGAGCGCAGGGATGCGCCGACTCCCCCCCTCCTCCTCCTCCTCCTCCTCACCAGGTCCCTGCCCTGCACCATCTCCGTATAAAAGCGCCGCCGCCTCCCCACCCGCCCTCACTCCCTCCTTGCCTGCAGCTTGCGGGGCCGCTGCTGAGCGGCCCTTCTCCACTCGGCACCCCGGAGCCGCGGGGCGGTGGCGATGGCCACCGTGGTGGTAGAAATGGACTCGGAGCCCTCCTGCAGCATACCCAACCTCACCTCCACCTCACCCAGCCTCTCCCACCGCTTCCTGGACAGCAAGTTTTACCTGCTGGTGGTCGTTGGAGAGCTGGTGACAGAGGAGCACCTGCGACGGGCCATCGCCAACATCGAGCGAGGTGAGGTGGCGGGGAGCAGGGACGCCGCAGGCATTGCCGCGGTACCCTCCCGCCAGCTTTTCCCCCCCCGCTTCTTGGACGCGGCCGCGGGTTGCCCTCCCAACACACCCATCCCACGCAGGGTGTGGATACGCGAGTCGCCCAGTCGCGGTCCCCGCTTTATTCCTGAAGTGTCCCGCCGCAGCCCCCCTGCCTTCTCTCACAGCAGAGTATGGGCGCTGCAGAGCAAGGGTTGCGGCCCGGGTCCAGTTGCCGCCAGTGCACAGTGCTGCAGCGGGCTGGTCGCCTATAGCCAGCCTAGGAGCGAGCCCCCAGCCCCTCATTGTGCAGCAGAGAGCCCGGGACTGGAGCAGGAGCGGAGCCCCCGCAGTGTCGCCGCTAAGCCCGTCTGCCCGGAGACACCGGCGGGTGGGCGTGGCGCAGTCCGCACTGCGGTCCTATGGCAGCCTGGAGCGGACAAAGGGCGGCCGCGGTTTCGGCGGCAAACCGGTTGGGGCTGCGGCTGGGCTGGGGCTGCGGGGCGGCTGCCGCCCGCAAACCTGCGTCTCCCGTCGTCAAACCGAAGCGTCGGGTTGGGGCGTTTTCCTTTTCTCTCCTCAAAGACTGAGCGGGAGCACAGCCGTGCCTTTGTGTCTAACTTCGCGCGGCGAGACTTCTCCCATGGCTGGAGAATCGTTCGCCGATGAATATTTCAATAAAGAAAACCTGTAGGGGTGACAAGGCTGATACTGAAGTGCTGAGCCTCATTGTTGCCCGGTTATGGGCTACTTTGGCTCGATGTGTGTTTGTCTTTTTCTTAAGACACTGGTAGAGGGAACGTATTGGAAGTGAAATGACAGGGGTTTTTTTTAAGTTCTCAGTGTGGTTTTCTGGTGCAATAGATAGCAGTGTACGTGCAGAGGGGAAAAAAAAGTCCCCATTCCTGTAATCGTGGTGTGAAACACAAAATTATTGCCAGATCCTTTACTATAGTTTGTTAAATTCAATTGATTCCTGATTTTGTAACTTCTGTTTGTTCGTGTGTTTGTTCTGGGCTGGCAAAAGCAGAAATTTCAGAAACCTGCTATTGTTAGAGGGGAGAAAGACTGGAATGAGGAATTGGTAGGAGCCTTGTCATGTAGGTGTGGTTCAGCCGTCCAGCTAGGACTTCATTTGTCTCTATTGTGCTTTCTCAAGCTTTGTTGCTTTAGTTGGTTCGTTCTCTTAATTCTTTTTCATTACTATGTTAAAGGGCTACCTCATCACAGCTAGCCACTTTCATCATGACCTTTCATCTTTATTGCTACCATTGTCTTCTAGGGAGAACTATTGAGGCTTTGTCATTTAGAGCTTCAGCGTCGCACTTGCCTAATTCTATTAAATTTCTGGTTTTGTCAGAAGTGAATTTGTTACATATAAATTAAATTATTAAAAATTATAAAGCAGATGGATAAACCTTCTGCCCCCAGACAGCTGATGTCATCTTTCCTCCGAAGAACTGTTTTTCAGTCTTTTCTTGAAGCTTCTATTGTACAGTTGCTGCTGCATAGCTCTGCTGCTGTTACCTGCTGCCACTAAGCACAACACCCACTTACAGTTTTAGATGTTCAGAGGGAATGCTTTGGCCTTCTTAGTAATTATTTTAGGTTAGAAGTCACCTCACTGTTCCTTGTGTCAGATGATCCAGTTGAGATTTTACCTGCTGCGAAAAAAATGATCAAATTTTGAGGTGCATTGTTCTGGATGAATACACTGAGAGTCTGAAGCTCTATCTGCATGAGGCAAATATGGGCTTGGCTAATCGTTTTCTTTGGAAAGTGTGCAGTAGTCTGGAAAAACCACACTTCTTTCAACTTTTATTCTCAACAGAGCTTTAAATGTGTTTTGTATTTTTGATAACCCTGCCTCACTGTCTTTTGTAATACATCATGGAGAACTGTGGATTCATGCGCCAAACTGCAGAGCAACGTGTCAAAGAAAACGTCTGCTGATAACACATCAGTGGTGTGATGCTACGCAACCTGGCAGAATGCAGAGTAATTTCTTAATATATCATGAAGAGGGCATGGTGTGGCAAGATGCATTTTCAGCAACTATGTTTGGGATGTGACTTTAAGGGGGTGACCCTCCAACCCACCATCCACAAAAAAAAAAAAAGTTAAAAAAAAATGGGGAGAATGAAGAAGAGAAAGCTTCAGGTTTTTTTCACCAATCTACCATATACTTCTGGGTGTGCCCTGCCTGCTGTCTGTGTCTAGTGGCACTGCACTCCTAAGACTGCAGAAAGGAAGAAATAGATTCAGTTCAGCCATGCTTCCAGTAGCTACGCCCATGCTCTTAATGATCTACACCATTGGACTGACCTTGGATTTTAGTTTCAGATTTACCTCCCACACCTGATTTGGTTGTATAAAGTATATAATACATTATGATACTTGATAGCGTATATGCACATTTTTTGCATCCAGACTGCTGAATCATGCAGCTGCAAATTTGGGATATTCAATCCAAATCGCAGCTTCAGCCTTGAGGACTACTACGTGCGTGGGGTATCTAGGCTTTTTAAAAATTTTCTCTTTATTTTGTGTTGAGTCCTGTATTTTGTACATTGCCTGGTGCAGCAATCTTGACTACATTTAATCAGAATCTTATCCCTACAGCAAATTTGAATTCATGACAAAAGCAGCTAGGAATGGTGGACAGGCCCTATCATTTGCAGCATTGCTGAATCATAGTCCATCTTGCCTTACTGACCTCCAGAATGCTTTGTAGTCTCACCACACAAGCTTGCTGTAAAAGGCCACCAAGCTGTTTTCTTTGACATTTTTATGCTCAGCACTCATTTACACACAGATTCGTAGACTGTGTTGGGTTGGAAAGCACCCTCAAAGGTCATCTTGTCCAATCCCCCTGCAGTCAGCAGGGACATCTCCCACAGTATCAGGCTGCTCAGGACCTTATCAAGTCTGATTTTGAATGTCTCCAGGGACAGAGCCCCAACCACATCCATGTGCAACCTGTTCCAGCATTCTACCACTCTCACAGTAAAGAACTTCATCCTAATGTCTGACCTAAATCTACCCTGCTCCAGTTTAAAACTGTTGCCCCTCGTCCTCTCACTACAAGCTCTTTTAAATAGTCCTTCCCCATTCTTCCTGTAGGTCCCCTTCAGATAGTGAAATGTAGCTTCAAGGTCTCCCTGGAGCCTTTTCTTCTCCACACTGAACAGCTCCAGTTGTTTCAGCCTGTCTTCATACAAAAGGTGGTTCAGCTCTCTGATCATCTTTATGGCCCTCTTTTGGACCCAATAGGTCCATGTCTGTCTTGTGTTGGAGGCCCATGAGCTGGACACAGTACCCCTAGTGAGCTCTTACCAGAGACAAGGGCAGAATCACCTGTCTACTTTGTGATTGATGTTGGTTTACTAGCCATACTTTTCATATGTGCTGTATATGCATGCTGTTTTATCATCTTCACTTTCTTGCTTTCAAATATTCCTACACCTGGAAAACATTAAAGCCTGCTGAACTTGTGTTTGCCAAAGCTGTGCCCCAAAAATGCACCATATGGCAAAGAGATTTTTGAGAAATTAAAGTACCAAGACTTGCAGAAGAGACTAGCCAGCAGCTTGTGACTCTGAATCATGTATCAGTTAGGAAGTGGAGGTGGATGGTTATAGCTCAGTTATATTTTTCTTGAGTGGCTATGAGACACACAGGCAATGCTGTACTTCCAGATCTATTTAGAAGTTCAAATGGCAGCTATTTTATAGATAATGGCTTGTCTCAGTAATAAGTGTGCTCCTAGCTCAACCGGGATGCTGACAAGGATACCTGCATGAATTCTTCCTGAAGAAGCTTCAGTCTTTTGAAATGCAGATATTCATATTTGCATGGAGAAGCTACCCAGTACTGCAGTGGGAGAGTGCAGATCTGGTTTCTTGGCTCTTAACCCCAATTTTTTCTCCTCATCTGTTGGCCCTACAACATGGCTTCTGCCAATGCAAGTCCTGCATTTTCTGCTGCCTTGAAAGAATATATCATAGGAAGCAGCATTTAGAGTAGCATTCATAGACTGAAACCCTGACCAGCAAGAGTGTTACTTCTAGTCTCATGGTAAGGGGATGGCCACACACCTCTTCAGGCATCTCCTGACCAAACCCCAGAGTGACTTAGCTTACTAATTTTATACAAAAGCACCATCAGACAGATTGGGAGGGGCCACCAGACACTCTCATCTGCAGTTCCTTCTGTGTTTGCCAGCTAATTTGTGTAACTGTAGTGATGTCCCTTTCAGAGGTAATGAAAACCCAAACATACAAACAAGAAAACCCCAATAAACAAAACCCACACCCACAAACAAAACAAAAAAAATCACTGTAATGCTGGTAGTTAAAATCACAACAATTGTTGGAATTGCCTATAGGCTGGCAGCCTGCTCATTATTTTTTAAAACTAGAAGACTTTTCAGAACAATTTAAAAACAATAAAACTACAGACAAAATATTTGGTGTGTTCTGTTACTATTTATCAGTCAAAATCTTAGGGAAAGAAACTATAAATTTGTCTTCTGGTTGCAAACATTTTGGAGTAATAAGTTTTTTGATCGTATGTGTGAAGTGTCTCACTTTCTAAGTAGTTGGAGGAAAAACCAGTAAGGAACAGAGATGTGTAGTTTAGTTTTTAAAACAAAAAGACCAAGCACAGACTTTTTAAATCCCCAAACCAGAATTTTGATAATTCATAAATAAATTTTAATTTAAAATGTGGCATACTTCAAAGATTTTGAATGAGGAAGTCAACAATTTAATAATTTGCATTTAAATACTAATTTCCAGCATGTTAGGTGATGCAGTTTGTGGTTTTGTTTGTTTTGGTGTGGTGTTTTTTTGTTTGTTTGTTTTGTGTTGCTTTGTTGTTGTTGTTTTTTCTCAGAGGGATAAGCATGGTAGTCCTGCAATATGACCAAAGCGTCCTCTGGGGTGATTCACTCTATTTTGTGAATCTGTGTATTGCTATTTTAAAGTCAGTTTGGGGATGTCAATAACTTCTCCTCATATGGGTACTCGGATGTAGGAATGTCAATCCTAAAGCTCATGCCTTAGAGGATGGGCACCCTTCAGAAAGGCAGGTTTCCTCTTGCTTGTGACTGATTCCTGTCTGGAGTGCTCCTTTTGAGCACCCAGCATCTTTCAAAAAATGTCTGTGTCTTCAAAAAAAAAGAGGATAGGTTTGGAATTTAGAACTATGTTAAATCATGAATGCAAATGGAGAAAGGCTCAGCTAAAATGTCATGTGCTTGTGTATCAAATTGGATCTGTTTTGTATTTTGAATTTAGGAATCCGATCATGGGACACAAACTTGGTTGAATGCAACCTGGATCAAGAACTGAAACTTTTTGTGTCTCGCCATTCAGCTCGATTCTCTCCTGAAGTTAGAGGTGAGTTTTTGGAAGTGTTTGATAGTTTGTGTTGGCTTCTTGTTTGTTTGTTTGATTTTTTTTTTTTTCCTTTGGAAAGCAGAATTAATAAAAATACCCTATGGAAATGTATGGCCTACTTTCATTTCTGATTCTTTACAATGAATATTTTTCCTTTTATTTATGTTTCATTTTAATTTTCTTGCAACTCAGCTTAAAAATAATTAGCGGTTTTGGTTATCTTCATGATTGCTTTTGTAGTAGATGTTAGTTTTAAGTAGAGGTTAGATTAATGTTAAGTAATAGCCAGTTCTTGACTGAACAAGAGCTTGTTTGCATAGCAACCAATCTAGTAGTCCCAGAGGCTGCAGTTTACAGTGTGGTAGGTAGAGCACATACAAAAAAACCTGAAAGCTTAGCTCTACAGATTGAGAGAGCAAGAACTGGTGCCACAACTGTTGCACAAATTCCATATTTCTTCCTTAAGGGCTTGGACTTTTGCTTTCTTAATATAAACAGCTGAAAGGTGGAGGGTCTACCTTCATTCACAGGGACTTTCTTCAGCTTATATGAAGAAATCAGAACTTCACTTGGTTCATGAGACTAAGTATCTTTTGCTGCCTTTTCTTCAAGACTGTTCTTGCTTTAGAGGATTCATATGACGAATCAGCGAAAAACCACAAAATAGTCTGTTTCTGTGAAGTATAAAATTTTATTTTGTTCCAGTTGCATGGGAATCAAATATTTGGTAAGTTTTATGACATCTCATTACTTTAACACAAATGCTCAGTGCGCATGGGTGAAATGAATCATGGTTTTAATGTGAAAAAATATGATCCTCTCAAAGGTGTAGAGGTTCCTTTTGTTGATGAAATCATTGTGGCCATGTGCATATTGACTAGTACAATTAGATTCAACTTCAGAAATGTCTTTTAAGTGTGAAAGAAGAGGGCTATGAAAAGTCCTGTCATGCTACTACATCCCATTTCCAGGGTCAGTTGCTGTACACTGTTGACACATACAACAGTGACCTGATGGTTTCAAATAATGTACAAAAATGTATTGTGTAACTAATTCTTCCTCTTGCAGCGTAGGTTATAGCAGATTTTGTCAGATCTCTGCATATCTATAGAGCAAAATATTGCCAGACTTAAAAAAAAAAAAAACCAAACAACAACAAAAGAAGAAAATATAAAGAAACCAAGATCAAACAAAGAAACCCTAAACACCACCCCCACTCCCCCAAAACAAACAAACCCAACAAAAAACAACCAACACCAAAAACCCCAAAACAAAACCCAAAGGGGAAAAAGGCCCTTCTCTATGATTTTTTTCCTCTGGTTTCAAAACCAACACAACCAATTCAACAATAATGCAAGGCATATTGTTCCTGATTTACATGGAAGTAAACTCAGGGCTAGATTACATGTCTTTCTTTTCAGTTTTAGTGCTATTAAGCCAACAAAACTTCTTGCTGATGCTAGTTGCTTTGTTTTACAGAGAGGGTATTCTGAAGTAAATTGAGCAGAATTTATCTTTTAAGAATACAAGATGTAATACATCCCATTTTTAGCATGTATCTGTTTTACTTTAAACCTTCAGAGACAAAAAGGTTCTGCACTTCTCCTTTATCAGAAATATTTCAATATTCTGGTACTTTTTGCTGTTCTGTTTAGATTATATGCTCTCATACCATTGCATGAATTAAAATGAAGCAATACTCTGCTTTCATATGATAAATAAAATTATGCACCTTTTTTCTTCCTCTTTTTTTTTTTTCAACAGAAAGCGTATAGAACCTCCTAGGGAATTTTCTCTAGGAGTTGTATTTTTGGGTGATCCTTTAATTTTATTTTTTTTTAACTTCTTGTTTGTCTAGACTTCTTTAGTCTGTCATTATGTTGAATTACAGCTTAATTGCTTGTGATTGGAATTCATCAACGTCTCTATGACAAGCAGTAATGAATGTGTTTTTCACCACTGCTCAATCTTTAAACAATAAATCTATGCTGAAAGACCATTAAAGGATCCTGAAACTTGGATAAAAGGACCATCCAGGAATAAAGCTAGCCTCTTGACCATTCTTTTTTTTCTTCATTTTTTTTTTTTTTGTCTAATATTTGTTGAGGGAGCCCATTGGTACCGCAAGAATCCCACCACATAGATCAGGGGATCATTTATTTTAGTTTCTCTGTCCTTCTCTGTTGTTGACTGTTCATGAGGTCCTTTGTATCCTCTTCACTATTTGGTAGGAAGAGAAGGGGGTTTGTAGTTACTTGTTTATAAAGTTTCCAAATGTTTAATTTCTGTTACAACATCCAAATGTTGAGTTTTGAGTGTTTAACTAGTGAAATGTCCAACGCTCATACTAAAGAGATGATTGTAAGTATGTATTCCCTTGCGGTCCCAAACTCAGAAGTTCTTTTGAATTTGGGTAACTGGGTGATCTTTTGTCCAAGGAAAGTATTCATTCAAGGTAATGAGTAGTCTGTGGTATGTAATTAAACAGCCCTTTATCAATCCTTTGAGACTGAACTCTTTTTGTGACTCTCACATAGGGATAGTTTACTTGTGAAGGGTAGAGTAATCTAGTGTGTTTGGCAATTTATGGATGATTTATGATACCTGAAAAAACAGGGTTCTGAATGGAAATGCCAGCGGATTATTTTTTTCTTACTCCTTATAAAGCAGCTGAGTTAGCAGACTACTTAACAATACTGCGTCTTGCAGAGATGTCATTGTCATGTGCTGCTGAAAAGCGAGTAATAGAGTTTGTTAACTGGTTACCAAGACAACAGGCTACATGACTTAAAATGGGTACTCCAGTGCTTGCCTCTGTTTTGTGTCATGTACCTAATAACTTCCATAACTCTTCATGTTAACATCACACGGACAAAAAATTTGAACAATGAATTGTTACATGTATGTGCAAGAAAAGGAGCTGTGGATCTGCTATTGAGGTAGAGCAAGAGAAGAGTTTTGGAAAGAGCTGTGAAATTGAAGCTGTATGTGCCAATATATTCTTAACTTAAAAAAAAAAACAACCATCAAACCCCAAAACAACAAAACAAAAAAAGAGACAGTAAGTTGGTTTTAGGGTGGAGAAGGACTCTTCTGCAAGACTTAAATACCTGCCATTTTGTCTCTTATCTTCCACCTGGGGACACTTTACTGTTACATTGGTGGATATTGGAGTCTTTGTCTAGATTAAATCTGTCTGGTAGCTGGTTACCCTTGGCCTGCTAAGAAGTGCAGTTCAAGCAATACACTGTGGCTGCTTTGTCCTGTTTTGATGAAGAATGTGGCAGATGTTTCCCAACTTAGCAGTACTGGGAAGTCTCCTCTTGCTCATAAGTCAGCAATTGGTCACTGTATTTGCTTAAGTGATTCTTCTTTACCTATGCCTTTGTTTTCACCAGCCTGCCTGCAGCCAGGGAGAACCTCGAAAGAGTGATAGATGTGTTCAGTCTCCCTGTGTTAGCTACCTGCAGAAGCAGTGAGCTTTCCTCCTTCAGAAGTTCATTGTTCTCTGAAACTGTCATTACCCTAAAAAGCTTTAAATGCTATAACTTCAGAAGTTACTATTTAGCACTATTACTATCCTCTGGATAATTTTTTTGATCTGGGAATTTTGGTCATCAATGTCCACAGCTCCATAGTTTGCCAAAGTGGTGTATATCCCACTGCCTTTGTCACATGAGATCCATATCCAGTTAATGTCACACCTAGAAGCTTGAAATATGAGCATGTAAGGTCATTTATAAAATCCTGAAAAGGAGTTGTTTTCATAGAATCCTAAAACTGTTGAGATTGGAAGAGAATTTTGAAATCATCAATTCCAGCCACTTGCCTAGAGTTCACAATCTCACTACTACCTCTAAACCACATCTCTAAGTATGACATATACACATTTTTTAACATTTCTAGGGATGGTGACTCTACCACCTCCCTGGGCAGCCTGTTCCAATGCCTGATAATCTTTTCTGTGAATACATTTTTTTGATACACGACTTGAACCTCCCTTAACACAACTTGAGCCTCTTTCATCTTGTCCTGTGTCTTCTTGCATATGAGAAGAGACCAACCTCTGCCTCCTTTGAGGTAGCTGTAAAGGGTGATGAGGTCCTCCCTCCTCTTTTGATGACTAAACAAACCCAGCTCCCTCAGCTGTTCCTCATAAAGCTTGTATTCAGTCTCCTTCATTGACTTAGTTGCCTGTCTTTGGACCTGTTCCAGCAACAAAATGTCCTCTTTGTAGTGAGGGACCCAAAACTGAACACAGTTTTTGAGGTGTGGCCCCACTGGTGCCAAGTAGAGGGGGACAGTCATATCTTTAAACCTTCTGGCCACACTATCCCTGATGCAAGCCAGGATACCATTGACCTTCTTGGTCACCTGAGCACACTGCTGGCTCATATTCAGCATTTCAGCACTACCTGGTCCTTTTCTACCAAGCAGTTCTCCAGCTACTCTTTCCCAAGCCTGTGACATTGCATGGGGTTGTTGTGGCTTAAGTGGAGGCCTTATTGTAAATTACATTTCATCATGATTTGTCAAGCAAGAGGACATGTAGGTGCTTGAGCAAAATCTGTCACATAAAATCAAAGAAGGAGAAAACAGCCATGAAGTCCAGATTTCTTAGCTGGTGTTAGAGCACCATCACTAAGTGCTTAGGAATTAATTTTGCTGAATATCTCAACTAGTTTGGTATGCATGCTTAGGAATGGCCTATAAATATGATTCTTCAGATAGCAGAGACTGTGATACCTGGAAGCTCATTTTAGCTCATTATATGTTTCGGAGAGATTCATTTTAGTTGGCTGCCAGACTTGGTTTGTATCTTGAAGTATTTGTGCCTTGGAAGACAGAAAATGGAGACAGAAAATTACTTGAATAGGGAATTGAGCTGACTCATGCTGCTGCAGTTTTGAATAGTGCCCTTGTGGTGCTTTGCAATCAGTGGTCCAGGGCTGCAGTGGTGAGACTGCCCAGCCAGGGACCTCATGGTGTCCTTGCAGGGGCAGTCAGCTGGGAGACATGTGCAGCACTCCCATACGCTCATGAGCTTTTTTTTGTGAGAAGCTAACATTTTGATAGCCCAGGTAGAACTGCAGTGTAACAGCCTTATGTGTTTGGACACCTGAATTGTCAATGTCTTCCTTTCTTAGTACTAATCAAAATTCCAGAGGTGGGCTAATAAGTGCCTTTTGTCATTTTTTCAGTAAATAAATTGTTGCACTTGTGTGGTAATCATTCTAGCAGCGACTTCCATTTGTGCTTTTTTAGGAATGAGCTTGAGGAAAATTTGCATACCTGATGACGCCAAGCTGTTAGAATGAATCAGCAAAACCAACTGAGAAGTTATTTTTAAATGCTTTATATCACAAGTATGTACAGTGAGTTCAGTGTTCTTAGAATAGCCCATATTTCATGAGAACAGGCTTTTGACTTACATGAAACAGCTACAGGAGGCATGGGATTAAATGAGTTGTGAAAAATGATAGAATTTTAATTTCATTATGAGATTTGAATCACAGTTCTTCCTTATTAGACTCATAATTCAGCATACCTAATGGTACATATTTTGGTAAGAATTGTTTGACAGAACCTTCCAGAATTGTAATTCTTAATTTGTCCCTTAGGAGACTTCTCAGTCTTTCTTTCCTAACATTTTGTCTATGGGATGTCTGAAACTGAAGACTTAAACAGTATTTTACTTTCGACCTTACAGGTGGCCTATGTCTCATTTCTTCTGTCATAGGTTTATAATGCTGAATGCTGGGAGGTCAGACTAGCTGACCTTTGGAGGTCCCTTTTGGCCTGGACTATTCTATGATAATAAATATGTGGTCAGAACATAACTGCCACTTTTTTTCATCTAGTTTCTGATTTGTCATGGGCAAAATATTTTTCTCAGATAGCTGTTTCTCTAATTTTGTTAAGACTTTTTTAATTGCCTGGATTTTCTATTACTTTCTGGTACAGTCTATCAATCATTTCAGAAAATATAAAATATTTGCAATTGGACTTGATAATAAGAAAATACTTGATTTCCTCTTGCTTTGAGGAAATATTGTACAGTATGTTTAAGGTATAGAACAAAGACCAAGTTTTCACATAATGAGGGATAAAGTGAATATTTTAACTCTTTCTTGTCAGATAAAACCAGTTATTTGCCTACTATATTCAGTAATAGGACCAGAGCCAGGGAAGAAGGCTTGTGACACTCCTTGTTTCTAGACTGAGTGGAATGGGAAGCGCACATTCATTCCTTTTGCCAGCTGTAAAATGAAAGTGGCCACTGTGACTGTTGCTGTAAGCCTTGAAACAGCTTGAGGAGGTCCTGCTGTCACCTGTCTTGTAGAGACCAATGCAAAAGATACATTAGTGCTGGCTACAGATTCAGATGCTCTTGTCTGCAGACTACTGGGAGTATCCCACAGTACCTCACATACCCTGTGAGGAGTTAGGGAAGACAGATACTTTAGTCAGTAATAGTCACAGAAAGAACGATGAATATTTCTGTAACAGAGGCCCATACCTTTGCATCACCCCCCCCCACACACACACGGTAATTCCAAAAAGACTTGCTGGTTACTTTTGGCTGGCAATCATTGATGGCAATCTGTTCCTTGAGTTAAGAAGAAAAGTCAGTGCTCCTGATGATCTAAGTTTTTCATGCTGTTTGTGCATACAGCATGAGCTCATAAATGTAAAGATACGACTTTTCTGGTTCCTGGCTTTTCTGCTGATTGGAATTAGTATGTGTATGATTCAAAAGTAGTTGCTGATACAACACAAATGTAAGGATTTTTGGGTTTCTTGGGTTTTTGTGTGTGTGTGTGCCTACTTTTTAATGTATTAAAGTAACTAAAATTAAATTTGTGTGAATTTCACTATTACTTTGATGTTGCCGCTCTATGTATTTTTGTACTCTTTTCTGTAGTGATGAGTCATTGCCCTCTCCCTATGTCCCCATCTCCTGCATAGCTGTGTGAGATTCTGTCCATCAGAACTCTGGGAAGCTTGAGGGCTTATTTAAAGAAAACAAACCCACAAAAAAAAAAAAAAAAAATCAACAAATAGAGACACAAAAAAACTCTTTTGAAGAGATAAGCCATATTCTTAATCTGTGTAATATCTGACTTAAGGTCAACAGGAAGAGTTTCTTGAAGTGTATCAGAGACTAAAGGAAAATGTGGGCCCACTGTTGAATGAGGCAGGTGCCATGGTGACACAGGATGCAGAGAAGGTGAAGTTACTGAATGCCATCTTTGCTTCAGTCTTTACTGTTCAGGTCAACCCTGAGGAGACCCTGAATCTAGAGATAAAAGAAAAAGGCTGGAGGAAGGGACACTTTCCCTTGATTGATTGAGGATCCAAGTTAGAGATCAGTTAAATAAACTGGATATCCACAAATCTATGGTTCCTGATAGGATGCACCTGTGAGTGCTGAGGGAGCTCACACAAGTCATTGCTGGGCCACTCCATCTTTGAAAAGTCCTGGAGAACAGGCAAGGTGCTTGACGACTTGAGGAAAGCCAATATCACTCCAGCCTTCAAAAATGGGAAGAAGAAATGCAGAAAACTGCAGGCCAGTCAGCCATACTTCCACCCCTGGAAAGACAATGGAACAACTTGTTCTGGACATCATTTCAAGCATTCGGAGAAAAAGAAGGTGATCAAAAGCAGTCAACATGGATTCACCTGACTAATCTGATAGCCTTCTACAGATGCATGACTGGATGGATGGATGGATGGATAAATGAGGCAAAAGTAGTACATGTTGTCTACTTCAACTTCAGCAAGGCTTATGACACCATCTCCAACAGTATCCTCATAAGCAAGCTTAGGATGTATGAGTTAGATAAGTGGATACTGAGGCAAATTGAAAACTGGATTAAAAATAGAGCTCAGGGGGTTGTAGTCAGTGGCGTAGAGTCTAGCTGGAGGTCCGTAAGAAGTGGCATGCCCCAGGAGTCCAGCCTTGTTCAACATCTTCATCAGCGACCCAGATGAAGTGATCGAGTGTACTATCAGCAAGTTTGCTGATGACACAAAACTGGGAGAGGAGGCTGACTCATCATCAGGCTGTGCCACCATCCAGCATGACCTGCACAGGCTGGAGAGTTGGGCAGAGAGTAACTTTACGAAATTTAAGAAATGTAAGTGCAGGGTACTGCACTTAGCCAGCAATAACCCCATGTATCCATACAGGTTAGGGACTGACCTTCTGAAAAGCAGCTTTGGGGAAAAAGACATGGGACCCCTGCTGGACAATAGGATGACAATGAGCCAGCAATGTACCCTTGTGGCCAAACCAACGTTATCCTGGGGTGCATCAAGAACAGTGTGGCAAACAGGTAGAGGGAAGTTCTCCTCCCCCTCTACTCTGCCCTGTTGAGGCCTCATCTGTAGTACTGCATCCAGTTCTGGGCTTCCCATTTCAAGAAGGACAGGGAACTGCTTGAGAGGGTACAGAAAAGGGCTAGAAAGGTGATTAGGGGACTTGAACATTTCTCTTATGAAGAAAGGCTGAGGGACTTGGGGCTTTTCAGCCTGGAGAAGACTGCTTATAAATGCTTAAAATTTGGTAGGTCTCAGGAGGATGGGACCAGTCTGTTTTCAGTGGTGTCCTTGGATAGAAAAAGAGATAATGTAGACAAACTTGAAGATTGGAAGTTCCATCTAAACATGAAGAGGAATGTCTTATGTTTGGAGTAGTGGAGCACTGGAGCAGGTTGCCCAGAGAGGTGGTGGAGTCCCTATCTCTGAAATCATTTGAACATGCCTGGATGCCATCCTATACAATCTGCTCTCAGTGAGCCTGCTCTGGCAGAGGGTTTGGACCCAATGATCTCCAGAGGTCCTTTCCAACCTCTGTCATTCTGTGACTCTAGTACTGTGGAGACTTTTCAGCTGGAATTCAATTCCTCCCTGCCAAAGACAGCTTTGGGAAGCTGTCTAAGGTTTACTGCAGTTTTGTAGCTCTTCTGGAGAAAAGACGAATCCTAGTGTCAGTTCCCATGTCCCATCATAGTTAAGCTTTTCTAAGTCACGTAAGGTCTTTTTTGGTGGATTGAGTCCCCTCCCCTGAGAGACTACAAAGAGCAAAATAAATAGAACTCATGGGTCAAGATAAAGATATATTCATAGGTGAGGGAAAGACTCAAAAATCAACAAAGTAGTGTCATGCAGGCAGACTAATGCCTGGAAGTCTCTCAATAACAACCACCTTGGAAACTAAACTATCTTCTTCCTGTGATCCCGGCACTGTGTCAACTGCATAAATAGTTTGACTGCACTATATTCCAGTGTGATAGTTTAACCCACTGACATCAACAAAAACTCAGCTGAGCCCAGTCAGGGAAGCAAATGGAGCTGTATTTTACAAGCTATAATGGAATGCAAGGAATATACACAAAATATACAGTATTTACAATACTATATAAGTGTTTACAAAAAGAAAACAGCACAGAAAATCCTCCCTGGGCAGGAGGATTCCACCTCACTGCCCCCCAGCCTCTTGCCCATCCTTTTTTTCCTCTGTTAATTACGAGACAAGAGAAAAGGAGAAAATGTTAAGGGAATTTCAGTTAGCTCAAAGCGTTCTTAAGAAGTTAATATTGCTTATCTCAAGGTTGTAGATAAATCCCTTGCGAAGCAGATATGCCACAAGAAAGGGGCAGAGTGAGAGCAGAATGTAAGATTGTAAAACTACACCCCACTCATCTGCCAATGAAATTTGTTTAGAATTAATCTTTGTTCCCCTTTTTACACCGGACTATTCAGATAGAGAATTTGCAGCTATCTTTCTTAAAGGCACAGCCTAAACTGTCACAATCCACCCCATATAAACAATTTCATTGGCTGTTAGAATAGAACAGAATAGAATAGACCAGGTTTAAAACATATGAAAAATTACTGTGGAGGGAATGAGTGATAGTTGCATATTTCACAGAAAAAGGCAAGGGAAGGTGAATAGAGTAGAGTAGAGTAGAGTAGAGTAGAGTAGAATAGAATAGAATAGAATAGAATAGAATAGAATAGAATAGAATAGAATAGAATAGAATAGAATAGACCAGGTTGGAAGAGACCTTCAAGATCATCGTGTCCAACCTATCATCCAACACCACCTAATCAACTAACCCATGCAACCAAGCACCCTGTCAAGTTTCCTCCTGAACACCTCCAGTGATGGTGACTCCACCACCTCCTTGGGCAGCCCATTCCAATGGGAAATCACTCTCTGTGTAAAACTTCCTCCTAACCTCCAGCCTAAACCTCCCCTGGTGCAGCCTGAGACTGTGTCCTCTTGTTCTGGTGCTGGTTGCCTGGGAGAAGAGACCAACCTCTGCCTGTCTACAACCCCCCTTCAGGTAGTTGTAGAGAGCAATAAGATCACCCCTGAGTCTCCTCTTCTCCAGGCTAAGCAACCCCAGCTCCCTCAGTCTCTCCTCATATGGCTTGTGTTCCAAGCCCCTCACCAACTTCGTTGCCCTTCTCTGGACATACTCCAGCAAGTCAACATCCTTCCTAAACTGAGGGGCCCAGAACTGGACACAGTACTTGAGGTGTGGCCTAACCAGTGCAGTGTACAGGGGCAGAATGACCTCCCTGTTCCTGCTGGCCACACTGTTCTTAATGCAGGCCAGGATGCCATTGGCTCTCTTGGCCACCTGGGCACACTGCAGGCTCATGTTCAGCCTACCATCGACCAGCACCCCCAGGTCTCTGTCTGCCTGGCTGCTCTCCAGCCACTCTGACCCCAGCCTGTAGCACTGCATGGGGTTGTTGTGGCCGATGTGCAGAACCCGGCACTTGGATGTGTTAAATCTCATGCCGTTGGACTGCCCATCTGTCCAGCCTGTCAAGGTCTCTCTGCAGAACCTCTCTGCCCTCCAGCAGATCAACTCCTGCCCCCAGATTGGTGTCATCAGCAAATTTACTGATGATGGACTCAATGTCCTCATCCAGATCATCAATCAAGATGTTAACTCTTGAGATCCACCAGTGACTCCCAGAGTAGTTATAGGCTCTGATCCCTAATAATTTGATGTCATTATGGTGCACTGAGCTTCTGTGTCAATGAAGGCCCTGTACTTCTGAAATTTTTAAGTGCCAGGCCACTGGATGTACACATCCCAATAGATTCTGTTATCTCCATTATCCCTCTCCTCCCTGTGGCAGGAGGCACGGCACCCCTGATTGTGGGGAATATGTCCACATGTGCAGTTAGCACAGTGTCGAGCTATTAGAGTTGTTCTGGGAAACTCTGGAAGTAACAGCTACCCTTCTGGTATTGCTACCTTGGGTTCTGCCACTCTGCAGTTCCCTTAGTCTCCTGAAAAGATTAGAAGTTGGTTGATGTTGGTTCATGTTCTCACCAAACTGTTCGCGCAGAGTTACCCAAATGCTCCTACGTCATTGCCTCTGTGGTCTGTTTTGGTTTGACCTGTTTTGGAATAACCTTCTTGGAGGACATCTGTTTTTAACAGCTGAAACTTGTATCCATCTGCAGGAAGAATTGGAATTCTCTCCTTGTGTCAGTTTGGATATGGAATTTTCAAATTCCTCCTTCAGCTCTTTCATGCAATTCTTTATCTCACCAGGCAGAGTTTCAATGGCTGAAACCAAAGAAAGACGTGTGAGACTATCCTCCAGTTGTCTCATGTGATCAGTGAAATGGCCAACCATAGGAGGAGCTCCACCAGAATGTCTTACCACAATTCTGCTTGCCAAAATAATAGCATAATTAGGGGAGCAAGTTTGATGAGCTTTTTAGCAAGACTGGTTCTCACAGGAATTTCATCAGGATTCAGAGTGCCATGATTGGCATACATAACTCCTCTCACAGCATACTCTCTCAAACGTCTAATTCCCTCATCCATGGTGTTCTAGGG
This sequence comes from Melanerpes aurifrons, assembly GCA_011125475.1. Taxonomy (NCBI): domain Eukaryota; kingdom Metazoa; phylum Chordata; class Aves; order Piciformes; family Picidae; genus Melanerpes; species Melanerpes aurifrons. The sequence goes on from WWNC01000003.1 coordinate 3,877,600, forward strand.
TTTAGGATTCCATGGAAGGTCATCTCTGGATGGGTACCTCATAAAAGGTGCCAGTAAAAGGCATGTCCATAGAGAAACCTTACCAAGACACGTGCCTAGATGTCTAGCTATTCCACTATCCTTGGAGAGAGTTCCTAGCTTAGATGCTGACTTGTCTCCCACTATTAGAGCTGGTGCACCTGCATCGAAACATCTGCCAAGCCAAGTTAGAATTGGCTCGTTCTCTGCTCTGATATAGTCCTTTTTCACACGCTTTATTTCTTGCCTGGGGGTGCTAGTGATCTGAATATCATCCTCTTCCTCATCTGTGTCATCTTGCTGGAGTGGCTGTCCCCGTGCTTCTGCTGCTACTCTTTTAAGGCTCTCTTTAAGCTCAGAAGTACCTCCATTAGCTGCTGTCTTACTAGAACCTGTGTCCTGTCCTGCATCTCCAGTATCCATTGATGGTCTCGGTAACTCAGCTATATCTTTAAGACAAATCTTCTCTTCCTCCTCAGCGGGATCTTTTTTAACAGAAGGTCCCTTACCAACAGAGGAATCTTGCTGCTCTCCCCCATCAGCTGCTGCACCTGCCTTAGTCCTGCCTCTCCTATCTAAAGCCACTACTTGCTTAATTGGAGCTGTTTTAGATTTAGAGAAGGCTTAACAGAAGCTGACAGGTTTTGAGACAAAACAGCTGCTGCAGAGGCCACATCTGGTCCTGCCAATGAAGAAGGAAATTATTTTGCCTCTCCAATGGCTGCTGAGGACATTGCGGCTGCCATCTTAGGAGATGCCGCTGCTCCTGGTTGATTGCCAGAATCACAAATGGCCCCATTCAGAGACTCAAGTTTAGAAAAAGCTGTGGTCAAAGATATTTCCACTCACACATAATCATCAACTGGTTTGAGTTGGAAGGGGCATTTCAAGGTCAGCAAGTCCAATGCATCTCACTTCCCTTTGCTATTAGATATGTTGGAGGCTACTTACGGCATTCCCAATTGTTTGTTTTTTGTTTTGTTTTGTCTTCTTTTGGTGTAGATTGCTCTCACTTTGTCAGTGTTTGTTGCCTTATTCAAGGCAAATTAAATTCAGACCTAATTCCTTGCTGACCCCCATCAAATACTATTCCCTCTAATATTTCCTGTCTGTGACTTATTTGAAAAGATGGGGTGCTCTCAGAGAATATTAGATGAATTGTTTTTCACTAGATATTGTAAGTAACTTGTTTGTTGGCTAGGTGTGAGCTAGGCACAACAGAACAGTATCATGAGTAATCACTGGGAAAAGAGGAGATGTTTTCAGACTAGCATAGATAGTTCTCAGACTAGCAGAGGTGTATCTCTCATGGATCTAGCTTGTCATAGTAATATAACAGTTGCTGCTTTGTCAGTAGAGTCAACAGGACACTCTCCACTGAGATGACTGCAACTGAATCATAGGTTGACCGTGTAAGGCTTGGAATCACTGTTGCTATGGCTGATGGCACAATAATCCACAGATTCACTGCTGAGTTAGATGCTTTTCCAGAAAGGTTTAGGCTTAATATTCTCACCCAATATTTAAAGAACTCTTGAAAGTACTTTTTGAGTTCTAGTGAAATAAGCAGAATCACAGGAAAGTACAAGCAATCCCAGTGTTGCAGCTCTACTCATTTTCTCATTCTCTCTGAGGTCTTTTAAATTGTTACGGTTTTCAGACATTGTCCTTTTCTGGAACAATACCAAGCTGTAATAATACACTTCAGCTTCACAACTTCTTCCCACCAAAGTTTCCACATAAGATTCAGTGTCATTTCATGCAGTTACAGTTATTTGAATTTAAAAACTTGAAATGAGCAATTAAAAATAAAAACCCAAACTAATGACAGTAAGAACCCAACCTAATGACAGTAAGTGGTTTTTTTGGTGGGTTTTGGGTTGGTTTTTTTGGAAATCACCTGCCATGGAATTACTCTCTCTTGTGCTTTTTTTGCCAGTAGATGGCATTCTCAATACCCATACTCGCTGCATGCAGTAAACAAGCACAGTACTGGTTTTAGGTCATACTACTTAATGTGAAACCTAAGTTTCTGTTTTGCTCTGAGATCTTCTTTGGGTTGAAATTTCAGGCGGTTCAGGTCTGTTGACTGTGAAGGACCAATCCCTCAACGTGAAATGAGCTTGGCAAACAAATCTCTTGTAATCAGGAAAAGCAGAGTATAACACGTAAGGTGAGAGCTCTCAATTTGAAACCTGCAGATAGCGATCATGTATTGAAAATGCTTGAAATTACATTAACTCTATAGATCCAGTAGGGAGAAAAGCAGGCTATATTTCTGCAAAAGTAAACACATTTTGTAGACAGAGCAAGGGAAATCAGCCTCATGGATCATGTGTTCTCTGTATTTTCAGGATGTTTCTAATAGACCTGAGCTTCCCGTGTTTTTTGTAACGTTAATCTAAGAACACCAAGATGTATAGTAAAGTCTACTCTCTTATGCTGGATTTAGAGCACTGCATGAAATAAAAGACCTGAGACCTAAGCAAGCAGACTGTAACTCATTTGTCAAGTCAGGTCTTTTTTCCCTGTCAATCTGTGTTGTGACTGTCTGTTAGGAATACAGGAATACAGTGGCATGTACTTTGACAAAGCATTTCAGTACTGTCTGTCTAAAAATACTTGTTCATGCAAGTAAATCCCGTTGTGGCCCTTTCTTAGGCATAGAAAAAAAAAATTCTGACTTTCTAAATGACTGTAGAGCATATATCCTAAATCAAGATACCTCAAATTTAGTCCTTAATTTTGTCCCTCATCTGCATAAAGGTTGGCTGCTTGTCACACTCAGATGCTGTGGATAATCTTTGATCTGGATTATTCAGTTGCAGGGCCATAAAAACTAATTATTTTTGTCTTGCTTCAGCTTTCTATAGAGGACTGCTCTGTCAAGCGTACCAGTAGGGAATATAATGTCAGTGACTTGAGTGTTGTTTAGAACATTAGAATTCAAAATGAGGCCACCAACTCTCTTCAAATAAGCTACCAGCCAGATGTTAGAAAGTAATCACTACAAGGATCACTTAACTTGATTTGAAAATAAGACAAAGATGAAAAGCTGAGATTAGCCATCCACCAGTTTGTGTAATGCCTTCAGATTTCTGAGTTGTATTAAAAAAAAACCCAAGGACTGTTTTATGAAACTGAACACCTGCATACATCTGCATGGGACAAGTATTTTATATGCAAGTGCTGGTAAGTGGACATTCAATTACTTTTCCAGTTGGTTTAATTCTGGACCAAGTAGAGGGCTCTGCATGCTTGCTGGGAGCAGCTGTCTGTTACCACTTACTGAAAAACCCCAACCTAAACTCCCAAAACATAGACAGCACTTTATCTTAAATTGTGATTGCCACATCACTTTGACAATCCTGCTTTTAACAAGTGTCAATTATAAGTAATTTTACTTAAAACAGAAGGATCTCTCCAGGTCTACCCCATTATATGTTAAAGCCATATTGGAGTGCTGTTGAAGAATTGCAGTTTGTATATCCCATGTACAGATAGTTGAAGGGAGATGACTGTAGGGAGGTACTGTATACTTTTTAACAGAGTTCTGCATAAAATGGAATGCAGCACTGCTGGGTTGCTGTGGCACTACTTGAAATAAAGAGCAGCAATGCTCTCCTACAGTTTCTGTGCAAGTCTGAGTGGTGCTGAGGTGACTTCTATTAGGCCTAAACCTCTGTAGTACGCTAAGCCAAGATGCTGAAATATTGTCTGCCATCTCTGACAAAGCTCCATGTCAAGTGGGAGTGAAACACTTTTAAGTGCGGCCACGTATCTGTGGAAATGTGTGCTGTATGATTACTAAAACGTTGTTACCAGTCCTAAATCCAGGAATACTTACAGGGTAAAAGTTGAAATGCCATGGGGAGATTAAGTAAATGACATTTTGATCGCCCCTCTGAGTTTGGCTTAGTGACTGACAAAACCTTCAAATCCTGGGGGAAGAGAAGCAGCAAGGAATAGTCTCTTGCCTTTTGTCACCTCTGCTGTGCCATCCCTGCTTCTGTATGGCTGCTTATCTGAAGACTGAGGGTTAATTAGAAGACTTTGAGGCTGAAGTTGTGGAAGGGAATTTAAATTACATCTGTATGGATTAGAATCTGGTGGAGTTCATTAGCATGCAGGCAGAGTTCCTGCACCTCTCTTCCCAGAGCTTGATTACAACTTCCAGGCATTTCCACACTCTGATCTGTTATGCCTTATGGGCTTGGCCTGCATTTTTATATTAGCACAGTTTAATTAGGCAAGGAGAGATTGCTATGTCTCCAGAATCATCTATGGATAACATAGATCAATATTTCTTACAAAGATTCTTTCAAATAAATATCTGCTCTATTAGACAAGTTGGCCTATTCAGAGGCCCTAGAGCCATTTAAGAAGCAATTAAATTCTCTCTGGTGTGAAACAGAATATTAAAGAGGATTAGGATTGACAGATCATGTATTCTTACTAGTTTCAGCTATATTCCTATGCCTTCCTTTTCCAGTACATATATTTCATAAAATCATAGAATCAATAAGGTTGGAAAAGACCTGAAAGATCATCAAGTCCAACCCGTCACTCATGACCTCATGTCTACTAAACCATGGCACCAAGTGCCACGTCCAGTCCGCTCTTGAACACCTTCATGGACGGTGACTCCACCACCTCCCTGGACAGCACAATCCAATGGCTAACAACTCTCTCTGTGAAGAATTTTCTCCTCACCTTGAGCCTATACCTCCCCTGGTGCAGCTTGAGACTGTGTCCTCTTGTTCTGGTACTGATTGCCTGGGAGAAGAGACCAACCCGCTCCTGGCTACAACCACCTTTCAGGTAGTTGTAGACAGCAATAAGGTCTCCCCTGAGCCTCCTCTTCTCCAGGCTAAATAACCCCAGCTCCCTCAGCATCTCCTCATAGGGCTTGTGCTCGAGGCCTCTCCCCAGCCTTGCTGCCCTTCTCTGGACATGTTCAAGAGTCTCAATGTCCTTCTTAAATGAGGGGCCCAGAACTGGACACAGGACTCAAAGTGTGGCCTAACCAGTGCAGAGTACAGGGGCACAATGACTTCCCTGCTCCTGCTGGCCACACTATTCTTGATGCAGGCCAGGATGCCATTTGCCTTCTTGGCCACCTGGGCACACTGCTGGCTCATGTTTAGGTGGCTGTCAATCAGCACCCCCAGGTCCCTTTCTGTTTGGCAGCTCTCCAGCCACTGTGACCCCAGCCTGTAGCTCTGCATGGGGTTGTTGTGGCCAAAGTGCAGCACCTGGCACTTGGACTTATTAAATGACATCATGTTGGACTCTTCCCACCTGTCCAGACTGTCAGGTCCCTCTGCAGAGCCCTTCCACCCTCTAACAGATCAACATCTGCTCCTGGCTTGGTGTCATCTGCAAATTTACTGTTGCTGGACTCAATCCCTTTGTCCAGATCATCAGTAAAGATATTGAACAGGATGGGGCCCAGCCCTGATCCCTGGGAGACACCACTAGTGACTGGCTGCCAGCTGGATGTGGCACCATTCACCACCACTCTCTGGGCTTGGCCCTCCAGCCAGTTCCTAACCTAGTGCAGAGTGCTGCTGTCCAAGCCACGAGCTGACAGATTGGCCAGGAGTTTGCTGTGGGGGGCAGTATTAAAGGCCTTGCTGAGGTCCACAGCCTGCCCCACATCCACCAGGTGGGTCACCTGATCATAGAAGGAGATCAGGTTGGTGATCTAATAAATATTTTTAAATACATGAGGGCTGGGTGTCAGGAAGGAAGGGACAGCCTCTTGTCACTTGCACCCTGTGATAGGACAAGGGGCAATGGATGTAAACTGCAGCACAGGAAGTTCCACCTCAACATGAGGAAGAACTTCATTAGTGTAAGGGTCACAGAGCACTGGAGCAGGTAGACTACATCTACAGCCTTCCCCACATCCACCAGGCAGGTCACCTGATCATAGAAGGAGATCAGGTTGGAGAGGCAGGACCTGCCCTTCCTAAATCCATGTTGGCAGGACCTGATCCCTTGGCCATTCTTCAGGTGTGCAGTGATTGCCCCCAAGATGATCTGCTCCATCATTTTCCCTGGCACTGAGGTCAGGCTGACAGGCCTGTAGTTTCCGGGTTCCTCCATCCAACCCTTGTTGTGGATGGGCATCACATTGCCCAGTTTCCAGTCACCTGGGACCTTTCCAGTGAGCCAGGACTGGTGGAAAATGATGGAGAATGGTTTGGCCAGCTCCTCTGCCAGCTCTCTCAGCACCCTAGGATGGATTCCATCCAGTCCCATGGACTTGTGAGGATCCAAGTGTTTCAGCAAGTCCCAAACTAATTCCTCATGGATTTCAGGGGTACTACACTGCTCCCTGACCCACTCTACCAGTTCAGGAGTCCAGTTATCCTGGAGTCCTCCTGCCTTATTGTTGAAAATTGAGGTAAAGAAGGTATTTAGAACCCCAGCCTTTTCCTCATCTTTACTTAGAGTGTTCCTCTCCAGGTACAATAAGGAGTGGAGGTTCTTCCTGCCCCTCTTTTTAGCATTAACATATTTATAAAAATGCTTTTTATTGTCTTTAACAGAAGTGGCCAGCTTGAGTTCTAACTGGGCTTTTGCCTCTCTAATTTTTCCCCTGCATGACCTAACAACATCCTTAAATGTATCATGAGTTGTCTTCCCCCCTTTCCAAAGGAGATACATCCTCTTTTTTTCCCTTAATTCCTTCAAGAGCTGTGTGCTCATCCAGGCCGGTCGCCTTCCCCACCAGCTCATCTTTTGGCACGTAGGAATTGCCAGAACCTGTGCCTTCAGGAGTTCCTGTTTGAAGTAGGTCCAACCATCCTGGACTCCTTGGTTCATAGCCATTAACCTGAAAGACTAAAATTTATAAATAGTAATGCTTATAAACATAGTATTATAAATTTTAGTCTTTCAGGTTAATGGCTGTGAACTACACAGTAATGTAACTTTGTAGATGTGTAGCCATCTCAAAAACATGCAATAAGGACCGTAATCACCAAGTTATTTATTATTTCAATTATTACATTATTATTACTCTATTTATTATTCCTGATCTCCAGTACAAGTTCCTTTGTCAACGAGAAAATACTGACAGAATTTCTCTTCCCCAAAAGTAAGTAAAATAAATATGGAGTTATTTCTAATTATTTTTTTTTCAAATTATGATGATCCTAAAAGTGTGTTTGAGTTGTGCTCATTGAATACTGGGTGGGTTGAATGTCTATGTTTTGTCATTCTGATGAAGTACAGTTCATGAGTGCCTGTAATTATACAGCCTGTGTGCAATCAGCAAGATTTCTAAAGGGAATGTATTACATCTAAAATAACATTTTCTTCATTGTGTAGTCTAATTTCACTTGATATTTTGCCAGCCAGGGCACAAGCTGTCTGCAGCAAACAGCAAAGTATTTCTGGTCTCCTTTAGATAAAAAAGATGGAAAATTAAGTTGTTATAAATCCACTACTATTTTTTTTTTTGAGGAAATATTACAGCGTGTAGATCAACCAGCTGTAGACCTTAAATATTTTATTGTTTTAATAATCTCCCATATTTGTTATTCATGAAAAATGCTTTTGATAAACCATGTTGATCATACTTGCTAATGAAACAGTACCTAGAAATCTTGTAGTTAAGTGTATATCTTCAAACAATGTTAAAGGGTTGATTATGAGCATAACAGTATTTGAAGACACTGTTTAATCAGAGTTATTTTGCCTGCTGCCAATGTATAGGATGTGTGGATGCGTGCTGCCACTGGAAAATGGTGAAGGATTGAACTTGTGGCTATGTATTTAGGGAAAAAATCAGTTCAGCCAGCCTGTTTTAGGAGCAATGAAAAATGTTTTCTCCATTATGAAGGTAGTATGTATTTACTACCTTGTTCTGAAAAATTTATTACAAAGCAGCATAACACTTTGTACTGCAAATCTTAATAATACCCAGAGGCATTCACATGGAAATAGTTCATTTAATTTTCAGTGGATTACTTCTCTCATTTGAAAAACAATAATAATGAAATATTGAGCACAGAGCCTCAAGAGCTTCCAAGGCTCCTTTCTCAATATTCTTCACCTAATTTTTAAAATACAACTTTAGATTTCAAATATTTACTTACTTATTTATTTTGGCCTTAGGTGGAAAGCTGAATATTTGTTACTGATTCTTTTAGTTCAGCCAAAGCAGGGTGCTTGTCACTAAGGCATACAGGACATTTTTTAAGGGAGAACTTCTGTCAGCCCAGATGATTGAAAGAAAATGTATAATAAATACAACTTGTACTAGTTCAGTGACTACCATTGTTTAAAAAAAAAAAAAAGAAGAGTCCACCACAACCGTTTTATCTGTGTGTCTGGAAACCAGGCACTTAAAAGACATACTTTGTCACTGAGATGTATATTGCTAATGAAACTGCCTGCAAGAGTATTGTCTACCAGATGATGAACAGTTCAGCACTAGCACAGCCTCTCAGAGGCTGCTGAAACCATCCTCTAAGGCAGAGACAAAGTGTGTTAGTGACAGCAGCTCTCAGGGGAGAAACAATAGGGGCTGAAGAATATATCAAGGGGAAGATCAGAAATAAACAGGGAGACTGGATGGCTTTTACTCACCTTGGACTAAACCTCTGGATGTCCCCCATTGCTATAACAGAATAAAATGGGAGAAATTTATAACTTTTGTATGGTGAACTAGTACATGGGTTAAAAGAATTTCAATTAATTTAGATTCACTTATGTCCAGTTTCCCAGTATTTTAATGTCAAAACACCATCAAGAAATAATTGTTCTGCTTCTACTAGCAGAAGATACAGCCAATTTTTGCTTCTTGTGCTGCCCTCTTAGCATGCTGTTTCCAGTAAAATGTGCCCAGTCATCTCCCCATGGGGCAGGGGCTGTGGTCAGGCTAGCAATATCAAAAAAAGAAGATGAGGGAAGGTGGAAGCAGATTCCTGCTCAGGGTTTCAGGCATTCCCCTTCCCTTCCTACACCCTCCAACTCCCACCCAGATTTATTTACATAATAGGTATGAGGCTCTGGAGGTAGAGGGGAATGAAGATGGAGACAAGGATCCATCCAGTGAGTCACACAGGGCTTGTCACTCACCCCCCCACCTTAGGACTTCTTCAGGAAGAAAAGGAGGGTTATTGTAGTAGGTGACTGTCTTCTGAGGGGAACAGAGGGCCCCATTTGTAGACCAGATGCATTCCACAGGGAAGTCTGCTGCCTCCATGGGGCTCGGGTCAAAGATGTAAAAAGGAAGCTTTCTGCTCTGGTGCAGGCCTCTGATTATTACCCTTTGTTAGTTATCGGTTGTTAATGATGAGGTTGCAGAAAGAAGTCCAAAGGCAATTAAGAAGGACTTCAAGGCATTGAGGTGACTAGGTGAAGGCTCAGGTGCACAGGTGGTGTTTTCATCAATCCCTCAAGTGGTAGGGAAAAAAACTGAAAGAGGGTGGAAAACACACCTGATTAGCATGCAGCTCAGAGACTTGTGCCACTGTTGGACTTCTGGGGGTTTGATCATGGGGAAGTTTATACAGCAACTGGTCTGCTGCGGCAGATGGAATACATCTTTCTCAAAAAGGGAAAAGGATCCTTGCACAGGAGTTGGCAAGGCTCACTGTAAGGGCTTTAGACTAGGCTTGATCTGGGAAGGGGATGAAAACAGGCTCACTAGAGAAGAGCCTGAGGATGAACCTACCAGGGGTAAGGCTTTGCTCGACCTTCTTTTTACAAACAGAGAAGGGCTGGTGGGAGATCTGGTGATTGGAGGCTGCCTGGGGTCCAGTGACCATGAAATAATTGAGTTTTCCATATGCAGTCAAGCTAAGAGGGGCAGCAACAAAACCTCCACTCTGGACTTCCAGAGGGTGGACTTAGGTTACTTAAGGAACTCACTTAGAAGATACCTTGGGAAACAGCCCTTAAAGCAGAGGGGTCCAGGAGGGCTCTGGAGAGCCCTTCCACCCTCTAACAGATCAACGCCTGCTCCCAGCTTGGTGTCATCTGCAAATTTACTGATGATGGACTCAATCCCTTTGTCCAGATCATCAGTAAAGATATTGAACAGGATGGGCCCCAGCCCTGATCCCTGGGAGACACCACTAGTGACTGGCTGCCAGCTGGATGTGGCACCATTCACCACCACTCTCTGGGCTTGGCCCTCCAGCCAGTTCCTAACCTAGTGCAGAGTGCTGCTGTCCAAGCCATGAGCTGACAGATTGGCCAGGAGTTTGCTGTGGGGGGACAGTGTCAAAGGCCTTGCTGAAGTCCACAGCCTGCCCCACATCCACCAGGTGGGTCACCTGATCATAGAAGGAGATCAGGTTGGTGATCTAATAAATGTTTTTAAATATATGAGGGCTAGGTGTCAGGAAGGAAGGGACAGCCTCTTGTCACTTGCACGCTGTGATAGGACAAGGGGCAATGGATGTAAATGGCAGCACAAGAAGTTCCACCTCAACATGAGGAAGAACTTCATTAGTGTAAGGGTCACAGAGCACTGGAGCAGGCTTCCTGGAGAGGTTGTGTAGTCTCCTCGGAAGATTTCCAAGACCCATCTGGATGTGTTCCTGTGACCTGCGCAAGATTATATGATCCTGCTCTGGCAGGGGGTTGGACTCAGTGATCTCTAGACATCCTTTCCAACACCTACCATCCTGTGACCCTGTCTGTTCAGACCTCTTGCAGTACCGCGTCATGTAACTCCTGATAGGCTTAAGCATTTGATGGGAATAGCCAACCACCTAACATAGTGTTGTTCAGAGACCCCTCAGTTTTCATAGCTTCCAGCTGCTTTCTGGCTCTTTCAGTGATGAGTACAGATCACAGAAGCTGAAGTTGGTATAGGCATTACAATTAAGACAAATTTTCTTATTGAATGTCATTCAGGTAAGCACAGAATCACTCTGAGTGTTATAAGAAATGGCCTGGATGTGTTTCTTGTTGAAGGTTTTTTTGAGAAAGCTTTTAAAATAAAGCCACCCTAAAGTACTAGACTTGGTCTGTCCATCCACCAAGCAGCCAGCCCTGGAATAGAATGGAGCTAGTGGTGTCTGAGAAGAACTAGAGGTAACTTTCTTTTCTTGAGTGTTACTCAGAGATTCAGTGTGGCCTTTATTCCTTGCTAGGAAAAATGTTTTGTCAGTTATATCATGGTACAACATAACTTATATTGTCTTCATGTTACTGTTATTTGAAAAGGCTATTATTAAAAGAAATTAACATTGAATCTGGACCTTTAAAAAACCTGTTATTTTCCTTATATCAGCCCAAGGGAAATCTTGTTATTTCCAAAGTAGGTTTTTTTTCCCCTGGAGGCTGTACTTATTAATACAGTGAAATTTAGACCTGGAAACTGCTTTTGTGTTTCCATTAAAAAAAAATATCAGTGCAGTGAGTACTCCATGTTATATGTGCTCTTCAAGCATCATCTTCAGGTCAATCAGCACTAGAGGAGAATTCCTACAAAGCATAAACCTTTAACATTTTACTACGTGAGTAGCTCATCACTAGTCAGATAACCTGTTCAGACTAGTCCTCAGTGTACTAATATTTGAGGGTGGAGATAATTGCCTACTGCATTTCTTTATGCTTGTGGGGTGTTTTGTTATCCCATTCTTTTGCTAACAGCTCCTTTCTGCAGTGCTAACCTGATAATTGAGGATAAATTGCAACACAACATGACATGATCACATGCTTTAGAAATTTAAGTGGTTGGTTTAATTACAAAGAAATCTGCATTTGTTAACAAGGTGATAAAATGTGGAAATAGAGAATAAGTCCCCAAATGGGAGACCATACATGCTACTACTAGTTTTGCAAAGGAATGGTTACCCTGCATAAATATTTAGCAGTTTATATGTGCATGTGAAATCTGCATAAACAATGTAAAAGTCAAAGCTGACTCAAGATGCTTTGAAAAATTATTTCAGTATTATGTTTCTTTTCCCATCCTCTTTAATGAAACATAAGAGGTGGGAAGCCAAACTTTCCCTTTGTGTGTCTCATATAAACAATTTTCCATTCTAAATTTCTGTAGAAAGAAGGCTGAGAAGAATGTTATTAATAGCAGATGAACTCAGTGTAGTCCATGTGTGCTCTTGGCCAACAAGGCCAATGGCATCTTGGAGTGTATTAGATGTGTGTTGTTAGTAGGTTTTGAGAGATTCTCCTTTCCCTCTATTCTGCCCCGGTGCAGTTGTGTCCAATTCTGGGCTCATCAGTTCAAGAAGGACAGGGAGCTGCTTGAAAGAGTCCAGCACAGAGCCACAAAGATGATGAAGGGAGTAGAACATCTCCCTCATATGGAAGGGTTGAGGAATCTGGGTCTCTTTTGCTTGGAAAGGAGGAGGGGTGACCTCATTAATGTTTATAAATATGTGAAGGTGGGTGTCAGGAGGATGGAGCCAAGTTCTTTGCAGTGATGTCCAGTGACTGGACAGGGGGCAATGGATGGATGCTAGAGCATAGGAGGTTCCACATGAACATAAGGAAAAATCTTTTCACTGTAAGGATGACAAAACACTGGACTGGCCTGCCCAGAGAGCTTGGTGAGTCTCCTTCTCTGGAGACATTGAACACCCACCTGGATGCATTCCTGTGTGACCTATGTTAGGTGATCTTCCTCTGGCAGGGAGGTTGGACTGGATGGTCTTTCAGGGTCCCTTCCAACACTTAGTGTTCTGTGATTCTGAGATTATCAAATATGATTAGTCTGTGCTGTTGTATCTACAGGTATATCCACTGATGACACATTGGTTTTGTGGCCATATAGTTATGTGGGCCAAAGAGCGCTGCATACAGTGGAGTTCACTCACCCCATGGAGCATCTAGGTGTGCCCTTGTTATGGGTGGGGGAGTTCTGGAGCCTGGAGGCCTACAGTGTTTCTCTGTCCTATTGGAAGCCCTTGGGACTTCCAGACTGTCAGATAGTTCTGCTGGCAGCTGCCGACACAGTTCCTCTCCTGTGGAGATGGATCGCGAGTCTGCAATGTGTTGCCCTTTCTCGGCACTTCCTTGGACTCTCTCTTATATTTATCATGTTACTCCACTTCCTCTGTGGGTTTTCTATCTAGTTATTCTCTGAGCTTGTCAGCATGGAAAGTACATAATTTTCATAAAAGAAAAGACCGGATTATTTTAAAGGCCATAACTATATGATTCACAGGAAAATTTTAAGCTGAAGGAGAACATTTTTAGATGAGGGTTTTTTTTTCCCCTATGTATATAGAAGAAATAGAAAAAACTTGCACACTAGAAGCACAACTAAACACACATACACACCTTTTTTTTTTTTTTTTTTTGGTGAAGTTCATTATTAATTATAAAATAGGCTTTCACCTTCACATGCTTTTTACCAAGGGAAGCAAATTGCAGCAGTCAAAATATATGCACTCAAAACCAGTATCTAATGAAAAAACCCTGAAAATGTCTTATTTGTATCTCTACTCCTGGGTCATTCCTCTGATGCAGTTACAACCTAGCTTTGACAGGTATACTACAAAGGATCTTACACTGTCAGGTGAATTCCAAGCAGAAATATAGTAAGATCCCAGGAGGAAATGCAAGAAAACAATTTTTTGTCAGGAAATTACGTGCAATTGTATCTCACGTCAAATTCCTTTGCTAGACCACTTGACATATATTCCCATGGATCTAGACTTTGTCATACACTCAGTATTGCTCCAAGCAGAAAGTCGAGGTGGCAGCTCATGATAGGTCTGTGTGTAGGTCTTACTAACACTATTTGATGTATTATTACAAAGGTAGTCAGGATTTTTCACAGAATCACAGAATTGTCAGGGTTGGAAAGGACCTTGAAGATCATCCAGTTCCAACCTCCCTGCCATGGACTCTTCACAGTAGATCAGGTTGCTCAGAGTCACATCCAGCCTGGCCTTAAAAACCTCCAGTCATGGGGCTTCTACCATCACCCTGGGCAACCTGTTGAGTGTCTCACAACCCTTTGTTCCATCCCCCCTAGTCCTATCATTACCTGACAAGCTACAAAGTCCCTCACCAGCTTTCTTGTAGCCCCCCTTGAGATACTGGAAAGCCAAAATAAGGTCTCCTTGGAGCCTTCTCAAACTGAACAACCCCAACTCTCTCAGTCTGTCCTCATAGGAGAGGTGCTCCAGCCCTGTCATCATCCTTGTGGCCCTTTTCTGGACACGCTCCAGCACGTCCAGATCCTTTTTGTTATAGGGACTCCAGAACTGGTCACAATACTGCAGGTAGGATCTCAACAGTGCTGAGCAGAGGGGGAGAATCACCTCCCTCAACCTGCTGGCTATGCTTGTCTTGATGCAGCCCAGGATGTGATTTGCTTTCTGGGCTGCAAGTGTACACTAGCAGCTCATGTTGAGCTTCTCATCCACCAGTATCCCCAAGTCCTTTTCTTCAGGGCTGCTCTCAAGACAGTCACCACCCAGCCTGGGATTGCCCTAACTCAGATGTAGGACCCTGCACTTGGTCTTGTTGAATCTCATGAGGCTGGCTTGGGCCCACCTCTCCAGCCCGTCATCCCTCCCATCCAGCGTGTCTGCTGCACCACACAGCTTGGTGTCATCAGCAAACCTTCTGAGGGTGCACTCAATGTCATTACCCATGTCACCAACAAAGATGTTGAACAAGACTGGTCCCAGGACTGATCCCTGAAGGACTCCACTTGTCACTGATCTCCACTTGGACATGGACCCATTGACAGCCACTCTTTGGGTGCAACCGTCAAGCCAGTTCTTTATCCACTGAGTGGTCCATCCATCAAACCCTTGGAGATCAGAATATTGTGTGAGAGAGTGTCAAAGGCTTTGCTCAGGTCCAGGTAATGATGTTGGCTGCTCTCCCCTTGTATATAGATGCTGTAACCTTGCCATAGAAGGCCACCAGCTTTGTCAAGCAGGATTTGTCCTTGATGACGCTGTGTTGATTGTACCAAATGACCCAATAATTTTTAGGAGAATCATGCAGTGATATGATACAGAGTGAACATGAGATAGCTGCTCAAGAAACTCAAGCCTTGTTTCAAGAGAACACTTAATGAATTCTTAAATCTTTCCTTGACTAGAAAAGTGCTGGTGTAATCTTTATATTTAAGCCTTAAGATGTAATGTTCACAGCTACAAAGGTATGAAAGCACTGTTTTCCACATACCAAGTCACTAGGTTTTAAAGGACAAAATTCTAATGTTTTCTCCGTTTCTGCCAAGTAACCA
This sequence comes from Melanerpes aurifrons, assembly GCA_011125475.1. Taxonomy (NCBI): domain Eukaryota; kingdom Metazoa; phylum Chordata; class Aves; order Piciformes; family Picidae; genus Melanerpes; species Melanerpes aurifrons. Next base: position 3,892,826 of record WWNC01000003.1, read on the forward strand.
ATCTGAAGTTAATAGCAATAATACCAGCATTGCTAATTTTGTTAATTTTTTTACTCTCTTGTCACTGTGCTGAGCTATTGAAATTAGGCAGTACTTAATTCTGTATCTTCATCTGAAGAGATCAGTGTGGATTTGGTTATCTACACGGGGGTAGTGTGAGATGAGAGTCCCTGAAAATCAAATACTGGTTCTACTTTGAAGAGGTGATTGAAAAAAATGTCTTTTCTATTAATGGAAAGGGAAACTTGTACATCATAATATATTTCAGATCTTCCTATTCAAAAATATTTGCACTGTTCCTAGTTTGGGGGGCTTTGTTTTCATATGTGTTCAGACAAGATGGAAGATCAGATTCCTTTTCCTTTTCATAGTACTTGCACTCTGATGTACTATTAAGTGTTCTTTTCAGAGATAGTGGAAGTTCCATGATCAGAAGATCAAGGCTTTGGAGGCCTTGTTGTGTCCTGCTTAGTGTGAGGTTGTTTCCACTCATTTCAGACTCCCAAGCAGCAGTAGCATGAGTAGCAAGCTCATCCTTGATTTGTGCTGACAGCTGTCCATGCAGGATTTGACTGCATAGAAAATTCACACTCTGGCTGGAAGGCCTATTGGCTGTTTCACAGGTTGCCATAGATCCAGAATCATAGAATTGTTTAGGTTGGAAAAGACCTTCAAAGTTCTCAAGTCCAGTCATGAACAAGGCTACCAAGACCACCATTAAACCATGTGCCTAAGCATGTCTTTTAAGTATGTCCAGGGATGGTGACTCAACCACTTCAAGGGGGAAGCCTATTCCAATGTTTGACAACCCTTTTGGTCAACAAATATTTCCTAGTATAGAAACTAATCCTGCCATGATCCAGATTGATACCATTTCCTCTTGTCCTATCACTTGTTACTTGGTAGAATAGACCAACAGCCACCTTGCTACAACCTCATTTCAGGTAGTTGTAGAGACCGATAAGGTCTCCCCTCAACCTCCTTTTCTCCAGGCTAAAACCCAGCAATTTCCTTAGCCACTCATCATAAGTTCTTATTCTCTAGACCCTACACCAGCTTTTTTGTCCTTTGGATGTACTATAGCACTTTAATGTTCTTCTCATAGTGAGGGGCCCAAATACTGAAAACACTATTTGAGTTGCAGCTTCGCCAGTGATAACTACAGAGGGATAGTTGCCTGCTTAGTCCTCCTGGCCGTAATGATGCAAGTCAGGACATTGTTTGCCTTCTTGGCCACTTGGGCACACTGCTGGTTCATCTTCAGCTGGCTGTCAACCAATACCCCCAAGGCCTTTACTGCTGGGCAGGTTTCCAGCCCCTTGGCCTCAAGCCCGTAGCCTTGCATGGGGTTGCTGTGACACAAGTGCAGAACTGGGCACTTGGCCTTATTGACTCTGAAATCACTGGCCTCAGCCCACTGATCCCTCTTAAGTTCTTTCCTGCCCTCAAGCAGATCAACACTCCCTTCTAACTGGCATGATATGCAAATTTGCTGCAGGTGTACTTGATCTTCTCACCCAAATTAGTCATTATCTTAAAGAGAACAAGCCCAAATACTGAGAACTGGGAAATACCGTTTGTGGCCAGTCTCCAGCTGGATTTAGTTCCATTCACCACCACTCTTTGGACCTGTCCGTGCAGTCAGTTTTTAATCCAATGAAGAGTGCGCCTATTCAGGCCATAAGCAGACAATTCCTCCAGGAGAATGCTATGAGAAACAGTGTGAAACAGTTTATTAAAGTTTAGGTATACAATATTCACAGCCTTTCTCTCATCCACTCCTCATGTAAGGTGAGGTTAGTCAAGCAGAATCTGCTTGTCATGAACCCATGCTGTATGCTTGTGCTGTACACTCTGTGTAATGGCTCTCAAGACAATCTGCTCTTTAGCCTTCCACAGCACTGATGTCAAACTGACAAGTCTGTAGTTCTCCAGATCCTCCTTTCAGTCTTACTTGTATATGGGCATCACATTTGCCAATCTACAGTCAATTGGGACCTCTTTGGTTAGCCAGGACAGTTCATAAATGATGAAAAGTTGCTTGATGAGTATTTCTGACAGCTCTCTCAGTACCCTTATCTTTTGCATCAGTAAAACACTAAGTTATCTTTTAGCTGTAGCCCTTCTAATTTTATTCTGTCATAACTTTACAACATCTTTGTAGGTCTCCTGAATTGTTTGTTACTTCTTCCAAAGATCAGAAACCCTCCTGAGTTCTAGCCAAAAGTCTGAGTTCAGCCAGGCCAGTCTGCTTTGTCAGCTGTCAGGCGGTTATCTTACACTCCCTGTGTGTATCTCTGCTGTGTTGTGTTTCCAGCAGACAGCTGCTAAGTTGAAGTCCACACAAGAACAAAGGCTAGCAATTGTGAGCCATATCCCAAATGCTTTTAAAATATTTTTAACTGTTTCTTTATTCTGGGTGGGTGAAGAAATTAACTCCCACAATGATATCTGCCCTGTTGGCTTTCCTCATGGATTCTTATCCCTAAACACTGAATCCTATCATCAGCATCATTAAGCTCTAAACAATTGAAACACTCTCTAATGTACAGGACTACCCCACCACCTCTCTTTTGCCTATCCCTTCTGAAGAGTTTGTAGCCATCCATTGCAACACTCCAATTGTATGAGTTGATTTTAAAAGAGCTCTGTCTAGGAATTTGTCACCTTTCTCCCCTTTTGACACTCAAGGCATCTGAGAACTATACTAGTTGCTAGTAGCACTTAAGACAGCACTGCAATAAGTTGAGAGATGTCAGAAGACACCAGTATTTATCCTTAGAGATGAGGGTAGAAGTCTGACCAGGTGGTTTGTCTATATTTAGCAAATCCCTTTCCCTGCTCTTGTAGAGTATTTATAATGCATTTATTTTTGTGTCAGTTGATAGACTGTGTGCTGTACAACAGATCACAAAAGACAGGCATGAATAAAATCAGGAACGCTGGGAGGTAAGAGAGGGAAGTGAAATAACTTTTCATCTTTCACTTGTCCTTAAGTTGTCACTGGACAAGTATCTGATCTGATAGGACTTGTCTTCAACAGCAGAAGAGAATATAAACTAGAAAGTGCTCTTTCTTTGTGGACGAAAGAACAATGGTACTCTCAGTGGTGATTTGCATGTACACTTAGAGAAACAACCTGTGGGAGATAAAAGGTAATGATTTAAAATAGTTATCACCTTTCCAAAGGTATTTGTCAAAAATGCATTTTAAACATTACTGTAAGACACACACACACACACACAAAATGTGGGATGAATAGATATGAAAGTTATAGATTGTCTTCTGAAATTTTTAGAACAACTTTAATATCACAATAGCTATATTACTATATAATTTGGTCTACTTCTGAACTTCTTGCTCTGGTGACTTATTCAGTGGACTTACAGGTTTGGCTGGATCCTGTCCTTCGAGGATTTAAGCACTTTCTTATGTTTTAGCATAATCATTTGACAGAGATTTTAAAAGTAACGCTTTGAAGTGTGGAGTTTTTAAAACTTTCCCTTTGTCTTCTGTGTCCTTAGTCTGATTTTGTTGAGAAAAGCTTGAGTGACGTGATAAAATAGGACACACATATCTGCAAATGCTTGGATCTAAATAGTAAAATTACACCTATGCTTTACTGGATTTTAAGCATTACACTGAAATACTGATTTTTCTTTATACTGTTTACTGTGGCTTGCAATCCGTCTAGAAACCAAACCAGGGAGTTTATGCTGGCACTGCTGTGGCACACCTGTGCAGTAAAATACAGGCCACAGGAACTGTTTAGAATAGAATAGAATAGAATAGAATAGAATAGAATAGAATAGAATAGAATAGAATAGAATAGACCAGGTTGGAAGAGACCTTCAAGATCATCGCATCCAACCTGTTATCCCAACACCACCTAATCAACTAACCCATGCAACCAAGCACCCTGTCAAGTTTCCTCCTGAACACCTCCAGTGATGGTGACTCCACCACCTCCTTGGGCAGCCCATTCCAATGGGAAATCACTCTCTGTGTAAAACTTCCTCCTAACCTCCAGCCTAAACCTCCCCTGGTGCAGCCTGAGACTGTGTCCTCTTGTTCTGGTGCTGGTTGCCTGGGAGAAGAGACCAACCCCCACCCGTCCACAACCTCCCTTTCAGGTAGTTGTAGAGAGCAATAAGGTCTCCCCTGAGCCTCCTCTTCTCCAGGTTAAGCAACCCCAGCTCCTCAGCCCCTCCCCGTAGGGCCTGTGTTCCAATCCCCTCACCAACTTTGTTGCCCTTCTTCGGACATGTTCCAGCAGGTCAACATCCTTCCTAAACTGAGGGGCCCAGAACTGGACACAGTACTCAAGGTGTGGCCTAACCAGTGCAGTGTACAGGGGCAGAATGACCTCCCTGCTCCTGCTGGCCACACTGTTCCTGATACAGGCCAGGATGCCATTGGCCTTCTTGGCCACCTGGGCACACTGCAGGCTCATGTTCAGCCTTCCATCAACCAGTACCCCAGGTCCCTCTCTGCCTGGCTGCTCTCCAGCCACTCTGACCCCAGCCTGTAGCACTAAATTTCTCAGTCCCGTTGCAAGTGTGCATATGCTAAATGCAGGATAACTGTGAATTCACTGTTGCTGTGCCGGTTTACACTAGGTGCAATCTGAGCACAGACATGGAAACTGGAAATCGACACTCGTAGAACTTTATGAGAAAGGATGAGTATGTTACGTCTGAGTTCACAATATTAGACCAAGAAACTACTCACAACTTATTTTTGAAACTGTGGGAAAACTCTCATTGTTGTGCATTGTTAATATATTAATTTGTTGAAAATCTTTCTGCATTTCCTTGGGATTGCTAATTAGTAAGTTGAACTACTTTTTAGCAGGGTGAAAATTCCTGTATTTTTATCTTGTAAAACGTGTTTTCGGGAGTGTTGTTTTTAATTACTCTGTCTCTCTATTCAGTTTGTCTAACCCCATTGTAGTCAGTGGAAAATATTCTGTTGTTTGAAGAACAGTTGCATCATCCCTCTTTTGTGTAACTTAGGATGTTTCTTCTGTTTCCAACATCTGTGATGGATGGTGCATGGGAAATACACACAGTTGAATTGTCTCTGTATAGCTGTCAGCCCCTGGCCTGACAGCAGCACTCTGCACTAGGTTAGGAACTGGCTGGAGGGCCAAGCCCAGAGAGTGGTGGTGAATGGTGCCACATCCAGCTGGCAGCCAGTCACTAGTGACCTCCTCCAGGGATCAGGGCTGGGCCCCATCCTGTTCAATATCTTCACTGATGATCTGGACAAAGGGATTGAGTCCATCATCAGTAAATTTGCAGATGACACCAAGCTGGGGGCCAGTGTTGATCTGTTAGAGGGTAGGAGAACTCTGCAGAGGGACCTTAACAGGCTGGACAGAAGGGCAGAGTCTAAGGGCATGAGATTGAAACATCTAAGAGCCAGGTGCTGCACTTTGGCCACAACAACCCCATGCAGTGCTACAGGCTGGGGTCACAGTGGCTGGAGAGTGGCCAGGCAGAGAAGGACCTGGGGGTACTGGTTGACAGTAGGATGAACATGAGCCAGCAGTGTGCCCAGATGGTGAAGAAAGCAAATGGCATCCTGGTCTGCGTAAGGAATAGTGTGGCCAGCAGAAGCAGGGAAGTCATTGTGACCCTGTACTCAGCACTGGTTAGGCCACACCTTGAGTCCTTTGTCCAGTTCTGGGCCCCTCAATTTAAGAAGGACATTGAGACTCTTGAACGTGTCCAGAGAAGGGCAATGAGGCTGGGGAGAGGCCTTGAGCACAAGTCCTATGAGGAGAGGCTGAGGGAACTGGGGTTGTTTAGCCTGGAGAAGAGGAGGCTCAGGGGTGACCTTATTGCCATCATCTACTGCCTGAAGGGAGGTTGTAACCAGGTGGTGGTTGGTCTCTTCTCCTAGACAACCTGTATCTGAACCAGAGGACACAGTCTCAAGCTGCACCAGGGCAGGTTTAGGCTGGATGTCAGGAAGAAGTTCTTCACAGAAAGTGATTGGCCATTGAAATGTGCTGCCCAGGGAGGTGGTTAAGAAGAGACTGGATAGGGCACTTAGTGCCCTGGTTTAGGTGGTTATATAGTGTTGGATGATAGGTTGGACTCGACGATCTCAAGGTCTTTTCCAACTTGGTTAATCCTGTATTCTGTATTCTATAGAAGAATAATATCTTCTACTCTGTAATAATTCTGTTATTTTTATTGCAAATCATGCACAACAGCCACCACTGGAAAAAAAGGCCCTTGTGCACAGCAAGTTATAAAATACAAGCATTTCCAAAATGTTCATTAAACAACTTTATAAACCGAAATCAAACAGTAAACATACATGCCTTATTTGAAGTGCAGCTGTGGAGTGAAATATGTGGCAGCTTTATTAACAGCATTCAGAAAATTACCACAAAAAATAGAAAGCATACTAACCAGGGGATACTAAGCAGGAATTCAGTTGTGAGTAAAAAAATATTTTGCAAGATGTCAAGAGATGCTCTGTGGGCAGGACCTTGGTTTTGTGTCTGTCTGAGACACCAGTGCTGGAAGTGCATCCTAACATCTATAAAGAGGTAAGTCCCTGCAGGACTTAGAGTTGAGGGACATGCTCATTCCTAGCCGTTCACACTCAGGTTGCACTGTGGAGCCCAGAGGTCCATTAAGAAACAAAGTACTCTTGCTGTTAGTGTCCGAGCCATCAGCTTAAGAGGTCTGATGTCATAACTACAGGCTCAATGTGTCGATTTCAAATCTCACTGCACTCCCTCTCCTCTGCTTTCCAGGGAATTGGTGTGGGTTGCAAGAAAGGTACTTGGGTACTTAAAGGCAGTGATGTATGTTGTTTAGCAGTACACCAGGGCATGGTGTTCAACACTGACAGTGCTATTCAGAAGTAGGGGAGAGCAAACAGAATTAAATGGCACTTGAAGCTGTTATGATGAGCAGAACTGAGTGATGCCTTAACAGCACAGATAGCCAGAGTGATAAAGATGGGGTGAATGCTCTCATTCTGCTCCCCACAGAAGATCTGACTGCCTGCAGACCTGCTAGTGCAGTAGTGACACCCTCTGCTGCCACACCACAGCAAACCATATAAAAAGGGGTTGTGTTTAATCATTGTTGTAGACAATGTCCATGAAGTTTGACTAAGGCTTCTTTCTGACCTTGCTGTCTTATTTACTTCTCTAGAATCCCAATTTATAACACTGCCTGCAGTTACTGCATTATATCAGACTGAACTCCAAAGTAAAATTACATATTGCCTATCACTGCAAGTTAGAAAGGACCTGAAGGACGTGGGAATAGGGTTGATATAGGTATCAATCTGTGAATGGCAAATCAGACTTCCAGCTAGGAAATACAGAATTCTATAGCACGTGAAATATTTAGGAGAGCAGCATAAGATACTTAGGGGAGGAGTTAGTAAGCCTCAATTTCTTTTCTGTTGCACTGGTTTGGGAATCTTGTTTTAACATGTTTAAGCTGGGCTACAAAGGTGATTATCTATTGAATGGTGTGTTACCACCAGCTGTGGAAAATATTTCCTTTTTAAATTACAGATTTTAACATATTAATACTGTTAATCTCGCCCAAAATGCTACTCAGCATTAGTGGCTGTGCAGTCTTAGCAAGTTTTCCATGTTTCAGTACTTCAGTAGTTGAGTCAGATTACTAAGAGGCATTTGTTTTCTATGTAGAAATTCAGTTTATTTTGTAGTTCATTGCTTCCATTGATTCTGTTTGAAATGCAAATAGTGGCAGAAACAGTAGGCAAACAGCTGCAGCTGTGAAGCACTGCACTTACTCCAAATGTAAATGAGACACACAGGGACTTAACCCCACTATCCTTGAGGGGGGAAGGGTTTTGTGTGGAATAAAGCAAGCAAGCTCTCTCGGGAGCTAGGGAATTGAGCTGGAACACTGAAAGGAAACCAAGAGTAAAATTTTAACCTCTGTCACTAAAAGCGAAGATTGCGAAGTTGGCCAAAGATTTTAGCTAAGCATATTTTAATTGAAAATGCACGTTCAATAAAAATGGTATTTCACATTCTGCTAAAATGTCTTTTTAATTTTTCCTTAGATGAAGCATACCAGTGAGATGTGTCAAATCTTATCTTCCTTTTGCTGCCCCCACAATTTCCAAATTGAACATGGTATAAAAATTCATTTCTATTTAAGAAGTATTACCAGAAAAGCGTTGTTTCCATACAGTCTAAGACGGTCATTATCAGGAAAGTTTTTACAAAGGCTTCCTTTCCCCCAGACTCTTCAGGGAGCGAAATGAATTTGTGAGGCATAGGCACTTACTCGGGTCTTAAGCGCTAGCCGTAGCCTGATGGGCTGATACTGCCCGTGTCCAGCCCCTGGGGGACCTGCAACCAACCTAATACGTGCTGGGCCCTTGGGCTGCTTTTGTGTGACTTGTTTCTATTGCACATTTGTGTCAGCTCACGTACTTCTCACAAGAGTTTTGGCCCCTGAAAATTAAAATTGAGACAAAAAGAATGCAAGGGTCAACCAGGAAAAAGGGATGAGTGGAGAAAAGGGTGGTTTTGTAGTTAACACACACAAACACACACAAATATATGCAAAATTTTGTGATGCTGATGGTGCAAAGGAAATTAAATTCCACAGTGTAAAGTGGGGGGGACCACCTCAGCCCCATTTCAAGGTCAGAGCCAAACCTTCCCAGGGGATCTGATTTCTTACTGCTTTCCTATTTCCTTCCAAGTCACCAGAAGCGGCAAGTGGCCAGCACTGGATTTAGTCAGTGAGACAACACTTGTAAAACACCAGACTGCACCTTAATGGTAGCAATTCCCATGAGCAGTGTTCAGACCTTGGGTGCCTGGACAGGAAAGAGGAAAAGGCTGAAATTAAGTTGTTCACAGCCAGAATTAAAACTTTTTTTTTTTACTTAGGTCTAAAATTTACTGCTATACAAACTGAAGATGTACTGCCACCTGAAATGAAATGAACCTATTGTTTAATATAATAACCCCATGCTAAGAGGAGCAATTAATATTTTTCTTGGAGAGTAAAATGACAGAAATTACAGAAAGGTGGGTACTATAGGAACTGTATGGGTACAGATGTAGAAAGGGACATAATGTCTGACAAAGGTGGCTCAGACACTTGAATAGGGGAAATGTGGGCATATTAATGCTGAGTATTGATCAACTTTCAGAAAAATGAAAATGAAGCACTCTCTCATAGGTATGCTAATAAATAGGAATGTTAACAAACAGAAGTCAAGTGGGAAAAAATAAATTCTGTTATGGAATGATGGACCAAACTCTGTCAGTGTAATTAAAATGTCAAGTCAGACTTACAAATTATTTTTATGTTCTTGAATATATCCTTCTCCCAAACATACTTTGTGTACGCAACTCCTGGCTTCAAAACTGACACACGTGTTCTGCAGATATAAATGAATGGGCCCTTAATGTATTTAAGAACTGTCTAGTATGACTTAGTTGAATGTCGTAAATTGTTTCAGACAGTTTCATGCATTAAATAAAATGCCATCTGAATTCTAAATATCCCTAAGCAGATCATGAAAACAATTCATAGCATTCAAAGGAGAGTGTCATGGGACACTTCATAAATATATTGAAATGACAGTGAACGTGCTGTGGCTTGATGATATATCTATAAAATCTTGAGTGCACATGCTTTGACCTGAGGGAATGGGAGGGATGTGTTTACAGTTGCACCTCAAGATACAATATCCACCAACAGCAAGTAAATTAATCTATACACCGTGAGAGCTGTACTAAAGAACTTGTAGCTTTTTTATATATCAGCCAAGCTAAGGACATTTTGTGAACAAATATGCTAGTTTTCTTTAAATTCTTTGGGTTTTTAATTTTTTTGGGGGGGAGGTGTCATTCTTTGGCATATGAAAGTAAAGTATTTTCCTCAATTGTAACTATCACTATGAGGGTTTTACTTACTTTGCTGTCTTCTAAACTTTAAAAAAAAAAACAAAATCACAAAAATACATGTACTATCTCACAGTACTTGGTGAGATCGTGGCAAGGAAGATCTGTCTGTTCAAAATGCAGGAATCTTGCTGAGACCTTCAAGCTGGGAAGTGAGGGATGCTAGGGAGTGGGCCAGAGACATTGTTTTGAAATCAAAGTCTGATTTATTCCTACTATCTTTGCGATTATTTAAAGTACTGGAAAGCATGTCTCTGACTCACCAGCTGCTTCCTGGAAGCGATAGGTAAGCAAATTTACCCACCTTGGCAAGTCTCATCTCAGCTGAGCCCAGCTGTCCATCACTGCAGAAGATGGATGCTAAACTGGGATGCAATCTCCTCATGGATTCCCAGTGTGAACTGTCCTCAGGTAGTGACAAGACCCTCTCATGGATGACACCTGCTCTCCTCAAGTGTGACCTTGGCTTTTTTCTGCAATCCCCATACCTTACTGATCACTAAATGGGTCATCTTGTGGTTTTCTCCTTTAGATGGATATATTTACATGAGCAGCTTTAAGATAAATGCTGAATGTTCCCAGAAGTTCAGTCCCACTGTAAGGATAAATATATGTTTTTCTTTCTTTCTTAGCTATATTCAAATAATAAAAAACCACTGCATGTAAAGATATGATTGCTTACTCCATACCTACCAGCAATCATAACCAGTTTTCCCTTAAGCATTCATAAAAAGTAAATGAAATTTTGCAGCAACCTATTAAAAATGTAGTAGCAGAGTATTGGATTTAGTACACATTGCTAGGCTTTGATTCTGGGACAGCCACTGTAACCAACAGCTCTTTTTATGATCACTCGGTATTTATTTTTTATGGGTCCTTAAAAATTTGGCAACTTCAGTGTTGCACTGGGCCATTTCTGTTTCAAATGAGGGAAGTACTTGGTTCTCAGGACTGGGTGAGGTTATCATCAGTCTGGATAGGACTGTATAGTGACAAGGAGTGTGGGATACAGAGGACGTCCTGTGGCACTATGTGGGCTACAAGCTGAGTAAGAGTCATTTTACTTACCAGCTGAAAATAAATAGATTTAAAAAACCAAACCAAACCAACCAACCAACCCAAACCACCACCACCAACAACAAAAAAACACAAACAACAACCCCCCCCAAAAAAAACCCAAACCACGCAAACAACAAAACAAAACAATAATAATAACATAAAACAAAAATAATAACATGAGTTTTATTCTTTATGTTCTAAGTTCCAAAAACTAGAAGCCTTGATTTTCTCTGGTTTGTGTTTAATTATACTGCATCAGTTGCTGCTTATTGGTGCAAAATTTTATTTAATGTTTAATTATTTCTTTTACTTAATTGAAATGTACCTGGGAGGCATTCTTACTGGTAGACTCGGAGTCTGAAAAACCATTCTGTGTCTGAAAAACCATTCTGTGTCTTTCGGGCAAACACTCAACAAATAGTTGATATCCCTAGGAATCAATGATTCTTTTCAAAAAGACAGCCTGACAAGATACCTCTTCGGCTCCAAATTTACCAACCAGTTTTCTGTAGGGCAAGGGGAATGAGAAATGGCCTTAAATGAAAAAAAAGAAGTAGCAATTGGGCATGGCACTTGGTGCCATGGTCTACTCATGAGGTCTGTGGTGACAGGTTGGACTCAATGATCCTCGAGGTCCCTTCCAACTTTAGTGATACTGTGAAAACACAAAAAACCCTTGCAACTGTCCACTAACTGTTCTTTGAAGAGGAGGTCTCCAGAAATTTCCTTCAAGTTAAGACATGCAGGAAATACAGAGCACACTTTTTCTTAGGAGAACACAGTGGAATCTCACCCCTGGTGTGAAGATAACATTACCTTCCCATGTGTACTGACCTAGTGCACATGATTCATGGTAAGACAGATATGGCTTGAGGCACATTCAGTTTGAGTTTGTACTGCAGTTGAAAGTCCTAATGCTACTTTCAGACATGACTTTCTTCTTTTGCCTTGTAGATATCTGTTCTTAGACAGCACACAGCCTTACACCATTGTATCTGAATAAGGAAAATATTTTTTTCTCTTGATTTTTCTAGAGATCTCCTTCAATGTGTCTTGGAATAGATCTCCTTTTTTTTTTTTTTTTTTGGCAAGTTGTCAAAGGCTTATGAATATCCTCAGGGATTGCTGCCAAATGCTATAAAATTCCCAGTTTTGATGTTCTAGGTTCTGCAGAATTTCACAGCCAAAAGTAGCAGGAATTTTCTGAGACTAGCTAGATCAGAATGAGGATGTTTGCTATAGAGAAATTATTTATACATACAAAATCCCAATAAAACCTTCCTGCTGAATTTGCCACACTCCCTCATTCTTATTTATGTGAGAGCTGAGATTTTTTTTTCCAAGTTACCTGGATTTTTTGCATACCAGCTTCTTTTAAAAAACTCCCAAGACCTGTTTGTTCAGGGTTTTGGTTTTTTGTTGTTGTTGTTGTTGTTGTTGTTGTTGTTTATGGGGTTCTGTTTGTTTGGTTTTGTTGTTGTTTGTTTGTTTTTCTGGCTCTCAATTAATGCAAAAGATGCTTTCAACACTATGACCTTTGGGTCCACAATAAGAGCCTCCAGACTTGACAACTCCAGGAGCACTTTTCTAATGGTAATCAGTGCACAGAGATAAAGCCTGGACCCTGCTGCTGGCTGTCTTAAAAATCTGAACTGTTCTAGATCCCATGATTATACATCTTACATTACAAGGATCCACCCAGTATTGCTCAAAAGCTTTAATAAATATCTTTTATAAATTGTCAGTGTCAGTCACTATGCACAAGTCTTTTAATACACACACACACACACACACACACAAACAGTACTGTACATTCCTTTCTTCAGTGCTTCCATTTTAATTGCAGCCCTCATTTCTCTATGTCCATATCAACATGTCAGCCCCATTAATAATGTTCTGCCAACACATCTGTAGATTTCAGTTTTGACGTATTTGTAAGTGCATCTTCTGTAATTATCTTTAAAGTCTCATTTTAGCAATACATTGCTGGAGGCTACTTGGTGTCAATTGACAAAAGTAATTAGAAAGATGGCAATTTTGTAAAAGCTAATGAAGAGCATTCTTCCTGCTTGCACACTAAAGCATCACATGGAAGTGCAAATCAGAGGAATTAATTCTGAGTCCAGTGTGCACAAGTCTCTTTCTTAACTTTGGTTGTTGTGAATTTATAAATTTCAGATACAGAAACTAGTGTTGCCAGTGGTAAAAAGGAAAAAAAAAATCACACTGTGATTAAACCAGATTTGATTATTCAGTTGGTGCCTGCAAGCAGTTGCTTAGTGATTAGTGGCCTTTCTGTTTAAATGTGCTGTAAAACTGATTTATGGGCTAGATTCCTAGCTGGTTTAAGTCAGCATGACTCTGCTGATTTGATTGGCATACACTAGGACAAATTGAGTTAAAAATACCTCTGTGTATTTAGGAATAACGTGGATAGCTTCTATCGACAAGGTAATGCTGATCAATAAAAGAGAGATCTCATATGGTTTTCAGTGTACTAGTTTCTGCTTTGCAGATGTCTGTCTTGAAAAGTGCTTAAAATCAGCCCTTCAGCAATGCTAATACTAGTTTTGGAAAAGTAGTAGGTGAAGCCAATTATATGGTACCTCAAGAAGATGAGTCTATGTGAAGTTTGCACTGAAAAGCATCACAGTATACTAATTCCTGACTAAAACCCTTTGTGTTTGAATCCATGATTCTTAAAAATAAAAAATAAATAATGGATGTGTGTAGTTAACATTAATTTTAAATACTCTTGTGTATTTACAAATACTCATCCTGCAAATAAAAACGCACATTGTTTTCATTGTGGAAGAAAGTGTCAGAAGAATAGATTCATAGCAGATTACAGATTAATCTCATAAGCAGAGACTGGTCTGTGCATGTGTTGTAGACGTAGTTTTCCAGTTACAGGGCACCAGGTGGCTATGTGTGGTTGATTTAAGAAGCACACACTGCCATAAATGCTATTAGTAGTGTGTAATGAGATTAACTCCCCACAGTACTTGCAATATCCTTGAGGGTTTTCCCTTAAGCAGTGAAGGGCTGATCACCACCTCTTAAACAATGAAGAGTTTAATCTTTAATTGTTGCATGCACATAACGCTCATCACCATTAATGGGAGTTAAGCATTCACATAAAGGGAAGAAGAGACCTTAAAGTTTAAATAATCATGATATTCTAATGGTTTCCAACAATTTTATAAAGGATCAGCCAAAACTGTACAACTGTTCCTACTGGGTGACATTAAGAATCTTCAGAGCTTTGTATTTTTGAGGCATAAAGGGTGATTAAAGATCCTAAAATAACAATGAAGCTTTAGGAAAACGTAAGAAGACTTAGCTGCAAGAAGTAGAACTTGAGGCAGAGTGCTTATTTAATTCCAGATTTTTCTTCTCCATGACAGGGTGAGATTTTGCTCTTTCATTTTAAAGCAACTAATTTTGATGTGTACAGAGCACTGCGATAGACCTGGGAATTTGGTGGACATGTGTCTAGATAGAGATGACACTGTTCTCTGCAGCGGTTCTTACATATGCAGAAGGAAACTATTTCACTAGGTGTGAATTCTGTGCTCTCCTGTGTGAGATGGCTGTGTAAGGATCCTATTATTACAGGTCAGCAAGATTAGTCCTCTGCTTCTCGGCTTAGAGACTTCCTCAAACATTTCTAGCCACATCTTCTTCTTCCTGACTGGGAATACAAATGGGTATCAGTAATGGTAATTCACACACTTGAAGATTAAAATTAGTGTTTTCAGAAGTAGATCAGTTCCTCACTTATTCTTTCACACAGAAGTCGGTGCAGGTAGAGTACAGGGCATACAGGACCAGTAAAGACAAAAAATTTGGCTAGTCTCTGAATGCTTCCCACTTTGTCACTAAAAGGGCCAGCTTTTGGTTTCACACTTGCTGGTTCATTGATTTCTGATTTCTTAGCCTTTTGACTTTTGTTACTGGGAATTTTTTTCTTGTGGCATGTCAGTAGATAGGAGCAATCACCATTCTTTCATACACTGCTTTTCAATAATACAGTTTCCACCACTAATTAGGCTAAATGCTATGTTAAACCTTATAGTTTAGGTACTAAAAGATACTGATTTTCAGGAAAATACTTTTGTATGGGTTTGTATTTTCTGAAATTCCTTGCTGTTTTTTATCTGTCTCTCTGCTAAAGCACTGAGTTTTCAGTCTTAAAATGTAGTCCAACTAGTTGTACTTAAGCACATCATCACAAAATGTAAGACCAAAGACTGGAGGGACTAGTTAATCGCTTGTTTTAATTCCAGAAATGAAAGCCAGAAGAATGTTCCCTTTCCACTAAAATATGTAGCTTGTGGGTGTGCCTACTAATTTTCTTCATCATGAAACATGGAATTAATTAATAACACTTTCCTGAATTGTATGCAGAGGCAATTGATTTCATATTACATTTTCAATTTTTTAAGACCATCATGTTGGAGAATTGCACACAGTAAGGAGTCAGGGCATGAAGGTGTTTTCAGGCTTTCAAGTGAGTCTCTTGGCAGAGCAAGATCTCTGCCATTCAGAGAGAACAGTTGGTGTGCTCTTTCAGGCCAGGGAAGCAGTTGCTGCTAGAATAGAGCAGTGAATTTGCAACCAGAAGTTGATTAACAACACTACTTATCATTGTGGCTTTTTTCACTGACTATATGTAAAACAAAATAAAAGCTTTGGCCAAGTTGTCCTATGGAACTGGGAAGCTGGATGGTTGCCAGAGGAAAAGCTAAAACTCCATTTCTCATTAAAGGCCTACAAACAGAGCATCTTGTTATGTTTTGCAGTGGTTGCAAAGGCTCAGGGATATTCCGCAGATGGTAAATTAGTTGACAGTAATAATACATTTAACAGGATGGCAAGTTTCTAAAGCAGAGAAAATTAAAACCCAAGTGTTGAAAAACACAGCTTTTTGGCTGCAATTATCTATAACAATTGTGTGGTCTGTTCAGCAGAGAACAATAAAGCTGCACTGTTACTTGTGAAAAAAGAACTTCACCATTCTTTAAAGAGCAGCAATGGGTAAATTATGGTTAAGGACATATTTTGGTAAACAACCTGGGATTTTTATTATACATAATGAATGTTACAGTGCATGCATTAAGGGTGGATTATAGATTGTGGGAATTTTCCCAAGAAAATGTATTGATTGCTAGACTCTTGGAAGATTTCACCTTAAATAATTTTATATACTGTGAAGTTAAGCATCTAATCTGGAGTACAAGTCTCCTTGCAATAGTCTTTAGTGCCGGCAAGCAGATCTACCATTTATTATTCATGGACTGCCAAGGCAATGAAATCCTTCTCTGATTTGAAGTAGGAGGAAGGATAGAAATTATATATAAACTGAGAAACTTCAATAAATACATGTCAAAGAAAGTATGTTTGAGGGAATGAATGAATTCTCCATAAGTGTAAGCTTTATGAGTGGTATTGACTTCTCTGATTTTAGCAGGGATAGCAGATGAACTTAAAACTAAGTTGCATATGCAGTTATGACCCCAAGACCAGAAATATCCCCAGAGGATTTTAATTGTAACTTGAGTTTGACTTCAGCTGTCACAGTGATGAAAACCCATTAGGAAATAGGGTCTGGTAATTTAGAAATATTGACAGAGATCTCCTGAAATAAGGAAAATTTCGACCTCTTTTAGAAGGGAAGCACTAAAAATGTATTCAGATAAAGATGTCTGGGAAGAAGGAAGGTGAACTTCGGAAATTATTTTTTTTCTGGAATATTCATTTTGGTATTTATCCCTTTGCTGTATGTTTTGCATTTGCATCAGCTTTTCTCTCATGCTGCTGTGCTCCATTTTCCATATGAAGGTGGGAGTGCAAGATGAAGTGCAAATGCAGTGTGCCCCAGAGAAGGAAAAAAACTCTGAGCAGAATTCCATTCCCTTGTTGACAGCAGAATTGTGCAGCCAGGCAGATAAAACAGGAGCATGTAAATGTAAAAAGGAGGATTTAGCAATGGCAACATTTGAAAGGAAATAAAGTACATTTCACTGAGGTGGTGTATTTTTTTAAGTACAATGAGGATCTTGGCTACTTGGTTAAATATTCCACTAAGGAGAATGTGCTGGTGTTCCCTACCTTGTTTTCACCTCACCCACAGACACTTACAGATTTTTTTTCCATTTCTCATGAAGCTCAGGGGCAGTTTTGCTATGGAATGCACTTGTATTTCAATTAGACACTGTGTTATTTAATGCAGATTGGCATAATCATATTTCAGTATAGTAAGTCATTAGAATCTGATATTTGTTTTCCTTAAAAAGCAGGCTTTGGAAAAAGTCCTAAGCACTTTTCTTTTGATGCACACATTTGCTTAGCATCTTTAACAGCCAGTAAATGCTTTTGTTTGTAACATGAATATGCTGAGCACTTGGTGTAATAAAAGAACTCTTCAGCTTCTAATCAGTCCGGTGAATTATGATATATGATACTATTCAGTAAACAGTTAAGTGTGAGGTAATGAGCCAGAGACATATGGAGAAAGAAGTAGTATTTTTTCCAAATAAGAATTTATTTGGCTCTTTAACAATTAACATTGACTTTGAATGTGAAAGAGAGATTAATTTTGTGAATAGCAGAGCAAAGTTAAAATACCATCTTGTGGAGAGTATTACAGTTACACTGGGAAAAGATCTGTTCCATTTAGGAATATTTTAGTTTCTGAGTTCTAGATGTTTTCCAGTGGCTTTAAAAGAAGAAATCTCCTTTCTAGACAGAAATTATTGATTCTGGAAGAAATTTGATGTTGCACAGCTCTCTCTCTTCTCTGGTTATTAATACTCCCTAATGCAGGTGCAGGCACAGACTTTCACTGACCTCCAGGACTGATGAGTCAGCTCTGCATCACTGCAGTCTCCCACACCCTAGTGTGTGTTGGCTGCCACTCTCTTTGCAGTACCAGAGCAATGTGCCAATGCAGTCAGAAACTAAAGCTCTAGATCCACAGATTAGTTCTGCAGTGTACTGTAGAGCTACCCTTGTCATTTTCTATGCATTTAAAGATAGGAGAGAGGTTAATGTGAGAGAATTAAATTATTACAACCTCAAAATATAGGGCTAACTGCAGTATCCATGCCATTAACTTAGTAACTCGCTGTTAACAACTTTTTAAGATTATTACTTGTAATGGAGTTCTGTAACTCAACACAACTGTTTACAGAGAATCTCAGATTTGCCAGCCTGCCTGTCTCAAGTTTATGAAATGCTAAGACCAAGAAAGGGAAATATTAAATTGCTTTGTTTATGCTCAGATAGTCTTGGACAAATTTCTGAATATTCATTTCTGGGTTTTGTTGCCATTTATAGCTAGAGTTTCAAGGTCTGCAGTGATAACATGTTTGTGAAATAATATAAATATTTTAATAGCCAGGCAAGTGGTTTACAGAAGAATTTCAGAACTGAGAAGCAGCTAAAGGTGACTTAGGGAGTCCATCGAAAAAGATAATCCATTATGCATACCTTTTAAATATCCACTATTTTCTGATGTTTGACATAGTGATATCCCTTGCAGGACAAAAAGGATTATGTAGCTGCAGGACTCTAGTTAGCTTCTTAAAGATTCAGGTTTCTGTTTGTGTTTCTGTGTGACCTTGTAAACTGCTTCCTTATGTCTATTTTATGGGCTTAAAATCATTTGACAGCTATCAGATGTATTCTAAAGATAAAATTAATTGTGAAAGTAGTTGTTCAGAGATCACAGTGTCTCTAGAGTTTTAATCTACAAAACTAGTATGTGGAAGTATTTCTATCCAACTTTAAAATATGCATTTTCAAAAGATACTCTAAACTGTAAATATTTTTGAGGAAGATCCTAAGTTTTATTTATCTGGAGCATTAATAAGTGTTACATATTGCCTTGACAATAATGAAGCCATTCTACAATTTACATATAAAAGCTTTCAGGGGAAAAAAATTGAAGAATTATACATAAAAATGCATACACAGATTTTCATGTTGATGAGTACAGCAGTTTTCTAGCTATCCCTGAAACCCCTCATTTCAGGTTGGAAAAGTGATTCCTGAGGTAGATGGTGATTTCAGATGAATCAGTTGTTGGTGAAAGCTCACGTCAGACACAGGGTATGGGCTTCTGGTTCCTCAAAGCCACACTGACTTTCATATTATTGAACAAGGCAGTTCCTATGACTACAAATACTGTGTGTCCCTCTGGTAAACAGGCCATCGTTCCTCCTTCTACATTCTTCTCTGTGCTCTGGTCTCTAAACATTCCTGTGTTTTGGTCCAATAATTGCAAGAGATAATTTCTTGGAGTAGGGCCAAAAAGCTTCACTCACCTGTCTGCAAAGTGTAATTCCAGCCGTGCCAGTTTAGATTTATGTCATTTGCTTGCCATCCTCTCACTGAAATTACTGCCAAACAGTGGCAGACAAGAATTCTGGAATTTGAGCTTTATCCACCATGTGGACTGTAAATGACGCATTTAAGTGGAATGCAGCAAAAATAGAAATGGGTAGATTCAGATTGGATGTTAGGAAGAAGTTCTTCACCATGAGGGTGGTGAGGCACTGGAACAGGTTGCCCAGGGAGGTGGTGGAAGCCCCATCCCTAGAGGTTTTTAAAGCCAGGTTGGATGTGGCTTTGAGCAACCTGATCTAGTGTGAGGCATCACTGCCCATAGCAGGAGAGTTGGAATTAGGTGATCCTTGAGGTCCCTTCCAACCCTAACAATACTATGATTCTATGATTCTGTAACATAAATGGCAGAGTTCAGAGACAACAGCAGTAGTCAGGCATCAAATGAGAGTACTGTTGTAATCTCTGCAATAACTGGTTAGGATATCATGTAGTTCCCTCAGAAGTATGACATCTTCAGGATGGGAACTGGATAAGGAATGTTTGGTTTCCTGATCAATAAAGTCACTCACCTCAGGAAGAGGATTGTCTTTTTTTCTGCTGGTAGTAAATTTTAATGCTCAGTAGCAATAACTTTCACATGATCTCATTGTACTCGTTGGTGCAGTTTACTAACTACTGAATGTATTCTTCTGTTAAGCAAAGTCAAGGGTGAACCCATTTATCAGGAGCATTAGATTCCACTGCTTTTACAGGTAGTATATTATTCTCTTTGCCTCTAATTCTGTTGAGGTCTTCAGCAAGCTAGGTTTTAAATTTCACTCCTGTCAGAATTCTCAGTGAAATTGATAATGAAATCCCTGTGGTACTTGGTACATATGCCCTTTTTTTGAATACAGATCTTCTGTCCAGCCACCCACTTTCAGGGTCCTATTATTACCTGGAAGTATAAACCAACATGAGACTTCACATATAAGGACTTATCCAAGAACTAAAATTATGTGCAAGTAGCCATATTTCATTGAATAAACATGAGCTCAAAAATCCTAAAATACCATATGTGGTAGGAAATTTCCTCTCAGGACTTGTAGGTAATAAATTTTTGCAGGTCATATGTGCAAAGAATAAACATTTCACTATTACCAGGTTGCAGCTGAACCATATGAAACATGAATAAGAATTCCATTTATGCAGGCAGAGGAAGAAGACGAAACAGAGATATACACTTCCTGCAGAGTCACAACACAGTTCAGTACTCCAGCAGGTCAGATGCAAGAAAGATGAATCTAACTTTGCAGAGACAACACATAATTCTCTATAGAAAACATGTAACATTAGATATTAATCTGAATAAACCATTATGTTCAAACTAAGCACGTTTGAATAACTGTGAGGAAAACAGACACACTTTGCAGTCAGTGTCACTCCTCCAAACCTTTGTCGTTGTCAAAGGGCTCAGCAATGTTAGCAAAGCTGACTTTATCTTCACAGCTGTCACACCAACTCAGCTTCCCAGCAGGTATGGATTTTATCTTCACCTATAACTGTGTAACATACTCCAATATTTGTACACATATAGCAGTTCTTACTGGAAAAAAATTAATATACCATCCTTGCACTCAGCTTAAATTTAGTAAATCATTGGGCTGAACTGAGTTCTAGAGGTCTTCTCTGATGTAAATTACAAAATGGACTGATTAGACTCTGCAGCCCCTAGCATCAGCTGCAGGGCTTTCAGTGTGTCGGGAAGGGATTTGCTGAAGTTCTGCTCTTGTAGTCCAGTGCCCGGATGTTACTTAGCTGTTTATCCATCAAGTATGCATATAATTTTCTTCTTAGTTGCAGATGCATAATTTCAGATTTTTACAAAAGAAGAATTTGCCTTACCAATTCTGTAAAACCTACTACCTTGTTTAATGCTGTACGAGTCCTAGTTCTGAGGATTAAAGTTTACCTCAGCTGGAAACTTAAGGTGTTCTTGTGGTCACATTTCAATGGAGAAGGTGAATGGATAGGAGTGTTCCATATGTATTACATGATGTTTCTTCAGATAATTGATTATCTGCTGTAAAAGAGGATCTTGATCTTTTCTTAGTGGTCTAGAATCATTGCAATGGAGTGCCTCCAGGTTGGCTGTGGAAGTTTTTGGAACTGGTTACAAATCATGCCCCCACCAGAAAAAGAAGGTGAAACAATGATCAGTTTGAAGTTGCTTAAAATTTATGGGTTATTGCATTAATATTAGCTAGACCAAAAATCTGTTTTTTTTCTGAGGGAATGATATGTTGCTTTAAAAATATCATGTGCAAGAGATGTGACAACCTTCCAGTGACTTTAATCAGACATGATAAATCAGACATGGCAGTCTTGAACATCAGTTCTTGCTTTCTTAGTAACTGGCAGGCAACAATACTGCCTTTCAGAGTTATAGCAGCATAAAGGCAATGCTTCATCTGACCTCTTGTTCAGTGGTGAAGACCCTTTGTTGCATTCCTCAGGCTGTTTGTTATTTATTACACTTTTGCTCGAGGTGTATTTTATCAAATTAATTAAATATAAAGATGGCGGATTTACCCATGCCTTGACTTTTAGAGCTTGTATGCATGAAAATGGAGTGTAAAATCACTTCTTTCTTGCCCTACCTCTCCTCCAACTCTCCTGTAGACTCACATATGTGAAAAACCTTATGCTACTTCAGTCATTCTGCTCTTGCTTACCATGCTTGTAGAAGCATAAGGACTAAAGCTTTTAAGATGTTGCTATCTGTGGTCATCAATAAACCAGGTATTGTCTTGAGCAAGAATTAAAGCCTTTCCTGCTGTCTGTACCCAGAAATGTTGAGGAAATGTTTGTGTGTTGCTGCTTCTCAGTCACAGCATTGTTCTGTGGGGCAGATGTCTTTTTCTTGGTGATTATCTATTAAAGACATTTTCTCAGAGCTGAAGAAGGAATTTTAGGAGTGTATGTTTTATGGTTCATTTTGGAGGATTTTTCTCCCCTCAGTGCCCAGAAATTCCTCCACAGGATGGGTGGCTGAGGGGGGCCTAGGCATTGCAGTTGCTTTAAATGCAGAGCACTGAACATTTACAGACGCAGAGAGTTCACTGCCTAGTCATGGCTTGTGGTAATTTTCATTGGCAAGCCTTGCAGGCTCTGCCATCTGCTAATGCTACCCAGGCTGATGTAACACAGCAGTTACATCTTCTTACCATGAAAAGTTACTTTAAAGTTCTTTACAATGAAAAAGAAAAGGTATTTAAAGCTGACAAAGGGTTGTGTTTGAATGCTAGTTCAGGTGTCAGTTAATCATCTTCAGGAAGAAGGTATTCTCCTTTCACTCATTGCTCCAGGAAGGATTTGTCTGCATGCATTGCATTTACTTTGTATGGGAATGGCACTGATGAGTGGTGAGTGAGTTCTGATGTCCACCCCAGGGGGCAGGACAGGCTACGGGAACCCCTCTCTTGAGTAGCTTGCTGCCTACAGCATGCGCCCCCACAGGTTGGTGTTACAGAGGTATACCCAGTAAGAAATGTGTCAGTAGTGATCCTCGGTTAAACAAGTTTTGACTATGGACTTGCTTTCTTTCCCTTGCCAGTCATTTGCATTTTGTCTTTGCATAAATTTAACATAATCACTGTTAAAAGTGAGCTCCATGTTTGAATGGCCTGAAAAGATTAACTGTGTAAGCTCAATTGCTTCTCCAGGAAATGTTACTAACACCATCCCTATATCAATAATCTCACTATAAATGTCATTGATACTTGTCGTAGTACAGGAGCTATAGGAACCTATGGCCACAGGAAATGGGATGATGCATGTAGAAATCACCCTTCAAGCAATTGTCACATGCTGTTTATTTTTCTTCACTGTTCCAATTCTGAATCAAAAAGCTG
Organism: Melanerpes aurifrons; assembly: GCA_011125475.1. NCBI lineage: Eukaryota > Metazoa > Chordata > Aves > Piciformes > Picidae > Melanerpes > Melanerpes aurifrons. The sequence continues at coordinate 3,916,067 of WWNC01000003.1, forward strand.
CCAAGACTCTTTATTCATACCTGGTTTTAATTTGAAGCCCTACTTAATAAGGTCAAGAATGAGCAAATACTTAGATTTCTTTCAGGCACAATTAATACTTCATTTTGAAAGTCTCCAGATAGCACTTCAACTTGCTTTCCAGAAACTAACATCAGGTAAAATCTGTCCACCCAACCACTTCTGTGCAACCTGGAAGTTTCTTCCTTTCTTCCTCTGATAGGTTACAGAAATACTCTGTCAAACTTGTAGAGATGGGCTGCAAAAATCCAGTGGAGTTAATTTAAAGCAACTCCAGATTTTCTACACAAGTCTCAGACTCTCCCACCCCATCTGTAGCTGCTGCAGTCTCTTGACAGTTGGTGAAATGCTATTGCTGCTTTCAACTCCCACAGTGTGATAGTTCATACCTGCTTGATAAAACTGTTTCCATGGGAGAGTTTCCTGCATTCCAGCTGAGCCTCTTAGTGAATCAAGACAGGGGCTAAGCTTGTGTGCCCTTCCAAAATAAGTAGCTGGTTTCCCAAAATATTTATTTTTCCCTTTAAGCAGTGGCACAGGATCATATTACTGATACCAGCAAGTAGGCACAAACTTTCCAAGATCTGCAGGTGGTGTGAGCCCTCCTAGTGACTCTCACCCTGCCAGTTTTGGGTTCCCACCTTTTATGATAAGCAGTTGCACCTGTGAATGATGAGGAGTCAAAGAGGAAGTCTGTCATGTATGCAGCTCCGTACAACCATTGTGTATGAGGTGCAAACCTCTGTGCTTGCCTGTGGAAATCAGTCTTGAGTGCATGAAGCCATGAAACCACTGGGGCTGAGTTTCTGGCCCATGGAGGCCAGAACAATTACCAGTGCTGGTCAGCAGGAGTTATGACTCCTCAGGACAAATCCCTCCCAGCTACACAAATAGAACTTCTTGGAAGTTCAGTGAAGTCCAAAGTGGGTGCTTTGAGACAGGTGCATCTTTGTCTAAGTTTGCATGTGGCTAACTGCATTTCAGTATTCAGTATCACTAAGGTTGGAAGAGACCTCAAAGATCATTGAGTCCAACCTGTCACCACAGACCTCATGACTAGAGTAGGGAGGACGCTACTGCCCACTGCAGGATTGAACTCATGACCTTCCCATTAAGGGTCTTATGCACTACCAATTTCTTTTCTACCTGCATTTCTTTTCTATTTATAATGTGTTAATGTCTAATCACATATGAGGCTTAGTCTGGCCTGAAGCAAGGTGTGCACTATATATCACCAACTATTAGAGAGAAATGGCTGTGTCAGCTAAAAGATAATGGTTTCTTTTGTTTCCTTAGCAACAGTAAGGACTATATTCAGTAAACTGTGCCTGATCTCTCAATTTGAGGGAAGTCTGCAGAATAACTGAAATATCAGGTGCAGAATATCTCCTGAAGGATTAACAGAGCCATCTGGATGTTTTATTGAATGTAGCCTTATATATGCAATCCTGGTAGGCCACAAAGCAGAGCTATAAAAATAAACTGAGTTACAAAGGTAATGCCAGAACTGGATGCTGCAGAGGGAGACCTGCTCTCCTCTTTCATAACACACAGCCTGTCTCCTTGTTTCAAGGGAGTATAGCCAAAAGAATATTGGTTAAGAAAAACAGGTTTCTTCAAATAAATTATGTTGTTACCCACATGTCTCTAGGCACTGCCATGTACAGGATTGAACAACAACCCTGTCTTGTATTTTGCTTTATGTCATCTTTTTCTCCTCCTTCCTTTGTATCATTCAAGCAAACTCTTAAGCTTGTAAACACAGAGCTTTCCTAAAGCAACAGCAAAAGACGCAGCACGTTGCACGATCAGTGGGAGAGAAGGAGGGCATCGCAGGAGGGCATAACAGGCACAGGCCACTACAGGGGTGCTGCCAAGGGAAGGGCCAGGGCAGTGTGGGAAAGGTTGGCTGCTGGCCCTCCCAGGCTGCCCACACCCTGCTGGGTCCACTTAGGAATGTGGAGCTCCTATCAGTCCAGCCATTCACAGCTTTGCTAATTTTTGTCTTTTTACAGGGGAGTTTTTCTAAGTTGGCAAATAGCTGACTTGTTCTGTGCTTTTCATACTTCCTTTTAAGCACAATTAATTATTTTAAGTGATTAATACTGCTCTGAGGAGTTTGCTTGGAAGGGACAGCTCTTCTGTTGTTTTTTTTTTTTTTGACTAATTACCAGTCTGGATTTCTGAATGACAATACAGCTGCTAATTAATCTCAATACAGTTCTCACAGAAAGAGACCCTGATAAGAACCTTCCAATTAACATAAGAGAAAAAAAAATGTCAAAGGTCCTGTTGTGTTTTTCTGGCATCCACTCCCAGTCAGATGAATATCACTTTTAAATACAGAGACAGACTAAGGATGAGAGCCAGTGGGCTGTGAACCATCTCTGGACTTTGCTCAGAGGTTATTAACTCAGGAGTAGCTGTTATTCATACACCCGTTTGCTCTTGTTGCCTAACATTGCTTGCTACCATTTTTGTAAGCAGGAGGAAGATGAAACAGGGCAGTGCAGCAAGTGTCTGACCATCTCCATAGGGGATTTATCACAGTATCCCAATGTTATTATTAGCAGAAGGCTGAAAGGGGTGTTTTGATAGGGTTTTTACCTAATGACTGGTGCAGCCAGGGACCTAGGGTCTGTGTGGGTCACTGCTTGACTTGGAGCACTTCCGTGGTACATGATGCCATGTGGGATGATGCTGGTGATGGTGGGCAGTGGGGACACCCCTGAAGTCCTTTTCTTGTCTCACAAGTTGTGCTTATTAGCCAAAACGGGCAGTGACAGCATACAGCCCAAGTGTTCACTTTGCTTCTTGCAGGGGACAGCTGCAGCTCACACAGACTTTCCTGCTGCTGCAGCTAAGCTCCTAATAGTTCCCAGAAAAGCCCATTTAAAACCACTTGGGCTTGGTACAGGACTGTGTAATCTCAGCTGTATCTGTAGTGTACACATCCACAAAAATACAGAGCCAGATGCTTAGTTGGGGACAGTTACTCCAGTCCCTGATTTGTACCAGTTCTGTGGTTCAAAGTAAATTATAAGGACTCCTTCAGCCAGGGAGGAGGGACAGGAACTAAAGCTGCTGCCGGTTCATTTTCATTACCTTGAATTTTCCAGTGCAGTATTTCTTTCCCACAGAACGACATGCCAGGGGTGTTTCTGAAGAGATGAACAGCACAGAAGTTGCTGTGACCACCGCATGGCTGCTCTGGGTGACCAGAGAGCTGTCATAGAGTGGAGCATAAACCAGCTTATGAAAAGTGCTGTTTTAAACCATGCTAGTTGACTTTAATTTCTTTTCTTTTTTTTCTCTGTGTCTTGAAGGTCAGAAGATTCTTCACCACAGAAGTGATGTCTTAGAAACTGTAGTCCTGATTAACCCCTCAGATGAAGCAGTTAGTACTGAGGTAAGTCAGAAAAACTTCATTGGGTGTATCATAAAAGATCAATTAAATGGACAGGATAAGAGCTGTGAACCAGATGCAGTTGAGGTGATTTCTCAAATGTCAATTACTGCCTTCCATCTTAGTGACTGACAAACCACAATATTTTCTTTCGGAGCATTAGCAGACTAAGAGCAGGTCCTATTGGCAACTGAAAGGACATGTTGGGAACATATACCAGGAAAAACATCAGCTATCCTTTAATTGTCTCCCTGGTTTCCCAGACTCCTGACAAAACATCAGAGGATAGGACAGAAATACACCTCTGATGCCTGCATTCCTTTCCTCATAATGCATGAAATTCCTTTCTTGTTGAAGTGGAAGTAGCTGTGGTAAAACTGCATCTGCATTTCTTCTGCTCCTCCATTTCTTGGTAGCTCTGGATGTCTATTTCATACATTAAAAAGTAAGAGAAGCTGCCCTGAAACAAATTTAGTCTTTGAGAAGAATTACCAGCTTTGTGGGGGCGAATCTAGATTGCTCTATTGGTCTTTCCAAAAGAATGTGACATGATCAATGGACTTTGGAGAGTGCCCTGGAAGATGACTGCCAATTTCTCACAACATTGCTAGAGCAGAGTCAAAGAACTGAGCATGTAGGTCAAAGACAAAATTGACAAATTTAGGTAGTGAGACTGAAGACTGAAAAAACAGGGATAATTGCTTTGCTAAACTGTGACATAGGAGCATTTCTGCTGGGAAATGAAGTAGCTCTGCTTGTAGTACTTAGTGAGTAGTTTATTTTGTTACCAACCTGAAGCGATATTAAACACAAACAGGAGGAAGACCTCCAAAACAAATGAAATCTCTGATGTTGCAGAAGTATAAATAAGTAAATTACCTTAGTTAATAGCAATTCATTCACTAAAAAAGCTGTAAATGGAAATCTCTTAGAAGGTGTTAGAAGTACTTGGTAAAGAGCAAGGCAGTCAGCTGGGTAGCCATGCATAATACACTTAATTTGGAGTAAAAATCTATGAAACATGTATGAAGAGGAGGAAGAGCCAACAGAATTGCCAAAAGTAGGGAAATGTTGACTCTGTCACTGTTGTTCATCATATCTTTGATGAATGACCACATGGAAGAGCACAAGCTGAGGTCCATTAATGACTTCTGAACCTTGGCTTTACTCCTTGGGCTCTAGAATATGTTTGGCTAGGTTACTGTTAATTTTCTTTCATTAGACTGTGGAAGGCCATCTTTTCTTCACTTTTCATCCTGCCAAACTTGTCACAGCCAGAAGTTACAAGCTGAGATTTACCTTGGCTGGCTAAGCAATAGTCTGACTGGACACAAGCCAGAAGAGTGGCACTGAGAGGCAGGAGAATTAAATCAGAGGTTGGAATAGGCATGCCTTGGCCATTATGGCAAACAGAAAACTTTGTTTCATATATCAAGAGATTCTGGCTTGCATCTGGGGAGACTATTAATAGCACTGGAGTGCTATTAAAATTCGCGAAGAGTTGTACAAGACATCTGTTTGTTTATTAAAAGTATTTTTCTTTCATTCAAATTTTATTCTCTTTGCTCCTTGATTCTTTTTTCCATGTCATTAGTTTGGTTTATTCATTAGACCTTCCCTCTAATCACTTCCTGTTCCTCCTTTTTTTCCCTTTTGTGCCTTTTTCATTGTCTTTTGCAAACAGCGTTATAACTTAATGTTTCCACGGTCCTGGGAGACTGATGCAAGATGTTTTAAGTTAGAAGAGATACACTGTATATCATCAACAGGGTGTAGAAACACATGGTAACTTCCATTATTGATGTATCTCTCTCCTTCACTCTAGGTGCGCTTAATGATCACAGATGCTGCAAGACACAAGCTCCTTGTACTAACTGGACAGTGCTTTGAAAACACAGGAGAACTCATTCTTCAGTCAGGGTCGTTCTCCTTCCAGAACTTCATTGAGATCTTCACAGATCAAGAGGTGTGTTCAGTAAAGTGTCTTCCTTACATTGTTACTTAATGGCAAAGGCTACTAGAAGAGTGCAAATAGTCCCCTGTGTTAAGTGGCCTAATGCTGATGCTTTTTATTCTTCACTTTATATTTGTTTCAAAACATTTATTTAATTTACTTTAGACATAATGTAAATTGATTAGCAAAATAATTACATTTTAGTTTCAGGAATTAAATTATAACATCCAGAAACAGAAAATCAAGGAGACCTCTAACAGTGGAGAAGGTAGATCCGTGTTTAAAATATACATGTTGTTTATCTAAGGTGCATATACAAAGTAGTCAAATAGAATTTGACATCAGATTCTTGCCTGGTGGCAGCCAGCTAATAGGTTACATTAAATAAGACAGAGGCTGTCTCTTGGAATAGCTGTAGGTTTTTTGTACCATCTATTTGCTTGGCTTCTTTATAACAGTGCTTAAAATTTGGCCATTGAAATTTTAAGTCTTGTGATTTTACATACCAAGAGATAAGTATGAAGTATACCAGTGTTTAATGCCATTTGTTTCATGATTTGGTGTTTTGCTGTCTAGTTCAACGTAGGGTGTCTGAAAGTTGCCATAGGGACGGAACCCATAGTAAACAAGCTGTCACACTTAATTTGGCTGTTGTATAAAGTATAGATTTAAATAAACAACATGGCTGGATCCCTATGAATGTAGTTACCAATATTAGTTAGGAGCATGTCAATGAAGTGAGATTTGAAAGTTCAGAAGTTTTCATGAACTCTAGCGTGATCTTATTGTATCTATCTGATCATATTATAAAATCCTCTTTATTCAGCATATGTTTGTAGGATTGGGGAAGATCTGGATTTCTACTCTCTGAAACATGCCACAGTGGTGGCTGTGCAGGATGTAATCCTATGGGCTATGAGTAAGGCTCGCTTGGCTCTTCTCTGCAGATGGCTGTAAGCTGGCCAGCCAGCCAGCACTGATCTTTGAAAATGCTGGCTTGAAGCTTGTTGTTTCTGAAGCCCTGGGTTCTCACTGCCTCTACGAGGTTTTACTAAAGATCACATCTGCCATACTGCAGTCTATTTATGAGACAGTTTTAAAGGGATATTTTTAGATGGTCTGCAAATTCAAAAAAATACTAGAAAAAAAGTGTTGGAAAAACCGTTGTCAGTGGATTCCTAAGTGGTGATCAGAAGAAAGAAGTCCTGTGCTGTCCTTACCCTGGTGGACTTGGCAGTATTGAATTTACAGTTAGACTCACTGTTCCTAAGGGTCTTTTCCAATGTAAACAATTCTATGATTCTATAAGCCTGTAAGGTTTAATGAGAACTGTGTGGAGGTAGTATTTCTGACCTCCGCCTTTTTTACTTCACTGGATAAAACCTGAAGGCCAAGGAATTTGTTTCTGAATAAGTAAATGCCCTTCAGGGGATACTTACATAGTCTAATTCAGAAATCCATCACCAGCATGAGGCAATCCATACATGTTGTGCCTAAATGTGGTGCTTTCAGCTTCTACATTGTCAGAATACTGAAAATGTTCCATTCCACTGCCTCTGCAGTGGAACTGCAGAGGGAAACTTTGCCTTTTACATCTGTAGTCCAGAGTAGCAAACAATCTTGTTTTTTCTCTGAGCAACCAGCTTGCTGTTTGCCTCCATCACGTGTGACACCTTTAAAGCTTGAGAGTGCTTCAACACATATCTCTCAGGGCTTGAAAAGACAACCAGGGTGGTGAATGGTGCCACATCCAGCTGGCGGCCAGTCACTAGTGGTGTGCCCCAAGGATCAGTGCTGGGCTCCGTGCTCTTTAACATCTTTATTGATGATCTGGATGAGAGCATAGAATCCATCATCAGTAAATTTGCTGACAACACCAAGCTGGGGGCAGGAGTTGATCTGCTGGAGGGTAGAGAGGCTTTGCAGAGGGACCTCAACAGGCTGGACAGATGGGCAGAGTCCAACGGCATGAGATTTAACACATCCAAGTGCCGGGTTCTGCACACTGGCCACAACAACCCCATGCAGTGCTACAGGCTGGGGTCAGAGTGGCTGGAGAGCAGCCAGGCAGAGAGGGGCCTGGGGATGCTGGTCGATGGTAGGCTGAACATGAGCCTGCAGTGTGCCTAGGCAGCCAAGAGGGCCAGTGGCATCCTGGCCTGCATCAGGAACAGTGTGGCCAGCAGGAGCAGGGAGGTCATTCTGCCCCTGTACACTGCACTGGTTAGGCCACACCTTGAGTCCTGTGTCCAGTTCTGGGCCCCTCAGTTTAGGAAGGATGTTGACTTGCTGGAACAAGTCCAGAGAAGGACAACGAAGTTGGTGATGGATTTGGAACACAAGCCCTATGAGGAGAGACTGAGGGAGCTGAGGTTGCTTAGCCTGGAGGGGAGGAGACTCAGGGGTGACCTTCTTACTCTCTACAACTACCTTGAGGGAGGTTGTAGACAGGCGGAGGTTCGTCTCTTCTCCCAGGCAGCCAGTACCAGAACAAGAGGACACAGTCTCAGGCTGCACCAGGGGAGGTTCAGGTTGGATGTTAGGAAGAAGTTCTATACAGAGAGAGTGATTGCCCATTGGAATGGTCTGCCCAGGGAGGTGGTGGAGTCGCCGTCATTGGAGGTGTTCAGGAGGAGACTTGATGGGGTGCTTGGTGCCATGGTTTAGTTGTTGGGGTGGGTTGGATTGGTTGATGGGTTGGACGCAATGATCTTGAAGGTCTCTTCCAACCTGGTTTATCCTATTCTATTCTATTAGCTTTTTGCTCCCTGAGTGACTTTGAATCCAGAGAAGAAAAAGAGTGGTTACATCACTGTATTATCAAAGAGCGTAAGCAGTGGAACTGTCAATATCTTTGATGTCACCATCTGACGTGCAAATCCGTTGAGGTCTTTTCTGGGGCATTCCTGAACTTGATATTCCTAACAAATACAATCTATGTCTGGAATAATTTTTCTCTAGCTTTTCACTGGTTTGCTCTGTCGGTGCCTTAACACTGTCTGCATTATGCCTGTCAACTTTTAGGAGTAAAGAAAGTCAAAATTCAGAAGTACAAAGCAGAAATCCAAATACAATGTAAAATGAACTAGAGAGGAATAAACACAAACTTTGGCCTAGCATATTCATTAACTCATAGTGTATTATCACAATTATTTTCTATCTATCCAGAAAATTTGCCCTACATGAGAAACAGTCAGTACTCAAGTTATCTCCTTATGTGTGCAACAGATTTGGATTTATTCATCCAGAGGAAGTGATCCTTACTACTTTTGTCTCTCCCTAACAATGTGTTTTCAGTCTTGATCAAAGACAGCATAAGGAGTACACTTGAGATTCTAAATCCATTACAGAGCAGTTTTCTCTGCTGCCCCAATTTTTTTTTCTGCAATAAACAACAAGAATAGTTCTCTTATTTCCCTTATCTTTCAGTCTTTTTAGCCTTTTCTCCTTTTATTTAGTTTTGCTTTGTTTTCTCCTTTGCTGCTTTTCAGAGAAAGCCACGTCTTACATATGAGTGAGATTTATTTATACTCCTGTCAAGTTGTTTGGATAATGAAGTGGGTGAAAAGGAAGACAGAAAATAATCATTTTCTGCTTTATTTGGTTTGGATTTCTTTTATCTGTATAACAACCGCTGTATCTTTATTGAGCATCATTTTTGGTAAATGCTGAAAATAAATTAGCTAACACAAAGAAAGGAGGTGAGACATAGACACTTGGAGACCCAAAGGGAGAGCTAGTGTAATCAGACAGCTTTAGACAGATACATAGATAGATAGATAGATAGATAGACAGACAGACAGACAGACAGACAGATAGAAGATCGATAGATAGATAGAAATTTTTTCTGCTGTTTGAGTTTATGGTCCAAGATTTTCCAGTTGTTTAGCTGTATCATAACCTATATGATCTTTATGGAAACTGGTCTTGCAGCTTGAACTGACCATTGAGTCTTTGCAGAGGAGGTTGTGGTATCTTCCATGATGTTGTGCTGACATATTTTGGACTGACATCTTATGTCTTTCTTTAAAGAAAAGGTGTACATAATTTGGTGGTCTCTTTGTTAAGAGCAAATAGAGCAATGGAGCTGGGATTGTTTAGCCTGGAGAAGAGGAGGCTCAGGGGTGACCTCATTGCCCTCTACAACTACCTGAAAGGTGGTTGTAGCCGGGAAGGGGTTGGTCTCTTCTCCCAGGCAACCAGCACCAGAACAAGGGGACACAGTCTCAAGCTGCGCCAGGGGAGGTTTAGACTCGAGGTGAGGAGGAAGTTCTTCACCGAGTGAGTTGTTCATCATTGGAATGAGCTGCCCAGGGAGGTGGTTGAGTCGCCATCCCTGGAGGTGTTCAAGAGGGGATTGGATGTGGCGCTTGGTGCCATGGTCTAGTCATGGGGTCTGTGTTGATAGGTTGGACTCAATGATCCTCGAGGTCTCTTCCAACCTTAGTTATACTGTGATACTGTGAAATGTGCTACAGTTAACCTAATTGTAAGTTTAAAAGCAAGCAAACAAACAAAAAACCCTGCCTCAAATGAATGCATCTCTGGAACTGTGAGAAGGTCATGCTTCTTCATGTTTGCCTTCTGTGATGGGCACATCAAATACTGTTTTTTAGTTCAGACCAAAACAGACCAACAGCTCTTCATACTATGGCATAAAACCTCTTGTTTCCTGTGCCTGTATTTGACTATCTGGATTTTAGGTATTTCAGCTTCTGGGTTTCATGAGTTTAAAATGAACATAATGAGCATTTTTAACACTCACACTTTTTTTTCTTTCTTCCACTTTTCTTTAGAACAGCATTGTATACTCTCAGAAATACAAAACTTGTAGCAGTTTGCATTTCTGAAACAGTAACTCATTTCTTAGTGTTCTAGAAAGCTGACCTGCTGTCAGTTATGCTGGTCTGGGAGTGATGATGGCTTTTCAGAAGCCAGCCTGCAGAAAGAACTGCAGTGTGGTGGAATATATTCCATCAGAGAAGGGATGAGGAAGGTGGCTGCCCTTGAGAAAATGGTGGGCTCCTCTAGGCTGCAACTACTCTCTGCCTATTAAGAGGATGTGTTTTGTCCTTTAGGTGTTTTACTGACTTTTCTGGATGGACAGCAGGGAGAGTGCAGAGACAGTGGCAGCTCTGGTAGCATTAACCTCATAAGTCCTCATACCCTCTTAATATAAAAGCTTGTACCATCCTATAACAGGTGGAGGAGGGTAGCAGAAGCCTGTCTTTCTTTAGACACTAGGAAACAGGAATATAGTCCTTCTTTGTACTTTAGAAAAAAACAGTAGTAAACTGAGGTACTCCCCAGTTCTGAAGCAAATGAAAAGGGTTTTATCTATCTGATCAGGAAATACTGTGTTCTGACATTAACCGTCATTTAAAAATTAATTTACATGCATCTTCCTGTGTTTTTGTTTTACAACCCTAGATTGGTGAATTATTGAGCACCACACACCCTGCCAACAAAGCCAGCCTAACTCTTTTCTGCCCTGAGGAAGGAGACTGGAAAAATTCCAACCTTGATAGACACAATCTTCAAGACTTCATTAATATTAAACTCAACTCAGCTTCTATATTGCCTGAAATGGAAGGACTCTCTGAATTCACAGAGTATCTGTCAGAATCAGTAGAAGTACCATCACCTTTCGACATTCTGGAACCTCCAACCTCAGGGGGCTTCTTGAAACTCTCCAAACCCTGCTGCTATATTTTCCCAGGAGGAAGGGGGGACTCTGCATTGTTTGCTGTGAATGGATTCAACATGCTTATCAATGGAGGATCTGAAAGAAAATCTTGCTTCTGGAAGCTTATCCGGCACTTAGACAGGGTAGATTCCATTCTGCTTACTCACATTGGAGATGATAACCTGCCAGGAATCAATAGCATGCTTCAGCGGAAGATAGCTGAACTAGAAGAGGAACAGTCTCAAGGGTCTACCACCAACAGTGACTGGATGAAAAATCTGATCTCACCTGATTTAGGAGTTGTATTTCTTAATGTACCTGAGAACCTGAAGAACCTGGATCCTAACATTAGAATAAAAAGGAGTGTAGAAGAAGCTTGTTTTACTCTCCAATATTTAAACAAATTGTCTATGAAACCAGAACCTCTCTTCAGAAATACAGGAAATACGATTGACCCAATAATTTTATTTCAGAAAATGGGAGTTGGCAAACTGGAGATGTATGTGCTTAATCCTGTCAAAAACAGCAAAGAGATGCAGTATTTTATGCAGCAGTGGAGTGGTACTAACAAAGATAAAGCTGAATTCCTGCTACCAAATGGCCAAGAACTAGACATTCCGTTATCCTACTTCACCTCTGTCTCATCCCTCATTGTGTGGCATCCAGCTAACCCTGCAGAAAAAATAATTCGAGTGCTGTTTCCTGGAAACAGCACTCAGTATAATATTCTAGAAGGACTTGAAAAACTCAAACACTTAGACTTCCTTAAACAACCTTTGGTTACACAAAAAGACCTAACTGGGAATGTTGCTAGTCCAGCTGTGAAACAAACAAAGCTGAAACAACGAACAGACAGCAAGGAGAATCTCAAGCCTGCTGCAAAGACACCACCAAGCAAGCCTGTCAGAAAAGAGTCTAAAGAGGAAACACCAGAGCCTGTGAAGCCTAGTCTGGCACCAGAAAAGGCTCAGAAGTTGGAAAGCAAAGAGAAAGTTTTACTTAAAAAAGAGAAACCAGCAAAAGTGGAGACCAAAACTGTAATGGTAGAAAAAGACATAACAAGTAAAGAGGAACAATTAGTAAAATCTGAAACTCCTGAAAAACAAACTATAGATGTAAAACCAAAAGTGTCAAAGGAAAAGACAGTGAAAAAAGAAGTCAAAGCAAAGCCTGAAGAAAAAAAAGAGGACAAAGAAAAGCCAAAGAAAGAGGTTTCTAAAAAAGAGGAGAAAACACCCATCAAAAAAGAGGAAAAAACCAAAAAAGAAGAGATCAAGAAAGAGGTTAAAAAAGAGGTTAAAAAAGAAGAGAAGAAAGAAACTAAGAAGGAAGTAAAGAAAGAATCTCCACCAAAGGACACTAAAAAAGAAGCTAAAAAAGAAGAGAAAAAGGAAATTAAGAAGGAAGAAAAGGAAGCAAAAAAGGAAATAAAAAAGGTTCCTAAAGAAACAAAGAAGACAACAACTCCTTCTGCTGAAGCCAAAAAGTCAGCCACAAAACCTAAATCACAAAAGAAAGAGGAACCGGCTAAAAAAGAAGCGGTACCTGCTGGAAAGTCAAAGGAAAAAGGAAAAGTTAAGACTGTGAAGAAGGAGATCAAAGTCACTGGAGCACAAGCTGCTGCAGCAGCTGGAATTGCTGCTGCAACTGTGGCACCTGTAGAAATTGCAGCAAGTGGAAAGGAACTTGAAGCGGAGAGGTCCCTCATGTCTTCACCAGAGGACTTAACAAAGGATTTTGAGGAATTAAAAGCCGAAGAAGTAGAAATAGTAACAGAAATGAAACCTCAAGTTGCACTTACAGCGGATGAACTGAAACTCACTAGTACAGTACAAAAGGAGACCTTCGAAGTACAAAAAGAAAAATTAGATAATGAAGGACCTGCTGAGTCCTCTGATGAAGGCATAACTACTACAGAGGCTGAGGGTGAGTGTGAACAGACACCTGAAGAATTGGAACCTGTGGAAAAGCACAGGGTTGATGATAATGAAAAGTTTGAAGATGAGGGAACTGGTTTGGAAGAATCATCTGAAGCAGGAGATTATGAGGAAAAGGCAGAAACAGAAGAGGCTGAAGAACAATTTGAAGATGAAGAGGAAAAGACGCCACTGGACATTACAAAACCATATCTGGAGAAACCAAGAAAAATTGAAGAGAGCTCAGAAGAAATTATGTCTGAAGCAGACGTTAACATTAAAGATGAAAAGTATCTTGAAAAGGCAGATTATGAAGCATCAGATGATCGGGCTGAGGAAGACAGAGAAGAAGCAATAGAAAAGGCAGAAACTGAAGAGACTGAAGAAGATGAGGAAGACAAAGCAGAAGACATCAGAGATGAAGAGGAAACTGAAAAAATAGAAGCTGAAGAAGATTATGTGATGGCTGTGGTAGACAAAGCTGCAGAAGTCGGAGAAGTTGAAGACAAATATGGCTTACTCATAATTACACCAACAAAACACTCAGAGCCTCAGTCTCCAGCAGTTGAGCCAGCCTCTTCCATCCATGATGAGATATTACCTGGTGGTTCAGAAAGTGAAGCCACTGTTTCCGATGAAGAAAATAGAGAAGATCAACCTGAAGAATTCACTGCTACTTCAGGTTACACACAGTCTACCATCGAAATATCCAGTGAACCAACTCCAATGGATGAGATGTCGACACCCCGGGATGTCATGAGTGATGAAACTAACAATGAGGAAAGTGAGTCACCTTCTCAGGAGTATGTGAACATCACCAAGTATGAGACATCACTGTACTCCCAAGAGTTTGGCCGACCTAAAATTTCTCCACTTCCAGATGCTTTTAACGGATTATCTGAAGGATCCAAAACAGAGGCCACAGAAGGTAAAGAATATAATGCCTCAGCTTCCACCATCTCACCACCATCTTCATTAGAAGAAGACAAATTCTGCAAGTCTGCATTCCAAGATGCATATCGCCAAAAAGAAAGTGAAATGCAAGGCACTGCCAAGTTAGAAATCAAAGAACCATATCAAGAAGGTGATGGAAAACATAGTGCAGTCAAGAGTCCAGCTGACAGTCTGTCCCCTCCATCACCTGTTGCCAAAACACCACTGAATGAACGTAGTGTGAACTTTTCACTCACTCCCAATGAGATCAAGGTCTCGTCTGAGCCTGCCTCCGTTACTACATTGCCTGACGTACCTCAAGAAGTTGCTGAAGAGCACTGTGCAAGCCCTGAAGATAAAACATTAGAAGTAGCATCTCCATCACAGTCTGCTGCTGGTAGTGCTGGCCACACACCTTATTATCAATCTCCCACTGATGAGAAGTCCAGTCAGCTTCCCTCTGAAACCAGTGAAAAGTCAACAGAAGCTCCTGTTAGCTTTGAATTCAGTGAAGTCAAAGATGAGTCTGCAAAACCCAGAATAAGCCCTATGGATGAGCCTGTGCCAGATTCAGAATCTCCTATCGAAAAGGTTCTCTCACCTCTACGAAGTCCACCACTGATAGGTTCAGAGACACCTTATGGTACATTTTTGAGTGCTGATTTAAAGTTTCACAACAGAGATTACAGAAGTCCTTCTGAGGAAAAACCTGAAAAAGAAAAATCACCTGTGCAGATGAGCCCATCCTCTGAAGCCAGCTCTGTTGGCCTTTTCCAAGAAAAACAAGATGAAAAAAGCATGGAGTTCATGGCAATTAAGGAAAGCTTCAGCCTAGAAAGGAAAATGGAGGATACAGAACCCAGCAGCTCCCAGTCTTCACTGGTCTTGGATGAGCGCAAGTTAGCAGGTGATCTCTCACCTACTCAAATAGATACCAGTCAGTTTGGTTCCTTAAAAGAAGATACCAAAATGTCAATTTCTGAAGGCACTGTTTCTGACAAGTCTGCAACCCCTGTTGATGAGGTTGTAGCAGAAGACACCTATTCCCATATAGAAGGAGTAGCTTCTGTCTCTACAGCATCTGTTGCAACTAGTTCATTTCCAGAACCAACTACTGATGATGTGTCTCCTTCTTTGCATGCTGAGGTTGGATCTCCCCACTCTACTGAAGTTGATGATTCCCTTTCAGTGTCAGTTGTACAAACACCAACAACTTTCCAGGAGACAGAGATGTCTCCATCTAAAGAAGAGTGCCCAAGGCCCATGTCGATTTCTCCACCAGATTTCTCACCTAAAACTGCAAAATCAAGAACACCAGTGCGTGATCACAGATCTCCTGAGCAGTCAACTATGTCAGTGGAGTTTGGTCAGGAGTCCCCTGAGCAGTCTTTAGCAATGGACTTTAGTAGGCAATCTCCAGAATATCCAACACTGGGCTCTAGTATACTCCATATATCTGAAAATGGGCCAACAGAAGTAGATTATAGCCCTTCAGATATACAGGAGCCTACTTTTGCACGGAAGATTTCCCCTGTGGAGCAGTCATCTTACTCTCAAGAAAAAGATATTTCAGAAATTATTTCAGTTTCTCAAATTGAAGCTTCATCCTCAACTTCATCAGCTCATACACCTTCCCAGGTAACTTCACCACTGCCAGAGGAAACTTTTTCAGGTGCTGCTCCACCCAGAGATATGTCACTACATTTTACCTCAGAAAAGGTGCAGAGCCTAGGAGAAAAGCTGTCACCAAAGTCTGACCTATCTCCATTAACTCCAAGGGAATCTTCTCCTCTGTACTCCCCTAGTTTTCCAGATTCACCTCCTGCAATCACAGAAGCAGTGTCAGCTAGTTACACACCTTCATTGTCACTGCAAGTGTCTTCTGTCAAAGCATTTGGTTACCAGGAAACCCTAACAAAGCACAGTCCAGAGCCTTTATTCAGCCCAGAAAAAGAGGATTCAGACAAAAGTAGCAGATCTCCAGAAGAACTGAATTATTCTTATGAGGCCACAGAGAAAACTACTAGGTCACCAGAGGATGTTACCTATTCTTGTGAACCATTTGGAAAATCTACTAGGTCACCTCAGCCCACAGATTATTCCTATGAGACAACCAAGGAAACTACTAGGTCACCTAAGGAAACAAATTATTCCTATGAGATAATTGCAAAAAATATGAAGTCATCTGAAGCCGCAGATTATTCCTTTGATATGACTGGGAAAACCACCAGGTCACCTGAGGCCACAGATTATTCCTATGAGATGACTGGGAAAACCACCAGGTCACCTGAGGCCACAGATTATTCCTATGAGACAACAGGGAAAACCACAAAATCACCTGAGGCCACAGAGTATTCCTATGAGAACATCAGGAAAATTACCAGATCACCTGATACTATGGATTACGCCTATGAGACAACAGGAAAAGCCTCTAAGTCACCGGAAGACATGAGCTACCCCTATGAGACAGCTGGGAGAACTACCAGATCACCAGAGGCTATGGCTTATTCCTGTGAGACAACTAGGAAAGCCTCCATTTCACCCGAAGCTACAGATTACTCATTTGAGACAAGCGTGAGAGGCACTGGATCACCAGGAGCTGTTAGCTATTCCTATGAAGCGAGTGCACATTTCACTCCAGGAAAATCATTAGCGGAATCTCGTCAAGATGTTGACTTATGCCTGGTGTCTTCTTGTGAATATAAACATCCCAAAACTGAACTTTCACCCTCATTTATCAACCCGAACCCCCTTGAGTGGTTCGCAAATGAAGAACAGTCTCAAGATCAAGAGAAGCCATTAACTCAGTCTGGGGGAGCTCAGCCACCTTCTGGGGGAAAGCAGCAAGGACGGCAGTGTGATGAAACCCCTCCCACTTCTGTGAGTGAGTCAGCTCCATCTCAGACTGATTCAGATGTTCCCCCAGAGACTGAGGAATGTCCTTCCATCACTGCAGATGCTAACATTGACTCAGAAGATGAGTCAGAAACCATTCCAACTGACAAGACCATTACGTACAAAAGCATTGACCCACCACCTGTCCCGATGCAGGATCGCAGCCCTTCCCCAAGGCACCCTGATGTTTCCATGGTTGATCCTGAGGCGCTACCCGTTGATCAGAATTTAGGTAAACCTTTGAAGAAGGACCTCAAAGAAAAGACAAAGACAAAAAAGCAGGGTACTAAGACCAAGTCATCTTCTCCTGTTAAAAAGAGTGATGGTAAATCAAAACAAGTGGCTTCACCAAAGCCAGCCATAAAAGAATCTTTAGACAAGATTTCCAAAACAGCTTCTCCAAAAAAGAAGGAGTCTGTGGAGAAGGCAGCCAAAAATCTCTCTTCTCCAGAAGTGAAGTCTCGGATGGAAGAGAAAGATAAAGACACCAAGAATGCAGCAAATACCACATCCAAGTCAGCAAAGACTGCTACCACAGGTAAAGACAGATAGCAATTCCCTAATGTTAAGATTTTCCTAGCTGTTGCAGTGAAGTTAGTTCGGTTTTATATAACATGAGAATGTAGTTTGCACCAAATCCCCCAAAGTCCAATTTTTAAATACAAATTCAGCTTGCGAAGGGCCCATTTAATGCATGAAATTTACTAACTTAACTTCAGGAATCTGAGAAATTTAGTATGTTGGTTTGCTGAGAGTACACAAGATATAAAGAAATTGATACAGATGTCTAAATTGTTAACCAGCTGATAAAATGTGAAGTGCTACTGTTGTAGGTGAAGTGAAATCAGCAGCAAAGTGAACCAGTTTATTCATTATTAGAAACAACTAGGTATAGTTCTCTTAACATAAATTAGTAGAATTTAATATTGTGGGAGGCAAAGGTACTATCAGCCCTTAGATGCTCTTACTACTTTTTCTGGATTAATTTTAAATGGAGTATTTTAAAAATTTGTAACAGTAGTAAGAACACTTGGAGTGAACTAAGCATGTGTATCACATAACCCAGTTAGAGTCTTAGGCAAGTCAGTGATGACTAAACATACAGAACATTAATGTCATGTTGAATGGCTGTTGCGTATCCTAAGTAGTAATAAAACATGAATTCTATCACTGAAGGAGGCGTTGTGCTGATCTCTTGTTCCTGGCAGATCTTGTTGGAGTGTTTTGGGGATATTTTGGTCTTGCTGTTGTTGAAAGTTTTCTTTACAAGAAGCGGGTCTAGGATTTGGTACAAACAAATCAGCACTCAACTGTCTTTAATTTTCCCATTTCATGTGGTCCACCTTCCTTTCTGACACCATCATTTGCATGCCTCTGTTAGTAGGTATGTTTTGACTGTGATGGATTTAGCTGCCTTTATAGTATGTAACCATAAATCAGATCAGGTTTACCAAGTTTCATGTAACTACATGAGAAGGCTAACAGAACATAACTGCTGATCATCTGGATAAATTTGCCTTGATTTTTATGAGTTAGTGTGTAGCAATGCCACGTTTTGGGGTGGTGTTTTTAATGTGAGTGCTTAAACTTTGAAATTCCGTTTCATTGAAGTCCTTAGAACAAGTTCTATGCTATGTACAGCTGCCCTCTACTTTCTGTGATAAGTGGCTAATTTGTGTATGCAAATAAGGATCCAGCAGGCAAACAAACACATATTCTCAGTTCCCTGAATATATTGCTTTACAAATTTCTCTGTCCTCTCACATTCCAACTTGACTGCCTATCTGCTCATGTGTAGTAGCTACCTGATGCTGTAAGGCAGTCTTGAGCATGTCAGCAGCTACTGTGTCTTCCTATATGCTTCTCAGGACTGCTTCATATCTGCATGGATCCCCGTGTGACCCTTAGGTATTATAGTTGTGCTTTTGAAGAGCTGTATTTCTTAATCTGGAAAATAAAACCACCATTTACAGAATGGTAATTCAGTAACCACAGCCTTGCATAGTAATTGTTGGATAATAGGAGGATATTACTGAGACAGGTTCAGACATTTTTTGTTTATGTGGTAGTGGGTTTTTTTTGCTACAGTTATTCAGGTTTCTCCCCTCATTACAGTTGTAATTGGCACACAACAAAACTGGAACGTAGTTTAGATACAGGAGGGTAATAACATTACTGGATGCTTTTTACATCAGTGGTTATGATTAATTAATCAATGCATATTTTTAACCAGTGTCTGATATATTCATCTGTTGTTTGATTTCTAAGGGCCTGGAAATACTAAGGTGGCAAAATCTACAGCAGTGCCTCCAGGACCTCCAGTGTATTTGGATCTGGTATACATTCCCAACCACAGCAATAGCAAGAATGTTGACGTTGAGTTTTTCAAGAGGGTCCGGTCATCATACTATGTGGTGAGCGGGAATGATTCTGCAGCTGAGGAGCCAAGCAGGGCTGTTCTGGACTCCCTGCTGGAGGGCAAGGCACAATGGGAGAGTAACATGCAGGTAGGCTCTTCACTAGTATCTCTACCTGAAAACTGGAAAGTTTCTGGAAAGTAACTATGGTAAGCTAGAGCACCTCTGGAATGTATGGTGGCTGCTGGGAAATGGGCTCCCCAGGATAGACACCTTGTTTCACTGGTGATGTGTGAGGACACCTGAGTGAAGCACAGAGCTGCACTGCACTCAGGCACTTCCCCATTTCTGGCCCTTCTGTCTTGCTCTTGGTGCAAAAAATAGCTGAGAGCTGGCCTACAGGGCCATTTGTCTGTTTCATCTTGTTACAATGCCATGTACAATCCAAGTTTGGAAACTTTTTATTTTGTAAGAAGAAAGAAAGAAAAATTAATGTTTCGTGGTGATCATAGATACATGCCTTCCCATCATGATCAGTAAAGGTACCAAATATTTGGCCATAAGAGTGCAGATCAGACTGCTACTTCTCTGGAAAGCCGTATCTCAGCACCTTACAAATCCAGGCTTTAATTTTGATAAGCTATTTCTTTGCAGTCATTTTACCTTACCTGTATGTTTAATTATTACCTTTTATCCACCCATTTATTCAAGTATTTATTACAGGAAGACTCACTCTTTCTGTAAGAGAAACATACTTGTTGGCTGGGGCTTCTTACAAAGATCTTTTTCTTTTCTGGTGTTTCTGCTGTCCATTCCTCAGGACTTCTCATGTTTTGCATTGCAGGTTACATTAATCCCAACCCATGACTCGGAAGTGATGAGGGAGTGGTACCAAGAGACCCACGAGAAACAGCAGGACCTCAACATCATGGTTTTGGCAAGCAGCAGCACTGTTGTTATGCAAGATGAATCTTTTCCTGCATGCAAGATTGAGCTGTAAGAACACGACCGTGCATCACAAGACGAAACTTTGTCTCCAGAAATTCTTCAGTTTGAAAATACCTTTTCTAAAAATCCAACCCATCTATTTCAACTTCTGAACTATGTACCTGCCAAATGCTATACTTGTCACGGTGATGCAAGTCACTAATATTTTTCAGTCTTTGCTGATTGCTAAGGGAAGTAACAATATTCCCACAGTAGGGTTCAGACTACTGGAAAATACAGATCCAGTCTCATCTCTGCTGAACATTTGGAAACCATGCACTAGCAACCCTAACTGACTTCTTTCAGGTCGAGGCATTTGCCCTCTAAAGAAATACAAAGAGAAAAAGTGAGGGAGGGGTAGGAGGAGAGAGTAATAAATAATTAAACCTGCATTAGTCTCATGGCAATAGATGTATTGCTTACTGCAGTCTGCTTATGCTCTCACATGAAAATAAAGTTTTGAATTTGTCTCAATCTGAGCTATCTTAAAGGGGATACTTTTTTAACAGAATTAAGTTAGCTAGAAAATAAATACTAATAGAACGTGGCTAGGAAGGGCCGTACAACCTAAACTCTCATCAGCAGTTTTCCACTTTAATTTGAACTCTGCATACTGACATACCATAACAATCACAGGCCAAACACACATGTAGTCTGCACCCCATCCAGAAGTCCAAAATCTTTTCTTTCAACATGCAGAATTGTTGGTCTAAGGCATGCCCCCAAGTGGAAGTCCACTCAGTCCAGCCAGAATTGACCAGTCCACGTGCTTGAACACCCATGTCCACTGTCAGTTAACTGAAGCAAAATACCAAAGCGGTCGGGAGTACATACAGTAGACAAATTGCCTTAGAAAGTGACTTGAATGTACAAAGAAACTTGATGCACTTATTTTTTAACCTTGAGACAGCAAATTTCTAAAACATCTGTGTAGGATCATAGTTACACCAGTAAAGAAGCATGAGTGTGCATGTGTGGTACTAGAAACCTGACTGGTCAAATGGCTTGGTGCTACGAATTCCGTATGTTAGTTACGTGAACGCTCCATTGACGCACCTGGACAGCTCAACAGGGCAAGACGAGCATTTTTCTGAATGCTTCTTTTGTGCTGTGGAAGCAGGATTGAATTGGTGTCCAGTATCAGAGTTACGAAACTGAGTGAAACGTTCAGAATGATGAAAAAGGTTACCTGTGAGCCTGTACAGTATTCAGCCTTCCTTTGTCATACCTTATTTTATTTGTTTAATTTAAGAGTGGATATGGGAACAAATGTACAGAAACTTTTTTTTAGTGCTATGTGAACTTTTAATAAATGAATTTTTAACAAAATTTTTCATTTACAGGAAAATGCAATGAAAAATTTTTCAGGTGAAGGCAATTTTTTTAGCATTTTTGTAAGATAAATGAATAATGTTGTTTAAGGTTCTAGTGAGAATGGATATTGAGGTAAAATTTATCAAAAATAGTCAACTGCCAATACTTTTTTGGGGATGAGGGTGTGTGGAAGGGCACCCTGGTGGCAAAATTAACCTATAAATGATGACAGAAAATGGGACCTGAAAAGCTGATTGCCTAATACTTACAGGGGTGTAACCTACTTTCTCAACCCACACAAGATCTTGAAAAAAAGATAGAATAAGCAATAAGATAAAATATATCCCTTCCCTTCCCCTTTCCCCCTTCCCCCTTTTCTCTTTTTCCTTTCTTCCCCATCCCTTTTCTTTGCCTTTTACTGTTCTTTTACTCTTCCTGTCCTTGCCTTGTTCCTCTTCTCTTTCCTTTCCTTCTCTAGACTGCTTGCAGTGGAACAGCATCACTGTTCTGTGTCTTAAGACAGTTTGGAATTTTCAGTCTCAGAAGTTTTACCCCAGTTAAAAAAAAAAAATCAAAACAAAACACCAACAAAAAAACAGCAGTTACATTGTAGAAGATTTGCAAATCTGAATTTAAAGAAGGTGTAAAGGCCTCCAGAATGGAGATATGTGCTGGGCTGTAGGATTCACCAGTATGGCTGGTATTAAGTTTCACAATGTCGTGAACTATGACCTCATTTTATTTATTTCAATTTTACATTGTTAGGGCATTTCTGTTTAATATGTGTATCTTTTTACTCCTAATTTTTATGAGGATTTTTTTTGATACTGCTTTAGGGTCCTTTAAATATGGGCTCCTGAGGCCCATTTAATGCTGTGAATTACTGTTTGTCAGTTGTTGGGGGTTTGATTTATTTTTTGTGTCTTCTCTTTTGTTTAGGTACCTCTAGCAATGCTGTTTTATTTATTGCTATACCTTTTAATTTGTTAAGAATGACTTAGAATGACTATGACACAAAAGGCAGATGGAAATGTGTTGTGAAAACAAGCATGTTTGCTGGGCTCATATTCATTCACTTAAAGTTGCTGTTGTAATACATAATCTGCAAAGTAACAGGCAAAATGTTTGGCAGAATAGTTGTACTAATTCTACAGTTCTTTCTGCTTTGTCTACTTTCTTACATGGGTCAGATTTCAAACTTTTTGAGTGGGTGGGAAAAGTTTTTCTGACAACATCTGACAAAATCTCTGCTTTGGTAGAAAATCTGTTTTAAGTACAGCAGTGGTCCTGAGATTAATCTCATGTAGACCACTTAGTCCTGTGAACCAGGAGCAGTTTCACCACAGTCATGGAAGTTACAGTCATTTGGTTCTACTGTAAATGATATTGGAATCACGTCTTAAGTCTCCCCAAGCAAATTTTTGATGGCTCAAGCATCCATTTTACCTTTAAAATAGTAATTAGACTGTTACACCTGATCTTAAAACGTACATTATTTCTTTACTTTTTTTTTTTTTTTTTTTTTTATTCTGATATAAGAACATTAAAACCCCAGTATGGCTATTCTGAGGTATTGTAATGCCTTTTCCATCCACTCTGTTTCAAATGGCAATGGCACATGGGTGCAACACAGCGATGAACTCCTCCATTAGCTCCTCTTGCCCTTAATGTCTTTCCTGCCTGTGGAACTAATCTAAGTGTGCTAGTCCTAGTACTACACAATTAGTTTAGTGTAACAGTCAACAAAATGTACCATGTACATTAGTGATGAGTGCTGTTGATCAGCATAGATTTCTAGAAGCATGGTTTGTTATTGATTAATTATAAAGGTTCAATATCTGAGTGTAAAGACACTCCAAATAAGTGATGTTATTACCCATAACAGCATCCCCAGTCATGATCTTTATGCTTATACTGCTTCATATAATTCAGTGGAAAATTAACTTTGGACATCCCACTTCGCTCCTAAACTTGGACAGGGCCTGTCTTGCATGCCTTTACAAAGTCCTGTGGTGGGCCTGACTTCATGACTTCTACTTTCACCCCATCTTCCATAGACATCACTTTTTTTTTTCCCCCACTTACTTCACACGTGGTGAATGGAGATAACTATGTACATGAAAGTTAGGGTTTTTTACTTGTCTATGATAGCTAATACATTTTAGGATAGTTCTGGTACTTATTTACTAAGATTTAATCAATTTGTTAATTGAATTTTCAATCCCTCCCACCACAAGCAAGTCAGCTCCAAAGAGTGCTTACGGTGTATTTGGGACATTTCTGTCATACGCTTCTCCTTGTTCATCTGTCGCCAGAGGTTCTTGCTCAGTAATGGTGTTTTGAGAGAAATAGTAATTTTGTTGGTCTGGATTTATTAGAAAAGCAAAAAGTATAATGTTTACACTTGCCAGAAACTGTAAGCTTTCATCTTTTCACTTAATAATTAAAACAAAACACTAAAAGCAACTAGGGATAAGCATTTCTTAGAATCCAATTATATTACTCACCTGGTTTAAAAATGTTTGCTATTTAAAATTAACACAAAAAAAAAAAAAAGAAAAAAGTCTGTTTGTTGTGACTTTACAAAAAAAAAAAACTAAAAAAAAAGTTAAGTCAATAAATAAAACAATGGCATTAAAATATTGAAAGAAGAAAAAAAAAATAAATAAAAAAGGAAAGGAAAAAAAAATAAATTAAAAAAGCAGCTTCTCCACACTAGACTAGCTAGGAGCTCCAGATGGCAGGAGCTACCTCTTCAAGACTGGGCTGTAATCACCACTGCGAAAGAAAAAACCAGAAATATGCTTTCACACATTTGCATGCAGCCATTATCTTCCAGACTAAGGAAAGATACAGTCTTGTTGCTGGCTGAGAAGCACCTCACACACCTCCTCTCTCTTGTTCTGAATGGTGTTTGTGTCAGTCTGCAGCTGTGTATGGTATTATGTCTTATAATCCTGCATCACTTCTATTCTATCCAGTCATATCTAATGTAGAAAATTAGTTTCCAGTGAAAGTAATATGTAGTGCTTTTATGATATTTGTGTGCAATATCCCCTCTTCCATTGAGGATATTTGATGTAAAGGAAACAAACTCGGTTCCACAATAAAATACAAAAGTGGTAAAGTGGTGTTGACACGTTTCTTGTCTTTGTGTATGTATGTGTAAGTTTTTCCTTTCCTTCAATCATGGTTAGCTACTATATAGCTTTTTTTTTCTGTCACAAGATCAACTATTTAAATACTAGATAAAAAACAATCTCTGTTTAGAAACTAGAAGATAAAGGAGGAAGATGACTTTTACCTCTTGTGGCACACATGGTACCATGATGTGGCTTCTTTTTGTTCTCACTTTTGTATCCCTCAGTAGCATGAGAAGACATCTCATTTTCAGTACATGATGTTCAGGGGACGGTGTCAAGAGATTACATCCAAATAAATTACACCTAACTGAGCCCACCCTGGTTTGGAAAAGAGGAGTTGAAGTTTAGCAAGAGTGTGCAGCTTGTACCCAGTACCCATGGACACTCCTGACTGCTGCTGCCCAGTAATCCTGGTGAGAGGGGAGGGAGCATATGAGGAAACTGCTCTCAATTTCATTTTTTCACTTCAGAAACATAAAGGCTTTATCAGTCTTTGCTGCTGTTAAAGGGGTGCTGTAAGATCACGCTTTCTGCCTTTGTAACTTTGCTTGCCAGTGTAATGCCTGCCATGGCAAGGTGCAGCAGTCAATGCATTTTTTAGCTTGGAGAGATGCTAGTGACAATAAATCAGGTAAAGGATGAGGGAGCAGGGAGCAAAGGGTGCTTGCTCTCAGGAGAAGCAGTGGCCCCACAGGAATTCCTTCACCCTCAGACAGCAGTACTTTTGTGGATTCTTCTACATCTCCAACGCTAAAGTTTCATTTGTAGCTTCTAATGACATTAATAAGACATACTTTGATTGGCTTGAATGGGACTGAGCATGGTGAAGCAGGGGAAAAAGAAAAAAACAAGGGCAGTCGACAAAAATCTTCTATCTCCAGTACTATTGTACATATGTCTACATCAAAGGCTTTTGAATCATGATGGTAGAGTAGCATCAGGCTACTTAAAATACATTACAATGATTGTGCAATGCAGACCAGGTCAGGTGTCAACCCTTATGATTCATTAGCAGTTGCAGGGTGAAATTCTGAGTTTGCACAAGTGGGACTGCCTATAGTACCAGTGGATATGGGCAGGCTAGCCTGGTCATTTGGCTTGCTGCTTTCAGATGTCAAATGGAAGCTCCTTACTTCAATGTAGCTACTGCAGAGGAGAAATTCTATTCCCACTACTGCTGTTAATGACGAAAATCAACTACATTATGAAGTATTTCAGAGAGCATGGGAAAATGACAGTTCCTTGTGTCTTTTTAATCTGTTTAACGTGTCTTGTGGCATCCTAGACCTGGAGACTGTTTAATACTGATTTCTAGTGTTCTGTGGCTGCAAGGAAATCATAGCTTTTCATGGTTCTTTGGATGGAATAAAAGGAGGTGTCCAGGAGTCCTCAGCAGTAGCCATGGTGACATCTCATTGTTTCAGTTCGTTTTAGCATTGAAGCACAACTCCTTGCTTTCTTAGAGAGCGTCTCTGGGCACATGGTACTTCGGCTACGTGAGCATTGCCTGTGCATGAGCAGGTGGAGGCTGACTGTGTCTACTGTCCGCTTCACTGCCAAAACAATTGCAAAAAACCACAATTACCTGCAAAACCTTTGTAACTCCAGCAAAACCAGCAGTAGTACTACTTGCAGAATCAGGTGCTGCTCAGTGGAGTGTATCTTGCATCCTTCCAAGTCAAAAGTTCAACTCTTTTTAGTAACTATCATTCTAGCTTCCTGGGGAGGTGGGAGAAGAAAGGACACTTGCTAATCTGTGCTCTGGGCTGTTATCTGCATGTCTCAGTGGCACAGTGACAGCTGCTCAGGTCAGAAATCCACTTGCATCAGTAAACATTTATCTGCAGCTGAGGCAGATCATCATCCCGGTCCCACAGTGTTAGGGTGATGAGAGAGCCCTGGGATGAGCAGACAAGCAGCTGGAACAGACCACTGGGGAAGGGAGCAGGTGCTTGAAGCTGTGGGAAGGAGACTGGTACCAGCAATGTGTGTAGGACACAGTGTCTAACTAGGGCTGAGAGCACTTAGTAACCTCCTCTTGGCAAGACGGGTGTTACCATAAATAGGGCCCATCTGTGCAAGGCTTCAGGCAACATTTATTTGAACTGCAATGGGATAAATATGTAATTTTCCTCTTGTGAATAATGGATAACAACCTTCAGTGCTCCACTGGAAGTACTGCTGTCAGTGACACTTGTGGGAGAAGGAGTTACGTGTTTGCTTGCCTGATAAGCAGTGTATTTGGTGTCTGTCTGGATTTTTTGAATAAAAAAGCTGCTTTTTGAACAAAAAGGAAGAGCTTTAACCTCTGAAGTGCTGGAGGTTCAGACAAATTCATGCCAACACACCAAAACAAGTTTTGCATCTGTACTGATTTCTGTGTCTCTTGCTGAGAGATGGGAATCTCCCAGAATGTGGGGAAAGGCCAACAAGCTGCTAACATTGCCTAGCAAGCACAAGTCTGCCAGTGCTGCACTGCAAGCATGAGCACAGGCAGCTGCTGCTTAGGCTGCTGGTCACCTCATTTGCATGAACGGCGCCGTGACTGCACATGCAAATGTATAGTGCGGGGATTTTCCTCTGCCTTTGGTTGTACAGGCACCAGGATAACAAGTATGGAAATCATTCAAAAACTTTCATGGAGAAAGATGAAGTCCTTTCACTTAGAAACACACTGACAAGAAAGAAACTGCAATAGCTTTAATCCAGGTCATAGCTGAGGTCACAAACAAAAAGAAGATGTGAAGGAGTGTTTCTAGGAGGGGTGACAGGAAAAAAAAAAAAAAAGAGAGAGATAATAGTGTTACTACCATGAAAGATTTTGCTCTCTACAGGAAATATTTTGCCGGTCTCACCCACGTACAGAAAAGCAGCTGCCTGAAACAGTGCAGCAAGGAGCAGTAGCATTCCAAAAAGCTTGAGAGTGTCTTAGTGAGAAAGTTCTCACTGGGTTGTGAGCTTGCATTGAATGAGCACCAGGTCACAGGACTGGATGAACTTAGAAGCTTTTTGTGTTTGCAGAGTACAGAAATGTTTTCCTTTTTGTTATATGCCTATATACATATATCTACATTATCTCCTTAGCACCAGAGCTCACTTTTAAGCAGTAGCAGACCAAAACTACAGCTTTCATTCACAACCACTCATCTTCATGGGGGACTTCAACCACCCTGTCTATTGGAAGAACAACACAGAAAGGCATCAACAGTCCAAAAGACTCCTGAAATACATTTCCTCCTCCAAGTGGTAGAGGAGCCAATGAGGAAGGGTTCCATGCTTGTTC
Source organism: Melanerpes aurifrons (assembly GCA_011125475.1). Lineage (NCBI taxonomy): Eukaryota > Metazoa > Chordata > Aves > Piciformes > Picidae > Melanerpes > Melanerpes aurifrons. The sequence goes on from WWNC01000003.1 coordinate 3,943,959, forward strand.
TCCCCAGCAAGGAGAGGCTGGTGGGCAATGTAAAGTGCAAGGGCAACCTTGGCTGCCATGACCATGAAATGATTGAATTCATGATTCTTAGAACAAGAAGGGTGCACAGCAAGCTCACTAGCCTGTACTTTAGGAGAGTAGACTTTGAACTCCTCGAGGACCTGTTTAGTAATGTACTGCGGAATAAGGCCTATGAGAGAAGATGGGCCCAAAAAAAGCTGGTTAGTATTCAAGGGTCATTTCCTCCAAGCCCAGGGAAATGCATCCCAAAAAGAGGAAGGTGGACAAGAATGCCTTAGAATGTCTGCATGGGTGAACATGTTGCTCCTGGACACCATTAGCTGCAAAATGAAAGAGGGTGGAAACAGAAACAGTTAACCTGAGGGGAATAGAAAGAACTTGTCCAAGTAGCTAAGGATCAGGATAGGAAAGCTAAGGCCCAGACAGAATTAAATCTGGCTAGGAGTAACAGGAAAAGCTTTTAGAAATACATCAACAAAAGGAAGAACAGGGAAAGTCTGGGCCCTCTCTAGATGGACACAAGGGATCTGGTCATACAGGATATGGAGAAGGCTGAGGTATTCAATAATGTTTTTTGCCTCCTTCTTTAATGGTAAGGGCTCTAATTGCACCATATAAGTGGCAGAAGGCAAGGACAGGGACTGGGAGAATGAAGATCTGCCCACTGTAAGAGAAGACCAGATGTGAGACAGTCTATGAACCTGAAGGTGCACAAGTCCATGGGACCTGACAAGATCTTGAGGCAAGTAGCAGATGAAGTTGCAAAGCCACTTTGGGTCATAACAGAAAAGTCATGGTGGTCTCATGAAGTTCCTGCCGAATGGAAAAGGGGAAAAGTAACCCCCATCTCTAAAAGAGAAGAAAGGAAGACCAAAAACTACAGGCCTGTCAGTCTCACCTCAGTGCCTGGCAAGATGATGGAGCAGATCTTCCTGGAGACTCCAGAAGCACATGGAAAACAAGGAGGTAGTGGCAACCAGGATGCCTACACCAAGGGCAAATTCTGCCTCGCAATTTTGGTAGCTTTTTATGATAGGGGCACAGTATCTGTGGATAAGGGAAGAGCAACTGATGTCACTTTCCTGGACTTGTGCAAAGCATTCAACACTGTTCTGCATGACATCCTGGCCTCTATATTGGAAGGACACAGATTTGCTGGATGGACCACTCAGTGGATAAGGAATGAGTTAGATGGCTCAATGTCCAGATGGAAACATGTGAGGAGTGGAATCCCTCAAGGATCCATACTAGGACTGGTGCTGTTTAACACTTTTGTCAGTGACATGGACAGTGGAATTGTGTGCACCCTTTGCAGATAACATCAAGCTGTGTGATGCTGTCATGATGCTGGATGGAAGTGATGCCATTTAGAGGGGCCCTGATGGGCTTCAGAGGTAGGCCTATGCCAACTACATGAAGTTCAACAAGGCCAAGTGTAAGGTCCTGCACCTGGGTCAGGGCAATCCCAAGAACAAATATAGGCTGGGTGAGGAGTAGAGAGAGAGCAGCCCTTCAGGGAAGAACTTGGGGGTGCTAGTTGATGAAGCACTTAACATAAGTGAGCAGTGTGCACTGTCAGCTCAAAAAGCCAACTGTATCCTGGGCTGCATCAGAAAGATGTAGAGACAACAGGTCAAGGGAGGCAATTCTGCCCCTCTACTCTTGTTATGGTGAGTCCTCACCTAGAATAGTGTGTCCAGCTGTGGACCCCTGAACACAAGAAACACATCAAAATGCTGGAGACGGTCCAGAGGAGAACCACAAGTATGATCAGAGGGATAGAACACCTCTCCTATGAGGACAAGCTGAGGAAGTTGGGTCTGTTCAGCCTGGAGAAAAGAAAGCTCTGGGGAGATCTCATAGCAGCCTACAGGTGTCAGAATGCATGCATGGACTCCCTTGGTGGTGAAGCAGGAATTCTTTATTGGCACAGAACAAGCAGTTTAGATAGGAGAAATTGAGCAGGTTAAGCAACTCCATGACATTTTTGAACCCCTGTTGCTGAGTTTTCTTCTTTGATATGCAGCTGTCCATTGTTTGCATTGAGGAGCAAGCTCACTTGTGTACAGCACCAGGACCAGCAGCCTCGGAGGGCACTTTACTTTCCTTGCATCCCCTCACCTTCCCTGTTGCCCTTGGAAAACAAGTATGGGGCACTGGAAGTTGAGGGTGAGGTGATTCTGATGTCAGAGGACACACTATCTGAGGTGTTGCCTAAGGCAAAACAACCTAAAGTTAAACAGCCTTCCGCCAGCCATCAGGACTTGTTCCCTCAAAAAAAAGAGGGTAATTGTTATTGGTGATTCCCTCCTGAGGGGAACAGAGGGCCCCAGATGTCGGCTGGATCCTTCTCACAGGGAATTTTACTGCCTCCCTAGAGCCCAGGTCAGGGATGTTACCAGAAGGCTGCCTGGTCTGGTGCAGCCCTCTCATTCCTATCCCTTAATAGTTACGCAGTATGATGATGCTGTGACCAGGACTCCTAGGGCTATCAAAAATGACTTCAAGGCCCTGGGAGAACTGGTTGAGGGGTCAGGTGCACAAATAATTTTCTCATCAATACCCTTAGTTGCAGGAAGGAATACCAGAAGGAACAGGTCAGCAGCTGCAGTCAACAAGTGGCTTAGAGGCTGGTGCCGTCGAAAGAATTTCGGATTTTCCAATCTTGGAGAACTTTCTACTGCACCAGGTCAGCTGCCAACAGAGTACATCTGTCCCAGAGGAGGGGAAAGTTCACAGTGTATGAGAATGGCCTGTCCCATAAAGGTAAAAAGATTCTAGGAAGGGAGTTGGCAGGTCTCATTGACAGGGCTTTAAACTAGATTTGAAGGGGGAAGGGGCTGAAACCAGTCCCCCCAGACAGGAGTCTAGGAGCAGTAAGCTGGAGTCAGGAGTGAAACCAGCAGCCCAGCTGAGGTGTATGTACACTAATGCACCAAGTATGGGCAACAAACAAGAGGAGCTGGAAGCCTTGTTGCAGCAGGAAAGTTACTATGTAGTTGCCATCACAGAGACATGGTGGGATGGATGACTCACATGACTGGAGCGCTGCAATTGATGGCTACAGGCTCTTCAGGAGAGACAGGCAAGGAAGGGGTGGAGGGGTGCCCCTGTACTCTGCTTTGGTTAGGCCGCACCTTGAGTACTGTGTCCAGTTCTGGGCCCCTCAGTTTAAGAAGGACATCGAAACACTTGAGCGTGTCCAGAGAAGGGCAACAAGGCTGGGGAGAGGCCTTGAACACAAGCCCTATAAGGAGAGGCTGAGGGAGCTGGGATTGTTTAGCCTGGAGAAGAGGAGGCTCAGGGGTGACCTCATTGCCCTCTACAACTACCTGAAGGGTGGTTGTAGCCAGGAGGGGGTTGGCCTCTTCTCCCAGGCAGCCAGCACCAGAACAAGGGAACACAGTCTCAAGCTGCGCCAGGGGAGGTTCAGACTCGAGGTGAGGAGGAAGTTCTTCACCGAGCGAGTCATTCGGCATTGGAACGGGTTGCCCAGGGAGGTGGTTGAGTCGTCGACCCTGGAGGCGTTCAAGGGGAGATTGGACGTGGCACTTGGTGCCGTGGTCTAGTCATGGGGTCTGTGTTGATAGGTTGGACTCGATGATCCCCGAGGTCCTTTCCAACCTAAGTGATACTGTGATACTATGATACATCAGGGAGGCTATAGATACCATTGAGCTGGAGATCAGGGATGATCAGGTTGAGTGCTTGCGGGTGAAAGTTAGAAACAAAGGGGTCCAGGAGAGCTGGACGTACTTCAAGGAGGAACTCTTGAAGGCACAGGAACAGGCTGTGCCAATGTGCTGGAAGATGAGCTGCTGGGGCAGACAGCCAGCCTGGATGGGCAATGAACTTCTAAAAGAACTAAGGGAAAAAAAGAGGGTGCATCATCTTTGGAAGAAAGGTGAGGCAACCCATGGAATGTTTAAGGATGTTGCTAGGTCATGTAGGGAAAAAAAAATTAGAGAGGCAAAAGCCCATTTAGAGCTTAGACTGGCCTCTGCTGTGAAGGACAACAAAAAGTCCTTCTATAAATATATTAATAGCAAGAGGAGGGGCAAGGACACTCCTTGGTGGATACAGATGGAAACATGGTAGCAAAACATGAGGAAAAGGCAGAGGTATTTAACACTTACTTTGCCTCAAATTTTAATAGCAGGACAGACTGTCTTCCAGACCACTGGGCTCCTGAGCTGGCAGATAGAGGCAGGGAGCAGCATAGTTTCCCTGTGATTCAGGAGGAGGTAGTTAGAGATCTCCTTAGCCGCTTGGATCCCCACAAGTCCATGGGACCCGATGGGATCCATCCTAGGGTGCTGAGAGAGCTGGCAGATGAGCTGGCCAAGCCACTCTCCATCATTTTTCAACAGTCCTGGCTCACTGGAGAGGTCCCAGAGGACTGGAAGCTGGCCAATGTGATGCCCATCCACAAGAAGGGCCGGTTGGATGAGCCAGGGAATTCCAGGCCTGTCAGCCTGACCTCAGTGCCAGGCAAGATTATGGAACAGGTCATCTTGGGTGCAATCACACAGCACTTACAGGATGGCCAAGGGATCAGGCCCAGACAGCATGGATTTAGGAAGGGCAGGTCCTGCCTGACCAACCTGATCTCCTTCTATGATCAGGTGACCCACCTGGTGGATGTGGGGCAGGCTGTGGATGTAGTCTACCTGGACTTCAGCAAGGCCTTTGGCACCGTCCCCCACAGCAAAATCCTGGCCAAGCTGTCAGCCCAAGGCTAGGATAGCAGCAATCTGTGTTGGATTAGGAACCAGCTGGAGGGCCAAGACCAGAGAGTGGTGATGAATGGTGCCACATCCAGCTGGCGGCCAGTCACTAGTGGTATGCCCCAAGGATCAGTGCTGGGCCCCATGCTCTTTAATATCATTACTGGTGATCTGGATGAGGGCATTGAGTCCATCATCAGTAAATTTGCAGACGACACCAAGCTGGGGACAGGAGTTGATCTGTTAGAGGGTAGGAGAGCTCTGCAGAGGGACCTTGCCAGGCTGGACAGATGGGCAGAGTCCAACGGCATGAGATTTAACACATCCAAGTGCTGGGTTCTGTGCATTGGCCATAACAACCCCATGCAGAGCTACAGGCTGGGGTCAGAGTGGCTGGAGAGCAACCAGACAGAAAGGGACTTGGGGGTACCGGTTGACAGTAGGCTGAACATGAGCCTGCAGTGTGTCCAGGTGGCTAGGAAGGCCAATGGCATCCTGGTCTGCATCAGGAACAGTGTGGCCAGCAGGAGCAGGGAGGTCATTCTGCCCCTGTACACTGCACTGATTAGGCCACACCTCGAGTACTGTGTCCAGTTCTGGGCCCCTCAGTTTAGGAAAGATGTTGAGTTGCTGGAACGTGTCCAGAGAAGGGCAACAAAGCTGGGGAGGGGTTTCGAGCACAAGCCATATGAGGAGAGGCTGAGGGAGCTGGGATTGCTTAGCCTGGAGAAGGGGAGGCTCAGGGGAGACCTTCTTGCTGTCTACAACTACCTGAAGGGAGGTTGTAGACAGGTGGAGATTGGTCTCTTCTCCCAGGCAATCAGCACCAGAACAAGAGGACAGAGTCTCAAGCTGCACCAGGGGAGGTTTAGACTGGATGTTAGGAAGAAATTCTTTGTAGAAAGATTGGTCATTAGAATGGGCTCTCCAAGGACATGGTGGAGTTGCCATCACTGGTGGTGTTCAGGAAGAGACTGGATGGGGTGCTTGGTCGCATGGTTTAGTTGATTAGGTGGTGTTGGATGATGGGTTGGACGTGTTGATCTTGAAGGTCTTCTCCAACCTGGTCTATCCCATCCCATCCCATCCCATCCCATCCTATCCTATCCTATCCTATCCTATCCTATCCTATCCTATCCTATCCTATCCTATCCTTCCTCCCATCCCTCAAGCTTCAATTGTTAATTCATGTTTCCACCCTCTTGAGTCAAAGATGTGTACAGGAGCCTCAAACTTCAGGGTACCTGAAGATCTGGTAGCCTGGGCTGCTTGGTGTCTGCAGATCTGGGGCACATTTCTGTCTGAGTGGCAAGGCAGAGACATGGCCATCCTCCTTGGAGAAGGGGAATAAATAATTGTGAAATGACATACAAGATGAACTTGAAGTGGATCAAGAGTGAAATCAAAGGAGAAACAGCAGGAGTGATTAATGTAGAATTCAAGGGGGTCCAGATAGGCTTGTGGGAAATGTGAGGATGTGCTATGTGCGAAGGATAGTTGTGCAGAAGCTGGTTGCTACTGAGCTAGACAGTGGCAAAACCTGAGGTGGGAAGAAGACAGAGGCCGCTGTATCATGAAGAAGTACTTGGCTGGACCATGAGGAGGAAGGAAAGGCCCCAGTGTGCCACTGGCCTCGCTGCTCCAAATGTTAGAAATGGTTTCTTGCTCAGGTGATGCTGATGAGACAGATAAATGAAAAGGCTTGGCAAACTTTTGGCTCCTTACGCCACAAGTAGTCTGGACCCTCTGCCACAGCCCTTGTTTAGTGTCCTTCATCTGGTCCAGGAATACGCTTTGCTCTCTGCAAAGCATCTGGTAGGTTAACCTCCTTCTCCCACAGGCATAAGCAGATATGGAGGGAATTCAGGCAAAGGCAGAGAAAGATTCTGTCTACACTAAATTTAGGCTTTGGACTAGGCTCAGCACATTCATGCCTGGAGTACAACAAGGAATAGTATCCATTAGCATGCCACTCACAGCTCTAGAGGAGGATTTCTTTTTTTCTCCTATTGATGTTAAGTGTAAATAAACAGAAAGTGAGGTTAGTTGTGGGGGAAGTGAAACATGCCGTGTGGGAGAGTAGGGGGCACAGCAGCTGGCAGCTTGCTCCATCTCAATTAGTATTAGCAGCCTGGCTCATCTACAGAGGAGTAGCGGGGAGGGAGGGAGGAGGGGGAGAGAAGGAGGAGATGGGGCCCGAAACAGGCAGACTCGGGGTGCAGCTGACAAACAGTTGCTAACCAGAAGCAAGTAGAAAAGTGGTAGTGCCTACTGCAGCCTAGACAAAGGGTGTCTCATAAGCAGTAAATCTGCAGCTGTAGTAGCTACAGGCTATTCCAGCAAGGAGGGTTTTAAAACTATGGTGGTGTAGAGAAGATCCTGAGAGTGAGAGGTGATGTCGGTAGAGAGAAGCTAAGAAAGCAATCAGGATGCAGGAGTGATTGTGAAACTTTGGAGGTCCAGTTCTGGTATCAAAGAACTGAAGTATGTGGTCATGGAAGGGATGCTTCGTTGAGGTGAAGACCTTATTGCCAAGTCCTTGGATAGGCTCTGAGTGTTTTCACTAGAAATAAAGGAAGTATCTGGTGTATGCAGGTAAGAGGCTTTCCTACACTTAAAATGAGTTTACTTCACAGATTTTGAGTACGTCCTCATTAGATATACAGTGCGTCTGTGATGTGAGTTTTATCACTGTAAGACTGGACAGGTGCATGATAAAACTGGCAGTGTTTATCAGCCCCTGTGATAAAGCAGTGAGACAACACTGTTGCTGCCATAACAAGCTGCAAAATAGCCGTGGTGTTGCTAGGGTCTCCCCATTTTCACAGAACTTGCCTTGCAGTAAGGTGCATGGAGCTGATGGCTCCAGTTCATTAAATCCAGCAGTGACAGGGAATCTAAGCAGAAATGGATGCTGATACATCCCACAACCAATACACTATGATCCTTTACTCCTGTGCTATTGCCTTGTGCTCTGTGTATGAATAGCTACATTGTTCTACCAATCTGAAGAACGGGGCACAGGATTGTGTTCACTGCTGAGACAAGAGCAGAATAAGGTCAAAACCCCCATGAAAGACATTCCAGAATATAAGAGAAAACTGCACTGCAGTATGAGGCTCCTTGTTGTGTGCCAAGGTGACTATGCATGTTTCTCTACTGACCTATAAACAGAGATCAGCTCTAGTAAAGTCAGAAATTTCTAACCTCCTTAGAGAGGAGGCACATCTGAGTGCCTGTGTAAGTGCTAACTCACTAGGATGAAACTCTTACAGTGTTTTTAAAACAGTCTAAAGTTGGGCTTCCAACTCCATGTATAGTAGGCCTGAATTTTTTACATGGGTTGGAGAAGAAAATAAAAAGCAATCAATACGGGTTAATCCTCTTAGTGTCTGAAGTTCAGAGTAGCCAAGGCACTCTTTCCTGTGAGAAATCCCTCCTGAACCAACTTGTGTTTGAAATTCTTCTCTCTTCTTTTGTTCATTGCATGCTCTACTCCTTTCATCCCATGCAATCTACTTATGCCTTTGTTTCTTTGTGTTTTCTTCATCCCACTCCCTGTCTGGCTGAGGGCAGGAGGAAAATACATACACCATGAGGATTCTAAACCACATGTGCTTTACTTCAGGATACAGGCAAAATGAGAAAAGTTTCATTTCTGTATAGCAGCACATACTGTCACACTTGCAGCAGGATTAATAAGGGTGAGCACAGCAGTTCACTGACAGAGGAATGCATACCACTAAGATAGTCTTTTTGAGTTCCAGTACTAAGCTGATGCCTTAGTGAGCTTCCTAGCTTCCATTTCCTCTTTAGCCTTTTCTCTCATCTCTCTTTCCCTCTCAATGAGAAGCACGTGCTGTTGCTCCCATTCCTTTAGCTTCTGGTCATATTTTGCAATGTCTTCCACTTCACACGCTGGCAGCTTTTCCTTGACAAGCTGGGTGGTCAGGGTTAACAGGCTTTCAGATTCAACCTTGCCAAGTGAATGAAGCTTAGAGCACAGCTCCTGTCATAAAAAGAGATTTGGTGGGAGTGAGAAGAAGAGAGCCTGTCAGTCACAAAATAATCAGCGACAGAATACTGCCCTATAAGAACCAATACATAACTGTTTACATATGTTAGCTAGGTTACACAGGCCAGGTAACTATTTTATCCCAGCAAAGTGTTTTGACTGTGGTAGCTAGTACCACTTCTTGAAATGCCTTTTTTAGGCAATAAAATTAAAACAATCAAGTTTCACTTTCATTAACCATTGAAATTATCTTTATTTTTTGAAGTTCAGTTATCTGGCATCAACAGAGGTCAGCTGACCAGTCAACTACAGTAAACATAATCTAAGCACAAGGGGTTTATATCTTACCTCAAAAATGATGAACAATTTACTTCACATTGCCTGCATTAGCATCCCTCTCAAGTGATGCACATCACTTCAGAATACCCTCCTTCACCCTTCAGTCTCTGTCTTAAAGCTCTGCCTTGATCTTGTCTCCTCTGAGGCCTCTCCACTTCTCTCTGCCTCCCAGCTGTGACCTAAGGCTTAACGATGCTTACACAGGCTACACAGCAGTGCTAAAGTGATGGGTATTTTTTCAGAGATATTCTACACAAACTAAGAGCAGGGCTTCAATAAGAAATTGTGCAGTATTTCTTCCTTGAACTTTATATACTTTCTGGATTTCAGGCAGCAAGAAAATGTTCATTAATTCACTTAAGATGATGAATCATCCAGTGAGATACAGTTTCTGGCATCTTTAGCCTCATGGCTTGCTAACATCCTGATTAATTGTTTTGTAAAAGTGCAGATACACAACAATGGAGTTTCCTGAGGGAGAAAAATGAGATGGCACTGGCCAATTCTTTATCCCTTGCTCACTCATTAAGTAGTAAGTTTCTTGACTGTTCTTTTAAATAAAATGTTTTACTGAGCCCAGCACTTGCAGACATTTTTAAGTAAGCATGTCCTAAGGAAAAATATTTTCACTGTGAGGGTAACAGAACACTGGAACAGGCTGACCAGCGAGGTTGTGGAGCCTCCCTCTCTAGAGACTTTCAAAACCTGCCTGGATGCATTCCTGTGTGATATACTCTAGGTGTTCCTGCTCTGGCAGGGGAGTTGGACTTTGGATGATCTTTCGAGGTCCCTTCCAACCCCTAACATTCTGTGATTCTGTGACCCCTGAATACAACCTGTTGTTTTGCACTGCAGGATGGTTGAAAGAAGATGCGGGGATCATTCACCCCCAAAAGAAAATGGCAGTTCTGAGGCCATGAAGATATTCAGACTTCCATTCTTAGTTATCACTGGAAGCCATGCTGCTGGGCTCAAGCGTTCTTCTTATGCAAGCCTGTGGTGGCAATAATCTACAAAGGTATCCCTACCCCTCAGTTTCTGTCTTGAAGCTCTGCCTTGTTCTTGTCCCCTCTGAAGCCTCTCCACTTCTCCCTGACTCAGCAAAGAACTGCAGTCTTTGTTGTGTTTTGCCTAACCCTTGAAGTCTGAACTGGTCCAACAGCAGATTAAAAACCCTTTAAAATGCTAAGCACACAGGTCTGAGGGGCCTGGGTATCTGGCTATGTCTGGTTTTTGGTTTTATGATAAAGAAAGAAAACAAAATTTTGAAGGAAACAAGGCTTTGAAGCTTATGAACTAAACCAAATTCTGCAGTATTTAGGTGTACTTGTCTCTGTTTTCTTTGAGATGTCACTTAAGTATAAAATGCATCAGTAAGGTAGAGGGTCCAGGGAAGGAATATGACAACTATGCTACGCAGATTAGATAAGCAGTTCAAACATAACTGGCTTAGATCCTGCAAACTCTCCCTGCTAACCACTACTGTGAATGTGCTGAAAAGGGGCTTTATGCACTAAGCAATATGAAATTGAACTAGAGAAACACAAAAAAAATCAAAATGAAAGAAACCTAAGAAACTGCTGGTACAATTGAGCTATTGGAATCTATTCTGATCTGCTGTGAAACATCAGTGAAACTAATTTAGGAAAGCAACATGTCCTGTAGGTACCAAAAGGGCATGTTTTTAAGTGTCTCAATCATTGACTTTTGTAAGTATTCTCCAAGGCTCTGCATACAGGTAGAGAAGCAGCACTATTTTTAGAGAGGATGTTCCCAGTATTTATGTGATGAAATGCCTGTCCACTGATCATTGACACGGACAGAAGGAATTGCCTGAGGAACACTGTACTGAGTAGAGAGCCTCAGCATACAAGATCCAAAACCAGGTAATTACAACACAAATGGAAGCGTCAGACAAAGAATCTAAGTTACAGCTCTAAAGGCTGTATCTGGAAAGAGCCAAATGCCCTGAGGTTCTGTTTGTTCTAGTGGAAGTGAAGGACAAGCCGCTTCTCACACATCTTATCAGTTAGGCTGTTGTCATTTCTTTCAGGTACTTCCACAAATGGCTGTTCAGAAGGCTGTATGAGACTTGGAGTCCAAGTATGCATACAAAGCCATTCAGAACAAGCTACAGTCTAAGCAGGAGCTGTGCATCTAGAGCAAATTTTCCCTGCATACCCAGATGTATGATAAATGGGTATGCAGAAGACAAGTAATTGGTTTTGAGCTCAAGGACAAAGACTGGGACTTCCTGGCTAATGCAGGGCTGGACAAAATGCCATTGAAGTATTTTCAGCAGCTGAAGTGCAAATCACCAGGTTGCTTCAGAGCAGCCACTTTCTCTCAGACTTGGATGGACTTCTAGTGAACTTTTCTGCCCTGTGAACTATGCCCATGGGTGTCCAGGAGTTCAGCTGGGAAGACTGGCTGGTGCTGGCCTAATGAGTTTCAGAGAAGGGTCTGAGAGCTTTTAGCTGAAATGGCATTTTGACTTTCCAACTCCTTTTCTCATCCAGAAAATCAGAAATTGTGGCTTATTGACATATAAATTACTAATGGATGTTTGGACTTCACACTTCTTTCTTATATTCATACTATTCTGATGAGAGCTTAGAGCTAAGCATTGGGCTGCAAGCCTGTCACTTCAAAGTCAAGGCATTCACTGCCACAACAGGGAATGTCTAAACTGGGGATAATGACAGAACTTGTAAAAAGTTGAGGTGAGAAGAAAACTACCCTCTTGGCACCAGTTTGTCCCCAGTTTGACACTTAGGCCTTGTTTTAAGCACTCTGCATTATTTTCTTCAGGGCTAAACAATGGATAGACATTGAAAGACTCATAAAAAATGTCTCACTCTCTCCTTCAAAGGGCATTTCTGTTTACCTAACTCACTGTAATTCATTGAGACACACGATGAGCACCCACTGATTCCCAAACATTTTAGTTATAAAATTCTAAGTGCCTACAAACTAATTTTAGTATCCCAAGATTAGTGATGAATAACGTCCCTAAATAAATAGAATTAAAGAAGGGGAAAGTGTGTGCATGTGAAGTCAAACCATAGGATACAAGACTTGTAACTTTTGAAATTTCTTTATGGGAACAGACTCTGTTCACAGTCATGACAGCAACATAGAAACTAAAGGGCTATGGAAAGAGTGTTGCTCCTGAAACTACAAATCACTCTTTTTTTGTATTTTTACCATGGCACAAATCAAAGATGATAAAAAAAAATGAATTCATTATGCACCTATGATACGATCAGATGATGATCAGATAAACACACTAGTGTGTGTGTGTGTGTGTGTGTGTATATATATATATATATATATATATGTATGTGCCCTCATGAACAACTCTTTGTGTTGCATATCAATTATCAGGATGATAAAATGGACATCATACTTAATTCCCCAGACTGAAAATGTAGGATGCAACATGAGGGCATTGAGTCTATCATCAGTAAATTTGCAGATGACACCAAGCTGGGGACAGGAGTTGATCTGCTAGAGGGTAGAGAGGCTTTGCAGAGAGACCTCGACAGGCTGGACACATGGGCAGAGTCCAACGGCATGAGATTTAATGCATCCAAGTGCCGGGTTCTGCACATTGGCCACAACAACCCCAGGCAGTGCTACAGGCTGGGGTCAGAGTGGCTGGAGAGCAGCCAGGCAGAGAGGGACCTGGGAGTGCTGGTTGATGGTAGGCTGAACATGAGCCTGCAGTGTGCCCAGGCAGCCAAGAGGGCCAATGGCATCCTGGCCTGCATTAAGAACAGTGTGGCCAGCAGGAGCAGGGAGGTCATTCTGCCCCTGTACACTGCACTGGTTAGGCCACACCTCAGTACTGTGTCCAGTTCTGGGCTCCTCAGTTTAGGAAGGATGTTGACTTGCTGGAACGAGTCCAGAGAAGGGCAACGAAGTTAGTGAGGGCTTGGAACACAAGCCCTATGAGGAGAGACTGAGGGAGCTGAGGCTGCTTAGCCTGGAGGAGGAGACTCAGGGGTGACCTCATTACTCTCTACAACTACCTGAAGGGGGTTGTAAACAGGCAGAGGTTGGTCTCTTCTCCCAGGCAGCCAGCACCAGAACAAGAGGACACAGTCTCAGGCTGCGCCAGGAAGTTCAGGCTGGAGGTCAGGAGGAAGTTTTACACGGAGAGAGTGATTGCCCATTGGAATGGGCTGCCTGGGAGGTGGTGGAGTCGCCGTCACTGGAGGTGTTCAGGAGGAGACTTGACAGGGTGCTTGGTTACATGGGTTAGTTGATTAGGTGGTGTTGGGTGATAGGTTGGACGTGATGATCTTGAAGGTCTCTTCCAACCTGGTTTATTGTATTGTATTGTATTGTATTGTATTGTATTCCTACTTACTCATAGCATACACAAATGGAAAATAACTTCAGGATGCTCTCAGGCCTATTGCAATTTATTTTAATAATCAAGAGCCCACAGAAGTTCGGATAATGGATCTCTAATGACATACCACTTGAAGGAACAGGATTGGGTTTATCATTTTGATGTATGAAAAGTGAAGATAAAATCCCAGCAGACAGACACAAGACAAGTGGCCTTAAGCATTTATGTCTTTGTAGGCTGCCACTTCCTGTTTGAAGAAGTGGAAATGCAAGGTGACATCAGTTTCAAAAATGCCAGGTAGGATTCCTGATGCACTAAAGGGGTCTAGCAGCCATAACAAGCCAGTACATATTACTTTCTAGTCTCCAGTACAGAGATCTACATCTTAGAATATTTATATAAATGAAAGTCTCTTACCTTGAATCGGCTACAGTACTCAGGTACTTTAGATTGCTCTGTTTCTTCTGACTCTGCACACAGTGCCTTCTGCTCTAATTCCTTGATTTCAGCTGATTCTGGACTGGGTTTTGCTTCAAAGGCAGACTGCAAAATGGTCTCCAGAGCATCAATCTGAACAATTACATTTGTCATTATTAGCATAATTATTAGCAGTTTGGGACAACAATCTGAGTAACACTGCTGTCATGTTTACGAAGAACTTAATGACTTAACATGTATCTTGAGATGACTTCTGTGTATGATAAAAAAGAAGATCAAATTCTAAAAGGAAATGGAACTCAGAAGAATTTTGTACTGTACTTGGGACCTTCCAATTTGGACATTAAATGCCTGCAACAAAACAACTTCACAATCTTCTGTTAAAACTCTCCATGACTCAGATGCTGACTAGTACTTGCAGATCTGTCAGGCGTTAGGGTAATGTCATCTCTTAGCCAGACATCCAACCGTATCTGTGAAGGCTAAACGGTAGTCACAGTGATAAAAACACTAGGATGATACGCAATCACAGACACATCTAAATGCAGTGTTACTACAGAATGCTCAAACAATATAAATTCCAGTTGATCATCTCAATACATCTTCAGTGAAAAGAAACAGGGAAATCACCTGTTCAGCAACAAGAATCATACATTCATAGAACTGTTTTGGTTGAAAAATACTTCAAAGATCAAGTATAACCATTGGCCTAACACCAGCATGGCCATCTACCACGTCCAAAAGTACCATGACCACACATTTCTTGAATATTTCATGTGCTGGTCACTCCACCACCTCCCTGGGTAACCTGCTGCAATGCCTGACCATTCCTTCTGTAAAGAAGTTTCTCCTAATATGCAATCTGTCACTCACTCCTATAACTAGTTTGATAATTTAACAAGAAAAATGGAAATGTAGCCACCATATTATACAATGGTATAGGAATACTTTTAATCTGTGATACCTCTGTTCTTTTTGTGCTTTTGTCTTTTGAGGTAGTAAGTAAACTACCCTCTCCTAACTGCAGTTCTATAATGAGATTGCATTATCTTCATTTTCTTCAGCCAGCATGGATTTAGGAAGGGCAGGTCCTGCCTCAAAAACCTGATCTCCTTCTATGATCAGGTGACCCACCTGGTGGATGTGGGGCAGGCTGTGGATGTAGTCTACCTGGACTTCAGCAAGGCCTTTGATACCGTCCCCCACAGCAAAATCCTGGCCAAGCTGTCAGCTTGTGGCTTGGACAGCAGCACTCTGTGCTGGGTTAGGAAGTGGCTGGAGGGACAAGCCCAGAGAATGGTGGTGAATGGTGCCACATCCAGCTGGCAGCCAGTCACTAGTAGTGTGCCCCAGGGATCAGTGTTGGGCCCATCCTATTCAATATCTTCATTGATGATGTGGATGAGGGGATAGAGTCCATCATCAGTAAATTTGCAGACGACACAGAACTGCAGAACTCTGCAGAGACCTCGACAGGTTAGACAGATGGGTAGAGTCCAAAAGCATGAGATTGAACACATCTAAGTTCTGGGTTCTACACGTTGGCCACAACAACCCCATGCAGTGCTACAGGCTGGGGTCAGAGTGGCTGGAGAGCAGCCAGGCAGAAAGGGACACGGGGTAGTGGTTCACAGTAGGCTGAACATGAGCCTGAAGTGTGTCCAGGTGGCCAGGAAGGCCAATGGCATCCTGGTCTGTATCAGGAACAGTGTATCACAGTATCACAGTATAACTTAGGTTGGAAAGGACCTCGAGGATCATCGAGTCCAACCTATCAACACAGACCCCATGCCTAGACCATGGCACCAAGTGCCACGTCCAATCTCCTCTTGAACGCCTCCAGGGTCGATGACTCAACCACCTCCCTGGGCAGCCCGTTCCAATGATGAATGACTCGCTCGGTGAAGAACTTCCTCCTCACCTTGAGTCTAAACCTCCCCTGGCGCAGCTTGAGACTGTGTTCCCTTGTTCTGGTGCTGGTTGCCTGGGAGAAGAGACCAACCCCTTCCCGGCTACAACCACCTTTCAGGTAGTTGTAGACAGCAAGAAGGTCTCCCTGAGCCTCCTCTTCTCCAGGCTAAACAATCCCAGCTCCCTCAGCCTCTCCTCATAGGGCTTGTGTTCAAGGCCTCTCACCAGCCTTGTTGCCCTTCTCTGGACACGCTCAAGTGTTTCGATGTCCTTCTTAAATTGAGGGGCCCAGAACTGGACACAGGACTCAAGGTGTGGCCTAACCAATGCAGAGTACAGGGGCACAATGACCTCCCTGCTCCTGCTGGCCACACTATTCCTAATGCAGGCCAGGATGCCATTGGCCCTCCTGGCCACCTGGGCACACTGCTGGCTCATATTCAGGTGGCTGTCGATCAGCACCCCCAGGTCCCTCTCTGCTGTGGCCAGCAGGAGCAGGGAGGTCATTCTGCCCCTGTACTCAGCACTGGTTAGGCCACACCTTGAGTCCTGTGTCCAGTTCTGGGCCCCTCAGTTTAGGAGAGATGTTGAGTTGCTGGAACATATTGAGAGAAGGGCAACAAAGCTGGGGAGGGGTTTCGAGCACAAGCCCTATGAGGAGAGGCTGAGGGAGCTGGGATTGCTTAGCCTGGAGAAGGGGAGGCTCAGGGAGACCTTCTTGCTGTCTACAACTACCTGAAGGGAGGTTGTAGACAGGCGGAGGTTGGTCTCTTCTCCCAGGCAACCAGCACTAGAACAAGAGGACACAGTCTCAAGCTGCACCAGGGGAGGTTTAGTCTGAATGTCAGGAAGAAGTTCTTCATAGAAAGAATGATTTGCCATTGGAATGGGCTGCCCAGAGAGGTTGTGGAGTCACCATCACTGGAGATGTTTAGGAAGAAACTTGATGGGGTGCTTGGTGCCATGGTTTAGTTGATTAGATAGTGTTGGATGATAGGTTGGACTTGATGATCTCAAAGGTCTCCAACCTGGTTAATTCTATTCTATTCTATTCTATTCTATTCTATTCTATTCTATTCTATTCTATTCTATTCTATTCTATTCTATTCTATTCTATTCTATTCTATTCTACTCTACTCTACTCTACTCTACTCTACTCTACTCTATTCATTTTAGTTTTGATACAAAAGATGAATGCTCCATGAATGCTGCTGCTGTTTTTTGGAATAACATAATCTCCATAATGGGAATTATTGGATGCACTTTGTCTGCATTTTAAAATTCAGCTTTTACAAATGCAAAGAGCTGTTATCACAGTATCACAGTACATTAGAAGTTAGAAGGGACCTCAAGATATCATCAGGTCCAAACCCACTGCCAAAGCAGGATCACTTAGGGTAGCCTGCACAGGAATGCATCCAGATGGGTTTTGAATGTCTCCAGAGAAGGAGACTCCACAACCTCCCCAGGCAGCCTGTTCCAGTGCTCCATCACCCTCACTGTAAAGAAGCTTCTCCTCATGTTCAGGTGAAATCTTCAATGTTCAAGCTTGCACCTGTTGTTCCTTGTCGTGTTACTGCACACCACCAAAAAGAGCTTGGCCCTCCTCACTTGACAGCCACCCCTCAGATACAGACATTGATCAGATCCCCTCTCAGTCTTCTCCAGACTAAATGGCCCCAGGTCTCTCAGTCTCTCTTCATAGGGTAGATGCTCAAGTCCCCTAATGTTCCTTGTGGCTCTCTGTTGGAACCTCTACAGCAGGTTCCTCTCTTGAACTGGGAAGCCCAAAACTAGACACAGTAGTCCAGGTGTGCTCTCACCAGGGCCCAGCAGAGCGGGAGAACCTCCCTAGACCTGCTGGACACACTTTTCTTGATGCACCCCAGGACACCGCTGGCTCTGTTGGCCACACAGGCACATTTTTGTTCCATGGAGAACTTGCTGTCCACAAGGACAGCCTTCCATGAATCCCAATTCTGCACATTTAGCAGCAGAAAGAAATCACTCTGTGTAACCTCTTTAATCCCTGTTGCTTCATCCAATAAAAAGAGATCTTGCTACTTATGGTTTCATTTTCCTAGCATAAATAGACAATTAAAAAGGAATGAAAAGTAAGCTCATTTAAAGTAACATTCTTGACATTGAAGTGTAATCTTTAAACTAGCAGAACTGGAACAGGATGAAATAAGCAATCAAATAATAATATGTGCTTGGAAATAAATACACTAATGTAGAGACTTTCTCAGACAACTGAAAAAAAGCAAAAAGTTGTCTTGCTTGTACAGAACTAAACAATATAGCACAATACTGAAACAGTATTTCTAGTATGTTGTTAAGAAAGCAAGGGCAGAGGAAAAAAGAGATACCACTCTAGTGTGAAATGAATGGAAGTTTAATCCTGAGAGTTAAGTGACTGATAATAATTGGGCAAATAACTTGAAAACATTTACTCCAAAAACATACAGTTAAGAAAATTAATTTGAAAACTTCTCTTTTAGATAATGGTATTCAGACAGAAAATAATATCACACTTTGGAAAAGAGCCAAGTTCACAAAACTGGAGTCACCTTTCTCTAACCTTGTGAATGTGCAGCCATGCAAGGACATCCTGCTCTTCTTAGTGCTGATACAGGTTTACTAGACTTGCATAATGGTCAGCTTAATCCTGCCCAAGAGAGGTCCATAATGCTACAGAAAAATGGATTTATTGCACTTGAAGTTGTTTCCATCATGAGTACTGCTGAATTCAGTGAAAATGGAATGAACCCAGTATTAACCTGGTTGTGCTCTTGGTCCTCCACCTTTGAGAATACTGCATTTTACTGTGTCCAGGTCTGGGTCCCTCAGTTTACGAAAGATGTTGACTTGCTGGAATGTGTCCAGAGAAGGGCAACAAAGCTGGGGAGGGGTTTGGAGCACAAGGCCTGTGAGGTGAGGCTGAGGGAGCTGGGGTTGTTTAGCCTGGAGAAGAGGAGGCTCAGAGGAGACCTTATTGCTGTCTACAACTACCTGAAGGGAGGTTGTAGCCAGGTGGGGGTTGGTCTCTTCTCCCAGGCAACCAGCACCAGAACAAGAGGACACAGTCTCAAGCTGCACCAGCGGAGGTTTAGGCTGGATGTTAGGAAGAAATTCTTCACAGAGAGAGTGACTGCCTGTTGGAATGTGCTGCCCAGGGAAGTGGGGGAGTCACCATCACTGTAAGTGTTTAAGAGAGAACTGGATGAGGCACTTGGTGCCATGGTTTAGTTGATTAGATGGTGTTGGGTGATAGGTTGGACTTGATGATCTCAAAGGTCTTTTCCAACCTGTTCAATTCTATTCTATTCTATTCTAGTTGGAAATCGTAGTTAAAAAAATCTCGCATGGAAGCAAGCACAGCTAGATATTACTGGCATTTACTATTTCTACTGTATCCATACACACAATATAGGATGGGATCTTCTAAGGACCTGTTGTACCACAGACAGATGCAGCCTTCTTTCAACACTAGGATGTTCATCTACAACACAAGCAAGCTGAGGAGTTCCTTAATTCGCCTGGGGTTTGTAAGCAGAAAAAATCACAAGTATATTAGGCTGAGTTCTTCAGACATGAAGTAAGGAAGAAATCTTCAAATCCACACACCGAAAGAGGTACTTCAAAATGGTGGAAGTTGCAGATATGATACTTCTTTCCTTGTACTATCCAGTATCACACAGAGCTGCTTCCAAGCATGAAGCAACAGATACCTGTTCAGCAGTGCTTTGGCCTTTGTCATGGGAAAAATAGAGACTGCAAGCCTAGTAGTGATGCTAGCAAACAGGAGATTGTCATCACCAGAAAATAGTACCAAGAAGAGGAGATGAGACCTCAGTGTTGTTCCTGTGCTCCAGCCTATGTGGTGGTGGTTTCTAAGCTAGTCCTAAAATGACTGATTCCAGGATCAGTCTGATGCCCCACAGGACTCTGATGCCCCAAGTCCCTTAGTGAATGCTGACCTTCTAAATGGACAGAATCTACACATCCTCTCCAACTGAAGGCACTAAAGTTCTTCTTGAAATCACTTTGTACCATTTTTGAAAGAGTATCACTGAGGCCACCATATCAGAAGGCACAGAATACATGGAATTCTGTGACAGGAGAGGAACAAGCAAAGAGAAGAATGAGATCTGATATTTCATCCTCACTGCTAAGAAGTATGTATTTGACTAAGTTGAAAAGCCTGAGAAATAAAGGTGTCCTCCCATCCCAACTCCAATGCACATCCTATGACACAGACCTAGGTGTCTCTGTAAGAAGGTGAAGACTTAGGAAATGTACTTAAATCATTTGTGGCAATAATACTCATTCCCAAGGACATGTCAGTAGACATCATCATTGGCTCATCAACTGAAGCAGTGGTTCTGTTCTAAACATTACTTCTATCTTTCAAAGACCTTTGAAGTACTGCTCTGCCTCTTTCTTATTAGCAAGGCACAGAATTCATGGGTTTTCACTGGACTTTGGATTGCATGAAATTCTCCCTCTTCAGCAGGTTATAGCCTTTATACTTACCACCTCTTTGCAGATTTTGCTGTCTCCTGATGATGAAGCCACATTTTCCATCACCTGCAAGGCTCTATTCAAGTATCCAGGTGTCCACATCAGTGGCATTAGATTGTACACAGCTCTTAGCCCCTGATTCAACTCCACTTTCCCTGTCATAAAAAAACACACTTCAGTGTTAGTATGTCAACACTTGATTTGTGACCCGTAACATGCAGCACCACCGACATGGTGGCTTTTCTTCTGACAAGAGAAACACCAAACTTATGTATAATAGAAAATGTACACCATGTTTCAGGTGGTGAGTCCTAATTTCTAATGATTGTCTCTCTACAGTTTTGATTTTGTTGCTGTCAGTGTAAAAAATCAGCACTTCAGAGTAACTTACAAGAGCTACTCAATCTAATTTGCACTCAGGCTACATGGTGCCATGTGTGGCCAGTTGTGGACGTGGCTTTGCTGGGTTAAAGTTGGACTTGATTTTAATGGTCTCTTCTAAATGATTCTGTGATTCTATGACTCTGTAACAACAGAAATCTATGAAACACACCTTATTCTTCTTTACATGAAAGAGAACAGTTTAGAGAAAGTGAGGTAATATGTACAGACATATAAAATAAATGGAAACAGCTGAGGTGCTTGAGGCTACTCTGTGCCCATAGACATCCTTCATTCTCTCAGAGGTATGTTCCATTAGTGTTGGCAAGACTGTGGAATATGTGACATATCAGTAAATAGATTTTGATTCACTGAATGTCAGTGTCATGGAACAAGTACTACTGCTCACAGCAACAGTGAAGTGTGTTTTTGAAATACTTATATGACTTAACCAATCTATATGACAAAAAAAATTGAATGGCAATGGCACAGCAAAGTTTCTAGCTGTCCACTGGAAAAGAAACTACAGCTCTATGGAAAATTCTGATTTCAAAGAAATTTTCAAAATTATCCCCTTTTTTGTCTTACACTCTTGGTGAATTCTAATCAGCATCCTAACTGCCACCACACATTGCATTTTGAGGCCACATTTTAAGAATAAGTGCATGTTTTATTGCCCTCAATAAATTCTGGAATAAAATATAATGTAGTGGAACAACTGCATAATCATTAATTGATCAATTAATTTAAAGCAAATAAACATTTTGCAGAGAAGTTAAAAAAGAAATCTATCTGAACCATATTCCTCTAAAAGTTAGAGAAAATTCAAGAATTACTTATCTTATCCCCCATTCTCCTTCGCTCTGGTTCTGGGTGTACACTCATCTAACAGCTCTTTAATAATAAATCATATCATAAGCAGTGAAGACTCTTTAACAGATGCAGGATAAAGGTACTGCAATCTGCTGTTCACAACAGAAACAATTTTACAGCAAACAGAAAATGTTCTAAACATAGTGGTTTTCAGGCTTTGCCCTCTGAACTTCTTGAGGTTTAAAGATTTAAGGATTAAGAAGCTCACTGACTGGAAATAGAGTCTGTTGTCCATAACCTTAAATTTGTGCTATGGAATTCTTGTGTTTTTTTTTTAAATGTGTTGATCTGCAAACAAACCAAGCCTACTGCTCTTTAAGAATGTCCTCTTTCATTGAGCTGCCAAACCAAACCTGCGGGGAGCCCTAAAGTAGGTTCTGAAGCTGTGTGATAAAGGGCACACCATTCAAATCAGCACTACCCTCTGGGCTTACAAAACACATTCAGCCTGAACTCTGTAACTGTTCCTTCTACTATTTCTGCCTTTTCCTGTCATAGCCTCCTCTTTCGTCAAATTTTAGTAAAGCAAGGATGCCAATGCCAATTTAATTCAGCCACTGAAAATGAGAAAAGAGATGACTGTGAGAGTGGTGAAACTTACCAAGGAGTGCATAGCCATACAACTGGGAGCTAAAACCCACAGTGCTTGCTTGCTTTAGACCTGTAAGCACTAGCGATGCTCCAAGATTTCTCTCCTCTTCCCACTGCAAGTAATGTAATAATCCACATGTTGCTTTCATCACAGATTGTACAGCAATGAAGAATCATTAAATATGTCTAATATTCAGAGCTACAGTACCTCCTGAGGAACAGTACACATTATACTGAGAAACACAGATCTCCTTCCAGAAGACAATAAAACAACAAGTGGCTGAGATTCTTCATGGAAGTCAATTGGTACATTTCTTTCAGGACAGAGGGTTACACCAAGCACTGTCTCAGTCCTACCACCTGCTTCAGTGTAACACCACTGAAGATAACAAATACATGACTTCTGTACTAGAGCAACCTTTTCTTTTAAGGGCCTCACTATCCCCATAAGAATAGGAAAATGCTGAGAGAAGAAGGTGCTGCTACTGGCTGCTCTGCATCTAAAGTGTGCACTGCGAGAAGAAAACACGGAACTCACTAAACTCTCTCTCCAGCTACAGAGAAGTACAGGCTGTCTGCACCAGACTGCCAACGATGGCTAAAGAAGGGCACCCAGTGAGTAACTGTATTAAAACCACAACAGCAGAGCGAATTTTGGTTTGCCACGGTACAGCACAGTACATTTTTCATGACCAGAGAAGCACAAAGATGAAGGATAAATACCTACTTATTGCAAGTGAAGGGAGTTGAACAATGCCCATGGCTAAGAATATGAGGAAAAGAAAGCCATAAAAGGCAACATATTGGATGAAGTCTGTCTCTAACACATTTTTTATAGCAGGGTACTTCCATGTCTTATTACCTTACAACAGGATACGAATATCCCTGGTAAAAGGAGAAGCCTTCTGAAAAATTCCCTGAGGTACACTGATATTTAAAAAGCACAAATATTCAGCCTTCTGGTTTAATGCATTATTCAGAGGTGTCTTTTCATGGTATGCTACTTTTTTGTGTCTCCATTCAGGTGCTACAAGAATTTGCATGTTATCATGTAACACAAAATGTCATTACCTGACAGCTAGGCCTGGGCCACATGAAGATAGTGAGTGGTGATGTTTCAGCACTCCGGCTGAATGTTACAAGCAAATCAGATGCAATTGGAAAAACAGGGATTTAGCCATCTAGATTATTTTGAAAGCCAGCCCATTTGGCTGCAAAAGCTTAACACTTCTACAGTGGAAGGGAGCAATTATACTGATGGCTTACAGCACTCGAGACAATTTTGGACAGCAAAGACCAGTCAGGCTCTCAATGGGTGTGTACAATGGCAGAAAGGTAGAAGCTCTCTATTGCTTCTATTGCTACTGCTATACATACCAACATAGTCACATTGCCCAAGAGTCAGCCCTTAAAGTTAAAAAGCATCTGATCAAACTGCTGGACTCTAAGCTACAAATAATGGTCTGTCTGCAATAGGGCACTGGCTGACCTGTCTCCCATCTTGGGAAAAGGGAATGGGATTTTCAGGAGTAGCTGAGCAGATCTCATATCTTGTCTAGACTCACTTCTTAAATCAAACACAGCAAATCGGTAGTGAGCATTACAAGGTGTTGAAATGGCATTCTGCACGATGTATACATATTAAAATATGGCTTATTGGTGTCTTTGAATGGGGTTATTTTAAAATGCGTATTAAGTCACAGCTATATAAATATGCTTGCCTTAAACGTGTTGTATGTCCACACCACCCTTGCTTGCATATTCAGCTTTCATAAAATGCTACACATACACAAAAAGCAGCTGCTTAAAATTATGAACATGGCAGATACCTATTTGCTGATACCTAACTGAGACCCTTCTGGAAAGGCAGAATTATGCCACTTCCAAGAGCCTGAATTGCCACGCCGGCCTTAAGCAAGACGTGAATAAGAAAATCCTAATCTTTGGAGACAAGAGAGAAGTAATCAATTTAATTTAAATTTAATTTAAAAACAAGTAAGTATTAGAAACCATGTTCTCCACAACAAATACAATACTAAAAATGCTAGGTAAAATGCTTTATAAGTCTGCAATATTATGAACTTCTAATGGCAAGCAATCGTTACCTTAACAGGTTCCCACACAGTATGTGACAGGGTTTTTTTTGTGTTGATAAAGTCCTCTTTGAATTGAACTGTCATTTCATAACCTTACAATGGGCGTACATTACATCCAAAAATCCCAACACACCTTCTCTTCAGCAGAAAGCAATAGAAAGGGGTGGTATGTTATTTGATAGCTTTTGTGTTTTGTTGTTTATTTTTTTCCCCTTTTTCTGCTGTTGCAAAAATAATGAGGAATAAGGAGGAAAACAAAAAAGTAATAGTAATTTTTTTCCAGGTAATCTTAGGGGAAATAAAACATATTCAAACTTGAATGACCAACTGACTATACCACAACACTTAGAAACAGAGGCTATGTGCATCACTTTAAACATGGTCAGCTTACCGTATATTCAGACTTTGTTGCCAAGTACTGGTACAAAACATAGAGAGAAAGAATCTGTGTTGATAACTCATCAAAACTTTCTTGCAGCATAATTTCTGTCACTACTGCCATAGCATCTATGGAGCAAAACAATACGTAATCAACAAGTGCAAATTTACACAGACCCCTTTAACACCCACTTATGTTCACTGATACTTTATTGCTGTAGTATGCTTTGAATTAATTAGGAAGAAAGTTAAAGACTTCTTATGGCAGTAATATAGAATCAGTCTTCCTTATCTGGGTTACTCAAACATACTGTGAGAAGGAAGAATGGTTTGAAAAGCATGGCGCCACAGCAAAGGAGCTTTCCAAATTCAGTGCGACACTTAACTGGCTCTTCTTTGGTCAGCTCTTCAATCATTAACTTTTTTCCTTTTTTTAATCTCTAAAAAGAACCTTCTTTGTCCTTCTTTGTGCTTGTATTTAGATTACAAACCAGAAAAGACTGGCTTAAAATCACTGCCCTTAAGGTGACAAGAGAGTACAATGGAGAGGAAATGTTGTCACAAATCACACACAGCACTCACTGTATTCAGCAAACAGTGCTCTGGAGGAGCTCCACAGGGAGTTTCTGTGATACTCCCTGTCAGAAAGGACAGTTTGTTAAACAAAAGGCCTTGAGCCTGTCACAGAACAGAAATGGAGATGGAATAAGGATGATTTCACAGGTAAGTGGGCTCTAAAAATAAAATAAATATATGTAATAATTTGCCATTTAGAAGAACAGAGTTAGTAGAGACAGATAATGGTTTGACTTGATGATCTTAAAGGTCTTTTATAATTGAGTCTATGAGGACCTTCATGAGGCAAACTACAGACAAGTCCTCCAATTCTATCGTCCCTTTCATTTATTTGTTTTACAAGTGGCTGCAGTGAAATTAGTATCTTAAATATTTGCCAGCAAACGTAGGATCACTCATCTCAACACTCAAACAGTTGATAGTGAAAGACAGACAACTCAATATGGCAATTCAGCATAGCTAGCTAGCTCTGTACAGATAGAAAGTGTACAGTCTAGAGATGTAGCTTTTTGAATAGTTCAATGTAGCTAAGATTAACTCTGCTAAATACATTTTTATTCTTGTAATACTCTAGCTGTCAATAATAACTCCCACAATGTCATCAGCAGGTAAGTCAGACTTGTAAAATCTGGTGAAAATGGTTTACATTTGGAATGCAATTAATCACAGTAGAAACTGTGAATTACATGCATTTCAAAATTATCTAATAAATAGAAACCCAACAGGAATTAAATATGAATACGCAGAAAAGCAATTTAAAGAAAGTAGAAGTGGTTTTAAGGTGACCTCAGAGAAGATATCGATGAAACTTTTAATTCAAAGACATGCTCTGCAGATATAACAACATGTAACTATAGATGTAGAAATGGTACATATTTCCCTACCTTCGTATTTCTTCTGCTTTATAAAACAATCCAACAAAATATTGAATGTAAAATTATCTGGGAAAATTCCATACTGAACCTGAAGGAGGAAATAAAAAAATATTGTGAAAATATGCTGTTCAAATCTTTCCAAGCACAGTGTCCCAGGTATCAGAAAGATCAGAATCATGGCACTGCACACCGCTTCAGTATGACAGTCAAGCAATGGAAAGAGATTAGCATTGCTCCTGTAGTACATATCTTCTAGTTTTTTATATACTTGATTTACTTTTTGGCATTTTATTTGAGCCTTTGGGAACAGAAGGTGCATTGCCAGTCAGGTTTTTATGCCTCTCCTGCATGTAGCATGTTTTGGAAAATAACACTGTTTAAAACAAAAATGCTTCTTAGGGCTGGAGTACCCCTCCTATGAGGACAGACTAAGGGAGTTGGGGCTATTCAGTCTGGAGAAGAGAAGGCTCTGAGGAGACCTAATTGTAGCCTTCCAGTATCTATGATTCTTGGGAAAGAAGAGGAAATAAAAACCATTAAAAGCTTCAGCTAAAATGCAAGTGCAACATTAATTTTAGAGTTGACAAAGAAATATCTGAACTTAAACCCACAGTTTATATAATGTGTCTGCAATAGGAATTTCAGGTAATTCACACTTGTCTCAAAAAGCTGATCAAATAGATTAATAGCTTTTCCTGGTGAAATCTTACCTTGTTTTTTAATGTGTATAAGGCTTTGTCTTGTGCACCGTATTTTAAGCACTGCCTGATCCAACTGTGGATGGTCCAGTCTCTCAAGTACCAGCTATTTGAACTATGGCGAAATCTAAAGGACAATAAAAGGTCCAAGTGACGGTATGACTCTTTGTTAACACAGAAACAAATTCTCTACTCAGCAAACTAAGTTTCAAAACCCCTGACTTTCATATCTGATATAAATCTGTCTGCATCTTGACTTTGCAGACAAACATTGCCCTTCAAAGAGCTCCATGGAGCTCTTGCAAGTAAGAGAAACAAAACTGTACAAAGGGTCAATCTGACCTTTTCACAAATGCATAATAGTTTAAACTTCTCACTTTCATGAAATTTTACAGCTTTTCCACCAAAAAGATGAAATAGTTTACAACACAATAGCTTGGTATATTTATGAAGGCCAAATGAGATCGCTATAAACATTACTACTTTCTAACCTTGCTGTACTGATTGCATAATACTGTAGTTTCTGGTCTCATCAAAGAGCAACACTGCTCCATCACTGACAAAATCAACAAATGCCAGAATTACATCAAAAGACATCCAAATTTGAATCTCTGAAGTCTGTGTAATCTGTTATCTCCCACCCTCTCTAACTCAACCCTCAATTCAACCACTTAAGAGAGTTCATTGTGGCTCAGTACAGGCCATCCCTGGGCTGCTGTATGCTTCATTTGCTTTGGAAATGCTTCATCAGTAAGGCATGACTCATGCGTGGGGAAACACTGCTGGAGACTCCTCCCCTGCCTCCTTGCACTATTCCTGATGGCTATTTCTTTAGCCTGTTCTGAGACACAACATGCCATGGCTTGAGCACTCTTCCCAGGCAATCTCTGGTGCTCAAACAATTTGTAAAATTAAATACTTTTAAGTTCAACCTCTTTATTTGGAGAAGTGGTGCCAAAAAACACATGGAGTTTTAACTTCTGAAGACTCAAAACCCAAGTAGAGTCCAGTGGCAGGAGCTGCTCCCTTGGTCCAGGCTGAATTTCACCCCCCCAGTATGCAATGATGCACACAATCTTTCTCAACTGAAAATGTATGCATGAAAAACAGACTCAGTCCCCAGCACAGAAGTCACTGCGACTTCCCGCAGAAAACACTGATAACTGAGCTGGGCTCATGTGCAGATGTTTGCAGCCTCAAGCCAAGCTGCAGCACCATTTAGAGGCAGGGCTGCCTCTTCCATCTGAGTGAGCATGCTTTCCAGAACATTTATCAGATTAACATGGCCACCAACTCTCCCCTTCAGTGAATTTCTGTGTATTGCATCCCACAGCTGACAGCTACACAGATGACCAAGCCTGGAAAAGGATTGCAGCCTTCAGAATGCAGAAGACATCCATGCCAAAAGCAGAGCTCAATAACTACATAATGTCTAAATAATGGTTTTGTAAGCTGCACATGAAATCTTCCCATTAAATTAGAATCAATACCAAAAAAAAGCTAAAAAAGGCATGCTTTCAATATTACATTACAAATATCCATTTTGTTGCTTTAAGTGCTTCCAATTTTCTTCATTCTGGAGTTCAAAAACTGGGAACAGCAAGAATTTACATTTGCTTTTATTAAAGTTGTGTTTCAATAATGCTTACAAGAAGCACCAATTACAGGCATTTGGATTTAACCATATCTCGATGAAACAATTATCTAATTGCTACAGACTGTTTAACCAGCCAGTTAAGAGAGGTCACGGTCCAACACTAGTGCCCACCAAAAAAGCTGCCAGAATCTGTTAAAATTGTTTCATTAAATGGTTAATATTGCTTCACAAGTGGAAAACAACTGACTTGTCATAAAAATATCACACCCATTCTCTCAAAGACTTAAGCCTTTCTTTTTTTTTGTCATCTTTCATACTAATTAGTTACACAGGAGGGAAGTAAACACTTTTAAAAACCCACAAAACAAGCCACAGGTTTTAATGGATGTGAATATACACCTTTCAGCAGAGCTGCATTTATTCTCTTGAGTACGATGCAGTGACAGTGAGCACTCCAAATAACTCCCGCACCTCAGGAATGCTACAGCATGCTGTAATGGTGAAATACTTCTAGGTTTCAAAGCCAAATTACACTGTGGCAGTAAAAGGCTTAATAGGAATTCAATGTGATGCAGAAACAAGATGAAACTGATCCCTAATCACCAGGAGTTTCTGGAACTGATATGCACAAGATTCAGTCACGTTACAAAAACACAACTTAAAAAAAATATCTTTGCATGAGCTTTGTAGGGTTGGGACTGATCTCAGTGTGTGTATGGACAACCATGGGATGCATCAGATATAATTACTGTATATTACTATAAAGACCTTTATGTTCAGACCAGGTCTCCACTGTGCTAGGAACAATACAAATTAAAAGCAAACAGCTTCCCAGCCAAAATAATTTTTCTAGTTAATTCTAATAATTAATTACAAAACAGCTGACAGGCTGAGTGAAATGGTGCCAGTATTTTTCTGTCTCCATGTCAACAAGAACATAATACATATGCAAGTACATGACCCCCCAACACTACACACTTTCATTGATCCATGATGTGGAAGAACGAGATTTATAAGTGAAAGGGAAATGTGTATACATCAATCTTTGATTTTTTCTGATCCATAAAATGCTGGGATGAGCTCTGCCTCCATTCTACGAATTGAGAAGTCATCAGAGTATCTGTTTTACAGCTAATATAGAAAAACTAAACAAACATTGTGGCAGACATTTTTATTTTGAAGGGAATGAAAGAAAAGAAGAGTGCTGGTCATTTTGACAACTATTAACATCTTCCTCCTTCTCTCTCTCCACAAAACAGGATATAATTAACCAAGGCAATATGTTCAGGGAGAGATGAAATGACAGAAGGAAGCCAAAACTGCAGAGAGAAGAGGATTCAGAGTGATTAAATAAAGGAAGCCTCTAGCAATTTCTGTGTGTTTAATGGAAAGACCAGGAGGTTATCTTGCAGATGTCTGCTGCTGAAACTCATTTTTGTGAGAACTAATAAAAACTCAAGAAGCACAAGATTCATATAATGTGTTCAGAAAAGACAAGGAGATGCATCTATAACACTATTAGGGGAGCTCCCTGTTGGTACACTTTTATGTTGATTGCTAAAGAATCAGTATGGTCACCCCACCAGTCACTGAACTCAGAACATCTGTCCCTGCAGAGAACAAGAAGAGTATCTCTAAGACAAGCTGCTCCTGAAATGCCAAGGTCATTGTGAATCTAATAGCACAAAGTGCAATGTTACTAGAAATCTCCTTATATTTGAAAATTATTCAAATTATGCAGTCCAGAAACTCAATTTTCCTTAAACCACTACTCTGTACTTGTAAAATTATTTCAAGTTGGAACAGATACACTCTGAGAGTGCACACTCTCAGCACAAGGCAAACAGAACATTTTTAGCCAAACAAGTACACACTCTCCCTTGCTCACAAACTGGCCAGCGCATTGTGCTACAAATACCCTTTTAGTTTACTGATTTCCTGTACAAGGCCCTGCTGCTTACTATTTACAGCAGTGCTGAAGCACTCATGCTGTGTTAAAGAAACTGAACAACGGAAAATTTATAAGATGCTGAAAACATTTCATGGAATGCTCTACTAATAGAGCAAGCACAACTTCTGCTGCTGCCCTCCCTTGCTGCAGAAAAGCTGACTTGCTTTCCTTATTTATTTAAACATAATTTTTCAAATTTCTTTGGTGCCATCAAGTGGTGATGTACTCTAGTTCTGTTTTCACATACCTTGTACGCTCAAGGAAGTAATACAGCAAGCCTGAGAACAAACAGAAACACTGAGATACTGGATCAGATCATCTCCCTTGGCTTGGCATGGAGGAGTTTGTTGCTTTGGGGACACTCACAAATGAGGAAGCTGGTGAAGGAAAATTTGCTGGATTACAGAAGTAATCTTCAAGTACTGCAGTTGGTCTATTTAAGTAAAGCCAACTCACCAGCTCTGCTCTAATTCTTTGTTAAGCTTATCAGAAATGCCCATTTTGTTCTCTGGCCTTCTTAAGGATCAATCCAACTCTGCTAAAGGCCATCCTTGTGCCATACACTATTCTTCTCTTTTCCCTCCTCATTGTCCGAGTTAATGAGGAAGTATTTTGTAATGGTCTACTTATCCAGTGCACACAACTGTACAATCTCTTAGGCCTCCAGACTTCTTCAAGACTTTCTAAATTTCACTTGCTAATTTTGCATTATCATACATAAAACCAACTCCCTAAATAAAGTGTCTTGTACTACAATTTTCTTTTATGTTCTTATGCTATAGATATTCCTGTACTATTTCTTGCCCCATTGCAAGGAAGCAAAGAAACAACAAAGGGACACTGAGCAACCTCCATGCTTTCATTATTTTTAATAGACATTATTTAGATGTGTTACTGTGCTTTTTCTCAAACAGGTGTGAGGTACCAATTGCTTTATTGTCTCAAACAGGGTATGACATGGCATGGCCTGACAGTGTGCCTTAAAAGGGGTAGTTCTGTGGAGATGGGAGCTCCTTTTCCTTACTTTAGAAGTCCTGCAACAGTGCCACTGAAAGGCGAATGTGCACACCACACTCTGCACAGTTCTGGAGCATCACCCCGGACCCAGAAGAGTGAAGGGGAACCAGAAACTTCTGGGCATCCACGTGTTTGCAGTAGGCCTGATGGCTTTGCTCCACACTGCCCACACAGCTATGCCCGCTGCACCGCTCCCTCTGTTCTGTCCCACTCCACACTACCCACACTGCTTCACAAAGTCTGTCCCCTGGCTCCCTCCACTCCACTATGCTCTTCACTCTCTGCATGGCTCCCTCTACCTGTGCCGTTCTGTTCCCTCCACCATTACTGCCGAGGGTCCCCTTTTTCAAAGTGTACAACTGCCACCAAGAACTTGGGACTGTGCCCACGATTATGCTACAAGCTGAGTCCAGGGAATGGTGGTCTCTTCCTTGGCTCCTGGACCCTCTCTCTCTCTCTCTCTCTCTATTTTTCCCTCTCCTTTTACTCCCCATTCTCCCTCTGCACCTCTCTAATGTAATAAATCAAATTAATCAGCTGTTTGGCATCAGTTCACCTTTATGTAGTCCAAGGGAAATGTGAATCTTAGCACAACCGCTCCTTGCTGACCATGGTTGGTACAGGATAACCAGGTCATGACAAGACGCTTCCTATGTTTCTAGTCCCATTGTAGGATCTAGTCCATGAAAAGAAGGCTCATACGTGGCAGTTGTCACCATAACATACTTCTTCTACCTGCATTTCAGATCTCTCTTACTTCCTTTCGAATGAAACAGAAATATAGGTTTGCATGTTCATTCATTTTAATTAGCAGAGTGACAGATTTCTTCTCATCCACTTAAAATCTTAAAAAAAATCATGAAGCAAAATATAAGGAGACTTAAAATGAATAAATATAGTAAGAAATGTCTCTGTCAGCCAGGAAGAAGCTCTCAATGGATGAGTCCAAAATCACTCCATGTTTTACCCAAGCCATATAGAGCTGTGAAGCTCCTTGGCAATGCCATGTGTTTTTCTTCCCAGGCACATTTTTTTAAGCTACAGTGCATGATCCAATGAATTCCAGACAAGCTTAGCTTGAAAACTGGAAGGCTAAAGAAACACCACCCAAAACTCTCCCTTTGTTTGTCATTTCAAGCTACAGGCCTTGGGAACATTGTCTGTATTTTAAATGTATCCAGAGGTGCTGCTCATGTGTCAGTGTCAAAGGCAACAACCTTAAAAAAAAACCCAAAACTCTTCACTGACTGAAATTTCCTTTTTAACAAGAACAAAACTTTATTTTTCCATCTTTTTTTTGCCTGCATCTCACCCTACAGTTTAATATTCATCCTTTAAAAATTTCAGTCATATCATGCACCACTGACTACACTCAAGCAAACAGAGAGGAATTCTTTCCTTTTGTGATGAAATAAAAAACAACCGCCATATGAAGTGTAAGAAATTATCAAAAGTATTAACAGAACAGGTCTAAAAAAAAATCAGATGAGTAAACTACAATAGAGGATAGTCTAATGCTAAGGGAAAAATGTGGTCTTGTACAAGAACAGAAGTCATTTGCAGACTCCCTGAAAAAAGCCCACATTCAGCCCATACTCAGTTTTAATTTGTATTGACTTTCCGTGATCTTTGGTGTTAAACTAATTTAGCTCTTGATTAATCATAAAATTAATTCTTCACTGCACCTCTACAGGAATGCATATTTCTTGCACAGCATGTTTTGTTCAGAAGTTGCACAGAGCTGTAACACCACTGACTGATGTGGCCTCAAAAGAGGAGGAACATAGGATTCATGACTGGAGCACAGGACTAGATGGGTACATGCTGTTCAGGAAAGGCAGGGAAGAAGGAGAGGGGGTGTTGCCCTCTACATCAAAGGCCAACTGGAGTCCATGGACCTCCACCTGGGGATAAATGAAGTGGTGACAGAGAGTGAGGATCAAAGCAAAGGCAAGAGAAAGTGATGATAGTGGGAGTCTGCTACAGGCCACCTGTCCAAGAATACAGAGTGGATGAGGCCCCTCTATAAACAGATAGGAGCAGCTTTGCGTTCATAATCCCTGGTCCTCATGGCAGATTTCAACCACCCTTACATCTGTTGAAGGACAACACAGCAGGGCATCAGCAATCTAGGTTTCTGAAATGTACTGATGATAACAATCTCCTCCAAGTGGTAAAGGAACCCACAAGAAAAGGTGCTATGCTGGACCTTGTCCTCACCAACAAGGAGAGAAAATATTTTGGGTAGAAGTGCATATTACACAATCATTTTAGGAAGTCTCCGGACATCACCATCTTCTAACAACTGAAGGGACACAATTCAGTTGCTCAAAACCGCATTCCTGAAAGTTCAGCTTCACAAAGTCTCATTCTAACAATGACTACTGCATACAGCAATCAACCATATATTGGCTTGGATCCTTCACTGACCTAGCCACTTCGACAGGCAATTACAAGACTTGATTGAGAAATGACAAGCTGGATTTCTGATACAACAAGCATTTCTACCAATTGTTGATAATCTGTATCACTAAATGCTCCTCTTCTTTTCTTATGGATTTAAGGCATACTTGTGAGTAAAACACAAGGAACAGCAATTTTATATATATATATATATATAAAGAGTAAAAATACTGTATCTTCTGCCATCAGGTTACACTAGGCAGCCTTGAGACACTTTAGAATCATTTGCAAAGCTGAGAGGAAAGGAATCCTTTGGCTCAGTCAACTTCAGTATCCCACAGGCTTGCTTCAAACCTTTACACTAATTAGTTTGTACCAGACTGAAAAAGCAAAGCCTGGGCTCAAACAACATACTGCTTCTCTGTACATTCCTTATCCCTGGGAAAAACTCTTCCAGGCCATTCAATGAGTTTCCTAAAAAGCTGCTGTCACCACACAGATGCAAAATACTCCAAACTATACACTCCCCAAGAAAACACCAACAGGCATTCACTTCTCAAAGGAACTTGAGTTAGGATTTCTTCTGTATCAGCTTGGTTGAAGGTGCTCTGTATGCATCAACCTGATAAATATAAGATCAGTCACAGACCCTGTCTGTTCAGAAATCAAAGGTCTTAACATTTAAAAATCCAGTATCAACATAGTTCCTTGTTCAAAGTGCAGTATTTAAACAAACCAAGTCAAAGGAATGTCACCAGCTAAAACTGGCCATTTAGAATGCTCAGTGTGACTGTTAAAGAACATTGTGATGGTACAGATATTTTTAAAAGAGAATGAGGTGCTGCCTGGTTTAGTTTCACAAAGAAAATAAAACCATGTCATTTAAATCAACATTTAGAATTTTATTTCAAATACAAACTATGAAACAAGCAATCCCACTTTTTGGCTTTACTCCATTACGGTCAAGACAGATTGATGAGGTGGAAAGCAAGGGAGATTTGCTCCACTTCTTGTTACTTACAGATATACCCCAAATTAAAGAAACAAATAAACAGATTCTTTAATATAGTATTTCTATTTTTCTCCTCCTCCTATGATAATAGTGTCTTGTTATCCTGCACTGTCTATTTCTCCCACTCTTTTTGGAAAAGATCAGCAGGATAAATCAGATTTTCTTCTCACACACATTGAGACTCCATACTAATTTCATCATAAAGCTGAAAATCACCCAAAGAGTCACAGTCAACAAAAAAGAAGAGTATTGTCATAAGAACACAAAATGAATAAAAAGTCCAACATTGCTCCAAACCATCGATTGTAAAGGACACAGCTCCTACAATTTCTCTGTTAAAAGTACTTCTGGACACACAGTTGAAATGACTGGTTTTGAACATAAATGCCATTAATAATCTTGTGATCAAACAGAGAGTGTCATAGGCTGAAGAAAACACATGGAATGAGGGGCATGAGCAATTGCTATAGTGACTCTGACAGGATACTCTCTAGTGCCTTTACTTGTCCCTATCCAATCACGATAAAGTCTAATTTAAAACCAACTGTCCCGTTAATTACATCTATTCCTAATATCCTGTCATTCAAAAACTTGTTTACAGTTGAACTTGGCAGAGATTACAAGTGGTATATTCCTCTGGCTTAAGTATCAAAGGTTGCAACTCAGAAGCATACCAGCAAAAACATTCACTCCACAATGTTTTTCAATTTCACACGCATGTAACCAAAGCAAAAAGGAGATGCTGTCAAGACAGTGCTGCAGGAATACAACTTAAGAAAACAACAGCCAAACTTTTCTCTTGCTGCCAAACATTTAAAAAACTGGATTTGCACAGTTCAGGTTTCACCTCAGTAGAACGACAGTT
The DNA here is from genome assembly GCA_011125475.1 of Melanerpes aurifrons. Taxonomy (NCBI): domain Eukaryota; kingdom Metazoa; phylum Chordata; class Aves; order Piciformes; family Picidae; genus Melanerpes; species Melanerpes aurifrons. The sequence continues at coordinate 3,979,607 of WWNC01000003.1, forward strand.
CAAGTTAACCTAATTTTGACCTACTACCTGTGTCCTTCTCATTTACTGCCATAGTCTGATTTTCATATGCACTGCTGTCTTTCTGCACCCCACGGACAGAAGAGAGGCAAAGCTACAGGATAAACTGTCAAGGAAAGCAAGTAAGGTTTTCATATTAAGCATAAACTCTTGCAAGAGAGGGGACCCGATGCTCACCTGTAGCATCAGCCACAGCTGCTTTCAAAAAAGACAACCATTTCCAAAAAGCATAGGTGCACAGCCAGGTCTTGGCTGCTAAGAAGCTCACCGTGAACCCACTTACTTTTCATATCATGCCTCAATGAGCAACAGCTTATTGGCACTTTTTAAATTCTTCCAATCATGTGTTTTCATGAGAAAAATATTTTTAGCAATGAAAACCAAAAAACTTTATTCCACTGTGTATGATATCAAGCACGGACCAGTAAGCAAATCCAGGACAATTGTGGCAAAACTGACTTGGGCACTTTTGTCAGACGATTTCAAATGTGTAGCTCTTACCAGAGCTTTGTGATTGTTTTATTCTTTTCAGAAAAATACTACAGTGCTAGATTTGTTATTTAAAGAGACAGTAAGTAGCTCACTTTGAGTACTGCATCTACTACATGACAAATGTGCCTTTGCACAAATAGGTACAAGCTGAGCAGTAAAGTGAGGTTTTGCTACTCGATAGAGGCAGAGGAGTATTTTGTAGTTCCTTCCCTTCTGAGACAGGAGTTATAGCCGAGATCCTTAAGTTACAACCCGTTACTGCCTTTCTCGTGCTGATGAGAATCAGTGCATGATGCAAGGCCAGGAAAACTCTGCCACCTTGCCTTCTTCAGTACCCTACTTAGATCTCTTATTCAGACTTCAAACCAACATTTTTGCAAGCATCCAGTTCTCCAAGGTACTCAGTATGAGAGGTTTATACATGGCACGTTAACCACTGCAAAGGAAAACTGAGAAGACACAACAGGGGGGAAAACCTACAACTATGTGCAATCACAGTGTGTGCTTCTGTCTGGCTTTTTTAATTTCCTTCCTCCAAAGGATCATGAGTTTCAAAAGAACACAACAGTGACTTAGAAAAGATGAACTAGCTGTTTTATGATCTAACTTGGACAAGGAAACCCTGTGAAAAGGGGTGACTCCTGCAGGGCATTAATGGAAGAGAAAAAAAACAACCACCCTTCGCAGAGGAAGTATAGTGTACCACTGCTGCTGTAAAAGCCTTGCTGTCATGCTCTTGCAGTAGCTGCTACACCTTATGCAGGTTGGCAGCCAGTGCAGTGTGTCGGAGCTTTGGCACAGTCAGTACAGGCAAACAAGAAGGGTGAGTTGTCTATTTCATCTCCCCTCTGCCTACACACACACACACTTTCTGCTGACAGAGGCTATCTATTTTGCTTGCAGCTGGATTTAGCCCTGCTCTGCTCACACCCTAATGGAACGAAGTAGAAAGTGGCTGATAGAAGAAAGGAATAATTTTAACCCTTGTTAATGAATACAGTAGTGAAAGAGAAGATATCAGAATGAAATAAATGGCAATTTAAAGGGATGATCAAGTTTACTTTAGTGATTAAAGCCAGGTTTATTCGCATACCAGCTCTTGCAGAAAAGGTATTGCTCATGAAGGTGAAAATCTGCTTGCAAAGCCAGTTGCCAACAACCATGCACTTTGAGACTGACAAGCTCTACAGTGAAGGGTGGGAAACAATTAAGTATGTAAATTAGTAAATAAATAAATCCAAGTTCAATTTTCAGTGAGAGCAAGAATGAATGTTTATCATGTCTACATTTACAGCTGAGAAAACAGGAGTTTTGACCAGCTGCTCCCTTGCATACTCCTTTTCAATTTTAACAAGGAACCCAAGAAAGTGTTAACAGCAACAACACATAGTTCCCTCAGCAACCAGGGTTATGTCTCAACTCACTGAGGACAGGGCACACCACATATGCTCATAGATTATTAACTAGGCTAAAGCTGGGAGACAAGGACAGCTCCAGCACCTTCCAGGGATGTGCACATCCCACAAAATCTGTCAGACTGGTGAAGATGGAAACCAACTGCAGAGAGCTGCCACGGCATTATTCCTGAAATGACCAGCTCTACATTTAGCAAAGTCCCTCAGGCTTTCAGACTAATGTAGCAAAATGGAGACAGGGAGGCAGATGACAAACCTGGGGACATTCTCCTTCAGGGACAGGAGACACATTTTAGGAAATAGGCAAGGGGATACCATCAGCTTATAGAAGGGGCTTGAGCTTCTAAATTTACCCTGCCCATCCTGTCCTATCACTCATCCTTCTCCAAACCAACCAAAAAAAACCCAACCACCACCCCCACAAACAAATAACAACACACACACACACAAAACCCCAAACAACAACAACAAAACACCAACCAAACACCACACACACAACAAACAAAACCCACCTACACACAACGAAAACCAACCAACCGAAAAAAAACCCTAAGAAAGGGATTCTTCTGCCTAGGAATCAAATATTTACCAAGTACAGAAATAGCAAAAGAAATAATTAGGACTCTGCCAGAAGGAACAGTTGCAGGTGGCTGAGTAGAGTGACTGGAGTGCTTGGTACAGAGAAGCACTGAAACGCAACTGGTCTCTTTCTAGCAGTATAGATACGTTATCTAGAGCGCAAAGCTTTAAAAATAGCTTTAAAGCAGCGTCAAAAGAACAATAAAAAAAAGAGCAACCTCCCAAAAGCAGGCACCCCCAATAACCTTTTTGTTCACTTTGCTATTGGGCATCTTCCATTCAGAAATTTGCACCTTAATTTCCCACTTCTGAAAAACAAAATGAGTATCAGAAATCACCCCAGGAAAATTGTAAACTACGACCTTTGCTTATCTGTACCTCGGTTCCATTACAGGAAAGCTTTGGTTTGTGGGTCTGTCTGCAGTAACTGCTTCTTCTGCCCTTAGAGCTACGCTCTTTTTCACAGGCATGGATGTATACGCAGAAACAAGCAGACACAAATGTTGAATAAAGATACCTGCTTATTTCCGTTTTTGTTCTGCACTAAATGTTTTTGGACATCTCTAATGATGACAGAAGTATTTTGAAAAAAAATTTAATGCAAGCCAGTTTTTGTATTTCTTTATTATTGCAGTCAGAAATAAACTTATGGCCTGACAGATATAACCAGGTAATTTCGCAAATGTCTCAGTAACTCATCATTAACCAAACATTTTCAGTTCTACAAAAGGATAAACATCCACTTCTGCAAAGAAAAACAGCCAAGTATTTGAAAATTAATATTCTCAATCATTTATAAGCTTAAAAAAAAAAAAAGAAGTATATACAAAAGTAGGTCTCTCCTCCTTACCACAATAACTTGTCTATAATCATGTGTAACAGAAGATTAGTTTTATACCTGTGGTGCATTATTTCATCCATAACCATGGTCATTGTAATCTTCTATACATTTCCACGGGCTTTCACCTTCTGGAACTTGCATCACATTTTCTACCAGTTACTACACACTATGCAGCAACATCCATCGAAATTGCACATGTATTCTCACAGGACAACACAACAGATACTCTACTGGATCATATGACTAAGCTGAATGTCTTAACTACTAACAAACAAAGCACACAAAATTTTCCTTGACTATCAGGATGTCCAGTATAGGGTGTTTTTTATGTACTCGAACAGACTGTTCATCTTACATGCCCAGTGGAACACGGCAAGCTTATGTGAGACAATGACTTGTTTGAAATAAAGGTCATCTGGATTCTTCCCTGTACACAGTAAAAAATAAAGGAGAGGTCTCACTGAAAACACACATGATTCTTGTATTTCATATATTGGTCAAGGTAACATATGGAAAATATTTTACTGCCTTTGTCCTTCTCTCCATTATGAACCGAACAGATGACTGAAATACTTGTGTTACAAGAAGTGAGCTTCCTGAATGCTTTTTCAGTGTCTTTACTGATGGTTCTCCCCCAGTTTACAGCACAATTGGACTGGGTACACCTTCCTGGATGAGATGTGGTTACAAGATCAGACTTCCTGAAATCTGACTCTGGGTTCTGAAATGTAGTTGCTAGTTATTTTCTCCAAAGATTCCTAGATCTGACAAACCACATGTGTACAGACAATGACAACAAAGAAACTGTGAAAGAACACAGTGAGAGTACAACGGTGTGCCCCTCTGTGCAGACATGAATGAATGCGGCATGAAAAAAACCAACAGTGGAGTCTCTTATGATCAGAACATTTATATCTGACGGAACTGGCTTGGGTAGTGACCAACAGTTCTTCCCATGAAGCAGCATCACACACTGGCCACCCTAATGCAATAGCATTAAACATGGGTATTTCTGTCATTCATGTGCAAATTACTGGAACATGCTAATGAGGTAAACCTCTCTGGTGCTTTCATTTCATTCCCTGTCTCCCAGCCTGTCAAAAAGCAGCCCAGATCATCTGCAAAATGAAGTTATTTTGAATTCCTCATCTGAGGTTGGTATCCAAACTCGTAAAAGATACCATTCTAGTTGTAAAGTGTATTCTTCTCTCAGATAGCTCTACCACTTGTCAGTATAATTTCAAAACATGACTGCAACATACCTTGAAAAAATAGACAGGTATTTCTGACATTTATTTTTATAGCTCTTCATTTTTTAAAACCATGTATTTCTCTGGAGAGACTGAAAGACAAGACCTGATGAACTGATGAATTTCATGTCAGCGACAACTTTGGGATTCATCTCAAAGTAGGAATATGTTGGGTCTACATCTCTTCTCCTTTTTTCCTATTTGTGCTGGAAAGTTTAATGGTATTCATTACATCATATACATTTCTATACAGAAAGTATTAGTGGGAATAAAACATAATTTTTGGCCCACTGTGATCATGTTATAAGCAACACTTCTGATTGAAAGTGTGCCTTTTCAAAGTATAAAAACCTCTAACTTCTGCACTCACAGAACAGACATGTAGTTACAGACAGTTCAACTACTGATACACTGGTATTATAAGGAGTAAGCACAATTTCAGATGCATGGAGACTGTAGTCCTGAAATTATTTAATGTCTGAAATCTGCCCTCAATACTGTAACTTGCTACCATGAAAGATACAGGCAGAATAACTTCTCATAGATTGCTGTTGTTCCATTTTGTAATTGTAATGAAGTACTGACCACAATTAATAAATCCTGCAACCTGCAGAAATTACTCCATTTCCAAAAAAGCCATTCTTAATCAAGGAAAGGCAATTAAAAAGTAGATTGTGCAAGAATTTGCAGAGCACATGCACACACAAACATTTACATTTTAGGGACAGTGTGTATAATTCTTTCTACATAATGGGTCAGGGGCTTAATGCAATTAAAAATCTCAACATAAAACTCAACACACTGAAAATCTTTGTTGGAACAAAACCTACATACAGAATCCACAGTTACCTCACCATAAAACCTGTCTTCATTGTGCTAATGTTTCTATCATATGAAAAACACCCTGATGTGAGAAATCGTGACATCTCAGTGAGACAGGACAAAGTAAGGCGAACTGCAGGTCTTTGATCTGGCTGAAAGTGCTCTGCATTCTAATTAGAATTTCTGCTGGGATCCTAGGAAATGAAAGGATTTTCTTAAGTCTGACAGTTAACTGACAGGGAGAGTTATTCAGAAAAGAACAAAAAGAAGAGCGCTGAAAGCAGATGACGTCATGCCTCAAAATGGCATTTACCATCTTAATGACATTTCCACAATGTAGCGTAGCACTTTCAACACAGCTATTCTTGAGAGCTCCAGATCCTCTGTGGAGACAATATGGCTGGAGATGTACTGCTTTAAAAGGATGGAAAGCTGAAACAGTTCTAAATATAATACATGTATTGTATTTCAGGACCCTAAATGCATTATGATAACGCTCCAGTATACCACTTTCAAAACTGTTCTGCCTGACACACTGCAAGGAAAGTCTCCAGTCAACAACACATGGAAGTTCTAGCCCACATAGCAAGCCTGGTAATACCACTTACTTTCCTCCAGTTCTTCCCACAAGCACAGTTTACCCTGTTGTACAATGATATCTTCCAGCCTTATAGGGCCCTTTGCCTCATACTGCCAGAGGTATCCATCACTGGGGAGAGATATCAAAATCTCCCCCTCATAATCTACAAGCAGTTAAGAGGAAAAATCACAGGACTCTGGGAGTATTCTGCTTATTTATCTTCCTGCACATCCACACACAGCCAATTTCTGAGGCCATGTGCGCACTAGTTGCTCACAAAGGATTTGTATACTTTAGAACATACAAAAAAGTTATTCACTGTTATTGCCTTTTTTTTAACTTTCTTTACATGGAGTACAAGAATTATGCTGTGAACTACTTCTTATTAAGCCAGGAACAGAGATTTCTTATTAAAGCTTCTTTGTTTTTCAAATTTACCTCTCTACCACTTAGAGTCTTACATAAGTGGCAAATTTTCCAGGATTTTTTCTGTGTAAAATATCCTCCCAGCTGCAGAGAGGTATCCTTTTAAACATGTCCCTCATTTGAACTCCAGCACATGTGCAAAGTGTACTGAACAATAATAAGGGTCTTGCAGATATCAACCACGTCTCCCATTTCCTGATGCTAACATGCTTATTTTCATTTGAAAAGGAAGCTGATGTCATAATTGGGATTTTCACATTTTCATTTGAATTACAGACCTCTCTACACTGTTTCAATACCTGCATATAAATGCATTTTGAGAATAGCTTCACAGATCCCACCGGAATGAACCCTCCTGAAAAAGTACTGCTACCAACCACTAAAAGAGTAAGCAGTTGGTAACACCAAAACAAAGTAGCATTAGAGACACACACACAAGAAAAACTGAGCTAAAACGTCTCTCACAAGCCATGTGACATGTCAGTACCTCTCTCTCCACACAGACCACTAAAAACTGTATCAACTGCACATGTACCTGTAACTATAATCAGCCACAGAATTACTTCTTAGAGAAACAGTAAAAAACTGTAATTATTTTTAAACTGCAGATGTCTCCTTTAGAATGCATTTTAAAGGATAACAACCCTGTATTCTAAACTGATCACAGAATGTAACAACCAGGCACAGATGAAGAGTGGGAAGGATATTTGTATGTTAGAAATTCCCCTACTATTCTCTCCCTCTTACCAGGGAACATACACTATATTTGTAATTTTTTGTCACTCTCTCTGCATCTCTCATTTTCAAGAAGAACGAACCTGTAAGACACATTACAAATGAATACTTCACTCTGATTTACCTGTATTTTATCTGTACTTTTTTAAGACTCAGGAATTAAACTACCATACTTTTCTATTGGTGTCAGGGCATGCCAAAGTCTCTTGGCATCCCTTACCCTATAGAGCCCAGCTCTATTAGAGACCTTAAGTCTGTGTGGCACAACATACATTACAATCTTGGAGAATATAAGTAAAAGGTACAAATAGCACAACTATAAAACAAAAACAAGGACCTGCCTAACATCTACTTTCTTTTGTTTCATCTTACCTGTTGAAGGGTGGAAAACTGATTTCTGATCACAGATTCTAGCAGGACCAATGAAATCTTTATCAGAAGAAATGAAAACTCCATTAACCTTCTCTCTGTGAGAGAGAATTTTTTTTTTTTTTTTAAATTGCAGGACATTGCTAGCATTAGCAAAATGGGTTTCTCTTGTTTCCATCTTGAAGCTCTGAGGTTCAGACAATTCAGATAACTGAACTTTAATACAGTCATGGACTTGCAACAATGCATATACTTAAAACAGTCATCCAGTAAATGTTCTCATTAAAGTAACAATCATTATGATTTACAAATAACAATGTAATATGATTTGTAAACATGATCTCTTGTGCACTTTGACAGGATGAATCACTTCTTCCATCAGGAAATCTAGCCCTCAAAATGGGTGTGCAACCACCTATAAAGGAACTAATTTATTTCAGTGATCAGCAAGAATTACTGCCCTTTTAAAAAGTCAATATTGAGATGTACTGATGTGAAGCAAGCAAGCATTCAACCTGACACTAGCAGAAAAGGTATCCAATACACTTAAAACACATAAATTTGCAGAAAATCCTAACCACCATTGCATACAGTGAACTACAGAGCTTACCTGGAGAACATAAAGTACTAAGAGGATAAAAAACAAAACTGTATTCAGCCTTCCTGACCTGGTCATTACCATAGCATGTCCATTCTCATTTCTGTTCACTCTAAGGGAAAAAGCTTCCCTGAGTCAATTTAGTTGCGATTTGGAGACCAGAAAAGCATCAGAAAAAAAAATTACTGTGAACAAGTATCTCTAATGTAAATCATAGCAGGAGGTTGCATTAGCTGTTCAGTGTCTCAGATTAACATGCTCAATGGGAGTCAGTGCTACAGGTCCAGAAGGAGGGTAGCCATAATAAAGGAGAAATTAGCAAGAAAGCACTTAGCTGTGAGTTTTAAGAAAAGTGTAGACATGAATTTTGCAAAAGAGAAATCAAAACTACTAAGATGGAAAGGGGCAGAGCACTTCAAAGGGCAAGACTGCACGGTATTTATTTGTATGTCTCAAAGTTCATGTTGGGGAGAAAAGATGCTTACTTGTAAAGGTAGTATTCTGCTTGATCCACTTCTTCTCGTGAAGAAATGTTATCGACAAACTGATTTGGAAAAAAAGAAAGCTTCAGAGGGAGTGTTCACAAAGCATATTAGAAGAAAATGCAACTTCAATAAACAAAATACATTGTTTTTGCATATTCAGGTGTCCAGGAGCACTAGAGATCTTCAAGTCTTTGCTTTCTCCTGTTCAGGTTTCTTCAGGACTTCTGAAAGTTCTAAATTGAGACAACTTCCCTCCTTGTCTCTAACAAACACTATGCACTTTGAAAACATGGAGTCCATCTGAGGATTATGTCTGCTTAGTGCAGTGCCCCCTATTTTTGCTGCTCCTCTCTGGATTTTTGCTCTTTAAACACACCCTTTAATTTGAGAATGTATTTGGTTTTTTTTTCACTTTCCCCTCACCCACCCAATTCTGAGTGAGTCTCAAAATGCCTTACTTTTCTTTCTGAAAACATTTTTTCCCAATGTTTGTCTGTTGTACCTGTTCACACTAAATATCCTCAAAGACAGGGGCAATGGCATTTTGTATTTCACCACATATGCAAATAAAAGAAAAAAATAATCCCCTGCCATAAAGCATGATTATCCTCTCACTTAAAACTTTTTCCACTCCTCCAGGCAACCTCCCAAAATTCCCAGCGCTATCAAGTACTCAAATAAAGCCAAGTTTTCAACCAGACTTTGTCTTACGGTAAGAGTGAATCCTGTTTTCTTGCAGGTTCTACTAATGTAACTGTAAAGATGCAGGAACACTCCAGAGCCTTCTCAGTATAATACTTTTAGCTCAGAATATATGAACAACCTGTTTCCAAGGTCAGTACGTCTCTTTATCCTATGCATAAGTTACAAATAATAGCTTCACCTGACTGCTACTTTTTCTCCAGTTTCTCAACTCTCCTCGCATGTACATGCATGTACATGTAAGTCATCTTTCAAGTGTGGCAATAGCATGCCTGTGCACTTTCTTTAAATTTCAGAAAATAAGAATCTTAGGTGAGCTCCATGTGTGTAAGGATGTCTGAATATGGAAATGCTACTTTTTCAGGGAAGAAGTTAGCCCAAAGTAGGAACATGAATGAAAGGAATAAAGCTCAATAAGGAACATCTATTATCTCCATGGACATCTTGATCTTGTAACTCTACAAAATTTTCTTTCACCCCTATTAGTGGTGCCAACAATCCTAATGAAAGGTGTTACTGAGATCCTAGGGTGGTGACTCAACTTTACTGGATAATTTTGAAGACTGAAAATAGTGTGGTTTGGATTTGGGATATTTATTGTTTCGTTTTTTTGTTGTTGGAGAGATTTTTGTGCCTGGTTTTTGGTGTATTTTTTTTTTTAAACTAGTGACATTTATTCTCCTTCTACACTACAAACACCCAGCTGCACAGGGAACTTAAAAGGCCACCTCACATTTCTGCCTTCATTCCCACTCCCCTGATTAATCCATCCAGAGAAAGCAACTGGTTACTAATTCCAACAAAAATCATAGTTTGCTGTATCCCATACCAACATTTGTCCTGCCTCAGCCTGCTAAGGCAATGAAACAAACTTTGCCTTTATAGGCAAAATTTATCCACTTCTGCCTCTCTGAAAAAGAGCCTGGAAGTGAAAGAAAATGAAGGCAGACAAGCAGTGTGTTAATTCTTTGCATTCCTTTAGTAGCCTGAGTTCTCATAATGGGCTTGAGGGGATGTTAAAGCTCTCATTAAGACAGAAACCACAGGCAGGCAAGGAACATGCATTAGGGAAATACATTGCCAAGCAACAGGGAGGCTGAATTTTACTGAAAAAAATATTATTTGTCTTTACAGCACTGTGCAGTCCAGGTACTAATTAAGGAATGAAAAGTAACAACAAAACAGCTTCACACAGCAATTTAACAGTATAGCAACCCATTCACCATCCTAAAGCTCCCAGTAGAGGTCGTACTCCCTCTCGGCCAACTTGATTTCACATGCATTTCACTGTGATTTCCATCACTTTACAATTGGTATTTATTTCCTTACCCGGGTTATTGTCAAAGAGCTAACAGGCAGCTTTCTTTCATAGGTTCTGTCCATTAAATGGGCTAAGTCAGCTGGAAAAAAGAGAAGAAGAGGATGTTTAATCAACTAGCATTACAAGAAATCTGCAGAGCCATCCTATAACCTAAAATAGAAACTCTGTCCATGAAATCAAATTCTGGTTCCTTAACATCTCACTTTGAATTTGTATGAAAACAGTTATTGTTAAATACTTTAGCAGACAACAATACATGAAAAGGTTCTCAACAAGATGATTTCAACTTGCTATAAAGAAAAAGGCAAATTATCCTATGTGTTGGATGAAATTAGTACAACTAATATAACTGATCTAAAAAATTTGAACAGATATATTTAAAATTCCTATTTGCTTTCATGCTTAACATATGCTGGACACTGCTTTTAACATGGACCTGTGCTTTACTGTATAGCAAAAATCAGATACAAGTAGTACCATACTGATAAACCCCACAGCTAAGAACAGCAGTTCCAAGAAATCCTGTTAATCAAATTGGGTACTGTGCCAGTACTTTGCTAACTTTATAGCATTCTGCTCCAGCACTCATAAAACAATATTAATTTGCCCATACAGGAAATACAAGCTTCTGTTTGTTGAACAGACAGTCAGCTATTCCATTAATTAATTTTGTGGGAAGTTAAATTAATTTAATTTGGAGTTTTAGTTTTGTACTATTCCTGGAAAATAATGATCACTTAAGAGGAGTAAACCGTTAATTGTTTGCCTAGAATCAGCTGTTTGATTTTTAGCTGAGAAATAAGCTGATGATATCCCATCCATAAAATTCAGAGACTTCAATCATTTCCTCCTATTCTCCTACATCTTCCAAGACCAGGAATCCAACATATTCTCTCTGCATCACTAGCACCTCGCCTTATGCTTTGCACCCCAAGACTACAATTGTTATTAAACAAACCTGTCCTTTGACACCTCCAATTAAAACCAGTGGCCAACCTTCAAGAGCTAATAGCGTGGCTTGCTGTACAATTAATTTTCCAAAACAGGTCATCTGACTTTCACAACTGTCAATGAAATGAGGTGAACACTACTCACAGCTTCACATCAGACCTAACTAAACCTTCTACTCCAGCAAAATTCAGGGCCAGAAGCAGCATTGCACCAGTAACATGTCTCTAAGGAATGCAGTCCACATATGCCCTGTTCACAAGCTATATTACTATAAATCATGTTAAAAACACACCTGCACCACTAGCGAATACTGCGGGGTATACAGCCCTAACAGTACAAATGGTATTCCATGCTACTCTGACTGTATAGGTATCCTGTCAAATTGCAAGACATCTGCAAAGATTTTTGTTGCAGTAAAATGGCAGAGTCTTGATTTGGAATAAAATGGATGACTCTTTGTGCAACACTGCTTCTGTCACATAACAGTATTTTGTATTTACCTAAAACTTGCCTTCCTGAGGCACTTTGAGACAGTATCACAGTATCACAGTATCACTCAGGTTGGAAAGGACCTCGGGGATCATCGAGTCCAACCTATCAACACAGACCCCATGACTAGACCACGGCACCAAGTGCCACGTCCAATCTCCCCTTGAACGCCTCCAGGGTCGATGACTCAACCACCTCCCTGGCAACCCGTTCCAATGCCGAATGACTCGCTCGGTGAAGAACTTCCTCCTCACCTCGAGTCTGAACCTCCCCTGGCGCAGCTTGAGACTGTGTCCCCTTGTTCTGGTGCTGGTTGCCTGGGAGAAGAGGCCAACCCCCTCCTGGCTACAACCACCCTTCAGGTAGTTGTAGAGGGCAATGAGGTCACCCCTGAGCCTCCTCTTCTCCAGGCTAAACAATCCCAGCTCCCTCAGCCTCTCCTCATAGGGCTTGTGCTCAAGGCCTCTCACCAGCCTTGTTGCCCTTCTCTGGACACGCTCAAGTGTTTCGATGTCCTTCTTAAACTGAGGGGCCCAGAACTGGGCACAGTACTCAAGGTGCGGCCTAACCAAAGCAGAGTACAGGGGCACTATGACCTCCCTGCTCCTGCTGGCCACACTATTCCTAATGCAGGCCAGGATGCTATTGGCCCTCCTGGCCACCTGGGCACACTGCTGGCTCATATTCAGGTGGCTGTCAATCAGCACACCCAGGTCCCTCTCTGTTTGGGAGCTCTTCAGCCACTCCGACCCCAGCCTATAGGATCCCAGCATGGGATTGCCGTAGCCAAAGTGCAGCACTCGGCACTTGGACTTGTTGAATGCCATCCCATTGGACTCTGCCCATCTGTCCAGTCGGTCGAGGTCCCTCTGCAGAGCCTTTCTACCCTCTAACTGACTAACATCTGCCCCTAACTTTGTGTCATCTGCAAACTTGCTGATGACTGACTCTACCCCTTCATCCAGATCATCAACGAATATGTTGAAGAGGACAGGGCCCAGCACTGATCCCTGGGGGACACCACTGCATGAGGGAAGGCAAGCATTTTCATGAAAGCAAAGGGGAATGTGAGGCAAAGGTACTGATGCAAGTACCAGCTCCTATGAAATACAGTACAAGATGCTGAGTTGATATGGGCCACTGTAACAGACTAAATCTTGTCTCTCTTGATGTGAATCAACAAAGATAAAATCACCTTTGTTCCTCGCCCACACAACAGCTGCCCAGGGAGGGCATGGTGAAAAGACCTTCTGGCAACAGAAATGTGTAATGGGCAGATGCCACTAGTACCAACTCTCTGGAATGTGCACAGACAAGATCATCTCTACCCTGGAAAGGGAGGATGGTGAAAAGGCTGGACTATACAAAGGATCCACCACCTGGCATAATAAGTCCCTGATGTGTATTGTGTGAATGGACAGGTAAAAGGGAAAGGAGGAGGCAAAGGCCCCCCACTCCGTCACACACAAGTGAATACACAGGAAGCACACAAGGAACACACAGGGGACAACACCTGGACACAAACCTAAAAAAAACCCTGTGACTAAAAAAATGTATGAAAGACCTGAGCAATGCCTGTTCAGGAGGAGAAAAACAAAGAGACAAAAAGACACAGAGAGAAAAAGACCATGCAGCCTGGAAACAGATCAGGAACTCTCTCTCCATGACCTAAGTTCTGCCTGCTGTAACTCGTGGAGAAGAGAAAAGACATTTTTACTGAAGACACCACATGTTGGAGGCTGCTCAGAGAAGAACTGGGACTTTGGGATCCCCTCCCCTCCTCCAGGGTGGACACCACAAGGCAACAAGGACGCAGCAGCACCCCTCCTCAGACCCCAACTGTCTCAGGGCTGGAGGGGGAGGGTGGTAATATAATTCCTTGCCTGATCTTTCTCTCCATTTTTCCTCTCTTTCTCCCTTCCTTTGTTCTGTCCACTTCATTCTGTTAATAAATAGCCTCACTTTTGATATTCTGGCCTCATCTGCACCTTCAATTTCACATGGTAATGTTCAAAAAGAAACGAGTCTTCTCCTCCAGACCAAGACAACCACCAAGGCCACACAGTACTATGTAGCTACCAAAGCATCTGATGAACTTCTTTAGTGGTAAAGAGCCACCTGCGGGAATATCCTTAAAATAACTACATGTATTTGACCCATTTCTCCAGTGCTCACCGAGGTCATGATGGACCATGTAGGTAAAGACTTTGGAGGCACTCCCAGCAGTGACAGAAGCTAAAGAGATTGCATGCTGCAGCCAAGTTATCAGGAATTAACAACTGGCTAGATCCTTGCCTAAACATACTAAGCCAGCTGTCATACACCATTCTTCACCTACATTATAAGACAGCTGGGAAAAATGCATCCACTCCAAAATCCACTATGTTTGATGACAAAGCAGCACGGACCTGAGAGAGACAACTGCAGAGGCTGAGTGTTCACTTGTCTATTTCAAAACCATTTCTCTTATGCATCTCCCACTGAAGAGTGGAAGGTGTTAGTCAAGTCCATTTTGGGCTACACTCAAACTCTGAGCTTGGCACTTCTTTCTAGGTGCTCATGAAGATGAGAAGCCTGTTTCACATAACACTGAATAGCTAAGTAGAATATAAACCAAATTAAAACAATGTTGAGTTCCAGATCTCAAGACTGTTAGCCATTTATACACAGGCCTCCTCTGGGAGAACTCACACACAGAATTTCAATGACTGACCTTTCCTGCTGTCTACAAGGCTAGAACTCTCCATCAGAACTTCAGCATAGAAAGCAGTATGAAGCAATTATCTATCAGCTCCAGTATGAGTCACAATAAAATGAAAGCTGATTAAATCTTAAAGACAAATCAAGTTAATGGAGAATTTAGCTTTGTTTCTAGACAAACTACTGTTTCTGCTATAGTTTCTGAATATGAAGAATTACTGTGAATCATTCGTATTTATTACATAATTGAGCTACTTTTTGTAAATCATAGTTTCATAGTTTCATAGTTTCATTCAGAGTTGGAAGGGACCACAAGGATCATCTAGTTCCAACCCCCCTGCCATGGGCAAGGACACCCTACACTAGATCAGGCTGGCCAGAGCCTCATCCAGCCTGCTCTTAAACACCTCCAGGGATGGCGCCCCAACCACCTCCCTGGACAACCCATTCCAGGGCTTCACCACTCTCATGGTGAAGAACTTTCTCCTCAACATCCAGCCTGAATCTCTCCAGCTTCATTCCATTCCCCCTAGTCCTATCACTACCTGAGATCCTGAGAAGTCCCTCCCCAGCCTTCTTGTAGGCCCCCTTCAGGTACTGGAAGGCCACAATTAGGTCACCTCAGAGCCTTCTCTTCTCCAGACTGAACAGCCCCAACTCCTTCAGTCTGTCCTCATAGGAGAGGTGCTCCAGCCCTCTGATCATCCTTGTGGCCCTTCTCTGGACACCTTCCAGCACCTCCATATCCCTCTTGTAATAGGGGCTCCAGAACTGGATGCAGTACTCCAGGTGGGGTCTCACCAGAGCTGAGTAGCAGGGGAGGATCACCTCCCTCGACCTGCAGGCCACACTTCTCCTGATGCAGCCCAGGATCTGATTGGCTTTGCGGACTGCAAGTGCACATTGAGAGCTCATGTTGAGCTTCTCGTCCACCAGCACCCCCAAGTCTCTCTCCCCAGGGCTGCTTTCCAGCCAGTCACTGCCCAGCCTGGAATTGTGCCTGGGATTGCCTCGACCCCGATGGAGGACCCTGCACTTGCTCTTGTTGAACTTCATGAGGTTGGCTTGTGCCCACCTCTCCAGCCTGTCAAGGTCCCTCTGGATGGCCTCCCTTCCCTCCAGCGTGTCTGCTGCACCACACAGCTTGGTGTCATCAGCAAACTTGTTGAGGGTGTACTCAATGCCACTGTCCATGGCACCCACAAAGATGTTGAACAAGACAGGTCCCAGGACTGATCCCTGAGGGACTTCGCTTGTCACTGGCCTCCACTGGGACATGGACCCATTGACAGCCACTCTTTGGGTGTGGCCATCAAGTCAGTTCCTTATCCATCTAGTGGTCCACCCATCAAACCCATGTGTCACCAGTTTGGAGACCAGGATGTAGTGCGGGACAGTGTCGAAGGCTTTGCTCAGGTCCAGGTAAATGACATCAGTTGCTCGCCCCTCATCTATTAATGTTGTCACCTGCTCATAGAAGACCACCAGGTTTCTTCCTTAAGCTTATATTCAATAATGAAGATTTAAAGCTTCTTCTAACTTAAAAACATCTGTGGTGGTGAGAGAAGGCCTAGCTCTCCCCCACAAAGAAAGAAACCAGGGCTGACTCAGTTGGAGAAGCAAAGGGTAGAGCTGTATTCACAAGCAAGATGAAATGCAGGTTGTATATATACACCATATACAGTATTTACAATATATACAGAAATACACAGCAAAGAAAGTAATACAGAACAAAACTCCCTCCTCTGGACAGAGGAGGGTTCCCCCCCGTATGCCCTCTCTCCCCCTACCTCCCTTTTTTCCCAAAAAGGGCTAGAGAGAGAGGAAAGGTAATTATTAAGGATGAAATTTTGTTAGGCTTCAAAAACGCATGCAGGGATTAGTTTTCTTATCTCGAGGTCAACTCCGGCTAGTTGCTCAGAAGCAGACAGGCTGGAAAGGCAGAACAGACTGGAACAGAGACAGACTCAAACTGAACTAAAACTTAAAGTTGCATTTTACCAATCTATCAATGAAATTCATTTAGAATATCCGAATGTTTTCAAAATGTTCAGCCAAAGTGTTCCAGCACTGTCCCTTTCTTAAAGGCACAGCCTGAAACGGTCACAACATCCCAACAGAAGTAAAAACATGAATACCTGTTTCCTAGCACTGCTGGTAGTACAACTTGAGTGTTAACATTGGGTATAAGCAAATAAGCGTTCAGTGGTGGAAACAAAATTCTGCATACATTCTAACAGATATATGTTGCAAATATTTTTTACACAGTGCAAGGACTTGGGCCATCAGTTGATGAAAAACTCAACATGAGCCAGCAATGTGCACTTGCAGCACAAACCATATGCTGGGCTGCACCAAAAGAAGGATGAGAGAGGTGACTCTACCCCCCTCACTGTGCTCTCATGAGACCCACACCTGGAGTACTGCATCCAGTTCTGCTGCCCCCCAGCATAAGAAGGACATCAAACTGCTGAAGCAGGTTCATGAAGATGATCAGAGCTCCCTTATAGAGACAGGCTACGATAGTTGGGACTGTTCAGCCTGGAGAAAAGAAGGCTCTGGGGAGACCTTAAGCAATCTTTCAGTACCTGAAAGGGGCCTGAAAGAAAGCCTGGAAGGCACTTTTTACAAAGGGTTTTACTGATAGGACAAGAGGGAATGGACTGAAGCCTGAGGAGGATAGATTTAAATGAGATATTAGAAACAAATTCTTCACAGTAGGGGTGGTAAGATATTGCAACAAGTTGCCCAGAGAGGTCATGGATGCCCCCTTCCTGGGGATGCTCACAGCCAGGTTGGATTAGGCCTTGAGTAATCTGGTCTAGTGGAAGGTATCTCTGGCCGTAGCAGGAGGTTAGGATGATCTTTACAGTTCCTTTGAACCCAAACCATTTCATGCTGCTACGATTTATCTGGCAGTCATTACCAAAGAGAACTCTAGGTACATATAATTTCTCATACATACTGCCTATAAAATACGCTTCTCAAAGATGAAGTTTTACAAAACTTAAATATCTCTATAAACATTTCTTGATACTGCATAACAATGCCCTTAAACAAACTAACAAACCATACACCTGAACTGAGGTTATTTGTTTCTGGACATGGCTTTACAGTTATCGCTAGAATAATGGTATCTGATATTTCACATTCAGCTTTGTTTTTATCTGTCCACGTAAACTCAATTGTCTGGTTGTCTGCAAAAGGATGACTTAGGACAATGACTGGGAAAATATCAGCTTTCAACTGACAAGTCAGGGGTTACAACACCTAATACCTGTTTGCTGGCCTAGGAAACCAACACAGCTTCAGTTTGATTCACAGCGTGTACCTGTCCGCAGCATGTAGCCATATCAACAAGCCACACATAATGCCACTTCATTAGGTCGCTACCCTCTAATCCAGGACAGGGCTGAAATCCAATTATGTGGCAGCAAGAGGAAAGCAGGGACAACTGCAAGACAAAGTTTACCTGCCCTGGGAATGATGGGCAATCCTCGTATCTTAACTCAAAGCCTAACATTTTATTTTCTATGTAAAGAAAGCCTCGATTTAGTTTAACGACTCAGTTAAAAATTAAAGGAAGCATGAGCCAAGTACTTTGCCTTACAAATGTGTGCTTCATATCTCAGCATCTCTGTATTTCCACATCCCTAGCAGCTTTTGGAAAGAACTACAGCTTTGAACCAAAGGTGGCTTTGAATAGAAATCACAGGAGTTTGTAACGGCAGTAATGCCACCTGCTGTTGTGAATGGGCCACTTCTGGCACCGCGATTTTTTTCTAACAAAGGAATTTCCTATCTCATTTGAATTCTGCCATCCCTTGGGATTCTAGTAATTGCTATTCTGCTTATGAAGATGCTTACTGTCACTTTATTTTGCCCTGGTTAGTGATGAACCAACTGAACATGCCTTTCATTTCTTTGGTATCTCAGTTTCAGTAAGTGGAGTCCAAATTACTTCTAGAGAGGAAAGTTGCAAGCAGCAAGCATTTTCTATCTTCTAAATTACTACCTTTTCAATTCCATTTTTTTTTAACAAATGTGGTTCCATACACACAACACTGTCTTGATCTTTCCCATGCTTTCAGTACCAAAGTTTGCTAAACTCATTCATGCTTGGATTGCCAAACTGAGACCAGAGAGAAGACAATAAAGAATAGGCATAGGATAGGAATAGGCATAGGATAGAACAGAACAGAACATATAGACACAATATACAGCAACTCCTCAACACAAGGAATTTGCTCTAGCTACAATCATGACTTACTACACACAAGACTCTATATGCAACCACGCAACTGACAGCTACAGAGCAGACATCTGCAGGGCTATCTCATCTTTGAAAATATTAATGTAGTTGATACCATGTTAGCTTGTTCTCTCTGTGAACACGAAACGAAAATGCAAAACAGCTATTTTAAACCGCATGGAACAGACATTTGCTCTGGATCGAATCAGCAGCAGAAAGAACTGTGCTGGCCAACAGTCACAAAAGGTCTTGCCATGCCTGGGGAAACCCAAACAGACTATATCAGCACTTGCACAACCGTGTCATCCTCTATTGCCTATAACATTTGTTAAAGTAAGAACCCTTTACCATTTGGAGGTGACTGTTTCAAATGCATGCCAGGGCGTTAGTGTGTCCAAAAGACACTGCATGAGCAGTCCTATTGACAGTAAAGAGCTACAAGGTATTAACGGCCTCTGCAGGATCCAAGCTTCAGTCATGAGCATTCTCCAGCTGTTTCTGGCACACATACAGTAAAACATGTTGACAAAACCAACCTAGGTGCTTATAGGGAAATAACAGAAATAAATTAGTGCATAAAAACCACCACTGATCATTTTGTCTGTCTTCCTGCCTGACAAGTTCTTGAATTTCATTAACTGATTCTACTTTCAGTCTCATAATCTATGTTAGAATTAGCACACACAGCTCAGGAGCCCAGGAATGAAAAATGGAAAACAAAGATTAAGCATTAAGGGGTTTCCAGAATGATTCTGGTATAAAATATTGCATTTGTATTTTTAGCATGGAAAAACACCTTGCGTGATGCTTTCTATTTAACACTGCCACCAAAAAGATGGTGGAATGTAATTAGAAATGTAATGCAGCCAAGGAATTTAGGTATGGAATCTGCACAGGAGATCTAATTACCAGATAGTTTAATGTACAGTTTCCTTGGAAATACAATGTTTCATTTTTACCTCTACAATTTCTACAAGAAATGTAACTTCGCTGCTCCAAAACTCTGAAGGAAAAGTTCTTCAAAAAATGGTACTACTTATAGACTGTATCTTCTTTCATACTGTATTACAGTTAAAACACTGTAAATAAAACACTGTAAATGAAAAAGATATTTGGTGTAAGTCTCAACTGTCAGAGACTAAATGATTCCCTTCACAAAAGCTTTTGCGAAACAAAAATAGCTTCCAGAAAGCAAAGATTGATTAAATAGGTACATTCTAACTTATTTTTGCATTATAGCTCTGAACACATATAACAGATTTTTAACACCTTGGGCAGATTTTGACACAGAACCTCAGAATAATTTCACTTTACATGTAATTTTATTTTGAAGTATTTATAAATGATAAGCTAGTCTAAAATTAGTTCAGGTTGCAATTAGTTAGTCAAAGTCAAGGAAAAGAAACAAACTTATCTCACCCAGGCTACGCTCCTCTTTGTGTCTCTTTTCCCATTTTGAGCTGTCCACATAGGCTGCAGAGAGAATAGATCTTCTACCTAATGAAGAAAGAAATCACCACATAAGACAGGTTGCTTTGATATTTCTAAATAAAAGTCACACTTTATTAGATACCACCTTCTCTTGTCACATTTACTGAGTTGGATGCATTAAACTATGACACAGCTGGCAGCAGCAAGCTACCACACCAGTTCAGATTCACTGTGTATGAGTGAGCCATTACTTCACAATTTTTCAACCAGACATGCTCTCCTGTCTTTTTCAGCATGAAACAAATCTTTCCAAACCTGAACTGTGTATGTAAGAAAACAATACATTGAAAGAGGCATAACCCCCTCAAAACAACAATAAAGGATAGCTTCTTCATGCATACAAACCTTTCTTGTCAAGTGCTAGCAATTAGCTAAATGCAGAGGTAAAAGTATAAGAAAAAAAAATTAACACACACAAGAAGGCTTTTCTGTTGTTGTTGGCTATTTTTTCCACCTGTAAAGATTTGTCTTACTGGCAATGAAAAGCAGAATCTTGCCTGGGAAAACTCAAGGTTTTAATCATCTTTTTTTCACTTCCTAAGAACTACAAATTCCAGATAAATGCTTTTGAAAGCTTTCTTCAAATACTCTTTGTACCACCTTTGCCATCTGGTCAAGATGCTGTTCCAACTTTTGAAACAAGGTGTAACATTGTTCACTTGGAAGAACAAACCATGTTTATGCATCTTTCACAGATGATAAGGCTTTGAAAATGCATGAGAATAATCTGGATAAAATTTGTTGAAGGAAGACATAGAAATATATACAGAAACGTGCAGAAATCAAGAAACACAAAGTAGTTTAAAAATAGGCAGTACTATGCTACACAGAACTCTTAGTCACTAACTTAAAGCCTTTGAAAATCTCTCCCAAGAGTTGTGTTACTCTTGGGTGTGAAACACCTTTTCTCCTTGTCATCCTTCTGACAAGCAATTATACTTACATGTCCAACTCTGTACAGCTTAGCAAATATTTGCCAAAAAGACCTGATACACAGAATTCCACAGTCAGCCTATGAGAACACACACAATGCTTTGCTAAACTGTAAGAAGAGGTGTTTTGGGAGTTTTTTTTGTTTGGCTAGTGGGGTTCCTTTTAAAGATATTTTTCATTACATTGAAAGAAGAGGCACACAAAACACCTTCAATAAACTTCTGTAAGTTCGTTCACAGTTATGGATGTCACTAGCAAGCATAAGGCTTTAAGCACACATTAATGAGCTCAGTTCTTCCCAAAGGCCAGGATTTTTGGAAAGGTGGCTTTGGTGGCTTTTCAAAAGCGCCAGTCTCTGTTCTGCTTCTGCAACCCGAGTCAACTGGTTTTGCTGAACACAGGCGGCCGCGTCTTTGGCGGCCTCCCCGCAATTTCCATAACCCAAACAGCCAGGTCCGAAGACACCAGGTTATGAAACCGGCAACGTGGAATATCTATTTAAAAACTCCACATTAAGATTACAGCTCCGTATCAAATGCTAGTGATACACGGTTTTCAGAGCTGCCTCAAACTCTGCAGACAGAGAGGCATAAGCGTAGAGGCGAAGGGAAAGTCCCTGCGCAGCACTGCGCCCGTGCTCACACTCCCCTCGGCGGCAGCCACCGCAGCTAGCGACAACCGCGGCTCCTGAGGAGCCTGTCCCGTCAAGGCCTGGCCCCCGCGGCCCGGCCCGCGCTGCTCTTCAGCATGCCCCTTCCCTCACCCCGCCACAGCAAGCTCCGCAGCGCTGGTGAGCGGCGCTGCCGCCCGCCAACGGACCACCAACCTGCCGCAGCACCGAGCGTCCTCCCGCACCAGAGCACGCCTCGCCTGAGCATGGGCCCCGCCATTGCGCCGAGGGAGGAGGAGGCGAACGGCAGGACGGGGCTGTCCTGCGAGCGCCCCGCCCCCGGCCGCCGGCGGCAGGCCCGGACACAAGATGGCGTCGTCGTTTACCGGTGGCTCTCAGCAGATAGTGAGGGAGTTAGTGCGGCGCTCTGCGCTTCGCCCGCCCGCCTCGGGCTGCTGGGGCTGCTTGCCTGGAGGTACCGTGGGCTTCGCGTAGGGGCGGGCGGCGGTGTGCCCGGGCAGGGCCCGAAGCTGTTAGCAGGCTGGGGACACGACTGAAGTGCTACAATTCCCGGCACTCCCGGCGACTGCCGCCGGCATTGTACCTGACGGGAGTTGTAGTTCCTGCGGGGCTGCCCCTCTCGGCGCTGGGTATGGCGGGAAGGAGAGTGCTAAAGGGCACCCGAGAGGCTTTAGAATGGGTCTGTTTGTGCTGCCCTGGGCAGGCCGAGCGGGTAGGGCAGATCTATCCTAAGGGGAGGGTTAGCAGCAGTGTTACTCAATTTATGCCAAGTTTGTCATTGTCTATATATGAACCACTTAAAAAACCCACAAAACCAAAACCAAGGCAAAACCAAAACCAGGCAGCTTCATAACAGTATTTATTTTGGGATGACTACTTTATCCCTGTCTGCACCTGTGGGTTATCATCACCACCACCACTACCCTGCTTGGGCTTCAGAGGCCTTTTATAGGCACTCCCTCGTCCAGAGAGTAAAATGGGGGCACGTGGAAAGGAGGTGTATGGCAGAGAACTACCCAGCATAGGCCTCTGCTGGAATCTCAGGCTGCTGCACCAGTGTTGGTGCAGGTTTCACTCTGTTAGGCTGCTCAGGGCCCCCTGAATTCAAGAAGGGTAAAATTCTGCTGCCTCAAGCTCTCCACCAACACCACTTGTGACCACTGAGTGACCATGCAATGAGTTGTGCCTGTCCCACCCCAAACACTGGCCTGTTTCTTGCATCATCTTTGGAAAGGCCCAGGCCAAGGATGGTCTTTCAGTGATGGACCAGATGAGAAGGTCTGTAGGAAGTAAGTGACAGGGTGATCCAGGCCAATTTCATTGCTGGGTGAAGTACGTTTCTTTAACTGTTGGATCCGCCTCCATTAGATTTAGTAGGCATTTAATGAAATCTTTTTCTTCATGTTCTGTCAAGTATGTCATTAGTATGCTTCATTTGCATAGAAAACATGTTTTCTATTTGCATGGTCTATTGCATTTTTCTAGAGAGATGAAGAAGGAGAATAAATAACCTAACTTGGGTCAGTACCTCCTTTTTTATTATAAGAATCATTCTTTAAGAAGCTAACACTTAAAATATTAGATGGACTTTCTGATACAAAATCTTTGCTTTCAAATAAAAATCTACAAAATAGTGGGCTTTGTGACAGCCAAAACTTCACAAATAATATTTTCATGATTGCTATGTTAAAGGAACTTACAATACAGTACAGCTAAAGTTAGCACCCAAAGTGAATTTGAGGATTCAAGATGAAATGACTTCTTATATCCAATGTCTGTACTACGCTGGACTTTATTGGGTGTCCTAAGTATTACTACAATCTAAATAATAAGCTTTCTAGTTTTATCTTTTGCAATCCTAATGCATTTGGAGTTTCTGGAAGGATGCTTTGTACTACAGTCAGTATAGCACATCTGAGCAAAGGAGGCTGTGCCACTGGTGAGTTGTGATGAACAAGAAGAGACAGACCATTATAAAAGCCCGAGAAAGGAGGAAGATCTTACTCTCCTACAGAATCCTCATGTACTTTGGCTAGACAGAGAGGAATGGTGTTTCTATTTTTTTCTTTTGCACATCAAATAAATACATATTTCTTCATCTGTGCACACATTAACTGTGGAAAACTGTGACATGCTGGTTGGCCAATTTTGTCAGGAGTGTGAGCAGTTTCTGTAATCTTTATAGTGTCATGCTGCCAGTAGTCTGGCAACATACAGTATTTAAAAGCAATCTTTTTAAAATGTGTAGTTCAGTGTATTAAAATATACAGCATGATGCAAAATTTAACCTTCCTCTCTCTTTTTAATGACAGGGAAGCGGTATCTGCTAACAGACAGTGATATAAAGTTACAAGAATTTCAGCGGACAAAAGTGGCAATTAGAAATGAAATTCATGGCAACAAAGGTATTAGTGTTTATTTCATAGTCACCATACTAAGTTCTAGCCCAAGTCTTAGGAAAGAAGACAGTTAAAGTAATTGTAATAGGACAGTAATTGACCCCATTTAAAGCAACAACGTTTTTCTCTTGAAAACGTTGTAACTAAAATTACTGAAGATCTGAAGCTTTGTAGAATGAAACAGTATGAGTTATGCAAGGTGTCCAATTTTGTCATAATAGTTTGATGGAAAATATTTCACGCTATAGAACTTCCTTCAAATATATCGTCAGCAGAGAAAGTTAATAAAAGCCTAATAGCTACGTAACTCTCCAGAGAAGGTTTGTGGGTAGGAGATCTCTGCAGAGGGACCTTGACAGATGGACAGACGGGCAGAGTCCAACGGCATGAGATTTAACACATTCAAGTGCGGGGTTCTGTGCATTGGCCACAACAACCCCATGCAGTGCTACAGGCTGGGGTCAGAGTGGCTGAAGAGCAGCCAGGCAGAAAGGGACCTGGGGGTAGTTTTTGACAGCTGGCTGAACATGAGGCAGCAGTGTGCCCAGGTGGCCAAGAAGGCCAATGGCATCCTCACCTGTATCAGAAATAGTGTGGCCAGCAGGAGCAGGGAAATCATTCTTCCCCTGTACTCAGCACTGGTTAGACCCACACCTTGAGTACTGAGTCCAGTTCTGGGCCCCTCAATTCCAGTCTCGAATATGTCCAGAGAAGGGTAACAAAGCTGGTGAGAGGTCTGAAACACAAGCACTATGAGGAGCGGCTGAGGGAGCTGGGATTGTTTAGCCTGAAGAGGAGGCTCGAGACACCTTATTGCTGTCTACAACCACCTGAAGGGAGGTGGTAGCCATGTGGGGGTTGGTCTCTTCTCCCAGGCAACCAGCAACAGAACAAGTCTCAAGTTGCACAGGGAAAGGTTTAGGCTTGATTTTAGAAAGAAGTTCTTCACAGAAAAAGTGATTGCCCATTGGAATGGGCTGCCCAGGAAGGTGAGGGGGTGTCAAAGTCCCTAGAGGTGTTTAATAAGAGACTGGATAAGGCACTTAGTGCCATGGTCTAGTTGATGAGTTAGGGTTGGGTGGTTGATTGGACTTGATGATCTTAGAGGTCCAACCTGGATGATTCTGTGATTCTGTGTGATTCTATATTCCTTCCTCTAAGGAACATAAACATAAATCTTCCCTTAATATTTAAGAAAAGCTAGGAAAAACCACACTTCCTGCACCTGTTTAACCATGTTCTGGTGATACAAGTTAGCAATTATTCCAAAGGATGTAGTTTATTTTAATTTATTTTGTGTGGTAAGGAAGAGTCAATTAATCACATTTAGTTTTATGCAAACCAGTCTTCTGGGAGAGAAATGGAGCAAAGTCAATATGACAGTCTTCTTGTGTTATGTGAAGATGGGACTGAAATCAGGGAGTGGCAAGTTATAATGTTACTATATTTTACTCTGATGTTGACATACCCATATTGGAAATTATTCTTCCTGTGCTTGAGATACATTGAATTTATTGCTGTGGGTCACTCACTCTTGCTAGGACAGTTTGGCAGATGGCAGCTGACCTTTTGTTTCATACAAACTCTGAGAACTCATTAAAACAATGTGCTGAGCACCTGTTTCTGTGAATGTATTCATCCTTTCTGTAGTCAGTGTTCAGCCTGGTACTTGAAAGATAAAAAGAAATAATGTGAGCTAGAAATAAACTCTGTTTATAAATGGAAAAGGCAGTAATAACTATCTGTTACACAGAATATATGTTTTATTATAGTAATAATGTAACCATTAACTATAATAATTATACTGTTAAATATAGCAGTTTGACAATTACTTAAATTAATTCTAGTAACTACTATGTGTTCTTCACAAATACAGTTTGGATCCCAGGTGCCCACCTTTGAACACAGCACAACCATTACATATGCTTACTTGCCTATCTCTGCATTCTTCTCACTTCACAGGATTCAGCTCTGGGATGCTCATTTACACTTCCTATATAGGTTATAACCTTGAAAACAGCAGTGACCCAGCAACTGCAAAAAGCCAGCTCACTTCCCTGCCCAGCATGGCAGGGGAGCACTGTTAGAAGAATAGGGTTGTCAGGCTGTACATGTGATTTTGGTTTTGTGCATGTCTGAGTAAGTCTTGACATTAGAAGCTGAAGGATTTGTCATAGTGCTCATTTTGTCACAGGAAAATGTGCTGGATATAGAGGAGGAAGGGAGGCAACTCACAAGTTTATGACTGTCTGTAGAAATACATAGATTACGTGTTTGCATCAGTTGTGAAGGAATGTAAATCTTCTGGATGAACAGTGTTGAGTAGTTCTTAAGCTCATTTGATTACTTAGTGGGATTGCTCTTGTTTGTTTTCTTACTTTTTGAAAAAAGAAGGTAGAAAACGTCAACCTTCAAAATTTCCTTCCTTTTCAAAATGTTCAGTTTACCTGATCTGTTTCATCATGTACAGAATGAAGTTAAGCTCACAATAAGCATGTTCTTGGTTTTCCAGGTCTAGTATGACTTCATGGAGACACCTAGGCATACTTTGTGAGAAGCTTTGTGCGTTTTTCATGGTGAAAGGAACTAGCTTTGTGTTTCATTGAATCACGATATTTCAGATACCAAGTTTGCCACACGGGTGGTGGAATTGTCTATAAACTGCTGCTATAATGTGTTTTATTTTCAGATCCATATTTTGAAAGTATTAAAGAAAAATTAAAGAAACACGAAAGGATTCTCAAAAATGAATTAAAAACTTTACTGCATTTGTGCCAGACTTCATCTGATGTGGAACTAGCCAGAAAAGTTATTTACAGGTATTTTTAGCAGCCCAGGTAACACTATTTTCTGTCTATTTTTTCCACTTTTGTTAGATCATCTTAGGTTATGGGGTTGTCTTACCTGAGGGCTTGCCCTAACTCAGGGGCTATACGCATAGTTAATCCTTTAAACTAAGGTTGTAGTTTTCTTTACTTTGGATCTTCCAATCCTCCAGAGACTCTCAAATGAAAGGAGAATCATGCTATAGGAGCAAAGTGGTGTCCTACTGTATGCAGAGTAAGTGGTGAGAACACACAAACATCGTGTCTTGGCTGAGAGAGGTAGTAGAGTGTTCTGTGACTTTTTCCAGCCAAGGCATGTCTGGTTATGAACTGGTCTGGACTCAGCAGTGGTATGTCAGGAGGTTTTCTGAATAAAGTCCTTCCCAGCAGTTGCAGTGTAGACGTTGTGAAAAGAAAGTGAAACACTTTATGTTTTTACGCATTTTTTTAGCATAAGAGAGAAAAAGTTGAGCTATTTTAACAGATACTGGCACTAAAATAGACTGTTGTGATTTCCTGTGCTGTTACCCTGTGAATAGAAAGTAAAGTAACCAGGAATTCTCATGGCAGAGATCCATTCTATTACTAATCCAGTGCAGCTGACAATCAGTAGTAGAAGAGTTTATATATACCTAGTTAATTTATTACTTTAATCAAAACAATATTTTTCCATAAAATTAATCTCCTGTTATCTAAATGTCATTCACCGATGCAGGTAGAGAAAGTGCATCGCTCAATGCTCATACAGATCTTACCATCTATCTAAAGCTATTTTCCCGTGACAAAGTCCATGTCCGCTGATACTAACTTTTTTTTAATCTAATAGGTACCATGAGCAGAATGGAATCACAGCCTTACGTAATTTTAAATTTGGGCCCCTGTTTATGAGGCTGTGTTATCAGTTGGACCTTGAAAGGCCTGCAGTAGAACTTATCAAAGATCAGGTAATTCCTCTATATATTTGCAAATATTGTTGTTACTACTAGTCCAATTTAAGTGATTTGTATGCTATACAATGTATTGCAGTAACAAGGATGTCTGTATCATGAATGTAAGAATGCAGATTACATGGTTTTCTTTTTTCAAAATAGCAAAACTGTAATTAAGAGAAAATTAAATGCTAGTTTGATAACTTTATTATTGTACTTCTGTATAATTGCATGAATAAAAAGTACTGATTTAAAATATAATTCCTCCAGGAAGCACAGCTGATGCAGGTTTTCCTGCATCCTGTCTTGCTTTAGATCATTCTTGGAAATGAACACTTCTGAGTTTTTATGTAGAAGTCCTCTGAAATCCCTTGGGTTATTTGCATCAACAATTTTACTATGTTACTGTCTGCTTCAAACATCCTCTGAGCCCTCTAGAGGTAGTACAATATTCATTCGCTCAGGAACTTGGCCATTTTAGTACTGAAGAAACTTACAGAGATGTATTTTGGAACAACTGTAAAATGCTGTGCTACTATTATGACAAGATATTAATCATGCCCAGCATATATAATAAATTAAAAATATTTGGCACAATAATGTTGTGTCTTCAAAAATCACTGGCAGTCAGTGGAAAGTCATCTATACTATGTCCATTAATGTGGTATGAGGCATGCCTAGCCAGAAGTAGGAGAAGGTTCACAAGCCTTTTCATTGATATCTATGTCATTGAGATAGCCCTGTAGTACTTGCAGGGCTTAGTAACTGATGGATAATAAGGTACAATACTGCTTCTTTAGACTGCTGCAGGAGTTTAATACCTCTGTCATTTTATTTAGCTATTCCCAACACACAGTGTGATTAAAGCGAATGTAAAATATACATTCTTCTGTTACCTTCCGTGTAGCCCTTGTGCTGATCTGTTCATCCCAAGATGTCCCCAAGAGGGCCAATGGCATCCTGGCCTGCATCAAGAACAGTATGGCCAGCAGGAGCAGGGAGGTCATTCTGCCCCTGTACACTGCACTGGTTAGGCCGCACCTCGAGTACTGTGTCCAGTTCTGGGCCCCTCGGTTTAGGAAGGATGTTGACTTGCTGGAACGAGTCCAGAGAAGGGCAGCGAAGTTGGTGAGGGGTTTGGAACACAAGCCCTATGAGGAGAGACTGAGGGAGCTGGGATTGCTTAGCCTGGAGAGGAGGAGACTCAGATGTGACCTTATTGCTCTCTACAACTACCTGAAGGGAGGTTGTAGATAGGCGGAGGTTGGTCTCTTCTCCCAGGCAACCAGTACCTACCAGAACAAGAGGACATAGTCTCAGGCTGTGCCAGGGGAGGTTTAGGTTGGATGTTAGGAAGAAGTTCTATAGAGAGAGAGTGGTTGCCCATTGGAGTGGACTGCCCAGGGAGGTGGTGGAGTCACCATCATTGGAGGTGTTCAGGAGGAGACTTGATGGGGTGCTTGGTGCCACGGTTTAGTTGTTTAGGTGGGTTGGATTGGTTGAAGGGTTGGACGCGATGATCTTGAAGGTCTCTTCCAACCTGGTCTATTCTATTCTATTCTATTCATTTGATATTATAATTAGAAAATAAATATTTTAGTTTTATGATGCTGGTACTTCACCCCAAACATATTGTTAATCTGCTGCACTGTATTTCTGCTGAGATTTCAAAGTTGCAATAGTCAGTTACTTCTGCTTGCATTGAATTTGAGATCACAGTCTGTCATTACAAAAACAAAATTAATAGTGGGACTCTCTGGGAAATTTCTGTTTATTATTAGTGAGCATTTGGCCATACTGAATCACTGGTATTTTAGAGGTTACTTGGCAGAGGGACAATCAGGGAATGCAGAGTTAGATGTTGAAGGTGGGCCTCCTTCCAGTGGGAAGGGCTGTTAAATGCTTTGCACAGTAAGAATGCTTACTGTCCTAACTTTATGATTGCTCTGTTTCTTCTACAGAATTTGCATGGTTTTTTCTCAGAGAGTACATCATTCCATATTTTGATGACTATGTTATTTAATAAGGGCCATTTTGAAAGTAAGTACTATGTAGGCTAAGACAAGTGCATCTTGAAGAGGATACTTCTCATAGTAATTGTGTGTATAGATAAATACATATTTTAATTAATATTGCTGACTACCTTATAGTTTTATAAAGCTAAAAATCATTTAAAGCAGTGTAAATGTGAATGATGTTGCACAGGATTGTGATTATCCAGTGGGGCTTGTTTCCTGAAGCTGCTTCACTGAACTCTTGGTTTCTCTTTGCTTTGTAATTTCCCATAGGTTTTTGTTTTCTCTCTTTAAAGTTTGTTTTACATGGCTTTTGGAACAGTAAGTTCTTCTCCATATTGTTTGGCAGTTCTGCATTTGTGTCAGAGCAGGGCAGAGTACCATTTTTCCTTTGATAACAAAATGAGGCTGTATTCTCTTGGTTTGTCTTAACTGGTATGCCCACACAGAGTGGCTACTGCAATATTTAAGTCAAATGCTTCAAATCAGTTTGTCCCTTTGTGTAGGGATAAAAGGGAATCATCTGACACTCCTGAAAAGGTCTTGCATGAGAAAATTTTTAAATTGATCATGGAGTAAGCTTTCCAAGCAAATCCCTTTATTTAAAATTTGTTTAACATGATGTGGTTGGTTTCTTGCCATTTGGCAAATCTAAGTCCAACAACTGTCCTGAAAGTTGAGTCTTAGCCACAGTTGAAATAAGTAAACCAGAACCTGAATGTTATGTTGTAATGTAGTGGAGTATGTGCATTATTGAGGAGCTGTTAGATAATTTGCCTAAAGTGATGGAAACTTTGATCAGGTGTTTAAAAGGCTTACTTTCTGGGTAGTCAGCAAGAATGAGAGTGATGCCATTGTGTTTTAGATTTGTGTGAAAATAATAGAACAGAGAGGCCAGATGGTAATAGAGGTCGATAACCTCCTTACTGGGAAGAAATATTTACATCCAGCTAACCCTAAATTAAACTTTTTAAACTTTCAGTTTATGTTCTTTTTTTGAAAAAGCTGATTTTTTTTATTATTTTTTTTTTCAGTTAGCAAATGTACAGCCTTAAATTTGTGAAGTGAGTAACACTAATG
This sequence comes from Melanerpes aurifrons, assembly GCA_011125475.1. Lineage (NCBI taxonomy): Eukaryota > Metazoa > Chordata > Aves > Piciformes > Picidae > Melanerpes > Melanerpes aurifrons. The sequence continues at coordinate 4,010,935 of WWNC01000003.1, forward strand.
TCTTCTTAATAGGTGCTTTGGAAGTTCTGGTAGAAATGAAAAAACAACGTATACCTTTCAACAAGGAAACCTATCTGCTTGCATTTGCAATATGTTACAAATTGGTAAGTACTTCTAATTTACATAATGAAAAAGTATTAGAAGTGCCTTCTCTTTGTCTTCCTTTTTTAGGAGATTCAAAAATTTTCTTACCTAGTGCAAATATTTTATCTGTATTTAAGTACTACGTTGCTTCATTATGCATGACGTGGTGCACGTTGTGTAGGTTCCCATACAAACTAACGTTGCAATGTAAAGCAAATCTCAAGAAATTACATGGACATAAACACTAAGGAACAAATTTGATACAACCTTTGATATCTCACAGTATTATTTCTCTGGGATTTATGCATCTTTTAGATTATACTCAATGTTTGAGCCTCAATATTGATTTTATAATCTAGCTTCCTGAAGAAACAAGGCATATGTATCATATGTTCTGTTTGTCAGATATCTCCCACCCATTTCTCCCCTCCCCCTTCAAGTAACTTGGAGCTGTTCTGTAATTGCTTCCAAATTTGACAAGGATTAGAGTTCTGAAAGGTAATCTGTTCCTACATGCCTGGTGAAAATGGCAGCTGAGTGGAGAAAAGAAACCTTCAGTGTGAGATAGGCTGCCACTTATGCTGGACTGTATTTTTAGCTCAGAGGAAGAGAGCATGAGTTACACAGTCCCTACAAGTATTTCCTCAGAACTCTTTCCCTTTTGTAGTGAAGTGGGATCCCCAAAGATTTTTTTGGTTGGTTGGGTTTTTGTGGGATTTACTTTTGTTGTTGTTTGGGTTTTGTTGTTGTTTGTTAGTTTTATCTTCCTCCCCATATTTGAATAAGTTATGCAATTTGGAACATTAGCCTAGGCCCTTCCCAAACTGAGGAGGAAACAGTACTGAGGAGGAAAGACACTAGCTAAAGAAGAAATACACCACCATACAGTGAAACTTGAGTGCACATGTGATAAAAAGGAGTTGGCCTAAAAAAGTAGCTCAGTGGTAATTTATGTAGTGCTTCTGAAATTCTCAGTTCTAATGTATCAAAGCTGTCTTTAACTTAGGGGAAATAGCCACATGGCTTTGGTGTTTGGAGAGCTGAACAAGTGCTGTGAAAGTTGTTTGCTTTTAAAAATAGCTAGAGGTTGATGGATACAATCAGTTTAGGGGTATCACCAGTTCTGTGTAGAAGGCACCTTTTTTAGAAAGTTATGAATATACAAAGATTCTGACACTGCTACAACCCAAGTTTATAAGCTGATGTTTGCTGCTAGTTTGCACTGAGGCAGCATTTACACTTGGAGGTTGCTCCTGGATCTATACTCCAGTATGTACGCTTTCATGGAAATCTACCGTGTTTTCTAAGGTGTCCTTTGCTCCCTGTACTGTAGCTTCTTCCTTAAAATCTTTACATGGTTCTTTCCGTGACTTCCTGTCAGAAAGCTTGGATCCATAGCATATGCAACAGGAAATGGTTCCTGAAACCTCTGTTTTCTACTTTGTGGCCCTGCCTATGTTTTCAATACAGAATCGGGCCCATCATTACATGTTTAGCTATTTGATACAAATAGAGAGGAGAAATTATCCTAAATTGTCACCTGGTTATTGTAACAGCCATAATAAATTGGGGATGGAGTATGTGTTCAGAAAGATAAAATATTCTCAGTAAGGGAGTAAGCTGTAGTAACCCTTTATGCACTAAAGAGGATTAGGTAGAGCTCTTTCAAAAGCTTAATCTGTTGATTCAGACACTAGAGGCCAGAGGAGAAACCATGAAGCAAAACAGTGGGTTTGTTCATGATGACAAGAAATATCAGAAAAAATCTTGAAGGGAAATATCTTCAAAATGCACTGCTTGAATACTAGAAATATTGGGGCTGGTAACACTACAACTAGTGTTAGGTTTTCACCAGGTTAATTCTTCATTTCTTTTGAACCATGCCAGAGACCAGTACAAAAACATGTACAAGGCTTAAAGTTCAGATTATTGCTGCTGGATAAACAAAGGAATTAATGTTTAATCCTTATAGAGAAGTGTTTTAAGAGCTCAATTCTAAAACACTTCTGATATCTTTTAAATCATCCTAAGGCACTGCTATTCTGTAATGTAACAGATGGTCCTTCTTGTAGTGCAAGAAAATGCTGTAGGTGCCTTTGAAGACAACAAAGCATGATGTATGTATGTAAAAACAACCTTCTAGTGGTCAGAATGCTTTAAAATTTTCAAAGAATGTCTTTTAAACTTCAGGTTTCTCATGTAATTTAAAAGGTGTTTTCACAAGCTGTGTGCAGGCTGTTCAGCACTGGCATGAAAATCATCCCTTAAACACCCAAACGATTACCTTCTCCATTACATTATGGCTAGTATTCTGCAAGAGTGACACTTTGAACAATAGGGACAGAGATCAACACCAAGCACTGGGAAGAAATACAAATGCTTTTGTCTGTATGGTTGATACTAGTTGTTACAAAACATTCCTGCTTCTAGATTGAACTCTGAAAGATACTATTTTGTTTGGAATCCAGTCACCTCTATACATAATTTCCAGAATGAGAATTGTTGGTTTAGAGAATTGGTGGTTTGTAACGCAGCACAGAGTTAAGCTCATTGCCTTTATCTATAGATACCTATTGAAAATAGTCCCATCAACAATGGAAACTTTCTGTGTTGGAAACGAGGGACATGTCTAAGATACATTATTAGAATACATACTCTGTAAACATCTTACGAGGTTTAATCCATAAGAGAGGCTAAAAACTGCTGAATGTTCAAATTTGCACATATACAGATTTCTTCAGTGTTACAGTGCTGAGTTGTTCAATGCATAGAAAACATTGATTTTTTTCATAAACTATCTAATGTAACTTTTAGATTAAAGTAAGGACAAAAAGTCAACTTGCTGATTTGGGAATGATTGGAAAGAGAACAGTGTCTGTTATTTTTAGCATGCTGCCATGGGTTGTTTTATCTCATGTAGAAGCCAAAACTGCTAGGGCAAGGCATAGTTATTAAAATAATGGAAGTTATTTTCACTCTCTTGCGAATTCCATAACTTTGAATATTGTATTTTGATGTGTTTCACAAGAAGTGCTGCAGAAATTATGCTTGGTTGAATTGTCTTAATGATCTCATAGTATGTTGATCTCTCAATGTAATTACAATTGTCTGTAGTACTTTCAGACCAGAAGAATAACAAGTGCAACTTAGGTTTGAAATTTCTGTGCAGGACAGCATGGAATCATGCAAAATCTCTGAGAAACTGCTTGAAGAAGCACAGCTAAAAGGTGATGTATTACCATTGCGAGCATTTTGCTTTGCTGTTGCAACTGCTCTGAAGAAGGTAGAGTACCTTATGCTTTCATTCGTGCCTGAATCTCTCTGTTTTTATTGTAGTAAGGTAGTCGATGAAAGGAAGCTACCGTAGAGGAAGCATTAACTGATCTATGAAACAGATTTTGTTCTATGTAAGAACATCCAGTACCTGAATTTTTAAGTCTGTGAAAGTGTAGGATTATAGATAATCCACATAAAGCAGACATGAATGTTGTGAAGTCTGGGTGCGTGCCCCGAGTCCAGTGCGCAGGTATTTTGTGCTGAAAAGAGGAAAGAGAACTGCGCCTGCAGGTTAGATGTAACCATGGACCTAGTCCAGCAGATGCTGCTATTTAGTGACGTTTTCCCTCTATTATCTACACAATTTAAAATGTTTATTTTGGGAGGCAAACTCAAAGACTATAATGTGCATTGCCCTCCTGCCTGGGAGATGACCTGTTTTTCTCCACAACATTTTTTCTTCAGTAGGAGGTTGCCATGTGCATCGTGTGCATGACTACTGATGTGAAGAGGCTCTGAGGCAGTACAGGGTGAAAGACTAAGCAGGAGAATAAAAGAAAAATCTGAAGTCTAGTTCCTCTGGCATTTATTTGTGTGTGCAGCTTGATGAAATTCTGAACCTTCTCTGTTTCATGATTCAACAGAGGTCACAGACACTGTAACAACTAACAGTTTGATGTTCACAGATTGAATGAAGAAGCAGACTGTAACATTTTCTTACAGACTCTGGTCTTTTGTGCACTGTCTCTGCAAAGAGAGACACTAAACAATAGCATCATTTAAATTAATTTATTCATCTATATTATGGTATGACAGGGCTTCTCTCTGAGATTAAAACCCAAGATTTCTGTTTCTTAAACAACATGAAATATTCTTAATGCTGCTGCTTTATGTAAAAGTCAGTTAAAGTACTTGTTTTGCAAACAGAATAATGCTCCACATTACACTTAACTGTTCTTTCATCTGCATGGTTTTTGACAGTACATCTTTCTGTAAGATCTTTCTTGATCCTAGGTAGCAGTAGTTGGTCCACATAATGTCGGTGTACCTTTTACTGGCTTTATAAACCAGCAGATGGCATAGATACAGTGCTGTAAATGTCTGTGTTTAAAAGCACTGGGCAGGATAAATACCCACATTAACATACACTGTGCTTCCTTGTAAGTACTCTGGCATGTGCCAAACTGTGTATGTGTACAGATCTTTTAGCTTTTAGGTGCTTCCATGCTCAGTGTTACATGCTTCCTTTGCCTGATGATCTGAATGCTCTCTTGTAAGCTAAAGAGCCACATGACATAGAAACTCCAGCATCAAGTGTTCCTTTCACAGCCTGGATGCTGTTTGGACTCTAAGGGTCTTGGTCATGGTGTTCTAGATGCTGATTCATTGAAAAGTTGTGAAAGACTCTTCTTTTTTGAACTGCTTTATGAAAGTATGTCGCATATGTTTAACCATTTTTATTGTTATTATTTATCATTCCTTCCTAGAATGATGTGGCACAAGCCAAATTTCATTGTTCCCGGATAATGAAAACAGAGAATAATTTATACAATAACCTAAAAGTAAGTGTAATTGTTTTGTTTTACAATCTTGGAGGGAAGTGTACTATACTGGACAATAAACTTCCATGTGCAAAGTAACAGTAGACTAGCTTCTCAGTTGCAGAGGCAGTATCAGTACTGTTGCTGAGCCTGCTTTTGAGCCAACAGACAATTTCTGTCAACTGGATGAGTTACCTTCTGAATTGTTAACACTGTCCTCTCATTTATTAAAATCACTTCCTACATCTGGGATTGTAGGCCCATTTACAGTTTCTAATTATGGTATCATGACTTTCTGCTTTCTTGCTACAAGAGATTTAAAAAAAACACAACAACAACCACAGCTCCCAGTAAGTGCCTTCCTTAGCTGTGCTCTGCACGCTTTAGGCCTCTTCTGTCCTTATGAACCATAACGACATACATGCATAAAAGATTTTTTTTTTCTTTAATTGCACCATCTAAAACCTGGGGGAAAGTCTGCTGCCTGTGCCCTATGAATGATCTGTCTACACTATGGAAAAAAAACAGTTTATTCAAGAACAGTTTAACACAGCTCTGTCAGAGGAGGTCTCCTTTGAGGCTCACCCTTCCTTGATAGGTCGAATCTGTGGTAAAAAAAAACCCAGAACTCTATGGAAATTGATCATTACCTCTGCTTTCTTCATGGTTAATGGATTTTTATCATTGTAATATCTAGAAACATGTTTTGTCCTGCTTTGATTCATGTCTGTCTTAAGTGCTTTTTTAAAAAAACTGCATTCTGATAAGTACTATTTGTGTGCTGTGATTTTGTTTATAAGGTTCTTGTCCAACTCAGATCTGGTTTTCTAGAAGAAGTAATAAAGACATTAGAGGCTGCAATGGAAATAGATACTCCTCCCTTTGTGAAAAAAATCAAGTTTTCTGAGCAGGTGGTAAGTATATAGTAATGAAAGAAGATCTGTGGTGCTTGTCTTGACACAGGATGAATGGTTGTTTAGCTACAGCACTTCAGTTGCCTGAGTCCATCCTACTGAAGTTGTTTGGGTTCTGATGCCTTCAGAAAAAGCACTTAGCTATCCTTTTTTCATTATGCATCCTGCTGTTAGAAGCTCAGATTTCGTCTGACTGTAGATAAAGTGTTCCCTAGTGACATTAAATAATTTAGTCCCTTGCCTTCTATGCTATTTTCATTTGATGTAAAAATGAGAATAAATTTCTGGTCACAGTGGTGGTGTTGTTTTCTCCTCCATAGCTGGCTACAGTCAGGGAAAAGATGGAAGAAAACTCTGACCTTTCTGCCAAATTAGAAGATATTTACATGAAACTCCAAGCTTCAGGACAGATAACTACCCACACTCTAGAAGACATGCTTTTCCAGATTCCTAATTCAAAGAAGACCCCTGCAAAGCTTTTGAATCAGAAGCAATTGGGCTATCAAACTGCTAAACCGCTTCAGTTAAATCTATTGTTGGAATAGTTCAATATTTGATGGCAAACTGAACTGCTGTTAGCATCTATTAGAGGCCAAGTTCTTCGTCTCTCCTCTACAATGAGCAATTGTTTAAGTTGTTTGTGTGAAACTGCATCTTAAATGCAAGTCATGTAGCTTCCACATTTCAGTTTTGATGCTAAAGCCAAGCCATCAATGCAGGAATGTAATAACTTCTTAGACACTGTTGTGCATAAGAAGCAGCATTTCTTTTTGTTCATTGCTGAAGGCACATGGTTGGGCCACTCTCACAACCCATGAAGTGTGGCAAAGATTTCCCATGGTTATTTATATACAAATGCCTCACACCTCTCTAACACAACTGTGCCTCCTATCTAGTGCATAATCATGGGTCATGATTCAGCAAAAACATTTCAGTATCTGCACCTGCCAACTCATTAGAGCATCTCCAAACCCTCTCCTCATATTACTTTTTATGGCACTATAGGTACTTTGATCTTTTTCCCAGCTGCTTTTAGTCCCCAACAAATAAAATGTTCTATAAACATCCTTACTTATCTTCTATATTGATTAGGAGGAGTAGTCAGAGTTCAAAAACAACTTGGGACAAAAACAGTATGTTCCAACAATTGGTGCAAAACATGTGAAAAACATCCTGTGAGAAACCAATGCAGTAAGAAATTCAAGGTCCTCAAGAAACAAAGAACAAGAAAGAAACAATCCAGAGTGCTGCTCAGCCATCACTCTTCAAAATGCGAGCGTGCCCAAGGCCTTTGAAATGCTAGCCTGAGATAGCACCATGACAGTGAGTATTTGTGTGCTGTTCAGAACTGGGGTGACAGAAGGGTTTGAAATTATAACTCGGATGCTTAAATTGTTTGTTGTTGTTAAATTGTTAAATGTCTTTACAGAAATGAACAAAATAGTATGTGTAGCTGACCTGACTTCATAATTCAGTCTTCAGCAGATGTAATGTTCTGACTGAAAGTCTAAATAAAAAGTATGGAAGTGCTTTAGATGTTTATCCAATTTCTGTGCATCTCAAGAGGATCAGAGGAAAGCAAGAATCTTTGTTTAATGTCTTCTTCTTCAGAAGCAATGTTAGTATGTTTTCTTCCTTACCAAGCACGATCATGGAAATGCTATGGCTGTGTGGCAAATGGAGTTGTGCACATCACTCACAAGAGAGGTGTCAGTTGGCTTCTGGTTTCCCAGCAACCAAGGTCTGGAAACCAAATCTAAAGTTAAGCAAATACTTAGGGATTTTCCTGGGTCAAAGTGTCTGGCATGTCAAGAGAGCATTTCTTGGAGACAGCCTAAGGAAATAGGATGTGCACTACATTAGTGTAGCCAATGGATTAACTATATCCATATATGAAGCTTTAATCAAGGATGAAGTTTAAAATTAAAAAGAAGCCAACGTGAAATTCAATTAAAATATATGTAATTTGAGGGTGAAAAATCTGATTTAAAAAAAAAAAAAATCATGTGCATTTTAAAGTGAATCACTGCATTTCTTTTTTTCTAAGTTTCACCACAGGAGACTTCTGTAGGAAATGCTGCTTAAAGCTTTATGTACTAAGTAGTTCAGATGAGGATCTGAGGGCTCTTTTGGGTACTGTTACATGGGACAGGATTGCTATTTATCATACTCAAATGTTCCTTCTGCAATAAAAAGAAACGTGAGCTTTGTGTGTGTCCTCGCACTCCAGCAGCTTTGAGAAACAGTGATCAAGAAACAGCAGGTGGCGTTTCTAGATCATCCTTTCCCACCAGCGTGATTTCCAGGGATAACTTCTAACTGTAGTGTCAGCTATGCAAAGGCAGGGCTGAGTGAACGCTTTGCCCTGTCTTTAAACCATGCCGTTGTAAAATGTAAAACCCAGTCATTAGTCAGCAGCCTGGTATCATTGGTGGTGGGCATAGACCTGTAGATGTGAAACTGCATTTATTGAAACGTCTCATCTTTGCTAATGAACACAAACCAGTTTTTATAGTATTCTGTGGAACTGCTAGTCAATTAACATCAGGCTGATGATGTTAATTCTGGTACACCATTATAAAAGCCTACCTTGCTATATGTTTTAGCAAAATTTGGGCACCTTTTCCAGCTGGAATTGTAAGAGTATTCATTTTTATGTTCACATATGATCTGGATTGTGTGCAGTCTTCAAGACTGATAATCCTTTTCTGTAGATGCTTCTGCTTTTCTTTTTCATATTCCTTTTCACAAGCATCTTGAGTCTTGTTAAGGAAGAATCACTTCCTCTGTGTTGCTCCCAAGATAGTTTTCTTCTCCAAAACTAAAAATGAAGGTGACCGGCTTGGTCATTGCAGGGGAGCTCAGGAAGAAGCAAGTGAAAATAAATGCAGATGATAATGGAGAGAAGTTGACACACGGAGCATTGGTGCAAATTAGACACATGGGGTCAGAACCAGCTGAGCCTGAAACCTGGTGCCTGCATGAATGTTACATGTGTGTAATAGCATGAGGAAGCTCCTTACTATGGAGATGAAGGCAGCAATCTGACAATCTGGACATTGTGGAAGTGCTGCCTAGGTTTATTAATCCTTTGGACTATTACACCTTGGTGATTTTTCTTGTGGCACTAGTGATGCTGCTGGGAGTAAACTGGAGTGCATTCGGGGTGACTACAAAGCACTGGGGATGAAGGTGGAGGGCAAGTGGGGTAGGTGGTGTCTCCTCAATCCTTTCAGCAAGAGACAGAAAAAAAATGTCCAGAATTCTTGGGGGGGACATGGGAAATGATCTTAAGATACTTTCATCTGCATTGGAACTGTATAACTTTTCACAGCTTGTCTGATTCATATTGTAGTATCCAAGATTGAAATGGGTAAGATCAACGTCCTATTGCTACCTGGCTTGTTCTAGACAGAAGCAGTGTCCTCAGTCTTTAACTATTCAGTTCCTGGACACAGCACTATTGCAGCTTCTCTGGTTTATTCCAATATGATACATCTCCTGATATTTTGGCTTGAGATGTCGATAGAAAGTTCAAAGACAGCTCAGGCATAATCTTTTTTTTTTTTCATATAGTCAGCCTTTATTTGTCTTCTAAAACTTCACAATTTGCCACGACAAAAGAATATACACATCTCAATTGAGCTTTGCTTTACCATAGCAGTAAGAACAATGGTCTTAATAGTTCTCGTTCTGTTGGAAGCTAACAGGGCATTTCCTCTTCATGTACAATAACATGGCAGATAATTATCTGGACTAACACTATGTTGCCAGCAGTCTGCTCTGATTTTATTTCAAACAGCCACAGCTAAGTGTGTAGATCGTACTCAACACCTGCTTCGTGAATGAGGCAGAGAAAAAAGTTGACTCACTTTTGTCAAACACAAAGCTTTGACGTAGCTGCATGGGCTAATGTTATACATGGACAGGGGACATGATGGTTGTTAATCTGGGGCTCTTTGTTCCTGGAGTCCCAAAGGGATGAGTATTTGCTGCAACCTGTCCCTGCATCTACACCTACTGAAAAAGAAACTGTCCTCTTAGTTCACATGAAAGATGTTTTTTTTTTTTTTTTTTTTTTTCCCAAGGCTTTTTATTCAAGGTAGATAGTAAGATGTGCTTTTCATGTCCAATTTCCAAAGTCCTGAGTTTCTGTGCAGTGAAGGTAAGTTTGTGGGGTCTCAGTCTCACCAAACTTCATGAGATGCTTCAAAGAGATTAAGACCTCAACCATGTTCAGCAGAAAAGAACATGAAATTCAAATTGAAAATTGCCACCTTCTAATCTTGCCTGTTACAGGTAATGCAGGCTAACTACCATGCGAAAAATGGCCACATTAGGGATGGGAAATGCTTTCTAGCACAAGGCCTGGCAGCACCAATCTTGATGGAAAATTTTAGAAAATAATAGTGTAAAAAGTGACTTTATAGTAACACTTGGAACAGCTGAGAGAGTGCAGTGTGAATTCTCGGGTAACAAGTCCTTAGTTATTACTCCGTCTGTAACTACCTAAAAGTGCTGCAGCACCTCCTTCGGCTTTAGAGCATTGAATGGAACTTGGTCTGGATGGGTGTATTTTAATGATTTTTTTTGTTGCTTGCTTAACCATGAAAAAGAATGGTCCTGCACTACTTTCAGGCATCTTGCGTGCTTCATAAACAGCTAGAGAGGCCAACATAACTTGTTAGAACAAGAAAGAGAGTCAATTTACAAATTCATGTTACCTAATAAAAAGTCCTACATGTGTGGTTAAACATCAGCAAAATAGCTTCAGAAGCTGCTGCTTCTTCTCTATAATACCATCACTTGGGGAGGGGTAAAGGGAAGAAAAGGGGGAAAAAGGAGAAATAGAAGGAAGAGATATTGTTGAGAACTTCTTCTTTATGTTCAAAGCTTTATCAGTTCTCACATCAGAATGACAGAAAAAGAGAACTGTGATGGAGAAAGGATGATACATTTATAAAATTGCCCTGGTGGTTAAGTACTTTCAGGGGAAATTCAGACCACAAAATCTGCTCCTCTGCACTTTTACTACCCTTTGGAAGGGTTTAAGATTTGTAAGCACTGACAAATGAAAGGTTTGGAAAATGCCTCAGAAGACTTGGGGGCGAGGGGGTTGGGGGGGTGGGGAACAGAAAAAACAGTATATGCTTGATTTTAGAAAATAACCATGGGAGCTTTTGCCCTAATGCAGCTTTCTATGGCCAGTCACACAGGTGAAAGAAAACATCAGCATGACAAATTTCAGGCCTGAAAGTTTACACAGGATGCAGATTTGTATGGGCAAAACTGGTCAGGCTTCCAGGCAATTTTCCTCCAAGTTGCTGTGTGTGTTTCTCTGCTGTAGACACCCAGACCAAGTAATTTACTACCTTGAAGAACATGTTAGAAAGAAATGTGATGCCTTGTCAAATTTACATTACTAAAGCTAGTTTCAGACATTTCATTTGTTTTACATATATTTGTAACCATGTTAGTGACATCTATGTGTTGGGTTGATTTCTTTTTTCCTTTGTAAACTAATCACAGAACTGTAGAGTAAATTATATTGGAAGAGATTGCTGGAGGTCATCTTGCCCACCCCCTTTTTATGTATTGGCAGAGAATTGCACTGAAACAGAGAAAGGTAATTCAAAGCCTTGCCTGTGCAAGTTGTAGCCATGTTGGGGTAGCTCCCTTTTCTTCTGGTGAAACCCAAGCTTGTTCTTTAACTTTGTATACAAGAGCCATATATTTCTAGTTAATTGTCATGCTTCATACCTGGTTATAGTTGGCTCTTGTTCCTACCTAATCCTAAAGTGGCTATTCTCTAGACTCAGTTTTCACATGCAGACTGAGTAACTCTGAATCAGGGTTTGTACCAGTAACTAGCTTTTATTGTTCTCTTCCTAAGAAAAGGGGACTAAAAATACCCTCTGTCCTGCAGAGAGTGAAGTGAAGAAATCTTTCATTGACAGATGATTTAAAATATCTTACTGCTGTAGCACCATTTTATTCTACTCACAGTCTGTTTCTTACCTACTGACTAAATACAGTGTCTCTTTCCTATTAAATATAGTTGTTCGTGTTTTTTTTTCTTCCACATAACACTCTCTTCATATTTGCTTTGCTCTTCTACATGTCTTTTTCTTAGAGTCGAAGTGGGCGTAAAACTTGTGAACAAAATGAGGACTATTCACATCAGGTATTCAATGGAGTACTTATATGATTAGCCACTCTTGTCTTCTGTAAGTCTTAGGGATGAGAGTGGTAGTGATTTTTTTTTTTTTTCCTCCAAGGATGTTTGTTTAAAGATCTTGTGATAAGTCCTAATGACAGGCCTAGAAATGTTCAAATCATGGGAAGAGTTTGCATACTGCCTGAACAGCTGCAAGTAAGAAGCAGTACTCCAGTTAGCCTCTGAGTATACCTGGGTGCTATGTGTGTTGTGTACAAGGCTTATAAGTGATATAGGACTTGCTACACTGTCTCTTCTCCCTTGCTCAGGTTTGGATGTTCAAAGTGAGCTTCAGTAGGCAGACATTTTCTGTAGTCCAAAGTTGACATGCTGCCTTTTCCTTGTGCTCAAATATAAAGGTAGGTGTGATTTCTACACCCACACCAGCCCTGTCCCCCTCTTCCCCGCCATGTTCTGCTTGGTCCCATTCCTTCCTTATCATTTATATGAAGTGTAACACTGTCCTCAGTTTGCCCATGAGAGTGTCATATGTGCTACTTTAGCATTTTGTTTGCATAAATGCTTAGTCTTACTGTTAGCTGTAGGGAATAATTTACACATGTGGGTTTTGTTGTATAAGTATTCAAGGTCAGTCTTATATGTAGGGAGTCAGGCCATTAGTGTGTGTTTTCAGCACGACTTGATTACTTGCTTACTCTGGACGTTTATTTAACATTTCCTTCTTTATACTTCCCTGATGAAAAGGTAACACCATGAAAACAGAGTGGTGGGGAAGAGGAAGTGATAAATGCTTCTCTGTGTTGTAACAAAACTATGTCAGTTTACTCCATCAGAGTTGTTTTCCTATCCTGGACTCAGTCACAATTCCTGATGTGAATTAGGGCAAATCAGACAATTGAGAGAGGGTGGTAACAAAAATGCTGGTTCTTAGGCATGCCGCAAATGTTTGCCAGCTGTTTCAACACCTGTGGTATCCTATTCAATCGCCCATATGCTTCTGATTAGTATATTCCTTTAAAAGAAAACACACTGAATACTACTGATGCTGAATAGTTGAGTTAATTCCACTATGCAACGTAAACTTCCTGTGAATGGTGTGAGGGATGGCTATCTCTCTCTGATTCCTCTATGTGCTGCATTGATCATAATTGATAATTTATGTGAGGACTGAAATCTACTCTGTAGAACCACCAGCAATAATTTAACCAACCTGATTCCTGACTTGCTAGCTAGAAAGACTGAGGAGCTATGAAGTAACATTTATGTGATGGATTTATGCCATGTTTTATAAGACAAATGTCTACTTATAGGCAAACTCTTCATATTTGCCTCAGTCTTGGAGAGACTATTTCTGAAAATTTTGGGGCTGTTTTTTGGGTTCTGTATTACATGGATTTTCTGTGCTCTCTGGCAGCTCAGAAAATCAAGTACAAGCAGGTTATTCCACAAACAAGGCACTGCAGACTGGAAACCTTTTGTAGAAGTGTTGTTGACAGTTTTGGCTAGTAGCTATATGGTATGTCTGTGACTCCCAGCTGTGAGAGGAATTAATAGCTCCTGGCATTCAAGTCACATGCCTGCTCTTAAGTGTTCATAACTGTGCAGTTTTATTTCCAAAGCCCTTCCTTTTGCCAGAAATAGAGGTACAGAGGGATGATGGGAAGTAATGTGATCTTGTAATTTTGCTACACATCATAAAAATCCAAAGACCCTGAAATCTTGACATTTTTGTAATTCAAGCACAATTAACCTGAAAGCTTCATAAACTCCAAGCTACTTGAATGTTTCCATAAAACATACCTTATCCTCGAGTATAACTACTTTTGTATTACAGCATCACAGTAGGCTTCATTTGGATATGTGAAGTTCCTGGACTTCACATGTCATCCTCACAGCCAAAGCTAAAGATGTGCAGATTGGATGACTAGACAGTGAGATGGATTTGGAACTGTTTGAAGGGCAGCGTTCAGAGAGTTGTGGTTGGTAGAGCAGTCTATTTGGAGGTCTATGGTTAGTGGTGTCTTCCAGGGGTCACTCTTGAGTACAATCCTATTTCATATATTCATCAGTGATCTAGATGAAGGGACAGAGTGTACCCCCAGCAAGCTTGCTGATGATACAAAACTGGGAGGAGTGGCTGACATGCCAGAGATCTGTGCTGCTATCCATTGTAACCTGAACAGACTAGAGAGCTAGATGAGAAGAAATCTAATGAAATTCAACAAGGACAATTGTCAAGTACTGCATCTGGAGAAGAGCAATCCCATGTATCAGTACAGGTGGGAGGCTGATCTGTTGTAGAGCAGCTCTCGGGAAAAGGACCTGTGAGTCCTGATGGATTACAGAATGACCATGAGCCAGCAATGTGCCCTTGTGGCCAAGAAGACAAATCAAGAAGAGTATGACCAGCACATCAAGAGAATCATAGAACTGGTTGGAAGGGACCTCAAGAATCATCTAGTTCCAACTCCCCTGCCATGGGCAGCGACACCTCACACTACATCAGGTTGCCCAGAGCCACATCCAGCCCGGCCTTAAAAACCTCCAGAGATGAGGCTTCTACCACCTCCCTAGGCAACCTGTTTCAGTATCTCACCACCCTAATGGTGAAGAACTACTTCCTAACATCCAATCTGAATCTACTCACCTCTAGTTTTGCTCCATTCTCCCTAGTCCTATCACTACCTGACACCCTGAAAAGTCCTTCACCAGCTTTCTTGTAGGCCCCCTTCAGATACTGGAAGGCCACAATTAGGTCTCCTCAGAGCCTTCTCTTCCTCAAACTGAACAGCCCCAACTCTCTCAGTCTGTCCTCATGGGAGAGGTGCTCCAGCCCTCTGATCATCCTTGTGACCTTTCTCTGGACACATTCCAGCATGTCCAGATGCTTCCTGTAATAGGGGCTCCAGAACTGGATGCAGTACTCCTGGTAGAATCTCATCAGAACAGAGAAAAGGGGGAGAATCACCTCCCTCAATGTGCTGGCTATGCTTTTCTTGATGCAGCCTAGGATATGATTTGTTCTCTGGGCTGCAAGTGCACACTGGTGGATCAAGTTATCGTCCCCTTCTATTCTGCCCTGGTGAAGCCACCTTCTGGAATACTGGGTGCAGTTCAAGAAGGACAGGGACTTGCTGGTGAGGGCACAGTAAAAGGCTACAATGATGATTAGGGAACTAGAACACCTCTTCTGAGGAAAGAGTGAGAGAATTTGGTCTTTTTTGTCTCAAAAAGATAAATGCTTGTAAATACTTAAATAAGGTGGGTGTCATAATGGTGGGACCAGGTGTTTTTTGAGTGGTGCCCAGTGACACAACAAGAAGTAACAGACACAAACTTGAACACAAGAAGTTCCATCTGAACATGAGGGTGAAGTTGTTTATGTTGGGAGTGGTAGAGCACTGGAACTTGCTGCCCAGAGAGGTGGTGGAGTCTCCATCTCTGGAGACATTCAAAACCGCCTGGACATGTTCCTTTGTGACCTTCTTTAGGTGAACCTGTCTTTGGCAGGGGAGTTGGGCTTGATGATATCCAGAGGTCACCTACCACCTCTACCATTCTGCGTTTCTGTAGAAACTCAAGAAAATGTAGAAGCAAAACCTCCACTGGCATAAATTGTTGTGTGTCACTTTCCTTCAGCTCATCTCTGAATACTTCTGCTGTTAGAGGATTTTTCACTGGTTTCCAACACCAAACACCCAGTCTATAACCTTTATAAATGGTTAAAAGGGCAGCTCAAAGAATGCTGTTGTTTAAACAATAAGCTGAAACATAATGAGTGAGAATACTTCCTGTTTCCCTAAATGACCTTAAGTGAAAAAAATGAAGATGTAAAGCTGAGAATATCAGACATTTTTAAAAAGCATAGAAAAAAAGTAGAAAAGAACCCTTGTGGTAGATTTACAATTTATTATGCAAAGCTGATGTCTGGCTCATCTAATTTAGCTTATTTTCTTCCTTGTGTAAATAAATCAACCCTGCATTTTTGTGAAGATTTATACCTCATCACTGGCAAGGTTATTCTGATATGCAAGGATGCCATTCTCCTTGTATTGATCTTTATCCATGCCCTTTCTCTGGTAGTGCAGTATTACTGCTGAGCACAAACCTCATGCTCTGCCATATACATCAGGAAGTGTGGACCTTTACCTTTGTTACGGACAGATCTTTCTTTGTGCATCTGGTGGCTGCTGCTTGTAGCTGCAGACATTCTTTATTGTTTCATTTTCCTTTACATTTTATGGAACAACCTGAGACTCAGGATTCACCTTTTCTATGGCAAAACAGTGGCAAAGATGTGTTGCTAAATCTAGGCCCACCTATGTCATGTTTGTGAAGCTAGGGTGAGACTGCAATTATTTTTACTGATGGATTCAAATGTTTTAGAACTAGCAAGGCCAAAGGGCTTTCTGAGCAAAGAGAATGTTCTGCATGCATTCCCCATTGAAAGCCAGCTGTAGCTTTGTGCACTTCCTCTTGATAATGACAAATGTGATACTGCTATTCTGGCATAGAAAAGCTTTTTGTTTGCATAGACTATATATTGTAATTGTAGGCTATAAATTTCAGCAGCATGGACAGAAACTGGGCGAATACACAGAACAGTGTTTTGCTGTTTCATGGGACCAGATAGTTTCACGTGCACTCAAGCACTAGTTGCACTATGAAGCATTAGCTGCACTGGAATCAGACCTGATAGCACAGATAGCATCATGCTGAATCTGCAACACCAGAAGGCAAATGAAGGCAAGATAAAGCAGGAACTGTTGAAGCCTTGAGAAAAGAACTGTATCTCAGCATACCCTATGTCACATATAGAGCAAACTCTGTATATATAAGAGAAACCTTGTGCAACTGGGGATCTAGATGTCAAAGAATAGTTGTGCTGGCTATGCTATAAAATAAAATTTACTAATATACTGCATTTAAAAAAAATGGGGAAAAAAAATCATTACTGGGAGATAATGTTATGCCTAGGCAATAGTTGCTTAATATTTACTGAGTCCCTTGCGTGTGACATAAGATAAATTCCTTACATGCTGTGGATGTAATGAAGTATACGGTTAATGTTTCTGATGCACTAGGACAACGGCAGGTTTGTCATTAACTTCATAAACACAGTTCATGTAAGTCCAACCACTTGCCCATATTTCAGGTATTTTCAACATAGTTCTGTATTCAACATTAGTAAGACAGCATTTCTTTTATGGATTCTTTGCAAGTAAAAATGAATTTTTGTTCATTTTGCATACCTGCTGAATTCTGTACTGCGCTTGCTGGCATTCTTATATAGAGCAGGCATCTACCAGGTATGCTGAACCTGCATGTACTTATAAACACTCTTCTTCATTTCTATCATTGTTTTTGCAGCTTTGTTTGACTATGACTGATCAGAAGACATAACATTGAAGAAACACCTTGTGGTGTAAAAGGTATTGTTCATGGAATGAACATTTGTCTTACTGTGGCACTGATGCAATAAAAATATGCCCGCTATCATTTTCAGCGTGAGATGCTGTCTCTCAAGAACTCCACAAGCTGTAATTCTATCAAAGTGATTGCATCTTTGGAATTATTTCAAAGAATCATGGAAATACAGAATGATACTAAAGTTATTTATGTATGGTTTTGAAAGACCCATGAAGGTCATACTGACCTTCAACCATCCACCTCTACACAGAACAATTAGGTGAATTTCGTGGTTTAAGATATTTTCTACTCTTGACTCACAGTACACACATTCATGAATTACTAAAAAGACCCCAAGTATCCTACAGCATTACTAGACAAAATGAATTTTTTATTTGGAATTTATGTTACACTATTTTGCGTTGGTACCCCAAGTCTGGTGTTTGTGGCTCTCAGTAGCCAGGAGTCTAATATTATCTCAAACATATCGTATTTAGAAAAACTCCTGAAACGTCAGAAAAATACCCACGTGCTGCACCAGCACAATACAGTGAATACAACTGAAACACCAACGCAGAATGAGAAAGTTAGTTGTCTGTTCTTGTATCTTGTTTCTGTAGCAGGACTGAAAATAGACATTTGTGTGTCATTATAGTTAGAATAGAATAGAATAGAATAAACCAGGTTGGAAGAGACCTTCAAGATCATCATGTCCAACCTATCATCCAACACCGCCTAATCAACTAACCCATGCAACCAAGCACCCTGTCAAGTCTCCTCCTGAACACCTCCAGTGACGGCGACTCCACCACCTCCCCGGGCAGTCCATTCCAATGGGCAATCACTCTCTCTGTGTAAAACTTCCTCCTGACCTCCAGCCTGAACTTCCCCTGGCGCAGCCTGAGACTGTGTCCTCTTGTTCTGGTGCTGGCTGCCTGGGAGAAGAGACCAACCTCTGCCTGTTTACAACCCCCCTTCAGGTAGTTGTAGAGAGCAATAAGGTCACCCCTGAGTCTGCTCCTCTCCAGGCTAAGCAGCCCCAGCTCCCTCAGTCTCTCCTCATAGGGCTTGTGCTCCAAGCCCCTCACCAACTTTGTTGCCCTTCTCTGGACTCGTTCCAGCAAGTCAACATCCCTCCTAAACTGAGGGGCCCAGAACTGGACACAGTACTCGAGGTGTGGCCTAACCAGTGCAGTGTACAGTGCAGTGCAGTTTCATCACTGAAAGACTCATGCTTCTTATGATCTCTTTGAGATCTTACCATGGTTTGAAAACATTGGTTTTTTTCCAATATGTTTAAGATGCTCAGTCATGAACAGCGTTGTTGTGTGGAACTTGCAGCTCGTCTCAACAGACACTCATGTTCTCCCATTCATTTTCTACATTGGCAACTAGAGATGCTCTCCACAGCCCAAAACTTCACAGCCCCAACTGGTTTCTACCAATGCTTTGAAAATCAAGTTTTTGAAACTTGTCTTCCTAATATTATCTGTCTTGAGTATGTAACTGGAGAAAAGGTGGTTTTGTTGAAAATAAGCAGCTGTGCAAAACAGTCATCCTTTTGCAGTTAAGAGGCAAATAGACACAGGCACACTAATTATTACTTGTTTCTGAAGCATCAAATCTTATAAGTTGTCATTATATCATGCAAGAACCTCTAATTATTTCTGATTATGTGCCCAAATTTTGCTTTTTTTCCCCATTTTTTCCTAGCTTATAGGCAATTTGTTAGCTTTTTATCCATTACAACATTGGTTGTAATCATTATGAATAAATTTCCTTGAGCTGCTGGCTGTAATCCTCCTAAAGTAACCCAATAAATCATCCAGGTTTGCCTGATTGTGCTCTTGGCCAGTCCATTCCCAGCCATGGTAAGCACATGGGTTTCTTCTGCTCTTCAGTATTGAAACTTATGAGCTACCTGTTGGCCCAGATAGTGCCCATCTCCATTACATTGCTCAAAATATTTCTCTGCAGCTAGAAATCCTCTGCTTTGAATCCCTTGTGGTTCTGCTACTATTAGCTTAATTCTTCTCTCATCCATTAAACAGATAATCATAGAAACACAGAATAATTCACTTTGGAAAAGACCTTTGAGGCCATCAAGTCAACCCTTAATCTAACACCACCATGGCAGTTAAACCACACCCTGGAGTGCCATGATTTTTGAACACATCCAGGGAAGGTGACTCTACTACCTCCCTGGGCATCCTGTTCCAGTGCCTACCCACTCTTCCAGTAAAGAAATTTTTCCTAATATCCAATCTAAACCTTCCTAGGTGATACTTGAGGCCATGTCATTCTCTGTACAAGGTAATAAAGACCAATACCCACCTCACTAAAATCTCCTTTCAGGTTGTAGTTCAAGAGAGGCAGAACATCTCCTCTCAGCCTCCTTTTTCCCAGACTAAGCAATCCTAGTTCCGTCAACAGCCCTCCTAAGACTTGCTTTCCGTATCCCTTGCCAAATCCATTGCCATTCTCAGGACATGTTCCAGCAACTCAATGTCCTCCTGGTAGTGACAGACCCAAAACTCAACACAGTACTCAAGTTGTGGCCTCACTGGTGCTGAATACAAGGGGATAATAATTTCCATACTACTGCTGAACCACACTATTCCTTATATAGGCCAAGATGTTATTGTCCTTCTTGGCCACCTGAGCACACTGCTGGCTCCTGTTCAACCAGCTTTCAGCTGGCACTCCCAGGTCCTCTTCTGGCAGACAGCTTTCCAGCCACTCTGCCCAAAGCCTGTAGTGTTGCAGAGAGTTAAATCCTTCATGGTTAATCACACATATGGGGAATTTGAATAAATAGAATGAATAAAACATTTGTTCTCTTGTTCTTCACAGATTTTGTCAGTGCTGAAGGAAGAAAAACAGCCCATTCCCATTGGGTGAAACAGAAACTGGATGTAGACAGCATACAAAGGAGAACATATACTTGTAATTTATGGGAAATGCCTTTGACAATGAGAGTTAGATATCTCCTATAGCAAACTTGTTCATTTGCTAACTTACTTATTATCAATATGCTTTTCCTATATACATTAATGTAATTTCCTTTACAAGTTTGTCATGGTAGGGCCAAATGGCCCCAGCACAAACCCAGACAGACATTAAGGTGTCTAGACATGGTCCCCCTCTCCCCCCTCCTTCCTGCAGAAAGCCAGGGTAAAGCAGGATTAGGAACAAAGCAGACAGGACCATGCATGGCTGGTAAACAGCCCTATATCCATGGTAAGGGCATGTGTTCTGGCCACAGCCTGGCAGAACCCCTTCCCATTGAGTAACTGTGTGCTGGTTTCATGCCCTATTGGTTCAATCAGACTCAGGCAAGGTTTATATACAGGCTAATTTCTAGTTTCCTGTGCCTTGTTCAAGCCTTGCTCTTGCCTTGCTCTTGCCTTGCTCAGTCTTGCTGAAGCCTTGCATGCTTGAACCCACTTAGACCTTGTCTGGCTTGAAACTGCCTCAAGTTGCATAGTCTCAAGTTGCCCGGTCCAGTGCCTGGCATAAAGCCACAGGCATACACACCACAAGCTACAAGAGAAGCCATGAGCTTAGGAGACAGGCAGCTTCCTCTTGTGACCAGGATTTTGCCATGCCACAATTCACCCAGGACAAAGCAAGTGCCTATCGCGATAGTGTCATAAACAGCCCACCATCTGCTGAAGCCAGACCAGCCTTCGATGACCGTGTGGCATTTCTGGTGGCAACCTGCCATGCCTGGCACATGAGTGCCCTAAAGCCTCTAATGCATAGCAGCAGCCCTCCCTGCTTGGGTACAACCAGCTGTGAGTAATTAATTAACTGCCTCTTTGGCATAACGGCTCTTGTTGAGTCTCCCCCCCATTGTGGTCAAGCGCCATTTCACTCCTGGGGTATTCTCTTTCTGTTATATTCCTCCTGGTTTGCATAAAATAGTTGTTATAGTTGCCCAAATACTGTACATTCCCATTGTAAATATATTCTAACCATACATAAAACATTTTGATACATTTGGCAATTTTCATATTAATAAAAGGTTATTAATAGTTTGATTAATATTGCCATATAATTTATAAGTAAAGAAAAATTCTATTCCTTTTCGACAACGTTGCACACTCAGTATCTTCTTACTTTTCCTATTTGGGAGAACAATAGCAGGAAGGATAAATATGTGTATATTATTTGAACAGAGGAAGGTACAGGTGCAACATGAAGTGATTTCTAGTCCAATACCACAAGATGTTTACACAAATACAAATGGGAAGCACTTAGATATGTGCTAAGAAGATATTTGCAAGAACTGATGTTGTGCAAGTATAATGGTTCATGAGCTACTATTCTAATACTAATTCTGCAAGGTACAAGGAAGTAACCACAATATCCTGAGAAAGAATGCAATAGATTTGTTAGAGCCTGCCAGGCATTTACAAGGTTACATGGATGTTGGAGACAGGGCAAACAGCTCTGAGGCCTGATGAACCAGAAATCTGGGGCAATTACTTTACTTGATGCCCCTAACATTATGCAATTATTTTGGACATTTGCAAGGCTGTGTGAATCTCCCCCATTACAGGAAAGCTGTAAGGAAAAAGTGGAACCCTGTGTGGGATTTAATAATAAATACACAACCACAACAACAGTATTATTGTTGTTATTGCTAGTTATTAAAACATGTATTTGAAGTGTTAATTTTATTAATTTCAACAAAAGTCTGCAATATCTGCAAGCAGATATTTTATTGTCAGAGTGAACTCGAGCATTTTACAAAGCGTACATAAGAGTTATCATTGCTTTCTTTACTTCTAAATAGGAGGACATCATTTACAGCTTGGTTCCAATGACTCACCACACCTAGCCTTAGCTGACAGGCTGGAAATATTTTCTAACTAAATTGCTTTTTGGCAGAGAATAAAAATGTTTATTATATTTTCCCCTAAAGATGTTCTGTCTTCTATTGACGAAGAGGCAACTTTCTTTTTCCTTCCTGTTTTCTGTTTTGTTGTTGTTCTTGGTGGTGGGTGGTTGTTTGTTGGGGTTTTTTGTTTGTTTGGGTCTGGGGTTTGGGGTTTTTTGTTTTATTTGGTTTTGTTGTGGTTTTTTTTTGGTTGTTGTTGGTTGGTTTGGTTGTTTGGGGTTTTTTATGTCCAGTCATGGAATTCTATGAAATCAGTAAAGGTTTAGTAGAGGTTTTCTTTGTAGTTGAAGTTAATTTTATAGGTTTATTATATTTCAGGTGAAACGAAACACTCATTTTGTGAATGGTGTCTTTGCAAAGTGTTATCTATCAGTGGTGAATGCACTACATCTTCTACCATGCATCTTAGCTCTGCAAGAACAGTACATAATTTCTTTTTCTTGAAGGTGGAGAGTGCATAGTTCTTTTCCAGAGGCTTCAGCTGGCTAAGGACCCTGGCCACTAGAGTCAAATAGCACTCTGACTGAGAAATCTGTTTTCAAATGGCAGGAGCCATAAACACAGTGCCGATCTCCCTTCATGGCCATCTGTTCAGCCTTTTATTCATTTGACATGACTTTAGAATCTTCCAGCAGTACCTGGACAAGGGAAACCAGAAGCTTTAACTGAGGATAAATAGCAGTCAAAACTACTGGCTGAAAGGAAATTGGCAAAAGTCAATAAATCAATATGAATCTTTAGCAGCTATCAGGTCACTGTCACTAATCCAGCTGGCTCCTGTGGTGACATTATGCATCACATTTTGCAAAGCTGTTGACATGGTCTCCCATAGTATCCTAGTACCCAAATTGGTGAGCTGGATAAACAGATGGTTAAGTAGGTGGTAAATCAGCAGGATTGCTGGGTTCAAGAGATTGTGTGAGTACGAATCTGAAGTCATAATATCATAGTATCAGTCACGGTCGGAGGGGACCACAAGGATCATCTAGTTCCAACCCTCCTGCCATGGGCAGGGACACCCCACACTTGATCAGGCTGGCCAGAGCCTCATCCAGCCTGCTCTTAAACACCTCCAGGGATGGGCCCTCAACCACATCCCTGGACAACCTATTTCAGGGCTTCACCACTCTCATGGTGAAGAGCTTCCTCCTCACATCCAGCCTGAATCTCCCCACCTCCAACTTCATTCCATTAAGTCCAGCTTGGGACTTGTTACTCACTGTGTTCCTAAGAGACAGATACTGAGGTCTGCTGTTTAATATCTCAGTTATTGATCTGGATGATATGAAGTTCACCATCCTCAAGCCTGTTCATTCATAACATGGAGTCAGGGGATGGTAGATATGCTGGAGGGTATGCTGAGAGGAATCTGAAATTCTCAACAGGCAAGAGAAATGGGGTAGCAGGAGCCTCAGAAAACTTAATAAGGACAAGTCCTAAGTCCTGACCGAGAATACCTTCCTGCTATACTACAGATAGTGGGATGAATGGTTGGAAATTAACTTTGTAGAGAATATTTAAATGCTATCAGCAACTGCCTCATGGGACGATAGATAGAAGACAGAGACAGACTCTTCCTGGGAGTGCACAATGACAGGACTGGAGGGAACAACAAGCACAAATAAGACCAAGGGATTAAGAAACAATTCTCATGGGAAAATTTCCATTGCACTGGAACAGGTTTCCCTGAGAATCTGTGGAGTTTCCATCCTTGGAAGATACCCAAAGCAAAACTGTTCAATGTCCTGTTACATTTGATCTAGGTGGGCCCCTTCTGAACAAAAAGTTGTATTAGATGATGTCCAGAAGTCCCTTCCAACCTCACTTATCCTGTGATTTTCCAGTCTTACAACTACTGTGTCCTTTTCAGCTGCTGAAGTTATTAATACAGCAACATTATTTCACTTTGTCAGTCAGACAAGATGTAATTTCCTTCTTAACAAGAATTTGTCTTTCTCAGTTTTTCCTATTTGCTAGATCAGTTGTCATATTTTGAGAAGATCTGACTGAAGGTTAAGGAATTCCTGATTACTTCAAGATAATCCTTTTTTCTTTTCACCATGCTGTTGGGGATTTTGGAAGGCAACGTTCAGCAAATTGTTTCCATATTGGCTATTGGTGCCAATAAAAATGTAGTGATGCATTTAGTGTTCTTCATGCTGCTTATTGGGTAAAAGTAGATAGAGAAAATGAAACTGTTCTGCTTTTCCAGAGCTTGTGTAGCAATTTCCTACACAGGAAAACCCACCTTCAAATGAGTGATTCCTTGTTTATACCATAAGAAGGCAATCAAGTTCACTTGATAGTCAAATAATATCCTTGGGCTTAAAACCACTAAGAACCAACAAATAGTTAAAGGTTCAACAAGGAGAGGAGCAATTAGGATTTAGATATCTACTGAAATCTCTCATTCCATTGCTCTAACTTTGTGATGGTTTTCATCTGATTTAGAAAGATACTTTATTTCAGCACTGTCTGCTGTGTCAAAAAATGAAGGCTTCAATAACTGCTATTTACCTTAATAGTTTTCAAATTGTATCCCCCATGGCTACAAAAAGGGAAATGTCAGCTATATTTACAATGTCAAGAAAGACAACATTTTTGTCTTACGCTTTCATCTTGTTTGCTCCCTTAAAAACACTAAAAATGAATAGAAAAGAATTTCCTGGGGAAAACTCTGAAATACTTAGATAAAATAGAAGGAAATGACAGTGAAAGAAAATGACAGGCATGTGTGTCATGGATGGGGGTGGGAAACTTCAAATTATGAAGCAGAGGGTAAGAAGCAAAATGTTTCTTCAACATCAGTGGCTAAAAAGTCATAACATTATTAATCATTTGCATAGGACAAGAAATGCGCATGACAGTCTACTGTTAAAGATAAATAGATGGATCTCTCATGGATGTACATTTTAAAGGAAGGGGAAAAGTCAAAGGAACACAGTACTGCACATGTACCCATCTCAGCTTTCAGGTTTTAGAGAATAGTTTGAAGTTTTTAGAAGGTCAGGCCTGGCTACAGTTGAAAAATGCTTTCTGAGTAACTTCTGTCAAAAAAAAACCCCAAAGAAACAACTCTTTCAAATCAACCTATTTCTCTCCTGCAAAGCTGTGCTGATTTCAGTGACAATTTCTGCAGTCATAAATGGTTTCACTTCAGAAAAGATTCAGACAGAAATTTGAAATCTGTTCTGAAAACCAGAATTGTTCATTGATGCCATTGGAGGTTGGTACAAAAGTGACCTAAGTTGTGATTGTTTCTGGGAAACTGCTAGCTTATGTTTCTTGCCATCACCAGCTCTTCATTTGTGTAGTGTAATACATGACTTAGATTTGATTTATACATTTTAGGGAGAAGAAACTGATATGTATATATGTATATACTACTTACCTTGGGTACTCACTAGGAAGCCAGTCTCCTTGCACAGCCAGCAGAGAGATATTAAATGGCTTCATTTTCTGTGATGGTGATTCACAAAAAAAGGGAGAGTAGACCTGGAGGTTGAGACAATTACTACCTTCCTTTTCCTAAAAGGGGATCCTACAAAACCTTGAACTCGGAAAGCATTTTTCTAAGGGCAGTGCATCAAATTAATTTTCAGTAACACAAACAATCAAACATCAAACTTCCATTCTAATTAAAAGGAATTTCAAGCAGCTTTAGAACCAACCAAAGAGCTTGGTCATGCTCCTTTCCCATTCATGACTTAAGTCAATTCTCCTATTTGAGTTCTAAACTGGACTAGCTAGGGATATGCTATGCTCCCAAGGAGGAAAGCACTCATTAAATCACAGTGTTCATGAGTCACATCTAACAACTGCTGTGGCTAAGAGCAAATTTGGCAGAGAGATCACATTGTTATTCCCATCTGTTTTGTATATATCAGCTGAAGTTATTTTTCAGAACAATGGTGAATGCCTATTACATGCTGCTTCAAGCATGTCAGTATATATTAATACAACTCCAGCCATATTTCATTTTCATGAATGTCATGAAAGGAATCAGGGAGGTAATATTTGTGTTTAGAAATACAAGGTGACCTTCAGGAATGTGAAACTGAATAAACTTTTAAGTAGATTAGGACAACTGCATCTAATGCCTTTTTGTCTACTGTTCGTAAGAATTTTTATGTAGCTTAATTCGAATTCAAAGAGAATTTAATCAAATAAAATCAAATTCACACAGGCATAGCACCTAACAATATAAAACTGTAAGAATGTTCATTTTACATACACACCAACATATCATTCAAATTCATTTTCTGAATTCTGATCATCTTGTCAACCTACCAGCTGAATTCCTGCATATTCTAGCTTGTGTTCTTCTAACAAATACAACATAACCAGGCTGGAAAATGCTGGTAGCTGTCAAGGTTCATAATTTCAACATATTGGTGATCTCAAAGCTTAATATGTCTGGCTAGTATATTCTCACATAAGTTTACTGAGAAAGTAATTAAATAACTATTTGTTTGGTAATGAATGAAACAGTAGAAACTGCTACCCAAGTCTAACACTGTAAATGCTCTACAAAAAGCTTGGACTGCACCAGTCAAAAACCTTGGCCTTGTCAAACCATATACAATTAGCCTTGGCCCATTAATCCAGCCCGTCCAGGTCCCTCTGTAGAGCCTTCTGCAGCACTCCCACTCAACTTCATGTCATCTGCAAACTTACTTTCTGAGAGGATGGTTAGCACAAGGTCTTCAGTCCCAGGGGGAATGAGGCTGGGCTGGCCTGAGCTTTTTCCAACCAATTTGAACTCACATTCTCCTCTGTTACACAGAAGCTTTGTGAGAATATCTCTTGCTTGAGCTCCCATCTCAGTGTTCTGGGAAACTAGTGGAAATAATCAGTAGGGTGTGAAGCATGCTTACCAGGACCTACTCAAAACCACCACAGTTGCAACAATAAAGCAGCTGAGAGGGAACATTATGCTGCCTAAAATTTGTTATTCTTCTCTCCTGGGTTTACTAGGACAGGGTTAATTTTCTTCATGAGAAGCTGGATGGGCTCACATCCAGGACAGCCAGCTGAAACAGCCAGCAGGGTATTCCATACCTTACTGACATCATGCCTGCTGTATAAAGTGGTGTGGGAGCTAGTGTGGGCAAGCAAGTGTTAGGTGAGCTACTTGGGGTTTGCATATTTCCCTTTACATATTAATTCATTAGTATTACTAATGCTATTTCTGTTATTCTCTTGAATTCTTTGTATTGTTCTATCAATCTCTCATTAGCTCACTGGGGTTTTGCTTTTTTCTCTAGGTTTTCCTTCCCATCCCATCAGGAGGAGAGGGTGGGGCTCAACTGCTAGCTGGGACTAAGCCATAACATTTTCTCTGAGTACCCTTTCTTTATTTCTTCTGAGAATTTCTTATCTCTCTGACCTAGACAAATACACAGTACACCACAGAGCCTACAACTGTGTTGTAATGACCTTTAAATTATCTTGGTTACCCTAAACTTTGATTTGCAGTTACTCTGCTGAACAGTATGATGGATATCCAATGTCTACCAGCTGGTTTTCAGGGACAGAGCATAAACCAGTCCAGCAGCTATACGCATGATACAATGACACAAACTGAATGAGTAAAAGTGATGAGCAGTAACAGAACATCTTTTTTTCAATGAAGATCTAAAATACAGGCTCCTCATTTCTTCTTTCCTGCTGTTCCAAGCCTCTCTTTCTTCTTCAGACAAGGACCTAAGAAGAGCCTTTTGCAAATGTATGGCTTATATTGATGCCTTAGTGTTCTTAGATGTGACAGATAGTTATTCTAACTTTCTGTCACACTCCATGAAGAATATTGTTCACCAGCTCAAGTGACCAGACTAAGGAAACCCATTATAGGCTGATGTAGCTTTGGGGTTTTTTAAAGAGGATTAACACTTTCCATGAGGATGGAAAAGGAGATGAAGAAAGTGATACCATATAGCTAGTTTAATCTGCAGATGATGAAGTCCTTTCTATGTATTAACATTCTTGACAGCAAAATGAACACAGTCAAACTCTTCAGTGGCACATTAAATTGCAATTTAGACTACCATGCCACATGGCCTACTGTATTTACCAAGGATTTCTAGATAACATATTTGCATCTGAGTATGGGCAAGTGCTGCTACTGGAACAGTAACAGCAATTCTCTCGCATGAACTCCTTTCTGCCTTTCCAGGATTTGCCAAGGGTAATGGTATTTTTTGCTGCTGGCTACCATCATGAAGCTGAAGTATAGCCTTGAGTCAAGATCCATATCTTTACAGAGTCAAATTGTTCTTTATCTAACTCAGCATCTTTGACTGCCCATACTCTTGCTCAGGCAGAATAAGAAGGAAATTTGCATGTCAGGAAGATTGCTTCCTATTGCAGCATGAATAACCCACTGGTAGCAAGTTGGCTGTGTGCCATTCAAAATTGAACAGTCAGGTCAAACTGGGTCAGATTTTCTCTTTACCAGGATAATGCTGTCTAGTCAGATGCTAGCACAGGATTATTTTCTGATCAGGATCAGCTCAGCCTTGGGAGGTGGAAGAGAGAACAAAGGAAGTTTGGTTGTCAGAAATCTTTTTTTATCTTCTATTGTAAATAGCCAGCTGGCACCTGATCAAAGTTGAAAGGTCTAGTGGCACCTGTTTTAGGTACATCCCTTCCTCATACTGCTGTTCTGTCTCTCAGGCCCAATATACCACCCCTTAAAAATTACAAACCTGAGATGTTGTTCATATGTGCTGAACTTTACTCTCATATGTGCTGAGCTTTACTGTCATATCTGAGAGAGTTGGGTTTTGTTGAAGTGAAAGTCAGTTCAACATTCCTGTGGATCATGGCTTTTAAATTTTGTAGTGGGTTGAAATTTCTCCCCCCCCAGCATTAAATTTTCCAGAGCAGCTCAGCTGGAAGCAAATGAAAGCTGTATTTACAAGCAAAACTAAAATCTACAATGGAATGCAGTGAATATGTACAAATATAGAACATTTACAATACTTACAAATATTTACAATTAATAAACAGCGCAAGGACCCCCCTGACCAAAGAGTAGGGGGAGCTATAACTTCTCCCTCCCTGCCTCCACCTTACCCTCTTGTACGAAAGTGACAAGAGACAGAATCAGAGAAGTTAATACCAGTCACAACAAAAGCAGTGCAGCCAAGGTCAAGCAGAAGCAAGTTAGTATCTGCCACTCTGCTTTTCACACCCAATAGTGATTTATTTACATTCTACCACTTTCTGCTCAAGATCTGTGAAATTTTTTAAAGGCATCGCCTAAAACTACTACAAATTTACCCTTTTGAAAGCAATATCCCTTAGATGGTTATAGATGGTTTGCCATTGCCAAGTCACTCTCCATCATTTCTCAACAGTCCTGGCTCACTGGAGAGGTCCCAGACGACTGAGAGCTGGCCAATGTGATGCCCATCCACAAGAAGGGCCAGAAAGAGGAACCTGGAAACTACAAGCCTGTCAGCCTGACCTCAGTGCCAGGCAAGATTATGGAACAGGTCATCTTGAGTGCAATCACACAGCACTTACAGGATGGCCAAAGGATCAGGCCCAGACAGCATGGATTTAGGAAGGGCAGGTCCTGCCTGACTAACCTGATCTCCTTCTGTGATCAGGTGACCCACCTGGTGGATGTGGGGAAGGCTGTGGATGTAGTCTACCTGGACTTCAGCAAGGCCTTTGACAATGTCCCCCACAGCAAACTCCTGGCAAACTCCTTCTATTCTGTATACTGGTTAAAGAAATGGGAATTAAAACTTTCATTTAAAGGTGGAGAGTGCTGTCACAGCCATCATAATTACAAAGCTACTATTATGCTCTTGCACAGCAAATCTTAACACATGCTTCAGCTGCACAGTTAGGGCATCATGCAGTTTTACTCTAGATTTTTGCTTAGTCTTTCAATCTGACTAAAACAACCTCCTACTGCTTCCCACCTGAAAATAGAATAGAATAGAATAGAATAGAATAGAATAGAATAGAATAAAATAGAATAGAATAGAATAGAATAGAATAGAACAGAACAGAATAGAATAGAATAGAATAGAATAGAATACAATACAATACAATACAATACAATACAATACAATACAATACAATACAATA
Organism: Melanerpes aurifrons; assembly: GCA_011125475.1. Lineage (NCBI taxonomy): Eukaryota > Metazoa > Chordata > Aves > Piciformes > Picidae > Melanerpes > Melanerpes aurifrons. The sequence goes on from WWNC01000003.1 coordinate 4,041,349, forward strand.
CAATACAATACAATACAATTAACCAGGTTGGAAAATACCTTTGAGATCATCAAGTCCAACTTATCACCCAACACTATCTAATCAACTAAACCATGGCACCAAGTGCCTCATCCAGTCTCTTCTTAAACACTTCCAGTGATGCTCACTCCACCACCTCCCTGGGCAGCCCATTCCAATGGGCAATCACTCTCTCTGTGTAGAACTTCTTCCTAACATCCAGCCTAAACCTCCCCTGGTACAGCTTGAGACTATGTCCTCTTGTTCTGGTGCTGGTTGCCTAGGAGAAGAGACCAACCTCCACCTGGCTACAACCTCCCTTCAGGTAGTTGAAGAGAGCAATAAGGTCTCCCCTGAGCCTCCTCTTCTCCAGGCTAAACAACCCCATCTCCCTCAGCCTCTCCTCATAGGGCTTGTGTTCCAAACCCCTCACCAGCTATGTTGCCCTTCTCTGGACACATTCAAGCAACTCAACATCTTTCCTAAACTGAGGGGCCCAGAACTGCACACAGGACTCAAGGTGTGGCCTAACCAGTGCTGAGTACAGGGGCAGAATGACCTCCCTGCTCCTGCTGGCCACACTGTTCCTGATACAGGCCAGCATGGAGTGGAATAGAATGGAATAGAATGGAATAGAATGGAATAGAATGGAATAGAATAGAATAGAATAGAATAGAATAGAATAGAATAGAATAGAATAGAATAGAATAGAATAGAATAGAATAGACCAGATCAGACCAGGTTGGAAGAGACCTTCAAGATCATTGCGTCCAACCCATCATCCAACATCACCTAATCAACTAAACCATGGCACCAAGTACCCCATCAAGTCTCCTCCTGAACACCTCCAATGATGGTGACTCCACCACCTCCCTGGGCAGCCCATTCCAATGGGCAATCACTCTCTCTGCATAGAACTTCTTCCTGACATCCAGCCTATGCCTCCCCTGGCACAGCCTGAGACTGTGTCCTCTTGTTCTATTGCTGGTTGCCTGGGAGAAGAGACCAACCTCCACCTGTCTACAACCTCCCTTCAGGTAGTTGTAGAGAGCAATAAGGTCACCCCTGAGTCTCCTCTTCTCCAAGCTAAGCAACCCCAGCTCTCTCAGCCTCTCCTCATAGAGCTTGTGTTCCAAACCCCTCACCAACTTTGATGCCCTTCTCTGGACTTGCTCCAGCAAGTCAACATCCCTCCTAAACTGAGGGGCCCAGAACTGGACACAGGACTCGAGGTGTGGCCTAACCAGTGCAGTGTACAGGGGGAGAATTGGCCTTCTTGGCCACCTGGGCACACTGTTGGCTCATGTTCAGCCTACTATCAACCAGCACCCCCAAGTCCCTTTCTGTCTGGTTGCTCTCCAGCCACTCTGACCCCAGCCTGTAGCACTGCATGGGGTTGTTGTGGCCAATGTGCAGAACCCGGCACTTGGATGTGTTAAATCTCATGCCATTGGACTCTGCCCATCTGTCCAGCCTGGCAAGGTCCCTCTGCAGAGCTCTCCTACCCTCTAACAGATCAACTCCTGCCCCCAGCTTGGTGTCATGTGCAAATTTACTGATAATGGACTCAATGCCCTCATCCAGATCATCAATAAAGATGTTAAAGAGTATGGGGCCCAGCACTGATCCTTGGGGCACACCACTGGTGACTGGCTGCCAGCTGGATGCGGCACCATTCACCACCACTCTCTGGGCTTGTCCCTCCAGCAAGTTCCTAACCCAGCACAGAGTGCTGCTGTCCAAGCCATGGGCAGCTTGGCCAGCAGCTTGCTGTGGGGGACGGTGCCAAAGGCCTTGCTGAAGTCCAGGTAGACTACATCCACAGCCTTCCCCACATCCACCAGGTGGGTCACCTGATCATAGAAGGAGATCAGGTTTTTGAGGCAGGACCTGCTCTTCCTAAATCCATGCTGTCTGGGCCTGATCCTTTGGCCATCCTGTAAGTGCTGGGTGATTGCACTCAAGATGACCTGTTCCATAATCTTGTCTGGCACCTGGAGGAATGAATAAAAAACAAGCAGAAGGAAGAAAGAGCATAAAGGAAAAAACACTGCTAGAAAAGATATGGAGCATAGCCAGACAGCACTTGATAGTAATGCTATTCTTCCTTTCACAAAGGAGAGCTCTGTAACAACAAAATGCATAGCCTAACTGAACATTATTCAGATTATAAAGACTAATAAACAAAGGCTAGCAGAAGGCAAAGTAGAGAAGGTGTGAGAAGGAGGGTTCTGATTAGGAGAGGAACGGGTTTTAGCACCTCTGTCAGTGTGAAAATCAAGAAAGCTCACCCACTCAATGAGGGAAATCTGTCAGTAGGAGTAACAAGGTGGAGAGAGGCAGTCATGGGATCCAGAAGGAAGTCCTGTTTCTGCAAAGCTTGGAGGAAAAACAGAGATTGGTATATAACTTTGCTTTAAAGGTGTTGGAAACCTGTAATGAAAAATGAAAAGAGTATCATAAGGAATGGATGTCCTTGTTAGATGGTTACTGTAGGTGTTGTGAGAAGAATTTGTACCCTGCACCAGTGAATGACCTTGGAAAACAGAGGTAGGGTTATGTGAAAGAAGTCAGAAGTGAAATACACAACTGCATTTTAGCAGTGACTGCTCCTCCCCTTAGGGGCTCTGGGATTCATTTTCAGCAGAGCTGCTGCTCCAGAAAGTATTCAAGAGCTCCTGAAAAGCATGTTTCCTGAAAGAATTCCTGATGCTGCACAGAGCAGGTCAAACCAAGATGTTATGTCTTTCGTTCACTCATACTGAGCTTCATGGGAGTAAATCTAAGTGGTAACACATAGTGATGCACAGATGTGGTGTAATCCCTTTTTGCATTCTATTCTCCCATGAGCTGGGTGTTATCCATGGGTCAGCAATGTGCCCTTGTGGTCAAGAAGGCCAATGGGATCCTGGGGTCCATTATGAGAAGTGTGCCCAGCAAATCAAGGAAAGTTCTCCTCCCTCTCTACTCTACACTGGTGAGACCTCACCAGGAATATTGCATCCGGTTTTGGACTCCCCAGTTCAAGAGGGGCAGGGACCTGCTGGAGAGAGACCAATGGGGAACTACCAGGATTATTAACGGGCTGGAGCACATGCCCTTTAAGGAGAGGCTGGGACACCTGGGGCTGTTTAGTCTGGGGAAGAGAAGACTGAGGGGCTCACATCTCTCCTGTAAAACCAGTCGCAATGATTTACATCCCTCAAGACCACACTGGAAATCTTTTCGTTGGTAAACAGTTTGTAAAATGCAGTGGTCAGGATCTATCAGCTAAAGAGTTTCTTTGGCTGAAGGGGGCAGGGCTGTGGGGCAAGGCTCTGATGGCCTTGCCTCTGGACATGCTTTTGTGTAACTGGTTCAGAAAGCATCAGCAGGGTCACTAATATGAAAGTACAATATAGCAAAAACTTGCCAGGAAAGTCTTAAAAAGCTTAAAAAGAGAGACTTGGGGGAGCTGGTGGACAAGAAGCTCAACATGAGCTCTCAATGTGCACTTGCAGCTCAGAAAGCCAATCAGATCCTGGGCTGCATCAAGAGAAGTGTGGCCAGCAGGTCAAGGGAGGTTATTCTCCCCTGCTACTCAGCTCTGGTGAGACCCCACCTGGAGTACTGCCTCCAGTTCTGGAGCCCCTATTACAAGAGGGATATGGACGTGCTGGAGCATGTCCAGAGAAGGGCCACGAGGATGATCAGAGAGCAGGAGCACCTCTTCTACGAGGGCAGACTGAAGGAGTTGGGGCTGTTCAGTCTGGAGAAGAGACGGCTCCGAGGTGACCTAATTGTGGCCTTCCAGTATCTGAAGGGGGCCTACAGGAAGGCTGGGGAGGGACTTCTCAGGATCTCAGGTAGTGATAGGACTAGGGGGAATAGAATGAAGCTGGAGGTGGGGAGATTCAGGCTGGATGTGAGGAGGAAGTTCTTCACCATGAGAGTGGTGAAGCCCTGGAATGTGTTGTCCAGGGAGGTGGTCGAGGCCCCATCCCTGGAGGTGTTTAAGAGCAGGCTGGATGAGGCTCTGGTCAGCCTGATCTAGTGCGGGTGTCCCTGCCCATGGCGGGGGGGTTGGTGGTCCCTTCCAACCCTGACTGATACTAAGTTACATATTTGATTAAATGGTTTTGGAATGGTTTTCAGGTTGCAACTGGAAAGCCTGAAGGCTTCACCTTCAGGTTAACACCATAAAGAAGCTGCAAAAGAAAGTATTGAGACCTTTAATATGCAGGTTGGAAGGTAGTTAACATTTGTTAAGATTACCCTTTCTTTCTTTCTTTCTTTCTTTCTTTCTTTCTTTCTTTCTTTCTTTCTTTCTTTCTTTCTTTCTTTCTTTCTTTCTTTCTTTCTTTCTTTCTTTCTTTCTTTCTTTCTTTCTTTCTTTCTTTCTTTCTTTCTTTCTCTCTTATCAGTTAAATTCTCTGAAATTATTATGCTGTCTTTCCCTGGTTTCTTAATTTTATAATTTTTTCTTTCTATGACTCATTGCAGTTCAGGTTGAGATTGTAAGGTCAAAAGTTGAAGACAGTTAAAAACAAAAAGTTAAAATGGGGAAAAAAATCTTCTGATGTACAAGCAAATGTTTCTTTCCTTTTGATAGCACCATAATTGAGGTGCTTGAGCTGCAGGAAAGAGAATGTGACAGATTATTTTTGGCAAATGAATCTTTAACTGTGCCCTTACAAACCTGAATTTGCACAAGAGCAAATCTACGTTTGCTGACTGCTGCTTTTTGAAGCTGACATTTTCTGAAGATATGAATGGGATGAGAACACCCTTCATAACCTGATTGACAGGAATTCGTGTTTACTGTCAATCTAAAGTTTGGGTTTTTTCTTTTTCACAAACAGGCTCTGATGTGGAAATAGCTACATTATAAATATGCTCTGTCTGACCAGACTAGTAATTCATGGTATAAAAAGATAAAAGGCAGATTAACAATCTTTGCCCACTATAAGTGAATCTGTGTCTTCCCACTGCCTGCTGTTACTCACATATTCAGCCTGTAATCCCAAAAATTCAAGCACTGAAATGCTGAAATAGTGGGGGGATGTGGGGGTGTAGTGGTGCGGGGTGTAGGGGGAGAGAGGAGGAGGGGTGTTAGGGGAAGGGTGTTTGGGTTTGTTTCTTTGTTTGTTTGTTTGTTTAATTAATCTAAAAATGTTTATATCTGTATCTTGCCTAGAAGCAAGGACTAATGTGCCATGCTGGCTCTTGGAAATGGTCCAAAGTGCACCTGAAGTCTATCATTGTGTCTGCTTGTCTATCACTCTGGGATATTCTTTTTTCTTTGATGCATTTCATAAGAAAAAAGCAGAAATGGCTCTGCACCAGTGGTTTCAGAGTTCCCTGTAGGAAGCTGATCAATGGTCTATGCACCAGGGTCCTGAAGAGTAAAAGAAAAAGAGATACAACATTTTGTAAAAATGAAACATAAAAAAGCAGAAGCGTAAGAAAACATAGTTTGCTGTTTGCCACCATCTGTCAAAAATGTCTATAAGTAATCACTCACACTTTCTTTCCTCAGAATGTGTTGTAAGATCTACAAAAACATGTCTCTAAAAAGGTAGAACTAAAGCCCTAGAAAAATAAAACTGGAAGCCTGTAATTGTGAGAAACTGAGAAGGCAAGTCAAACTCTCTGTAATGTTATTAGACTTCCTTAGTGAGTGTGCTGGTCAAAAACTTCTAGTCTGAGAAAGATTGTAATGAACTGACATGAAACCAGGGTAATAAGAATGGAAGACCCTTAAGACTAAAGAACCTTAAAGGTTAAAAAAAACTTAAAGGTTAAAATAATCAGAAACAAGAGCAGTATCTAAAGACAGGAAGATTGTGTCAAGTTATGTAGATAATCACTTGTTATGGCATCTTCACACAAACCACTGATTTGGACAAAGATCAAAACATCAAGGCATTCCCTGTATAACCTGTGATGATTGTATACTAAAGCATGCACCTCTAGGAGGAGAATGAATACATAAATCTAGAACAAATTAATTAAGTAATAGTATAATGAATTACGTAGCTGATGGACCATTTGTGCAAAGATTTATGTGATGAAAAAGTCATATAAACAATCGTATATAATGTCTTTGTTATTTGTACTGTATATAGTATAAACAGCTGTTGTTTGAGCAAATGGTGTGCTAGCTTTGTGGAACTACTGTCTGGCATCCATCTTTGTGAAAGTGTGAAATAAACAAAATACCTCTTCTCTGGGTGTGTACTGGCACCTTATACACCAAACAAACAGTCCTGCTTTTAGGATAACTCTGGGCCAATGGAAACAAAAAATCCCTACATTATCCAGCAGAGTGTGAGCATCTGGGTGGTTTCACACTGCACAGGAGTTACATCTGCTAATACAACTCAGGTAGAAGAACTACCAGAATTCAATGCCAAAAGAAGGCACATTAGGTGTTCCCTCATAGGTGCTAAGGGAACTGGTGGATGAGGTTGCTAGGCCACTCTCCATTGTATTCCAAAAGTCCTGGCAGTCTGGGGAGGTCTCCACTGGCTGGAAAAGGGGAAACATAACTCCTATTTTCAGAAAGAGAAAGAGAGATGACCCGGGGAACTATAGGCCCGTCTCACCTCTGTGCCTGTTAAGATTATGGATCAGATCCTCCTGGAGGCATTTCTGAGACAAAAGAATAATGAAGAGGTGATTTGGCACAATCAGCATGTCTTCACCAAGGGCAAATCCTGCCTGACAAACCTGGACATGAGCAAAGCCTTCAACACTGTCCCACACAACATCCTGGTCTCCAAGCTGGTACAGAATGGGTTTGATGGGTGGACCATTCAGTGGATAAAGAACTAGCTTGATGGCCACAACCGAAGGGTGGCTGTCAATGGGTCCACGTCCAAGTGAAGGCCGGTAACAAGTAGAGTCCCTCAGGGATCAGGACTGTTTTACTTCTTTGTTGGTGACATGGACAGTGGCATTGAGTGCACCCTCAGCAAGTTTGCTGATGACACCAAGCTGTGTGGTGCAGCAGACACACTGGAGGAAAGGGATGGCATCCAGGGGGACCTTAACAGGCTGGAGAGGTGGGCACAAGCCAACCTCATGAGGTTCAACATGACCAAGTGCAAGATCCTGCATCTGCGTTGGGACAATCCCAGGCACTGATATAGGCTGGGCCATGTCTGGCTTGAGAGCAGCCCTGAAGAAAAGGACCTAGGAGTGCCGGAGAATGAGAAGCCCAACATGAGCTCTCAGTGTGCACTTGCACCCCAGAAAGCTATATCAAGAGAAGTATAGCCAGCAGGTCAGGGGAGGTGATTGTCCCCCTCTACTCCACTCTGGTGAGATCCCACCTGGAGTACTGCATCCAGTTTTGGAGCCCCTATTACAGCAACAATCTGGACATGCTGGAGTTTGTCCAGAGAAGGGTCACTAGTATAATTAGAGGGCTGGAGCACCTCTCCTGTGAGGACAGACTGAAGGAGTTAGGACTATTCAGTCTGGAGAAGAGAAGGCTCTGAGGAGACCCAGTTGTGGCCTCCTACTATCTGAAGGGGGCCTACAAGAAAGCTGGTGAGGAACTTTTTAGGGTGTCAGGTAGCGATAGGGCTAGGAGGATGGGAGCAAAACTAGGGGTAAGTAGATTCAGATTGGACGTTAGGAAAAAATTCTTCACTGTGAGGGTGGTGAGATGCTGGAACAGGTTACCCAGGGAGATGGTAGAAGCCCCTGGAGGTTTTTAAGGCCAAGCTGGATGTGGCTCTAGGCAACCTGATGTAGTGTGAGCTGCGCCTGCCCATGGCAGGGGAGTTGGAACTAGGTAATCCTTGAGGTCCCTTCCAACCCTAATAATTCTATGATTCTATGATTAGTAAAAGAGGTGATGCTCTTCAAAATGTACTTGTCCTATAACTGCTTGTACAGAAGAGTGGGTGGAGCAGGCTACACAAGCACTCTTCATCTTCTTCACCATGAAATTCAGCAGGTTTGGTTAACCTAACAGTAACATAATTTAAATGGACTGTCTGCACTGGAGTCAGTGACCCTAGCACAACTCTCTTTCGATCCATTCTGATTCCTGGCTGTGAGGTGATTGCCTCCCACAGAGTGATAGTAACAAACATGTATGAGCTACTGTTACAGTGAATAACCCCAGCCATTCCCACGGAATGTACTTCTGAGTGACGTTAGTTTTGAACTGTCTGATCATGTGAAATATGTCTTAAACAATTCTTTTAGAACTTGAAATGTATTTTATCCCAGTTTAATAAAAACTCTCATTAGGGAACAGCTTCTAATTTCTTTCCCTTTTAAGTAGTTCACATTTCCTTCTAAACTCCCAGGCAGCTTTTGAATAGGCATTTGTCAAACCTGTATCACCTTAGGCCTATCTAGTCTTGGTGCTGCTCTCAGAGATATCCAAAACAGATTGTAGTAGGCACAATCCTGTTTCAATTCTAGTGTAGCTGTCTTCACATCAAGACTTCATCATTGTTGTCACTTTTCATTATACTTGTGTGGCTGCCTGGAGACCTGATTCTCTATATTGTACAAGTATTTTATGTACTGATTTAAAAAAAAGTAAAAATCATGGCCTATGGAACAAAATGATCAAGAGCTAGTGTTTATAGAAAAGATCTTTAGCTTGTAGTGAGAGAATCAAGATCCATAAAGAATTAAGCAGCTGTAGAATTCCCTGTAGTGGTAAATGTTTTCCTGGGTTTGTATCTGCCAATTACCTTGCTAATCTATATCTTTTCAACACGTTTCTGTGACACCTTGACTGTTGTCTTTACACTGTTCACACTTCAGCTAATTTATAGTAGCTTTCCACAGGGCAGAAATAACTTTCTTATTGTCACACACACACATCATTCTCATTCTCATTTTTCTGTACCCCACCTTTTAGTTGGCTAATTAGTGTTTCAGTCATGATTTATTCTTTAACAATATTCTTAACAAATCTTCCCATTGATGACAGTAAGGGCACTTAAGTACTGAAACAAAAAAAAAAGGTACAAACAGATAATCTCGGCTCCAAAAGCACAATTCAGTATTCTCCACCGATGTAAATTGGCAGAGGTCTGATGAACAAAATACGCTCACACTATGGCAGATTTTTCAATCCAGGAACTAATTACAGAATGCAGAATTAACCAGGTTGGAAAAGACCTTTGAGATCATCAAGTCCAACCTATCACCCAGCACCATCTAATCAACTAAACCATGACACCAAGTGCCTCATCCAGTCCCCTCTTAAACATCTCTAGTGATGGTGACTCCACCACCTCCCTGGCTAGCCCATTCCAATGACCAGCCACTCTTTCTGTGAAGATTTTCTTCCTAACATCCAGCCTAAACCTCCTCTGGTGCAGCTTGAGACTGTGTACTCTTGTTCTATTGGTGATTGCCTGGGAAAAGAGACCAACCCCCACCTGGCTACAACCTCCATTCAGGTAGTTGTAGACGGCAATAAGGTCTCCCCTTGGGAACATTTCTGACTCCATCCAAATTAAATAATTTATGTATTTGGACTGGACACATAATACCTTTCCAGACAGGGTAAACAGAGTGGTGTAACACCAGAAGATATTCTCACAAAGTGGCTGTTCTCAGTTCCGATGTACTTTCATTGGAGGCTGATCACTAGGGAAATTTATGCTGTGTGATCCAACACACCATCATATCATATTTGTAAAACACTAGCAGTGATCTCTATTTAGTGTTTCATCATCTGTAAGTGCTGAAATGACTGACACCCAGCATGTGGTTTTAAATCAGGTTTTTGCATCACTAACCAGTGGGCAAACACATTTAGCTGTATCATACTCTACAAGCAATAAACTGTATAAAAATTTGGCAAGTGGTTTTCTACTTAAACTAGGAATTTCATGTGTTTAAGGCCTAATTACACTGCATCATGACGGTGACTTGCTCTTCTCAGAGGTATCCCACACCAGTTTTATTTAACTAGGACTGTTCTCCTTTTAATGATTCACCAATTTGTCTTGTATCATCAATATTAATATGGCTGTCCCCATTAAAATAATTCAAACATACTGGGCCTTTCTCCTTTTCACTACAGGCACAGAAAAGCTCCCTGGGAAAATCTGAGAGATTCTCTTTCTTTTCTGCTTTACTTGAAGATACTAATGAATATATCTCATTCATAAAAATGAAAAGGAGACCTGTGAGAAGGGTCAAACATAACATTTTTTATCATACTTTTGTGACTGGTAAAGGGAGAGATTCACTGACACTGGGTCACATGGGGATGAACTAGGTCACTCCCCAAAGTCTCCTTCTCCCCATGACGTAGAGGTAGTTTCATAGTTTCATAGTTTCATTCAGGGTTGGAAGGGACCACAAGGATCGTCTAGTTCCAACCCCCCTGCCATGGGCAGGGACACCCCACACTAGATCAGCCTGGCCAGAGCCTCATCCAGCCTGCTCTTAAACACCTCCAGGGACGGGGCCTCGACCACCTCCCTGGACAACCCATTCCAGCGTTTCATCACTCTCATGGTGAAGAACCTCCTCCTCACATCTAGCCTGAATCTCCCCACCTCTAATTTATATTTATCATTTATATTTATAATTAATAATTAATAATTTATAATTTATAAGGTAATTTATAATCTTCATAGTGGTTGTTGCAATGAAAACAGAAAGGGCAAGGAGGAAAATGAGAGAACAGGAAAGCAAAAAAAGGCTTAGTTCTGTTTCATTTACCCTCTAACATGTATTTCCAGTGTTTGTACAAGACTTCTTGCACTTTTTAAGATGTGCATCTCTGAGAATTAGAAACTTAATATCTTTATTTTCTTTATTACTTATTATAGACAACATTCCAATTGTTTTCTTTCTATGCTCAAAATCAGCTTAAAATTTTATCTGTGAAGTCTAATGATGCCAATTCTATCAAGATCCTATTAAAACAAATAAATCCAAGAATCTGCTTATTACTTTAAATATATGGTTTCCACTAGAAAAAAAGCAACCCTGAGTTATAGTTACTCCTACTTTCTTAACTTCAATTTTGCAACATGTCTCTTTTTTCCCTCTTTTTACATGATGCAAATATTTGAAATGTCTTTGAGATAATGATTACCTCTTTCTGGTTTTAGTGTCTCCAAGGCCAAGTTAATAAATAGTACAGTCATTCTGGAGCATTCTTCATGTGCTCCCTGCAATCTGTAATAATAAAGTAATCTACCTGCCTCAGAGGTCTTCTAAGTAGTTCTCCATCACTGATTTAGGTTTCCCTCTACAAGGACCGCTCTCCAGAAGTGATGAATGAAGTATGTCAGACCAGTCCCATGTGTTTACTATATAAAATACCTATCATGTCAAGAACTCCAGATCCATTTCAATACAAAGTACAGCAGATTCACCAGTGCATATTTATTTGCTTAAATTAATACAACACATCATGCACACCTTTACTATTGAGATAGAAAGTCATAAACTAAATATTCACAAATAGTTGGTCTATTTTTTGAGTTGGGGCTTTAAATAAGAACCCAGTGTTTTGTGTGAAAAAATATACACCACATTATTTGCTAAATGTGTTAGGACTACAAAATGTTAGCTCTGTTACATCTTGTTCAGCTAAGCAGAAATTACTTATTTTTAAAACTGTTAATAATTATTAACAACTTTTTGGAATTATAAGTATAGCACTTATATTACTTAGTTGTACACCCATAACAGCAGAGTCCAGCAGCACCATATGAAGAAAGAAACTAGAGAATAAGTAGTAGACCAACATGGAACTGTGAAAAGATGAGTGCAGTGCCATTACTTGGGGTTTCTGGTTCCTTGTTCTATACAGCAAAGTGTAGGATAAGCTTCTATTATAATACTATCATAGAGTGTTTTGTCCTTTGAGATGCTGAACATAGAGTACCCGTTTTTTGCCTTCGCAGACTGGAGGCTGCCTGGCAGCCAGGAGTACTCAGGTTCACAAGCGGGTGGCTGAATCCTGATGGCCAGACTCAAAACATCTTGTTCCACTGTTACCTACAACTTCACTTTCTCTGTACACATTGTATTTCCCTATCCTCAGATTTTAGTAACCCAATTGTTGACTTTTCTTCCACCTAGTCTGGTCTGTACAGTGTCTTGCAGAATTCTTTCCACTGCCCTTAGCAGCAGAAATGCCTCTAATATTACAAACCACATGCCTTCACTTGCCTAAACTCATTGTGGTGTGGCCAGTTTACCTTTCCCCAGCATGGCTTTTTGAAGCATCTCAGTTTGTAAGAATTTGGAAAGAATCTCAGTAGTGTAAGTTTGTGGCCACTGTTATTTGCTGTGATGCTCTCCAATAGAAGGAAGTTCAACTTCACATAAAAATATAGGGAAATTATATGGTTGTGAATTAATATGGAAGTGGTGGAGATTGGACTTTAATTTCCTGTGTTATTACAAGCTGAAAACCCAAACCACGAAGTCATCTAAGAAAAAGGTAGAGAGGTATGGATTAGGAAGGAGGAAAAGAAAAGAAAATGTGTCCTCCAAGGTCCAGGACATGGGTGATGTGTCTGCAGGACTTCTTAGCCTCTATTCAAAGCAAAACAAGGAAGCTAATCCCTCGAAAATTAGAAATGGGAAATAACTTCATTATGAGAGCAAATCTCTGTAAAGCATTTTCAAAGCTATTAAGAAGCAAAGGTTGTTACTGTCTGTTCCCAAAACAGTGCCAATGTAAATAGCATGAAAATAACTTACTTTTGAAAAGCAAGGTGCTTTCACAATGAAGGCTGTTTTTTCACTTTTAATTTGTCCTTTGGGACCTCTTTGTAACAAGTGCCTTATACCCAACTGCATTTTATCCTGCAGTAGGGAGTACTACTATCTTCTAATCTCTTTGCCTAGGTCACTTGGCACTGTCTTCTCTCAGTAATCATTTTGTTTGCAATTCCTCTGACTGGTGACTTACAGTTTTAGATGAGTTCTTTAATATTCTAATATGAATTAGCCTTGGGTGCTGATGAATTAGCTCAGTATGATTATGCAACTGGCACAGGCTCAAGGCATCATTGTGATGGAATGTTCTCTGCTTTCTAGGAAGAATGCAATAAAAGGGATGAACATTGGAAATTATTCACAAACGGCATTGCCATCCTGGTGACTTTTCCTCCTTTCCACCTTTCCTGCTTTCCTCCTTTCCAGGCTTTGTGTGATTGGCAGTAGCTTTTGCTCCAATGAGAAGTGAAATTGTAAAAGCATACAAATGGCTGAAGTGATAGTGCGTTGAAAATGTTTGGGTTAATCACACAGACGACCCAAACCTCTTTGCAGTTGTTTCCTTTCCTAAAGACACACCTGGCATTATAATCTCTATTTGGGAACTGTGGATTGTATTCTTCCAGTGTGCATCGTTTTTGTGGTTACGTTAGCCACCTGGAGCTGAGCTCTACTGAAATGTTTTCTTTGCTCCACTTGCCTGAAGAGTGCCGTTGATAATCATTTGTTTCTTTTTTGATAAAGATTTGCTATCTGTCCCATAGCACTATCCAGCATAGACAACTGGGCTTTGCAGTGGAGGGGCTGAATGCCTTTCTTTGTTACCCACTACAGAAGTGAAGAGGCTTGGTTAGTTTAACTCATCGGCATGATCACCATTCCAGAAATTGCAACTAGGCTCCAGATTTCTTGCATATTCTTCTTATCATAGGAACTAATACTGCTGTACAAGTGGAGAGAACTGATTTTGCATCATACACACCTGGAAACTATGTCACCTTGAGAGAAACATTTCTAAGAGCCAGTGGTTCCTGACTCTTGGCTGTATATGTTAGCGAACAGTAGCTTTTGTTTGGCAGAGACAAGATATTGCCAAGAAATAACCAAAGGACTCATTTCCATTTCTATGAGACAATCTCGACACCATGCTGAGTTTCTGTCTACCTTGTCATTACCCCTCTAGTCTCGTGTAAAGAATGTGGTTACACACATTGCTCTGAAAATGTTCTGATTCTTCTGCTTGACATTGCTCTGAAAATGTTCTGATTCTTCTGCTTGACATCATCTTCCTTCAAATAAAGCTGACTCCTTTTTCAAGAGGAGTTATCTTGCCATGGAAGCAAGGAAGTTGAATATGCATGATTGCTGAACAATCATGGCTGTGTACCTCTGAAATGCACCTCATTTTGAAATACATCATTAATTTCATGTCTATGCCTGAAGTGAAGTACATTCCACTTGAATTTGGTATCCCCATTTTATTTTATAAAGCTGACTCCTTTTACAAGAGGAGTTATCTTGCCATGGAAGCAAAGAAGTTGAATGTGCATGATAAAACAGTTCATCACTGAACAATCATGGCTATGTACCTCTGGAATGCACCTCATTTTGAAAGACAGCATTCATTTCAATTCTATGCCTGAAGTGACATGCATTCCACTTTGATTTGATATCCCCATTTTATTTTACAAATCTGACTCCTTTTTCAGGAGGAGTTATCTTGTCCTGGAAGCAAGGAACTTGAATGTGCATGATAAAACAATCCATCGCTGAACAATCATGGCTATGTACCTCTGAAACACACCTCATTTTGAAAGATTGAGTTAATTTCAGTTCTGTGCCTGAAGTGACATGCATTCCACTTCGATTTGATATCCCCATTTTATTTTAAAAGATTATGTACATTGGCTCTGGAGTTAATTACACTTGTAAGAGTCACCCATAAGATACAGCTTATTTTATCAACACCTTTTTCATAGAGTCGTCATAGATCATAGAATGGTTTCAGTTCTGATTTAGTAGGTTTAGTTCCAATCCCCCTCCTATGGGCAGGGACACCTCTGAGACCAGGTTGCTCAAGGCCCCATCCAGCCTGGCTTTGAACACTTCTGTGGTTGAAGTCTCCACAACTTTTCTGAGAAAGCCGTTCCAGTGCCTCACCACCCTCATGCGGAAGAGTGTCTTCCTAATATCTAACCTAAATCCAGCTTCTTACAGTTTGAAGACATTACCCCTTGTCCTGTCACTACATGTCTTCATAAAAAGTCTCTCTCCAGCTATCCTGCAGGCCCCCTTCAAATACAGGCATGGATCTCTCTGCTCTTCAATCAGAATCTGCATCACCCTGAAAAATGAAACCACCCTTCCACAGCCTCCAACTACACTCCAGTTTTAGATGATGAATAAAAGGCTGCTGCCCTGTGAACACCAGTTAACTCGTGGTTGTGTGAACCATTAGTTCTGTAAGGTGAGTGGCATCTTACAACGGAGAGAGCCCTAGCAAGCCATAAATATATAACTATATTAATTATAACTTGCTATATATTGAGCATGATAGCAAGGCATTTCAAATCAAGAAGCTGACAGGTAGGTGAAAAGGATAATGTTGGAAAAGATGTACCATATATATGGATTTTAACTTTTGGAGCTGTGATGCCAGAATAGGGCTAATTAACTGATTTATTAAATGTGTATTTCCTTATAGACAACAGGATCACGTAGGGCTGTTTCTCATCTGCCTTGAAGATGCAGGAATCAAGGTGCTGGTGAAACAGTTAATGGAATGTACTTAATTGAATGTGCTTTTAACATCTTTGTTACGAACACATAATTGAATGGGAGTCAGAGGATGAAAAATTGGGAATTATTCATCAAAAACAATGTGAATGGAATTCTGACAG
This sequence comes from Melanerpes aurifrons, assembly GCA_011125475.1. Classification (NCBI taxonomy): domain Eukaryota; kingdom Metazoa; phylum Chordata; class Aves; order Piciformes; family Picidae; genus Melanerpes; species Melanerpes aurifrons. The sequence continues at coordinate 4,056,960 of WWNC01000003.1, forward strand.
GCCTGAAGCTTAAAAGTTAAGCCGTGTTGTTAAGGGTGATTTCTAATTCCAACAAGAGGTAATCCAAAACTAGTTTTCCTCTTGAGGTACTCCTTGCCCTTCGGGGCAGTATTATTTAATTTTTAGTACACCTTCTAAATTAAAACCTGATCAGATCTGCATGTTGTAAAATTATCCTTGCTACCCAAGATAAACTGAAGACATAAATGGCAAAATTCATCATTTCTTCAGTTAAATTACTTGTATTGTTTTATGTGTAATTACAGCAAAACCTGCAAATGCTACATGCTGCTGCTGCTCATTAAATGTATTGGACTGAACAGACCATAGAACAAAATGTGAACATAGTCCATGCTATTGCATTTGAAGAGTTATGAAAACTCCCATACTCAATGAAACACAGCAAAGCACAAACATCCCTTGTACCAGAGGAAAAGCTCCTGTGACTGTACTAAATTTCTTTCTTTTCAAAGCCTTCCAGAGCTGCATTTCGCTATCTCACATGACATTAATATTCCTTCTTGTCTTCTGTTTCTCATTGTAAGTGATTGAATTAACACTTCAGTAAATGAAAGTATTTAGACTATGTTATTTCTGAGAGTGACAGCACTTCCATGCACACTGTGTTTAATAGTATACTTGCTTATACTGTGAAATACTTAGTATTTTCAGATTTTTTTTCCCCGAGACTTATGGTTAGAAATGTCCATATATGTTTAGTCAGATAATAAACCAAATACTAAAGTATATTGCTTTTTGATAACTAGAAAATTGTGAGTAAGTCTCTATCACCCCAATAAAGAAAAAGTAAACTTCTGTACCCACCCCGTTGCCTGCTTATACATCAAATGGATAAGTATGATTATGTTACTGTTCAACGCCTGTTGCTTTTGTTGATGACAGGACCTTGGACTGCTTTATTATTTTGATGTATGTGGTTTACCTTAAATTATTTTTATCACTTTGGCTTGTTTATTTCTCAAGACTACTACAAAATTCCAATCTTTGGTAAATTACAGTTCATGTTAAAAGCTATTTGGTTCCCATCTTCCAGCTGATTTTAGATGTCCATTTTAAATGCCTATAAGCATTGTTTGTTTTTCCATTTTTCTTTCCAGCAATTCTTTCATACTCTTGTTCCTGTGCTTGTAATACAAGTAATCAGAGATAGAGTGGCCAAGTTTGGCCTTTTCAAAGGATCTGAAGCTGAGGCATTTGTTGTTTGCAAGGTCTCCCTCGCCTTGGCTCTCCTGTTTGTCTGAACTTCCTGTTCTCTTCTGCAGTTGTCCCTCACTTAGCACTTCTTCCTTCTCATTGCAGTAGGACTCTCTGAAGTCCTTCGTCATGCACTCTGGTTTGCCAGACAGATCTTGAGCCACATACAGCTTGTTGTCGTTGTGGCAATACATGTCAGGACTGTACTGCTCTGCCTCATAGCTGTTGTCTTCCTCTTCCTGGTATGAGCTTCCCTTGACACTCTCACCATCTGAATGAAATGAGAATCCCCTCTCTTGGCTTTTCTGGGAAAGATCAAAGGGCTCTTCCTGTTCCAAGCTTCTCAAGGCATTTGTCTGGGACAGAGCAATTCTTCCTCTTCCAAAACCTTGTAGTAGTTTGAGGGGAGGAGAAAAGGAATAATTTTTATATGGGAAATTACCTGGCTAAAAAACAAAATGTGAGATGGCCTTCAACTTCAAGCTTTTCTTTTGTCTTTCACTCAGCTATCTCCAAGTACTTCTGTTTACATCTCATGACATCTCCTTTGAGATTCTGTTAAAAGAAGTACTATTGTATACACTTCACAGCTAGGTCAGGACACACAAAACATGGTGTTGTACATGCCAGACACTTGATGAGGGAGCTAGGAATAAAAGTGAAGTGGCTTGGACTCTTGTAAACTATTTTTGCCAGTGAACCTACCCATTTCCTCCTTCCTATTTTTTAAAAAATGAAAACTTTGATCTAAAGCATCACAAGCAATAATCAAAGTCCCAGGTTTTGTACACTTATTTCCCAGAGTGGAAGGGAATGAAAACATGTTAATCCATTTGTTCTATGGACACTCTAGTTCAAAGTTACTAATTTAAAAATAAAAAGCAAATCAAGTCTCAGCAGTCTATGAACTCCACTCTCCTTATTTGTTTTTTTCTCTTTCCTCCAGTGAGAAGCCACTCAGGCTACTGAAAAGCTCTATACACTAGATAGTGCTTCAGCCTGAGGAGTTCATTATAAACTAAAGGTAGGGGGGTTTAGCAGTCTAGTATAAGCCTGAGTTTGTCATGTTTGTCAGTGTTTCCCCTCTTGCTGGAAATAGAGACATTACCCAGGAAGCGTCTCTGAACACAGTGGTTCACCAAAGAAGATTCAGATACTACAGGCAGAGTTCATCTTAATTACAGAAAAGTAATGGTCTTATTTGAAAGAATAGTGAATATTTTGGTGTGAGAATTTCACCCAATAGCACGTATGTATGAAAGCCACTATTTAACCTCTTTCGCTTTGATTTGGATTTTCTCTCAGTGACTTAATCAATTTTTTTCATTATCTATGCAACCTCGTTAGCTACAGCTGCTACCTCACAGCAGGTTGTCTCTCTTAAAATGGTGCATGAGCATGGGGCAGCTTTTACAATTTGTCTTGTGTCTGATAAGTCTCAAGGGCTGATAGGTCTCTGCACACTGAAAAGCTCTTAGGCTGTCTTCCATTATAAGTAATCGTGTAATTAGCATGGTGTGGCAGATGATGTACAGGGGAAAAAAAAGAGCCATTTATTTCATTATCTGTTCTTTGTAATTTTAGGCTAAATTACATTGGAGTATGTGTTTGGCATACGTGCTAGGATGCCCTAAAGCTTGAATTTGAGTAACATCAAGAAATATTACTCATGAAATAATTATTTATCCAGAAAGTCTTAACAAACAGAAAAATATTGGACACTCAAACTCTCCAAAAAATCCTTCCTAATTCAACCACTTGTTTAGGTGATACTGTCATGTATAAACACATGACCCTGAATTTAGGAAGTGTCTGTGTTAGATGGGACATAGGAAATGCTTTGCAGGATACCATGGGAAGCCAAAAATCCATTTACTATGAGATGGAAGAAATAGAGGAGATCTCCTGTTCTCACTCGTCTTTGTAAACTGGGTCTTGAGCCTATGTCTTTTGCCTGACATCAGTTGTAGCTATATGGTACACAATAGCCAAAGTTCTTGGACATCGTGCCTCATTCAGGCTTCCATTCCTACTTCAGACTGGAATTCAAACAGCAGTGAGCAAGATTCATGTACTCTTCTATGTTTTTTGTTTCTTTCAGCTTTGAATTAATTTGTAATTTTTGTTGTACCTCAAAAATGAGAGAAAAACTATGAACTCCTACCTATACAGTTCTGAGGGAATAAGGTCTGCTTGCCCATGGCTGCCAGGCTACTGTCAGCCTCCAAGGATCAAGCCCCTTAATAAATGTAACTGCAACATTTATTCCAAAATAATGAAAATACACCTTCAGATGGGAAGATTATGCCATCCAATTATTCCTCTGTCCATCTGCATGTGATACATCCTCACTACAGCTAAGTCTCCACCAACTCCCTCTCATTTGTGTCTTGGGCTACCCGCATGCTGCAAGAAGTTCTGTATTGAAGCCTTCACAGTGATGGATGGGGATTCCTGGGTTTAAGTATAAGAATATTTGTTATGGCTGGATGGAACCTCTGCTCTTACATGACTGACCATATTCTTCCTAACATTTGATGGTACAAATTTAGTGTGCTAATATTATTTCCCTGTACTCATGAATACCATCTCATTTTGTCTCCATCTACTCCACTGTCTTGATCTGTACCTCTGTGTCATCATAAAGCTAGTCAGAAAGGTCTCTGAGACAAGGCTCACTACTTTTGGGGTCTCTGGGCTGTAGCACCTGAATAATATTGATAGTTAATAATAACCTCCCAGGCTTATGCAGTTCAGACTCATCCAATAGCACTGTATGTATGGTACAAGACCATGGATCTGTGGCACGACACCCATTTGGGTTTATGGATATGTATCTTCAAATCTCTTAGAGAATAACCATACTTACCTTGAGCATTAAATCCTCTTTCCATGACCCCATGTTTGACTTTCATGTGTCTGGTTAGGTTCCCTTTCAAGGTGAATTTGCTGGGACAGTAGAGACACTTGAAAGGCTTGCTGTCTGAGTGCAAGTGCATGTGTCCCATTAAATTATGCATTCTGTTAAATTCCTTTCCACACAGCTGTAAAAACAGTAAGAATGAAAATTATTACTTCAAAGGAGTACTTCCAAGGAGAACATTTTTAAAGGAAGTAGGACTTACTCTTCTCAACTTGAGCCCTGGCAGCTTCTGGCTGCAATTTGTTTTTTTAAAGATACAAGCAAAAATCCTACAGACAAGAGTCCGACCTACCTAGGGCCTTCTGCACCGTTGCCATTATTTAAATTTGATGTATAGGACACATAATCAAATACCACCTAAAGTGGGGAGTGTTGTAAAGAGGGGAGAGGTTTCAGTATCTAACCTGGGAGCCTCTTGACTTGAATGAAACTCAAGATTTTGCCCTGGTGAACCATTTAGTTTGTAGTTTATAAATCTAACCTTTAGTCAAGAAAAACACCAGGCAGACATGGAGATACAAAATAATAACAATGAAGTGTTTCTGTGAAACTATCAAGCAGAATATTACTTCTGCTTAGGTGGAAATGAAAGGGCTGCACATTTTGCTTCATAGTTTCATAGTTTCATAGTTTCATAGTTTCATTCAGGGTTGGAAGGGACCACAAGGATCATCTAGTTCCAACCCCCCTGCCATGGGCAGGGAAACCCCACACTAGATCAGGCTGGACAGAGCCTCATCCAGCCTGCTCTTAAACACCCCCAGGGACGGGGCCTCGACCACCTCCCTGGACAACCCATTCCAGGGTCTCACCACTCTCATGGTGAAGAACCTCCTCCTCACATCCAGCCTGAATCTCCCCACCTCCAGCTTCATTCCATTCCCCCTAGTCCTATCACTACCTGACATCCTGAGAAGTCCCTCCCCAGCCTTCCTGTAGGCCCCCTTCAGATACTGGAAGGCCACAATTAGGTCACCTCGGAGCCTTCTCTTCTGCAGACTGAACAGCCCCAACTCCTTCAGTCTGCTCTCATAGGAGAGATGCTCCAGCCCTCTGATCATCCTTGTGGCCCTTCTCTGGACACGTTCCAGCACCTCCACATCCCTCTTGTAATAGGGGCTCCAGAATTGAACACAGTACTCCAGGTGGGCTCTCACCAGGGCTGAGTAGAGGGGGAGGATCACCTCCCTCGACCTGCTAGCCACACTTCTCCTGATGCAGCCCAGGATCTGATTGGCCTTGCGGGCTGCAAGTGCACATTGGGAGCTCATGTTGAGCTTTTTGTCCACCAGCACCCCCAAGTCTCTCTCCTCAGGGCTACTTTCCAGCCAGTCACTGCCCAGCCTGTATTTGTGCCTGGGATTGCCTCGACCCAGATGCAGGACCCTGCACTTGCTCTTATTGAACTTCATGAGGTTGGCTTGTGCCCACCTCTCCAGCCTGTCAAGGTCCCTCTGGATGGCCTCCCTTCCTCCAGTGTGTCTGCTGCACCACACAGCTTGGTGTCATCAGCAAACTTGCTGAGGGTGCACTCAATGCCACTGTCCATGTCACCCACAAAGATGTTGAACAAGACAGGTCCCAGGACTGATCCCTGAGGGACTCCGCTTGTCACTGGCCTCCACTGGGACATGGACCCATTGACAGCCACTCTTTGGGTGCGGCCATCAAGCCAGTTCCTTATCCATCTAGTGGTCCACCCATCAAACCCATGTGTCACCAGTTTGGAGACCAGGATGTGGTGCGGGACAGTGTCAAAGGCTTTGCTCAGGTCCAGGTAAATAACATCAGTTGCTCGCCCCTCATCTATTAATGTTGTCACCTGCTCATAGAAGGCCACCAGGTTGGTCAGGCAGGATTTGCCCTTGGCAAAGCCATGCTGGCTGTTCCCAATTACCTCTTCACTATTCTTTTGAGCAAGTAGTGACTCCAGGAGGATCTGCTCCATGATCTTTCCAGGCACAGAGGTGAGACTGACTGGCCTGTAGTTCCCTGGTTCCTCCTTCTTACCCTTTTTGAAGATGGGGGCAATGTTTCCCCTTTTCCAGTCCTTGGGGACTTCACCAGATTGCCATGACTTTTGAAATATAACAGAGAGGGGTTTAGCAACCTCATCTGCCACTTCTCTTAGTACCCGTGGGTGTATCCCGTCGGGTCCCATGGACTTGAACACTTTCAGGTTCTTCAGATGATCACGAACCTGATCTGCACTTACAATGGGCAGTTCTTCCTCCCATCCCTGGCTTTGACTTCCATAACATCAGGAGTGTGGCTAGAGGCCCTTGCAGTGAAGACTGAGGTAAAGAAGTTATTAAGTACCTCAGCCTTTTCCTCATCACTTGTGACCATGTCACCATTTTCCTTTCTGAGGGGCCCACACCTTCCCTAGTCTTCTTCTTCCCATTAATATAACTGTAAAAGTTCTTAGTGTTCCCTCTAATCTCCCTGGCTAGATTCAATTCAAACTCTGCTTTGGCTTTCCTAACCAGGACTCTCACTGCTCGGGCAGCTTCCTTATATTCCCCTGTTCTACCTGTCCTTCCCTCCACTTCCTGTAGAGTTTCCTTTTAAGTAATAGTGTGTCCAGTAGCTCCTTGCCCATCCAGGCAGGCCTCCTAGCATTCTTACCTGCTTTTCTCTTTGTTGGTACACAGAGCTCCTGGACACAGAGGAGGTGGTCCTTGAATATTGACCAGCTATCCTGGGTCCCTCTTCCCTCCAGGGCTTTGTCCCACGACACTTTGGCTAGCAGATCCCTGAAGCGATCAAAATCTGCACGCCTAAAGTCTAGGGTCGTGAGCTTGGAATACTTCCTCCTGATTGCCCTGAGGATGTTAAATTCAACTGCTTCATGGTCACTGCAGCCAAGGCCATCTCTGAGCCTCACATTGCTTACCAGCCCTTCCCTGTTGGTGAGAACAAGGTCCAGCATAGCACCATTTCTTGTTGGTTCCTCTACCATTTGGAGGAGGAAGCTGTCTTCTATGCAGTCCAGGAACATCCTGGATTGCTGGTGCCTTGCTGTGTTGTCCCTCCAGCAGATGTCCGGGTGGTTGAAATCACCCATGAGGACCAGGGCTTGTGACCTGGAAGCCGCTTCTATTTGCCTATGGAGGGCCTCATCTGCTTGGATCTGCTGGTCAGGTGGCCTGTAGGAGACCCCCACAGTAATATCTCCTTCCCCTGTCCTGCCTTTAATTTTAACCCATACGCTCTCAACTAGCTCATCATCTCTCCCCAGTTGGAGCTCCACTGATTCCAACTGGCTACTGACATAGAGGGCAACACCTCCTCCTCTCCTTCCCTGCCTATCCTTCCTAAAGAGTTTATACCCATCTATGCCTACATTCCAAGCTAGAAAAAGCAATTCCTTTTATTTTCTTTGTTTCTTGCTCCCCTATTTTTCTCTGTTCCTTTTATCTTCTATTTACTAATTTCTGTGTTTTGGCATCTCTGGTGAGTAAGCTGGAATTTAAACAGTCATGGGGCTGCAAGAATGACTCAGCTTTCCCTGAAGCATGTTCCTGCCAGCTCATGCTATTGATTGTGGATGTCTGTCTTTGATGAAACAATAAGAGGGTTTTTTTCATTGTTGTTGTTTGTCTAGATGGGTTCTTTTGTAGTCTGGTCCCTTATAAATCAAATGTATTCTTAAGACATGAGAGTTTGACATCAATACAACAAGCTTTTAGTCTTACTTGTCTTCTGGTCTTTCCTTATCAGGATTTATAATTTTGCTCACATTCAAGTGGCTATTTCCATCCTCTGCAAATTTCTGTGTTTTATTTCTGTTTCAGCTCCTCTTTTGTTTGTTTGGGGTTTGTTTTATTTTTGGTTTGGGTTGAGGTTTTTGGGATGGTTTTAGAAAAATACATTTATCGTGAGATTTTTTAAGTTTTCACTGATGTTTATTACCATATGGCCCAGAATCACCTTTATTGAGTAAATGAAACTTCCATCAAGCAGCCTCCTCACCTTGGAGAAAATTACAAAACCAAATAATTACTGAAATTCCAACTAAGAATTTAGAAGGTCTGCTACAGTACCTTTTGCTTCAAATTCACAAAGCCGTCACCTAGGATATCTGGATGAAACACAGATAGTGAAATGATCCTTGGTGAAATACTAGAAATCCTTTTCATTTTAAACCATCTCTTGAGGGAAAATAAATGTAGTTCATTATTATTATTATAATTTGCAGTGGTTCTATTTTTAAGTAAAAACTAAGGTTGAAGCAATGCAAAAAGAAGAGTCTGGAAACATTCACTCGTTTTTATTAAAAAAAAATTGCTTCAGCTGCATAAGATCTCTTCTGTGATTTGCTCTCTGTGATTTTGCTAAACTGAGCATTCTAGTAAATACATTTAGCAACACACTGTACACCAAGACAATGGAGATGGGAGAAGGAATAGCCAATGAAAATGTTAGTAATTTGTAAGGGTAAGATATCTGATTTCAAGGGTCATCCATCCATGTAGGAAAGAGAACTGTCTCCTCTTTGCATTCAAAGAAAGCTAATGATCCAGATGACTTATGTTCAGGAAAGTAAATGAACTAAAAGCCCTCTCAGAAAGTGCTGGGGAAACAAAGAGAAGAAGAAGCAGTGGTAAGTACAGAAAACTTGTGAGGAAGAACAGCAGCTGATTATATCTTGACAGCTGCTGGAGTGACCTGTGACATGTCAATATCTCTCTGGCTATAAGCATGTCAATAATAATACCTTTCCAATGCTTCTCAGCAGAAGGCATCAGGTTTTCTGCTTGTATCATGACTGACCTGAGTTCTCACCAGGTTTTGATTTCTGATAGATATGTCTTTATTCCTCTAGGAAAACTGGTAATCAAGAAAAAACAGGTAGAAAAGGTGATAGTCTAGAGTATGTCATGCAAATTTATATCTTTTTAAGGTATGGAATTTCAAAATTAAGGTAGTGGGAGAATTTATGTTGTTTCTCTCAAGGCAACACTTATATCCTCTTCTTCATAATGAAAAGACAAAGGATTTTGTAAAGGGTAGATCCTTACAGCACCAAAGTTTTGTGTCTCTGAAAAAGGGGATAAGTTTTACATTTCACACAGTCGTGCACAGCCTCAGGGATATGTAATGTATTCTTGTCCTGAAATTCCTCTGGGGACAGGAGGAAATGGTGCAAGATGGAGAGGTGTGACCAGAAAATTAAAGAAATGCAGATACTAAAACTGTTTTTCAGAACAAGATGTATCTGTGTGCATAGTCCCTAGGTAACTATCCTCTTCAAAATGCGCAAGAGAATATTCAGATGAATGTCCATGGTCTAGAGGGTGACACAGCAGGTCTTGGGCTCATGTATTGGAAGAGCAAGCTGGGATTCACAGCTAGTGCTTAAAAAATAGACTGAGTCTGCAGACCAAGCAGACCAAACAAAATTTTATTTCTCTATGACAGGGCAGGTGTGTGAGCACTGATGAGTGGAGTGTGAAATATGATCTAGTTATATGGGAGTGAGCTCCAGAAGAACTCACCAGAGAACACCTTAACACTCAAGAAGATATAAAGGTCTTGAGAGATCTTGAGGCAGCAAGAACAACACAATTTAATTGTGGACCTTTTTTCAGGCCATGTACTTTAAACAAAACACAATTAAGTCCTTAAAGAGAAAGACATCAGCTGCAAGTCTGCTGAACACACCTTTTTGCACTGGTTGGTGAAATAGAATTCAGTACAGTTTGCTAGAACGACTGAATTAGTTCAGCACTCGGTTTTGTCTTCCTAAACCACCACATGAAGTATACCCTCCTAGATCTGTCAGTTTGTTTTGTTTCTTCCCAAAGTACTTATCTAATATTTTCTTAGGTTTTGGCTCACTGTCAAAACTCGTGAATTTAGGTGGGAAAAAAGTGGAGTTCAAAACATCTACTGCAAAGGGTATTTGCTTGGTCTGAAAAAAACTTCATTGTAGTCTTTATTGGAGGTCTGAAAAAATACAAATTTCAACACTGAATGCAACTGTAAATTTAAGAAACTAGAACTAATGTAATGCACCAACTGATGCAACTCCTTCAGAACTCTTCAGTGTTTGGGTTGGGTTTTGTTTGTTTTGTTTGTGGTGTGGGTTTTTTGGGTTTTTTTTGTTTGGTCCTGGGTTTTTTGGTTTTGGGTGTTTTTTTAAACAGAAATAAACAAGATAGCATGGGCTCAGGTCTTTAAATGCCACAGAGAAGTTCACTCTTCAGAAAAAAAAAATCAAACACAGATCCAGACTGCAGCTGGAGGAGGAAACAGAAGGGACAACTATTTGCTTCTCCCTCACTTCAGATAGTCTGTGCTTAGCTGTGATTAGACAGATAGGAAAGCCTCATGTTTTCCTTTGCTGTGAGAAAAGGGTAAAGAAAACTGCATGTGGTGAAGTAGAAAGGCTACTGCTGTGCTCTCGTTCCCTTGCATTCTTCTTCTTCTTCTTTTTTTTTTTTTTTTCATAAGAAGGGTGTTCCTTTCCTCAAAGAGAGAGGGAGAGGGAGAAAGACTGTAAACTGTCCAAAAGGACCGTGAGAAAACAGGAAGCTTTGAAAAGTACAAGAGAAAGCAAGATGAAATCTATTTGCAGGCAGTTCCCCGGGGACATGTGAGGCATTGTTAAGCAGCTTGTTCATACAGCTATATCCTTCCTTCTGCTGAGGAGGAGCTTGGTGCCAAAAGGCTGCTATCTGGTCATTACCTTAACCCTCTGAATACCATCCAGAAATACTTCTTGAGTCTTTCAAGGGCTCTGCCAGAGAGGCAAGAGATGTTCCTAACACCAAAGAGGAATGCCTGATTCTCCCCTTGCATCTTGTTGCCATCTCCACTTCACTGAGGGGCACTGACGTTGATTCGTAGTCCTTTACCCACAGGAGAAACTAGTTTCATTGTGCTTACATTTTTCTTTCCTCCTAGGGACATTGGGTGGGGACAGAGAAGTGAAAAGTAAGAAAAACAGGTGTTCCCATAGCACTTTTGTTACTGGCTGGAAAACACACTAGTGGTGCTCCAGTTTCTAGTTCAAAACTCCATGTTTTAACAATCTGCTAGCACCCTATCCTGAACATGAACTTTCAACTAAGCTGCATATAACTAAAAAATACTGAGAATCTAGATACTGCATCAGAAACAGCTGATCAAAAAAACGAGTTTCTTTTCTGAAATTTAGGGGGTCAAAGGATGATTTTGACCAAATGGGGACAAAAAGACAGGTTTGCAGGTGTTATCAAAGAATGAAAGTCTCCAGCATACTTGACATGGAACTGCCCAATCATTCCACTAACAGAAGTTATTTTATCAACACAGAATAGAATTCAAAAGCAGAAAAAAAAAAAAAAAAAGGAAAAAATGTTAATAGGGAATAAATTAAAATCATACACAATGCTACAGCTGAAAGACTTTGCTGCTATTTTCTCAATGTGAAATGCTTTAAAGTTATCAAAAGAAAATGACGAAGTCAAAAAGACTCACTTTGACATTTTGTTGTTAAAATTACCACTGAATGTCACATTTTCCTATGATATTTTGACATTGTACATTTTTCAAGAGAAAATAATTTCATTTAATTTTTTCATCCAACTCTGCTTCTTAGTGAAACACTCCTTTTTAAAAAAAAAAAAAAAAAATTTACTATTTAATATTTAATTTAAACAATGTTGGGTGAACAAGTTTTGAGAAACATCCTCCAGATTAGACTTCAGTTGCTTACAAGAGAACTGGAGAATAGAATGGAATGGAATGGAATGGAATGGAATGGAATGGAATGGAATGGAATGGAATAGAATAGAATAGAATAGAATAGAATAGAATAGAATAGAATAGAATAGAATAGAATAGAATAGAATAGAATAGAATAGACCAGGTTGGAAGAGGCCTTCAAGATCATCATGTCCAACCTATCATCCAACACCACCTAATCAACTAAACCATGCAATCAAGCACCCCATCAAATCTGCCCCCCTCTGCATTTATATCTCTTTTAGAGCAGATCGATGTGGGAATAAAATCTTGGATTTTACAAAGTTTGACTCCAGCAATGAGCCAGAGAGAAGGCAAAAGGAACAGATGTAGTGTCCAGTACTGAGTAAGAATATAAACATGAATAATTCATGAGAAATATATTACTGATAAGTATGGATAAGAAAACCAAGGTCTCAGAGGTGTATGTGGATGGAGAAGAAGAGAGGGTGGAAAATGAATGTCAGCCTGCTGGAGGAAGACAGCAAACTTAACAGTGCCGTTCTGTTAGCATACTAGTGTCTTGCTCTGAATTTAAGTTCAGTAATTATACGTGGCCCATTCAATTATCTTCTGTAGCTGTGCTGTGTTGCATAGCATCTCTGTGTGAAATTATGGCTGCTGTTTTTTCATTGACCATGGCTTTTGAGAGCAGGCTTATGGTCTGCTGTCAGGTGCACAACTTGATCTATGCTTTTAGTCAGCTTTTCAAGCTATTAAGAAGTTAGATTTCTGTTAGGATGGCTGTGCTAAACAAATGTCAGGTATGTTTATTGTCCTCAAACTGCCATGACATTTGAATGCTCATGAAGCAGAAAAATAATTTGATGATGAAAGTTACTAATGTAGAAGGGGAAGGGAGTAAAGCACAGATATTTGCCACCATTATTTTGTACTATATAAGCAGAACCTGGATAAAGAAAGGAAATCAGGCTGGTTTATGCCAATTTAAATAAATGGAAGTCTTGTTTTTCCAATACTACTGTATCACAAGATAATAGTATTACAGAAATATCTAGTGAGTTACTGCCTCTACCACCAAATAAACTTACCTTGCATTTAAAGGGTTTGACATCAGAGTGAACAATCATGTGGGCCTTGAGTGTCTGCTTTTGCACAAAGCTCTTGAAGCACAAATGGCATTGATAGGCTCTGATATTGGTGTGGATGAGGACATGTCGCTTCATGTTGGCCAGTAGCGTAAATTCCCGGCCACAAATTCCACATTTGTGCTCTTTCACACCCTGTAAGAAAATAGAAGTATCAGAAAATTCTATGGATGGAAAATTCTCTGGATTGTTTAATCTCCAGAACAGTAATATAAGAATATATTTATTCTCCATTAGCAAATCAGGTAATAAATTCTTTCACTTTTAACATAATTTGTTCAAATCATACATACTTATGTGGTTGTTGGTTATTTTGGCAAATTCTTTTGAGAGTTTGAGAAGCAAAGAAGGAAAACAAAATGTAAGCTTTATTAAACAACTAATGCTGTTTCCATCAGGAAGTTTACAAATCATATTAGATATAGCCAGTAGCACAGCTTATCTGTCCTATTCTGCTGCTTATGTATTCAACATATGCGTACACTTGCTGACCAAGAATAAAAATTAGGCACTTAAGAGACTAAAGTAGTGCTTGCCTTTGATAACTTAGTGTAGTTTGCTCCTAAAAAAGACAAAGCCCTGTTTGAAATAAAGCTATTGAAAATGGTCTGAAGTAACTGAGTAGTAGTCAAGCAATGTCACAAAGGTAGATTCATGACAGATTGAATGAACAGAAAAAACTGTTCCCTGTTAGTGAGGCTTCCACTAATGGAGGGGAGATCTCATCTGATCTAATGTTTACAGAACATTCCTAGCATCTTTCATGCCATCTAGTCAATTTACCTATGTCTAATGCAATATTCTTGCTCACACCCATGTGATCTAACTTCCAGTTCCTCAAAAAGCCATTTAGGTGCTATGAAAACAAATTAATTTATCTTTAAATACTTCATAATTTTGAGTGTAACTTGCTGAAGGTAAAGAGTGAAAGTAATAAGTAAAGTGAAGAGGGCAATTACTCCTCCCTCAGGCCTCCATTGCAAAGAAGACTTGAAACGATCTGTGCCTTCACACCCATCAGTGGTTTTCACAGTTAATTGGAAAGCTAAAAGTATGAACGCCAACAGTGGCTTTAAGTGTCTGCCTATCTGGTGTGAAGTTGCATTTGGTCAGCTAAGCACTGTTAATTATGTCCACAGTTGAACCCCTGTGCAGCTGTGGACAAAGAAGCAGAAGCTCTCTAAACTCTCAGGGGTTTCCTTTGGCAAAAGTCTGCCAAATCTTAAATTAGTAGAGTTTTCATAGTGAATCCCAAAACCAAAGGGATTTTCCAAAAAGAGAAGAAATTGTAATCATGTAGTAGAAGAAAAAGCAACTGTGAAGGTAGTGTTTGTAGGTCTTTAAAGGAAAATGTATGTATAAGACTGAAATTATGTAACTTTCTATATTTTAATGTTTTTCACATAAAAGCCAAAAGTCTAAAGGAAAAATTTGAAAAGCTGGAAGCAAACTTCTGTAACATGTGGGGGTTTGACTAGTTTTAATAACATTTTTTTAAAGTGGATAAGCCAATTTCAGACATTTTTCAATGGAACAGTTAGATTTTTGCCTGGTTTTGAAATCAGTCTTTGCTCCTAGCTTAAACTGACCCTGCTCTCATTGCTGTCAGCAGTGGCAAGACTATCAGTTACAGTATCATAGTATCACTAAGTTGATACGTGTTGGCAGGGTTTAGGGTCCTACTTCTCCACTTTTACTGACTGCCATTCTGGACAACTTAGGCACAAAGGAGAGAAACATATACGTTGGGAGGGGTTGTGTGAAAATCTTTTTTTCCTTCAAAATCTGCATCCATTTGGTCTACTGCAAGTCTACCTACTTCTCAGTTAAGGGAGCAAAACAGTAGAATTGGTTTTCAGTAGAATACTTCTGCTAAAGTTTCAGCCATGTTACACAGCTCTATAAAATTATGTTATGTTACAGAAGGTTATTCTGAAGGTAAAAACCCGGAGCAGAGACACATGAGAAGAGTGTTGTGAAGTAATGCAGGTGTTTTAATTGAACTCCTTTTTATAACAAAGCCCTTTCCCAAAACTGACAGGGACATTTGGCTTCTCCTATTGCCAGCACTTCTGGGCCTTTTCCTCTGCATAAAACTCTCCAGCTGGCAGAAGGCCACGAGGCTCTATGGACTGATTACTTTCTTTCAAAGGAGGTACATATATATGTCTTTAGCAGCCTGCAATCCTTGTGCTCCCTTCCAATGCACAGTGCAACCTGTGCTGGCTTACCTTGTGAGTTAGGGAGTGTTGCTTCAGGTGGTGGGGCTGCACAAACTCCATGCCACATTCAGTGCAGATGTATGGGCGAATATCTTTGTGCTTCATCATGTGGTTTTGCAGCTGACTTGGATACTGGAAAGTCTTATCACATTCAGTGCAATTATACTGTATAGGGCCACGGTGGGTTGTTAAGTGTCTCTTCAGCTGAGCCAGTGTTGGAAAGTCCAGACCACACTCCACACAAATGTTCTCTCGGCCACTTTCATGCTTAGATTCATGTGCTTTCAGTTCACTAGGGTAGGCAAAACCTCTGCCACAGATCCTGCAGTTGTAAGGCTTGATGTCACTGTGTTGCATCATGTGTCTCTTAAGGTGACTGGTTTGAGTGAATGCCTTGTGGCATACCTGGCACTTGTGTGGCCGAGTGCCCTGGTGTGTCAACATGTGTGTGTGCAAGTGGCTCAGCTGCTTAAAAAGCTTGCCACATCGGGTGCAAGCATGTGGCTTAATGCCGCTGTGTCCCAAGATATGGGTGACCAAATTATACTTGGATGTATAAGACTTCTCACACATGGGACATTGCCAGCGTTTCTGTTCACCTCCCACATCAACATAATAACTGTCATCTATCTGAAGGTTGACATCTACTCTTTCCACTTTCTGCTTATTTTCACCACCTTCTCTCACTTCAGCCCTCCTGAATGATGGCTCTGCAGGTCTTTTCATTTGAAAGGGATTCCTAAAATGAAAGTTTGGTGGCACAATAAAAGGAAACATTAAACCAGGGTGAACTTTGGGATAATAAGTGTAAGGAGCCTGCATGAATGCTGGGCTACCGGGCCATGACATATTAGGCTTCACTGTTTCTTGCTTGATAGGCTTGGCTCCAAAGTGCTCCAGAGTTCTATAGAACTGAAGCCCAAAATTGCAGAGATCAATCATCTGGGAACTGTATTTGGGCTGTGCTGGCTGTTGGAACACCAAGGGAAGACTAGAAGAGCCTATGTCATTGTGATCTTCAGGTCTGTCAGGTGGTGATGAGGAACCCTCGAGAGGGATAGAAGGAGGCATTTTTGTTGGCATACTCTTGCGTTTCCGAGACCCTCCTTCCAAGGACCCCTGGAAAGTTTCCATGTCTCCAAGAGGAGGAGGGCCATAGCGGAAGTGTGAGAGGTGTGGTCCAAATTCTTCACCAAATGGAGTTGTTCTGTGTGGCTTTGTGACAGGGCTCAGCCGCTGCAGGCAATGGGAGAAGGGAGAGGCTCCTGTGCAGTCCACATTAAAACTTGTTTCTTCATTTTTCATCATATTCAATTTTTTATACTGTCCAGATTCCTTTAAAAACAGACAAACAACCTTATTTCTTCCTGTTCTCCTGGATTTAACATTTTGTTGTCTATTTAAATGTTCTAGAGGTTGATGGGGTTTTTTAAACTAAGTGCAAATAAGGATTTCTTAGGCCATATAGAACAGTTGCATTTTAAAGCAGAATTAAATTGGGTGGTGAAGAACAAAGAAGCTTTAGTCTTCCTGCTGTAGAATTGGTGGTTTCAATCAAGTTTAATCATACAATGTCTTTGGAACATAAATACACTGTACCATGACATACTACTTTGAAGCTGAAGCTGTACTGCAAAGCTTCTGCTGAACGTAATTCAGCTGGGCCATTTGTGGGCAAAATTCTATCCTTGGCTGTGCATGCAAAGGCTGTAGAAATTGGCGGTTCATCTAAAGGATATGGTAATACAAACAATAATGTGCACATTTATTATAGTTCTGACATGAAAATCCAAAGCCAAAAAATATTAAACTTCTTTGTATCATTAACATGTTCTGCTGTGAGAGAAAACAATGGCCAAGTGATCTAAGGACACTGTGTACCATCAGGTTTTGTGCTGTATTTCCTGGCTTCTCTCACTTTATATTGTAATAAGAAGGCAGGGATTAATTTGTTTTCTTTGTTTTAATCCCAGATATATTTACCTGGCATATTTGGGAAGGATCTTTGATAACTCTCCAAATTATATTCAGATTTGTAGATTTAATCTAGAGGTTTTTTGTTTCTGACTATTTTGGCAAATAAAACTAAATGTAGGATTAATGTCAACAAACTTCCAGCTCTCCAGAGTAATTGACACCTAAGAATACTCCAAGATTTTCTATTGGTACAGTGTGACAAGGCAGATTAATGATTTTCTTCTGGCAAAATTTTGCATTCCACTGATCATATAGGGAGGTTCTCCAGAATTTGAGGGTTGTGAATTTTGGTTCTGAGTTTTGGTTTATCTTATGTAAGGCTGCCACCTTTTGCCTTGGCTCTGTAGAATCGTGGGATCATTTGTGTTGGAAAAGGCCTTTAAGACCAGTTAGCACAACCATAAACCTAACACTGCCAAGTTCACCACTAAACCATGTCTCTAAGTGCCACATCTACACATCTTTTAAATAGCTCCAGAGATGGGGACTCAACCACTTTCAGGTGCAGCCTGTTCTTAGTAAACTTTTTGGTGAATAGATGTCTAATATCCAATCTAAATCTCATTTAGGAGACCATTTCCTCCTGTCCTATCACTTGTTTAGTGGGAGAAGAGACCAATACCCACTTCCATACAACCTCCTTTTGGGAAGCTGTAGAGACCAGTAAGATGTCAACCTATCCTCCTTTACTCCAGTCTAAAAAATCCCAGTTCCCTCAATCACTTGTACTCCAGACCTTTCACTATCTTTGCTGCCATTCTTTGGACATACTCCAGCACCTCAATGTCTTTCTTCCAGCAAGGCCCCCAAAATTAAAGACAGTATTTGAGGTGCAGCCTCAGCCATGCCAAGTACAGGGGGCCAATCACTTCCCTACTCCTTCTGGCCACAATATTTATGAAACAAGTTGCATTAAAAACAGTTGTTGTTGGCCTTCTTGACCACCTCTGCATGTTGCTGGCTTATATTCAGCCAGCTGTGAACCAAGACCCCGGGTCCTTTTCTGCTGGCCAGCTTTCCAACCACTCTGCCCCAAGCCTGTGGCACTGTATGCAGTTATTGTGGATGGTTTAATTCTGATCCTGTGCCTGTTGCCAAGCTTCAGGAGCTGAGTGCTCTGAGAGCAACTGGTCCTACTATTACAGGCTGAGGGAAAGAAGGCATTCATTACTTCAGCCTTTTCCTCATCCTTCATCACTGTGTTTCTCTCCACATCCAACAGAGGATGGAGATTCCTCTTAGTCCTCCTTTTGTTGATAATAGAAAATTACTTTATTTTGTAAATGAAAAAATATTTACAGAAACTTTTTTATTGTCTTTTATTGCAGTAGCCAGATAAGGTTCTGTTGAGCTTTGTCCCTTCTAATTTTCTCCCTGCATAACCTCATGACATCCTTAGAGTTCTTGTGAGGGATGAACTTACTTGAATATTAGTGTAGTTGTGTTTTGTCCATGAATCTGTCCAGTGAGGCAGAGGCTGGGGTGGAAACCAGACATATTTTCCCTCTATCACCTGTGACATGTTAATGTTATTTATAAGATTGCTTTTGGAAATACTAGGTGGAGAGCATGAAGGTGGTTGGATTACTAACAACACTCCTGTTTCCTTTTTGGGAAATCTCCATGATGGATAACCCTGCTTTTGAAGTCAGTCTTTCTTTTTATGTATATGATTCTTTCCCATCAAGATGGGTGTAAAATGCTTCATAAAACCCCTAGCAATTAAGAATCCAGCTATGTTATTTACTGCCTTTGTTAGACTATTGAAATGCCACCAGAAACACACAGAGTGACAGTGACTTGTACCTAATTGCTCTCTTGTCTCTTGGGTGCCAATTACTCCCTTCTTCCACAGCCTGTTTTACACAAAATTTCAATCTTTCTGGAACACAGAGATATTCTAGAGGCTGTAGAACTGCTTGAAATTGCTAGTAAAAAAATAATTCCTTTGCAATACTAACCTCCAGCTACTTTCACTGAGCATACAAGTTTGTTCCACTGTCCAGGGTTACACACATCACAGAACCAAGCCTACAAGGGAAAGTTTTTTAAAAAAAGAGTCAGTGACCAGCACAATCATAGAGGTGCTAACATAACCCAACAAAAGAGTACCCTGAATGGGAGAGAAATTACAGATTTGCAGTCTAAAGACAGATGACCTTGATGCCTTTCACGCCCCCCTTCAATCTTCCAACCCTGTGATGTAGAAAATTACTGAGGAAAGATTAAACGTAGCCTTGCTTCTCATCTCCTTTCATGTTGGTAGCAAACCCTTGCTAATTAGAATGGAGGTGTGATCTTCACCTTGACCAGAACTTTTCCATGAAAAAGAGACTACAGACTTGACCACCATGTAAGAAATAGTTAAGGAGCTGTCCCTTCTTCTTTAAATAAATTCATTAGAGGATTTTAAAGCTTTTAAAACACATTTCCCTAGTTATGTTGTTCTATATGAATTGGGTATCTAAGCCCATTTTAATATCCATTAAAAAAAAATATGGGGGGGGGGGATGTGAACTGAAAATTTTTGTGTTAAACATTTCATTGGGTCCTTTTGTGTGTCCTCTACAAGCACTTTAAAGCTTTTTTTTTTTTTTTTTTTAATTTTATTTGGCCCTTACTCTTTGGAATCTGATGCTATATGATGCGTTATTCCACATACTGTGGTTTGTCTAAACCTGTACAGACACTAAAAATACCAGCTTTTATCAGCAGTATTTCAGTTCCTCAGTTTTGAAACATCTGTCTGGAAAGCTTACTGAGGCAGAGGTTTCCATTCTGTATTGGCACTTACTAGAAAGAAGGTTTCATACAGGCTATGAATCATCATTTGCCTTCTCATTTCCACTCATCATATTTCTATAGATAAAGGATTAAAAAAAAGAAAGAAAGAAAAGTATGTAAACCATGCAATTCATTCTGCAAGCACACTTACTGTTACAGTCCCCAATTGATATTCTGTAATGAAGTCAACAGCAAATTTTCTTTACACTTCATTGGAACCAAGAGTCCTGAATGAAAATGCCTTCTCCCTATAGACTAATAATAATCCTAGCCATAAAAATGTGAGGTTGTGAAGTTTCTCAAGCTCAAATGAAGCTTAAATGATGAGCACTCATGCTCTGATTTTGTTCTTGGGCAACAAAACGGTAAAACCAGAAATGAGACCAAGTTGAGTGAAAGAGATAAGTACCTTCTGACAAGGGAAAACAGGGAATCTAAATGTTTCTGAAGAGGCTGAACAGCTTCTCTTAGCTGGAAGAGAAATTTGACAGGTAATTGAACATGTATGAATGTAGAACCCATGCCCTGTAAAAGTGCATTTCTGCTTTTCACTTGGGGACTGAAATACTGACATCTATAAAAAAATAATGAAATCCAGCTGCTGTTTCTCTGATGGATATGGTGATGTTGAGTGGCAACTGACACACTGTCTTGAGCTGAAGTTAAGCAGTTGGGGAGCTTCAGCTGTGGTGAATAACAAGCTATTCTCTTGTGTCAGTCACTGACATTTGTAAACAGTTATTCTAGAGATGATTATGGTTGTCTTATTAGGTTTAATGGGATATCTTTTGTTCAGTTCACATTTCTAAAGTGGTTTTGGGTTTAATTATATTCAATCATACAGACATTGAACTAAGCACCAAATTCTTTACTTAGTGTTCACTCGTTTGCTATTTATGCAAAAAAATCGTATCAGTCTCTGGATCTGACAAAGGGGCTTTACTATAGAATGATGGAATAATGTGGGTTGGAAAAGGCCTTAAAAATCATCTATTTCCAAGTCCCAGTGATGAATTCCTTTCATTTTAGCTGCAAAGCAGTGTTCCCTACCAACTTTACATTGCTTTGAGTTTTCGTCAGCCTCTGAAAATATCAGGAATGCCTAAAGAGATGGGAGTGTATCCACTATTGCTAACCAATTATTTCCAATTCAGTTCAATTCAAAAGGGTACACATATGATCCCCCCTTACGATTTTCCCTTCTATTTCCTTCAATAGCAGCATGAACCCTCTGTAACTCCCTTTTCCCTTTCTATTCCACTTGTTTTTTACTCCTGCTTTCAATGTGACAGTGAAGTTTTGCAATAATATTGTATAAACTGTGTGTATGTTAGTAGATCTAAATCAGCCTTGAAGTCTTCCTACTACATTACTTGAAGCTAAACTGAAAGGTGATTTTCATTTTAAGTGATGAGAGAACTGTTTCTGCCACAGTGTGGAACAGGAGAAGACAGAAATTTGCACTACCTTGCGAAAAATGAACATTGATTTAAGGAAGTATACAAAATCAGTAAGTGCGGATACTGAATGGGAACACAAATATTGCAGAAGCCTTAATACAAAAGCCTTGAGCTGGAAATAATAGCTGTTGTGGTGTTTAGTCAATTTTTTTCCAGTACCACTTCTACAAACGCTTGTTTTTTTCTCCCACACATGCATGTAAACCTGCTGCCAAATAAGGTCCATGATTTAATCCTCAGCTTAATTGTCTTGTGAAATAAGGCTTCTTGTCCCATGCCTTTTATGAGACAGGAATGCCTATTTAAATGGGGAACATTATTGAGATAAAAATATTGCCGTAAATATTCCTCTTCTCCTTTTGAATTACCGTCATTGACAGAATTGGAATCGGAAACCAGTACACAATTTTACATGAAAATTATCTGAAATTACTGAAAACAAGAACTGGACCAGATCAGAGTTGTTGTTTTGCTTGTTGTTTGTTATTTTCTTTTGCTGTTTTTGTGGTGTGGTTTGTTTGTTTGTTTATTTGTTTTGTGGTGTGGGGTTTTTTTCCTTTCCCCCTCTCCTCCCCCACTAATAGAACTGAGGAGCTTGGTGTCTTTTCACTTCTCCCTGGGAAACTACCTTCGTCTACTGGTATCAGGCTTCAGGATAAAACTTCTTCTTTCCATCAACAAATGTGTGATTTTTTTTCTCAGAAAATGCTTGGTTAAAAAAAAAAAAAAAAAAAAGGGCCCACACCACAATACACTTGGTAACTCTTCCTAAGGCATAATCAGAGCTTAATAAATCTTATGGAAAGAATTCCCATGAACTCTGAAACCAACCCGACACAATTTTCTTTGTCACTTGCTACAGGTTCTGTTGTCCAATGGGATATGAAACCACCTATGACATGGTTAAAATCTGATGCTTTTACTTAGAATTTACTGTATATATATGAGGAAACTTAGTTGATCAAAATATGTGACATGTTTAAACAGTTTAACATGACACATTAAACAGATGCAACAAACAATAAACTCTCAAATATATATATAATAATCATTCCCCACCACCACATTCATTAGCTGTTTTAATGTGTTTTCCCTGTTTCAGGTTTGAAATTCTGTATTTTTAGACGTAATTTCTGCTCTAAGTGCTTTCTATGCAGTGTAGCTGTATTAATATTGTCTGTGAGATGACACCAATACAAAGAAATGTGTCTTCTCTCAGAAACCTGTGCGATAGAAATACCATCCCTGCATTGCCTTTGTTATTCCAAATTTTTAACATTTTAACTTACATAATTTCTGCTTTATTTTATTTGGGCAATACAGAAGCTTAGGTCACACTTCCCTGCACTGCATAGAGAGTATCTTTTGGGATGATCTTGAATACATGTGGAACATGGTTTTGTACTCGGTTTTGTACTCAATTTCCAGTTAGCAAGACACTACAGGGACTTTCATGGGAGTGTAGTTACTTTGGTATTTCTTGTAATAGATCAAATGCTGAAAATATTATAAAAATTAATACACATTCACTTTCCCATAACATACAGATAAAATTTGTTTTGAGAGTTGTTGAGAGTGTTAAGTTAGAAGTTAGATCTGAGACTGAAAGTCTGGTGGGGTCCCACCACCCCACTCTGCCAAAACTGGGGCACTGTTTGTGGCACTAGACAAGCTGATGGAGTGATTTATGGCATAATTTGCTTTTTAATAGTGGCATTGATTACATCAAAAGATGTTCCTTGTGCTGTAGTGAGGTAGTTGTAGATATTTTCCTTCTCTCCATTATGAGTGCTGTGTTCTCAGTTTAACAAAATGGTTTGTTGCCCCTCTCATTGCCTTTATGTGTGCTCTGTCCTTAGTTTAGCAATGCTTTTGGTCATTGTCACTACTTTTCTGTTGCCTAATAAGATGGAGGTCACAGAGCAACATGGCTAGGTGCACAACTTAACATCTGCAATTAGATTTTACAAGTAATGCCAGTATTTAACCCTCATGGACTATCTCTAGTCATTTCAGTGTACATACAAAATGCCCTTTTGATACAACTTAGGCTTGTTACTGGTTTGGCTCTTCTCTTCATTTCTCTGTTTCTTATCCTCCTTTCACCTTTTTTTTTTTTTCTTCCCCTTTGTGAATTTTCTTAGTTCTTCTCTTTTGTTTCCTTCCCTCTTCACTTCTCTGTTCCATCTGTGGTTCATTCCCTCTCTGCTTCTCTATTTTGTCTGCTGAAACATTCAGGCAAAATATAGGCAACCTAGACAAAAAAGGGGATAAGTCCGCAGGCTCTGAAGTGTTAGCTGTTCACACAAAGTTGTGACAAACCACAGCTACACATGGTGGGACACTGGAAAGCACAACAAATTGTCTAGTCTAGAAGTGTGTAATTGGACAAAAATTACATATCTTTGTCTGAGCACCTCCACCTGCCTGATCCTCCGGTATGCACAAGGATTTCAAGGCTGCTTTGAGTGGAGAGGAATGAAAGAAGGAACAACCACGTGCTCATCTTTACCTCTGGGTCCACAGCATAGCCCTGCACCATCTGTGTCCACAGCAGGGTGGACTCTGGCCTAAACGCTTGCTTTTCTCTTCTCCTTCACAGAAACCTGCCAAGTGTAGCCTAAACCAGAGATGCTGGTGAGTTACAGGAGGATGGAAAACCAGCTATATCAACTCAAGCTAGTTAGTGTAACTAATTCAAGCTAATGCTCTTGTGAAGAATATAAGAAACTGGAGAGATTATCATGACAACTTTCCAACATTGCCTTCAAGCCTCCAAGCTGGCTGTGGCGCAGAGCTTTACTGATCCAAAGATGCTACATTCTGATTTTTTTCTTAACCTGTGAAGGATGGATGTGGATAAAAGTTATTTAATTTAAAATACATGTGGGCTGAGTGGCATACCGTGTGCTGGAGAACAAGACATCTCTGAGTGATTAGATGGAGGATCTTTCATCTCCAGAGATTTAGAGAGGAGTCAGAGCAGTGAAAGCTGCACTGTCCAGGAGAGTTACCCACTCACACTGCTCTCAATCTACCTCTCCCTGAAACACTTCTGTTTCTTCTCCTTAAGGTCACCTGAAACAGATTTGTACTCCAGGATATTTCACTCATGCTCCACTTTCTAGGTCTCCACACTAGGTCCCTAAACATCTTACCCTGTACTGCTTCAAGTTCTCCCAACTTGAGAAGCCATTACATTGCCACTCTAAAGCTGGATCATTTTTGTTGATAACACTTTAACTGTATAGTCTTTATTGGTTTTTTAATACACAATGCTTCTCTTTTTTTTTTTTTTTTTCTGTTTTGTTGGTGTTTTTTCTTCCACCAAAACAGGAAAGAAAAATGCACTCACAATATGAATAGAAATTTGGAGAATATGCGGAGGTAAAATGTTACCTCAAGCAGCTAGCCAATGTGTGATACTGGGCTGCTTTTGAAGGTGCTCTTTTGCTCATATCAAGAAGAGATTTTTCTGAAGTACCCCAGGCTAATTTTGCCTGCTTTAAAAAGAAACCAAAAATGCAAGGCTGATTGATGAGAGTTGTTCACCAAGAAATGAATATAGGACTGAGTTTAGGCTGAGGGTGTACTTTAGCAAATTCCACTTGGTCATACTTGACCTTCAGTCTGGAGATTTGGCACAACACAGAGTAGTTATGAGGCAGAATAAACAGAAAGGAGCACGACACAGAAGTCAAGCCATAAATGCAACATTCAGGAGGCTGAAGTGCCATTAACTTTCAATAAAGCTGGAGAAATTACACCTGACTCTGGGGAGACCAGACATGTCTCCAGAGGAATGAAATCTGCACCTCTTGACTACCGTATCTGACTTCTCTCAGCTTTCTGTCCCTTAGAACTCACATTTTTGTCCACACAACGACCCAGCTCTAGCCAAAGGAGAGTAGGGTGATTCTCACAGGCTCCAGTTAGGGAATTCCATTGAGAGGCTGGAGATATGGGTTCAAACTCCTCAGAGAGCAGGATGGAAGTGTCTCTAAGTCTTCCACTTTGCAGCTGTAGCATTTTGCACTGAATTGGATGTCATTTGTGTATACTCAGTTTCACATAAATATTCTTACAGGACTGGGTACCCACGAGCATTTGGAGCAGGAGCAGGGAAGTTATTCTGCCCCTGTACTCAGCACTGGTTAGGCCACACCTTGAGTACTGTGTCCAGTTCGGCACTCCTCAATTTGAGAAGGACATTGAGACTCTTGAACATGTCCACAGAAGGGCAACAAGGCTGGTGAGAGGCCTCAAGCACAAGCCCTATGAGGAGAGACTGAGGGAGCTGGGGTTGTTTAGCCTGGAGAAGAGGAGGCTCAGGGGAGACTTTCTTGCTCTCTACAACTACAACTCGAACTGAAGGGAGGTTGTAGCGAGGAGGGGGTTGGTCTTTTCTCTCAAGCAACCAGCACCAGAACAAGAGGACACAGTCTCAAGCTGCGCCAGGGGAAGTTTAGGCTCAACATGAGGAGAAAGTTCTTCACAGAGAGAGTTGTTAGCCATTGGAATGTGCTTCCCAGGAAGGTAGTGGAGTCACCGTCCCTGGAGTTGTTCAAGAGGGGATTGGACGTGACACTTGGTGCCATGGTTTAGTAGTCCTGAGGTCTTGGGTGACAGGTTGGACTTGATGATCTTTGGGGTCTTTTCCATTATTGATTCTGTGATTCTATGACATAAGTATACTGACGTTCCAGACCCTGCTCAGAATTCAAAGCTGACAGGACTAGATTGGCCAAAGCTTCAAATGTGCAAAGCCTAACCGGTGCCAGCAGGGTGGGTGGAAATGCAATTTGTTCATACTCTCACTAGTTACTGGAATTAAGAGTGGGTTGGATATCTCGTTAATTACTCAATCAAACAATGGAAGTAATTCCTCTTGAGTAACTGTCCTTATTCTCTCCCTGGCATAATCCACATTGTACTGAAACCTTTATGAAAAATGTGGGGGGAAGCTGAGAACAAAATTTGGGATTTGGCAGTTATGTGATGCCAATAAGACAAAATTCTTCCTTTTTCTTAAATGCATGAAAGAGCTTTCATGCCCAAGGCTGGAACCATGAATCTGCCTCTGCCTTTATAAAGTATGTGGAGTCACTTTAATCACTGTTCATAAAAGTGCTATCACTCCTTCCTTGTTTCCTGTCAACTTCAGTATCTGCTACTGCAAATTAAAATAGCACATTTTTGGCACCATAGGAATTCTGTGAATTAAACAGCTTTTCCCCTGGAAAATTATAGCATAATACAAATGCAGTTTTAGAATTACTTTTTTTTTCTAACTATACAGATATTATAAGAGACAGAGTGAACAGGACAAATAAGTACTGTAAAGAAGGATCTGGTAGTAAAATAGTAATATCAAATAGAGTGTGGGGTCCTTGAAAGAACACTTTTGACAAAATCTTTCCATCTACAAAGCACAACCTTTAAATACTATAGAGTGAAGTGGAGATAGAGGGGGTTTGAGCTCTATCACAGTATTATTTTAAAACAAGTAATGGAAGTACGGGTAGCACATATGAACAAAAAAGCGTGCCCTTCCATAACCTGTCCTGCTTGGGCTGTTTGTTTTGAAAGTAAACCTTTCACTGGCATTCATGACCTTTAAAAAGGAAATTGATTGAGCTTTCCTTCCTACTGTAGTCCCCATGTCGTTATCACTTCTGCAGAGGCCAGAGAGATGGTCTGATCTCCTCCCACCTCTTTGTTATCTTGAAGTGTAGCTAAGGGCCACCTTCAGCCTTAGTTTTTCAAGCCAGCCTGCTGGCACCCTCCTACACCATTGACTGCACTTTCTTGACATTGCGTGAATAAAGCAATAGGTACCTGTAAAAGGAAACTGTCAGGTAAAATGTGCACATATGTTTGGAGAAGAGGATGTATAAAAGAGTCTTCATATAAAGTCTCCACAATAGGTTAGTTTTTAATGTTTATAATTGTAGTTTAACTGAAACATAGGGGAGTGTATTGTCTTCAGCAGGACTGCTGGGTTTTGCATTTATTTTCCTTTGTTTCACACAATGCAAAACTGATAGTGAAACTGAAGGCTACCTAAGTGGTAGGTGCCATGTGTTCTAATAAGACATGACATATCTTGCGAGAATTTCATCCAGAAATTAACTGAATTGGGAAAAACATATGTGATAATGAACACTTCTCTTGGTGTCCAGGTCATTAAAAGTAATCACCAAATGACACTTCTGTAATTGTTTAGGAAGATGAATAAATTTGATTTCAGTCTAGGTCTGAAGAGGTTTCTTGCTCAACAGTAATCCCTATTAACCTCTGTCACCTGTGATTAAACTACCTCTTTAGTGAGTTAGGTATTGAACATCAGTTCAGTAGGGAACACAGTCAAGGAATTAGAAATGTCAGTGCCATTCCTTGGAAAACCACTGGGTTTATTCTGTTGATAAACAGAAAAAGAAAATGGTTATGAGTAATGAGACAGAGTTAAAAATGGCTCTGGAGGCAAATTACTGGGGCATTGGAGGAAATTACTTTTAGTTACATTTGTACTGTGATTAGGGGGCTCTGCTTACCAAACTGACATAGCATAAAACCTGTGTTAAAGCACTGAAAACATGCTGAATATGTATTTATCATTTTGAAAAATTACCACCTTTACATCTATCTCACAACTGCTTTCAAATGAGGGTTCATTTTTAAAACATCTAAATTTTGTTTAAAGATAAATTTGCTTAGTTCTTCAGTTCCAGTATAAAATGGCATTTTTGACTGATCATGTGAAGTACCCAGAGGGAAATAATTTAAAATAGCTTTCTCTCCAGCTTTGCACTTCACCTGAAATGCCAAACTTGAATTTTCTCCTCCAATGAACAGCAAAAATAACATGTTCTTCCTCTCTGGTATCCAAAATGAATGCTGCATATTATTAATTATTATATATTATATATATTAATTGTTTATATTAAAATCTAGAAAGTTTTTATAACAAACATTTGTTTGTTACTGTAGCTGAGGAATATATGAAATTTATAACAAATATTGTTTCTATCATTCTGATAAGTTAAAAAACAAATCTTTAAGTAAATCAGCTAACAGGAAAAGATTCTTGAGGTGAATTATTTTTAAACTGAAACAGATTTAAAATGCTAGTTTTAATTAACTCAGTAGACTAGCATACAGAGTGGGAATGGCAGCTCAGATTCAGCACATACTGTGTCATCAGCACGTACTGGAACAGACACTAGAGCCACAAACAAATAAAAAATTATTTTTAAAAGGATAAAAAAATAGAGGGAAAAGAAACTCAACATAGTTTGAAATCCAAAATTTTGAAGACTTCCCAAACTACTGCAGCACTATTAGCCCTTCACCATTTGTGTTGCCCAATGGTTGTTCCAGGTACATAGTTCAGATTGTCACCAGAAAAAGGAGACAAACAAACAAATCATTAAACCACTTTTACTGACATGCAAGACAAAATGGCCAGCCAGCAATATAAAATGAAGTTTTACCAAAAAAAAAAAAAAAAAAAAAAAAAAAAAAACAAAAAACCTAAAAAACCACCACCACACACAAGCCCTTATAACTCTCTTAATCTCTACCCACCCCACACCCTGCCCTGACTTCTCCAGAGAAGGGCCACGAGGATGATCAGAGGGCTGGAGCACCTCTCCTATGAGGACAGACTGAAGGAGTTGGGGCTGTTCAGTCTGGAGAAGGGAAGGCTCCGAGGTGACCTAATTGTGGCCTTCCAGTATCTGAAGGGGGCCTACAGGAAGGCTGGGGAAGGACTTCTCAGGATCTCAGGTAGTGATAGGACTAGGGGGAATGGAATGAAGCTGGAGGTGGGGAGATTCAGGCTGGATGTGAGGAGGAGGTTCTTCACCATGAGAGTGGTGAAGCCCTGGAATGGGTTGTCCAGGGAGGTGGTTGAGGCCCCGTCCCTGGAGGTGTTTATGAGCAGGCTGGATGAGGCTCTGGCCAGGCTGATCTAGTGTGGGTGTCCCTGCGCATGGCAGGGGGGTTGGAACTAGATGATCCTTGTGGTCCCTTCCAACCATGAATGATACTATGATACTATACTATGACTCCCCTGGTCATTCCCTGCCCTCCTCATCTCTATTCACATCTTTTCCTTGGAAAAATGTCAAATGCCAGGTACAAAAACCTGGAAAGCTTGATAGAAATTATTGGTATGTTTGGGTAGGAATAGTGGGCAATATTGTGGTTATGGGAAGGGAGACATTACCCAGGAAATAATCAGTCCTGTGAATTCTGCTCTGACTTACTGTCCTAACCATGTCCCTCACTTCCCACTGGGTGCCTGTTCATGCAATTTTTCTATCTAGTAATGAATGAGCTACTGAATATTTGCCTACAGACAATGTAGGAAGTGAAGCCTTTTCAACTGAATTTTTATTACCAGTACCTTAAGTCCCTTTCTGTGGGGCATGAAAAAAAAAAAAAAAAAAAAAAAAAGACATATTGAGATCAAAAGGCTTTAAATAGTATTTTGACTTTTCTGTTAGAGGGAAAAGGATACAGAAAAGCAGTCAGTCTACTGTTTTTCTGATGTGACTGCTTCTAATAGCATCCTGACAAAATGCTACCTAGAGACATATAAAATTATTCTGGAAATTTTGATGACTTCATATTGTGAGTGCAATATTATGGAGAAAAATAGTTGAATACAACATGTTGTATTGTTCATGTTGATGCGATTCTTCACTGTGGTGCTGCAGAAAAATATTTTCCTGCACTTTTGCAAATGGATGAGTTTAGTTTTGGGTAAAACTACAAGCAAACTGTTCTAAACTTGGTCTTCCAGGAGGCTCTCCACAGTTTTCTGGAATTCACATCAATGGACAACAGTTTTGGACGAATACAGGACATTTATAGCTTGAGAAACCTGAACTAGGCAACCAACCCAACATGGGCTGGTGCCTACCAGACAGTTCAAACAAGTTCCATGTGGCTTAGAACCTGATAGAAGCTCTATGAACCAGTCACCTCTTTCCTTCTCACCTCCTAATATTGTTTTCATTACACATGTATTCTACATACTTCTAAGAAAAAAATTTCTGCTATCTGGGATTACTGTATAAAAGACACCTTCTTCTCAAATAACGTTTTCTGGAGCTGAAACACTATTTGCTTTCAAAAGCACCTCAGAGAGAAAACTAAATCTTAAGTGGCTTTTACACAGTCAGTAACAGTAATAAACCAGTAAAGAGGAGGACTAGAAGTCATCTTGTCCCTCCTAGCCAACATACTTGGGCCTGGTGTCAGAATAAACTGCTCCCTGAGAACAGGCAAAGATACATGCTGCCATCCCAGAGCCACCATGCTTGCTCCTTCACCCAGGGAACACCACTCTGCAAAATTCTTTCCACACACAAACATTAGATAGCTTCTATCCTCAATCACACCTCCAGAGTACTGCATGGATTATGCCTGCTTGGTGTACACCAGTATTCCTTGTAGTACAACATCATGTTAAGAATAACACCTAAAAATGTATGATCATTCTCTTAACCTTCCTTTCAATTTCAGATCTGTTGCACCTTTCTCTAATGCATCAGAGGAAAGCAATGCTATCAATGTATGAATCCCAGTTTACCTTGTAGCTTTTGTAATTAAATGAATCTTCAGATTCAATGAACATTTCTATTCTTCAGTATTCTCTGAATTCTAATGTTGAGTGTAACCAGCTGGAAAGCTGGAAGTATCTGGCTTTACTTTTCATGACTATTTGCAAAGGAAAAGCAGGTTTTCAGGAAGCACACTTTTTATCCTAAGTATACTTCTTTTCTATCACATGAATTCATACAAACCCACAAAGCAAAAGGAAAACATACCAGTGATTAGCTTTTGTAATAGAAGAGGGAGGGAAGAGAAAGTAAGGATAGTAATTCTTTTTTCCTTCATTCAAATTATTAATAATATGCCTTTCTAACAGACAGATCAGAAAATAAAGAGAAAAAAAAAATAACAATATCCACATAATTCCTTCCCATAATTTTCAAAGCACGAAAATATTTTCTTTAATGTATGATTAGTTAGCTTAATTAATTTCAGTGACAGAAGCAGTCTTTACAACGCATTAAACCTTGTTGGTTTAGAAGGAAAATGCAGTGTTTTGCTTATCAAGGTCAGTAAAAACTGATTTGTTTTGAAAAGGAAGTCACAAAGTCATAAGTTTGGGAGGAACTAAAACAAAGATTAAATAATATTTTTCATTGGGTCATTCGTATTTTTAAAGCAAGAAGACCTAGCCCCTGTCAGAAAGATATTAAAACAGAACTAAAAAATTCCATGCATATTCATAAGGTATGTTTGAAGGAAAAGTGTTAGTGCTCAGAAGATGCAGATCTTTTCATATCAGCTAGTAAGAAGCCTCTTTTTCCTGCACATCTTTTCCTGACATGTCCTTAAACCATGACCACAGAAAAATTCTGTTATCTTGGGCAGCCTTTGTTGATTTAGTTTCTATGGAGGTATTCTGCTGACATGTCTGGCTGTGTGGAGTGATTCAGACAGATATCTTTCTGTATCTTTGAGTCTTTGCGATATCAAAGATTGCAAACAATCCAAATGCTATTTGTAATCCATACTCTCCTACCTCTGTATGCTAGGCTTGTCTTGTGTTACTACCACATTTCATCCTCCTGTGCTTCTCCCATTCTAAATCCTGTCTATCTATCTGACACTACTAGAAATTGCACCTGAAAGAAACACCAACAGGCTCATCTCTGAGATGAACACCATGCTTCTCAGCGCACCAGTATCTGCGCTACATCCAGATAGTCCTAAAGCACATCTTTTTGATGCGCTTGTTTGAAGAAGTATAAAATCAATGAAAAGTTCCCTATAATTCAAATATTCAAATTCTCTCACAGTCAAAAATGTATATGATAGATATCAAAATGTAAATCAATGCTATTATTTGCATCAAAAACTCACATTCTCAACAGTTTTCACCATCAAAGAAATTGGTCCTCCATACAGAAAGGCACTTAACATTTACAGAAAGAATTCTAGCAGTTCCTATGCTTTGTGAATTAGGCCTCTTTACTTGGGATTTCATGGGCTACAACTTGTTTCTGGAATATCTTTGGCATCATTGTAGTATTTTATGGTTTAATTTTCAGGGTAAAAAAAAAAAGTAAAAAAAAAAAAAAAGAAAAAAAAATCCCGCCCTCCCTCTCTCTCTCTCTCTCTCTTTTATTTTTTTTTTTTCTCAATTGTAATTGAGAACAAATCAAACTAAAATAATAGCCTTAAATAATTCCCTGGAAAAAATACATACAGTAACTGATTACTGATATATGCTGTATGGCTCTTAGCAACAGGGACAGTAATATTTCATGTGAAATAAACAGAGCTCTCTCTATTCTCGATTTATTGCTTCACTGGACCTTTTTTACTTTTTTTGTAATGTTGAGGACAATAACTGAAAATTCATGTCAAAAGCATTTCTTTGAAGGAAAAGTAAACTTGGCAAGTGAAATCTAAGGCTGAAGTTAGAAATTCAAGATGTATTTTTTACTGTTGAATTATTAAACATTCCTTTATAAGTGCTCTTTCTGTGCATTCACTATGGGGCAACAAGTTTTACAATACAGTTTACAGTACAGTTTTTGCCCATCAACTGTGAATATGAGCAAACACATCCTTGCTTATGTATTGTTTATGTATTTCAAGCAATCAGAGAA
This sequence comes from Melanerpes aurifrons, assembly GCA_011125475.1. Lineage (NCBI taxonomy): Eukaryota > Metazoa > Chordata > Aves > Piciformes > Picidae > Melanerpes > Melanerpes aurifrons. Next base: position 4,090,080 of record WWNC01000003.1, read on the forward strand.
AGAATTGATCATATACATGTCCAAATCAATAATTTATTGAAGTTTTGTAACTTCAGAAGCAAAATCTGCATCTGAAGGCTCCAACTGGCTCTTAAATACGTGGTAAGTTGGACTTCTGAACTAACCAGAACAAAACTTTTAAGTGATCTAGATTGATACTGTGCAGTTTGAGCAAAATACCATTACAAATACAGAGCTACCTTTTTTATTTTTTTTAAATTTCTGAGAGACTCTTCTTCTCAGTTCAAGTAAAATGTGTTTTTCCAGATGTTTGACATTTAACTGCCAAAATACCTGTCCAAATAATCTATTCAATTAGAATCAGTATTTAGTCACGTAAACCCAAGTATCCTGAGTGAAAGATGTGGCAAGTGCCTTTCATGGCAATATCTAGCACTCATTTGCTACTCACAGAGGATTCATTGTGGATTAAGTATAACCAAATAAACTTAATAACCAGCACCAAACAAGACCAAGATGCAACATTAATCTACAGAGTTCAAGAAACAAGGTATTTCCACCTGCCTTGGCAGGATAGCTCTACTGCTTCTAAAGTGAAGAGAATCTACAACTTACCCAGAAATCAGGCTGAATTTGGGGTAGATCACTCCCTCCTATGGAAAAACTTGCATAAAAACACCAGATAGAGAGGGAAGAAAATCTTTTCCACTAGTTGGTTCAGTGAGGAGTAGGAGCACAGAGCTGTCCTAAGGCAGAAGTGCAGCCCAGGTGGGAGCAGGAGCAGGGCAGCTGGAGCTGCTTGCCCAACCTCCACAGTGCCTGTCCGCCATTTGGAGCTGCTCTGTCTGGGCTGCGGTCATCCTGCAGAGGACCTTGCACTTCAGAGAGTTACAGCTTGAAGAAATACTGGATCAGAAGATGACCAAACTCTCATTCAGAGAAATGAGCACCTGTCCTAATTCTTCCCCCACCTCTGCATTCTGGCCTTATAAAAGCATGGATGGGAAGGATTTTTAGCTTCCCAAAATTGAAACATAATCTTGCATTCAGTTACTCATTTTATGTGCCAGTTCTGATCATTCTGGTACTTTATACCAAACACGACAAACATGACAACATTGATATCTACAACAATGCAAATAGAAATAAACATCTGAATCCATCCTATTACTGATGCTGAGGACCAGCCTTGGTCGTGCTGTATACTACACAACATGAACTGTTTTGTGGTTTTTTTTTAGTGAGTAGCTGGAACTGCCTTACTATGTCTGTAATGTCACTGTTCCTTAGACTAATCATATACACAGATGAGTAGAGATAAACATGTGCAATTGTAAACACAATACAATTTGAAGGAAAAAATAAGCCCCACTGCAGCACAGGTTGGTGGGTTGGAGTGCACTTCAGTAGTGCCAGATGATATATGAAACACATGAGTTTGAACATGACACAGCTTCCCTCTCTATACCAGCAATAGCCCAGTGAATCTTCATGAAATATTCAGGATAAATTTAGTGATGTCTGTAATAATATTCTGGTACCAGAAGCCATATAAGCAAAATTCACAGCAGATTATGTTATTAATATTATCAGCCTCACCGGAAAACATTTCTTTTGTCTGCACATATTAAACCATCTCCTATTATCACCAGTATCTGAAAAACAGACTACTGCATCTATAGCATTAATACACTGCTTGTCAGTGCACACAAGTTACCAGGTAAATGTATGCCTTTTCAAGATACAAAAGTATACATATTGTAATTCTAAAGAGATAACTATAAAAGCATTTTTACTTAACTTACCAGTTGTTGAAGCTGGAAGGAGTCTTTCCCTAAACTCCCTACCTGCTCTCATGTTGGTAACCTCTGTCTCTCTGTCCCTCTCCCTCCCCCTGTGCCTATATTGCAGTAAACTTAGAAAACTAGCAGGGACAGTGTTTCAAATGACTTAAGAAAGAGAACAGGAACAATCATTTTGTTCTTTTTTTTTTCTTTTTTTTTTTCAGATGAGTACAGTACCTTCAGAAAGAAGGAAGGAAGGGAGGGGAGAGGAAGTCAACAACCCTTTGCTTTCCTGCAAAAAAATAAGGAAACAGCAGATAGCAATCTCATTTTCTCTCAAACAAAATGTTTGGAAAAATAAATACATCCAAACCAAAAGGAATTCCTCAAGAATTATATCTGCATTATTGGCTTCATAAAACCTTCTTTACAGCCTGCTATGTGCAACTATATGAAAGGAATGTCTGAAGTAGTGGATAGGAATAAGACATTCTTATCTGATGCAGAATAATTAGCCATAACCTTGCACAGATAATGCAGGCTCATACTTTAAAGAGGGATAGGTCACAGATGTACATACATATCTCATTTCCACAGTGATACAACTACAAACATTCCTAGAACCCCTCTTTACTCTGTTATAAATGTTAAAAATAGAAAGAATCATAGCTTGATACTGGATTTGCAGTAACAAGTAATTTATCTCAAAGAACAGTATTTTAGAAAGCATCATGATTTATCAAAGGAAAACCAATGTGCTATGATCCAGGGCAGATTTTATACTTTGTTTCTTTCTTTCCCTGTTAAGCACATTTTGACAACCAGACACTGGCCAGCCAGGTGGAGGCATACATGGGAAAAGTTTAGTCCAGCGTGCTCCACTGTGGTTTTTTCCCTTCTATGTTTTTCCCTATCTGTCATCTGAAGTTGTCCACTTATTGTGATTAGATGGTCCTTTTTTTCTCCAATAGGTTTTTTTTTTATTCTTATGTCCTTGCCAGTAGCCACCTTCAGACCTTTGCTGGGGCTGTTCTTCCAGCAACTGGTAGCTCTTTGGCACCAGTGTTCCTTCATGCAGTTTCTGGTGCTATTTCCAGAAGTTGACTAGTAATAGCTTGGCTGGAGAGGCTTTTATTTTCATATTCAGAGAATGAAAGATCTGTAAATGGATGTCAGTAGTTGACATAGCAGTGCAGGTGCTACAAGGGAGCTCTGGCCTTACAGCGTCACAACTATTTCAAGGAATGGGTGAAAGCTTAACGGCAGGGGGGGTGATTTTAAAAATGAAAGAATGCAATGTTCTCAGGGTATACACTGCAAATTATGTCCTTGATACTCTCTTCGGATTGCAGGCCTTAATCATATGGATCTCTAGCATACACAAGAACCAAGAAAAGTTAAAAAGGCATGGGAAGCCATCAAATTAATCTATGTCCTGTAAAATCAGTTTAGTAGCTGAGAAATTTTCATTTTCTTTTAAAATAGTGTTTAAAGGTCTTAACAATGTTAACACCTTTCAGACTTTTAAAATCTATTTTATTTATTTATTTTCCGCGTGGACCAGGTTAATGAGATCCTGAAGATTGCCATTACTTATCAATTTGTTTCTCACCACTGGAAACATTGCAGTTTAGTTGAAAAGCTATACAGGCTAATTTAGGATTATTCTTACATGAGTCACTGAGGGTATGTGATAATCTTTGGAGTTCTCCGTGAAGGAGTTCATTGTCACAGATTTCCTGTATCTCTTCACATAGCAGGTTTTCCTTTCTTGAGCATCAGAAAAGAAAGTAGCTGGCCATAAACATTCATGTGGCATTTTCAATAGATTGTAAGTCTTTGCTACTCTGGTTGCAGCAGCTATTCTCCTTCAGCAAGGAGAACTGGAGATGTAAAGTATTTACTTGTCTTACCTCTGTTCCCACTGTCAGAAGCCTTTCTGATGTCTAAGTGCTCAGGACTTAATTAGTTGTCCCAGCCAGTGTGCAGCCACTGTAGTACTCAACTTGCTTTTCTTGCCAGTTTCTCCCAACCGCTGCCAGAAAACCACAACCCAATGATAACCGGTTACTGAAACAGTGATTTTCATGCCAGAAAAATACCTTGCAAGACCACTGCCTATGCAATTACTGACTGTGGAGAAACAAAAGCATGGCAAAAAAAATTGATATCTAGAATCAGTACTGAGGACCAAGAGGATTTTTCTAGTATTAGTCTGTATGATCAGACTGGATTTTCAACCAGGCTGATACCTGTTGTATTAAGTTGCACAAACTCTTCCTAATGACATCAAGGAAGCTCTCCTGTATGTTCAAAATAAGAATGAAATAACATATTCAGCATGCTAAAAATATTTGAACCTTTGTGCAGCATATATATGATAGTACGCACAGGTAATTGCAGCAGCAGTACTACATGAGACCAGAGGCAAAAAACCCAGAGACATTTACTAGTTTGCTTGATTGCTTTAGGACAATAGCCATATATACCTGAACTGTCTTATTAAAAAAAAAAAAAAAAAAAAAGAAGAAGATCAATATCTTCCTTCCAATTTGTGTGGGTTGAAATTAACCCCCAACTAATTTGGAGAAACTACTTCTCCCTCCCCCTACCCCCCAAATAAATTGCCAGACTAGCCCAGTTTGGTATTGAAGCAACTGAAGATACATTTACAACCAAATTAAAAATATAAAAATATTAAATTCAGTGAACATGTACAAAATACATATACTTACAACTTACAAACTACACAGAAGCTCCTCAGATCCCCCTGGACCGTTCACCTCCTCCCCCACTCCCTCCCTCCTTCACATTACCTCACACAGCAGTCAAAGCAGAGATACCCTGGCAAGGCCACAGAAGAGAGAGAGCGAGAAGTTGCAAGCAGCAGTGGCAGAAGAAAAGTGAAAAGGAACTGTTTATACCTCTACTCTATGTCTCCATTAGAAAGCCAATGAATTATATAAACCTTATCATTGCTTTTCTTTTGTATCCAATGGTAATAATTTTTACTTTCAGTCTTTGCAGTCAGGGACTAGGTTAAAGTTCCCCCTTCAAACTGTAACACATTTTACAGTATCCCTGTGGCATTTTAACTAAGAAAAATCTTACACTTCTCACTTAGAGATAAAAAGAAAGACCCTGAAAGACACATAATTGTTTTCCATAAGCCCTCTACTGTGCTTTCCTGGGGTTTTTTCTGCATTGCATGTTTACCATAGACTGTTCAGGAGCAAACTGGAAAAATGCTAATGCAAGTGGAGACAAGTGGAGCTGAGTCTAAAGGACTCTCCTCTGTGCTGCAGCATGTACAGAACATGGCTCTAGCTACCAGCCTTCAGTTATATATTGCAATCACTTGTATTCCTGAACATTAATCCTGCATACACTGTTACAGAATAATATATTTCTAGGTGTGGTTTCTTTCACCTTGCAGTCATACTATAAGCATTAAATCTAGCTTCTCAGAAACTATAAGAACATTCAAAAAAAATCCCAATATTTTACACTACTATGTGCCTTTCAAGACCCAGGTATTCTCATGACTATCTGCTTGTTCAGTTAGATTTACTACTCTGTAACCTGCATATTCTTTTACTTTTGAGTCAGGTAATTATCACTTTAATGAACTATTAGCATATGAAGACTAATAATCTTTGGATCAACCATATATTTCAATTGTTTGGGGAAGAGAAATGTAGGAATCTGTGGTTTTTTTTTTTAAAGAGGAGATTTCCTGGCAATAAACACCTTATTATAATTTAAAGTGGCCTTTATAATTCATCCTGGGATAAACTCATTTCTGGTAAATGATACTGACTGCAGTCATTTACACACAGGCTTTTCCTGTACCCTGAATGTAATCATCACAACTAGCTTTACTAAAACAATACCATCAAAAGCTATTTAAAAAATAAGATGATATGACTAAGAGAATGTGTTCTAATCTTTTAACATACAGAATGTTAGATGAGCAGGACCGTGATCCCTGTTCAGGACAAAGGTGCACAAGAACTTGCCTTTAGTCATTATGTTTGAATTTCATAGAGTCATAGAATCCAGAATAGTTCTGGTTAGAAAAGACCTCTAAGATCATTGAGTGCAACCATCAACTTAACACCACCATGATCATTAAACTGTATCCTGAAGCACCATGTCTAGGCATTTTTTTTTACACCTCTGGGACAGTGACTCCACCACCTCCCTGGGCAGGCTATTCCACTGCCTGACCAGTCTTGCAGCGAAGAAATTTTTCTTAATATCCAATCTAAACCTCCCATGGAGCTCCTCATAAGACTTGTTCTCCAGACCCTTCATCAGCTTTGCTTCCCTTCTCTGGACAAGTTACAGCAATTCAACCTCCTTGTAGTGAGGGGCCCAAAAACTGAAAACAGTATTCAAGCTGCAGCCTCAGCAATAACAAGTACAGGGGGGTAATCAATTTCCTACTCTTTCTGGCCACACTCTTCCTGATTCAGGCCAGGATGCTCTTGATCTTCTTGGTCACTTGACCACATTGCTGAGTCATGTTCAAATGGCTGTCAACCAGCCCTCCCAGGTCCTTTTCTGCTGGCCGACTTTCCAAGCTTGCCCCAAGCCTGTAGCATTGTATGGGGTTGTTTAGGACCCAGCACTTGGTCTGGAATCTCATACAGTTGACACTGGCCCATGCATTCAAACTGTCCAGATCTCTTTGCAAATCCTTCCTTCCTTTGAGCAAAATCAGTACTTCTGCCCCATTTGATGTTATTTAAAAACTTACTGAGGGTGCACTCAATCCCCTCATTCAAATGATTGATAAAGATATTAAAGAGATCTGCCCTCAAAACTGAGCCCTGGGGAACACCGCTAGTGACTGGCCACCAACTGTATTTAGCTCTTTGGGCCCATCCAGCCAGATTTTCAGTCCTGAAGCATCCAGCCAACCAAGCCAGGTGCAGCCAGTTTTTCCAGGAGGATGCTGTGGGAGACAGCATCAAAGGCTTTTGTAAAGTAACTGGCAGATGAGGTTGCTAAACCCCTCTCTATTATATTTCAAAAGTCATGGCAGTCTGGGGCAGTCCCCATAGACTGGAAAAGGGGAAACATTACCCCCATTTTCAAAAAGGGTAAGAAGGAGGAACCAGGGAACTACAGGCCAGTCAGTCTCACCTCTGTGCCTGGAAAGATCATGGAGCAGATCCTCCTGGAGGCACTACTGACTCAGAAGAATAGTGAAGAGGTGATTGGGAACAGTCAGCATGGCTTCACCAAGGGCAAATCCTGCCTGACCAACCTGGTGGTCTTCTATGAGCAGGTGACAAAATTAATAGATGAGGGGAGAGCAACTGATGTCGTTTACCTGGACCTGAGCAAAGCCTTCGACACTATGACACTATGAAAGTCCAGATGAAAACCACCTACAGCCTTTCCCTCAATTACTAAGCTTGTCACTGTCATAGAAGAAGGTCAGGATCATCAAGAAGGGTCTTCCCTGAATGAACCCATGCTGTTTGGGCCTGATCACCTGATTGCCCTTCACATGCTGCATAATGGCATTCAAGGTGTTCAGCTGCATGGTTTTCCCCAGCACCAAGGCCAGACTGATAGGTCTCTAGTTTGCCAGGTTCTCTCTCCAAACCTTCTTACAAATCAGTGTATGTTTCATAGTATCATAGTATCATAGTATCACAGTATCATAGTATCAGTCAGGGTTGGAAAGGACCACAAGGATCATCTAGTTCCAACCCCCTGCCATGCACAGGGACACCCCACACTAGATCAGCCTGGACAGAGCATCGTCCAGCCTGGTCTTAAACACCTCCAGGGACGGGGCCTCGACCACCTCCTTGGACAACCCATTCCAGGGCTTCACCACTCTCATGGTGAAGAACCTCCTCCTCACATCTAGCCTGAATCTCCTCACCTCCAGCTTCATTCCATTCCCCCTAGTCCTATCACTACCTGAGATCCTGAGAAGTCCCTCCCCAGCCTTCCTGTAGGCCCCCTTCAGATACTGGAAGGCCACAATTAGGTCACCTCGGAGCCTTCTCTTCTGCAGACTGAACAGCCCCAACTCCTTCAGTCTGTCCTCATAGGAGAGGTGCTCCAGCCCTCTGATCATCCTTGTGGCCCTTCTCTGGACACGTTCCAGCACCTCCACATCCCTCTTGTAATAGGGGCTCCAGAACTGGACACAGTACTCCAGGTGGGGTCTCACCAGGGCTGAGGAGAGGGGGAGGATCACCTCCCTTGACCTGCTGGCCACACTTTTCCTAATGCAGCCCAGGATCTGATTGGCTTTCTGGGCTGCAAGTGCACATTGAGAGCTCATGTTGAGCTTCTTGTCCACCAGCACCCCCAAGTCTCTCTCCTCAGGGCTGCTTTCCAGCCAGTCACTGCCCAGCCTGGATTTGTGCCTGGGATTGCCTTGACCTAGGTGCAGGACCCTGCATTTGGTCTTGTTGAACCTGATGAGGTTGTCTTGTGCCCACTTCTCCAGCCTGTCAAGGTGCCTCTGAATGGCCTCCCTTCCCTCCAGCGTGTCTGCTGCACCACACAGCTTGGTGTCATCAGCAAACTTGCTGAGGGTACACTCAATGCCACTGTCGATGTTTGCCAACCTCCAGTCTGCAGGGCCTCCCTGATTGGTCAGGACTGCTGGTAAATGATGATAAACAATGTGTGACTATTCAGAAAATATCAGCATATTCTTCCATGTGCAGTGACGATTCTTACTTTGTCAGGTCTGGCAATAAGACAGTATTTTTTCTGGAAGCCTGGCAATATGTTTCAAGATTAATTTAGCATAAGTAAGAATTTATCTTTTCTGTTTTGTTTTTTTTTTTAATCAGTCTGCAATTTCAGTAATTTTCATTTTACTTATTTTAGCCACTTTAATTAACCAATATCATCTTTAGATGAGGTAAATTAATGATTTTTGAGATATGTTTTTGTCCTTTACAATACATTTTCCAACATATTCAGTGATTGTACTAGAGATTAAGTGCTATGGTTATTTTAGAAAGGTCTTTCATAGTTTCATAGTTTCATTCAGGGTTGGAAAGGACCACAAGGATCATCTAGTTCCAACCCCCCTGCCATGCGCAGGGACACCCCGCACTAGATCAGGCTGGACAGAGCCTCATCCAGCCTGCTCATAAACACCTCCAGGGACGGGGCCTCAACCACCTCCCTGGACAACCCATTCCAGGGCTTCACCACTCTCATGGTGAAGAACCTCCTCCTCACATCCAGCCTGAATCTCCCCACCTCCAGCTTCATTCCATTCCCCCTAGTCCTATCACTACCTGAGATCCTGAGAAGTCCTTCCCCAGCCTTCCTGTAGGCCCCCTTCAGATACTGGAAGGCCACAATTAGGTCACCTGGGAGCCTTCTCTTCTGCAGACTGAACAACCCCAACTCCTTCAGCCTGAGTAAATTTTCTGTGAGTAAATTAAAGATAGTTGAAACTAACCACCATAGCCACCAACTAGTGCACCTCTGATTTACAGCTGCTAGGCTGTAGAGCCAAGAACACTCTTGGGAAATAAATACTCCACACCTGTGTGAATGATGATAAATTGTCCCTCTAAAATCTTTTAAAACTCTTTGTGCTTTAGAGAAAGAAAGAAAGAAACCTTTTGCTTATGTTTAGCTTCAGGCTTGAGGCTGTTTGTTGGGTTTGGGGTTTGGTTTTTTGTTGTATTTGGTTTTGTTTTTTAATGTTGGGTTTGCTCTGTACCTTGACACGTGGGAAATAGTAGGCAGAACAAATACTGTACTTCTTCAATCCCCATTCATTTGATGCTCTTACTGTCTGCTGTGAGGCTTTCCCATAACTGGAGACAATTGTTTTAAGGCCTATATATATTAAAAGCTATAACCAGTAGTCAAACAATATAAACTAATTGACTGTATGTGACAGAGCATATGGATTGGCACATGGACTCACAGAATTTCAAAGTAGTTATCAATGGATAAAAAGTGAGTATTAAGATATCTAGCTAAGAAAAATTCGGAGAAAATAAAAACAGAGCACTTAGGCCTGTTAGATTTCCTCTGTTCTTCAAAAAATTGAAACAGGTTTAGGTTTTGGTCCTTGTGGAGTTTTTATTGTAACAAAACACTTTTGCTGAGACTGCTATAGCTTTGTAGAAAAGCATCTGATTATAACTTAAAGCACAGGAAAAATAACTTATTTACAGGGAATATTCAGACTGCACCAGAAGTCTTGCCACTGGGATTTGTGCAACTGTACATTTCCCTTTTGCTCATCAGGGCTGCCCACTTTCATTCATACAGAAAAAGTGTTCCCTGATATAACACTGATGGTGGTCATTCTCTACAATTTCTGAAAGGAGGTTGTAGTGAGATGAGGCTTGGCCTCCTTTCACAGGTAACAAGTGACAGGACAAGAGGAAGTGGAATTAAGTTCAGAAGTGGAAGTTTAGATTAGATATTAGGAAAAAATTCTTCACTGTAATGGTCGTCAGGCACTGAAATGGGCTGCTCAGGAAAGTGGTGGAGTCACCATGCCTGGAGGTTTAAAAGATATCTGGATGAGGTGCTTAGGGATGTAATGTAACAGTTGTGTACAGGGAGACATCACATTATGGTTGGATTCAGTGATCTCAAGGTCTTTTCCAACCAAGTGTTCTGTGATTCTGTGTATGCAGAGGTGGTGGAAGCCTTGTTGAATTTCAGCAAGGCCTTTGCTACCATCCCCCACAGCAAACTCCTGGCCAAGCTGTCAGCTCAAGGCTTGGACAGCATCACTCTGTGCTGGGCTAGGAACTGGCTGGAGAGTTGAGCCCAGAGTGTGGGCCACATCCAGCTGGCAGCCAGTCACTAGTGGTGTCCCTCAGGGATCAGTTCTGAGCCCCATCCTGTTCAATATCTTTATTGATGATCTGGATGAGGGGACTGAGTCCATCATCAGTAAATTTGCAGATGAGACCAAGCTGAGAGCAGGTGTTGATCTGTTGGAGGGTAGGAGAGCTCTGCAGAGGGACCTTGACAGGCTGGACAGATGGGCGGAGTCCAACAGGATGGCATTTAACAAGTCCAAGTGTTGGGTGCTGCACTTTGGTCACAAGAACCCCATGAACATGCAGTGCTACAGGCTGGGGTCAGAGTGGCTAGAGAACAGACAGGCAGGAAGGGACTTAGGGTTACCAGTTGATAGCAGGCTGAACATGAGCCAGTGTGCCCAGGTGGCCAAGAAGACCAATGGCATCCTGGCCTGCATCAAGAATGGTGTGGCCAGCAGGGAATTCATTCTGCCCCTGTAGTCTGCACTGGTTAGGCCACACCTTGAGTTCTGTGTCCAGTTCTAGGCCCCTCAATTTAAGAAGGGCAACGAGGCTGGTGAGAGGCCTCAAGCACAAACCCTACAAGGAGAGCCTGAGGGAGCTGGGATTGTTAAGCCTGGAGAAGAGGAGGCTCAGGGGAGACCTTATTGCTCTCTACAACTACCTGAAGGGAGGTTGTAGCCAGGTGGGGGTTGGTCTCCTCCCAGGCAACCAGCACCAGAACAAGAGGACAGAGTCACTAACTGTGCCAGGGGAAGCTTAGGCTTGAGGTGAGGAGAAAGTTCTTCACTGAGTTGTTAGCCATTGGAATGTGCTGCCCAGGAGGGTAGGGGAGTCACCGTCCCTGGCGGTGTTCAAAAGGGGATTGGACGTGACACTTGAACCCATGGCTTAGTTAGTCATGAGGTGTTGGGTGATACGTTGGACTTGATGATCTCTGAGGTCTTTTCCAACCTTATTAATTCTATGATTCTGTGATTCTTCTGCCTTCTCATTCACATTGTCCTCAACTTGAAGTGCCTCATACTTATTGTGTAAGGGCAATGGGGGAGGTGGAGAAGGCTGGAATGGATTCTCCATGCCTCTCCTAACAGGGAGACCATACAACAGTGTTCTCAGGTTTCTTTCTCACATGGCCGTGCCTTCAAGTAACTTGCTCAGTCTTAGAACACTATCCTATTTAGACAACATTGTCTAGTCATAATTCTCTTTTTTTGTGGTTGGTGGAGGTATTTTGGTAGGACTGGAGTCTCAGAACAAGAGAAAATGAATCTTTTTGGCTGCAGAAGTTCTCCAGCCTCCACCTTCAGCTGCACAGGCTGCTCCCTAGGCCCTTGCACACTCTGCCTGTATTGAATTTCTGAGTGGTAAACCTGTCTTTCAATACTGGCAAAGTGAACTCTGACACAAGCCCTAAGCAAAAAGTCCAGTAGGCACCAGCTTTGGAAAAGTTACCTAGAAGATGAGCAGTCAGTCTACATACAGCATCGTCCATTTTCGTTTGTCTTAAGGCATCTGAGAATGGGTAGGTTAATAAGATAGAGAAAAAGAAACTCAAATGAGCTCTTGAATCACCAGACAAGCCTGTTATTCCCTTCTGAGACATGCATGCTGTTTGCCTTTCTCTATTCATCTAAACCCACCTATACTGCAAAGGTTGTTAATGCAGTAACTTACACTCACCAGGCAGTGAGTATGAAAAAGGGAGAATGAGAAATTGTATGTTCTCTACTTGGCAGACATCCCATCCACAGAGGTTCTAATGGCAAAGTATGTGCCCAAATGGCTCAAAAACAGACGGTTAACAAATAGCAATAACATCAGGAGCAGGTTTCTTCTCTGTTCTTACTTCAGCTTGTGGGAACAAATCAGCATTCTCAAGACAATGCTGTAAATAGCTATCAGTGGGGTGCACCAGTTAGTGGCAATTTTCATGCTCAACTGCAACACTAGTTTTGTTAATTTTCCACATGTAAAGTTACAATGTGGATTACAAATTTTATAATGCACGGCAAGTTTGGTTCCATCCTGCCCAACATATTTGTGAATACAATCTTGCATACAACATGAATCCCATGAATTCTATCAAAATATTTGGGATTTACAGGCTATTTTTTAATTTACTGCGTTGCTAGAGCAATACAAAAAAAATGATGAATTTTTTTCTTGTAACAATTGTTTTTATTCACATTTCAAGAAAATAAAATTATCAATATTAGAAATCTATTTTATACTGCAGAAGAAAATATAACAATAAATTTATGTTTTCTTTGGCTTTTGCATTAACTGTTTCTTAATGGAACATTTTTAGATAACTTACAAAATGGCTCCTTTTTTTTCTTTTTTTTTTTTCCTTTTAAGATGAACAAAATTTTAAACTTAAACAGATAAAACAAAAGGTGCTAACATTTCAGAGCTATACAGAATCTATCTCCTAAATCATTCTTATTTCCAACAACCTGAGTTTTGATTTGATGTGCAAGAGGAATGTGTGCACAGCCTTATGGTTCACCTGTGCTTGGATGGTCTGGTTATCTACTTGCCATGGTGACTGAGCTTACTGAAAAGCTCTGAGTGTCCTCCAGTTCATGTGTGCACTGGAAACTACTCAGAGCAGTACACTTGGCTTTTCCAGCTGTTAGCCCAGTTAGAGTATGCTGGAAAAGCTATTTGGACTTACTGAAATGGATGACTTTCATGCAAAGTCTGCTTTCAGAATGAAAGCAAATCAGAAACTGAATGCCTGTTTCTGATTATGTCTTGATTTCCTTTACTCTAACAATCAAGCTGGAGAAAAAAATGAAGCTTTCAGTGTTTCACACATAGGAGAAGAAAGGTCCCAGGACAGGAGTGAGACATTTCTGCTATGAACAGAAATAAAGACAAGATTCTTTAGGTTGAGTCTGATTCTGATTCAAAAGCTAGGAAAAATTCACCAAGGTTGAAGACTGTCACGTAGCAACTTAGAACAGAAGGGAATATGCTCTATATCTGACTGGAAAAGAATGAGATCAAAGGTCTGTTTCCACAATACTACCTGAATATCTACAGGATCAATGTAGCTAAAGAAATGTATCCACATTTTTATCTTTAAATCATGGGAGTTCAGATCAGGTAAGATTTTGCAGGGGAAAGAGGGTTGTCCTTGCAAGAGCACAGGATATAATTTTCAGAAACATACACTGAATGTAATTCAGCCTATGCTGATTAAGGAAAACAAACAAATGTCTGCAGATGTCTGCTGCCTAGCAAGGGACAGATGGACATTTTCCTAGCAAATTCAGTTAACCATTTTTCTCATTGGCAGACCTAGAATTTACTTATTGAATCTCAGTAGCATTTTCTCAAGTCCGTTTATTTTGCATTATTTTTCAAGTGTTCAGTGTTTCCCTTCATTCAGTTCAGAAAAATCAGATGGACCATTCTCATGAATCAGGTTTCGGTAATATATTAGTTTTAACAAAATCCAATGTAAAAATTATCATTTGGTTATACATTCATCTGAGAGATGTTTCATTAATCTTTCAGTTTTGTAAATAAATTTAAAAAAAAAAAAAAAAAAAAAAAAGGTTTTATTCACTGGGAGAAGCAAAATTAGGTCTTGAACTACCTGTTGGCTACTCTTAACATTTGTATTGGTAGTAGCAAATAGCACACTCCTAAAATTTCTTCAAAGAACTAATACAAACCACGGAATGAAGACCTTTAGGGTCATCGTCTCCAATCATTAAGGTAACACTGACAATTCCTCAACTAAACCATATCCCTAACCAGTAGCTCTATGTAACTCTTGAATACCTCCAGGTGTAAGGACTCCACCATTGGCCTGGAAAAATCATTCCAGTGCCTGATAACCCTTTCAGTAAAGAAATTATTCCTGATACCCAATCTAAACTTCTCTTGACACAGCTTGAGGCCACTTCCCCTTGTTCTATCACTTGTAACCTGCTTGGACAGACCAACCCCCACCTCTCTATAACCTCCTTTCATGTAGTTGTAGAGAGCATTAAGGTCTCCCTGAGCCTCCTTTTCTCCAAAATGAAATAAATAAATAAATAAATAAAATTCTCAGATGCAACTTGTGAGACTTGTTCCCTGGATCCTTCACTAGCTTTGTTGCTCTTCTTTGGATGCATTCTACTATGTCAATGGCATGGATACCTGAGCTCCCAACAGATGTAATGGTGAGAGCAGTTGAGAAGACTAGTCAGCGCATATACATTAGACATCTAAAATTATATAGTACAAATACATCTCAAGTGTGCTAATGTTGCCTCTGAAAATCTCTGTCTTATGAAGTGCTCAAGGGATTGACTACAGTTCAGAGGAAAAGCTAAACCCAGCAAAACCTTCACTTTTCTCATGGTTGTTCCACTTCTTTCTTGATCTGTCCCTAACAAGCCTCCATGCCTTGGGACACCCCAGAATATGAGGAAGAGCTTGACAGAATGTGCTGTACATACACATAACCTTTGTAGCAGGCTTCTTTGTGCTGGCAACCACTATTCCAGCTGGTATATGGAGTAGCAGAAATGAGCTGCTGTGGCTAGAAGGAATGAAAAGCCTTGACAAAGCTGCAGCATTTAGGATATGAAAAGTCCTAGGGGGATGCTGGGGTGTAGAGACCCCGTGAGTTAACAGTCCTGCCCAGCACAAATGACTCATCCATCCCAAAATAAGGAATAATCTCTCTCTTTGTTAGTTCACTTAGAAATGGCAGCACTGTCATGTGGAGTGCATGTAGGATGGGGAATGGGGGCAGCAACACCTTGAGCAGGTTCCATCACCAAAATGTCATATCAGGACCATCCAAGGGCTACCTTGAAGTTCTATGGAGCTCTCAAACTGATAGCTCCTCTGTGTCTTCAGCAGCAGAGGGCTTATGGGACAGCCAGATGCCCTCCCCCATCTCTATCTCCCTTAGGTAAAGCTAAAGTAAACTAGTCTTTATGCCTGTCCTGAACTTTCTCACTACTTTCCTGTTATAAATAGATAAATAGAATAAATCAGGTTGGAAAAGACCTTCAAGATCATCGCATCCAACCCATCAACTAATCCAACCCACCTAAACAGCTAAACCATGGCACCAAGCACCCCAACAAGTCTCTTCCTGAACACCTCCAATGATGGTGACTCCACCACCTCCCTGGGCAGCCCATTCCAATGGGCAATCACTCTCTCTGTATAGAACTTCTTCCTAACATCCAGCCTAAAGCTCCACTGGCGCAGCCTGAGACTGTGTCCTCTTGTTCTGGTACTGGATGCCTGGGAGAAAAGACCGACATCTGCCTGTCTACAACCTCCCTTTAGGTAGTTGTAGAGAGCAATAAGGTCACATCTGAGTCTCCTCCTCTCCAGGCTAATCAACCCCAGCACCCTCAGCCTCTCCTCATAGGACTTGTGTTCCAAACCCCTCACCAACTTCGTTGCCCTTCTCTGGACTCGTTCCAGCAAGTCAACATCCTTCCTAAACTGAGGGGCCCAGAACTGGACACAGTACTCGAGGTGTGGCCTAACCAGTGCAGTGTACAGGGGCAGAATGACCTCCCTGCTCCTGCTGGCCAGGGAGCCATGTATCTTGACCGAGCCCATAGATATGTAGGGGCATCCTCTGTCTGCCTCTTTGTGTTTTCAGACCCCGTTTTCTCACGGTCTCTATTTTCAGATCCTGAAAATAAAGACTTCCTTATCTGCTACATATATTTATATATATTATATATTTCATATTCCTTATTTTGGAGTCCTGTTGCCTTCATGTGTTTTTTCGTAACCCAAAACATATTTAAATTCTACACCATATATTGTATGATGTGCATGTAAGAAAAAGGTGGGGAAAAAAACCATGGATGTTCACATTCCATCTGTAGTTTTGTCTAGATCAAGACTCAGTATCACATCTGGAAATTGTAAAAGAATACAACCTGAGGACAGTGAGGTTCAAACTCACAGTTTTAGGAGAAAATGTTCTGAGTGGGTAGATTTCAGGTAAAGTATTCTAAAATTAGTACCTAAAATCAGCATGGTACAATCATTTCCTGTGCTGTGTGACAGGAACAGCAGAGTCTGAAAACTGTGCCTTGAATCCTCCTAGTTTCATTTCACCAGAAGTTGCAGCTCTTCACTCAGACCATTTTGACAGCTCACTTCTTTCACAATAGACACAAAACTGGAAGTTTAAAACAATAATTGAAATCAATAATTTTATTTTCTTCATTCCTTTCTGTCACATGTGTTCTTTGCTTTGTTGATTCAAAATTATTAAGATATTATGTTATTTACTATTGCAGGGAGCAAGAACACCGTCAACATTATGATGACTACATTTTGAAAAGCATAGTCTTAAGCGAGCATTTTCATATTTGTTTATTGCATTCTTTGCCTTTTATATCCTCATTTGGTAGAGTAAACCAATTATGTTTTGTGTACTTACGGGGCATTGTGCATTTCATAATGAATCAGTAAATTTTGTTAATGTGTTTTGAATAAAACTCCATATAAGTAGTTTTCAGAAAACAGTCCTAGTGCCTACAGCATCAAAAATTTGACTTGCAGTATGCTTAAATAATTCTTCAGATACCATTTACTAAAGGCATGCTTCCTCAGCTTCACAGCCAATTAAGAAAAACATGGTGCTGTCATTCCCAAAATATTAGGCAGTTCCTGCAAGGTGCTGAATTCCCCACTCATCACCGAGAAGAAGTGGGGATGTTCAGCCACATGCTTGGTAGGAACCTCTGCACTCCCAAATAGGGAAAAGAGTCAGCTACTGAAATTAGAACTCCATAGATGAGCCACTATCTTCATCTCCACAGCAATAGTCTATGCTTGAGTGTCTTGCATAAACTGTGGTTCCCAAGTGAAACCCTTCTCACCAGCTTTTGAAAGGTGCCCAGTTTGTGACCTGAAATGCTGAACATTTAGGCACACAGGTGGTGTTCATATAATTACTTAGAGGTATACAAAAATGTATGTGATTACCTATTAGAATCTATTAGATGATCTGTGTAAGATTTCTGTGCTAACTCTTCCAGCCTCTGACCTGCCTCTGATGAGCTCCCCCATCATGTGCTGCCTTTCTTTAATGTATCAAGTATTTCTTTGGCCCCAAAGCTACATATCTGATAAAAATAGTCCTCTATGTCAATTGGATAGAAACTCTGTAGCTTAATACATATAATTTTCTCACAGTCCTGGTTTTAAAAATAGATTATACTAAAATAAATTTAATTAATTAGTTCAAAATAAGTTTTTTATGTACTATGGCAGAGCATGGGAAAAAATCCCCCTGTTAAAAGTGTGATTCAGAGACTGGAAAGCTGCAAAGCATAGAACTTCTGACTGCTTACAAAACCTTTCTCTTTTTGGCATAAATTTGATGGAATTAATAGAGTGCACCTTTGCCAAGCCACTCTCCACCATTTACCACCAGTCCTGGCTCACTGGAGAGGTCCCAGACAACTGGAAGCTGGCCAGTGTGATGCCAATCCACAAGATGGGCCAGGTGGAGGAACATGCAAACTACAGACCTGTCAGCCTGACCTCAGTGCCAGGAAAGATTATGGAGCAGATCATTTTGGGGGCAATCACAGCACACCTGCAGGATGGCCAAGGGATCAGGCCCAGACAGCATGGATTTAGGAAGGGCAGGTCCTGCCTGACCAACCTGATCTCCTTCTATGATCAGGTGACCCGCCTGGTGGATGTGGGGTAGGCTGTGGATGTAGTCTACCTGGACTTCAGCAAGGCCCTTTATACCATCCCCCACAGCAAACTCCTGGCCAAGCTGTCAGCCCATGGCTTGGACAGGAGCACTCTGTGCTGGGTTAGGAACTGGCTGGAGGGCCAAGCCAAGAGAGTGGCGGTGAATGGTGACACATCCAACTGGCAGGCAGTCACTAGTGGTGTGTCCCAGGGATCAGTGTTGGGCCCCATCCTCTTTAATATCTTCATTGATGATCTGGATGAGGGGATTGAGTCCATCATCAGTAAATCTGCAGATGACACCAAGTTGGGAGCAGATGTTGATCTGTTGGAGGGTAGAAGGGCTCTGCAGAGGGACCTCGACCGACTGGACAAATGGGCAGAGTCCAACATGATGGCATTCAACAAGTCCAAGTGTTGGGTGCTGCACTTTGACCACAACAACCCCATGCAGTGCTACGGGCTGAGGTCAGAGTGGCTGGAGAGCAGCCATGCAGAGAGGGACCTGGGGGTACAGATTGACAGCCAGCTTAACATGAGGCAGCAGTGTGCCCAGGTGGCCAAGAAGGCCAATGGCATCCTTGCCTGCATCAGGAGTAGTGTTGCCAGCAAGAGCAGGGAATTCATTCTGCCCCTGTACTCTGCGCTGGTTAGGTCACACCTTGAGTCCTGTGTCCAGTTCTGGGCCCCTCAATTTAATAAGGATATTGAGACTCTTGAACATGTCCAGAGAAAGGCAATGAGGCTCTTGAGAGGTCTCGAGCACAAGCCCTATGAGGAGAGGCTGAGCGAGCTGGGATTGTTTAGCCAGGAGAAGAGGAGGCTCAGGGAAGACCTAATATTGCTCTCTATGTTACCTGAAGCGAGGCTGTAGGCAGGTGGGGGTTGATCTCTTCTCTCAGGCAACCACCCAAAGAACAAGAGGGCAGAGTCCCAAGCTGCGCCATAGGAAGTTTAGGCTTGAGGTCAGGAGAATTTCTTCACAGAAAGAGTGATTGGCCATTGGATTGTGCTGTCCAGGGAGGTGGTTGAGTCACCATCCCTGGAGGTGTTCAAGAGGGGATTGGACGTGCGACTTGAGGCCATGCTTTAGTTAGTCATGAGGTGTTAGGTAGTAGGTAATAGGTTGGACTCGATGATCTCTGAGGTCTTTTCCAACCTTATTGATTCTATGATTCTATGACCCTGATTTGAAATAGGTGATAATGGTAGGCTGTAACAAACTGTTTAAAACCTACCTGCATTAAAATACTACAAGTGAAGCGTTGTGAAGACTCACATAAAAAGCTAGTTTATTGTATTTGAAAGGCCTCAACTTTCAGACATTTCTTTTGTCACATTGCACCCCAGGAAGAAAAAAACAAAAACTGTTATTACTATACCTGTTGTGCACCAAAACTGTGTGTAAGGCCTCAAAGACACAAGAATTCTTATTCCTATTTTCTTGCCTGTTTTGCTTTTCTCTAGGCAAGGCCCTTTTTGATACACAGTCAGAGCAGTGAGCAGGCTTTCCATCAGCAATCCACAGAAGAGGGACCATGATCTGTATCGGTGCTCTCCTCGCCTGTACTGAAATCAGAATCAGCATTATGTTACCACCTGTCCCCAGATCAAATCCAACCTGTTGAGATGAGCAAGAGGAGGTGATTAACCAAAACTCCTTGTCAGACTTAACTCCTAGAAACAAAACACCTGTCATGTGGTACTTCTCTGTCCTGTGCAGGAAAAAGCATGAAAGTTAACACAATTTTTTGTACCTTAGTTAACAGACCTAAGCCTCAATAGTTGGTATTTGATGTGCTTTGGTGCACTTTTTAGAGCTGAGCCAAGCCATTTATTAAGAGTAGCCAATCTCTTCCCAGAGACCTTAAAGAAAATGATAATATTGTAGATATAGGTTATTTCACTGAAGTTGGAGCATTTTTTTAAAGTTCCTTTGTGTTTCTGCTGGGTTTTGTCTGCCTAAATTGGGTTTAGTCCTTTTGGGTCACAGCTGATACTGTCTTATTTCTTAAATCAGAACAGTGATAAGTTTGAAATAGGCAAGGAGAAACTTGGGTTTCTGAAGCAGCTTATTGTTATGTGCAACTACGCATTTAACAAAAATATCTATACTGCTAAATTTCTATATTGATAGAGCTTTATCCTGTCTTGCAGAATAGTTAGGGGTTAGAATATTGCACCACTGTTGAGGGTTGTTGTCTGAGGTAGATGTAACCAAAGAAGCCCCTGTTTCTAGCAATGTTGTGCAACTATTTTTGAGAAGGGAAATTAAACACAACACACTGAAACTTCAGAACTAAACACTGACACAATAAGTTTTCAGCAAAACAACAGAATTCACCAAGGACAACATGGAGTTAATCTCTTATAACTGCCCATATTGCTGATGTGTCTTAGTGAAATCTACAAATCATAGAATTGTAGAATAGCTTAGGTTGGAAGGACCCTTAAAGATCATCTACACCAATGTCCCTGCCCCTCTCAACAGATCTTGGTTGCTTAAGGCCTCATGCATGTGGAGGAGGCATCCACAACCTCCCTGGACAACCCATTCCAGAGTCTCACCACCTTGTATTGAAGAACTTCTTCCTAAGACCCAGCCTAAATCTACTCTCCCTGAGTTTAAAACCATTCCACCTTGTCCTACGACTAGATACCCTTATGAAAAGTCCCTCTCCAGCCTTCCTGCAAGTTCCTTTCAGTACTGGAAGGCAACTGCCTGGAGTCTTCTCTTCTCCAGCCTGAACAACCCCATCTTCCTCAGCCTACCCTCAGAGCAGAAGTGCTCCAGCCCTTGGATCTTTGTTGTCCTCCTCTGAACTTGCTCCAACGATTCCATGTCCTTCTTACAATGGGGGACGCCAGCATTGCATGCAGTATTCAAAGTGGGGTCTCACAAGAGCAAAGAGAAAGAATCGCATGTCTTGACCTGCTGACCATACTTCTCTTGATGCTTCCTAGGATATGATTTGCCTTCTGGGCTGCATGAGTGCACTGCCAGCTCATGCTGAGCTTCTCATCAATCAATATCCCCAAGTCTTTCTCTTCAGAGATACTCTCAACTTACTCTGCACCCAGCATGTATTCATACCTAGGACTGGCCTGATCCAGATGCAGGACCTTTGATATGTTGAAATTCATGCACTTGACAATGGCCCCCTTTTCAGGCCTCACAAGATCGTTCTGGATGGCATGCCTTCTCTCAAGTGAAGGACACCACACATTGTGGTGTCATTGGAATACATGCTGAGAATGCACTCAATGTCCGTGTCCTTCCTTCAGGACCTATGAATGTATAATATCAGGTCCCTTGGACTTGTGCACCTTCAGGTTCTCTAGGTTTTCCTGGACCTGATCTGCTCCTAGATTTCTTAACATTACATCTGGTCATGAATCACTGCCTTGAGGGGCAACCTATTACTTCTAAGTGACAAGCAATAAGGCTTTGGAGTAACTTGTTTGTCTCTTAAGGACTTGTTACAGTGGTCAGGGAGCTTCACAAGAAGCTCCACAAAACAGTGGGGCAGTATGTTTTCAAAGGTGTATTGAAAGATACCTATTTAAAAATATGCCTTTATCATTAAATGCTCTTTAAAAAGCTTTAGGTTAGTGAAATTCCACTCCATTTTCTGTTTGTTTTGAACTACTTTTGTATGTTCCATTTTGATTCACATTCTCTACAACATCTGAGTTCAAATTACCTGTATATATTAATATGTTAATCAAATTTGAAACAACATTCTTTAGATAGTCACTTAGTGCTGGTTCTGCATTCACCCTGCAGGCTAGGAGTAAATTCAGGTTCCTTTTTCTTTCTTTAGCTTTCATGTACAGAAAAGAACAATAGAAATCTGATTCTACTTGTAGGAAGGAATTCTTTACCTGGGTGTTTAATTAAGAATAATGAGATTAAATTAAGAAAAGGAAATTTTAGGATGAATGTCAGGAAAACCTTCTTGACAGCAAGACATTTCAGATTGTGAAATAGTCTCCTAAAGGAAACAGTGGAAACTCCAGCACTTATGATTTTAAAGGTTACCAGACAGCACAGTGCAAACTGTAATAAAGCTATGAAAGAAAGCTATGTGGAAAGAAGAGCATTAAGTACAAGCTAATGCTTCTTTTCTGCATCTTTATTTCATTGTATGGAACTGCAATAGTGCAGCTTCAAGTTGACCTCAACACAGAGTTATGACAACCTGTAACAGCATGAGTATGCAAGCCCTTAGCTGGGGATAGTGAGAATGCAAAGATATTCACCACGTGACTTCTAGTGTGTCTTATTCAGCATGAAGGAACATGTCTGTCTACTACCACCGGTAGAGCTCACTTCCACAAAAGCGTGTGTGTGTCTTTGCAGTCTCTTTCCACTACTGTAAGAATGGCGAAAAAGACAGAGCTCACCTGATGCTGTGAGCATTTTGTGAGGCTTCCCA
Organism: Melanerpes aurifrons; assembly: GCA_011125475.1. Lineage (NCBI taxonomy): Eukaryota > Metazoa > Chordata > Aves > Piciformes > Picidae > Melanerpes > Melanerpes aurifrons. The sequence goes on from WWNC01000003.1 coordinate 4,112,757, forward strand.
CTTTGTTTCCAACTGTTCCTCTGTGAATTGTTAAATATTCGTGAATCATTGGTGAGTGTGTGGTTATTTTTCCCTCTGGATGTGCTCTATGGTATGTCAGTGGTTATCTAAATATGACCCCTAGTGTTCAACTTGGATGGCAATATTTAAAATTATTCATACCCTTATGAGACTACCCTTAAGAAGAGGCTTGTCTCTTCTGGTTAGCACAGTACCCTAGAGAATTAATACCAAATTATTCCTGTTTGCAGAATTATGTAATTTTCCAAATTGTTGAAGACATGCAGTTTTCAAGGCACAAAACACTGAAAAATCACATGGGGTGCTAATTGTCACAGGCAAAGAAGAATGTACATTGGAAAAAAAATTCTGCATCATATTCCAATCTGCAGAAAAAGAAAATGTTAAGCAATGAAGCATTTAATGGTCAGGCAGTGGACTCTGTCATACATTGCTATGCATTGCAAGGAAAGTGATGAAGACTGGTACAGTTGCCGGTACATGAAATCATGAGAAAGGACTGTGTTATTTGTGCTTCTTTCTTGATGCTACCACTAATTTAATGGTTTAATTTCCAACACATCATTTAACCTCTCTGTTCTTGCATTTCCATCTTGACACATTTTTTTGTTTTGTTTGAGATTTGTGAGGTTTAATAATTGTCTGGAAAGCTGTGTGAAATTTTGGATAGAAAGAAAACTTCTATTTTCTAAATACAGAACAAGGCAGACTGCTTACACAATCAGAGGCACAATTTGGGAACACAAGCTGCAAAAGTTTGCAAGGTCATTTGAAAACACTGCAAGTTGCATGATATTAAAGGAAGAAGGGGGCAGGTGCAATCAAGTATCTAACACCACTCTGCTTTGAGAAAGAATGGGCACAGTTAAATTACTGGCTTAGCCAGGCTTCTTTCTTTCTTCTTTGATACTTGCTTTACTATCACATGTAGAACAGTAATGACACGGGCACAACAGCTGTCACTGAAAACTTAAGAGAATCAGCAGCAACAAGCTGGTTCACAATGTAGTCTTTTGCTGGCTGAAAGTATGTCAGGCTGTGGATACAAACAAATTATTTAACATCATGATGCAAACAATATGTATGACATGTACTATGAAAGCAGATAAAACAGGGCCTTTTGCTTGCTGATAGTGTTCGTTCTGTACACACAAGCATCCTGCAAAATCTACTACTTTGCAACTTGTTCAGATATGGAATAACTCAATAGATTTATTTCTTCTTTCTTCTGAATGATTTTAAGCATTAACGTGTATCTCTAATATGCTCTAAAAGCCCTGTGGTTTACTCACTTGAGTATTGCTGTCACCCGAAAAATCACTGCCACTTTGGCTCTGACCTACAGATCTCTTACAGTATGCTGCTTCTTGTGGTCTTCTTACATAAATGTTCTTTTGTGCCCATTCAAATTTGATCTGCCTAGCAGAAAAACATGCATCTCCTGAGGCCAGAAATCAGATGTTATTTTTCGTTCAATTTCCATATTCCTCTGGAAGCTTTTGAGCTTACAAATTGAGTGATACCACTTTCCATCTTACTTGCTCATGGCAAAGAGAGAGGAATCAGCTTCAGGCTGTTACCTTGAAAAGTAAGTGGTAGGTGGTAGGTGTTGTAAGGTCTTTCTTCTTCACCCACCTTTACAGATTTTTCTTTGATTTCTCCTGCCACAAGTGGAGAGGAACCACAAATCATGGGATGGCTTTGAGTATCAATGTAAAGCAGTTTGCTCTTACAGCCAGAGTGAGATGGTGTTCAAGGGTGGAGCTTATTTTTACAGTTAATACAGGTAGTGTCCTTTCTCTCTGAGGACAAAATACGCTTTGGATTACACGGTATGGGAATACTTTTTCTCCTAAAAGTATGTGGCTCAAGTATAACATCTCTCAAACAGCACAAGCTGGAGACATTCCAAAACCAGAGCAGAGACCTGTCATTGAGGACACCATTTGCCATGGCTTTATTGAGGACATAACTGACAATGACTTCCCCTGAAACGCTGCCACAGGACCAGAATTGAGAAGATTTTAAGGAAGATAATACTCTGGTGATATCTCCTGATTTGACAAAGGGCTAAAATGACCTGCTCTGGTTTGTCAGTATTTGCATGAATCAGAAGTGAAAAACCAAGAAGCACCAAGGTATGGTCTTAGCCGAAGGCACAACCCAAGATACCAGGGAGGACGGTATCACAAAAAGATATTCAGAGTTCTCTATGGAGAAAAACACTAAGTGAAGGTACTATCTGCACTGGTTGCAGCTCCAGGGACAAAAATCTGTCCTTACAGAGCCATGGGATTCTGGTCGGGAACCATGGCTCAGGTCAACCACTTTAAGGGAACTGTCATCAGCTGCAGAAACAGAACATTATTTGATTAGCTACAGATCCTGGCACTTTACCACTTAAAGAAAACATGCCATGGACTTCAAATAGAGGAAGAAAGGGTCCCTTTTTGTCTGTTTCTTATTTTGGACAAAGACAATAAAAAACACTCAAAGCAGCAGCAAAATTAACACATTTGGAACCTGCAGTTCCATGCACTGGCTCCTGGTCAGGCCAGCAGGTGTTCAGCAGGGTTTTTCTGCATGCCAAACATTTCCAAACATTGTGGAAAAATATTCTCACACTTTTTTTTTTCCAAAACTGCTTGCTTTCCAAACAGTGTTTTAGTGTTGGCAACAGGATTCTGGCCACTTGGGTGTAGGCAGCCTCATTTGTGCTGCTGCTCTGCAAGGTGAAAGGAAATCTGTTTTAATTCCAGAGGATAAAAATGTCAGAGCTGCAGTTTTCGCCTTCTTTTGGTCCAAATCTTCTGCTGTCAATGAGTGTTAAACAGACTGTGGGTGTATCTACAACTACTGCTGTGTCTTTCCAAAAGGTCCTGGATTTTCCTTTCCCTCTAAAGTTGCTGAGGTTTTTATCTTGTCCGATATGCTATAAAGCATAAACCTTGAGAAAGTTTTGAATACACCTGTGCTGCTTTCTTCACACATGATGTTTTTCTCTTACTTTTCTGTGTCTCTGCCCAAGTACTTAGCTGTTCTGAGGGTCTTGTCTCATCATGTGACTTGCAGTACAGTCACAGCATCTGATTGTGCTTAGACTTGCCAATGTCCGGTAGCAACAATAGGTGTGACTCCATATGATTTTTAGGCAGAGTGAAAATTGTTAGGGCAAAGACAGGTCACATAACACCCTATGGTGGCACTGTAAAGTTGTGTTCTCTCTTCTCCAATGACTAGAAGCAGTTTTAGTATTTACCAAAATTTGGTTCTCCCACCGTATTTGGTGAAAATACAGTCACACAACATTGCCATCATTGGAGGGGACACAATGCTTTCTGTGGGATGTCTGAGCAACGTGTCTGCCCACAGCAACCTCACTGCCAGTCCCTGAGAATCACCAGCACAAAGTGGGATCCACATCATGGAGCAAACAACTTGACAGCTAGCCCCAGTCAGTGTTCATTTCTTGAAGTGTGTGTCTCATATATGCCTTTTTTAGAGATTCATGCTAGGTTCGTAAGAAATAGCATGGAGGCAGGGTAACCATTTCATTGTGATATTGTGCCCTCACTGAAAATCAAAGGTTGCTGTAGGTGCTTGGACTACCTCAGGTACTTATACAAGAATAATACAATAAAATCAGAAAATCTATTTGTTATTGAAGTGGTGAAAGAGCCAAGATAAAGCTGTGCTTTGGAACTGGCATAGTATCTACTTTCTTAGGGGAAAAGTGACCTTAAACACCAACAGACAGAAAATCTCAGTTCATGCATTAATTTTGTCAACTGGAGATAAAAATTCTCCTATAGACTGGCCAGTTTAATGTTTAGAGGCAGACAGGATACAATAATATGTATTTAAGAAATACATGAACTTTAAAAAATACTACTTTTATTTGTTTCTTTATATTTTGTTAGTTTGCTGTTCTGCTCTAGTGCTTTCATAACCCTAGAGGTTGTAACACAACTTCTGAAATCTGCAGTTCAGCTCTGGAATTAGAGGAAAGAATCATGAGTTGAATGAATGAATTTATTATTTCAGGTTTGGTGGAAAGCCTCCACTGATGTAAGCTGTACTGATTCATACTAGGAGAATATTTGTCCCAACAACTCCATGTAACATCATAGATGAGATAGAATCTTAGAACCATAGAACTGTTAAGTTTGGAAAAGACCTTTGTGATCATCAAGTCCGTCTGCTCACCTTGAGCTCACAATCCCACCACTACTGCTAAGCCACTATCACTAGACCCTGTCCATAAGCACCACATGCATTTGTCTTTTTATACTTCCAGGGATGGTGACTCTACCACCTCTCTGGACAGCCTGTGTCAATGTTTGATAACCCTTTCTGAAAAGAAGTTTATTCTAATTTCCAACCTGAACCTCCCCTGGCACAACTTGAGGCCATTTCCTCTTGTCCTGTCACTTGTTGCATGTAAGATGAGACTGCATACAACCCATGATTTGACAATAGTTTGCAGTTCCATTACAGTGCAAACCAAAATACATTAAATAAGAAATAAAACCTAGTTTTCTCAAGTTCCAGAAAAATGAGCAGTTTGATTCAGAAAATATTGACCACAAAGCCAAACTGGCTCTCTTCATCATTAATAACAACAAAGATTGTACTGTTCCCTAAGAAGAGCTTCTGTATGCTTCTCTGCTAGAGACTGATGGTGCAGATAAAACCTAATGCCTTCAGCAATACAAATGAGAAAGATATGTTATTAGAGCAGTATTGCATTAAGTCAGAAGGTCAAAATTTTCCATTAAACAAGACCAGAAGTTGTGTTTTCCCAAGCCTGTACATTTCACAGACAATGTCAGGCTTCTGGCATGCATTAACATGTGTCTCCTTATAATGTACAGCCTGGCACCAGGCCAAATGCAGATCTGAGGACTTTATGATAAAGCTTCTGATACAATGTCAAATCGGGCTCTGAGTCCAGCAGTTACCTGTGTAGATAAAAGTGCTGGAGACTAATGTAATATAAGGTCATGGTGAAAGTCCTAAAGGCAAGGAAAAGAACTGGGAAAATGTAGGAAAGGTGCTTAGGCTGTTGGTGAAACTCCACAGCAACCATGATTCCTAGTAGGTCACAACATGAGATAAACAGTGATGGCAGAAATCCAGCCTCTTCTCCTAGAACAGTAAGAGGCTACTGAAGTATTTGGTTACTGCTCTCCATATCCTAGGTCCCAGCACTGCTTATATTAACCATTTTTATTATCAGGCAGGCCACCATGAGGTTTCCCTTTCTCACCTGGATGTTAAGGAACACTTTGGTCCATAATTCTTTTTACAGAAATCCAATTTCACAAACTGAAACAGTTGTAGAGGAGGATGAATACTTTCCATCTGAGATCATGATGAGATACAGGGAAACCTATGTTAGAAAATCAAGGCTATGGCAATGTTTTCCTTCCCCCACAAAAAATAACCCCAAGTTACCTTGCTGAGAGCACCTCAGATCACTCTTCCTTCTGTTAACCAGAGCATGTTAAATGTAGAATCGTAGAATCAGAGAATTGTTAGGGTTGGAAAGAACCTCAAAGATCATTTAATTTCAACACCCTGCCACAGGAAGGGACACCTCACACTAGATCAGGTTGTTCAGAGCCACATCCATCCTGGCCTTAAAAACCTCCAGGGATGAGGCTTCTAAAACCTCCCTGGGCAATCTGTGCCAGTGTCTCATCACCCTCATAGTGAAGAATTTCCTCCTAACATCCAATTTGAATTTACCCATTTCTAGTTTTGTTTCATTCCTTCTAGTCCTATCATTACCTGACATCCTAAAAAGTCCCTCCCCAGCTTTCTTGTATGCACCCTTTAGATAGATACTGTAAGGCCACAACAAGGTCTCCTCGGAGCCTTCTCTTCTCCAGACTGAACAAGCCCAAACTTCTCAGTCTGTCCTCATAGGAGAGGTGCTCCATCCCTCTCATCATCCTTGTGGCCCTTCTCTGGACATGTTCCAGCACATCCAGATCCTTCCTTTAATAGGGGCTCCAGAACTGGACATGGTACTCCAGGTGGGGTCTCACCGGAGTGGAGTAGAGGTGGGAGAATCACCTCCCTCAACCTGCTGGCTATGTTTCTTAGCCCAGGATGTGATTTGCTTTTTGGGCTACAAGCGCACACTGGTGGCTCATGTTGAGCTTCTCATCCACCAGTACCCACAAGTCCTTTTCTTCGGGGCTACTCTCAAGCCAGTCTCTGCCCAGCCTATATCAGTGCCTGTGATTGCCCCAACCCAGATGTAAGACCTTGGACTTGGTCTTGTTGAACCTCATGATGCTGGCTTGGGCCCACCTCTCCAGCCTGTCAAGGTCCCTCTGGATGCCATCCCTTCCCTCCAGTGTGTCTGCTGCACCACACAGCTTGGTGTTGTAATGTGGTGGGTTGAAATTTCCCATTCATATTAACTAAGCAGGACTAACTCATTTGGAAGCAAATGGAAGCTGTATTTACAAGCCAAAACTGCACTCTACAATGGAATGCAATTAATATGTACAAAATATATAGTATTTACAATATATTACAGATATTTGCAATTAGAAAATAACACAGAAATCTCCCTGTATCCCCTCTGGTTCCCCAGAGAGCAGGGAAGTTATTACAATTTCCTACCCCCCCCTCCCCCAAAGCCTCCTTCTCCCCCTGTAACAGAAGAAAAGAGGAGTTGAGAGGAAGGAATGTAAGCTCAAAGAAGCAATGTTAGTGTTCTTATCTTTTCTCAAGGCCAGACAGAAGCGGTTCTTGTCTCCCCAGCAGAACAGGCAAGACCACAGGAGAAAAAGACAAGGAATGGGAGCGAAGTGAAATGTGAAAGATTGTTAGGGTACATCTGTGTCCACCCCATACATTTTATAATCTTTTGTTTTCCTTTTTACACCCAATAGTGAATTGTTAATATTTTTCCACTTCTCTGCTCAAAATCTGCAGCTGAATTTAAAAGGCATAGCCTAAAACTGCCACAGGTGTCATCAGCAAACTTGCTGAGGGTGCACTCAATGCCACTCTCCATGTCATCAATCAAGACTGTCCCCAGTCCTGATCCCTGCGGGACTCTACTTGTCACTGACCTCCACTTGAACATGGACCCATTGACAGCCACACTTTGGGTGTGGCCATCAAGCCAGTTCTTTGTCCACTGAATGGTCCATCCATCAAACCCATTCTACACCAGCTTGGAGACCAAGTTGTCATGCGGGACAGTGTCAAAGGTTTTGGTCATGTCCAGGAGGCTGGAGCTTTTGCCAGTGAAGACTGAGGTAAAGAAGTCATTGAGAACCTCAGCTTCCTCCATTGTCAGCAGTTCACCTGTTTCCTTTCTGAGTGGGCCCACACCTTCCCTAGTCTTCTTTTTGCCATTACTATACCTATAAAAATTTTTACTGTTCCCCTTGATCTCCCTGGCTAGATTGAATGCTAAGATGAGCTTTAGCTTTTCTAACCAGGTCTCTTGCTGCATGGACAGCTTCCTTATATGTCCCCATTCCATCTGTCCTTTCTTCCACTCCTTGTAGAGTTTATTTTTGTGTGCCACCATGTCCATAGGCTCCTCGCTCATCCAGCCAGGCCTCCTAGCATTCTTTCCAGCTTTTCTCTATGTGTGTGTACCATTCCATTTAAGCCAGGTAAATAAATGCACTGTGACTGAGTAGTTACCTAGATGAGAAAGACATTGCAGAAACAGTTCTTTAATATTTTTACTATTTCCACAAGCCTGCAGCAGGGTTTTTATGTCAATCAGATATGTTAATTTAAATATGTTGGGACACATTTTCTTTTTGAACCACACATAAAACTAATGTTAATGAGAATTAAGAGTTCAAACCACAAAGATACTGCCGGGGTTTAGCTTTGCCTCTGATTTTTAATTTCAGTATGTTTTCTACCTAGAAAGCTGTACTCTGCATGTTTAATCTAGGCACACTGTTGGGCTTAGAACATTGTCCTGACTTCCACATAATTCAGTGACTGCAAACCATTCCCGTTTTGGAACTTTGATGAGGAGGTGTTGTTAAGGTCATGCGCACTTGACATTAAATAATATGAGGGAGATGTTAAGAAATGGAATTATTCTGTTTAGATTAAACAACATCTTTGCATCAAAAATATTTGACAGAATTAGGATAAGAATTTCATCAATACTAGGGACAAAGGGGCTTCTGTTGCCTCTATGTGTGTTCTCAGGCTGACCTGGTGTCTCTTAAATTATGTTTAGTGATTTCAATTTGGAAAAAAATAAATACAATATGGTTGATATGATGAGGACATGATCTTGAGCTGGATAGAATAAGCATGGAGGTGTAGACTGAGGTCTCAGCAGGAACTTTGGACTGTGACAACATTTGGAATTAAGTGCTTTAGACTCTTTGACAAGGCTGGAAAAGGACTTGCTACTCTCTCAGGAAAAGCCTTGTAGATGAGTGTATCAGAAACAGATACACTATCATGTGAGAAACATTTCTAGAGAAGTCATTTGAAGGTATTTTCCAGATGCATTCTTCTGCTTCAAATACGATGTGATCTCACAGCTGACAATATCCCTGCTTTGGGACACTGTTGGTGCTCAAAGCCAGATCCTCCTATGTGAGTCCTTTCACACACTCCCTGTACTTTTTGTCACAGCACAGTTAATTTCTAAGACTTTTTAGCTCAGATGTTCCCATTCTTTCTTTCCCTATTTTTTCTGTACAAACAACAGATTGCTTTGCATCTGGCATACCGGTTTGATCTACAAAGGGAAAAACAAACCAGAAATGCTGCTTTTCTGTTCCTTCTGTCAGGCCTCCCATGTCTTTCTCTTGTGACAGATGTTTTACCTTGGACTTCATCCTAAGGATTTCTCTTTAATTTTCTGTACAATTATTTAACTTGTCCTTCTAATGATTGTCTATGTTTTATCACTTCTATTGCACTTTACAAGCACCCTACCAAGTCTCCCATTCTCTTTTGAAGCAGCAAGACATTATTCCCATTTTGCATACAGGGAAAATGAAGGAGGGAGGTTGTGAAGTTCATAGAAAGCACTCTGTCGGCACCCAGACCACAAAACCACAACACGGTCTCTTATTGCTGTAATCAGCATTTTATGTCAGCATCTCTTTCCCATTTTTCCCTTTGTAAGTATCATGGACACAAATACTTCAGTGCCTATATATTATGATCATGAACAACTTCCTTTGAGCCTGCAGTGTAATGACCTTCATAGGTCAGGAAGCACTCTGTAAGCCACGTATTGCCTGGCAATACAACCACAAAATCAGCTACAAGTACCACACCCTGGGGAAATGAATAAACTCTGTTGCTTCTCTCTGCATTTTTGCTAGAGCAATGCAGTCTTGAAGGCATGAAAGGGTTGGATTTTTCCCCCATTTTTGCATTCCTCAACCAAACAGAATGAGAAAGACTTTTCGACAACTAATGTGGCAGAGTAAAATCTATGACTTCATGTTAAAATACTTAAATATAATGCTTACTTGTGTAGAAGATTATTTGAAATACTGATACATATGGCTGTACATGCTTGCTGTATCATTTTATTTTCAAACTCTGTCCTAAAATGCTTTTGTGATTATTACAAAATCAGCCTGGTCCCATTCCTCTAAACCAAACCAAACAAACAAAAATATCCTACCACCCCAACATTTTATGGTATAAGTTGATTTCAAATAAAACCTAAAACATAGTCATTTTTACACACATAAGCCATTCTGTTTATATATGCTATTACAGTATTGCAGTACATTAGAGGTTGGAAGGGACCTCAAGCGATCATCAGATCCAATCCCCCTGCCAAAGCAGGATCACTGAGGGTAGTCCACACAGGAATGCATCCAAGTGTGTTTTGAAAGTCTCCAGAGAAGGATACTCCACAACCTCTCTGGACAGCCTGTTCCAGTGCTCCATTACCCTCACTGTAAAGAGGTCTCTTCTCGTGTTGAGGTGACATCTTCTATGTTCAAGCTTGAATCCATTGTTTCTTGTCATATTAGTGCACACCACTTCAAAGAGTTTGGCCCCATCCACTTGAGACACACCTCTCAGACATTAATACACATTAATGAGATCCCATCTCAGTCTTCTTTTCTCATGACCAAATAGCCCCAGGGATCTCAATCTCTCTTCACAGGGAAGATGCTCAAGTCCCCTAATCATCCTTGTGGCTCTCTGTTGGATTCTTTCCAGCAGGTTTCTGTCTTCATTCCCTTTACACTTTATATGTGAGGTTCCCTGTTTGCATGCTTAACCAAAAACTTCTGCAATTTTATAATTGCTACAGTAATGTTCTCACATCTGGAAAAAGAAACAATGTTGCTGCTCTAACTTCATTGATGTATATCTACTGAGTAAGATTCAATTTGACAATGTACAGTCCCTGAAAATAAATCACAGTATCACAGTATAACTAAGGTTGGAAAGGACCTTGAGGATCCTCGAGTCCAACCTATCAACACAGACCCCATGACTAGACCACGGCACCAAGTGCCACGTCCAATCTCCTCTTGAACGCCTCCAGGGATGGTGACTCAACCACCTCCCTGGGCAACCCGTTCCAATGATGAATGACTCGCTCGGTGATGAAATTCCTCCTCACCTCAAGTCTAAACCTCCCCTGGTGCAGCTTGAGACTGTGTCCCCTTGTTCTGGTGTTGGTTGCCTGGGAGAAGAGACCAACCCCTTCCTGGCTACAACCACCCTTCAGGTAGTTGTAGAGGGCAATGAGGTCACCCCTGAGCCTCCTCTTCTCCAGGATAAACAATCCCAGCTCCCTCAGCCTCTCCTCATAGGGCTTGTGTTCAAGGCCTCTCCCCAGCCTTCTTGCCCTTCTCTGGACACATTCAAGTGTCTCAATCTCCTTCTTAAACTGAGGGGCCCAGAACTGGACACAGGACTCAAGGTGCAGACTGACCAATGCAGAGTACAGGGGCACAATGACTTCCCTGCTCCTGCAGGCCACACTATTCCTAATGCAGGCCAGGATGCCATTGGCCCTCTTGGCCACCTGGGCACACTGCTGGCTCATATTCAGGTGGCTGTCGATCAGCAAAATGGCACAAATACGTTTGAGTAAATGAGTAAAATTGGTTCTTGAATATTTCAGAAAAAGCAACTAAATGTCTTGGTCCTGTTGGTCTTTTGCTAATAACTTGTTCTGGATGGTCTCTAAGTTTTTTGCAAAGTAAACAACTGTTATTCCTTTCATAGTCATGTGCTTTCCATTCTTCTACTTAAACATAGAAGAAAATAGTTGTCCTATGAAAGTGCATTTGCTAAGAAGAGGATATTTTTCAAACCTTGTCTGTCCTGCAACAATGGTGGAAAACTCAGCTTTCTCTCAAGAAATACAGCAAACAGCTTCGGTGCAAGGTGATTTGTTCACATGAAAAATAGTGAAGTGATACATTAAAAGAGAACAAGTTAGATTTGTTGTAAGCCTGACATTATATGATTGAATCAGTTCTGTATGAATCAGTTCTGTAGTAAAATCACCATCCTTATAGGTAATCATTGACAAGTCAACATCTTTGTGGGTGACATGGACAGTGGCATTGAGTGCACCCTCAGCAAGTTTGCTGATGACACCAAGCTGTGTGGTGCAGCAGACACGCTGGAGGGAAGGGAGGCCATCCAGAGGGACCTTGACAGACTGGAGAGGTGGGCACAAGCCAACCTCATGAAGTTCAATAAGAGCAAGTGCAGGGTCCTGCATCTGGGTCGAGGCAATCCCAGGCACAAATACAGGCTGGGCAGTGACTGGCTGGAAAGCAGCCCTGCGGAGAGAGACTTGGGGGTGCTGGTGGACAAAAAGCTCAACATGAGCTCTCAATGTGCACTTGCAGCCCGCAAGGCCAATCAGATCCTGGGCTGCATCAGGAGAAGTGTGGCTAGCAGGTCGAGGGAGGTGATCCTCCCCCTCTACTCAGCCCTGCTGAGACCCCACCTGGAGTACTGTGTCCAGTTCTGGAGCCCCTATTACAAGAGGGATGTGGAGGTGCTGGAACGTGTCCAGAGAAGGGCCACAAGGATGATCAGAGGGCTGGAGCACCTCTCCTATGAGGACAGACTGAAGGAGTTGGGGCTGTTCAGTCTGCAGAAGAGAAGGCTCCGAGGTGACCTAATTGTGGCCTTCCAGTATCTGAAGGGGGCCTACAGGAAGGCTGGGGAAGGACTTCTCAGGATCTCAGGTAGTGATAGGACTAGGGGGAATGGAATGAAGCTGGAGGTGGGGAGATTCAGGCTAGATGTGAGGAGGAGGTTCTTCACCATGAGAGTGGTGAGACCCTGGAATGGGTTGTCCAGGGAGGTGGTCGAGGCCCCGTCCCTGGGAGTGTTTAAGAGCAGGCTGGATGAGGCTCTGTCCAGCCTGATCTAGTGTGGGGTTTCCCTGCCCATGGCAGGGGGGTTGGAACTAGATGATCCTTGTGGTCCCTTCCAACCCTGAATGAAACTATGAAACTATGAAACTAAGTCCTTCTTAAAATTAACAAAAAATTGGTTTTATTTATCATTGTACATCTAAGTACACACTGTTTGTTGCTGATTCACTCTGTATTTAATAAGATTCATATCCCCAAAACACAGAACTTCTTTCCCTGTGCTTTCAGAGTTGAAGCTATAAAACACACATGCATAAAAATAGTTTCAGATTAGGCAACCTGCAATAAGGCCTACGTCTTTCTAATACAGCCCTTCAATGCATCAATGTACAGGGAAACTCTGTGTGAGAGCTCAAATTACTGCTTCTGGCCCTGGAGAGTACTGACAAGAAATCTCAATGGTTTTCAGAGGGTTACCAAGATTAGATAAATTGAAATAAGACATTAATATATTTTCTAAATGAACCTATAATTTTAAAAATACAACAAACTTGGAGGAGGACCTAAAATCCCATAGCAGTCCTTGTCTTCTCAGCTGCAAATACATCTGCTTCTCTGTCTGGCTCAAGGCTATTACTGTACACATTTTGCCAGAGGCCATTATGAGTAATGCGCTTCATGTTAATATTTTCTAAGGGAGTAAATTTCAATTACATTTGGCCCTGAGGATTTTCCCCTGTATATAATTTTTAGCATAGTGTTGGTTTGTGCTGGAGAAGTGACACTACGATTGTCCTCTCCAATAATTTCTGCATCAAGAGGGCTTTTGCATATTCCCACCAATATTTTGACTGTGAAGAATTTTCTTTACTATTACCTAAAGGGTATTAAAATGAGCTCAGTCCTGTAAAGTCATTGCTCTGAGATGTGTTTGCATTTCTCCTACTACTGAAGATTCTATTCAGCCATACTCTATGGATGCTCAGAGATAGAGTGATAGTTGCCTAGACTGCCAATATCTTGTATTTGGTACTGCCAATGGCACAGACAAAGCCTGTTTGGCTAGGTTAGTCTTTAGATGCTTATGTTATGACTAAAAAGTCTAAACCTTTATAAAGATTATGATCTTCTACTTTATACTTTATTTAAATTTAGAGTAAAAATTCTCCCAATTACTTGAAAATGAGACAGGCAGTACTTACTTTCTAAGAGTTGCACTGTTAAGCTGTTCACTATTGACTGGATTGTGCAAGGTGCCTTTGCATGTGAGTCAGACGCCTCTAGCTGAACCATGTTGGTTGCAGTGCTGTCCTGAAGGGACAAGCCCCAGACATGCCCTAAACCAGGCAAAGGGCTAAGCACCTGTTAATTTGCAAACCTGGACATTTCCTGGGGTCCAGATGGGCCAGGTAAACATGTAGCACAAGATGCACGTTTAACTGTCCTTATAACACACCTGTGAACTGTGTGTGCCTCTGGCCATGTTTGGACTTGCTTTATAGGCTAAGGCACCCTGTTACCAATGGACATTAATTGTTCTAGGACAGTATTTAAACCAGCCGAGATGGTAGGTAATTTGCCTTGTTCATACCAAGAAAGCAATAAGACCTGAAGCTGCAGTTTAAAAGCCTGTCCTAGCAGGCAAACTACACCTGGGCCTTGTACCTGGAACGAAGTAAGAGCCAAGCCCCACCAGCAACCAGAAGAGATCTTGCCAAGCAGAAAGGGGAACAGCCCCTGGAGAACTGAATCCCAGAAGAGCTGCACTGGTGCAGCCCAAAGTAGCAAATGGTCTGAGTCCCATGCCAGAGAAACCACTAGCCTGAGAGCAAAAAGCCACCAAGTCACGGTAAGAATCGGTCCAAAAACTGAGAGAAAAACCAAGCCTGCTCCACAGCCTCAGCACCCAAGAGGAGAGAAGTTGGCCTCCACAGACTGCAAGCCAATCAAAGTTCTGAGAGGCCCCACACCAGAGCACATAGGAGGAGAGAAGCTGCCTTAGCCCTTTCTGAGCCAAAAAACAACCACAGCCTGTGAGCCAAGGAGAAACCACTTGAATTATAGTTACAGCGTCTGGAAAGATACCAGACAAAGCAGCAAGCCACGAGTAACCACCTACAAGAAACAATGGATTCAAGCTTGAACACAGAAGATTCCACCTCAACGCGAGGACAAACTTCTCTACAATGAGGGTGATGGAGCTCTAGAACAGGCTGTCCAGAGAGGTTGTGGAGTCTGCTTCTCTGGAGACTTTCAAAACGCACCTGGATGCATTCCTGTGTGGACTACCCTCAGTGATCCTGCTTTGGCAGGGGGAGTGGACCAAATTATCTCTTCAGGTCCCTTCCAACTTCTAATATACTGTGATAATTTGCTATAGAATCCCTTTTGTGGGAAACTGCAAATTGCAGCACATCTCTTTCCAATGTGAATCACTGTATTGGACTCAATGATCCTCGAGGTCTCTTCCAACCTTAGTTATACTGTGATACTGTGATACTGGAAATTCTCAGATCAGCTTCAATCATTTAAACTGGTCTTCATATTCCTTGTACAAGGAATATGTTACCTACAACCAAATACCAGAATTTGCAAATATACTTTGTAAATAAGTTGTGGTAGTGTCTGAAGATATCATCCCCTGAAATATTAAATATAAAATATATTCATATTTTACAACAGGTGCCTTGATGGGTGGTGGCTTCACCAGTATCACCATGTGATGGTAAGATACATTGACCAGAAGATAGTAGAAAAGATACTAATCTTCCTAGACCCTTAACAGAAAAATCTCTTCCAAGCACATCTGGAAAACAGAGCATAAAAGTTCTTCCCATGCTTTATTTCCTTCTATGTATTTCCTCTGCAGTTGGACCATACATGTATTAATAAGTCACCGTTTGGGGCATGTATGTTGAAGTATGTCCAGAGACCTAAATTCACACTGTCTGAAGCTTTCCATTAAAGGCCAACAAACCTAATAAATACCGAAGCTGATTTTTATTTCTGAATACTTGGAAGGAAGCTGCAGTGAGTTTTTTCTGTTTTTATACAAAGCCACTCCCTCTCACAATCAGCCTTTCCTGCCCTGAGGCCTCTAATTGTGATTTCATTTGTCATTTATAAAGTGGCTAAACTATCTGAAACATCTCTCAAACAAACAAAGACATAGCTCCTCACATCAAGAATTTGCAATCCAAATAATGTACCCTTGGGGCCAAATACATTGCTGACACAGGCAGGCACAGCTAGACTGTGTCCAGCTGAGTTGTACTTGCATATTCCAGAAGCAAATGTTTAACCTTTTGTTTGCAAAATCAGACATTGCTACTAAAATAGTTTGAGCAGTAAGATTGCTTTACTAAATGTCCTTGTCTATTTGGATGGAGTTTTATAAGTAACCCATGAAACAATGATTTAAAAAGCCAAACAATTGGATACCTGCTTCATCATGGGCATGTAACTTTAAAAAGCAAAGTATTTTCATTGTGTTCTTCTTTAAGTTAAAAAGCAAGGACTACAGATGTGAAAGATGAAAGAAACTGGTGTTTAAACAGCATAGTCTATGGCTCCAAGTGCATATGTGAACCAGAACACACTTTGTGATGTGTTGGACCTCTCATTTCTCTTGAATGGCTCCAATCATCTTGACTTGTCTTTCATCATATCCTTTTGCCATTATCCTCATAGAAGCAAAAAGAATTTCCGTTACTTATATTCCATCTATTATTCTTACAACCTTAGTATAGCAAACATAAGTACTAAACTTTGAAATGTGTTGACAGTTGTGGGAATTAATCTCTTCTCAGTATACATACCAAAGACAAACAGATTTTAGATATTTCTTACTTTAAGTGGCAATACATAAGCACAACTTTCAGTGCTGCTGTCTCCATGAGGAAAACAGAAGAATATATTTTTCAGGTCAGATCTTCACATTTTGACAGTTTTGGACAGTTATGGTCCCTGAATATTTTTAGCGAGTATTGTCCTTTTCTTAATAGCAGAATTTATTGTCTTTGTTTCTCTCTGTCAAACTTTGTAATGCATTTGTAAGCAGTGATATAACAGGGTTTCAAAGCTGAACTCCATGAAATCATGAACTAAGTCTTACAGGAGAGCTATCAACATCTACCTTATTTTAGTGCATTGGATTTGGCTGTCTGAAGAGGTACTTGGGAGCTAAGACACAATGAGTAGATCCTGGGTCAGAAAGGGAGATGAGGATGGGCCAAAGCTGGAATTGGGCAGGGACTTGGTTCGGGGACACATCTGGGCACAGGCAGGGCAGCAAGGGTGAAATAGCCCCAAGGCCAGGAGTTGGCCCGTGCTCTGAATTCCACCCGCCAAATCCACAGCTAGGAGGACATAGTCAGGCCTCTAACAGCCACACCAGTACTTGAGTCTTCAATACTACAAGCGCTGCAAGATGAATTAGTTAAGGAGATCCCGGAAGACACAATGGATTTCCTGTCTTTTCCTTTTTTCTTCTCTGTGGATAAGAAGGCTCTAACATACGGCCCGCTAAGCAGAAGGCCCTGCTGAGCCTAGGCTGCATTGGCAGGAAATGCTGACACAGCAAATAATTTTCATTGGGAACAATAGTTGTTATTTTGAACCAAGTTGAGGAGACTTACATAGATCTCACTTTTTCATTTTTAGCACACTCAGAATGACTCTTACAGAATAACAGTGAAACCAAAACCACACAGCTTCAGCCCTGGTAATGTCCAAATGATGGGAGCTTTCGCCTCTCTATCCTGAACTATGAAGAAAACTTTAATACTTGTATATACCATGTATATTCTTGACAATTTATCAGACTGCCAGTAATCTCATCATATGAATGTTGGCTATTTTCTTCAGCTTCTCCAGCTCTCTTCCAGGCTGTACTGTGATGCAGGAAATGCCTTCCCCTAGGCATAAGCACTGGAAAGGTGGCCTAATTTTAGAGCTGGTTCCAGTGCAGCTCTCCTAGTTCATCCACCAAATATAGACAGACACCAGTGTTGTAACTGGATGTGAGAGATCAATAAAACATGGCTCTGAATGAACATAGCCCTCTTAACTCGAGTATGCTAACCAAGGATGTCTATACATCTCTGAGAAAAAAATGTCCCCCTTGGTGCAACTCTACCCATTTAAGTCCTACAGTCCCTCACACCAAGTTTGAACTTGGCCCATGGTCAGGTTGCCATTAAGCCATGCAAAGATTTCTACATCTGCCACTGTGCGCAGAATCTAATCCATGAGTTGATGAAATCATCACACTCTGTAGTGTGTTGAAGTTTCCCCCTCAGCATTAACTTTTGCCAGACCAACTCAGTTAGAAGCAAATGAAGCTGTATTTACAAGCATAATCTACACTCTATGATGGAATGCAATGAATATGTACAAATTGTACAAAATGTATTGTACAGATGTTTACAATTAGCAAACACCGTGAAACCCCCCCGGTCAAGAGACCAAGGAAGGCTTCCTGCTTCTCCCTCCCTGCCTCCTCTACCTCCCTGTACAAAAGGGACAAGAAAGAGGAGCAGAGAAGTTTGACTTAGCCAAAGCCAGCCAATAAGCAGGTTATCTCTCCCAAGTGAAGCAAAACAGCCAGAGATCAGAAGAGAAGAGAAAAGGAAAGAATTGTTATTGTACAGCTCCTCTTACTCCAGATATTTACCCAACGCATTTGTTTAGAATAATCTTTTGTTTTCCTTTTTACATCAAATAGTGATTTATTTAAATTTTTCTACTTTTCTGCGAAGAATCTGTAACTAAATTTTAAAGGCATAGCCTAAAACTACTACACACACACTAGACAAGTTTTTTGGATGATTTCTCTTCAAGGTTTTAACATACATAACCTCTCAGCTACAAGTATATTTTATAAGTGACAAACCTAGAGATTAATCACTGCCATCCTTTGGCCTACATGGTGTCTTTTAGACCAGAATCTGGTCTACTGCACCACAAAGTCTCTGGAATAGAGAGGTTTTGGATTGAGCATGTGCATGTAAGAGTATTTTATATATTCTGACCAAAAAGTGTTTAAATCTTGTTCAAATTAAGTTCTTCTGCTTGTGTTCTTAATGTCACCAGTAGATACATTATGTTATTATAATTTCATTTGGGATTTTGCTTTGATCTGTACATTCCTTTTCCTGCAAATTAGATCAAAGACTACAGGATCAGAAACAAATCTGGAAAAAAAAAAAAAATAGAAGTAGTGGATCATTTGTGTTAAGAGTGTTACCGTTATTGTTTCTAGAATTAATTTATTTGAAGAGGTAGGGACAGGTGATATGCATGCACAAACAACATATAGGTCAAACTTACCCACAACTAATGGTAGGTAAATCTGGCTCATGGAGATCAGGAAGAGCATTTACTTATTTCATGGGCAACATGTACTTTCCATATTTTCCTGAAGAAGAAATCAAATACCATTTTCCCCCAGAAACATTGATGAACTGGAAAAACACTGGTGGGATGAACAGAAAAGCAAACAAATGATACAAAGTGGATGCTGGTTTTCCCCTCTCTCTGAACTGTGTCCAGGAATTAAACAACTGAATCATGGTATTACACCAAGTAGATGGAACTTCTTGTATCTAGGTATAATTATATTTGTTTCCATGTGTTTTCTAATCTACAGTCACAAATTGAAATGGATGAGTGGATGTACTAATTTGCAGCAACCTGTTTGTCTTTTTTTTTCTAGCAGCTTTCAATTCGTGATCTGTAGACATTGGGGGCCTGTGGGCTATCCCTCCAGGCTTTTTATAAAAGGAGTTAGAGGATGGCAGCTCTGCAGTCAACAGATTTATATCATCTGCACCCAGTGGAACCATACTTCTCTGTTACATGCTACTTCAAAATGAAGGTATCTAGAAGAGTCACCAGAAATAAATAGTGAAAACAATCAAAGATCAAGTTTTGAAGCATTGGAAGTCCTTTTTTAAGGGACAACACTTGGATCAACATATTCAACCCTAGGACAGGTTTGCATGGGGGTACAAAACATTGAAGTCCCCATGTAACCCCTATGCACTGCTCTCCTGCTTGCAGGCAACAGAATGCACATTCCCCCTGCATCTACTGCTGAATCCTCTGCCAGCAGCCAGGGTGAAACTGAGGTTTTTCCAGGTTCCCAGTTCCTTTTTCAGGGCCCCATGAATGTTTCTCAGCCAGTTTTGTTGGGACACCCTCCTGAGTTGGGCTTCCTCCAACCTCCTGTGTCCTTCTCTTGCCAGCAGCACACCAGAGAGTAGAAAGTTTCCTACTAGTGTATACTGAACTGGAAGTTAACAACAGTAGATTAATTGAGATTCAGTTCTTTGTCTGTTTATACATGCAGCACAGTGGCGCCAGCTGTGGAGAAGAAGCAGCCCTCCTTGTCTGATTTTCTCAATGCAGCTAGGCGTGTTGTGGCCTGGCCAAATGCCAGAACAGAGAGTGGTTAAAAAAATATACACATTATATTTTTCCTCTTGCACAGCAGAGCTATAACATCTGTGTTCATGTTTGCTCAGCATGCATGTGACTATGGCAGACACTAGAAAGTCTTGTTCAGTTCCTTTCCTATTTTTTTTTTCTTCTTTTTTTTCATAAAGAGGAAATAATGGCTTTACCTTGTAGGAAGGCAAGAGCCCTTCTACACTCCTGTTGTTCATGCATCAGTGATAGATTCTTTTAAGCTACTAGAAGCACATAATCAGATTTCTAAGAATAGAACATTATTAAATCTTACAGACTTTTTCAAACCACAGAGGAACTCCCCAGTGTCAAGAGATGGGATCAATTGCTAGAAATTGCTTTTAGAGTCGTAATTTTTTATGTGTGAAGAGATGTTGTGCACAGAAGGATCTATGATATGCTTGTACACTGTTGCCATAACATCATGGATACCATTTTTCAATTATTTGCTTTTTATACTCCAAGAGGGAAAGAGAAATCCACACTACTCACATTCTGATACTGAGAAATACTAAACTATAAGCTTCTTCCCAAAAGTCTCATTTTTTATGTTGCTCACTTTTACTGTATTAGTACTAATACACTAAAGAGAAGCTAAGAAACCATGCATTACCCAAGAAAACTAATAGAATTGCCAATTAAGTTAGCACATTCCTGTTTGCGGGGAGGGGGTGGTTTAAAAAAAATTCATTGGTTTCTGCAAAAGACAGTGTTGTGGAACACAATGCTTCACCTCAGACTTTTGAGATGTGCAGAAAGCCATGGCTATGAAAAGCAAGATAAATCGAATGTGGTCCAGGGATGCATCCCCTTCCTTCTCATCACCTCTGCATGTTCTCCAGAGAGGAACAAAGTTTTCATGTGCTGAGCTCATTCATGACAACAGTGCAAACAGCACTAATCTTCTCTCTGAGTATGTTTTCGCTCACTGCCCATAGAGGAAAGATTGGAGAGTACAAATATCATTATTTTTTTTAATTATGACCTAAACTGAACTCCAGCTGTAGTGTTATTGAAGCATTCTCATTAACAATATTTTTTCAGCCTATGCTTACTTAGTTGGCAATAACTTCTTAAATAGAGTGCATTTTCAGATCAGATATTTGATCTTAGCTAAAAATTAAGCTCGGGAAGAGCTAGGCAGGCAAGAACATGTTCCCAGAATGCTTCTTTGAAATAGAGTCTCTATTGTTTTGTAATTTTAATGTATGTTTTCAAATTGTAGTCACTGTGAATCTTTCATTATGTTTTTAGAGCATTTATTCAAAGCATTTGTATTCTAAAATAGTTGTGTTAAAAAACAAAAAAAACCACAAATATATTTTTAAAAAAAAGTTATGAAATATTATTTGGGAGTATTTTTTTCAGCATTCAAAATAGGACCATGTTGTGGCAATCATAGCAATAAGTAGTGTGAGCAATCTGGTAATATAAGCTTGGAGCTTGATATAGTGGTAGGCCATGCTTAGCATAAGTGTAGAAGTAACGAGCAGTTTAGCAAAACAGTGCTGTGCTAGCAGTGTATAACTAAGACAAAGAACTGGTAGCTGTAAACACAAAGAATTATCTTGGAATAACAGGATGCACACGTCGATCAACAACTTCACATGATATTGGTAGTTTAACAAATAATCACAGAATCACAGAAACATTCAGGTTGGAAAAGACCCTCAGGATCACCAAGTCCAACCCAGAACCCTACTCCACAAGGATCACCCCCAAACAATAGCCCCCAAGCACTACATCCAAACGACCTTCAAACACATCCAGGCCTGAGGACTCCACCACCTCCCTGGGCAGCACATTCCAATGGCTAACAACTCTCTCTGTGAAGAACTTTCTCCTCACCTCCAGCCTAAACTTCCCCTGGCACAGCTTGAGACTATGTCTTCTTGTACTGGTGATGGCTGCCTGGGAGAAGAGATCAACTCCTTCCTGGCTACAACCATCCTTCAGGTAGCTGTAGAGAGCAATAAGGTCTCCCCTGAGCCTCCTCTTCTCCAGGCTTAACAATCACACCTCCCTCAGCCTCTCGTCGTAGGGCCTGTGCTCAACGCCATCGTCAACACCATGTTATACGTATTATTGGCTATTCAATAAGTGAATGACATAGAAACAGTAGAAACAGTATCTTCAGCTTCTTGTATTCATTTTATTGTCTCAAAGTATGATTGGTTTTGTCTGCTGCATTTTGCCTAGCATGAGTACCTCTGAAGACTGAATTACAGATCTAATCTAATCTAATTTTAGTCTACTCTAATCTAATGGAAGGGACCTTAAACACAGAGATACTTTAAGAAATAATGAATTCACACAAATAGATGTTCCACTTGAAGTCCACGCAGACAGGAATATATCTGATATTACTTAAGATCCATTAGATCATATTATAAAGATTAATTTATTTACTTCTATTATTAAAAAGTGGTGAATTTGTTATTCTTATTCTATGGGAAATAAATATCAATAAATTTTGCAATAGTTTGTTAAAGCTGAAATCCAAAAGCATTTCAACTTGGGGAAGAAAAATTCACTTTTCCGTTTACACATGGAGAGTGAAAATTTGCAATATTTTGAAGCATGTTGACCATCTCATGAAAAATGCTGGTTGCAAAAACAACTGCTATAAAGAAGTGATTAATTTCTTCAAAGGATAATTATTACACTAACTGGTGTCCAGAAGTAGCTGGCAAAGGGAAAGTGATTGCTATTACTTTGTAGAATTCCAGAAAATCTGGCCAACAGAATGACCCTTAATAAACTATTGCACAGCACATCTTAGGGCAGTTTTGCATTCCAGCAGCTATTTTTCTGGTTTATTTTTAATTTCAGGGTTTAGGCTTATGTATTATCAAGGAGCTTTTACCGAATTTTTTTGCAAGTGATTTGAATTACTAGTAAGACTCTACTGAAAAGCACTTTCAGTCCTAAATTTACAACAAATAATTTTATTTGTTAATTTGCTTTTAGGCTGTGAATTCTATTAACAAAATGTACACTCTGGCTAATCCACCAAATACTAAATACTAACCTACAGGTGAAATTCTTCTCCAGTTACCTACAATACAGTTTTTATCTAGAAAAGTTAATTAGGATCTTCACACTCTTCATCTTCTGCACTTTGTACAGCGAGCTTAACCAGGGGACTTAGGAGTCTTAAGAAGTGACTATGCTTTTCTAGCACCCTTTGGCAGTATAAATTAAATGACACAAAGGCATTCTTCATGCAGCACAAATATGACCACAAGAGGAGCTAGAGAACAGAAACTGGTCTACCACACCCATTCAGATTATTTTCATTAGCAAGGTGCCATCCCGATCTCAAAAGTTGCACAAGCCAGGGCAGAAGCATTGCATAGTGAGCATGGCCAAGAGGATTGTGCTGAGCTGGAAGCACTCCCAGCAGATGAGAGGGGTGATGTAATCTGCAAGGGGAGGGGAGGAATTTAAAACCCCAATCACCTGTGGATATTTTTGAAAGAGCGGTGGCCTTGAAGCTACTGGCTCGGTTACATTCCAGAGTGCCTATTTTTGTGGTGCACAGGGCTATGGTACTGAGTCATTTCTAGCAGGATCTGTTGTCTAACATGTTACGCTCTTAAGGTATCAATACACAAGTGGTTCAGCACTGGGCTGTGCATCTGTTTCTGTGCCAAATTTGTGTAACCCTATAGCCCAAGCTGAATTTAACACAGTCATCATTGCAACATTGGTGAACAGCAATGGCAAAACTCCCACTGACTTTCACATTTCACGCATTTACATTTGTATACTGGAAACGTGGGATCGTTGCAGGGTTAATAAGACAGAAGATTGGAGCAGTTGGAGGATCTGGAGTTAATGGGAATATGAAGACGATTCTGTAGTATCCCTGTCAGGTTTGCTTTAGCAGTTCATACTGCAGCTTCTGCTCTTCAGCTAGGGAGTTTTCATGATTAAAGTACTTCGTTTTGCCCTGTGAGCATAGTCAGCCTAGCAGAGATTCTTTCATAACACTCAAGTGATTTACAGCAGCAGCAGCTTTGGCTATGACTGGACAAAATCCAGAAACCAGCTCTTAACTTCACATAACAGCAGCCAAAGCCCACATACCAGTTAGAAAATTCACACAATATAGTGATCAGCCAAGTGCTTCAGTGTTCTGATGCTTACAAATATATTCAGTCATTCCATTTCAATTTGCTGCAAAGTCTTGGCAAAGCTTGAAATATATTTGTTTTCAGACTCAGACTCACTATGGCCTGGGACGGGCAGCAGATGAGGCACCCTTCACAGGATACCTTTCAACACCATCTATATTTTTCCTATGTTGTTAAGATCTAACTTGACTTAGTCTGAGGATAGCGTGTTGTTTTCAGGTTTCAATGGCTTTTATATTTTGTTAGGAGTAGGACAGATTCTCTGTTCTTAATTCACTGTTTTCATAACTTTAAAAAAAAAAAAATGCTGCTGTTACAAAGACATGCTCATTAGAACTTCGTTTTTCATAAATTCTGAGCTTTTATTTAATTGATTTCCTGACAATTTCCTTAGACTGAAAGCACAAGATGTGTCTTGTGAAATGCTCATGTCTTGCTATTACTAGGAATTCTGAGGCTGTATATGCACCAGTTGTTCTGAAGGAGTATTCGCAGTAGCTGCTCAACACCTGAGCACTCATTTTTCATTACTAAGGACTTCTTTATTATTTCTGTGTCTTATTGTCCATGCAGTATGATACCTGTTTCAGTACACAAAGTGCTACTGCTTTCAAGCCAGGTGTGTGCATTAGAGTATTTTTTAAAATAAAAATAATAATTTTAATCAAATTGTTTTAATGTAACAGAGTCTGTATCCCAGCAGATGCAAAGGCTCCATTACATCATTGTAATTGCTAAGACAGGAGAAGACAACTCTATTATAGAGTAGTGTACTTGGAAACCAACATGTTTAAATATTAACACAGATGTAATCATTTAACTAAGCAGTCAACACAAACACAACATAAGCATCTCCTTGTTCTTTTTTACTATACAGCTCATGGAGAGTGTCCACTTAGGTAGATTTACAAGTCTCATTTAAGAAGGATCCTGTGTGGTACATTGCCACAGAAGTCATATATTAAGGGCCATGTCAGATGTGACACAATGGTAAATTGTGATTGCAGGATCTATTGCAGTATAACAAATGTGAACAATGCTATTTATAGTTACATATACACTTACATACTATTTTATATATGTGTATAAGTAATCAGACCACTGACATGGAAGGGATTTGCCAACAAATAAAAAGCAGAATCCTGATCCGGTTTCCTAAATGGCAACAATCATATGCTAAGCTACTCTGAAAACTGGACCCCATTACATAAGATCTACTCTTGCAGGCTGGAGGAGCCTTAGCAGGTGTACTCAGCACAGTTAGTGACAAACAAGATGCTGGTATTTATTTCCCAAGTCATGCAATTCCCTTCAGAGCTGTAAAAGCCAATGCACCTCTGCTGAGTCACAAAATGGTTGAGTTAAGAAGGGGCCTTCCGCTCAAAACAGAGTCACTGAAAGCAGGATGCTTGGAGCCATGCAGAATTGGGGTTTGATTTCTGCCAAAGACAAAGATTCCACAGCCTCCCCGAGCAGCCTGTTCCCTGACCTGTGTTTCACTGAAGTCACCAGCATATTTACTTCTAGTCCCCACCAAACTGAGAAAGGAAAATGTGCCAACAGCACGTCATCCAAGATAGTGAATAGCCAACCAGAAAAAAAATAGCATAGTTCCCAGGCAGATATATCACTAACTAAACATGGAAACCAATATTAAGTACTTAATATTAAGATGCTGGGTGGAAAGGATCTGTAATATACACAAGAAATGTATTTTATTGCTATTGTCTCATTTGACTGACAGTTACATTACAGTTGAGGCATAGAACCTGCCTCAGCCCTTCAATTTCTGATGTTCTGTATCTTTTCAGAGCTGTTTCATTTCCAGTTCAGCTAATTCTTGCTCAGAGATCTACAAGACAGAACTGTAAACTATTTTCTACTGAGAAATAGAAACATGCTCAGTGTGTTTCTAAATCGTCAGCTGCTTCAGCTTTTGTGGTTACCAAAGCAATCTTCTTCATAGCACAGACAAGACTATGTTAAGCACTCTGTCTTAAAAGCTGTTTTTAAAAATAAAAACAAAAACAAAAAACAAAAACAAAACACCATCTAAACCCCCCCATTCTTTTTCCATTACCACCAACTTGGAATTCAATAGTGCTTTCAAAAAAGTAGCAACAAACCTCAATTCGTATTGCTCAGTCCTAGGAAGGACAGCCTTCTAGCATAGAATCATAGAATCAACGAGGTTTAAAAAGACCTCAAAGATCATCAAGTCCAACCTGTCACCACAGACCTCATGACTACTAAAGCATGGCTTCAAGTGCCACATCCAATCCCTTTTTTGAACACCTCCAGGGATGGTGACTCAACCACCTGCCTGGACAGCCCATTCTAATGGCCAATTTCTCTGTAAAGAACTTTCTCCTCATCTCCAGCCTAAACTTCCCCTAGCACAGCTTGAGACTGTGTCCTCTTGTTCTTTTGGTGGTTGCCTGGGAGAAGAAACCAACCCCCACCTGCCTACAACCTCCCTTCAGGTAGTTGTAGAGAGCAATAAGATCCCCCTTGAGCTTCCTCTTCTCCAGGCTTAACAAGCCCAGCTTGCTCAGCCTATCTTCATAGGGCTTGTGCTCAGGGCCTCTCACCAGCCTCAATGCCCTTCTCTGGACACATTCAAGAGTCTCAATGTCCTTCTTAAATTGAGGGGCCCAGAACTGGACACAGGACTCAAGGTGTGGCCTAACCAGTGCTGAGCACAGGGGCAGAATGAATTCTCTGCTCCTGCTGGCCACACTATTCCTGATGCAGGCCAGGATGCCATTGGCCTTCTTGGCCACCTGGGCACACTGCTGCCTCATGTTCAGCTGGCTGTCAATCTGTACCCCCAGGTCCCTCTCTGCATGGCTGCTCTCCAGCTACTTCGACCTCAGCCTGTAGCACTGCATGGGGTTGTTGTGGCCAAAGTGCAGCAACCAACACTTGGACTTGTTAAATGCCATTTTGTTGAACTCTGCCCATCTGTCAAGCCAGTCAAGGTCCCTCTGGAGAGCCCTTCTACCCTCCAACAGATCAACACCTGCTCCCAACTTGGTGTTGTCTGCAAATTTACTGATGATGGACTCAATCCCCTCATCCAGATCATCAATAAAGATATTGAACAGGATTGGGCCCAGCACAGATCCCTGGGGGACACCACTAGTGTCTGGCCTCCAGCTGGATGTGGCACCATTCACCACCACTACAGCTCCTGATAACAATAGCTTAGTAGAAAATACCAGCTTCTGCTCTAGATAGGTAGTGCTTATTTGGTTAAAACTGTGATTTTTAACTTCCATTAAGACTGGCATTCTGTTTTTAATTTAATCATTTGACATTCTCTTCTTATGTTTTTATTAGTTATAGCCAGTTCCAGAAATAGGATACATTTGATAACAATATTTTTACATTAAATTAAACAAAAACATTACACACTATGGATAACCAATAAGGAAACCTCTCACAGTGAAATGGATGTGTTTCTTTCTCATGAATCAGAAAAATGGTGAGGTTTTTGTTTTTGTTCATGAACAATTATATGTAAAAGATTTCCAGAAATTTTTCAAGGGAATTGAAGTGGGGGACAGTACCTAAAATTCTCATATGGCTAAGCTGGTTAAAATTTTCTGCTGATGTTTCCTTCATTCATAGAATTTCAGGTTGGAAGTGACCTCAAGGATCATCTAGTCCAATCTTTCAGGATAAGAATATGGTTTAAATTAGATGGCACAGCCCCCTGACAAGCTGGGCCTTGAAACTGTGTAATATAGGGGAATTCACAGTCTCCCTTGAGAGTTTATTCCAATATTTTAATAGTTCAAATGGTGAGAAGATTTTTTTCTGATATCCAGTCCAAATCTCCCGAGTAGCAACTTGTCCCCACTACCCCTTCTCTTTATCACGTGACCCTGTAAAAACAGAGTCTCCCTCCTCACGATAGCAGCCCTTTATGTACTTGTGTATGGTTAAGAGGCCTCCCTTAAGACTTCTCTTCTCAAGGCTGAATAAACCCAGTTCTCTCAGCCTTCCTTCATATGGCAGGTAGTTTAGTCTTCTGATCATTCCTGTAGCCTTTCTCTGGCCCTTTCCAGCCTGTCTGCATCCTTCTTTCATCTGAAGAGAATGACAGCATAAGAAAGAGCAAATTTCCTTTTGAATCATAAGACGTAGCAATGAAATGATATCTTAAATCCATTACAGCTCAGTGTGTATACCTGTATCTGGACTGCTGCTCACAGTACAAATGTCTCTCTAATGTAAGCAAAAAACTTGCATACGAAACATTTGCAATTGTATTAAAAACAGGATTAACAGTAGGTCTGCCTTCTGCTGCAGACTGTAACAGGACCCCTGTAAAATGGCTGCGGATGTCTGCAGAGCAGAGCTCTCAGAAGCAGAAAGCAGCAGTATTCCAAAAGCAGAAGCAATCATAACAGTGTAAGTCACACTACATTTAAATAGGAGTTTCAGTGTAGTTGCATTTCAGTCCAAATTTCTAGCCCTCAAGGTGGAAATAAAATGTTTTAGAGTATGTATTTATGTGGGCATGATATTCAAACTCAGCTTTTATACCTGAAGTTTCAGTGTTCATGCCCAGTGGAATCATTTATGGCCATTTGCCACAGGTTTAAAAAGCCTTGCAGGTCTTCCTTTTTTGTCAGACACCGAATATGGTAGAGTGTCAAATTTCATTTTTCTCACAGCTCCTACGTGCCAGTAGTTTGCCATTAGAAGAGCTATTGGACTGAATCATCATGCTATTTCCATCAGCAAAATGAGGAAAAAAATTGCTGTAGGGAATCCTCTTCTTCAAACAGATGGCAAATGTTTGTATGAAATGCAAAATGGAGTGGTTCAGTAGCAGAGGGTATAACAGAGTTGGATGGTCATTGTAATGTTTTATGCTGGCAGTTGTACTTTGTGCTAATTGCTTACAAAATTTATCCGAAGTTGAAATCCTGTTGGAATGAAACAAGAGCATGATGGTCCCAGCAATAGTAAGAACTAGTTTTGAAAATGCTTAGTGTGTGTTTGTATGTGCACTCAAGAGTCTGCATGTGTGCATGCAGGCAGAGAGCTGCCTATATCAAGAGTTTGCTGAAAGGTGGTTTGTCATCAGCTCTTGTAGGTTTTGGCAGAACACTGGGCCAGTTCTGTCACAGCCTGTTAAATGCTGCCATCAGCAGCATCTGGACCTGGCATACCTGCAAGTGAACTGTGCAAACTTGCATCCCTGCTGCTGGCACTGCAGATGGAAAGCCTTGGGTACAAGGACAGAGCTAGGCAGCAGAGGGAAGAAACTTCTAATTTTTTTCCTGGAGGTTATTGCAGTGAATCACAGCTGCCAGATCATAGAATAGAATAGAATAGAATAGAATAGAATAGAATAGAATAGAATAGAATAGAATAGAATAGAATAGAATAGAATAGAATAGAATAGAATAGAATAGAATAGAATAGAATAGAATAGAATAGAAAGAATAGAATAGAATTAACTGTGTTGGAAAAGACCTTTGAGATCAAGTCAAACTTATCATCCAACACAATCTAATCAACTAAACCATGGCACCAAACACCCCATCCAGTCTCTTCCTAAACACCACCAGCGATGGTGACTCTACCACCTCCTTGGGCAGCCCATTCCAATGGCCAATCACTCTCTCTATGATGAACTTCTACCTTCTTCCTTCTTCAT
This sequence comes from Melanerpes aurifrons, assembly GCA_011125475.1. NCBI lineage: Eukaryota > Metazoa > Chordata > Aves > Piciformes > Picidae > Melanerpes > Melanerpes aurifrons. The sequence continues at coordinate 4,142,402 of WWNC01000003.1, forward strand.
CCAGCCTAAACCTCCCCTGGCACAGGTTGAGACTGTGTCCTCTTGTTCTGGTGCTGGTTGCCTGGGAGAAGAGAACAGCCCCCACCTGGCTACAACCTCCCTTCAGGTAGTTGTAGACAGCAATAAGGTCTCCCTTGAGCCTCCTCTTCTCCAGGCTAAACAATCCCAGGTCCCTCAGCCTCTCCTCACAGGGCTTGTGTGTGAGGCCTCTCAAGCAAGTTTCAGCAAGTCAACATCCTTCCTAAACTGAGGGGCCCAGAACTGGACACAGTACTCAAGGTGTGGTCTAACCAGTGCTGAGTAGAGGGGCAGAATGACCTCCCTGTTCCTGCTGGCCACAGTGTTCCTGATGCAGGCCAGGAAAATCAGAGAACATTAGGGGTTGGAAGAGACCTCGAAAGATCATCTAGTCCAACACTCCTGCCAGAGGAAGATCACCTAGAGTAGGTCACACAGAAACATATCCAGCTCCATTTTGAATGTGTCCAGGGAAGTACCTGGGATTGTTCTTTTCCAGACACAAGACTATACACTCGCCCTTGTTGAATTTCATTAAATTTCTCCCCACACAAATCTCCAGCCTGTCTAGCTCCCACAGAATGGCAGCGTAGCCTTCAGGAGCATCAGACACTCCTCTCAGTTTTGTGTCATCAGCAAACTTGCTGACAGTGCAAGTCCATGCCCTCATCCAAGTCGTCGATGAATATATTGAATAGAACTGGTCCCAGTACTGACCCCTGATGGAGCCCACTAGATACAGGCCCCCAGCTAGACTCCATCCCATTGACCACAACTCTCTGAATTCTTTCCTTCAACCAGTTCTCAGTCCATCTTACTACCTGATCATCCAGACTACACTTACTTAGTTTAGCTGCAAGGATGCTATGGGAGACAGTGCCAAATGCTTTATTGAAATCAAGGTAAACCACAGCCACTGCTCTACCATTATCTATCCACCTGGTTATGTCTTCATAAAAGGCTGTCAGGTTGTTCAAACATGACCTGCCCCTAGTAAAACCATGTGGACTGCTCCTAATGACCTTCTTGTCCTTGTTATGCCTTGAGACAGCACCAAAGTTGTTCCATCACCTTCCCAGGGTTGCAGGTGAGGCTGACCAGTCTATACTCTACTGGGTCCTCCTTCTAGCCCTTTTTGAAGACTGGGCTGACATTTGCTTTCCTCCAGTCCTCAGGCAACTCCATTGTTGCCCACAGCTCACCAAAGATGATGTAGAGTAGCCTAGTAATGACTTCTGCCAGCTTCTTCAGCACCCACAGGTGTGTCCCATCAGGACTGATAGATTTATGGATGTCCATGTTGCTTAATTGTTCCCTAACCTGTTTGCAAATACCCCTTTAGATCAGAGCAACACCTCTTAAAATGCAGGCCCTTGGTTTCACCTCAGGGACATTCTAGTAGGAAAGATACTGTTAAAGACAGTTCTTCTTGATACAGGGGTTACATTAATCATTGGAAGTTAAGTAAATACTTAGGAACACACTATATTCAAGGGTAAAATGCACATCCTCTGCATCTAGGAGTCTGTGCACTTTCAACTCATTTGTATCTGTGTGGGCCCTTCAAAGCTAGTACATACAAATTCACCTTTGCTCAAGATCAAAGAAAGGGTTACGAGCAGGAATAGAAGGTGATGTAAGAAAGATCAAGAATGCTGTGATCCTTTTTTAGGCATATTTTAGGTACCTCAAATATATCAATGAGTAATATTTCATTTTCTCTAACACTATAAATTCAACTGCATTAACCAAATAAAATAAAATAAATAATAATGAGATTGGAAATAGTTTCCCTGTCATCACATGCCAAACATACCTCCTGCAATCAGAAGATAAACAACTATAAGGAAGAATAAAAAGGTACCACAATTTATCATGAAAGGATATAGTCAATACTGTTCCATGTGAAAGTTGTAGCTCACAGGTAAAGAATCTCATCTACCCAAGAAAAAGCATTGAAGTGTGTATCGAAATACCAATGCTTACATACACTTACAGGCATAGATATATATAATTTACCTATAGAAGCTGTTTCACATGACAAGATGATAACTTAACCTGCTTATCTTGATGAGAGAATGTAGTGAGCTAGACACGCTCATAGAAAACAACTTGAAAGAACTGGCTTTTCATTACTGACACTGCTACCAAGCATTTTGAAAGTCACTGCTTTTTCATTTTAGTCCTTATTTTCTCTTTAGATTGTAATGTAAATCCTAGGCTCTTGACAGAGCTTGCTGCAGAATGTTTTGCTCTGCAAGACTGAAAGTTCGTTGAAATCTCTTGGCTTTGACATAATAATAACTGATAAATCCATCATACAATTTTCATAAATGCAAATACATTTTCAAGAACTTAACACTGTACTTTCCTGCAGATTAGGTGTGGTATACTACCTGAATTTAACCTTACTTCAAATTATGGATCCTTGCAAACTGTTCTGATATGCAGGACTGCTCTGGAAACATGTAAGTTTGGATCAGACGAACTTTGAGGTCTCTTCCAACTTGGGCTTTTCTATGATTCCATGAGGAATCAGTTTGCAGGTGACTGCAAAGATTGAACCATCTACCAAGCTCGTGCCTCGGGTAATGAATTTCAGTGGACATGCAGAACTGGTTATTTGGTTCAATGTTTTTTTATGTAACTTTTGCTGGTTTGCTTTTCCAGACCTTCAGTAGAACCAACAAGATGATTTTACAGAGTAATGTATCACTTAGAACAACAATGGAAAGCAGAATAAAGGACGGGTGAATTGTCAAACAAAACCCAGCTTCTGTATTAATGATATTTCTCCTACCGAGCTAAGTGAGTGTAGTGATAAAAGTGAAGCCCTGAACAAATCTGTGTGACTTGGACACTTCAATCTCTGAGTAAATATTGAAGTAGAATCATCATTTAAAGTGCTTTTTGCCCTTAACATGAAGCTTGGCGAGATAAACAAGGCAATGTACTTAAAATTAAGACTCAGTAAAAAGGAACCAAATAAAAGTAATTGATGGAATGAGGGTAAAACAAAACTATGTGAAAAATCGTGTGCTTGGATGTAGCACACTTTGAGTCTAAATTGAGATAAAGATAGTAAATCCTTAATCTCTACCAGGTAGCATCCTCAAAACCTTGAGTAGTTGACAAAAAGCACTCTAAAGAAGACATCCAATACTTTCAAACCCATAATGTTTAAAAATAAAATCAAGATTGCAACTTACTAACTCAACAAATTGATTGCCTTGTATTTCAGGTGCACTTTTTACAAGTGTTAAGAGCCATGATAGTCTGAAAAACATTCTTAAGCTTATGTAAAGGAATCCTCATCAGTGAACACAGCTTTTAAGTAGTTCATGTGTGTATTGTCTCTTCACATGGGTTTTCGCTGTGAGAAAAAGCACTTCACCAAATGTTTAAGATGGCTTCAGTTCATAGCTTTGTGATCTGGGTGACTACTTTGAAAGCTAAGAATGCCAGTCTTCCTCAGAAAGAAATGAATGTTCACAGCCAACACCAATGACTACAGTTTTATAAGAAACAGGAAAGACTATTGGAGGAATTTGTCCCACATGCTGTCTCCGGTGTCAGACCTCTCTCACATCATCTCTCTATTAGGAAAACACGAATGTTACTCTCACTGCACCTAGCAGCTTGACACACCATTACTTCTCCATCTTTGCCACTAACACTGTACCTACCTGAACACTTTAAGAGAGAAAATTCCTACATGCTGTGAACATTGCACATACTGCCTCTATGTTACTTCACAAGGCAAATTTGTTTCATTTACTACTTTGAATAATGCAGGACAGAAGCCTGCCTGCTTGTGAGGACCACAGAAGAGTTGAGAGCATCCTTTGCCTGCAGAACCCCTGGGTCAATGTAAGCTGGGACCTAGCCATTAGTCTGGCCTCCAACCAGGACACTGAGCCTGTGCCACTATTTGACAGGGGGGACTTTTTCTATATTTTTACAGTTTTGCATAGTGCTCATTGATTTCCAAGAAGATGATGCTCAACCAGGTTTGATTCTGCAAGCAGTGTCTTCCAAGAGCTTTACCTGGTGGCTTTGAGTGCATAGAGCTCAAGCACAAGAAAGTTAGTCTTTATGTGCAGCTAGCTTAGTGTGCACCTTCTCTGAAAGTCTCACCTATCCTATCATTTAATTACATGAGAAGGAAATGCCCTAAGCATGTCATGTGCTGCCCCACAAAGCTCAGGCCAGGAGTTAGTGTAATTAATACATAAATCTCCGGATCTGAGTCACACAGTGGATTTTCTGTTGGCCTCAGAAGTTCAGAGATCCTGAGTAAGTGTACACCTAGGGACTGAGAAACACCAGGCACTAGGAATTTGATTTAGGCTAGGTGAGCAAGGAATTGTTGTCTGTCTTAGTGATGGAATTAATCAGAGAAAAATTCTTGGTTTGAGTAATTCACAGCTACTTGTAATGATGCTAGCCTCACTGCCACTGCAGTACCAGATAATTGACAGTACCCAATAACTGATCATTTTAGACTATGAGCAACTGGCTATTTGAGCCGTTCATTCAAGTGGGCAGAAAGACATCTGCTTTGATTGCCATGCTGCAGCCTCTGATTCCTAGATCAATGTAACACCTCTATGGCCCTATAGTTGGAACATGATGAGCACAATCTGCTTTAAATAAGACCACATTACAAATTAGTTTCTGTTAAATTTTAACTGCAACTCAGAGTAGGTTGCTTCTCTATGGTACCTTGTTTGGTACAGGAGTCTTTCAGCAGGCACAAATAAACTACTGAGGCAAAGATTAAAATGAAGAACTGCGCACAGGTGTATATTTTGCCTCTGATGAAATGCGTGATGTCTCCAATCTCAGAGTTCTTCTGGGATGTGTTCTCTTGATTTGTAACAGTTGGCAAGGCATGGTGTTCACAACAGCGTAGAGCACTTATAAATGCCAAGCCTGCAGGCTGATTATGGCATTGGTGCTGCTGAATGGTTGCCAAAAAGCAATGTATCTACAACTATTGCACTGTGGCACACCTGTTATGCTAGTTGGGTCTGACTAGACAAACTGTTCATTTGTTTTACTCATGTTACTCAGACTAAGCAACAGTTTATTCTGAAAGTGCTTTAAACATTTTCAAAGGACAACTCAAGGAGTAATTACTACTCAGGATAAGCAACAGCAGTACAGCTTAGTTTCCTCTAACCAGTACTATTCTGCAGCTTTAGGAATTTCTTCTATTAAGATTATGCAGATGCTCTGTAGCAAACTTTAGCATAACTCAACTGTGGGAGTATTAAAGAATTCAAAATTAATGGGATAATACTGAAAATTCTCCATTAACTTCTTGACTGAGAACTCAGTTCACCTCAAAACTACATTTTGTGTAGAATATTCCCAGTATATTTCCTGTAAATTTCTTGGTATTTAAAAACTACCATAAAGAGAAAACACATGAGCTGTGACAGGGAGGGAAGCTGTTTTGTTGCTGAACCATAAACAGAGCCACATAACTGTTTTGCCTCTACCAAACTGCCCTTCAGCAGATAATTTATTTCACAGATTTTAATTTCTTTATGCAAAACTTACCTGTGTAAAACATTTTTAGATTAATTAGTTTCACCAAAAGATGTTATGAAACTCAGCTGCAGAAAATCAGATTTTTAAAACACAAATTAACAAAAAATCATTAATAAGCAAAACAGAAAACTGCAGCACATACACCAACAGACTCAAATTAGTTTTTAGTGTTAGGAGGGAGTATGATCAGAGGCTATTTGGTTGAGCTGCTAAGTGTTACAGCAATACAAATAAACAAAACTAGCAGCTGGCACGATGTTTCAGGAATAAACATGATTTTCAGAAAGACTTTATGTGCCAGTCAGATGCCTTACTCTTTCTTGAGTCAGGATGAAAATCGTGTTTATCAAAATAATCAGACTGTGGCACCAGAAGGTCAATTTTATTTTCCTGCTAGATGAAGAAAGAAACGAAGAACTTTCCTTGGTTTGCTCTCAATCTCTTCTGCCTCATCCTGACATTTCAGTCTCAAAACCCATAACTCACAGTCAGAGCTTCTAGGGTATTTACCTTTTGAAGAGTCTCATATAAATTCTCATAAAATTTCAAATAAATCTTCAATATACACAGTAAGCCAAGAAACCAGGCAATGCTGCAGGCTAGTCTAAGACACTCAAGCACTGTTCCAATAGGTTACTAGACTATGTTGGTACAGCCACAGTAGGATGGTTGGCTGTGCAGACATGGCACAGAACGGGGCACTAGGCAGATGGTTAGGAGCCAGGAGTCACTTTCCCAGAGGAGAAAGGGGCAGAGCACCTTCGTAAAAATGTATGCAAAATTCACAGGACATTGTTGAACCACAATGCAGAAGGTAGATTTCTTAGGGGCATTAATAACTTCTGGTGTTTTCTGTGTTATATATTCATTATATTCCTGTGGGAAAACTATTCTAAATAACTGAAATACTTCCTTTTTGTTTATGCCACATACGTCACATATAGATTATATCACCCCAGAGGCAAACCTTAGCTTTGAATTAAATTCGTAATGCACTGAGTGATTTTTGCCAATCTACATTTGAACATTCAGTCTTCCATTCAGCCCCATCTCAGACTGCAGTCGATCTTCCCCATACTCAACATGAAGCTGTCAAAGCTGCTGGTGTAGCTGACTTTTATTACCTTCACCAGTTTTACATCTCTCTGCTTCTGTCCTTCCTGCCTTCTTGCTTGCTTTCTATTTAGATCTTTTCCAGAGACCCAGTTTATTTGTGATCTCACAAACACATTAATCATCTGTCTTCACCACTCACATTATAAAGATTAATAAAGTGAAAAGAAAAATGGAGTCATTTTCTGTGTGAGTGTCAGAACCTCCTACCTAGTTTGCCTGTATTTCCTAAATATTTCAGACAGAGACAGTTGGGTTTGTTTTTCTTCTATACAGCAGTAACTTAATGCAGGCAAGTAATGTTAATCAAACTACTATCTAGTTCAGAACAATCTAACAATGTGTCAGTTGCATGCAGTGTGCATGTCTCATTCATATGTGTTACATAAAATCATCTTCTTTTACACGCTGTTAATACACAGAGGAATGGTTGTCATTAAAGTCCTGCCTTAGAGAGCTCACAGTGTGAGGCTTTTGGACAATTTTTCCCTGTTAATTCCATACTGATACATATAGAAATCCATGGCTTTAACACCAGCCTACCGAGGTTTTTCTGGGAATAGGATATGCTGAGTCATCTAAGGCATTGGGAAGTTCCCCACCTGAGGTCTTGAAGACTTAAGAATCTCTAGACATTTAAAGCCTGCACTCTCCAGTAGAAGGTGGCATGATTTGGCTCTTTCCAGAGAATGTTACCAGAGTTTCTAAGAACCTGCTAGGAAGGTTACAATCAGTAATAACTGATTTACCTACTGGTACTGCACATCTGTGGGACAATGCATCTCCCTAAGTCTTTACTTTGTTGTTTCACCATGTTTTGCTCCTAGCTGATGATAGCACAAGCCCTCTGGAGATAGGTGTTTCTGCTTTCTGTTGAGAGTAAGGAGGATATCTCATTTGTAACACCTCCTTTCTACAGCAACTCCAGTCATGACTGCAAATTCAAGGCACCCAAAAGAGCTGCACATCAAAATCTGGTAACACAAAGTTGGTTAAGACTTATTTGTAAAGTTCTGTCCCCTGTGCCAAGAACACAATGTTCTATTCTGGGAGATGGTTGTTTCCCCAAAGTGTTCTTGTTTGCCTGATACATGTGCTGAAGGACGGGACATTATCTGCCTACACATACAATGCAGAAGCAGTGTTATTTCTCCAATTTGCATTATTCATCCTGAACAAGAAAGCTTTTTGTTTCAAGAAGAAGCTTGTTGGACTGGGTTGCTCTGCCTACTATAAAAAATAACTGAAATATAATTTTAACTATCTAAACACAGAACAATGTGAAAGTCAGAGCCAAGTGAATAATCAAAAGCTAATTTTTCTAAAATAGAATAAATTCTAAAGAGGGGCAAGTTTGTTACAGCATGATTTTACCTGCAGAAAGGAAAAATGTTCTGAATTCTGAAAGTTTAGAGTACAGAATCACTATTTTTGGAAAATGCCCTTTGGGAAAGCAGCAGGGCATGAAAGACAGACAGGAGAAGGCCAGAATCAAGCCAGGACAATGGACTGCATAATGGTCTTTCAAAGGTTCATTGATACACACCTTCATGTTGGACTCAGCAGCAGCAGGATCCCCTGCATTTCAATACATCTTGTAGGACTGTGGCATTTGGCACTGAAGGACCACACAAAGTGTTATTTCCACATTTTGCAGAAATATAAATATCACTCATCTTGCTGAAGAAAATAGCTGTGTCATATTTTAGCACAATTTTACTATTCTGCTTTAACTAATTAACTCAGAAGTGAAGCTTGAAGGTGCAGGAGGAAACTTTAAAAAATACAAAATGCAATTCTTCTCCAACATTATTTAATTGTAGCTTTGCTGGCAGTCAAGAGAGACCAGAGGGACATTTGGCCCCTCACTTGTGCCCATTTATGTAGTGGTGCAACTTCCCCAGCAGAGCTGCAGCAGTTGCATCTATAACACAAACTTACTGATGCATGGGAAGAACAGAACTAATTCTATCTGTGGTGACACAGACTTGTGCTATTTTGGAGTGTTCAATCTGAATCTATCTCTGACAGTTTTCTTTTGGTAGTGTTGGAAAAAAATCTTGGTAAAAGTGTTTGATATTTAAAGAAGTTTTGAGATTCATATTAAGTATTTATTATTATTATTATTTGACACTTGAATAGGCAAGTTTCGCATAAACTGTGTTGCCCAAGAATTTTATTCCTAACATGTTTGCCTTCTGTATTTTCTACAATCTGGTTTATATATGTGCTTTTCTAGTTACACTTGTAGCGATATGTTGCAGTGACATGCCTATTAAAATTTTGATGTGGTGCCAGTTTTGCATGACACACATGACAGCAATTGACTGAACAGTCTGCCTAAGCCTACTTGCACCAGCTTTCCAGTGGGAAGTCCCTTCTGTTTGGTATTAATGCCACAGTGATGTAATGGGGCTTTGACAGTAGCTGTGAATATTCATGTGTTACTATATATTTGAACTTAGGAAGGTGCTTAACTCAGACACTTGGAGTATTATAAATACTTACACTTTATTTCTTTGGAAATTCAGACAAACAACAAAAACATGATTTTTTCATAGAAATTCTGCAGAATGTGACCAACTTAAGAAATGGCTTAAAAAGCCAAACCTCAGCTCATGCGCATACATCCACAAGTTACATACTCACCCTAAAAAACTACATCAAAACGTTTACTTTAAGTTGCCATTTGATATTAACTATCTTTTTTTTTGTTTTTTTGAGATGATAAAAATGTTTTTTATTCCCACAGCACATAGATTTTCCAATGTATTGAGTGGAAATGAGGACATTTTTAGTGTAAGAAAACAACAGAAAAGGTTATAGTGCATTCCAACACACACAGTGGGTGAGGATTGTAGTGGTATGTCTAACTGTAAGACACACCTAAGTTGTTACTTCTTAGTAAAAAATTACTAAAATAAAAATGGGTATATCAGAAATATTTCTCAAAGGGAAAAAAAAAAAAAAACAAAAACAAACAAAAACCACTACAAGTAATATTTCCATCTCAGAAGAGAAAATACCTTTGTGGGGTCTGTTGCTGTGGCATCCTTGCTGTGCTGCAAACCTTCCAGTTGGTAGTTGCAGGGGACCAGAGCACAGTTACTCCAGAGAAGCCTTTCTACTTACCAAAAGCAAGCCACCACAGACTTTTTCTAACCTGTTTTGATAAGATTTCTTCAGTTCCTCATGCCAAAAATTCCTCCATGTTCTTGTTGTAGACAGAGATTTGTTTTCTGTGTGAATCCTGAGTGAATAAATTTCATCTTTGCAACATTCTCACAGCTATATTTACTATGTCTGTAGAAATAGGATTACTTTAATTACAAAAAAAAAAAAAAAGTGTTTGTCAGATTCCAACACTGTTTCAAAGTGGTGTCAGGATGTATTAGTCCTACATACCGATTTTTATTTTTTTAATTATCATTATTATTATTTTTAATTAAAAGCACTTGGATCTACCTGGCCAACTGGCAGCCTAGTTACAACAACACATTTAAAACCCAGGCAGATGAGGCAGGGCAGATCTTCAACTGCAGCGCTCCGAGGCAGGACCCCCGGCACCAGCCCCTGAGAAACGGTACGTTTGCCCCCTCTCCCCCGCGTCCCCCCCCCCGCAATCTCCCCGAGCCAGCTTTCCTCCCTCTTCCGAGAGGCCGGAGCGGCGTGGGCGGATACGGCTGCAGCGGAGGTGCTTTCACCAGAGGGAGGGAGGTGCTGAGTCATGTGGGCTCGTTCCTGAATTGTTTTTCAGTTATGTCCCGTGGCCAGGGATAGGGATGGTGGTAACTCGCCGCAAAGCTGTTTTCAAAAGGTCTGTGTCGACCCAGATGAGGTCGAACTTAAGCAGGCAGGTGTCCAGGCAACCGGCTGCAGAGAGTGCTGGAGCCGGGCACCTGAAATGGAGGGCAGTGGAGATAACTGCATTAGGTGTGAGCAGCTCGATTATCTGCTTAATCTAGTGGCTGAAATGAAGGAAGAAGTTGCCAGATTTAGGACTGTAAGGGAATGTGAAAGGGAGTGGGATTTGAGGAACCAGGCTCTGCAGGCTCCCATAGCAGAGGGAGGTGACCCAAGATGCAGCAGGGAATGGATTCAGGTCCCTGTTAGGAGATGCAAAGTAAAACCCTCATAGCTCCTTTACCTTCCCAGCTGACCTTGCAAAACAAATATGTGGCACTAGAACTTGAGCGTCAGGTGGTTGTGAAGACAGAAGAGACACCATCTGAGGTGTTGCCTAAAGCAAACAGCCCAACCCCTTCATCAGGACTTGTTCCCTTAAAAAAAAAAAAAAAAAAAAAAAAAAAAAAAAGGAGGGTAATTGGGTAATTGTTGTTGATGATTCCCTCCTGAGGGGGAACAGGGGCCCCATATGTTGGCCTGATCCTTCCCACTGGGAAGTCTGCTGCTTCTCTGGGGCCCGGGTCAGAGATGTTACCAGAAGGTTACCAGAAGGCTACTGAGTCTGGTACAGTCCTCTGATTACTGTCCCTTGATGGTTATGCAGATAGGGAGCAATGAGGTTGAAATCAGAAGTCCAAAGGCAATCAAAAAGGACCTCAAGGTTCTGGGAAAAGTGGTTGAGGGGTCAGGGGCACAGGTAACTTTTTCATCAATACCCTTAGTTGTAGGAAACAATACTGAAAGGAACAGGAAAGCAGCTGTAATTAACAAATGTCTGAATAAACAAGGTTTTTAACACATTTTCATCCTCTTCAAGACAGAGTGGGAATTGAGATGCCTTTCATCAATATGAAAATCCTAAAATGATTGTAGTAAAAGAACCCTTATTACCTGCTTTATTACCTTCCACTGGCTTTTCTGCTCTTTCAGTCATTTTTGGTGGGAAAGCAACTACCATAAGGGGAAAATAAATTAGGAGAGTTAGTTCTGGCACCAACTGAGCAAGCAGAGTTTCACTGTGCCATGGGCACAGACATCTTTTGCAGAATCTTTAGACTGGAATTAGCTTCTGAGAAGTTTCTGAGGGCAATCCTGCATCTCAAATGAATCCTAGTGATCTACTATCTCATTTTACCTACTTCTTGCTTTCCTTCACTCAGTTGCACAGATCCGTGTCCATTAAGCAGTGGATTCTCAAAGCAGAGGACTGGCTGACACGATAAAATACAGTAAGGAAATACATTGCAGCATTTCATTATAGTAAGTGTAACAGACTGGAGCTTTATGAATTTGATCTTCACTGAGTATCCAAACCTCTCTTCAAAAGAGCATAGCAAGTCCATGCCAGAAAAATTGCTGGGATCAAAATCACATTTACCCACCATGAGCCAGATTTGCTTAACTAATGAGATAAGCAGCTAGAACAAGGTTTAGGCTGACTTTTCCTTTCTTCTTTGGAATAAAGAAGAGTTAGGCATCTTGTAAACACTTAGAGCAATCTGGTAGATTATAAACCCAGAGACATCTGGTTTATAAACCCAGAGATATAATTTATTAAGAGTCTAAGGCAATTTAGTGACAAGAATGGAGTGAAAGCTGCAAAGTCAAAGTCCTTTCTGCTCATGTTGTATAATGCATCCATATGTACATGCAGAGGAAGAAAAACTTCACTCTGTCTGACAATCTGATATATCATTGATGTGTCATTGTTGATATCCCTGGAGAAACAATCTTGCTAGCCTGGGTGTGTCAGCCAAAAGGAAATAAATCTGGATTTCCTATTCTTTGCTGTTTATTTTTAGAGGCCAGCCTTCCACATATCTACCATTTGAAGTGATACCTCTTATGTCTTCCACAAGCCAGACAGTTTCATGTTCTTGAGCACTCTGGTTTGATATTTCTTTGGATATCACAGGAGGCAAATATTTTGTGAAGTCTTTTGGAAAATGGTTATCGCAATATTTGGGCTCAGAACCACGATTTTGACTTTCCAAAACACAGGAAGAAAATATGGTGCATATGTGGAGGAGGTAGATGGGTGTGAGACAAAGGAAAAGAAACTGAAGTAATCTTTATGATCATTAACTTTACCTGTAGCCCTAGTCCACCCCTGGTGAGTCATTCTGCAGTAAAGGGTTTTTTTGTGGTGGTTTTTGTTTGGTTGGCTCATTGATTGTTTTTTTGTTTCTTTTATGTTCTATTGATTCTAGGTAATTACACACTTCTACTTCACACTCTTGTCTAATTTATTCCAAATAATTTCTTTTCAGATGGAGCTTTCCACAGCTGAATGGTTTATAACTTTAAAATTTTCGTTCTGGTTTCATTCAAAACTTCATCAGATCATCTTTGATTGCCCCAAAACCTGAATTCATCCTTTAGTACATGGCCAATGCAAACTTCTATGAAAAGTAATGCAAATCACTTACATTAATGAAACGGTGGTTGTTTCTCTTTCCCCCTGTATGCTGCATTGGTTATGCCACACCTTGAGTACTGTGTCCAGTTCTGGGCCCCTCAGTTTAAGAATGATGTGGACTTGCTGGAACGTGTCCAGAGAAGGGCAACAAAGTTGGTGAGGGGTTTGGAACACAAGCCTTATGAGGAGAGGCTGAGGGAGCTGGGGTTGCTTAGCCTGGAGAGGAGGAGACTCAGATGTGACCTTATTGCTCTCTACAACTACCTTAAGAGAGGTTGTAGACAGGCAGAGGTTGGTCTCTTCTCCCAGGCAACCAGCACCAGAACAAGAGGACACAGTCTCAGGCTGCACCAGTGAAGGTTTAGGCTGGGTGTTAAGAAGAAGTTCTAGACAAAGAGAGTGATTTCCCATTGGAATGGGCTGCCCAGGGAGGTGGTGGAGTCACCATCATGGGAGGTGTTCAGGAGGAGACTTGATAGGGTGCTTGGCTGCATGGTTTAGTTGATTAGATGGGTTGGGTGATAGGTGATCTTGATCTTGAAGGTCTCTTCCTACCTGGTCCTATCCTATCCTATCCTATCCTATCCTATCCTATCCTATCCTATCCTATCCTATCCTATTCTATATTTTTTAATATGTTTACCATGCCTCTAATTTATGTCTAGAACATTATTATTAAAAAGTAAATGTCAGTCATATTACTGTTAGGAGCTAAAAGAAATCTAAGCAATTAGGCAGTTTGTATGTGTTGGTCTAAAACAAGTTAATCTTCAAAAAATTAAGCTATTTCCTATCCTGTCAATCATTCTCTTCACCCCCTCAAAAACTAAAAGAACCAGTAAGCAGGAAAAAATTATACTGTAAGTGCTGTCATCTGACCTTCCCGGTGGGCTAGTTTGAGCCTTTATTTAATTATTTCATTAATTTTTTTTTTTTAATTGGAATGGGGAACTGTGCCTTTTTATTTATGTGTTTCTTAATCATGTTGTTAAAAATAGCTTCATGAATGAACAGGAGCAGGAACTACAGCACAGTTCAGTCCGGGTTAGGGTCATCAAGTGATTATCTCCAGATTATCTGGATTATGTGATTACCCCTGTGAAATGCAGGTGTGTTACAAATTAAAAATTAATCAGATTGTACAAAAACTATTAATAAATCAAGATAACAACTGTTGGCCTACATGTATTTAAGTCATGATATATTTTACCCTGGATTTTCCTCATTAAAATACCAAAGGACAACAAAATGCAGAATTCAAATTCTTAAACTAATTTTAAAAGTGACTGTAATATGTACTCTTGTTGTAGGTTTTGCTGTTGTTTCACTGTCCACTCCTAAATGAATTTCAAGTATGTCTTTATCTTGACAGTTTTCCCCTCCTCCAACATTCCTCCAACATCTTTAACAAAGCCAACTTCATTTTCACTTGGCAAGTTGAAGCCTTGCTTTTTCATGGAATACAGTGCAGAGAAAGACCCACACATTTCCCCAGCTATAGGAAATGCAGTGCAATGGGTCAAAACTGCAGCAAAGGGAAAGAATTCCACTGGATTTCCTTTCACAAACCAAAATGCCTCTTCCACAAGATCTAATGCTCTGACCAGGGGAAGCAAATCCATTCCAAGGGCATTCTCTAAGGAAGTCTAACACATAAAACAGCCCTATTCACCAGCAGCTAACTGAAAAGCACACTGATCCATCTGCATTTCTTGGGAAGAAATAACTTTACAAAATTCTAGTGATGACACAGTTTCATGCTGTGCACATATCTTGACAGCTATACACCTAAGCAGCTAATGCTGCTCTGAATGCACACTGTAGGACCCTACCTACTAGAGAAACAGAATTAAAATGACTTAGAAATGAAGGGTCAAATTTAGTTCAGTTAAATTCAAATTCAAATAATGGCAAGGTCAATGCAGAAACACAGTAATACATCATGAAGGGGACAATTTGACAGGTCTTCTGTACAAGTCTAATAACTACTTGGTATTTGGAACTTACCTATGTGTGGGTTAGAATTTCATTGTTTGTGTTGCAGTCTAATTACTACTTACACATCTGGCTTTGAATATCTTCAATTACTCTGTGAAAGATTACACCTGTCAGAGCAGAAGTCCTGGAAGATACCGAGAGGGTCACATGTGATTTGGGGTGGATTTGCTCCTGTGACAACCTAGTAAACACAATCATAAAGTTCTGAATTACTTGATCATTATTCTGCCCACTCTTGAAAACCATGTCCTGAATGGGTTTTGTCTTCATGGTGTCACAAAAAGCAGGTTACAGCCTTCTATTTATTTTAGCTTGGAAGTCCTGTGTAGATATTAATGTAGGAAACTGAAACTTGCAGTGTCATAAGCTGCCTTGAAATGCTCAGGTATATAGGAACCAGATGTTAGGAACTTGTATAGAACTTAATGCCAGCACTTTAGTCACGCTTGCCTCTGTTCATAAAAAGTCTAAGTGCCTGGCCTTTTTTGGCACATATTTTATGTTTCAGCTTTTACAGGGAGAAAGACAGTCACATGTTTCACCATTATCAGATATTAATAACTGGAAATAGAACATCATTGATATATAAAAAAGTCCATAATCTCTTACTTTGTTGCTTTCATTATTAGTTTTTTTATTAACAGGAAGAATATTCATGGACTTCCTCTGTGATATTTTAATTGCTACTATGGATAGAATTACTGATGCCATTTAATGGCACCAGCATGTATGGCTGCAGGATTTATCACTCAGCTCATGTTTGCTCTTTTATGGATTTCATCCAAGAGATGCTTGAACACTGAGCTCTTGATACATCTCCCTTGTGATGGTTCAGCTGCACTGAGCTGCATCATCAAATAGCATTGATACTCACGACGGCAGCAACTGTTACATTTCAGCATAGTTGATTTAGTGCGGAATTTTTATAGATGTATTCTGCTGTAACCCTTCTCTATCCACTACTTGGCACAAGCCAGGTCTAAAAATCAGTTTAGTGGAGTTTAAAAAACTCTAGTATTTCTCTGGAATTGTATCTTACAAATACAGTAAATACTAGCACAGGTATGGTCCATCACATGGAGAAAAATCCAAATGCACAGTTGCTAGGGGGTTTTAAGTCATGTTTAACCACTTGCAGAAAAAAAATAAAGAAATTTGTCTTGATTGACAAAATACTTGTAAATATATTTCAACATAAAATCAAAGATAATTTGTTGAAGGCATAGCATATCTGCACAGCTAGCACAAATGTCTACATAGGCAGTTTCAGTTATAAACTGTGGAAGTAGAAAAACATCCAGTAGGCCTGCGGCATGCAAAAAGATACTTGTGAATTAAAATTTGGGTGTGGAATCAGAGAAAAATCATTAAATATCTGTCTTTAAGCTTTACACCGGCATGTCAACATGCAGTGAATGTAAAGCAGGTTAAAAGAAGAGGTCAGTATATTGGTAGCTCACTGATCAGCCACCAGCCTCTTGCCAGAAACAGCACTCAAATCTCATTAAACTGCTCTTTACCTGGGTAAGGAAAGAACATACATCAGCTGCCTTCATTGAAAGACAAATGTCACACAAGTTTTAAGGTTCTTACTGCTCTCAGTGATGAAGGGAATGAACAAAAAATGCAAACATATAACACATCTGCAGATGTTGTATTGCAATTGTTAAATAATGGACAACATAGGAACTAGAAAAGGCAATGGCTGAAAGCTGGTGACAGGTAAGAATGAAGAGTCCTTAATTTTGTGGTTATAATGCTCAGGCTTCAGAGCTGATAAAATGAGGTAAGTACTTCCTGCATGATGCTGTCAGGTCATCAAACATCCATTTTCAAAATTCTTTTAGACAAATCTGGGGGATGGAAATTATCAGCAGCTCAGAATACCTTGCTGTAACTCTCTCAAAGGCCTCAAATACAGGCAGACTGTAATGCATTAAAGATTAATGGACAGCAAGTAGGCCTTCTATTCCCTGAGGTTCCCTACCTGCAAAATGGATACAGCATTCAAGTTAACAAACATGAGTCAACAAACATTATGGGGCCTGTCTTCACTGTCTCACTGCAGCACCATTTCACTTGATCTGTGTAATTTCAACTTATATTGCCCACCTTCCTTAGAAATATTTATTGAAACCTCAAACAGACAGGTTTTTGTGGCCTTCTCTTGTTATTGCTCCTCTCTGCCACCACTACCACTGTGGGGAATGACAGATGAAATATACAGAGAACTGATGCTCCTCTTGGTCCACTACGATTCCACTTCCTATGCCAGCTTGTCCTGACTGAGGACAGGAAATTGTAACTGACACAACTGCAACTGAAAAACCAACTTGTATTTGCAAAACTCACCCAGAGAAGTGAGAATGTGCATGACTTTGCCTTTAAAACCCCAATATCCATATGACCTCCCAAAACCATTTTAGCCCATTTCTGTTTTCTTCAACTCTTTTACATGGTCAATATAATATGTTCTACCACAGCACAGATTTTCAAAGCACTGTACAAACATCAAGGCACCATCACAATGTGCATGTCAATAACCATTCATTTTTGAGTTCTGTTGTGGGAAATTGCTGCTTGTGCTGAACTAGAAAATTGATGCATCAGAGGTGGGCTATTATTTGGAAATTATCTCAAATTACATGCTTCAGGTTAAATAATAAAGTAGACACTGTTGTGATTGACTTTAGAAAAATAACTGCCATGGCTGAAAAAAAACACAGCCACAACAAAATGAATGCCTTTAGTTGAGGGTGGGGAGGGCAGAAAATTACTTTTCTAGAAAAATGTCTTTAATAAAAACAGCAAAAAAACAGTATTGCTGCAATGAAAGTTAATACTGTGCTAGGCTACACAAGGAGCACTAGAAGTATTGCCAGCAGGTCAAGGGAGGTGATTCTTCACCTCTCCTATGCACAGGTGGGCCTACACCAGAGTACTGTGCCCAGTTCTGGGTTTTTTATTGCAAGAGGGATGGGAATATACTGAACAGAACTAAGTGAAGGGTCATGAAGACAAGGATGGGTCTGCCAACACCCCTTCTATAAGGAAAGGCTGAGAGACCAGGGATGGTTCAGCCTGGAGAAGAGAATGCTCAGGGGTCATCTCATGAATGCATACAAATACCAAAAGGGAGGGTACATAAAGGACAGAGTTGGGCCCTTTCCAGTGGTGCCAAGTAAAAGAACCAGAGGAAAAAAAAAATCAAAGGGTTCCTCCTGAATATAAGGAAACACTTTAAAAAGAATTACAGAATCATTTTGTGTGGAAAAGTTCTTTAAGATCATGGAGTCCAACCATAATTTAACACTCCCAATTTACTGTCATCTGCAAACTTACTCAGGGTGCACTCAATCCCCCCATCCAGCTCATAAAGATACTGAAGAGAGTATTGAAGAGTTGACCCAAGTACTGAGCCCTGAGGAACACCACTTGTGACCAGCCACCATCACAACACTTTGTGCCCAGCCAGCCAGATTTTCACTCAGTGAAGTGTCCACCCATCCAAGCCATTAGCAGTTAGTTTCTCCAGGAGGATACCGTGGGAAACAGCGCCAAAGGCTTTATCGAAGTCCCAGTAAACAACATCCAAAGCCTTTCCCTCCACCAGTAGGTGGGTTACATTGTTGCAGAAGGAAATAAAGTTCATCAAGCACAACTTGCCCTTCACAAACCCATGCTTACTAGGCCTGATCACCCGGTTGCCCTGCACGTGCTGCACAATGGCACTCAAGATCATCTGACCCTCCCCGGCACTGAGGTCACACTGACAGGTCTGTAGTTCCCCAGATCCTCCTTTCATCTGTTGTAGATGGGCATCACATTTGCACTCTCCAGTCAACTGGGACTTCCATGGTCGAACCAGGACTGCAGAAAAATAATGGAAAAGGGCTCAGTGAGCACCTCCTACTTGTCTCAGTATCCTCAGGAGTATGGCATCAGGCCCCAGAATCTGACTATGACAGAGCATGAGGCACTTTTATCAAGAATTTCCCCATGCAGAACCTGTTGGGGATGGAGACTATCAGTTAAGAACTTGGTGAAGAGAAACACAGTTTCACAGCTTTGGTGTCTACATTTTTTCATGCTTATATTAATTTTTAGACAGAAAAAAATGTCCATAACTACAAAATTTTGCCTATTGCAGCTCTTTTTCCTTTCACCAGCCAACATGAGAAAATAACTCTGGATGAAGAGCACCTGAATTTTTATTGAAAGCAAATGAAAGAGAGCCACCAACTGTATAAAAAAAGGCTAAGCATATAGACTTTCTCTGTGTAAATGAAAAATTAAATTAAAAATTAAAATGAAAATCTAATAACACAGTGCTGAGAAGGGTGAAAGATATAAACAGTTGACTTTCATCCCTTACAGAGTGCACTGCCTTTCTCAGCTCCCACATCTCCAACAGAAGTGTGCCTGGTGCACTACAAAGTAACTGCCTGAAGGAGTTTGTAAGCCTTCCTGCAAGTATGCTTCACTGAATCAGAGAATCACAGAATCACCAAGGTTGGAAGAGACCTCAAAGATCATCAAGTCCAACCTGTCACCACAGACCTCATGACTACTAAAGCATGGCTTCAAGTGCCACATCCAATCCCCTCTTGAACACCTCCAGGGATGGTGACTCCACCACTTCCCTGGGCAGCACATTCCAATGGCTAACAACTCTCTCTGTGAAAAACTTTCTCCTCACCTCAAGCCTAAACTTCCCCTGGCATATCTTGAGACTGTGTCCTCTTGTTCTGGTGCTGGTTGCCTAGGAGAAGAAACCAACCCCCACCTGGCTACAACCTCCCTTCAGGTAGTTGTAGAGAGCTATCAGGTCTCCCCTGAGCCTTCTCTTCTCCAGGCTAAACAATCCCAGCTCCCTCAGCCTCTCCCCAGCCTCATTGCCCTTCTCTGGACATGTTCAAGAGTCTCAATGTCCTTCTTCAACTGAGGGGCCCAGAACTGGACACAGGACTCAAGATGTGGCCTAATCAGTGCAGAGTACAGGGGCACAAAGACTTCCCTGCTCCTGCTGGCCACACTATTCTTGATGCATGCCAGGATGCCATTGGCCTTCTTGGCCACCTGGGCACACTGCTGGCTCATGTTCAGCCAGCTGTCAGTCAGCACCCCCAGGTCCCTCTCTGTTTGGCAGCTCTCCAGCCACTCTGACCCCTGCCTGTAGCTCTGCATGGGGTTATTATGGCCAAAGTGCAGCACCCAGCACTTGGATTTGTTGAATGCCATCATGTTGGACTCTGCCCGGTTGGTTGAGGTCCCTCTGGAGAGCCTTTCTACCCTCCAATAGATCAACATCACTCCCAACTTGGTGTCATCTGCAAATTTGCTGATGATTGACTCAATCCCCTCATCCAGATTACCACTGAAGATACTAAAGAGCATGGGGCCCATAACTGATTCCTGGGGGACGCCACTAGTGACTGGCTGCCAGCTGGATGTGGCACCATTCACCACCACTCTCTGGGCTCAGCCCTCCAGCCAGTTCCTAACCCAGCACAGAGTGTTGCTGTCCAAGCCAGGGGCTGACAGCTTGGCCAGGAGTTTGCTGTGGGGGATGGTGTCAAAGGCCTTGCTGAAGTCCAGGTAGACTACATCCACAGCCTTCCCCACATCCACTGGGCAGGTCACCTGATCATAGAAGGAGATCAGGTTGGTCAGGCAGGACCTGCCCTTCCTGAATCCATGCTGGCTGGACCTGAGCCCTTGGCCATCCTTCAGGTGTGCAGTGATTGCCACCAAGATAATCTGCTCCATAATTTTCCCTGGCACTGAGGTCAGGCTGACGGGCCTGTAGTTTCCGGGTTCCTCCATCTGATCCTTCTTGTAGATAAGCACCATGTTGGCCAGTTTCCAGTCATCTGGGACGTCTTCAGTGAGCCAGGACTGGTGGAAAATTATGGAAAGTGGCTGATGGAGAGCGGCTTGGCCAGCTCATCTGCCAGCTCTCTCAGCACCCTAGAATGGATCCCATCCAGTCCCATGGACTTGTGAGTATCCAAGTGGCTCAGCAAGTCCTGAACTAATTCCTCACGGATTTCTGGGGCAATACACTGCTCCCTGACCCCATCACCCAGCTCAGGAGCCCACTTTTCTTGAACTCCTCCTGCCTTACTGTGGAAAACTGAGGCAAAGAAGGTATTTAGAACCTCAGCCTTTTCCTCATCTTTAGTTACAGTGTTACCCTCCAGGTCCAATAAGGAGTAGAGGTTCTTCTTGCCCCTCTTTTTAGCATTAATATTATTTATAAAAATGCTTTTTATTATCCTTCACAGAGGTGGCCAGCTTGAGTTCTAACTGGGTCTTTACCTTTCTAATTTTTCTCCTGCATAATCTAACAACATCCTTAAACGTATCACGAGAAGCCTCCCACAATGCCTAGGCTTGCAGAAGCAGAAGGGAGAGGATCTTGGCTACCATGTTGTCCCCACCTCTCCAACTCAGGGCAAGAACTAGCAGAATTCCATGCCCAACGATAAGCCAGAAGATATTGTGTATTCTCCACTCCTCTTATATGTGTGGTAACATCAAACACTATTTGTTCACCAAAAGTGAATTATTCTTCCTTTCAAACTGCAACAGTGAACGTAAGACTGTGCAATAAATGCCTTCAGTAATCTCCAGGATGATTCTAGCCAGAAGTCAGAATGCCTCTGCGGATCATGAAGAAGTACACGCTAAAGCAAGAGCTCTGTTGACATTCAACCAAACTTAATGCCTCAAATACAGCAAATTAACTTAGCTCAGTTAATGATTGTTTTGACTTGGAGGTTTTTACAGGCTCATCTCTAATATGTCACTTGGTGATATTTTGTCCAGGAAAGGTCAGTTAATATCTTTCTAAACATAATTTCTTAGGAATAATGTTTACAGCTTGTACTGGAAAACATTCAAAGGATGTTTGTCTTTTGATAAAATTCCACTACCTAAGTAAACACAAGTCAATTTACTTATTCTTTCTTTTAGGAACTTACAGAGAGAGAGTAATCTTTTCTTTCATGCCTAACAAGTTCATAATTCTATCTGTTTGGTGGCAGGGGGAGTGTTGTGTGTGTGTTTAGGGGTTTGGGGGTGGGTATTTTGGGTGGGCATTGAGTGCACCCTCAGCAAGTTGGCTGATGACACCAAGCTGTGTGGTGCAGCAGACACACTGGAGGGAAGGGATGCTATCCAGAGAGACCTTGACAGGCTGGAGAGGTGGGTCCAAGCCAAACTCATGAGGTTCAACAAGACTGAGTGCAAGGTCCTGCATCTGGATCGGGGATATAGGATATAGGATATAGGCTGGGCAGGGACTGGCTTGAGAGCAGTCCTGAGGAAAAGGACTTGGAGGTGCTGGTGGACAAGAAGCTCAACGTGAACCACCAGTGTGCACTTGCAGCCCAGAAAGCCAATCAGATCCTGGGCTGCATCAAGAGAAGCATAGCCAGCAGGTTGAGGGAGGTGATTCTCCCATTCTACTCTGTGTCCAGTTCTGGAGCCCCTTTTACAGAAAGGATCTGGACATGCTGGAGCATGTCCAGAGAAGGGCCACAAGGATGATCAGAGGGCTGAAGCACCTCTCCCATTAGGACAGACAGAGAGAGTTGGGGCTGTTCAGTCTGGAGAAGAGAAGGCTCTGAGGACACCTTATTGTGGCCTTCCAGTATCTGATAGGGGCCTACAAGAAAGCTAGGGAGGGAGTTTTTAGGGTGTCAGGTAATGATAGGACTAGGGGGAATGGAACAGAAATAGAAATGGGTATCACAGTATCACACTATTGCCAAGGTTGGAAGAGACCTCGAGGATCATCTAGTCCAACCTGTCACCACAGACCCATGACTAGACCATGGCACCAAGTGCCACGTCCAATCCCCTCTTGAACACCTCCAGGGTTGGTGACTCCACCACCTCCCCAGGCAGCCCATTCCAATGACGAATGACTCTCTCGGTGAAGAACTTTCTCCTCACCTAGAGTCTAAACTTCCCCTGGAGCAGCTTGAGACTGTGTCCTCTTGTTCTGGTGCTGGTTGCCTGGGAGAAGAGACCAACCCCTTCCTGGCTACAACCACCCTTCAGGTAGTTGTAGAGAGCAATGAGGTCACCCCTGAGCCTCCTCTTCTCCAGGCTAAACAATCCCAGCTCCCTCAGCCTCTCCTCATAGGGCTTGTGCTCAAGGCCTCTCCCCAGCCTTGTTGCCCTTCTCTGGACACATTCAAGTATCTCAATCTCCTTCTTAAACTGAGGGGCCCAGAACTGGACACTGAGAGGCCCAGAACTGGACAAGTCCAAGATGAAGGTTCTGTTGGTGGTATAGATGGGTGGGTTGATTCAGATTGAATGTTAGGAGGGAGTTCTTCCCCATGAGGGTGATGAGACACTGGAAGAGGTTGCCCAGGGAGGTGGTGGAAGCCCCATCCCTGGAGATTTTTAAGGCCAGGCTGGATGTGGTTCTGAGCAACCTGATTTAGTGTGAGGTGTCCCTGTCCATGGAAGGGGGATTGGAATTAGATGATCCTTGAGGCTCCTTCCAACCCTAACAATTCTATGATTCTATATTCCCATATTTAAAATTTGGTGCCTTTGAAAAATCTGTCTCTTTGTCTTTCTGGTCTCCATTGGACAATGAGTGAAATCCTAGCACCACATAGAATGTGGGAATGCTGCCAATGCTTTTGATGAAGCTAGAGTTAGTTAGAGTTGATGTCATAATTTTCTGTTTACTGCAAAACATTTCTGGCTACCTAGAACTGGAAATGACTTGGACATTGTGACGTATTTTAAGCTAGAATCATGAAACATGTATAATTTCTTCTTTATATCTGTAAGCATAACAAAAATTTTAAAACAGAAAAGAAAATCAGTCTAACCTTGTTTGTAATACTGGGATGTTTCATACATCATACATAGTTATTATACATCATGAAGTTGACTCTTCTTGTATCATCATTTTGGCTTTTAGCATTATTTACAAATATGACTTGCTGGAATGTGAGCAATTGATTTCCCTATTTTTTATGACATCATGGCTGAGCACTTTGGAACTGTGTATTGTAATGGATCAGCAGCTGTATTTCTTAAGCATACAGTATGAGAAGGCACACAGAAATCACAGCTGTGTCAAAGCTAGCACAAATCTAGCCACCCAGTTACAGATGGAATTCGATGCCTTTTCATTCACTAGATGAGGATTCATTGCCATCTCTGTGAGCAGAGTTGTGAGAAAGAGATAATATTATTATTATAGTATTTTGGTGGAAAAAAATGCAATACATACTTTAATCTTGCTGCTAATCCTTTTTTTAAAGGAATTTGGTCATCACTTCAAACCCCACAGACAGTGCATTCTTTGTGTGTGTGACTTCCAGCTGTGACACAAAGAAATAATACCTACAATTTCTAGGCCAGACTTTCCCCAAGTCTTTTTAGCCAAAGACACTCTTTGAAAAATCAGCAGTATTCCACAGAGTGCTTGTTCATATGTCCTATCCCTGTCGCCACCTCTCATTTGCCCTGCCAGCTGTTCTGTTGGTGCTGGCAAGACCCTTACCCTTCCAGGCTCCCCAAGCAGGCTGCAACACAGCCAGCTCTGCCCTGGCTCCCTAAGAGCACTATGCAACAACACCCAAGTTACTTCTTCAAGGCTATGACAGCTTCACCAGTTACACTCCACGTAACCATTTCAAAAGTGATACTCTACAAGATAGCAATTTATAAAAACTTCAATGAAAGAGCAACAAAGTAAATCATACAACACTTTATTGCAGAAATAACTAGGGAAAATGAAAAGAGGACAAAGCTGAAAACCTTCTTTTCTCTTTCTCCTGGTCTTTTTATTCTGGTTAACACAAAGTGGGTGTCAGTGTTTTCTCCCAAATAACAAGTGGTAACAGAAGAAGAAATGGCCTTAAGTTGCAACAGGGGATGTTTAGATTAGTCATTAGGAAAAATTTATTCATTGAAAATGTTGTCAAGCATTGAAGTAGACTGACAAAGGAAGTGGTTGAATTGCCATTCCCAGAGGTATTTGAAAGCAATGTAGATGTGGTGCTCAAGGGATATGATTTAGTGGTGGACTTAGCAGTGTCAGATTAACAGTTGGACTTGATGATCTTTTCCAAACGAAGTGTTTCTATGATCCTATGGTTCACAACTCCACTGCTCACATTTCTTGGATATCTGCCTGATGCCCTACTTTTCCATTTTTCAAATAGCTCTTTCTTCTAGTAGCTTGTCTTTCTCTAGTTCTTTTCCACATTTCTTTTTCTTTCTCTAGTGAGACAACTTGTCTTTCAATTTCCTACAGCACTGGTGTCTAGATGATAAAACAGAGGCCTTCACAGTTAGTTAATATAATCACCCATGCTGCTCCTGAAAAGAGAGACTTTTTTTCATTCTTCTGCTGCTTTTGCTTTCACTCATCGTAAAGATAGAAGCAAGCAGTCAATGTCTGTCTCTCTACCTCACTCTGTACATTTTGTCATCCCTACATAGTAAACCTTTGCCTGGTAGGCTCTTCCATCTTTTCTGATGATTTCACTACTGTTACTTTTCCACTTGTAGGAAAGGAGTTGAAAACTCTTGTAAAACACAGTGCTGGTAGAAGCTGATTACATTCTTAGTGTAGCTCAGGTAAATCCTTCAGATGATCTCTGTCTATAACAGAGATGAAAATCTGCCATAGACAGATTTCTTCTGTCTATAATTCATACTGTTTCCAGATGGACAACCAGCAGCTTTATAAAACAAGAATAAAACAAGATCCATTTTTATACTGAAAAAACCCTTAGTTGACCAACCAAGAACAACACAAAGATGACCAAAAATAGTTAAGAAGAATTTTCTGTTAAAAATAGTACTGGATAGATTATAATATTGTTTATTATGTCTGCAACTACCACCAGCTTTGTTTTACTTGTTGATGGCCTGATTCATACGTTTTCACCCTTCATTTATTTAGCACATCCTCTTTTAATCTTTCTGACCTTCAGCCTGCTCAGTGAAACTACATCCTTAAAGTGTGTATTTTGTTTTATTTCAAACACACCATAATCAATACACTTGTACCTTTACTACAGAGCATTTATGTTTTAAATTCACTTAACATGTACTCAGCATCCTATGACTAATCTCAGGGAAATGACTGGTATAGATTGCTCCAGGTGATAACAGCTTTAGTTGCTAGTGCTCAATTTATCTTCATCTGCAAATCAAAACCTTTAGGAAGGCAGCTTATTTCTTTGTAGAGGTATGAAAGAGAAACTAATGTGAGATACTTCTCAACATCTGACACTAAGCACCATCTTGTCTGTATGTAGCTGAAAAAATATTTTTAGCTTAGAAAAACGTTGATCAAATTCTCACAAGCAGTGACCCAGATATAAAAAGTTTTTATGTCATTTCTGAAAACAGGGAGTTCTTTCCATCCCCAGCTTAACAGAGACAGTTAATGAACTTCACAAAGAAGCAATAGTCTTGAGTTAGGCAAAATAGCAGTGATATTTTAAGTTTCTTGAAAGCCAGGAAATAGTTAAGTAAATCATTTTGCACATACTGAAGGTCAGTGGGAAATTTAGTCTATGAAATTAATCTTGTCTACAAAATTAATAAACCTGTGATATTCCTGCCTAAGCAACACCCCCACTTAATCCTGTACTTCTGTCATTGACAAGATCTTTGCCAAGTTATTTATCGTGTTTTGTTCTCACATACACTGCTTCCAAAAGATATGAATTGCATATTCAAATCCTTCTAGATTTTACTAAAATTATTTACTGTACACAAATATATATTCCATTTACTTAAATATTTTCTTTCATTCCTTCTGAATTCCTTCCAGATTCCTTCCTTGCTTCCTTCCTTCCAAATTCCTTCCTTCAGAATTCCTTCCTCCCAAATTCTTCTTTTCCTTCTGAATTCTTTCCTGTTCTGGTTTGAGCTTTTCCCAGAGTCTAAAAGCCCAAATCATAATAGATTAAGATTCCTCCCCCTCTCTTTTTCCTAATAAGGTAAAGCAAATTAGGCAGGGGAAAGAAAAGGTAAGATTACAAAAGAAAACAGTCTGGAATTGGTTTGGAAGTGAAAGAGGTCATAAAAAAAAAAATAGCAATAACAGGGAGGGTTTACAAAGGTAAGGAACAAGGATAAATTGGAAAATACACAAAACCAAACACAGATGGCCTTGTATTCCCTGGATGTAAGTGGATGTGTGGGGATACAGCTTGGAAAGTGAGCCCCCACCACATGGTCAATGCAGGAAGCAGTGAAAGAGAGAGTAGTAAAGGATATCCATCCTTTTATAGGCTTGCCAGACAGGAAGGGGGAGTGGAATAGACCACTTTTGACATTGGAGGAGGAAAAACAAGTTTCTCTCTGCCTACCTGGATCAAGTTTCTTTGTTCACCTGGGTTCTTTTCAGCCTTCCACTAAGGATGGGTATAACCCAGCACACTTCCAAATTCCTTCCTTCTTTCCATCTTATTATTGGCTTAAAGCTAGTTTATCTGCACTTTGTTATCCCTTTTTAGGACAGCAGTTTCCTATCAGATTTCTTCAGCTTAGTCATTTCTTGATTAGCGAACACAACAACTGATAGTATTCTGACAAATCCACCAGTGACAAGCAAGTATAAACATCCAAGCTACTAGATGATGGAGAATCACAAGTCTTGTTTTCCTGCAACTTTGATGGGCAATAAAAGAGTAATATTAACAATTAAGTATGGTCCATGATGATTTAAGTTGACATATCAGTGATGTAAATTGAATAATAACACTTCTTCTACCTTTTGTTTTGAAATTTACAGTGTCAGACAAATACCACTACACCTTTACGTTAATTTGTTTTATTCAATCATAACTTTAGACTTACTTACAAAGAGAAGACAAAAATTTGGAGCAATTGCAAGACATCATCATCCATAGAACACTTCAGTTTGTTTTCTATTTCTCTGTTCAACAAACCAAAAATTCTTTTGTAAAGCAAAGAACAAATTTGCATGGGAACTGCACTGTTTGCCTTATGACTAAGAAAATTGATCTTGCATCCAGATGACCTATCTCCACTGCTTGATCCTGCCAAGGAAAATCAGATGCTTAAAAGTTAACTCACTAGAATAACATCACAGCATCAACAGACAAGGGGATTGGAATATTTGTTCTGTTTCACTCAATATAATAAAGTATTAGTGAACTATTTTAACAATTTCTACCAGCAGCTTTTACTTCAACCTGTTAAGTTTCAGGTTTTCAGTATCACTCAAGAATCTGGCTCTTACATCCTTTTTTTCTGATCACTACAACTGCCACCAAAGGATTTGTGTCCTAGCACTGTGACGTCTTGTCTGCCTCTGTACTCAAGAAGACTGAACTAAAGATTGTCTTGGTTTGAGCTAAAATAGAGCAAATTCTGTTCAGTAGCTTTATTTTTCAGTTAAGACTCTTCTAAGTGACTGCACTTTCTGAAGATAATGGCATGTTTTTGCAGACAGTGTCTCCTTATAGAAGTGATAATATTTGATGTTTATAGTTTCTCCCACAAGTTGGTGTGCAGAATGACTTTTGCTTATATATACTACAGAAAACAAGGTCACTGCTAATATTTGATAACCATGTTTGAATGTCATAAGTGAAGGTGTCATAAAGAAGTGAAAAATACCACAGTTCTGGGAAGAAGCCTTCTCTTCTGCAGGCTGAACAACTACAACTCTCTCTTCCTTTCTTCATAGGAGAAGTATTTCATCTTTCTAATAATTTTTGTCGTCCTCCTCCAGACCCATTCCAAATAGGTCCAATTCTTTCCTTGACTTGATGTTCACACTTCTTTTAAAGCGGTCCAGTATATGATTCACTTTCTGGGACTTGAGTGCATATTGCCAGCTCATGTCCAATTTTTCACCCATCAGTACTCCCAAGTTCTTCTCTGCAAGACTGCTGTCAATCCATTTACTCCTACAGTAGTCCATGAAGACCCTAGCTATGCACTCATGTTGCCTGCTCAAGATGAAATCCAGGTTACTGTACCTTTGTCTAGTTTTCACATCTATGGTTTTAGACATGTGTGTCAGCCAGCTTTTATGGAGAACCCACAGCTTTCTGCTGCTGCTAACGTGAGAGAGTTAGGGAGCATGGGAAGAAGAAGCAGAAGAATAACAAAGATGTGATTTGGTACACAGCTTCACAGCTTTACCAAGGGCAAATTGTGCCTGACAAACCTGGTGTCCCTCTATGACAAGGTCACAACATTAATAGATGAAGGTTGAGCAACTGACATCATTTACCTGAACCTGAGCAAAGCCTTTGACACTGTCCCACACAACAACCTGGTCTCCAAGCTAAACAATATGAGTTGATGGATGGACCACTAAGTGGATAAAGAAATGGCTTGATGGCCATACCCAAAGGGTGGCTGTCAATGGGTCCATGTCCAAGCGGAGACCAGTGACAAGTGGAGTCCCTCAAGGGTCAGTACTGGGACTGTTCTTGTTCAACTTCCTTGTCTGTGACATGGACAGTGGGGTTGAGTGCACCCTCAGCAGGTTGGCTGACAACACCAAGCTGTGTGGTACAGCAGACACGCTGGAGGGAAGGGATACCATCCAGAGAGACCTTGACAGGCTGGAGATGTGGACCCATTACAACCTCATGAGGTTCAACAAGACAACTTGCAAAGTCCTACATCTGGGTCGGGGCAATTCCAAGCACTGATGCAGGCTGAACAGTGACTGGCTTTAGAGCAGCCCTGAAGAAAAGGACTTGGGTGTGCTGATGTATGAGAAGCTTAATATGAGCTGCCAGTGTACATTTGCAGCCCAGAAAGCCAATCCCATCCTGGGCTGCATCAAGAGAAGCATACCCAGCAGGTCGAGGGAGGTGAATCTTCCCCTTCACACCATTCTCATGAGACCCCACCTGGAGTACTGCATCCAGTTCTGGAGCCCCTATTGCAAGAAAGATATGGATGTCCAGAGGATGGCCATGAGGATCACCAGGGGGCTGGAGCACCTCTCCTGTGAAGACAGGATGAGGGAGTTAGGGTTGTTCAGTCTGGAGAAGGCTTCAATAAGACCTTCCAGTATCTGAAGAGGGCCTACAGGAAAGCTGGGGAGGGACTTTTTAGGGTGTCAGGGAGTGATAAGACTAGGGGGAATGGATGCAAGCTAGAGGATGGTAGATTT
This sequence comes from Melanerpes aurifrons, assembly GCA_011125475.1. Lineage (NCBI taxonomy): Eukaryota > Metazoa > Chordata > Aves > Piciformes > Picidae > Melanerpes > Melanerpes aurifrons. The sequence goes on from WWNC01000003.1 coordinate 4,172,581, forward strand.
AGATTAGACTTCAGGAAGTTGTTCTTCACCATGAGGCTGGTGAGACACTGGAACAGGTTGCCCAGGGAGGTGGTGGAAGGCCCACCCCTAGAGGTTTTTAAGGCCAGGTTGGATGTGGCTCTGGGCAACCTGATCTAGCGTAAGGTGCCCCTGCCCATGGCAGGGTGGTTGGAACTGGATGATCCTTGGGGTGCCCTCCAGCCCTGACAATTCTATGATTCTATGATTCTGTAAGTCTAGGAAGCCTGGTGGGGTTTAGAGGGATGGGCACCTGCGAGAAGCCTGTGTGGAGGAGGGAAGTGAGCTTCCAAGGGCCGGTGTGGGTGCTACTCAAGGGGCTAGTGACCCTTTGCACTTGTGCCTTTTTGAGGGAGATTGTGGCAGGTAGGGAAAAAGGGTGCATCTGAGGAGGGGAAATATCCCCCGGGTGTCACTGAGGGAGGCAATGCCTGGGCACAGCGCTCTCGTGCATGCTCAGGCAGCAAAGAGCCGGGCGAGAGCTGGGGAGCGGAGGGAAAGCATCCCTCCGTGTGCGAGCCCGGGACGGGCCGAGGGCGGGGTCCACGACCAGGCCTGACAAGCTGGATGAGGCCGGGCGGCCATTTCACTGCCATCGCCATCACACCCGCCACCACGGCCCCCACAGGAGGCCGTCGTTGCCACGGTGACCAGCCACTGGCACCCCCGCCCTCGCTCGCCTTCCCCCGCACGACGAGCCCCGCCCCGCCCCCCGGTAATCGGAGGGGCGGTGGCATCGGAGAGAGGTTCCCTTTGTTCAGCCATTTCAGAGGCCGGAGCGAGCTCAGACGCGGAGCTGCGGAGGGAGAGGACGGGCCGCTCCCTCGCCACTCCCCTGCCACCGGGCTCTGGGATGGTGTGGGTAGGTATCCGGGCTGCGAGGGGCGGGTTGGGACGTCCCATCTTCGGCAGCCGCTGCCTGCTGGCGGGGAGCCGGGCCGGGGCGGCAACCGCCGTCGGGGTATACTGCTGCCTCTGCCCCGCCCGGTGTCGGGGGGTTCAGCGCCGCCGCTGGGAGGGGAGCTGTGGTGGCGCGGCCGTGGGCTACCCCTTCCCTTCCTCCCCATTGCAGCGGGCTCTGCCGCCTCGTGGTGGTGGGTGGGCGGGCAGGCGGGACGGGTGCCGGCGGCCTAAGTGGCGGCCGCCTCAGTGGCGGCCGAGGCCTGAGGGGCTCTGGCCTAAGGGCCAGGCACACATCCCTTCCTTCGTCCCTGACCGCCTTCAAGCGACCGCCGTGACCGGACCGCAAACTCTCACTGCATTGAACCGGAAAGTGAAAAATGTCTCAGGATATAAGAACGTGGCCGTATTTCATGCCTTGGTTTCTAGCGTTCCGGGGGTCTCTGCTGCACAGATTTGGCTAGGTGGAATTTAATTTCGGGGGTTTCTCTACGAAACGGAGAGGAGGGCAATCTCGTGCCTGTCTTGTACGTTTGTTTGTTTCTTGGGGAGGTTGTTAGTTTAGGCAGTGGACATAACTCGTGAAATTGTAAAGCTTTTGTGGAGTCAGTGTTCAAAGCGAAGGGGCGCTTTTTGTGTTGGTATAAATGTCTTGATTACTCTGCGAGATACTTACCTCCTTGATGTGAAAGTAATAATTCCTCTCGAATTTCTGCTCAAGACCTGAGAGATCTTCATGGTGTGAGGACTGTTCTGTATCCTGGACACCATCGCCTCATAACTTGTGTTGCTGACTTTGTATTTAAATCGTCCTTAACTTGGCATTCGGATATTTCACAGATGTTGTCCAATCTTTATAACACTCATTAAACAAGAAGTTGGCTTGTGTTCTCCTTGACATGTTTAACTGAACCGAAAAAATGATAACGTGCCTAAGATCATGTGAGGGGCCTTAGGCAGCATTGGAAACTGAGCCCATATTAATAATCCAGGGTCTCAGCTATGCTTAAGAACGACAGAACATGTTTAAAAGTCCTCATTCTACATCTGCTGTGTGAATTGTAGTTATTTTTGAGTTGTACGTGGGAGGATGAAGGAAAGGTGCCTACAACTGGGAAGAATAGTTTTTATATGATCAAAATAATTTTAAAATGCATTTATTCAAAAGCTACTTAGCTTACACTCATAATAGTGTAATACATAAGGAAAAATCATGATCCTGCAAAACCAGGGTTAAATAAAGCAGTTTATTGCCTATCTTAAAAGGAGGAAAGCTGTGGTTAGAATTAGTATTGACTAAGGACCATGTTTAGTGTCAGATACAGACAGTGACACACATTTCAGTGACTTCATAAATTGACATAAATGCAGGCACATCTGCTAAACTGAGCTAAGCATGCCCTGTGACAGGAAGGTGAAGCCATTAATGATGGATTTATGAAGATAGGCTTTTATTGGATTACCTGCCATACTTTTCTATTATATTTATTTAGAATCCAGTTTAGAAGTCCTTGTATGTCGGTATTCAAGAGAACAGAAATACGTGTGTCTAATTTTAGGCTCATGGTGGCATCCCCAGGGATGGAGCTACCATATAATCAGGTGATAGGTATTCATAGAGCTGTACAGAAGACTGACTCAGATTAGATAGAATATAATTCAAACAAGTTTCCTTCCTATTTCTGCTTCAGACACACCAAGATGCTACAGATACAAAGGGGGGTGGCAGAAGGCCAAGTATAATCCTCCTTCATCGAAACTGATGCTCAGAATCTGTATAGTTTGGAGATCATGACTGAAACCAAGGTAGATTTTATCTTTGAAGTGCGTCATTGGCAGAAATCTCCTTTTGTCAACCCAGTGTTGTTGTCACAAAGAAATCTGTACCATGAGTTTGTGAAATTGGTATGTGCTCATCAATGCATTGTCGTCAATGAAGTTGTGACAGTGACATGCAAAGAAGAATTTCTTCTTCACTTATTATGAAATAAACTTGCAAATGCCACTTTTTGCCTCTAGAAAGTTTACTTTTCAAACCACACTCCAGAGGGGAGTTTAACCAAGCAAATAATTCAGTGTTAATTCCCCATGTACTGAATGCTTTTGAAACCTTGTGTGTGTGTGTGTGTGTATATATATATATATATATATATATATATATATATATATAAAATGTCTGTGAGTGTGTATGTGAGTCAAATCTGAAATAAGGGATAAAATCAAATAAAATGTGTGTTTAAATAAAACTTGGAGCTTAAACCTTGAGGTAGAATAGAAAGTTACTGTTAAATTATTTTCCTATTTAATTTTGTAGATCATTTTCTACAGGCAATTTTGAGATACCCTTAAATATTCAAAATGTCATTGTTATTACGAGCCTGCCATTAAGTGCACTCATTTAAATAACAGATCAATGCTAAATATAAAGGGAAAGGTAAGACAAAATGGTTTTGGCAGAGACTGGAAAATCAATTGTAGGTGAGAAGGTATAAAGGTGCAAGAAAACTGTTCCTATATTACTGTGTTGTAGTATGTTATAAAAAGGACACACTTGCAGAAATTATGGTAAAATAGATCAGGGGGTTCCAAACTTAATGTACTCATGATCATCATCAGTAATTTCTGGCATCTGGAGTTAAATGCTTTTCTGACCATACAAAACTCCATCTATGTTTCTTCCCTCAGCTTTCCTACTGCATATTCCTGTCTTCCAAGATAGGACTGCAGTCCAGTGCTTACACTTAACCTTCCCTGTCCATTCACATACCCATGGAAGCTTACTCAAACTTCACACTTCAGCCATATTCTTTTTTCCCCCCACACCCCCAAATAATAAGCCTTTACTTCCAGCAAAGACGAAACAGAACCTTGGCTTCCCTGTGTGCATGTCACCTCCCTAATGCTTCCAAATTCACCATGTCTTGTTAATTCTTTCTGTATCCTGAACCAGAAGTGCAGGTCTGCCTGGAGGAAGCTGAGCTATTCCTCATTGTTGAATGCACATGGTGCCTGCCATACATAACTGTGCTCTACACAGGTTTTACAGGACCTGGGAGGCAGTTAACTCTGCGCCTGTCTAAGAGCAGTGAGATTCAGAAGCTGTGGCTCAGTTCCACTATTGAGCATACCATGGGAGCAGACATGACTGGCCTTTTCAGTACAGTTTTGCCCCCTCTTTTATAAAGAAACAAGTAAAGTTAGTAGCAGACAAGTGTGGAGAGGCAGGAGTTTAATTCTCATTGGAGGCAGAAAAGCACGGGTCTGCTTTTCCTTCCAAATAAGCTACATCAAAGTAAAAGCATAAACAGGTACCTGCATTTCAGTCTGTTATCACCTGAACTTGAGTCAATTTCTCAGGAAGAAGAAAATAAGCCAACCTTAAATTAAAATTGTTTTGCACAGTATTTACTATTTCCTATTGTATAGGAAGTTTTAAACTGAATTGGTTTAACTTTCTTGTGCTGGCAAGTCCTGAGCACATGGCTGGAAATCAAGAGTGATTTCACTGCTCTCCATTAGGTGTGATGTAAGTAAGTGGAGTTGGCATGAGGTGACAGCTTCAGTTGTCGAATCTGCCCCATAAGTAGTTAAAACCAAAACAAGATGAGGTTTGAATGGAGCTTTTGAACTAATGGAAACCAGTTGCATTAAGAACACAAGAGTCATGTAATTACATTTTTTACTTGTGTGTGAGAAATCAGTCAGCACTAGGCTGAAAACACTGGACTTTGTAGCAGAGATACTTGTGAAGTTGCTTGGAAAAGGAATTCAAGTAGACCAACTGATGACAGGAAATGATTGGGGGGATAGGGGAGGAAGGTGTGGTTTCATGATTCTCTCCAACAAAGAAGTGCAAGTATGTGTATCATGTTTTTGCCTATCTACTTATTTTAAAAGCTTTTAAACTTTTCATATGTTTGGGTAATAATCCAGCTGATTATTTGCTTCTGGAGAATATCCTGGTTTTCCCAGGAAAGAACCCTATTAGATTTCTGAGTCAATGAATATTTGTAATACATTTTACACCTGATGGTGATAATATGTCTTTCATTTTACCAAGGAAACATATTTTAGGCACTGTCCATTCTAGTGATTTTCATTCTAGTAATTTCTCACTGATTAACAGAATCAAAATAGCAAAGAAAAATTAAATAAAGCACACCTGGCAGTATTCACAGCTTCCCTCATTTACAGTGCATTTTTCAAGGTATGCTTTGTTTTGTTTCATACTTCCATTTGCAGTCTTCTAAACTGTGGTTTGGAAGATGCAATACTGATAAGGGAAGTTTAATCTAGCAAGTAGCCGCCACAGAGCCCAGTGGGTTTTTGGGTTTGGGTTTGTTTGGTGTCTTTTTGGTTGTTCTTGGTTTGAGTTGTTGTGGTTTGGTTGGGTTTTGTTTGTTTTAATTGTTATACAATGTGAAAGATGACATACGGCTTTTTAGGTAAGAAAAGAAGTAACAATATATGAAAATATAGGCTTAATAGCATAGTGTAGAATATGGATTTTGTTTGTGTGCATGAGATTGAGAATCAGCAGACACTGAGATTAGTGCCCTTGCTTTGTTTCTTTTATGATAAGTAATAGGGTTAATGGATCATAGTGAGGTTTTGATAACCTCAGCTCCACTGGGGTGAGGCTGTCCCTTTTTTTCTTTGGTTATGGTGGTAGTGGTGGTGGTTTTATGGTGTGTGTGTGTGTGCGCTTAGTTTTTGTTTATGTTTGAGGGTTTGTTTTTGTTTTGTTTTAACAACAACAAACAAAACCAGATTAATAAAATAATGGAACCTGCCTCCTAAGGATCTCCTTGTAGGTCTTGTCTTGGACAAATATATTTCAGGATGTTTCTGAATTCAGAAATAATGCAGATCTAATTGGACATAAGGATGATTTAGAACTTCTTTACCATAGTTATTTCTTGAAGCTTTTCAGAAAAAGTATACCCTTGAAAACAAATAACAATCCTAAACTTTCTGAGGTGATACAAGTTGGATTTTTAGTATATCAGAAATTTTGAAAGTTTGGGAGAACAATAGTAGAAAATAGTTTATGTATTTTTCATTGAGATTTCCTGATGCTCTCATCAGAGGTTATAACTGATACACAGAAATATTAGATCTCATTATAAGAAATCAAGACCTCACATCCTTATTTAAGTTTTCCAATATAGGAGAATTTGAGGTCTCTGACAAAAATATTATATTCATCAGAAGGTGTTTTAGAAAAGCAGCTATAGAATGGGATTTTTAGTTCGGCAATATCACTTACAGCATCTTCTGTGGAGCCTACAAGAGATACCTCAAGTTCACAGGAAATTGAACAGAGTGCTCAAATATAGTGCAATATTTTCGTTGTTGCTTTTTAAACCTTGGGTTCTCCAGAAAATTACAATAATTTAAGATAAAAATCATGACACTTCCGTGACAGTGTTGCATAGATGAATCACTTCAGCCTTGCATCTAGGAAGACCTGAATGAAGACAAGCAAGAATATCTTTTTATTTGGGTGAAGCTTGTCCTGTCTACATTTTTGGTAAGTGTATATGAGAAAAGCCTGGTTATTATACAGATATTCCTTAAGGTTATGCTAATATAGCTATAAATGTGTTTGGGCTTGAACTCTGTTTTCCTCAGTTGGACTTTAATTTTGAAGTCTTGAAAAAAAGACTTAAATTCCATGTTGGTCTTACCCATGCTGAGCAACTTTAACACTTGATATTGGTATGCTGTAATGGTAGGACCAATTTTTACCAATGTGGATTTATTTAATGGTGTGTGAGATACCATTTTAAAGTTGGTGCACTGTTAAATATTCAGTTTGATTAGTGAAAGAAATGTAAAAAAAAAAAAAACAACCCAGAAAAAAACCAAACTCCAAACAACCAAATAAATCTGTGTATTTCTTACAAGTGATTTTAAAAAAAGGAAAAGTTTGGGGGGGAGCCCAAAACCCTACAGTAGGCAGATAAAAGGAGAAGGAGAACTATGAAAGAGAGTTTACCCTGTGGCTGTCGTTTCAACTGTTTATAGCTTTACATTTCATGCAGTGGACACATTTTTTTAAGACAAAGATGGTATGTAGCATGCCAGCAAATTTATTTAGTGGAGTTTGAAATGGATTTTTATGAAAAATACATTAAAATAGACTTAAAGTTATTAAATGATCTGTGTGTTTAAGGTAAATTGAATTAATTTTAATTACTATTTATCCACTAAGTCTCCTTTACATTTGCCAAGGGAAAAAGAAAAAGCTTTGAAGTATTTGTTTCATATTGATTGTGTTAGTAGCATTTTGAGGGAATTACTTTACATATGTAACTATTTAGGCTAACAACTAATCTCTGCAGCTAATTGGTGATTCAAATACCACTCTTAAATCCTCTACAAACTGACTTTAAATTATTTAAAATTCTGAAATATTGAAAACCTGCAACTCAAGTAAGAATGACAATTAAATTCCACATCAAATTACTTAACATGTTGCGATTGCTTAAACCTGTCTGGCCTTTGTAACCTGAATGTGTAATGTAATACTAGTTTAAGTTTCAGTTTCAAAGGTTACTTTCTTTAACATGAAATTCTGCATTTGGAGTAGAAGGAGGTAAAATAATTGTTATGGGATAGGTAGCACTTGTAATGTCAATCATTTTTTGGCTAAGGCTGTATTAACTCCCCAAGGAATTTTACATGATCATTCATCTACACAACAACAATATGTGTAGGAACAGTGATGTAGCCACTTCAGTGCACAAGTTTAATCTTAGGTGCATTGCTTGCATTCAGACTTGCTTGCAATTTCCTTTACACAGTTCAATACTGCTTCAAAGCTAGTCTTACACATACAGTTGTGAGAATGCTTTTTCAAAAGAACAGTGGTTAAAATTAAAGAATACAGTAAGAATGATGCTACTGTTATGTATTACTTTAAAATTTACTTCCTGTATTTGTGGTGGGTTTTGTTTGTTTCTTTGTTTATTAACCAAACAGTGTTAAGTCCACATGTATACCTGGAATTATTCAGTGATCTTGTAAAAGCTCAATGCTAAAAAGGACTGTGATGGTCTCTGCAGAAGAACTATATAGGTGTTCTTTTGTGATGGCAGTTGGCTTCAAGTGGTAGCAGCTTCACTATCTAGTTTAATTGAGAGGTCCAACACTTCTCTTAAATCCCACCTTCAGATGTCATATCCAGGAGCATTTAGAAGATGGCTGAATATTCTTAAACTGAAAAAGTCAAAGCATTTTTTCCCTGAAGAATGATACTAGATATCTAATGTGCATCTGTTAATTGAAATAATCCTCACTGCTCAGATTATGGTGGTTTCATGACTGCTTATTTAGTGAGTTTTATTGTTCCGGTCAAATGAAAAATGTAAATTTTCTAAAGGAGTTTTTAATACTGTTGTGATTTCTAAAGATATTACTCTATTCTTTTATATTTGTGTCACATAATTCCTGCTTAGTTACTGTTACAGCACTTGGATCATACTGGATTTTTATATTAAACTCAACTCATATTATTAATTCAACTCATATTATTAATTGCCATCTAAAAATACTGATACTCAGAGGAGGTTTAAAACACTATTTTTAATATATCTGCAACTATATCTGCATTCTGTAGAACTATAGAATGACTTAGGTTGGAAGGGACCTTAGATATCATCTGCTCCAACCTCCCATGGGCAGGGACACCTCTCAACTAGACGTGGCTGCTCAAAGCCTCATCCAACCTGGTCTTGAACACCCCCAGAGAGGAGGCATCCACAGCCTCACTGGGCAACCCATTCCAGATGCTCAGGACCAAGCCACAATGGCCTACACTTCAGTGACTGAAGCTCGGTAGGTTCACAGCAATGCCAGTTGGATCCTCATCTTTACTAACAGAACCTGATGTCTCCCACCCACAAAGCTAGTTCCTGTGATCCAAAGACATATACATTTTCTAGACCCTGAAGCTGTACAGTCAATGTATACGTTGAAATGGATTTGTTTTGGCATTGTAAACGTTCCTTTTAACTAACATTAACAAGATCACAACACTACTGTCAATTACAAGTTAAGCAGAAAATTACATAAAGCAAATATGATAGGTACAAATGCTAAAACATGGTGTGATCCTTGCAATAACTTGGGGTTTGGTATGTAGGAACAATTTAGGGATGGGCTGTACTTCTGCATTTATGCTTTATTCTTTTTAATCTTCTTACTCATCTGAGACTTGAAAGACAAAATAATATCTGCAGTTGTTCCTTAGTGGTCTCAGTAAGGTTAAATAAGTTCTGTTTGCTTATTTACCTTAACAGTTTGGCTTCTTTGATTAAGGTGGTCAGGGCATCATTCCTTTTGTTCATGTGTATGGTTTGAGCACTTAATTCCCCTTCACTGATACTTACGTGTTGAGTTTTGTCTTTTGGAGGGAGCTCCATTCCAGATCAGTAATTATTTCTCACTCTCTTGCAAGAAAACATAATTTTAGAATATTTATATGCACTAGCGATTAGAGAAGGTCTAACAACTGTATTCAGGCTCACAGGATAAAATAGTAAATTTCAGGGTTTAGTGTGAAGCTTTTTAAGACATTTTCCATTTATGTCCCTACCAGTTCATATATAATTTCCATTTGCTGGTAACTGGCTGGCACTTGGCAATATAAAGCCAAATATTGTCACTTCTTTAAGGCAACAGCATCTTAAGGACCTTAGATAAGCCTTACTTAAGCTATCCAGGTAACAGAACACTAGCCTTCAGTTACAATGAAAAGACAATGGTCTGATTTAAATAGTGTAAATAAAAATAACAATAATTTTAAAAGTCTCTAGTGAGGCCACATCTGGAGTACGATGTCCAGTTCTGGGCTCCCCAGTTCAAGACACACAAGAAACTACCATAGAGAGTTCAGTGGATGGCTATAAAAAGGTGACTGGAGCATCTTTTTTACAAAGACAGGCTGAGAGACCTGGGGCTCTTTAGCCTGGAGAAAACTGAGGGGATTTCATAACTGCTTACCAGTATCTGAAGCATGGGTGTCAAGAGATTTGAGCTAGTGTCTTTTCAGTGATCATAGTGATGGAACAGGAGCAGTGGGCACAAACTAGGAACACGAGTTTCCATCTGAACATACAGAAAAACTTCTCTACATTGAAAGTTTAATTTTGTGTATTTGGTTTTAATTTTGCTTTACATTTATAGCTTTTCTTCTTCTTAATAGATTTATCACTTTTCATAGAATTATAGAATCATAGAATCAATAAGGTTGGAAAAGACCTCAGAGATCATCAAGTCCAACCTTGGAAAAGGCCACCCCAGCTTCTCCTGTGCTCGCTGAGGAGGGCACAGCAGTGGAGAGCCAGGAACCTGCTCTGCACATCCTCAGAGCCCACAAGGGCCTTTTCCTGGACTCCCAACAATAAAGTCGTGGGATTGGCTGAGATCTTTGCCCAGGAGCTAGAAGAAGGGAAAGTCATGGCCCCAGATTTGCCTGTGCCAGCAGGAATTACTCCAGCAGCCCCTTGGGACACAATCATAGAATCATAGAATCAATGAGGTTGGAAAAGACCTCAGAGATCATCAAGTCCAACCTGTCACCCAGCACCTCATGCCTACTATACCATGGCTCCAAGTCTCATGTCCAATCCCCTCTTGAACACCTCCAGGGACAGTGACTCCACCACCTCCCTGGGCAGCACATTCCAATGGCCAACAGCTCTCTCAGTGAAGAACTTTCTCCTCACCTCCAGCCTAAATTTCCCCTGGTGCAGCTTGAGGCTGTGTCCTCTTGTTCTGGTGCTGGTTGCCCGGGAGAAGAAACCAATCCCCTGCTGGCTACAACCACCCTTGAGGTACTTGTAGAGAGCAAGAAGGTCTCCCCTGAGCCTCTTCTTCTCCAGGCTAAAAAATCCCAGCTCCCTCAGGCTCTACTCATAAGGCTTGAGCTGAGAGCCTGCTCTTTACAGCCTCACAGCCAGAGCTGGGCTTTCAGTGGACCCAGACAACAAGATTGTGGACTTGGCTGAGATCTTTGCTCAGGAGCAGGAGATCCATCGAGATGTGGCCTGTTATAAATGAGCCGCACAAGAAAATTTCCAAGTTTTGTGGGAGAGTTGTTTATTAAAAAAGAAGCGAGCAAGCAGCAGGGAAAAACAAAGAGAGAGAAACAGGGCGCTGGGCCGCAGAGACTTCACCCCCCCACAGATACCTCCAGACTCTGCCAAAAAGCGCCTTACAAATCCTAACTTTTCTTTATATAGCTACACCATCTCCATATGCATGCTTATGCTTAATAGAAGGCAGGGATGTGATAATGAGTTCTTGCCCAACTTCTTGGGCTTCTTGAGCACGCGTCTTCTTTGTGGTAGGGGCCGCAGATGAGGCAGGGGAGGTCTTTCTCCAGTGTTCCTTGCAGAACCACATCTTCTCACACCAGTACAGCTGCAGCACAGGACTTATCTGAGGTAAACATTCTGTGTCTCCTGAGAAAGTTGGCATGAGGTTCCTGTCTGAAGCCAAAACAATCTGAACATTTACCCTCTGTTCTCAAAACCAACTGCCACTACCCCTCCCAATACAGCATTCTTCCTTATTTTCATCTCATTTTTGATCAAAACAAACAGGCAAATAAATACACCATTTGTCTTTGCATTTGTTACTTCTTTTCTACTAGCAAAAGGGCCTCTGTACCTTTACATGTTGTTTCGTATTTAATGAGATTCCTAATTTTTACACTTTATTGTAAAGTATACCAAAGGTGGTTTTATTGCATAATTATTACTTATAATTGTTAAGGTTGTGTTGTAAAAAACAAAACAAAACTAAAACACCAAACCAAAACCAACCACACAAAAAAACCCTGTAAACTGTTTTGTGGGGGATATATATGATTTATGCATATTTTGCATTAAAATTTGTTGGTTTATTAATGTATTGACTACAGTTAAAGAACTAGTGAAGTATTTTGCTTGAAGTTGGTGCAGATTCTTCAAAGAGAGCCTTCTCTTAGTCTTCTCCAAACTAAACAACTCCAGATCCCTCAACCACCCTCCAAACCCCTCACCAGCCTTGTTGGTCTTCTCTGGACATGCTCTAGGACCTCAATGTCTGTGATGCCCAGAACTGAACTCAGCACTCAAGCTGTGGCCTCACCAGGGCTGAAGACAGGGGCACAATCACTTCCCTTCTCCTGCTGGACTCAGTGTTCGTGATACAGGCCAGGATGGTGTTGGCCTTCTTGGCTACCTGGGCGTACTGCTAGCTCATGTTCAGCCAGCCAGCCAGCAACACCCCCAGGGCCTTTTACACAGGGCTGTTTTTGAGCTGCTCTCCCTGCAGCCTGTAGTGTTGCTTGGGGTTGTTGTGACCAAAGTGCAGGACCCAGCACTTGGTCTTGGTTTAACAATCCAACTTGTCCAGATCTCAACAATGCCTTCCTACCCTTGCGCAGATCAACACTCTTGCTCAATTTAGTGTCATCTGCAAACTCAATGAGGGTGCACTTGATCCCCTCATCACAATCATTGATTAAGATGTTAGAAAACCAGCCCAGTACTGAGCCTTGGGGGACACCACTTGTGAGCAGCCATCAACTGGATTTAACTGCTTTTAGCAGAACTCTGGGCCTGGCCATCCAGCCAATTTTTAATCCAGCAAAGAGTCCACCTGTCTATGCCATGGGCTGCATGTTTCTCAAGAATGCTGTGGGAGATGGTGATGAAGTCTTTACTAAACTCCAGGGAGATAATGTCCACAGCCATTCCCCCTAGGCAGGTCACCTAGTAATAGAAGATGAGGCTGATCAAGCAGGACCTGTCATTCATGAATCCGTGCTGGCTGGGCCTGATCCCAGCATTATCCAGATCTTGCCACATAAACACACCCCCAAGGTAAACTGCTCATAATCTTCCCCATAGCAAGGTCAGGCTGTCAGGCCTGTAGTTTCTTTTTACCTCTTTTTGTAGGTCAGTGTCACATTGGCAGGCGTCCAATTATTTGCCACCTCCTCTGTTAACCAGGCCTGCCTACAGATGATGGAGAATGGCTTGGTAAGCTCCTCTGCCACCTCCCTCAGCATGCTTGGGTGAATCCCATCTAGTCCCATAGACCTGCGAGTGTCCAGGTGGCATAACAGGTTATTAACTGCTTCCTTCTGGATTATGGGGAGTTTATACTGCTCTCCATCCCTACCAGGAGGATGAATACCCTGAGGTTAAGAGGTCTATTAAAGACTGAAGAGAAGGCGGCATTAAGTACCTCATCCTTGATAGCATCTGATAAGGGTCTGCATTTTCCTTGGCTTCTTTTTTTTTTTTTGGTTGCTAATGTATTTGTACAGCCCTTTTTGATATTCCTCATGGCAGCAGCCAGGTTGACTTCTAGCTGGACGTTTGCCTTTCTGATCTCCTCTCTTCATGACCTAACTAGATCCCTGTACTCAAGTTGCTTGACTCTTTTTCTAAAGGTGGAAAACGCTTTTTTTTTTTTTCCTGAGCCCCTGCAAGAGCTTCCTGTTCAGCCAGGCTGGTTGTCTTTCCTGAATGTTCATTTTTTAACACATGGGGACAGCCTGCCCCTTCACCTCTAAGACTTTCTTCCTGAAGAAAGCCTTCCTGGACCCCTTTTCCCTACAGGACTTTCTCCGAAGGGACACTCTCAGCCAGTGTCCTAAACAGTCCAAAGGCTGCCCTCAGTAAGTCCATGGTAGTGGTTTACTCACCCTCCCTCTTCCCCTCCCCCCCCCCCCGGCACTTCTTACTTACCAAGAAGTGAGAATTCTGTTATTTCATGGTCGCTGAGCCCAAGACAGCCTCTGACTGCCATATCACCCACCAGCCCTTCGTTATTTGTAAACAGCAGGTCTTAAATTGGTGAAAGCGTTAACAAGTTTTTGGCTCTGTGGCTGAAAATGTCATGTGTCTAATTGAACCCAGTGATAGCAATAGACTTAGTTTTCAGTTCTGTCTTGCTGTAAGCCTGTCCTGTGTGTTGATGTTTGTAAACCTCATTTGTACTGTGTTAAACAGTTGGGCTACAGAATATCAAATATTAGTGTGTGCTGTGGCCTGTCATCCATTTTATCTGCAATGGTGTGGTAGTTTTGCATTTTCATAAATATATAAACTAAATTGCAGTGGTCTTTCCTCTCTGCCTATTTGATACATGAGGAGCAGAGGTGTTCATTAACTAACGAGGGACTATACGAGTGGAATTACAGGCCATCAGGTTATTTATACTTTTTTGTCTGCTCAGTGGGACTCCACAGTACAGGTTTTACAGATGTTATCTGCAAAAAGAAATACTGCTCTTCACCTTTGGGAAAATAAACAAGAAAACTGTGGAATGAGATACCACAACACTGGTTAGCCAGAAAGCTCTACCTTTCTCACAGGCAACAGTAGCAGATTTCCCAAGCAGGTACATTATCATAACTGTAGGTATTCTAAGCAAAAGGCCATCACCATGCTGATATTCCATGGAGTGCAAATCATTTTACACACTTATTTGCCTCCAATATCGAAAAGTCTAGTGTTCCAGGACATTTAAGTTCATCTTCATTATCAGGTGTTGTACTACGGGATCAACACCTCACACAATTTCTAGCATGACATGCAACACGAGACAGAATTAGCTGCTTCAAGAAAGTATGAACCCCATAATTTCTCTCAGTTTCTTCAGCTTCTTATTCTACTCCTAGACCTACCAGCTGCAGCAGTGAATGACAGTAAGAAATGAAGGTAAATTAACAGTACCCAAATCTTGTATTATCTGAAAGACCATATGTGTGCTACTTTGAATGTTGCTATCATATTGCTTCTCCTTACAGACAGAAGGAATCCTATTCATAGCTAGAGGAAAAAAAAAGAAGAAAAAGGTTAATTCAAAAAATAATCTTAACCCTACCAATGATGTAAATTCTCAATTTTGGTACTAGTATAGTCCGGGGCTTACCATTGTATGCTGGATTGCGTTAGATTTGTCTTAGCTTCTGTTAGATTAATTCCCTCTTAGTACTGTCGTAGTCAGCCTTTTCATCTCTTGTTTCTGCACGAGGGAACTTAATACCATTCATGCAGATTCTATCATGAAGTCCTGTGCTGAACAGAATTGCACTAGCAACAGACATTAAGTAGTATTATATTAGCCAGAGAATAGTAAGCTTACAGCCTCGTCTAGCTAATATTTCCATATGAGTCCACAAAGTAATCTTGATAATAATATTAAAAGTATTCTTTAAAAATATTTTTCTAAAGTTTCCTCAGGTTTCTGTTTAAAACAATACTTCCATCACAATAACCAATCATCTCTGAAAAAGTAGACAATTAATTTTAGAGGCTTGCAGTCAGGGCAGAAAATCCTTTCAGACTGTCTTTCAGTCTGTCTCCTTAGTAACCAGTTCGGTGCTTCACAGGGTCAACTATGTTCTTCTACAGACTATTCAATATTAATCTTGTATCACATGGCTGAACTCAGGAAGACCGGACTTGATGTTTTAAAATGTATTCTCTGCTGATATTCTGGATGCAAAGACTACAAGTATTTTTGTAAGTGAGAGCGTAGCACATGTCTCCAGGCATAAGGTGGTGCATAATATATCAGTAGCTATTCTGCATGAGCTCCATCACATAGACACATTTATTCTATATTATAAGAACCCTTTTTGGCTTAGCTTAATCCACATCACTCTTAGCCTAAAATAAGAGTTTATGCAGAAAGCTATTAGAGGCTAACAGTTATTTCCTCTGGGAATACAAGTTTGCTATACAGAAGGGACAGAGAAGACACTATAAACAGTCTGCGGAAACTTGTAAGGTTTGATTTTTAGCAATGGACTGGATTACTTATTAATTCCCATTGTTGAATACCAGGTTTACAGGTAGCAGAAGGTACAAGAAGGTAGCCCATTTGAATTCTCTTTAAAAGAGAAAACAAACCCCACACACACGCAACCAACCAACCACAAAAACATTACAAATATTAGCATTGTAGTAAAATTAAAGACTGGGATTTTTTTTCTGAGCAGTAAAGTGACTGAAATTGTGTAACTGTTCTGAAATTAGGGCAGTTTTGAGAATTAATTTTGGTTAGACAATTACTATTTGAAACTAGTTTCAAAAACACTAGCATTGAGAAGTTGTACTTCCCAAAGCACAGCTTGGAGGTTATGGCATCTAAGGGATGCCATCTTCCTACTAGTGCAGACCTCTTTTCTGGCTGCTTGTTGGGAGGCAAACAGCACTTGCAAACATCAATCTCCTCTTTCTCTTTTCAGTACACTGAGATTGCTGGAGAAGTGAGCATATTCTGTTAAGAATCTCCTATTTGTGCTGTCTGCATTTGTCTGTTCACTGCCAGTTATTATACAGGTTGCTGATTAGAAAATATTTCCTAATCCAAGTTCCTGTTAATATCTGTTTTTAACATAATGGAAAGCAACAGGAGAGATAAAAAGACCCAGCACCAAGTATATTCTAATGTGATGTTAAGGACACATTAAAGAAAAAAATGCCCTAGGAAAAATCAAGAATTGAACCCTGCCTTGTGCATTCAAAGCTACTATTCTAGATACTAGATTTTGAACAAATTAGTAGTGCTACACATTGTAGCTGTTCCTTTTGTTTCCTTGTATTGCAAATGCCAGGTATGTGTCATTTCACATCTAATGAGACGTTTTGAGGCATAAAGGGAAGAAAATACTGACATTAAAACCAAAGTTAAAAAAAATTACTTCTGGGCTTTCTGTGGGTGCTCAAGCAGAAGATGTCAGGGTTTGTGAAGAGAGAAATGAATTAAAGATACAGTGTTTGGTGAGGAGTTGAGTTTTTTTCTTAATATTACACACTGTTGTGATACCAGAGGATTCTGGCTAGGGCATAAGATCTGAAGCTTAGAGAGAAATCAAAGATTACTAGCATTTGTGCAAAGTTCCTGTCTTCAGTGAACTTTTGTCTTCTTAACATATATGGGTGAAAAGTTTCAAATTTATTTCTAGTGCATACTACTGATTGAGTGGGATGAACCAGGCCATCTTATGTTTTGAATGGTAGCTTTCATGGCTCTGCCTGAGACTTCATTTAAGTTTGACTCGGAATTCCTTTCTATGCAATAAAACTTGCTTGAGGAAAACAGACAGTAGAAAACTAAGAGGCAAAGGAAACAGAAACAATTTAATTTTTTTTCAATAATGTCCTTTGCTCTCAGCCTACTTTTTTTTTTCTTTTTTCCTTCTTTTCTTCTTGATTCAGTTATTTTCCACCCTGCTGAATGGTTCCCAGTGGCAAAGCATCCTGTAACGGAACATAAGGGGGGACCTGTCTTGGAAGATGATTGTCTAAAGCATTCAGATGTCCCCACTAATTGGAGGGGTTCCTATTCATACTTGGATTTGTAGGCCTTTTTCTCTCCTTTCTAATGCAGACAGATTTTACCAGAAATTAATTCTGGTCACATCAATGGAAAAAGAAACATTATTTTTTTCATTATGGATGCTCTTCCTGCTTTTTTGTGTTCTGTCTCTCAACTTTCCTTTCTGGCATCTTCTCGTGTTTCCCATATTTAATATTATTTTTGTCTAGTCTGGTTTCCTAATAAAATGAGACAAATGTAATCCTTGTGTCATAGTTCCTGTATAGTAAGTTCTGGAAGCCAGAGTGAATTTCAAACAAGCTTGACAGCAGGCCAGAAGTCTCAGAGATAACCAGCACTTTCTTAATCTGTTGGACCTCAGTTTTCCTCTGGTCTAGCTGTGCAAGCATCACTATGGTGAGCCATTGACATAAGTTTTAATGTCTTGACTACACAACTTTTATTTTGACACCATTCTGTACTAGAAGGAAACAAGGAGATTGACCCTGGCCAGAAAAATTCCTTATAAACCTTGTGCTCAGTCTTTCCTAGTAACTGGTGGCACATCTTTACACACCTACCCTGTTGAGTCCATCTTACAGACATTTCAGTGATTTTTGAGTTGTGCTGCTTTGATAGTCTGTCCCCAAAACATTGTGGTAGATATGGCAGTTGCTTAAACAGAAGAGCTTACAAACACATCCCATTTGTTTATTTTTTTCCAATATGCTGGTTTTGTTCCCATGTGCTGTACTGCATACTACTTTGCTATTTGTTTCCAGCTTTTTGTTTCAACTGTGCATTATTTCCTGATCCATCAAGTACTCTCTTCCACTGTCCTCACTAAACAGTTATGTAGACATTTTAAGTATACTGCTTGTCTTACTTGTCACTTCTGATGGTTCCTTTTGCTGTTTTGGTGGAGACTGTGCCATAGTTAATTTTGTCACCTTCAAGAATAGAATAGAATAAACCAGGTTGGAAGAGACCTTCAAGATCATCGTGTCCAACCTATCATCCAACACCACCTAATCAACTAAACCATGAAATCAAGCACTCTAACAAGTCTTCTCCTGAACACCTTCAGTGATGGTGACTCCACCACCTCCCTCGGCAGCCCATTCCAATGGGCAATCACTCTATGTAGAACTTCTTCCTAACCTCCAGCCTAAATCTCCCGTGGTGCAGCTTGAGACTGTGTCCTCTTGTTCTGGTGCTGGTTGCCTGGGAGAAGAGACCAACCTCCGCCTTGTCTACAACCTCCCTTAAGGTAGTTGTAGAGAGCAATAAGGTCACCCCGAGTCTCCTCCTCTCCAGGCTAAGCATCCCCAGCTCCCTCAGTCTCTCCTCATAGGGCTTGTGTTCCAAACCCCTCACCAACTTTGTTGCCCTTCTCTGGACACGTTCCAGCAAGTCCACATCATTCTTAAACTGAGGGGCCCAGAACTGGACACTATACTCAAGGTGTGGCCTAACCAGTGCAGTGTACAGGGGCAGTCTCATAGTAATAGAAGGAAAATTGGCTCAGGATACTGAGCCAGAGACTGGGCAGTTGACTTAGGGAGGTAAGAGGAAAAGCCACACAACAAATTACTTGGGGTACTAACGTTCCCTATTCTCAATGCCTCTAATTGTTAAAGACTGTGAGGTGCATACCAAGTTATGTACTGCAGCAGAAAGTGAAACTAGTTTTCATACAATCAGGCGAGACATTTACAAGCACAATGACAAGATCAGAAAAGGCCAAGGAATTAGTTTTTAATTTTCATATTTTGGACCAACTTTAAGAAGTGTGGGTTCTTATTTTGCCCGTTAGCATATATGTAATATAGAAAAAAATAGGGAATATGTAATGTATATGTATTATATATAGTTATGTATATTATGCATGTAAATTGCTAATTTTGACCTGAGATGTCCCCTGATAATTCTGAGGCTAAGGGTAAGATACACTAGTTCCTCAGAAAGTTTCTTCTGATATTTTTTTACACACACAACCCCCTTCTTGCGTAGTTGGGGACTTCTATTCAGCATTCAACCATATCACATAGAAATACAACAGACGGCAACGCAGGTACCATGTTCCTTGCTCCTGGGTCTGCTTTCGCATCCTCGCTTCTCTTCCGTGGGCGGCAGCCAGGCTACTGGCTGCCAGACGCTGCGAGTGCGCGGCCGCAGCCGTCCTAAGAGGCCGTGCTGGGGCCAGAGCCGCTTCGCCCCTCGCTTGAGGCCGCTGCTGAAGGTTTTCTCTGCTCTCGAAGGGGGCTGTGGGAGGCGGAGATATCCCTTTTCCCGCCGGCAGGGATTGAAGGGTCCGCGTTTTGTCACCCTCAGGCGTCTGGCGGCGTGGAACACACCACAGAAAGGCTGACGGCAGCGCCGGCAGGCCCAACGCGGCCGGAGGCGTGCCCGACGCAGGCGTGCCCGGCGCTAGGACCCAGGAGGACGGGAGACGGCTCTCCGGGCCAGATTACAAATTCGCCGTGACTCAGTCAGCTCGGCGTGGAGCTCAGCGGGTGGCGGCGGGAGCAGGTCGGTTTTGTTCGAGTCCGTCCAGTGGCGGGGCTGGCAGGCTGGGCGGTGGGGTCCTTGGTGAGGTGTGTGTTGCGGGGGGGGTGAGAGCTAGAGTGAGCGGGCTGCCGTGATGTTCCCATCCTCCCTTCGGCCTTCCTTTCTCTCCGCCCTCTCGCCTACCCTGGGCCTGGGCCCTGCCGCGCCACTAACTGCGGCCGCCTGTTGTCTGGTGTTTTCCAGCGAGCCAAGATGGAGTATGAGTGGAAGCCTGACGAACAGGGGCTCCAGCAGATACTGCAGCTGCTCAAGGAGTCCCAGTCCCCGGACACCACCACGCAGAGAGCTGTGCAACAAGTATCCTTGGTTAAGGCCTGAGCCGCGCGGGCGGCCTGGGCGGGCGCAGGGAAGTCGGGCGGGGGGTGTGAGGCCTACGCGGCAGTAGGCCGACACTGCAGCAGTCGGCAGCGGCGGCCGAAGCCTACTAGGCGAGTCGCCACAGCGCGGTGGGCCGAGCCTCCGCAGGAGCGGGAGGCTGTGGCGCGGGGTTTGAACCACCGAGGCGGCTTTTTGGGCCTCGGGGCCTCCTCCCTCGCCGCGGGGGTGGGGTGTGGGCACCTGTTGCAATCCCGGAGCCAAGAGTCGGTTTTGGGGTTGGTGGGTTTTTGTTTGTTCGTGGTGGTGTTTTTAATTTGGGTGGGGGGGGGTGTAGTTTTTTGTTTGTAGTTTTTGTTCTGTTGGTGTGTTTTCTCTGTGTGGTTTTGTGTGGTTGGGTTTGTTTGTTTGTTGGTTTGTTTAAAGCTCAGGTTCTGGCGCGGCTCAGTTGGTATCACCCGCTTTCCCGGGTTCCCCCACATTGGGCCGTCGCCAACGCCCAGCCCTCGGCCTTGGAGGGCTAGGAGCGCGGCCCTCGCCCTGGAAAATTTCGTCCAGGGGGCCACGAGTGTCTCGCGGCCTGCCAAGCTGAGAACTAGCCTGGGGTACCCGTCGTCCCTGCGACAAAGTGGGGGCGAGTAGGGACTTTCTGAGGTAATTCGGCAGTGGGATTCGAGGCAAAAGCGTTAAATAGTGGGGGGAGTGCCCCTGGCGGGGTCGTTGCCTCCATGCCCTCGTTAGCTTGCTGGTTCCAACACTCCACTTTTTTGGTACGTCGTGAGAGTGTTTCTACTTGCCTGGAAGCGTGAGCCTGCTGTACTGCTCGTTACTTTTGTTAAAATTAACGGGAGGGGGGAAATCTATTATGTACGGATTCGTGTGCTGCTTTGCTGTGCATTTTGGGGTACTGTTGGGTTTTTTTACTCCACTGAGGCACTTTTTATTGCAGTGATGAAATAAGAAGGCTGTAGGTAACAAAAGATTGAGAGAGTAGAATTATAAATTAAGACTAATGGAATAGGTCTTGAAAAATAAAGACTGCATCTACTGTCTCCTGCTTTGTGAGCTAGCCACATATATATGCTTTAAAATACCTAGAAGTTCTGAAGTAGTATGATGGATGTGTATTTATTGTCCTGAGCCCTTTTTATTTAAGGCAGTTGTTTGAAGGACTTCACAGAAAGGAACAGAATTATTTAAGTAGATTAGAATATACATGTGTATGTGTGTGTATGTATGTATGTACACATATATATGTATACAAACACACATTATTTTAGAGCTGAGCTAGAAGCCAAGTTTACTCCAGTTCTAGGCTTTTGTGTCAGATGTGGTCAGCTTAGGAAGCCTTTCTGCTCTTACATGAAAAGTAAAGGTAGTTTTTGTCATGGTCGTCATGTTCTAGAGATGTGTTTAATTTTTTTAACATGCTATTGCTGCCTTTGAAAAATCCTAAAGAGAATCATAGAATCATCCAGGCTGGAAAGGACCTCTGAGATCATAATTTTTACCCACTCCACCAAGTTTGTCACAACACCATGTCCCCAAGCAGCAGATCCACACAGCTTTTAAACATGTCCAGGGATGGCAATTCAACCACCTCCGTGGACAGCCTGTTCCAGTGCCTCACAACCCATTCTGTGAGAAACATTTTCCTAATATCCAGTCTAAATCTCCACTGGCTTGAGGCCATTCCCTCTTGTTCTATCATTAGTTACTTGTAAGAAGATAAGTGCCTACTTCTCTACAACCTCCTTTCATTGTAGAGAGTGATAACGTCTCCCCTCAGCCTCCTTTTTTTGTAGACTGAACAGCCCCGGTTCCCTCAGCCACTCCCCATGGGACTTGTTCTCCAGGTCCTTCACCAGCTAGCAGCCCTTCTCTGTACATGCTCGAGTGCCTTAATGTTGTTCCTGTACTGCGGTGCCTAAAAACAATCAGGGTACTTAAGGTGCAGCCTCACCGATGCTGAGTACAGAGGGACTGTCACCCTCCTGGTTCTGCTGGCCACACTCTTGCTGATACGCACCAGGATGTCGCTGGCCTCCTTGTCCACCTGGGTGCACTGATGGCTCATATTCATCTTCTTATCAATCAGTACCCACAGGTCCTTTCTGCCAGCTCTCTAGCCATTCTTCCTCAAGCTTCTGGTGCTGCATGGAGTTGTTGTGGCCCAGGTGCAGACACTTGGCTTTGTTGAAGCTCATACGGTCAACCTCAGCCCCTAGGTTCAAATTATCCAGGTCCCTTTGTAGAGCCTCCCTACCCTCAAGCAGATCAACACTCCCACCCAATTTCATTTCATGTCATCTACAAACTTACTGAGGGTGTACTTGATAGAAATGTCTGAATAAGATACTCTGATAATGCCCTGAACATAAACTGGTGGGTTTTAGGATTTAATGCATGACAGTATTTATAGCAAGTGTGTATGGTGTGGCGTTAACATAAAATTACATTTTAAAGCTCTGTTTCAGGTTTATTTATTAGAAAAGGTCACGTGCAGGGTGGGCAATATAGGTGATGGTGTCTGTCTTGGAAATTAGTAGAAATTGGAAAAAAGTGGCAATTCCTAGCTATGCTTTCAAGTAGGTCCACATATGATTGGCCTGTAAAGGTTAGAGAAGTGGCACATTTTTGCCATTGTATTATACATCAGTTTGAGAAGACATTCTAATAGAATTTGACAGGTCATGTCCTATAATTTAAAATATAACAAAAATCTCCCTTAAGATTGTTTCTTCAAGAAACTTGTGATGGGTGTTGTATGGTAGAATGTTAATTAGCAGCATGTTCAAGCAGAGTGATGTTTAATGATGTCAGATTTAAAATGCTCTGTCTGTAATTTTTTTTAAAGTTATCAGTGTGTTGATTTTACTATGTTCTGTCTTTATGACACTGTTTCGTCAGGTATGGGTTCTCAGAGCTCTGACATTACAAAAATGAGCTGTATAGGCTAGCCAAAACCCTTTGTTAACAAGGGTATGAATTTATAGGACTTCAGAGTAAAAAAGTAGTAGTTTGTGAAGAAGTTAAGAAGACATGGCCAGTAAGCTTTTGTTTGATTCCTAGACTAATTAAGTGTTTTCTTAAGTTTCTGGTAGATACTGCGCTTTCAGTTCATTCTGTTTACTACTGGTCTGCTTTCCACTATAGATTGATTGAAATTCATGGTTGTTAGTGATGTTCACCTGACTGATTGGTGATTGAGATTTGTTTCTTCTTCCCCAAGCTCCAGAAACAAAGTGTGCTACTTCCCTTCTTGGCTGCTCCTGAAGCAGCTCTTTGGTGTGGCACCTTTGACAACCATCTCTGGATGCGTGTTTTCCCCTTTACAAGGGTCATGTAGAGTGTTCTATATTATTTTCACTTGTCCCTACCATGCTCATGCTTTATGTTCAGTCACCTGTTTGTTTCACAGCAAGGGCATTTGTGTCTGTGCCAAGTACACTTTATTCTCTTACTAAGTGGAAAGAGAGGAGGCTGCTCCACCAAAGTGGCTACCTGATGCAGATGTCCTAAATAACTAAAAATGAAGTATCTGAAGTTTGTGATTGAGACATCAGTTGCTCCTCTTTGGAAGGAAGTAGACCCTTATGAAGGAAGGGATTTTCTGGGACATTGAATTGTAGTGCATATGTATTTGTCTAAGTTTTAGGTACTTTGAATGTTTAGAGATTTAGCTAAATAGAAACTAAAGGAAATGCCAATGGAGCAAATAAGTTTATATATTCTAAATTATATTTTTTGAGCTCTTAATTTACATAGAATACATAGATTAAACCAGGTTGGAAGAGACCTTCAAGATCATCTCATCCAACCCATCTAAACAACTAAACCATGGCACCAAGCACCCCATCAAGTCTCCTCCTGAAAACCTCCGATGACAGCGACTCCACCGCCTCCCCAGGCAATCCATTCCAATGGGCAATCAATCTATCTGTATAGAACTTCTCCCTAACATCCAACCTAAACCTCCCCTGGTGCAGCCTGAGACTGTGTCCTCTTGTTCTGGTTCTGGATGCCTGGGAGAAGAGACCAACCTCCACCTGTCTACAACCTCCCTTCAGGTAGTTGTAGAGAGTGATAAGGTCACCCCTGAGTCTCCTCCAGGCTAAGCAATCCAAGCTCCCTCAGCCTCTCCTCATAGGGCTTGTGTTCCAAACTCCTCAGCAACTTTGTTGCCCTTCTCTGGACTCGTTCCAGCAAGTCAACATCCTTCTTAAACTGAGGGGCCCAGAACTGGACACAGTACTCGAGGTGTGGCCTAACCAGTGCAGTGTACAGGGGCAGAATGACCTCCCTGCTCCTGCTGGCCGCACTGTTCCTGATGCAGGCCAGGATGCCATTGGCCCTCTTGGCTGCCTGGGCACACTGTAGGCTCATGTTCAGCCTACCATCAACCGGTACCCCCACGTCCCTCTCTGCCTGGCCGTTCTCCAACCACTCTGACCCCAGCCCGTAGCTCTGCATGGGGTTGCTGTGGCCAGTGTGCAGAACCCAGCACTTGGATGCGTTAAATCTCATGCCGTTGGACTCTGCCCATCTGTCCAGCCTGTTGAGATCCCTCTGCAAAGCCTCTCTGCCCTCCAGCAGATCAATTCCTGCCCCCAGCTTGGTGTCATCAGCAAATTTACTGATGATGGGCTCAATGCCCTCATCCAGATCCTCAATAAAGATGTTAAAGAGCACAGGGCCCAGCACTGATCCTTGGGGCACACCACTAGTGACTCGCCGCCAGCTGGATGTGGCACCATTCACCACCACTCTCTGGGCTCGGCCCCCCAGCCAGTTCCTAACCCAATGTTGTGTGCTCCTGTCTAAGCCATGGACTGACAGCTTGACCAGGAGTTTGCTATGGGGGACGGTGTCAAAGGCCTTGCTGAGGTCCAGATAGACTACATCCACAGCCTGCCCCACATCCACCAGGTGGGTCACCTGATCATAGAAGGAGATCAGGTTGGTCAGGCAGGACCTGCCCTTCCTAAATCCATGGTGGCTGGGCCTGGTCCCTTGGCCATCCTGTAAGTGCTGTGTGATTGCACTCAGGATGACCTGTTCCATAATCTTGCCTGGCACTGAGGTCAGGCTGACAGGCCTATAATGCCATAATGATGATATCCAGCAGTTTTAGTAACTTAGAGCATTGCACTGGCCTAAAACACTATTGTTGAGCAGAAATCCTGTTCTCACACCCTGATACTAGTAGGCTATGAGGAAAATGCCAGGTGGCTGCTTTAGCCAAGCAGTGGCAGGACACTGGGAAACTTGAGGCAAAAGTAATGACAAATTTTAGGTTTCCTGCACTTAAAGAGCATTTTATCATTTAGGAGGTTTTTGGGCTCTCTTATGAGACTGGAGAAGCATGAGCTTCTTGGTACAATTGTCTGTGTACTTATAGTTGAACAAGTGGCTAGTTAACATCATAATAAGTGTATGTCTAATACAAAAATAAGTATCTTCTCAATCAGCTGTTTTAACGATATAATGCTTTTGTTTATCATGAAGGCGAAAGAACATTGTCTCAGAATTTCTTAGGTTTGGCAGGCTTCTAAGTGTAAATATTGAAATCCAAAATTGTACAGAGGAAGGTTTTTTCTTTTTTTTGTGACTACAAGTATTTTTAAGGATTTGTTCAGCCCCAGATAATTTTCCCCTCAATTTCTCCATAACTAAAACCTGCTGCTTTAATAAGAAAGTTATAGAAACTGTTTGTAGATTGTTCGTACACTGTATATTGTGAGCTTATAGTTGCAGATGATTGAAGTGATGCAGCAATACAAAAATCACTTGATAATCTTGGCATCCAGAAAGCTATAAATGCTGTGTGTGAATATGCAAATTTCCTTAGCAGTTTCTCTCTTCAGAAACTAGAACAACTCAATCAGTATCCAGATTTCAACAACTACCTGATATTTGTTTTAACAAAGTTGAAGTCTGAAGGTAAGTTTTTGATATACTTACTCTTTAATTATACACTTTTTCCCTTTAAAGAAAGATTGTTTTGCTTGAAAGAAATGGAAGGCTGATGTTTACAGTCAGTTTGATTGGTCTTGCTCCATAGTGACATGGAAGTCATTTATCCTCTCTGGAGTCTCTGTGGGCAGAAATCTGATAACTTACTGATGCTGGTAGTTTCAGCCTTGGAATAGATTCTGTTATATATGTCTTATGAAATCCTCCTACAAATGTTGGAGTATCATACCTTTATCTGACTGCAGTGAAATGTTGGAATAACTTTGAGTCATGACTATACACGTTACAAAACATGATGCTAAATTCAGTTGTGATAGTGATATTCCTAATAATTAAATATTTGGAAGATCACCTACTAGAGTTGACTGAAGATTAATGTCTGTCAGAATCCGCATTCAGAAGTCTCAAATCTAGTAAAACACAGTTACAAATCAACTGGCTATTTACTGTTACCCTGTTCTTGTGGACAAGAGTGCAAACTCCCCATGGCATATTATGCATTCTCTACCAGTTGATAAATTCAGAGAATTTCTTAGTGATGAACAGTGTGTGTGAAAGATGCTTTCCAGTGTACTACACCTACTGATTTGTGAGGTCTTCGGTCATGAAAGACATTTTGTTTCAAGATCTGCTTTAGCACGTTGCCTTCTTTACATTTGTAATCAGTATGTTTGACTCTTTTTGTCTTTCGTTTTTTCCTTGTTGTCCTGTTTTCTCTGCCTTGTAATGTTTCACCTCAAGGTTTATGGATGCTTGGTTGTTGGTTGGCTTTTTCACTTTAAATAAGGTTTTACTTGTGTGACCCTGAAACATTTGAAGAACTGGCAAGAACATTTTATACAAAGTTTTAACTAGTGTTTTTGGTTGTGGTGTCACCTTCGAGAGGAGGAAAACAGAAGGAAGAAAATATATTTTCATATTTGAGGATATCCCAACATATTCCAGTGTTTCTGTATGTTCTATGTAGGAAGCTTCTTGGTTATCTATAAGGCTTTGGAGGAATACCTCAAGTTTAAGAGCTTTAGAGACCTGAATCAGCCAGCGTATTGCAGTTTTGTGCAAGGGTGCCAGTGTAGATACATCATGTGCTTTATACCATTAACAGAAAAATGAAGGATGGGAGAGTGCAGTAGTGGAATCTGTGGCAGAAAATGTGATGAAAAAGTAGTGTTGCACATTCCCCCCTGTTTGTTTTCTATCATTGCCTTACTTGCTAATTTCCCCTTCATTCTGTTCATCACTTGAACTTTAGGTTCTGCACACTAAAGTGCATTTAGTGATGTGTCAGAATTTCTTGCTGAGTATGGCACTACAGCCTTCCACCATTAGTTCTGCCCAAGAAGGGTAAAGAGTCTACTGGAGCTGTTACTCGGTAACTACAATACTCTTGCATCCTCCTTGGGACTGGTAGGGGAAAATGTGATGGACTCAGTGAGTAGGTAATTGTTTTCATTACACCTATGAAAGTATTCTTTCCTTTCCCTTCTTGAGGAGAATTCTGCTGGGCATTTGTCCTACAGCCATGTCAAGACTATAAGCTAGGGGAAGGAACCACAGTGCTTTACACCACAGACCAAAGCATAGATACTCATTGTTGGGAAGTTCACCATTTGTTACAGCCATACTATCCCAGCAGAAGGAGCTATGAAAATAAGCTTTCAACATCACTGATCACTTATTCAGTAAAATTAAGGTCTTTAGATGGTGCATGGGGGAAAGAACTTGGTTTGATAGCAGATTTGACTGACCTTTGAATAATTTTTTTGCCACTTGCAACCAATACTGAGAGCTCTGCTAAGGATACATTTAAATAACAGCTCCTGACTGTGGGAGTTCTGTAGTGTTTGGTGTTAAACAGCCTTACTGTACTGCAGTGGTGGTTGTACCAAATTACCTTTGGTCAGTCTTACACATCTGCAAGCAAATAACTTTCCTTGCAAAGATAGCTGTTTCACTGATGCCTGCCTCTAAGATGCTTAGGTAAACTTTGTGTAGGGGATTTGCTTTAACACCAGAGGTACAGCTTTTCTGTTGCCAAAAGCTTACATTCTGTTTCCCTCCAGTGTTTGCTTCACAGGCTTCTCTGTCTGTAAATGAAAACATTACTCAGGTGTTCTGCTAGTGAAAGTGTTTCTTCTTGGCTTGGCAGGTATTAAACCTTGAAGATAATGCCTTAGTTTTGGATTTGTGGTATTTGATTTTTTTTTTTTTTAATTTTTTTCCTTGTGTTCCAAGCCGAGCTCAGAATCCTATAGGCTTCTGTATTTTTTTAATGAGTGGTGTTCTGGATCATGTGCATGTTGCTACTGCTTCCCAGATCACTTTCTGTATTTTGTGTGATTTTAACTGAAACAGTCCAATGTTGCAAGGGAGTATCACCTTTGCCTTTGTTCAATTCTTTGGTTATCTGCAGCTTCCTTTCTTTGTTCCAGGTCATGCATTTAAATCCTCCTTTCCTTTTTAGTATTTGTGCTTGTGTAGTCCAAGTCTATTTCCTTGAAGGAAAACATGAGAAAGTATTGTCCTAATCCCAACCTCCTAGCTGTCTTGCCCAGCCTAGTTCTAGCCTCTAGTTAAGGCAGTTGAGGCAGTTGTCCAAGGAAACTGATGCATGAGGCAGGTCAGAAGAACTTCTAGGTATCATAACGCAGACAATTCTGAGTTTGTTTCAGATCTGATTGACCATAATGATGAAGTTCTCAAAGTTACATGTACCAAAGCCTGCCTTTGCTTACACCTTCTATAAATGAATACTTATGAGATCACAGGATGTTAGTGGTTGAAAGGGCCCTCTGGTGATCGTCAAGTCCAACCCCCTTCCCAGAGCAGGACCTTACAGTCTAGTGTAGGTCACATAGGAATGCATCCAGATGGGTCTTGAAAGTCTCCAGAGAAGGATATTCTACAACCTCTGTTGGGTGTCTGTTCCAGTGCTCTGTGAACCTTACTATAAAGAAGTTCGTCCTCATGTTGAGGTGGAACTTCCTGTGCTGTGGCTTACATTTGTTGCCCCTTGTCCTATCACAGGGTGCAAGTGAGAAGAGGCTGTCCCTTTCTTCTTGACACCCAGCCCTCATGTATTTATATACATGTATTAGATCTCTTCTCAGTGATCTTCTCTCCAGACTAAAAACTGCCAGGTCTCTCACCCTTTCCTCATAAGATACATGCTCCTGTCCCTCAATCATCCTTGTACACCTCCATTGGACTCTCTCAAGTAGATCCCTGTACCTCTTGAACCCAGCCGTGGATGCAATATTCTAGGAGGGACCTCACCAGGGCAGAGTAGACGGGGAGGAGAACCTCCCTTTATCTGCTGGGCACACTTTTAATGCACCTCAGGATAACATTGGACTTCTTGGCCACAAGGGCACATTGCTGACCCATGGATAACTTGTTGTCCACCAGGACTCCCAGGTCTTTCTCCACATGGCTGTTCTCTAACAGATCACTTCCTAACCAGTACTGGTGCAGTTTATTATTCCTTCCCAGATGCAGGACTCTGCACTTATCCTTGTTGAACCTCATTAGGTTCCTCTGTGCCCAGCTCTTCAGTCTGTCCAAGTTTTGCTGAATGACCTTTTCCCCCTATCTAAAACAGACTGGAAAAAATAGCATCCTTCTCAATTCATTTGTCCTGTATGACATGTATGACAACTTCATCAATTACCCAGAATTTTCTTCTTACTATTTTTAACTTGAAATTACATTGGGGGCATTGAGTGTGATGTCATAACCCCACAGTACTATTTTTTGGGGGAAAAGTTAAATCAACATACTATGATATGGCATGGCCTGTGTGTATTGGCAAATTACTGTGTTCCTTTCTGGTAACGTTCTCTTTCAGCTCTAAAAAGAAAATAAATAGAAATTTTGTAATCTCTGCAGACTGTATTTCTGCTATGTTTCTGTGTGTTAGCCATTCTTTGACTTGAGTTTTAGCACAGATCAATGAAAAAAGGGAAGCTGTCTTTATATGGGGTCAGAATTAATGTCACATTCTGCTTGGCCTGATATGGCCTGATGTCAAAGCTTACCACTTCTTAGGTAAGATTTGACATGCCTAATGCTTCTTTGTGTGATGAAAAAAGAACCGAACTACTGATATCTAGTTCTAGTTAAGATTCAGGTTGCCTATCCTTATTCTCAAAACATATTTGTCCTTTCTCAGATGTACCCTATATCCTTCTAACATAAAACAGAGGACATGGTTACTTTGTACAGTTTCTGTAAAGCTTTGTTTGTCTCCCTGTACCCTGTCCAGTGGGCTCTTGGCAAGACTTGACTGATAGGAATGGTAGCTTTGTACTGGCCTGAACTGGTCTGAAACTGGCCTGTAGTTATCTATCCTATTGCAGCTACATAAATCAGGTGTGTTTCTGATATTGGATTATGTTTTAGTGGCTGATTCTTCAACTCATCCTAGTTGGAAACTAGTCTTTATTCTCACTAGTGTTATCTCAGTGAATTTATCATGGCCTGCTGCAAGCTGTAGCAGTCAAGCATGAGAATCCTTGAGATGATCTTTCACTCTGAAGGTGAACAAGCTGGGATTGAGAACACTGCTTTTGTACTGTCTTAGGCTTTGAGGATGCTCTTCCATATTTATTTCTAAAATATTTTTGCATTTCTATAAGCTAGTTGAAGAGAGTGGGGTGTCTTTGCAACTCTTGATCTCATTTATGTGATGAAGGGTGAATTTGAGATACTTAGCTAGCTATTTGAAGTCTTTCTTTAGTGCATTTTACAAGCTGAATGTAGTTACTGCAGGGAGGTTTTTTTTTTGCATACTTGCATAGTCAAACTATCCTACACAGTAGTGTTTGGTTATTTCTCTTGTCAAATCTTAGGGATGCTTAACACTGGCATTTCAAGTACACTATGTGGTGGTTTTCTATAGAAAGGAAAAGTGTTGCTGGTGTGATTTCTAAAGGCGCCTTGTCCACCAGTCAGTATTTGATTCAGTGCAGTTCTAAGGTGCCTACTACCTGAAAAAATGGTGTCCCCTACTCGTAAGACTACTTTCAGGTGTCTGATCTAGGCTGTAAAGGCTTGTAGGAAGCCATAGGACTATGTCCTTCTAGATCTTAGGAAAGCAGACTTGGTGTGAGGCATAGAGGTGATATAACAGTTTCAGCATGTTTGTTATCTTGCTTTGCTGGGGCAGGTGCAGTCTGTTAGCTGACCACTTTGATTAAGCCTTATAAAGGAATGGGAGTTACGGTTTTTATATGCAAGTAACCATGCCTTTCCTTTCATGCTCAAAGTGAGTGGAACTCAGAACAAAACCAAACATTTTTTCAATACCATAAACAGTAGTGTGTTTTGGCCAATTCTAGAATTATCTGTTTTCACTGAAAAACAGGTTGGAAGGGACCCCTCCAGTTTTCCTGGAAGGCAGTTATAAGGTCCCCCCAAAGCCTCCACCAGGCTAAACCATCCCAGCTCTCTTAGCCTATCCTTACAGCAGAGGTGCTCCAGCCCTTGCATCATCTTTGTAGCCCTCCTCTGGAGGGCTCCAACAAGTCCATGTTCTTATTGTGATGGCACACCAGAACTGGATGCAGTATTCAAAGTGGGAGTCTTGTGAGAACAGAGTAAAGGGGAAGTTTCACCTCTTTTGACCTGCTGACCACACTGTTCTTGATGCAGCCCAGGATATGATTTGCCTTCTGGGCTGCATGAGTGCACTGCCAGCTCATGCTGAGCTTCTCATCAATCAACACCACCAAGTCTCTTTCTCTAGAGCTACTCTCAACC
This sequence comes from Melanerpes aurifrons, assembly GCA_011125475.1. Taxonomy (NCBI): domain Eukaryota; kingdom Metazoa; phylum Chordata; class Aves; order Piciformes; family Picidae; genus Melanerpes; species Melanerpes aurifrons. Next base: position 4,204,456 of record WWNC01000003.1, read on the forward strand.
CACTCTGCGCCCAGCCTCTATTTGTGCCTGGAATTGGCCTGACCCAGATGCAGGACCTTGCACTTTGACTTGTTGAACCTCATGCAGTTGGCACTGGCCCAGTTCTCAAGCCTGTCAAGATCCTTCTGGATGGCATCCCTTCCATCATGTGAGCCCACCACCCACACTACTTGGTGGTGTTGGCAAATCTGCTGATGGTGCACTCAATGCCACTACGTGTCAGTGACAAAGACATTAAACAGCACTGGACCCAGAACAGATTCTTGAGACCAATGACAAGTGCAGTTCCGCTACTTGGACATCAAGCGTGTTTATCCTACAGTTTGATGCTAATGTCTCTAACTGGCTAGGCATTACTGGTGCTTTTGCAAAGCATTTTCAGCTCCTTCCTTCCTCTGTAGTGACATATTTCACCATTCTTCAGAACCGCATGAAGATTTTACTGTGACTTCTGCTTTCAAAAGATATTGAGGAACAGCAGTGCCTTGACAGTCTTAAGTACCAGTAATGACTCTAGTCTGCTTTCAGCTCAGTATAGGCAGCTTATAACAGCTTAGCCCTGCAGCACTGAACTGGACAACACCATTCCTTCCTAATGTGGCTTCTGCTTCTGAAGTGGCATACGTTGGCTATTAAAGCAAATGCAGATTCAACAGTATAATTATGTTTGGTTTTGGGTATCTCCAAGGAAAAAGCATTTACTTAACTTGGAGTGATAAATGTTCTTTTCTACATCAGTGGATGTACTACTCAACAGGGTAATTTTGACTGACAAGCTTTAAGTCATAGGTGCCCTAAGTATTCCAAAATGGCAAGCACTCTGTTTCCTCTAATTTTCCTCCCTCCCCAAAGAAAGAAGGCTGATTAAATTGTGGGTAGAAACTGAAAATTTAAGAAGGTGGTTTTTAAATGTCTTGGAAGAGAAAGAGCAGCATGGACATACACATCAAAGCTTCTTCAATATAATCTCATTTTCATGCATATTCAGAATAGCAGAGGATCCTAGTTTGTTCCTAGTATAAGAATGCTTGTCTAGCTAAATACTAGTGGAAAAAAAAAAACCGCTTATAAAATAAGATGTTGTATATAGGGATATTAAACTAAAAATTAGTTCATGTTCTGTGTTTTATTATTGTAGCCAGGTGCACAGCTGCTTAGGAAGAGCACTTTCCACTAATGCTAAAACTCTATTCTGCCATTCAGTGGAGTGCAACCTAATATTGCTAGTTGAAAATGTTGTTACAGTCTACAGAAAGTTCATCCTGAATTTGGCGGGGGGGGGGAGGATGTGAAACAATCAAAACCCCCGAACAACCAACTTCCCCCCCAAATACAGTCTTGATAAATTAAAAAAATATTTTGTCTTAAATTAATTTGGCATTATCAGGTAAGCCTTACTAACAAGGGAGGGTGTGAGAGAAACAAAGTAGTTCAGCTGAATGTGCGTAACACCACAATTTTCTGTTTGCCTGTAACTATAGGGTATAGATATGAGAAATAGTAAAAAGTTCCAGGGCACAGCACCCCATACAACAGCAGTGCTGGGGAATGTCTTGTGTCTTGTCCTGTATTTCAAACTCATCAGTTTGAACAGTGTTCTGAATTACTCAATTTGTAATAGCCTCACCCTAGTCATCCAACTAACCCTTGTGTTCCAACAGCTCTTCGTACCATATATTGTCACGTGTTTGCGTATATAGCATTCACCTTTGATAACATATTCAAGAGTGGCAAAACTATTCATCTGATCCCAGTAATTTTCTTTGGATGAATGAGTAACTCTAAATAGTAATTTGTTTGCTTCCAAATACTAGTTAAACAACTTCTATTGGGAAACTCACCGTTTCTTTTCACTATGCTCTAGACTTAATGCAAAGGTACTTGTCATCTACCCCTTGCCCCCAATAAATAAACACCAAGGAGATTATGGTGCTTTTTAGATACTCTCAAAAGTACACCAATATCCTGCTTTTGTTACATAGCTTGGGATCTTGTAGTGAACACAGCCTAGTCGCACTGAATCTCCATTTCTTAAGGATTAGTCTTCTCTTGATAGAACTCAAGTCCTGATTTAACTGCAGGATCAGGAGGTGACACACAAAATGATGTTAGAGTGGAATACTGCTGAGCTGACTAATTTGTGGGGATATGATAGTGAAACTGAAAGTTGAGTGAAACCAGAGGCTTAGTTCTTAACCCTTCTCATGTTTTTACAAGACTGCACAGGTGTACTGTAGGTCTCATATGACCTATGGTCATTATTTGCTAGCATCCAGAAACTTCTGTAACTAACCAATAAGCTAATTATTTGTCAGCAGTTCAACACCCTTCCCATACTGTCCACAGTTCAGTGTTATTTATGACACCATTTTTAGAAGCATAGCGGTTGCTACTAGTCCTTCAATATGCAACACTCAGCATTAGTGCAGAGCACATTCTTCCTAATACAGAACTGTCAATGATTTTCTTTTCACAGCCAGAGATAGAAGGAAGGCTCTGGTCTTTTTTGATGGTTGAAGCATATAGTTGACAGAATTTATCACAGAATCTATGAACATAGAGTGTCTTACTCAGCTCATAGGCCATCTGCCTGTAATTGTGGTGTTACAGGAAGAACTCTGTCCAGACCTGTATTACTATCTCCTGACAGCATAGCTGTTAAGGTGACAAAACCTCATCATTCCATAAACACCTTTGTGCAGTCAGAATTTTTCCTTTCTCAAACTAAGGTTCTGAGAGGTGTGGTAGGGGTTTGGGTGTGTTTGTTTGGTTGTTTAAATACTTGAGTATCACATTTTTTGCTGCTCAAGTGATTGGTGTTTGTTTAGCATTAGGCCCATCTTTGTGATTTCTGCTTGTCACCTCTCAGTATGGTGATAATTGGTTTTGCCTTTTTTTTAATGTTCTTTTTGTGGCTTCATTAATTGTTTTTTCATTTGTCAGAAATGTGACTTTCACAATGAATCCCATGGAATCTTTGTTGCAAGCACTTACTATGAAGATTTAAGATGCTTTATGCTGCTGTGTACCTTAGGATATAAAGAAAAGATAAGGTCACACTAAAGTGGAACTTGACCATTGATTTTTATCTAAGCCACCTAGTTAACCTGCCTATTTCTGACAGAGAACTGACTGGTATCTGTCTCTACTTCCATTACTAATTCTTGTTCAGAGGAACTTCAGACATGCTTATTTCTTGAAAAATTGGGGGTTCATACAAAAAAATGCAAATAAAATGCTAGTTAAAATTAGCTTCCTGTGCTGATCAGAGTTGCTGTGAACTGTGGATGTAAATTTTCTTACACTAACAACTAATCCTTTGTGTTGAATGTCTAGATCTCACTGCCAATACCTTTCACAAGTAACATCTAGATACTCATGCCCTGGTTTGAAGAACCAAACGTGACTTTGCTCCACTGTAAATGAAAAATCTTTCCGCTTGTCCCAGAAAGAGAAATTTGCTGGCAAAGAAGGCTCAGTGAAGAGAGCTTAGAACTGTTGCCTCAACTTAAGTTTTTACCCAATTCAGGTCACTTCTGGACACTCTTTTTTTTTATGGTTCACATTGTGTAACACCTGTTACCATTGTTCAAGCACTTTTTTCTTTCTTCTCTGTATAACAGTTTAATAGATCAATAAAACTACTGCTATCCGAAAGGATTACAATACCTTGTTTTGTAGAAAAACTGAACAGTATTTCTATAGGAGTAGGGTGTGGAGGATTTACTTCATTGTCCCTACGTATTTTCTGTATCTTACTATGGTGAAAGCAGGTTTGTCATCAATATCTTAAAAGTATTGCTGTGGCACAAGCCTATTAGTATAATCAGAATGTCTGTCTTTGGCCAGTTTCCTTCATGAGTCTCCTATGTTTTGTGACTTCAGATCTCTTCCTTGCCAAGATGTCTATACAAAACTTTCTCTTGCAATGCATAATCGGTAGTACTGGTATTCTAACTTTGAGTAGATAGAAACGGCAAGTTCTGAATCCAGAATGCTTTGGTACATGAAGTGATGGGAGTAGTTGGAAGGAGAGACAAGGGAATTAAAATTCATGTGTCTGTATAAGCTTTCCTTTTCTCATATTATTCTGGAAATTTGCCTTATTCCTGAGCTTCCTCGAGGTTGACTGTAATTATTGTCTTTTGCAGATGAACCAACACGTTCCTTGAGTGGTCTTATCTTGAAGAACAATGTAAAAGCACATTTCCACAACTTTCCGAGTGGGGTAACTGACTTCATTAAAAGTGAATGTCTGAACAACATTGGTGATTCCTCCCCCTTAATCAGAGCTACAGTGGGTAAGTTTGCTTTTATTGCTGTCTTCTGTATACTGAAAACAGTACTGATGTGAAAAATGATTAAATTCCTTAAACTGTTTGCTTTTGTAATTGTCCCAACTTCATGGGTAATGCCAATATTTGTCTTCATTGTGACAAAAGTCATTCTTACTCTTGCTTCCTAGTCAGGTAGACATGATTTAGCAATTTGGTTCATACCTCTTGAAATGTAACAGAACATAAGATTATTTGAATATACTGAAATTGATCTTGCTGGCAATTTCTATAACAAAAAATAGGAACAAGGTAAAGGTCTGACTTCAGAACTATTTCAGTATGCTACCTGCATCAATGAAACACTTCTGTTAGCTGATTTTCTACACCCCACACCCTATATGCACACACATGCACATCCTTTCAGGGAATCATCATACCATGCATAATAGATTTGCGTAATGAGCTTCTGGTTTAAAATACCTTCTGTCAAAAAACAGCAGATAAAATGTGGTGTGCAGATCATGGAATCATAGAGTCACTTGGGTTGGAAGGGACCTTAAAAATACCTACTTCCAATGAGGTGGTTTTTTTTATGTTGATTTCTAATTTTGTAGACACATTGTTTTAGTTTAAATTTTTCACAAAATTTGTATGTTTGCATTATTTTTACTCTGCTTTTCTGTCTGCTCTTTGAGAATATGATTTCCTCCAGTTGTCATTGTGGTGGGTCATAGTAGTTTTCCTTGTTCACTCAAAAAAAAAAAAAAAAGGGAAAAATGAAAAAAAAAAAAAGTGTATTTGAGGCAATGGGAGTGGATGTCAGTTCAGAAAGTAATTCAGCTTCTACCAGCTGAATCCTCTTACAAAATAAACTAAGAGTTACTTTGCTGCTTCTACGGGATTCCCTCTCTAGACGTCTGGGTTATGGACTAGAGAAAAGTGTCCATCTGTTAGCTTTTTCCCCACTGTCGTCTTACTTGTGAAGCCACTTTACCATGAATGCTATTAACGTCCTGTTTTCTTAATGGCAGTAGAAACTTTGCTTGCCAAGTGCTTTTGTGATTTCAGGTTGTGAAAGAGTCACACTTTCTTGTTTGCTTATAGCAGTTGTCAGTGGAATACAGTGGAACTGACTGAAGAATATATTCCAGCTGTTTTGGGTTGTTTGATAGTGACAATTTGTAGTGCATGGGTTGTCTTGGGAGAAGGAATGGTTTGTTTTCAAGCAGTTATTCTTTTATTTCTCCTAGTACAAAACGGTTGTGGATAAGTAAGTTAATTACTGTTCAGCTTTAAGTGAATTCTGCAGAGATTATTCCAGCATGTGTGAACTCTGAAGATAAGTAGCAACTGATGAACTGTATGCTTGCGTAAGAGTTGCTATTCAGCACATGCTTTGTACCTCTCCATTTGAAGTAATTAAATGCTGGATCTTTGTAGCCTTTAGTCTTAATAGTGAGGTTGGACTACCTTGTTAGCATATGAGCAAAGATTGGGTGTGTTAAGGAACCACTGATTTACCACGAAATAAAGTCATCTATTTATGGAGTGCCTGTAACTGTTCTTAAGACTGCCTGGGGCTTCTAGTCTGGTCAGGACTTTAGTGTAGCTCCTGTTTAAATGCAAGCAGGGGAAATAATTTGAGTGTTCAGTGTCAGGGCTGGAGAGCCTCATTGGAGAAGGAATGAGAAAGTGATTGCCTTATGAGCGGGTATTTTGTTAGAAGTTAAGAGTTTTAGTATTAAGGAGCGCAGAAACCAAGTTTAGGAGCTACAGAGGCAAAATGTGACACGACCACCCACCCTCACCCACCCTAGCCCTGTTATTTGCATTAAAGTATTGAAACAGAGCTGCGTTTTCTTTATGTTCTTTTTTTTTATTGTATAATTGATGGTGAAAACAGGAGTTGCATTTAATTGAAACAGCGACATAAGAGGTGATGTCGTGACAACCATGCTTTTATTTTTTTACTAATTTCTGACATCCCTCTGGAGTTGGTTCTCTTGCTCTATTAATCCAATTGCTACATTTGTTAGATTTAACATTTGTCAAGTGAAATACTAACAGATTCTGTAATACTGTTTTGAAGTTCATTACAAATCAGGACAAATGCAATTTTTATGATTCTATAGATCTCCATAGGCTTTTGGGCATCTTTTCTAAACAGTTGAGTTTTCAAGCGAGCTGGATACAAACTACTTCTGGAGATGGAAAGTTGTGTTTTACTTTTCTTTTTTGCCCTTTGTGGGTTCTCCAGCCTATTACATCAGATGAAACATGATGCAAAATACCTCTTTGTTACTGTGTATCTTTTCTAGCATGTCTTATGCTCTGTAATGTTGTCCTGTATTCTTGTAAATCTAACAAGACTTTTAATGTTTTATTCCAAAGAAAAATGATGCATTGTGATTAGCTCAGTATAAAAAGTTTAGGAAAGTTTTTTTGCATCGCTTGTCAGTTGGGAGATTACTAGTTGTATGAGTGCCATGTTGTTCTGTGTTTATGCTCATTAGAAGTAACTGTCATTAGCATAATGAATTACTCTTGAAGCAAAATGGACTCATGCAAAGTCAGTCCTAGTTTATAAGCCATCCCTGTTCCTGTCATCTAACTAGTTGTTGTTTTTTCTGGGATTTCTGTGTTTATTGGAAACAGAATTAGTGACTCTCTGGGCTGACCTGTCTGTTTGCAGGATCTTATTTAGCCAACCCCTACAGCTGATCACTGGATGACCTGCCATAGTGTGTTAAGCTTTTAGTAGATATTGCAGTCTTAGAATGCATTCACAGTGTTTTGTGTAAACACAGTAAAGTTTTGAACACAACTTACCACTGGGTTGTAAGTTTATTGAATGACAGATTGCCACATTCATGCTTTTACATCATAAAGGAAAGGTGAATGAGGCAGATACTGTATGCTTACTGGTGGTCAAGGTTTGTACAGTGTTTAGTAAATTTAGAGCCAAAGCTGCCCTGCAGTGCTTCGATGTGATTATTTCCTTAACTGGAATTAATTTGTGCTTGGTTTCTCACATCTGAGCCCTATGTGGTAGCAGGAAGGAACAACTCACCTTTGCAATTAAATGTACTTCCTCTTTTTATGCTTGTAAGTTCTTAACAAAACAAAAAAATCTCTGAACTCCTTAAATCTTTGAGAGGAGAATAATTGGTGTGAAACATGTGAAGGTGCCTGAGAGCTTATGTCTTTCATCCCTCTGATTCCTTTAGGCATTCTGATAACAACCATTGCCTCAAAAGGGGAATTACAAAATTGGCCTGAACTCTTACCAAAGCTTTGCAGCCTGTTGGATTCTGAAGATTACAATACCTGTGAGGTAAGGAGGCTTATATTATCTGAATTTTATCATCTTAATCATCTTTCATAGACAGTGTGTGTGTGTATATATATAGTACTGTGTCTATGTATGCATGCATATATATTGTCCTCTGAGAACCATGGCTCAAATTTGATACTTCTGTCTCCATTCCGTGTTCTTACTGTTAATTTCAACAAATTTGCTTTCTTTGCTTAAGAGCAGGATATGACTGGAGATGGGTGGTCACAGCATGTCAGCTTGGAAGTGTTCTGAAGGTGCCACTACATGATGTCTGATCTTTTAGGCATCATCAGCATAATCAAACTGATCATGAATTTACTCTTACTTAAAAATAGAGTTAATTGTTCTTGTTGATTAATCTGGAAAAGCAATGTGTTATTGCTATATAAGGATTAAAGAGCTGTTTTGTTCAGTGTGTATGGATCAAAATAAATACCAACTTAGCTGTTTTAAACTGTTAGAAGGAAAAAAAAAAAAGCCTTGTCTGATTTTAAAAAAAATCACACCATTTTAATTACTTGCTGCTGTCTCCATGGAAGTATGCAAAACATTTTATATACAAAGTAATATTCAAAGATAGGATAATGGCCCAAGATGCTGTGCAAGGTAGTGGTTTAGTTCTACTTCCTCAAGGTATAGAATAAATTAAGTTCAAACTGACCATCCTATTCAGAGTTCTGGTTTTGCCCCATAGCAAACCATGAAAGGAAACACAATTATATATGTAACTAACCTGGCTTAAATGGTTCTTGAAGAACTAGCTTTTAAACATTTTAAAAACTGTTTGAACAGATGAGTGTAGAATGCTAAAAGTAACATTAGCACTTAGCCATTACTGACTCACCTAGCTTGATAGCTAACAGATGTTGGTAGGAAGTGCTTAAGTAAAACGCCTCTAAGCATGCTTCAGTTTACCTCTGTATTTAGTTAGCTATGTTTACTGTGTTGCTGAAATCACCTGTTCTGTGAAAAAAAAAACAAACAAACAATATTTTGCTTTCTTCAGACTGTCAATGATGATACTTTTCTTTTAACAGGGTGCATTTGGGGCTCTTCAGAAGATATGTGAAGATTCTGCTGAAATTTTAGATAGTGATGTGTTGGACCGACCGCTAAATATCATGATACCGAAGTTCTTGCAGTTCTTCAAGCACAGCAGCCCAAAAATAAGGTAGGTTTATATGAAGAACTACAGTTACTGGTTCAAATGTCATGAAAATAGGCAGAATGGCTGCCATTTTATAGAGCTGTTTAAAACATGCTTTGGTGATCCACAGAGATCCCATGCATCAGTAATTTCCATGCTTATCTGCTTAGTTAATTCAGTAACCTCACCCCTTTACACATTTTCCAAATATACAATCAGCCTATGATTTTGAAAAACTTTCTGAGGTTTTTGCATATTATTATGAAAAATGCTGTGCTGCAGTCAGAAGGTAATATTTTGACTAGAAAGAAGAATTTTGTGTTCCTTTTATAATGGCTTTGGCAATGGGGCAGTCAAGTCTTTTGCTGACAATAGTTTTTGAGTTCTTGCCAGAAATTTTCTGCTTTAACTGCAGCAAAATGTGAAAAGACACATGTTTTCAGCTGAATAAAATTAAATAGGTTCATAATCTTTTCACTATAAAACTGTTTTCATCTCTTCAAAGTTACGGAAGTGTGGGATAAAGGAATATATTCCAGATTTAAGTAGTTATTGGTAATATTCATTACAAAGAATGGTAGCTTCTACCCTGAAGTGAGTCAATAGTATGCCCCTGTCACAAAGAGTAATGATATTCTGTGCTGGAGTGTTGCCATCTGGTTAAGGGAGGCGACTAATTCCACTCATCTTCTAGATAAGGCCATACACAGAGTCCTGTGTCCAGTTTTGGACTGTCCAGTTGTTAGGGGTTGTGTTGAATCTCCTATTTATACCATGCTTATGTCATGCCAGCTTCAAAATGAAAGTGCTGGCCGGAGCAAAGTATTACGAGGCTTGGACTTCAGATTGTAACATGAGAGGCTTCCTCTTCTGGTTGCTGCTTTCATTTTCTGTGTTTGGGGTATTGGGTTCTTTCACTGGGGTTGGCATGGGATGGGAGGTCTTGGGGCTTACCTTGATGACTTCTGCTGCTCCTTTCTGAGTTATTGCTGCACTTTTTCTGCAAATAGGCTACAATAATTGTGCATTGTGTTATCTTATTTTTCTCATTAAAGCCCTGTATCTCAACTCTTTGTCTAAACCTAGAGGTTTTCTTTGTGTTACTTTACCTCACTTCTGTGTTAACCCATTACACCAGTGCAAGAGAGACAAAGGGCCAGCAAAGGGCCTTGAAGATGGAGAGACTGGAGCATTTCTCCTGTGAGGAAAGGCTGAGAGAGCAGGGACTAGGGAAGCTCATCACTGTATGTAAATACTGAAGGGAGGGAGCAAAAAAGACATGGCCAGGCCCTTCCCAGTGGTACTCAGTGACAGGACCAGAGGCAGTGGGCACAAAAAGAAACACTGAAAAAGTTCCTTCTGAACATCAGGAAATTCGGATTCAGTTTTGTTTTTTATTTTCTTTTTTACTATGAGAGTCACCATGCACTGCCATACATGGCTCACAAAGGTGATAGTCTGTTTTAGACATAAGCAAAAACTTTCTAGACATGGCCCTGGCTGTAGGGGGCCCTGATTGAGCACAGAGGTTGAACCACATGGTCTCCAGAGGTGCTTTCCAATCTGAACCTTTGTGTGAAATGTGTGTTTTAATGCGTGTTTAAACGTTCTGTTGAAAGATTCTCCCACTTGGAGGTGTCAGATCTTTATGGAGGAGTGTAGCTCAGAATATATCATAGGATCCAAATACCATTGAGAAACTCAGGTAAAATAGATGCACACTAAGAAAAATATGTAGCCAAGCATGAACTTTTGTTTGTGGAAAGATAAATATATTTCTTGAAAGCTGGGAGAAAAACATTGTTTTTTCTTGACGCACTTCTTCTGTGCTGTGATGTTTGTGGCTTTCAGACTGTTAAACACGTTTAAAGCAGAATACCTGCTGATCCGCAGTATGGGTTCAGTACATAGTATGAGAACTACTAGTAGTGTCAGTAAAAAGCTTCCTATGTAAATCTGCCAAGGAACAACTTTTGAACAGTGTTTTATGAGACACTCTTCCAAGAAACATCCAAACAGAAGTTCAGAGTTCCCTTAGTAAAAACACTTGAATGGATTCTTCAAAGGCTTCTACATGTAGTTTTTGCTTTGTGCCTCTGCTAATAGAGTTTGAGTTTTGTACCTCTGAAAAAGACCTGTAAATAATGGCTTTACATGAAGTAGAAAACGCAATGCTTAATTTTTCAATATGTTTCTACTACAAGTGTTCTTGTAGGTATCTAGAACAGAATAAACCAAACCAGGTTGGAAGAGACCTTCAAGATCATTGCGTCCAACCCAACCAACCAAACAAATCTACTACAAATGTGTGTTTCTTTTAAGCTTTAGCTATGTTCTTGGACACTTCTTGGTCTCACTAAATACTAATACTGCAAAGACAGTTGTATACTTAATGAAAAAGAAGGGCATGCTAAAGTTTCACCATGCTGACTTGCAGAGAACTGTTTAATACCTGAGATCAGGAATCATGATACATTCAAAAGGAATGTCCTTGCATATTGTTAATAACAGATATGCCAGATGTAGTCATCCTGCTCTGCTTTTTATTTACCAAATACATTATTTTAAAATATTTATTAGCTATATTGCAGTATAAAGTGGTGCTTGAAATGTTTGAGTAATTTTGCTTAGTGGTGCTGTAGATGCACAGATTTGTGACCTCTAACCTCTAGAAGGCATTTGGAAAAATGTGTATTTGCCTTCTATGTTTTTGCTACCTGTATACTATTTAGAAAACGGTTTTAACTCATGAAAAATATATATTTTAATTTCCATTTTTAGGTCTCATGCTGTTGCATGCGTCAATCAATTTATCATCAGCAGAACTCAAGCTCTTATGTTGCACATAGATTCTTTTATTGAGGTGGGTGTGTGTTTGTGATTGTGGGGTTAAGTAAAATTGCTATCTGATTTATCAAGAGTTTTGACCTATATTCTACAACTACCTCTACTCACAAACTCCCCATTTCTGGTTGTCTGTCTTAGCTTCAGTCCCTGTGGAGTGAAGTTCATTCTGTATGTTTATGCCCAGGGTTGATTAGCCTAAGCACTCTCCAAGCCCAAAAAATAGCATTTTGAAAGATGCTTCCTCTTCATAAACAGAGGAAATGCTTGTTGCATAAAGGTGTGTTGTCACCTGTGATGGGAAGATCATTGGTTGCTGAGTCTTTCTGGGTCTCTCTGAACATAGCTCGGAAAGGTGGTATTTTGGGTTATGTAGAGTATTTGATTTACTGCTGTTAGGTACTGATGGATGTTTCAATCTTGGAAGTTCATTTTTGTTTGGGAGAACAAAACAGTGTTTTGATTATGGTACAATACACATCGAGAGGTAATTTGCTAAACCACATGTCTTTAGGAAACGGTATTCTGAGGTGTAGAGTGGGAGAGTACAGAATTACATATATGTATACTTTATTTTGACAGTGATGCAAATCTAAATACTGTTTCAATTAGACAATATGAGGCTTTTCAACTGATACTGCTTTCCAACAGAATCTTTTTGCTCTGGCGGGTGATGAGGAGCCTGAAGTACGCAAAAATGTTTGCCGTGCTCTGGTAATGTTGCTGGAAGTTCGAATGGATCGCCTGCTTCCTCATATGATTAGTATAGTTGAGGTGAGTTCTGGGTTTTATACCACATACTGAAAAACCTGTTTGGAGTTGTGGAAATAATTACAAAGAAAAAGCATTCATCAGAACTGGTATCTTACTCTTGCATTTGCCTACTCTTCACTTTCCTTTAAGACTGAGATGGCAAAACTTTCTTTTTAGCTAGTTGCCAGTTTGACACTGTGTTTGACAGGCCATGCTTACATCAATTGTTTATTCTTCATTAAATCAATTTATCCTGAAAGGGCTGAGATCAGCTATACTGTGGAGCAGCCATGCATTGGTTAAGCTCAGGAAAAGATTATGTTAAAAATCAAGTGCTAGTGCTGATGCTGCTGTTACACATTGACTTTTTTGGGCTTTTTGACCATAGCGGGGATAAGGTGTTTTATTCTCCATGGCTGAGATGATCTTTGAGTTACTAATGAAGTTGCCTTATGTTGCTTTCTGTTGTAGGGGTTAATATCACTTGATAGTTCCTTTACCATTCTAGATTTAGTGCAGACTTGTCTACCAAAGGACCAGTCAGCTCTAATTTTTTTATCTGCTCAACTGTTTGAGCTATAAGTTCCACATTTCTGAGAAATACTGGTAGTTTCTAGCTAGTGTGACCATATGTCACTTGCCAGACTGGAAATAGAGCTAAGATTGTAATGTTTCTCATGCAGATTTTATGTGAACAAGTGATGAAATAGCCCCATGTCAAATTCCAGAAGGACTATGTGCAGACAACACAAAAAAGGTGTTAAGTTGCCATTTGCATGATAAAAGTGATAACTTCTGTGGCTCTTCAGCCTCCCAAGATCAGTAAGGAACTTCTGGATTTTGTAGGCAGATACCACCAACCCACTATTTAAAAAAAAAAAACGCCAAACAACAGAGGAATCAAGATTCTGTGCATGTTGTATCTGATACTTGGCTGTTGGGAAGCCTATTAGTAGGCTTCCTCTCTACAAAAGATAGTACTATTGATTTTCTGTTTCATAATGAAGTTCAGACTATTTTTCTGTTTTGGGGAATACTGTTAATGGATTTTCCCAGTTGTGTATGCATCCTGATATGTGCAAATGTAATATCTGACATCTGACTATTTAATATTCAAATGAGGCAAGGTTTACATTTTTTGAGGCTTTAATGCCTCCGAGTAAAACACTGCTGATGCAAAGTGAAAAAAGTCTTAAAAGAAAGAAATGATGCTAAGTGGGTATCATGCTTCTGAAACAGACAGGTTTAAACTTCCTTGCCAAATCCTTGGAGCATAAAGGAATGGCTGGATTTGTATTTTGTAGATTTTTTTTAATTACTATTTTTAGGACATGAGTTTAGGTGAGCAGAAGCAGATGTTCTAATTTTTGTCTGAGAACTTGGTAAGAGGATATGTCAGGAGTAAACCAACACAGCATTTCAGTTACTAAATTGTACTTCAATGCTTGCAGAGTATTTATCCAAAGTCATGTCTTCTGAGGTCTTTTTCAGTAGAAATCCTGGCTTCTGCACCCTGTTGCTTTCTTCAGACAAAGACATGTCTGTTACTGCTCAAAAGATACATTCTTCTGAATACTTAATGTATTCCACTATTCTTTTCTTGATGATTTGACTTAAGCAATGTTGTGTCGGCCTTGTTATATTACAGAATAAACAAAACTGTACTGAATAATCTTCCTATGATGCTGTGTGGCAAAACAACTACTTGCATTGCGTAAAGTTAATGTAACTTTATAACTTACAATTAAAAGATATGGCATCATAATGTTTTTTTAAAAAGCACCTTTGAATATCCTTTCCACATTTTACTATGTTACTAGGGTCACTGTTCTTGCTATAATTTCCAGGTTGTGTATATAGCTATCTTACACCATTGAGCCTTTTCCATCTACTGCTAACTGCAGTAAGCACATAGTATGATACTTAAAATAGATACTTGCAGAGGAAATGACATTGTGAGGGGCATTTTCAAAGAGATTACCTCTTGTCTTCCAAAAGCAGTGGATTTTCAAGTCCTCTGGGTAAAAATGCCAAATCTTTTAACTTACAGGTGCTTTAAGGAAGCCTTTCTGCCAACGAGTAGGGCATTCTTCCAACTTTTCTGAGATGTGATCTATTGACAGCTCAGAACCCAGCACTATCTCTGTTACTATTAGTTCTCAAGTACAATAGTGAACCTTGAGGGGAAGTTGGCATTTTATTGCTGTTCCATAGGAAGAGGCAAGCCTTGTATCCCTGAAATGCAGAAGGATTATAAAGGCCCCCACATTCCATTGATTTTCAGAATAAAATTCTGAAACGACTGTGGTGGTTTGGCGCTGGCTGTGGGACAAATGCCCACCAAAGGAGCTCTATCACTCCCCTTCTTAGATGGACAGAGGAGAGGGAAAAATATAACCAAAGGTACCCTGTAAAAAGGTAGAAGCAATTGAATAATGCTAAGCTTGAGCAAAGGCTGCGTGTGGAAGCAAACTAAGAGAGACATGTTAGTCTGTTTCCCATCAGCAGGCTATCTTCGGTCCTGGGAAGCAGGGCTCTACACCTTGCAGTTGCTCTGAAGGACACACACCATGGACGAATATCCCCACACTTCCTTCTTTCACTTAGTTCTTGTATCTGAGCTGACATCATAGGACATGGAATACCCCTTTGGCCAGTTTGGGTCAGCTGGCCTACCTGTGTCCCTTCCCAAGATCTTGCTCAGCACTTGGTGTACTCTTGGGGCAGGGAAATGTTGGAAAAGCACAGCCTGGGTGCTTGTTCAGCAGTAGCCAAAACACTGGTGTGTTACCAACACCCAGCTATAGCACTACAAAGCACAGCACTAGAAAGATGCTTTGAGGAGAGTTAACTCCAGCTCAGCCATACCTATACAGCAACTGAAAAGGAATTTCTCTTGTAAATCCATGTATGAGGCAAGGTAGCTGCATTCCATTTCCCAAGTAAATGGAGGAACAAGCTCTTACCAGAAGTAAGAGCTGGCATGAAAGAAAGCAGGAATTACTATTTTTGTAAGTTGCAACATTCTTCCATAAATTGTTTTGGCAGTTGTGTGTAAAATTGATGTAGCAGGAGTCAGCTTGGGCTTTTTGTTTATGCAGGTGTGTTATGATTTTTGGTGGAAGGAGGATTAAAATTTTAGATATGGTAAGCTTTCATTTGATACTGAATCTCTGAATTGCCATGCATGGTAGAAAAAGGTGAGGCTTCCCTCCCACCACCACTATCCCACTCTTAATTATGAGTTCTACTTAATTATATCCTGTCATGTAATCAAGGTAAGGTTTGGAAGGGAGACTTTTTTATGGTACCAGGCATAAGAAGTATTTCCATCTTACAAAAGATATAATTGTACATTTTTATTCAAAAGTGCAAAGGGGCAGTGAAGAATACATGACAAAAAAAAGATTACAGGAAACTGCTGTTTATTATGTTAGGTCTCTGTAATTTCTTGGTAATAATGTCCCCACCTAAGCAATGAAGAAATCCAGAATCTAAATCACCTAGCATTAAGAAAGAAACCGCTTGGCTTATTCTTATGATTAGCTGCAAGTAGTCTCTTGATCTGCTTCTTCCCTTTGCCCCAAAGAAACAAAATTGCTGTGGTAGTATGTGGAGGGTTGAGAGAAGGCCTAGCTCTCCCTCCCCCACAAAAAGGAAAAAAAAACCACAGCTTACTCAGTTGGAAAAGCAAAAAGAATGCCATATTTAAAAGCAAAAATGAAATACAGGTTATATATATATATACAATATACAGTATTTACAATATATATACAGAAATATGCAGCAAAGAAAAATACAGGAACAAAGCTCCCTCCTCCGGACAGAGGAGGGTTCCCCCTCTGTACCCCCCTCTCTCCCCCTACCTCCCTTTTTTCCCAAAAAGGGCTAGAGAGAGAGAAAAGGTAATTAATAAGGATGAAATTTTGTTAGGCCTCAAAAGCACATGCAGGATTAATGCTTATCTGGTATCCAAGATCAAACTCTGGCTGCTCAGAAGCAGACAGGCTGCAAAAGCAGGACAGAGAGAAACTGAGAAAAATTCCAACTGAACTAAAACTTAAAGTTGCCTTCCACCAATCTACCAATGAAATTCATTTAGAATATCTGATTGTTTCTGTTATTATTCCAAAACATTCAGCCAGAGTGTTCCAGCACTGTCCCTTTCTTAAAGGCACAGCCTAAAACGGTCACATAGTATAGTCTTGATGTTTCTAACACACTGTACAGTGGTGTTAGACAGTTCTGCGCACTTAAAGCTGGTTTTACAGCTAATTTATTTTTGTATTGTGTAGTATATGCTTCAGAGGACACAGGACCAAGATGAAAATGTTGCTTTGGAGGCTTGTGAGTTTTGGCTGACTTTGGCTGAACAACCAATTTGTAAAGATGTACTATGTCGGCATCTTACTAAGTAAGTATTAAGAATTACAGCTCTCATTTTGAAATAGTCACCTTTAATCTTCAGTTACTTGTTCCAGGTTACTTGTATAGAAAATATATATATATATTTTTATGTATGCATGGAAGGTAATTTTTAAATATTAGGGCATTTTTCTCAAGATCTGGAGAAAAGCATCACAGACAAAAGAGATTCATTCTCAGCAAAAATAATCATTAGAGATTTGAAGCAATTGAAAACCAGCAAATTTTCAGTTTTCATAAGCAGTAAGAAAAAGAATTGAGATGAAAGCACCTCCTATAGCAGCGGAGGAATAGGAATTGAAAACGGATGAACCAACATTATGAGAAATAACTTATAAGTTTAATGGTTTTACTTTCTACTTTTTTAGCTCAGAAGACTAAGCAATAGCACAGTTTTTGAGTTTACCCATGCCTTTCCCAGCACACATCATGTTAATTCTGAAAACAAGAGTATTAAATCTATTTTGTGACATGAGCAGTGATGCCACAACAGCATCATACCTAACTTTCATGTTTTGTTGTTTGTTTGATTCGGGGGTTTTTTTTTGGGTGAGAAGGGAGCACGGTTGTGTTTCTGTTTGTTGGTTTAGTTGGGGGGTTTTAAGAGTTAAAAAAAAATGAAACGTAACCAACCACAAGTAAGAGTAGCGTTACATTTCTCTCATGATCTTTCAGTGTCATGTTTGCTGAAAGCAATTTGCGTGTTGGTGAGTCCTGTTTGACTAGATAGCTGTCTGATTTTACCAATGCTTGATAATAATCCTAACTATTTTTATTTTAAATTAGAAGTGGAACAAAATCTCTAAAAACCTGATCATCTGGTATCTAGTATCCTGTTCCATTTTGCTGCTGTAGGCTTTCCTATAAAATACATAGCTTCTATATCATAAAGTATGTTGCAGAAATGCCAACGAGTTGGCGATAATGTGCATTCTTAGTATTCCTTTATTCAAAATTCAGAAGGTAATATGCTACTGCAGTGTGTAAGTATTATTGCTGGCCTGTTACCTTCAAAAAGAATACTACTCAACTGCAGAATATAGAGAAATTGATTCTATGTTAGTTCTTGATTTGTCATGCAATACTTGTTTTTGGGGTTGTTTTTTGGGGGGTTGTTTTGTTTGTTTGGGGTTTTTTGTTGTTTTGGGATTTTTGTGGAGAACATGTTCTTATGTGAAGTATTTTACTTTGCCTCCAGTACTTTTTTTAGCTATGTGTCTATACAGATAGAGTCCTATAGCCTTAACCACTTTAATAACGAAGTAAATCCTTGTACAGGTTAGTCAAGATCTCTCAATGTGGGGGATTTGTCTTACTGTTACAAATGGACAGGAGAGCTTAATGTAGTTAGACTTCCATCTTTAAGAATAGTGAGGTAGTAGTCTTCAGCCATAAGTAAATAAAATAAGTACTGTTAGTGAGAGGCAGCTTATCATATGTATTACTGGTTTGAATTCTTTAGACTTAATTTCTGAAAGGTGTTTCTTTCTGTGTGATTAATTTGCCACTCCAAATACCTGTTTTATTTTTAAAGTTTAAAACCCAGTTGTGCCATCTATGCCTCTAGTTTAATTTGTAAAGTATTGTTCACTTCAAATTACAATGTATTGTTGAAGCTTGTGACATGGAGCTTGATTTGGATACAAGCTTTTGTTATTTAGGCTAAGTTGTTAAGGTTTTTAATTTTCAGTTGGGGGAGTGAGAATTACAGCTAAAGTTATGGCCCAAGTAACCCAAAACTGCCTTGCCGTTTTGTGTCATTTTGATATGTATCAATATTTCTTTGTAGGCTGATTCCTGTGCTGGTAAATGGTATGAAATATTCAGAGATTGATATTATTCTGTTAAAGGTGAGCATCGCTTTCTTTTATTCTTTAAAAGTATCTCTTCAGCTTCTGACCAGTCAGAATGATTCTGATCACAATGGGCAGATCTGGCCTGCACCTGTTCAACAGACAATTAACTTTCCAGGGCAAGGTGTGCTATTGCAAATACTAAATGTGATGGTTGCCGTGTTTGTTGGAAAATAATTTGCAGGCTTTCCTGCTTTGCCCCTGTTGCTTGCCAGTCCATTTAGTCAAAGCTGTGATACTATTACTCTCAAATTGCTGAACCTAAAAAAAAAAATGTTCAAAATTAGTTCTAATGCCCTCCAGAATGAACACACATCTTTTTCTGTCACTACACTACTAGAATATGGCTAGGTTCTAGAATTTACTCTATTGCTTCTTTCTATTTCATTCTCATTAAGAGTAATTTCTTAACAAGAAGGATGCTTTAGAAGGATAATTTGTCTGACGCTTAACTCTTCTGCTTTTATCTTTCTGTGTTTTTTCTGGTAAATGCAGCAGAAGAATGCAGAAACAATTATCTGTTATCTCAGTTATCTGGGCAGTACAAGTGGGATATGGATTGTATGTTCTATATGCTTTATGAAATCTTGTATTAAAACTACATTCTTAATTTCCTTGAGCAACATAGGAAGTTGCTCAAGGAAGCAACCTTAATATGTAATAAAAGTTTATCTGATAAAACAGGGGGATGTTGAAGAAGATGAAGCTATTCCAGATAGTGAACAGGACATAAGACCTCGTTTTCATCGTTCACGGACAGTGGCCCAGCAACATGAAGAAGATGGTATTGAAGATGATGATGATGACGATGATGAACTTGATGACGATGATACTATTTCTGACTGGAATTTAAGTATGTCAAAGTAATGTGTAAACCATTTTAAAATATTGCTACTTGTGTAGTACAGAATCACAGTAAATACTTTCAAAAATACTTTGATTTTTTAATGCAAAAGGAACTATCTACTGACATTATTGGTGAATAGCTGGGATGAGGAGTCTTTCAGGAGACTGTGTAACTGATCTGTAAGCTGTTTTGGGTTTTCGTTTTTGTTTTTATTTTGAATATGCCTGATTACAGAACTTTTGGACTTCGGATTTTAATTATGCATGATAATAAAAATCATGTATCACATGTTCAGGGTTTTAAAAAAACCCTCTTGCATGTCAGTAGCCTAGGGAGGAAGCTTAATAGTACTTCGTTGTGGGGTTTTGTTGTTCCCATGTGAACATACTAATACTTACAGCCATCACCAGTTGTTCTTTTCTGTATGAAGGAATTTACTTCTGACCAGAAGACAGTATACCTTAGTTATGAAGAGATAGCTGTGAGAACACCATAGTTTTGATGGCCTGTGTATGTGTTAGAACAATGGACTGTGTGGTAAGGAAACAAGATGCCACAAACATATTTTTAAACTCAGTAATAGAAAATAGCTAGTGATATTCTGACAAATATATTTCGCAAGCAGCCTCATTATGGAATACCTAGAGATTCAGGCATATGCACATAATTTTACTATTTTTCTTCCAAGAGCCTTGAGATTTCACTGCTGGGAAATGTACCTTGAAGTTTATGATCAAACAATTTTGAGACTTTTGCATTTTTAAAGTTACTACTATTGTAGACGAAAATACAAGTGCAAATACGTTTGTTTCCATAAAGCCTCTTTTTTAAAGATAGTGTAGTTTTAGATTCATAATGCTGCTCTTTTCACTGCTGTGTATTGCAAAGCTAAATACATTTTCCAAAAAAGATAGCTGAAATGACAGAGGGTTCACAGTTTTGACTGAAGATGAAGAAGCTAGATTTGACTAGCAATGATGGCCTGAAAGAAGGCAGAACCGTTAAGAAATCGTTATCGGTATATGCTATATGGATTTGTATTTGAAAATCAGAATTGTGCCCTGTTTCTTAGCGATTGTTTAATATTCTACTTCAAATTGACACCATCCATTTCCCTTAGGGAAATGTTCTGCTGCTGCTCTAGATGTTCTTGCCAATGTATTCCGTGATGAACTTCTGCCACACATCTTGCCCCTTTTGAAGGAATTGCTCTTCCATCCTGAATGGGTCGTTAAAGAATCTGGTATCCTTGTTCTTGGGGCAATTGCTGAAGGTAAGCAACAGTGCATATCAGGTTGCTTAATTTTTGATTGCTTGTAAAGCGGCTCTGTGATTCCTTGCAGGTGAATTTATGTAAACAAGTGTATTTTCTTAGCTGCTTTGGTTTCTGTGATTAATCTCTACTTCTTCTGCTTGGGAGGCTAAATAACTTAGATTTTTTTATTATTATTATTATTTTTAAATTATTTTATTTCTTACTTTCTAACTCTGCAGCATATGTTTATTCGTCTTTCATGAATCATAGAATCATGGACTGCTAGGGTGAAATGGACCTCAAGAATTATCTGGTCCAATCTTTCTAGGTAATAGTATAGTTTAAATGAGGTGGCGCAAGACCATGTCATGCTGAGTATCACAGTATAACTAAGGTTGGAAGAGACCTCGAGGATCACCAAGTCCAACCTATCAACACAGACCCCATGACTAGACCATGGCACCAAGTGCTATCTCCAGTCTCCTCTTGAACACCTCCAGGGACAGTGACTCTACCACCTCCCTGGACAGCCCCTTCCAATGACGAATGACTCGCTCAGTGAAGAACTTTCTCCTCACCTCAAGTCTAAACCTCCCCTGGCGCAGCTTGAGACTGTGTCCCCTTGTTCTGGTGCTGGTTGCCTGGGAGAAGAGACCAACCCCTTCCTGGCTACAACCACCTTTCTGGTAGTTGTAGAGGGCAATGAGGTTACCCCTGAGCGAGCCTCATCTTCTCCAGGCTAAACAATCCTCAGCCTCTCCTCACAGGGCTTGTGCTCAAGGCCTCTCCCCAGCCTTGTTGCCCTTCTCTGGACATGCTCAAGTGTTTCGATGTCCTTCTTAAACTCAGGGGCCCAGAACTGGACACAGTACTCAAGGTGCGGCCTAACCAAAGCAGACTACAGGGGCACAATGACTTCTCTGCTCCTGCTGGCCACACTATTCCTGATGCAGGCCAGGATGCCACTGGCCCTCTTGGCTGCCTGGGCACACTGCTGGCTCATATTCAGGCGGCTGTTGATCAGCACCCCCAAGTCCCTCTCTGTTTGGGAGCTCTCCAGCCACTCCGACCCCAGCCTGTAGCTCTGCATGGGATTGCCGTAGCCAAAGTGCAGCCCATGGCACTTGGATTTGTTGAATGCCATCCCATTGGACTCTGCCCATCTGTCCAGTCGGTCGAGGTCCCTCTGCAGAGCCTTTCTACCCTCTAAGTGACTAACATCTGCTCCTAACTTGGTGTCATCTGCAAACTTGCTGATGACTGACTCAATCCCCTCATCCAGATCATCAATGAACTGGAGTCTCAAAACTGTCCAGTGCAGGTGAATCCAGTACTTCCCCTGAGAGATTATTCCAGTGCTGAACTGTTCTCATGGTGATACTTTTTTTGTAGAGTCCAATAATAATCTCCCATGGAGTAACTTGTGCCCATTACCCCTTGTCTTTTCATGTGACTTAGTGTAAAAAGAAAGTCTCTTGTCTTCCTGGTAGCCACCCCTTTTATATAAGTACTGGTTTTATGTACTGTTTCCCCTAAGCCTTCTCTTCAAGGCTGAGTAAACCCAATTCTCAGCCTTTCTTCGTATGGCTGGATGTCCAGGCCTCTCATCATTCGCAGGGCCTTTCTCTGGATACTTTCCAGCCTGTCTTTATTAGAATAAACCTTTATTAGAATAAACCAAACCAGGTTGGAAGAGACCTTCAAGATCATCGTGTCCAACCCATCAACCAATCCAACCCACCCAAACAGCTAACCCATGGCACTAAGCAACCCATCAAGTCTCCTCCTGAACACCTTCAATGACGGCGACTCCACCACCTCCCTGGGCAGCCCATTCCAATGGGCAATCACTCTCTCTGTATAGAACTTTTTCCTAACATCCAACCTGAACCTCCCCTGGTGCAGCCTGAGACTGTGTCCTCTTGTTCTGGTACTGGGTGCCTGGGAGAAGAGACCATCATCCACCTGTCTACAACCTCCATTCAGGTAGTTGTAGAGAGTGATAAGGTCACCCCTGAGTCTCCTCTTCTCCAGGCTGAGCAGCCCCAGCTCCCTCAGTCTTTCCTCATAGGGCTTGTGTTCCAAACCCCTCACCAACTTTGTTGCTCTTTTCTGGACTCGTTCCAGCAAGTCAACATCCTTCCTAAACTGAGGGGCCCAGAACTGGACACAGTACTCGAGGTGCGGCCTAACCAGTGCAGTATACAGGGGCAGTATGACCTCCCTACTCCTGCTGGCCACACTGTTCCTGATGCAGGCCAGGATGCCATTGGCCCTCTTGGCTGCCTGGGCACACTGCAGGCTCATGTTCAGCCTACCATCGACCAGTACCCCCAGGTCCCTCTCTGCCTGGCTGCTCTCCAGCCACTCTGACCCCAGCCTGTAGCACTGCATGGGGTTGCTGTGGCCAGTGTGCAGAACCCGGCACTTGGATGTGTTTAATCTCATGCCATTGGATTCTGCCCATCTGTCCAGCCTGTCGAGGTCCCTCTGCAGAGCCTCTCTACCCTCCAGTAGATCAACTCTTGCCCCCAGCTTGGTGTCATCAGCAAATTTACTGATGATGGACTCAATGCCCTCATCCAGATCATCAATAAAGATGTTAAAGAGCACAGGGCCCAACACTGATCCTTGGGGCACACCACTAGTGACTGGCCGTCAGCTGGATGTGGCACCATTCACCACCACTCTCTGGGCTCGGCCATCCAGCCAGTTCCTAACCCATTGCAGTGTGCTCCCGTCCAAGCCATGGGCTGACAGCTTGGCCAGCAGTTTGCTATGGGGTACAGTGTCAAAGGCCTTGCTGAGGTCCAGGAAGACTACATCAACAGGCCTCCCCACATCTACCAGGCGGGTCACCTGATCATAGAAGGAGATCAGGTTGGTCAGGCAGGACCTGCCCTTCCTAAATCCATGTTGGCTAGGCCTGATCCCTTGGCCATGCTCTAAGTGCTGTGTTATTGCACTCAGGATGACCTGTTCCATGATCTTGCCTGGTACTGAGGTCAGACTGACAGGCCTGTAATTCCCTGGCTCATCCAACCGGCCCTTCTTATGGATGGGCACCACGTTGGCCAGCTTCCAGTCCTCTGGGACCTCGCCAGTGAGCCAGGACTGCTGGAAAATTATGGAGAGTGGCTTGGCCAGCTCGTCTGCCAGCTCTCTCAGCACCCTTTTTCATCATTTTTGTACCATGCATCATTTTTGTACCATGGAGACCAAAACTGCATGCACTACTCCCAAGTGTGGTCTGACAAGTGCTGAGCAGAGTGGGATAGTGACTTCTTTATCTCATGCAACCCAGTATGTTGTTGGATTTCTTTGCTACTGTAGCATGCTGTTCACTCATGTTGAGCTTGTTGTCCACCAAGGACCCCAGGTCCCTCTTTCCATAGAGCTGCTCTCCAGCCAGGTGGATCCCAGTCTGAGCTGCACTCCTGGGTTAGGTATTGCCAGGTGCAAGACCCTATGCTTGTCCCTATTGAACTTTGTAAGGTTCTTGCTAGCTCACTCCTTCTGCCTGTCCAGGTTTTCTGGGAGGGTGGCTCTTCCTTCTGTAGTGTCAACCTCCCTACTCATTTTGGTGTCATCTGCAAACTTCTTTGGGTTGCTCTTGATCCCAACATCACTTACAAAAAGTACTAAACAGCATTGGACCCAATACTGATCCTGAGAGGACCCCAGTTGTGATTGGCTCCCAGGCTGAGAAATACTGTCTACCACCATCCTCTGGGTACAGCCTATTGGCCAGTTCCCTTCCTATCACACAGACTGTTTGTCTAGGCTGTAATGTGTCCATTTCTCAAGGAGGAAGCCATGAGGGACCACATCAAAAGCCTTGGAGAAGTCCAGGTAGACAATGTCAACCGCTTGCCCTGTGTCAACCAAGCAAGTTTCTTTGTAGAAGGTGGTTGGGTTTGTCAGGTGTGATTTGCCCCCGGTGAATCCATGCTGGTTTTCCCAATCACTTGCTTCAGTTGACTTGTGACAGTTACCAGGAAGATTTTTTCCAGAACTTTTCCAGAGACTGAAGTGAGGATAGTGGGTCTATAATTACCTGGGTCCTGCTTGAAACCAGTCTTACAGATGGGGCAATGTTAGCTGCCTTCCAGTCTTCAGGGATGTCTCCTGACCTCCATGATTTCTTGTATATAAGGATAGTGGCCTCACAACAATGTCAGCCCGCTCTCTTAGCGCCCTCAGGTGGATGGCATCCAGGCCCATCAATTTGTGCAGATCAAGCTCCTGTAATAGTTGACACACCCAACAAGACAGGTATGTGTCTGCATCAACATGTATTTTTGTTCCCATGGCCTGGGACCTAACAGCTTTGATAAGAGAGCTGAAGAAGGTGTTGAGGATCTGTACCTTTGCAGTGCTATTTGTGACCATTTCACCTCCTCCATTTAATAGTGGGCCTGTAGTCTCTTTCCATTTATGCTTGTTGTTAATGTATCTGAAGAACCCTTTCTTGAAGTTTTGATATCTTTGGCCAGTTCCAGTTCAGGCTGAGCTATTGCTTTCCTGATTGCATCTCTGCATACACTGGTAATGCCCTTGCAATCTTCCAACACGTGGTGTTCTATTTTGCCATCTCTGGTACATTTCTCTTTTGGTTCTAGGCATACCCAGAAGCTTACAGTTAAACCAAGGCAGGGTCTCTTGTTCCACATACTTCCCTTGCCTTTAGAGGGGATGAGCTGGTTTTGTGTGTCTATGAGAGTGCTCTTGGAAAAACTTCCAGCACTCATTAGCTCCTTTGTCTGCCATGGAGACTTCCCAGGGGATCTCTTCCAAATGAGCCCTGAGCACACAGAAGTTTGCTCTTTTAAAATATAGAACTTGTGTCTTTGAACTAATCTTCAGCATGCTTAGCAGTCTCCCAAACTCCACAATATTGTGATTGTTGCAGCCAAGGCTATCACTGATAGGTTACAAAGCAGGGTTTTTTGGGTAGTGAGCAGCAAGTCCATCAGTGCCTCACTCCTGGTTGGCACATCTAACATTTCTATGAAGGAGTCCTTTATGCATTTCAGTAACCTGTCTTCCAGTCAGGTGAATTGTGTTGTTCTTCCAACAAATGCCAGGGCGGTTAGTCCCCCATAAAGGTTAGTACTTCTAGCAAATCTCAATGTACTGCTGCCCTTGCTGACTTGAAACATGTAGCTGTTATTTCTGGTCAGTAATTCCATAGTAGTCAAAAAGAAGAAGAAATTCAATTTCTTAATGAGTTCTTGTTTAATAATGTAATGGTTTGTGGTCAAGACCAAATCTTTCTCTATTGTGTTGGTTACTCTTGAGTAGACTGACATAGGATCTCCAGGCTTTATAAACTCTTTTGGAATCACTTGCCATACTGAATTTAATAAAACAGGATTTCTGGAGACTGAGGTTGAAGCGAGTGTGTGTTTAGTTGGGGATTTAAATTACTGCATATGTAAGCTTTCTTTCTAGAACTTAATTACATAGACTTATGTTGTGTATTGTAAAAGTGTATTCCTATGTGACAGAGAAGGACAGTAGGTTCTTTACAGGAACCAGAAAACAAGAGAATTTTCTGTTAATTCCAGTATGGCTAAGAGCTCTGTTTTTTTTCTTGTAGGCTGCATGCAGGGTATGATTCCATATCTTCCTGAGCTGATCCCTCACCTTATTCAGTGCCTCTCTGACAAAAAGGCTCTTGTGCGCTCCATTACATGCTGGACTCTTAGTCGCTATGCACACTGGGTAGTTAGTCAACCCCCAGACACATACTTGAAGCCATTAATGACTGAGTTGCTAAAGCGTATCCTAGATAGCAACAAGAGAGTACAAGAAGCTGCCTGCAGGTAAGCCAAAGCATAAGCAAAAAGCACGATCTGTGACACCCCTTTTTCATGGGAAACTATTTTAACGCTTGTATTGATAAATGTGACTCCATTTCTGGATGTTAATATATTTTCCTTTCAACAGAAGTAGATAAGTTTCTTCTGGAATAGTCACAAAGTATTCTTGAGCTGTAATAACATGAAAATGAAATAATTTTTTTTTTCTCATGTCAAATTTATTTTCAGAGGCTATGAATCCCCAAAATGGGCATTTGTGACATTTTTTTATTTTCAGTGTGTGGTCATTCCTTGACCAGAAATCTGGATTGCTTTTAATATGCCTGTGAACTGAGTCAATAATAATTGCAATTTAAAATTACCCTGTCATTGGATTACCGATGTTGTTTATATTTAGCTTATCATTACCAAAACATTTGGGTTATGATTATTTCCAGGGATATTCTTTATCTTCGAGGGAGCTCTTGGGAGATGAGATTCCCTTCTCTCCCTTGTTTGCTGGTATTTTTTAAATAAATTTAAAAACATTTCCCATGAATGGAACAGAATGGGAATGTATGCATGTTTTGTGCAGGAGGATCATCAAATAAATCTCCTACATGTCAGTTTGTGTGGGGCAGGAGTGTCCACAGCAGAATGCCAAAATAAGCAGAGCTAGATCTACTCTCTATTGTATTCTTAAAACATGCGAGTATTTTAAAGTAGTATGATGACTATTATAACCTGCCCCCAAATATTGGTTGTACATAAGGACAAGGCTGAGATCTAAGCCGTTGTTTTGCGCTAAAGAAGAGGATATACCCTTGCCTGAGAACAGATACAATGAATTCAATGAAATGTACTTTGTAAAATTTGAGTATTAAACACTGTTACCTTTTTGTCTTTAAACTTTCTAAAAAATTTGACTAGCAGATTCATTGGGCTTTAACATCTGCTCAGTTCTGTGAAATTCTTCCTTTAGAACAGAGTTATTAAAATTACTTCTGCAGCTAAAAATAGACCTGTTACATAATCCTTAGCTTTCTAAATTGCAAGGAAATGCAATGATCCTTCTTGGAGAGGAGCAAAATATTGCGTCCCTACAGTGAATAGTTGCAGATATTTAATGTCTACCAAGCTAAAAATTGGTCATGCGATACTTGTACACTTTTGTCATTAACTTACATATCATAGTAGATGTCTAACATTAATTGTTGGTGCTATTGAAGAACTGCTTCTTTAGTTGGTAGCACCCAAAAAGGTACGTTACTGAAACATGTTTTCTTGCTTACATCATATGCCTTTGTGAAAGAATATGTCACAACAATATAATAATATTAAGTAATACTAAATATAGTAAGAAGGGAATCCAATTAGTGTTCACCGTTGTCTTCTATTGAGAAAAAGGCACTTTTGTGTATGGCAGCACACTGGCAGAGGATTGCTGACCTCATATGGTGATGCATGCATTTTTAGTACAGGGACAGGCTAATAATAATATGTTCATACTACAGTAGCTCATATTTGTTTTTTTCTTTCCTTGGTGTCTCTGAAGCAGCATGTCTGGTGTGTGTGTTTGGGGGGGGCAGTGTTCAGTTTCGGGTGGAGTTTTAAACGCTGTCATTTAAGTTATCAAGTGTTTGAAAAGTTTCTATGATGCCATGGTACGTGCTTTGACCAAGGCTGCCTAAAATTATTCGTGCCTTGTTTTTGCATTGTTTTTCATGGCTTTCTGTATCTGTTTTCCTGTTTAGTGAACTTGTAAGAGTATATATTGACGACCTAAATGATGACAGCACTGGGGATTCTAGGCACAGCTACAGCATACAATAAAGACAGTGGGCTATTTTTAACTTAAATAGCTTTTGTTTATAGTTTCTAAAATTTCAGTTAGCATATTGTAGGTTCTGTACGGTAATGGTTTTCTTGATGGGGGCTTCCTGCATGTACATAACAGGGTTTACAGGAATGTTTCGATAGTGTTTGTCACAGTCTTAAGGGCTGTATTCCTCATGTGCTCATTCAAAATAAATTAAGGGTATCTCATAAATACTGTTTTGCAATAATCTAAGATAAATTTGATTGAATAATGTGGTTTTACATTTAAACACAAATAGTTAGTGTGGGGTACTTTGGGGTCATCTTGGTTTTGTGGTTTGTTTCATTTTTTGTTGGTTTTTTTTTTTTTTCCAAGATGCTAACCTGCATTGTGTTTTTTTTTGTCCCCCAGTGCCTTTGCTACTCTAGAAGAGGAGGCTTGTACAGAACTTGTTCCTTATCTTGCATATATACTTGACACTTTGGTCTTCGCATTTAGTAAATACCAGCATAAAAACCTACTCATTCTTTATGATGCTATAGGAACTCTAGCAGATTCTGTAGGACATCATCTAAATAAACCAGTGAGTATACCTTATGTTCTCTAGAAGTACTCATCATAAAACTGTGTCGGTGCTTTTTGTAGTGTGATTTACATGTAATAAACCTGAAATGCTGATATTTCTGTGTAGGTTTCAGTAATACTAAATATTTACAGGTAAAATACATAAACTGTGTGTAATTTTCGTACTTTACAAGTATTCAACGTTTTGAATACACAGCTGTTTGTGTGATGGCCTGTGAAAAGTGCTTGTCATTGTGGTGTTTTGAGAGGTTGGTGTTTGTTTTTTTTCTTGTGCTCAGAATTTTTAAGCTTAGGAGAGATAAATATTTCCATTTAGATATGAAATGTAACTTTAGAGAAACTGCTGGAATGTGTGTTTTGATTTCTAATGGCTGGGTTTTTTTGTCACCACTTCATAGCTGGAATGTTCTGTGTCTCTCTTTCCCATGCATTGGATCATGTCATTAGTAGAAATTGCTTTATCAGAGAGAAACAGGCATTTGTTTTATATATAAAAACACAGAATCGGTTACAAAAAGCAGAGATATGACACAGGCAAATACAGTGGGTTAGGTGTTGTTTTTTAGTATATGGATATTAATGGAATATGCATACCTGCCATGAGTGCAGTTCTCATGGTTATTGTAACTTGGCTTGGTTTTTTTATAGTGCTTCACATAACATTGACACACTAGAATAAAATTGAGTTGTTTTGTTTGCATTTTATTTGCCATTCTGGAAACACCAGCATTATAGTGATGCTTTGTTCGTTATTCATGTGACTGTGGCTGTGCAGTGGCAGGGAAGGTACAGCAACAGCTCTACAGAAGCAGTAAGTGTGTCATTCTGGAGAAATAAGAAATTACTTTTTTCATGGACTGTGCATGGCTTGATGAAGAAGTTTCAAGAACTTGGGGAGATAAGATTTTAGGATCAGGACAATGGTAAATGGTTGAGAAAAACAGATGCACAGCCAGATTACATTGCTAGTACAAACATTTTCCACAGGCCCTGAGTCAATTACAGATTTCTAACGAGCCAGGAGATAACCTCAAATAAAACTTAAAGGAAAAGATTCCCTCTGCAAAGCTACTTACATACTTCAGCAAAAATCTCAAGACAAATTGCAAATTCTGATACTAAATTACTTCTGTGTATTACAACAATGATTGAATTACAGTACATCAGGGTTGTTTTTTTTTTCTGAAAAAGTGGAATATATTTTATATGTATATATAAAATATGTTTGTTTGTGTATTTGTGTGTATCTATATCTCAAATCTTACTACATCCACTTTCTGTCTTTGAAATAAAATGCAGTGAAATGTTTCAACAGCTGATATATTTTCATCCTAAACAGGAATATATTCAGATGCTAATGCCTCCATTAATCCAGAAGTGGAACATGTTGAAGGATGAAGATAAAGATCTTTTCCCTTTATTAGAGGTAAATGTTAGTACTTAAATATTTTTAATAAAACTTCAGGAACTGTGCTACTAAATGTGCTCCTTCTAGGAATTACAGCTATAAAAGCTTACAGTTCTAAGTATCATCCATCATGCAGAAAATATTCTGACTAGTAAGAAAATTATGTGACTAATGAAATGTCATGATGTTTAGCAGAAATCTTTTAGATTTCTGCCATTCTGGAGTGTTTACTTTGATAAGATTCTTTTAGGGAAAAAAAGAAAGGAAATGTCCCATCCTCTATTTAGTCCTGATTTCTCTTTCTTTTGCTCTGCTTTCATCTTTCCACTAAAACTATTGGCAGACTAGCTGAAGGTATGACCCAAGATAATGTAGTCTCTTCTCTGCAGTTTCTGAATGTGAAACAAGTAAATACCTCTCGGAAAACTAGTTTAATAACTGAAGTAACATGTTAGGGCTGGTACATGATCAAGATCCTGAAGTTTAGTGCATGTGCTGGCTGAATTATCATAACTATTTTTCAATGAATCATAGAATAGTTTGGGATGGATCTAGTTCCAGCCCCGCTGCCACATGGCAGGGACAACTTCCCTCAGGTTGCTCAAAGTCTAGTCCAGCTTGGCCCTGAGCACTTCCAGGGAGGGGGCACGCATAACTTTCATGGGCAACCTGTTGCAACATCTCACCACCCTCAAAAATGTCTTTCTAATACCTTCCTCTTTCAGTTTGAAACCATTGCCCCTTGTAGGAGAGAGTAGCAACTTGCTCAAAGTTGCCTTGAGTCAGCTAATTAGTACTGCCTTTCTAGGTTGTCAGTTACTATTGGGTACACTTAAAATGGTAGTATCTTTTAATTTACCTCTCCAAAATAAAAGGCACTTCAGGGAAGTGAGGAAAGGTAGTAACTGTTTTTGTTTGGTGTTTTTTTTTCTCCAATTGCAGTGCCTGTCGTCAGTTGCGACTGCCTTGCAGTCTGGCTTTCTTCCATACTGTGAACCTGTGTACCAGCGTTGCGTAAATCTGGTGCAGAAAACCCTTGCACAAGCCATGGTATTTTTGAATTGCTATTTTGATGTTACCAAATATCCGCTTAAACTAGTGTACTAACTGTATGAAATCACGGGTTTGCGGGGAAATTCGGACTATAACCACAGAATGTACAAAGGAAGCTGCAGATCTGAAAGAAAAAGCTAACAAAATCTAATACTCATTTTAAAAATGTGTACTTATTGTTGCAGTTGCATAATGCTCAGCCAGACCAATATGAGGCTCCAGATAAAGATTTTATGATTGTGGCTCTTGATTTACTCAGTGGTTTAGCTGAAGGACTTGGAGGCAACATTGAACAGCTAGTGGCTCGCAGCAATATCCTGACGTTAATGTACCAATGCATGCAGGTGAGATGAGTAGCCTGTTTGATCAAAGGATTGTCATTTATAAGAGAATTGGAAACACTTCCAGAACTGCCTTGTTTTTATTTCCTCTCTTTAGGATAAGATGCCTGAGGTACGGCAGAGTTCTTTTGCATTGTTAGGTGATCTGACAAAGGCGTGTTTTCAGCATGTTAAGCCTTGCATCGGTATGTTTCTTTTACATATAAAACAATGAACTTATTTTACAACGTGGTAAGAGGCTGGTTTAGCCCGTGTTAAGCTCTCTATTCTGTGGTTTGCCTTTTCCTGTTTTAAGTTTTCATTTTCCTTTATCAGCAAGGGCCTGTAGAATTTTGTTTTTTCGAATTGTATATTTAAAAGACTTATTTTTGTAGACATCTTGTTCATGATGTAAAAAGCTACCTGTTCTGGAATGGAGCAAAACAGATGCACATAGACTTCCATTAGAATAACTGTTTGCTTTGATAAATTCTTGAATGTGTAGATTTTATTCTACTAGACTGTATTGTTACCTAGAATTATATACATATTTATTAAATCAGGAAACTTGGCTAGAAGGTAGGTTCTGGTTTATTACTTTTTGCTCTAATTGCAGCTTCTTGAGATACACTTAATCAAATGAATGCTGGAATAGGCTTCGAATTCAAAGTGTATTAATTTTTTTTTATAATTCAGTTAAAGATATGAGCCCTTTCTAGGCTTCACTATTTTTTCAAGCATAGCTGAATACAGAGTTATTACTCAGTTGATTTGAGGGTTGTCTAACTGTATTATAAGTACTTCTAGCTGTGGTGTTATTGTTTATTCCTCTTCCACTCTTTAACCCCTCCCTGGTAAGGAAAGAAAAAAAAAGTGTCTAAGGTTACATAACAATAAAGCCCATTGGAAGAACTTTAAAATCATAATTTAAAAATATTTGCATTGATCTGCTTAGGCTCAAAAATCCAGGTTAGTCTGATATATAACAGAGATATAGAGCTCTTGTAGTTAATGCGTAAAACGTTCCAAGCATTCAAATAGGCTTACATGATAATTTTTCAAAGTCTTGCCACATGACAGTACAGTAATGGAACAAGATGGTTATATTGTGTGATGAGACTGTAAAATGTTGTTCTTTCTAGCTGATTTCATGCCAATTTTGGGAACCAACCTAAATCCTGAATTCATTTCTGTCTGTAACAATGCCACCTGGGCAATTGGAGAAATCTCCATCCAAATGGGTAAGATTCTTTAATGTCTCTTTCAGTGTCTGCATATTCAGCATGGTTTAGTCTGGACATTTTTTAGGTGGTTTGGTTTGGGTTTTTTAGTGATACTTTAATTTCAACATTAAATTTGAGGTTCTTGTCTTTGTTAGTAAGTACCCAATCTATTTAGATTTACTACATTAATGATCATTTTCTTCTGAATATTATTTTTTTTTATTGTTTCAGGTATAGAGATGCAGCCTTATATTCCAATGGTGTTGCACCAGCTTGTAGAAATAATTAACAGACCCAACACACCAAAGACGTTGTTAGAGAACACAGGTACCCAAAAACTGAACCATACATCATGAAGGAGTTCAGAGAGTTAATAACAACTTCAATATTTGCATTTGGTAACCATACCAGAACTGGTTTTATAAACAAAAGCAACTCTGTTTTGCAGAAGCTCTTACAAGTCTCAGTCTTGGAGTAAACCATCTATCCTATATCTAAATTCTTAGTTATTGCTCACGTTTATAACGTGTTATATTTATCAAGTAGTATGCCAGTTTTATTTATATTGAATGATTAATGTATGCAGTAACACTGAAAGACTTGGTTCACCCAGATTTTAATATACACATGTCCTTACATACATGTACTGTAGATGTATGTCTGGTGCTCAAAACAAATGTAATTGGCATATATAAAACAAATAATGAACTGAAATGCAGTTGTGTTTTTAAAGAAACCTTTAATACTATGCACAAAAATCTAGATTTGTGATGGCAGTTCTACTCGAACATTACTGAAATTATGTATGACTTCCATTACCTGGTCACTTCATAATAAATTTCTGAGAATTCTAATAATTGCATGCATGTTCTATGTCCTCACCCACAGCTTTGCCTTCCAAATTGGAAGAAATCCCCAAATGCCTTAATGAATAAGAATTTCTGAGGCTTGTTTCTTTTGCATTTATAGAGGACATGTTCTGGTATGAAGACCACCTTCCATACTTAAACAAAACTTTAACCAGAAATCAGTTGAGTTATTACTATTTTACTAATTGAAAAATTTAATCTTTTTTTTTTTCATGCTTGAAAACTATTGGAAGAGAATGGTGGTTTAGTCATAGCAGATGTGGTTGAACAATATGCTAATTCAGTAGTACAGTTATATTTGTTGAAGTAAGCAGGAGATAAATTGGAGAGCTGCTCAACTCATTTTTTTTTTCCTCTGGCATTCTCTATTGACTGCCCTTTCTCTGCCCCCTTCCTCCTGTTTAGTATGGAAGGTGAACATCAAATGAAAATTGCTTAATTTTCTGGCATGTTATAGGTACTTTTTGAAAATACAATTTTGGAGCACAGTACCTACTTGTTGTGAAACATACCATGGAATAATATAGCAATATATATTTTCTTTCTCCCTGCTCCTGCCCTGACACCCTTCCTCTGCACTGATAGATGTGTAATACCTGTAACTGAGAGGCATCCAGTACTTAAATGTTTGCTTCCATCTTTGTTAGAGAATTTTTGGAAGCATTGAAACATTAACTTTTCTTTTTCTTTTTCTTTTATTTATTTAATTTTTATTTTTATTCTCTTAATAGTTACTTTAAATGTGGATGCATAACTGCAAATAAGTGTTCAATGTGGTGTGCTTATAAGCTTGCTGTGGGATATTACGCTGCATGCCACTAGTATGTGCAAGAGTATTAGTTTTCTGATGTTGCTATGTAATGAGCACACTTGTGTGGAAATAGGAGACAACGTTGAGTGTAAGCAATTGCATAGAAAATAACCAGTAGATACCAAAAGGTTGAGCTTTGACAGAGATTACTATACATTGTACACACTGTAGCTGTGAGAATTTACAGATAACTCAAGTGTATTTTTACTTGAAAATAACACTTCCAGTGTGGTGTTACAAGCTAGATCTGATGAAAATTGTAGTACAAGTAACATCAGAGCAAAATGGTACATTAACAGTGAGCTGCAGCTTTCATTGAATGAGTATATTTGAAACTGCTAGTATATCCTACACCAAACTTTTATTGGAGAAAGCATCATCTGCTTTATTGCATGTTTCATGAAACTGTTCACAAATGCCTGTTAGAGTGTTGCATAGTATGTCCCTTGAATATAGGTTTCCTTTCTCTGCTTCATATAAATCTGGATTTTAGTATTATTCATGTATTTTGCTTCCAGTAATCCCAATACATTATTCCCCACCCTCTCCTTTTTCTAAAAATTAATCTTTTGTGAGTTGAGCAAACACCATTAAAACACATTTGCACAATAATACTTTCTTCACCCTGTCCCTCAGAACAAAGGACCAAACTACTTAATTGTGTCATTAAGCAGTTCTGCTTTTAATATCCTTACATCTTGGTATCAGGAGTCAGATTGCTCTGTGACTTTTATGAGGAAGCCTTTTGTGAACAGGAGAAATACTGAGATTAAAGAATTTTCTGCAGTGAGTTGCTGTGAACTAGCAACCATTTTAAGTCCTCTGCAAGACTCTGAAGACAAATATTTAGTGCTTTGAGAAGTGTTCCTGCTATTAAGTGTTTTTAGATAGACCCCCATATATTCCAAGTAAGAGTATTTATAAATGTATTTTTACTGAGATATGTTAAAATATTGAATCAAAAAACGTTCACTGTGCTTGATAATAAAACTGAAAATTGTTAGCTCCTTTTTATGAAGAGTATCCATAATAATACATTTGAGTAAAAGCTTCACAATTTATGGTAGGTAAATTCACTGCAAGAAATTACTCTGAGGAGGGCAGAATGACTACATCAGAAAGCCTTTGGATTTTAAATTGTGTTTGTGGTGTTCTCTCATTTACTTCTTTAATTTTTCTTTTACCCTGGAGAGTATACCATGTATGTTGCTGCCTCATATTTAGGGGGTGGTAATAAACAGAACTGGTGAAATCTTATGTTTATTATCATACACAGATTCTGTTGGTTTCTGTTTCTGAGTTATTTGTTGTTTTTTCTTTATTTTTTCTCCTCCCCCCTCATTTGCTCATGTCTTGGTTGGCGTTTGGTGGTGTATAACCGTGATTGCGTTACCTTAGCAATAACAATTGGTCGTCTTGGTTACGTTTGTCCTCAAGAGGTGGCCCCCATGCTACAGCAGTTTATAAGACCCTGGTGTGTATTATTCAATTTTTTTTTTAATTCATTTTTCTTCACTCTTTCTTTCTTTCTTTCTTCTCTCTATCTCACTTTTAGATATATTTTCAGTTGGTTACAAAATCTCAATCCTTAATCATTGCCAACCATGTGACTAATCTTGTCCTATCAGGTTTGTGAGTTTTTAGTAGCACCGTCATGTATTCTTTGTTGTGGCTAACGACTAATTTATGCATGGGATAAGATTGTCACATGCTTGCTGTGTTAAAGCTTGACTATGAAAGAGCATTTTAAAATCCACCAGAATGATAGTAGAATGCATGCAAAT
This sequence comes from Melanerpes aurifrons, assembly GCA_011125475.1. Classification (NCBI taxonomy): domain Eukaryota; kingdom Metazoa; phylum Chordata; class Aves; order Piciformes; family Picidae; genus Melanerpes; species Melanerpes aurifrons. The sequence goes on from WWNC01000003.1 coordinate 4,240,870, forward strand.
ACTGTAAAATTTAAACTGTGCATTACTTTACTTAAAATTCAGTCTGAGGCTTGAATTGCTGTAAGGAGTATATGTTTCTAGATTTGTTATGTATAAGATAGTTTGCTTGCTGCTGTAAAAGTTAAATAACTGTTCTGTAAGTGGTATCTGACATAATTCATACTGTGGTAGTATATGTTCCGCTTCTACTGATAGTTTCTATAAATACTTCAGATACATGTTTTGGTTGTATTTAATGGAATAGAAGTCACACTTTCTAACTAGCCATAGCGTAACAGGAGAACGAGATTCTGGAGATGATGCCGAATGGGAATACACTAGTAAAAGACTCTGTGTAACAAGTGCCTAAGTGTTCAAAATAGTGTTTCAGGTCATATTCTCAGTGTGACTTATTCCATCAAATACTGTCATCTAGGTTCGATTTGGTTGAAGAAGTAGTAATAGAGTTACCGAAGTTTTGTTCTCTGCCTTGCTAGGTGCACCTCTCTGCGAAACATAAGAGACAATGAGGAAAAGGATTCAGCATTCCGTGGGATATGTACCATGATTTCAGTCAACCCCAGTGGAGTAGTCCAAGTAAGATACATGAACAGATCTTTTACTCTTTTGAAGTTTATCAAAAGCTGAAGTGTGAGTGTGATAGAAGTTTAGCTTGATGTGATTCCATGTAGTAGATGATGTAGCTTTTTTTTAAGGTCAGCGAGGCCAAAATGCTTTTACTATGAATGATCACCTAGTGAAGGAAAGGACTATCGTTAAATTCAGTTCATGTCTTATACTCTCAGTGAATATGTAAATAATGAACTTTGATTGGAAATAACTGTATTTTGGTACTTCTTTCAGATGATGGTCCCATTTTTCACATGTAAGCTAGGCTTCAAAAAAAGAAGTGGAACAAGAACAGTAACCATCCATTTGTTATTGAAACTTGGGCAGGGAAGGATCTCACTCAACTTTGGATATATTGCTTAAATAGTCAATGTGACAGGGAACGTGCATCTCTCTAAAACAAATAGTGCATCTGAAGAGCAGAATATGACTTGGTCTTCAGTCTCCGCACCTCCAAAGCAAAGCTGTACTAATGTAGTATTTTCCAAGAGGAGGGTTATTTTCCCCTTGACTGGAATTCTTTATGAAACACAGGAATTTGGCCTCTACCTTGTTTTGAAATCTTCAGTTTATTTATGTCTTACTCTATGCTTAACATTTCTCCCCTCTGCTGTCCATTTGTTCTTTCATATAAGGGGAGGGGATAAATAATGAGATTTTTCATTATCCTCATGTTTTATTGGTATAGTAGGAGGTATCCATAAATTTCTATATATAGGGATGTCAGAGTGGCTTTAGTTTTGAACCTGTTTGTTAAAAATTTTGTGTCCCAAAAAACCCTTCTGGTTCTGCTTAAAGAAGCAAACCAGCTTATTTCTCCAGCTGGAAATGCATGAGAAGAGAGTGTTGTGAGCTTGAGCTCACTGCTTGTTTTTAAGGTGATGTTCTTGAAGTTGGTGTGCATACTGAAAGAATTAATGTTAGACAAATGTGGTGTGGGATGGGAGAGTTGTTTAGGTTGTTTTGTTGGGGTGGTTTCTGGTGGGTTTTGTTGTGGTTTTATTTAATCAAAAACTCAATTAAGCAAAGATATTTCTACACTCAGCAACTTGTTTTTCAGAACACTTAGGCATACAGTAACTCAGTTATTGTCTGAATTAACTGAAAAAAAAATACATAAAACCAGTTGTGGATTAGGATCAGAGACCCTCATGGTTTATAGAAGGAAGATCAAATGTTGCTTTCAGACCTATGAATTACATATTCTAACCAATGTGATAATTTAATCTTATAGGACTTTATTTTTTTTTGTGATGCTGTTGCATCGTGGATTAGTCCAAAAGATGATCTTCGAGACATGTTCTGTAAGGTAAGGTTTCTAATAAAACATATATCCTCATGGTGGTTGTTTTGGATACTTGTGGCATTTTCATGGCTGTCTTTCCATTACTAGCACTTACGTATTTGTGGTTGTAAAGGCTTCTTTGCAAGGTTGCAAATTTTCAGACAAAGCAACAATAAAATCCTGAGGGTTGTCTTTTTTTTTTTTTTTTAACCTGTAGTTTGTGTGCATTTGTGCTATTCCAAATAATAGTACTGAAAAGTTTGCTTGAGATCTTGTGTGAAGTGGTGATAATCATAGTATCATAGTATTGTAGTATCATTCAGGGTTGGAAGGGACCACAAGGATCATCTAGTTCCAACCCCCCTGCCATGGGCAGGGACACCCCGCACTAGATCAGCCTGGCCAGAGCCTCATCCAGCCTGGTCTTAAACACCCCCAGGGACGGGGCCTCCACCACCTCCCTGGACAACCCATTCCAGGGTCTCACCACTCTCATGGTGAAGAACCTCCTCCTCACCTCCAGCCTGAATCTCCCCACCTCCAGCTTCATTCCATTCCCCCTAGTCCTATCACTACCTGAGATCCTGAGAAGTCCCTCCCCAGCCTTCCTGTAGGCCCCCTTCAGACCCCTAATGATCCTCCAAAAGCTTTTTATGCTGTCCAGCCTACTGTGTTTCACCTGCATTTGGAAGAATGGGGATTTCATACTTTTATCCTAGAAAACTAGATTTTTATGATTCAATTTTTTTAATTTTTTTTTTGTTCTGATAAGATGCCTGCTTTATTTTGCAGAAATATCTAGAAAATTGCAAATGAGAAATACTCCAGCAGTATCCTGATCTGTTTCTCTTAGTGCTGCTGAAAATAACTTTTGGGATTGCTTGATCCTCTTCTGAATCCCTGCTGAATGAGCAAGTTTCAAAATACCTAGATGAAAGTGTCAGTAGAATTTAAGCCTTTTGTAAAGCAAGCAACAAATAACCCACCCAGAATCAGAATGTGATGCATTTTGATTTGCTCCTAGTGTCTTAGATTAAAAGATACTTATTTCAGGTTCCTGAACAGGTGTAGTTAACTCTTCAGCAGTGTGGCTCCCCAATATGAGCTGTAAAGCAAAATCTTAATTTTTTAATTTTTTTTTTTAAATGAATTTACATCTGAAGTTCATGGTACTCCTCTTAAAGCAAAAATTAAGCATATTCTTAAGTACTTCCTAGGATCATGGTCAGTACTGACACTTCAAGCAATGTGAGCATCAGAACACAAGCCAAAACTTTTAAGAGCAAAGACAGAAATCTCATTGTCCCAGCTAGCTTCTTAGATAAATGGTGTCCTTCAAAGGAAGATAAGGTCCAGGAAATGGACAGCTGATGAGCATTCCAGCATCAGCAGAAGGAAACAGCCAGTTTTCACAAGTGTGAAATAAAGTCCAGGATGCTGTCTATGGTTATTTCCCAAGCAGTCTAAAATGTGTGTTTCTGTACTGGTCCGTAAGGAGTGAATACTTTCTTCATTAAGTTAGGCTCCCCTTTTTCAGCTTCTTTCCAAGTTGTCCGTGTAGGATCTACTGAACTAAAACTAGACACTATGATTCTTGGTCACTTGGCATAAGAACATCCTTGCTTTTTGAAATGTGTTCTTTCGGGGGTTTTGAGACGCAAGAAAGGTTCCAAAGCTTTCCTCAAAGATGGCTTGCATGGTTTTTAGGTTACTTCCTCATGAGTACACAATTCCAGTTAGGTGTTTTTCCAAAAATAATTATGCTTTTCAGTAACAATACCAAAAAACCCTGGAATTTCCAATTTTAGTTTTTGAGCACTGATAGAAAATACAACTTGCAAGAATGTATCTGAAGGCTGTAGCTGAATCTCAGTTGCTAAAACTCCACTGGAAGATTAAAAAGTATGCTTTGTTGTACTTAGATTTTAGTAGTTTTGTGGCAGCTGGATAACCTGAATCTTTGGGCTAGGAAAGAGATGTGAGCCTGCTTATGAAAGATATTGGGGAGAAAATTAGTAACATAACTAGTGACACTGTAATGTCAATATTGCTACACTGTCTTTAAGAACAGTCTACTTGAGAATGCTGTATTGAGAGTGAACTTTTAGTGTCGTGAGGTACTTTGGCAGTGCCTTTCCTGTGAGGGTATGTTTGTGACAGACTGTCCCACAATTCAGTATCATTGAATTTTAAAAAGGAAAACAAAAGTTTCAGAGCCTCTTGGCATAGTTTTCTACAAGGGCGAGCAATTTCCTGTGCTTTTGTTCTTTTTAATGTTTGTCATTTAACTTCCTGTTTTGAAGGCTAACAATACTAAGACTTTTTCGATAGCTTTGTTTCATTTTGTTAGTTTTCATGAATTACATTGGAAGAACTGGACTGAAACCCGTAGGTTTGTTGTTTGGTTTTTTTAGGTCTTTCATTGGGTTTTGACTGTCACTGACTGCAGATTCCTGATCTTTCAAACATGAAATATTTTAACCCCATCGTTTTTAGTGACAGTTATCTTACAGGTTCCATGCTAAAATGTGGCTTTCAGAAGATGCTTCTGTATTTGTGCTGGAAATCGACAGTATTCATTCTGTCAAATGCTGGCTGCAGTTTTGCCTCAGCTTTTTCCCATGTTATATTACACAATTTTTGTAAAAGCTGAATGTAGGAATCTTAGCCATATAGTAACTATGTCAACTGACAACATATTCAGCATTTTGAAATGGCCTAAACTTAGTTTTTAAGTAAATTTACTCATTTAGAAAACATAGTTATGTATACACACAGTAATTTGCATTGGTAGCTATAACCTGTATGCCACCCTTGAAACATATTTCAGTTATGAATGACATTATTGGACTTCCTTTTTTTTCTTAGTAGCATTTCAGTATTAAATTGGAGAATTCAAATGAACAGATATATAATCTTAACAATATGTGACTTACTGCTTGTATTGCTAATAAGTAATATATCCTCTTTTTGGTGATTATCTTGACTTTCCCCCTCTCATTTGTAGATTCTTCATGGATTTAAAAATCAAGTTGGGGATGAGAATTGGAGGCGTTTCTCTGACCAGTTTCCTCTTCCCTTAAAAGAACGCCTTGCAGCTTACTATGGAGTTTAACCTCGTGCGCTGTAGCTGCAATCCCATAATTAGAGGTAAGCGCACGTCTTCCTTGCTAAGCAGCCATTTTTCAGACTTCCTTCCTGTTTGCATTCTATGAACATTAGACTACAATTTTTCAGATATTCAATATACCTTTCCTTCCTATAAGAAGGGAAAATGAGGGGGTGATAGTATACCTAAATGATGGTAGCTGTAGCAAAGGGCTGTTATTTTTACAGTAGAGAGTAAGAAGTTAGTGAATGTTTGATACATCAGTAGTGTATCAAAGTAAGATTACAAGTGTAGGTTTAACAAAGTGCCAATTCAAGTCTAATAAACTGAGTATGATCCTCAACCCAACATGCTAAAGACACAGGCTTCCTTATGTCATATGAATTAAGAGGTTTGTTAGCACCATTCAGCCATGAAAAGTCCAAAATTCTCTGAACAACGTAGATGATGATCTCTGCAGTGAATAAAGGATGTTGCGCTAATCAGTTCTGTCAATATACTACAGCTGTAGAGCTTGATTTTTATTTTGGGGGTGGGGCTGGTGTGTGTTTAAGTCAGCCTAAGATTTTATTTTCTTTTTCCTATCTGTGGTGGCATAAGAAATTATGTTTGAATGACATGTTTGATCTGAAAAATAGATTAAACATGCATTGATTTCAAACATTTTCACATTAAGACAATAAGGAGAACATTTTATTTCTGATGTAAAAATCTTTCTCAGTGTCATAATTAGTTTCATAGTTTCATTCAGGGTTGGAAGGGACCACACGGATCATCTAGTTCCAACCCCCCTGCCATGGGCAGGGACACCCCACACTAGATCAGCCTGGCCAGAGCCTCATCCAGCCTGGTCTTAAACACCTCCAGGGACGGGGCCTCCACCACCTCCCTGGACAACCCATTCCAGGGTTTCACCACTCTCATGGCGAAGAACCTCCTCCTCACATCTAGCCTGAATCTCCCCACCTCCAGCTTCATTCCATTCCCCCTAGTCCTATCACTACCTGAGATCCTGAGAAGTCCCTCCCCAGCCTTCCTGTAGGCCCCCTTCAGATACTGGAAGGCCACAATTAGGTCACCTCGGAGCCTTCTCTTCTGCAGACTGAACAGCCCCAGCTCCCTCAGTCTGTCCTCATAGGAGAGGTGCTCCAGCCCTCTGATCATCCTTGTGGCCCTTCTCTGGACACATTCCAGCACCTCCACATCCCTCTTGTAATAGGGGCTCCAGAACTGGACACAGTACTCCAGGTGGGGTCTCAGCAGGGCTGAGTAGAGGGGGAGGATCACCTCCCTCGACCTGCTAGCCACACTTCTCCTGATGCAGCCCAGGATCTGATTGGCCTTGTGGGCTGCAAGTGCACATTGAGAGCTCATGTTGAGCTTTTTGTCCACCAGCACCCACACGTCTCTCTCCTCAGGGCTGCTTTCCAGCCAGTCACTGCCCAGCCTGGATTTGTGCCTGGGATTGCCTCGACCCAGATGCAGGACCCTGCACTTGCTCTTGTTGAACCTCATGAGGTTGGCTTGTGCCCACCTCTCCAGCCTGCCAAGGTCCCTCTGGATGGCCTCCCTTCCCTCCAGCGTGTCTGCTGCACCACACAGCTTGGTGTCATAATTCAGTGCAAAATGGAAAAGTTTGTTAACCTTTATAGGATGCTTTTATCTTAAATGTAAGCTTAGGCACAACAGTGGAAATGTCAGTGTGGATTTAAAGGATGCATTGTTGTTTCATGAATAATTTAACTCGTATAAGTGGGCCCACTTAATGGACTTCAGAGGGAAAATCTTGGCATGAATTAATTTTTAAGTTAAAAGCTGGCACCTACTACTTAAAGACAAAAACGCTGTTTGCTTATCCACAGATCTGTCAGTTAAGGTTCAAATTAAGATTTAACTGTACCTTTGATCTTTTCTTTTCACAGGTCCTTCAGTCTGGGAGACTATGGGGGAGCCTCTGCACCCAGGGAAAATGCTACCCTTTACTGGGGGGAAGGGTAAACCAGTAGGGAATACAGTACAATCCCAACCCTACTGGGAGGGGCGGGAGGGAGGTGTTGCCGTCACTGTATTAAGTCGATGTTGGGAAATGTTTTAACATCTGGAGCCTTTGTGGGTGGAAATCTGTCTCCTATTACAACTCTGCACTGGATGTGAAGAAGAAAAAAAAAAAAAATCTAGTCACTAAACAGCGCATTCTGGAATATTGTGGGGAATAGTACAAAACAAGAACCGTATAATTGAATCATAGGGATACGTAAAGAGGAATACTATTTTGCGCACAACAAAGGAAACCTAAGGATGGGGGTCACAAACAGTAAAAGGCTTTTTTCTTTTTCTTTTCTTTTCTTTTCGTTTTTAAGTAAGGATTTTCTACATTATTTCATCCTGCTTGATGGGATTCCTAGGTATTTGCATGTTAATGAAGAACTACACAGTTGAAGTTAGTACAGTTAAAATGCGGCTTGTGTCTGTATTAGGAGCAGGCGCTTGCAGTGTCCAGTACAGGAACCCCATTGTAAATTAATAAAGGTTAACTTGGACAAAATGAAGCAACCTGCAAGCTGCCAAATAAGTCACTCCTTTCATTTTTGGGGGCAAGGGGAGGGACACTTCAAAGAGAAGATCGACATCTTAATTTTTACCTTAAAAAGAATAAAGTAGTGGATATGATTTGATTATTGTACTTCATTAGATTTAATTTCTAGAGTAAGGCATTATTCTTAACGTGCAGTTTAAGGTGCAGGCATGCATTCTGGCTCATAGTGATCAGAAATAAATTAGTGGGAAAGTAGCATGCTTGCATCACATAGAATGAAATTGGTATACATTTACCTATGTTGCGCCAGTTTTGTGTTGCAATTTACCAATTCAATATAGCCCTGCATTTAAAATTCCTTTTTAAGATTCTGTGGACTTTATTTTTAAGAATATAGATATAAAGTACTGTAGTTAACAATTAGGCCTTGAAATACCTTTTAGGATCTGTTAAGATTGATATTGTATTGTGTGTAACCTGCACAATGTGGAAAGCTGATATAGCTGTGCAAAATATTTGCCTCTGTGCTGTCAGTGTGATGTGCTTTCTGCATGGTTATATACTAGTGATTTTTTCAGAATCTCTAAAAATGAGTTACGTGGTAAGACCTGTTAAAGGCTGCATAAATGTTAGTTGGCACGTAAAGGCAATTGTAGAAGTCGATGACATGGTTGCTATATTTATGTTTATTTCCACTCAACATATGACCTTCTACGCTTTTCTTTTTTGTTCAAAGCATGATCTTAAAAGAGATGTTTAAGTTAATGGATGTAATGCAGGGTATCTACACTGTATTGGCGCATGTTGGTGGCCCTTTGTGATGTAGTTAAATGCGCAAGGGTGCAAGTTTAAAGCTACAGAGCAAAAGTTGGTTTGGATCCTATTCATTTCATTTGTTAAGCTTTTCTGTTGTGGTTTTGGTTTCTTTTGTTTCTTTTTCTTTTTTTTTTTTTGTTTTGTTTTGTTGTTGTTTGTTTGTTTTGTTGCTTTGAGTTTTTTTGGTTGTTTTGGTTTGGTTTTTTCCTCTACTTACATGTATTCCTGTGAATAAATCCTTGTTAAGTTAACACTTTACTTTTCCTTCCATGTGTATTTTCTTATGTACTGTGAATGTGAAATCCTAACTGGTACACTTGATCTTGTGTCCATCTGAAAGTGGCGAGTCTAATAATCTAGATTGCCTAAAGAGTATCCCATGATGATAAGGGAAAATGGAGAGATTTTTAACTCTGCTGGTCAGAGGTGAAGCCACACCTTTCCATTTTTCAAGTGCTGCATAATTAATCTGCAAAAGAAAATTAAGCCATAACAGCCTTTTTGTAGATTTAGTTTCTCACCTTCGCATTGCAGAATGAATACTGGATAACAATTTTTGGTTTTATTTGTTTGATTGGGGTTTTTTAAGAACTTGCTTTTCTTTGCATGGTTCTGTTCTTTGACTGTTGAGTGATTTTTAGCCACTGCACTGAAGTCTGAGCTGTGAGTGTGAGCTTTAAAATGCTGTTTAAAGAGGGGATTTTCATTATTTTTGTACTGCATGATAGCATGTGTGCTTTACAAACCCCCTACTCCCTTTTTTCTTTCTTTTTTTCTTTTTGGCATTTCAAATTGTTGGGGATTATGCCGGATGACTGGTTTGGACAAGTACTATATGAAGTACAGTAAGTAATGCCAGTGCATAGTATTTATTCAGTTTGGCCAAAATTGCATGTCACGACTTGTTTTCAAATTACATTGCTTTGGTAGCAAGAAAAAAAGTTCCTTCTTATTGTAGAAGTAAATTACTAAGTCACTAAAACCAATTAAAAACAAATTCTGGAAAGGCAAAAATAAACCCAAACCTTTAAAATCTAGTAAGGTGGGATGTTATTTTAGTTCCAAACTAGCTTTCATTTTGATTGTGTTGGGCATTAGGGAAGTTTTGGATAAATGACGTTAACAAATTTGTAGAGTAGAAGACCTATTCAAATGATACCATAGCATAACAGCTAGAGGCTGAGTTTAACTAGACTTCTTAAAATATCAGAAAGCCCCTTTAACCAAATAAAACCACTCCACCTCACCTTAGATTAGCTTAGAGTGCCACTTTTGTACATACATGTTTTAATAAGTACAGTTGTGAACAGATCTGGTATAACAGCGAAGAAAACAGTTAAAGCAGAAATAAATAATACTGACAAAAATAGTCTTTTGTCTTAGTTCTCTCATTTCTAATGCATAATACAGTGCAAAGATTTGCAGAAGCCATTTAGGGTATAATGTGAGGTAAGAAAAGTTCTGAATCAGCATTAACATTTATAATTCAATTGCATCATGGGATATATAAAAATCATCTTGATTCTTGTGGTGTAGTCTTGACAGTTCTTGAATGTTGACTGAATGTTTATATTGGTAGACTTGTGAGTTTGTTACATTCCAGTGTTTCTGCCTCTTGGCATGCTAAAAGCACGGCTTGCTTCATTTGCTCCTTACACACTGAATAAAGTACTGTTAGTGTGCTAAACTACAGAAATGGCCACTGCTAAGTAACGATGTAGATTTTCTACTTGAATTTTTTTTTTTGTTGTAGGAACCTCAGGAGGTCAGTGTTTACTGTTTTTATATATGCCTTTTTCCTGTTTTGAGTTTCCCTTCTTGAAGGATTCTGAGAGTGAACAAAAGCTGCTGATCAACCTAAGTTGGTAACAGAAAGCGTATTTAATCCCTATAAATGCATCTTTTTGGCAGTTCCAAATTGCTGTTAAATTAGTCTTAAGTGAAGTTCAATACTAAATTTTTCTCAATACACATTCAGGAAACAGCTCATTTCATTAGGGAGAAAGAACAGTTCGTTGTTGTAATCAATGCAAGCAAAATTCAATTTTGTAGATTTCTTTTTCCAAAGCTTGATTATTTTCTAAATCCATGAATATGTATATATTTAAATTGTAATAAGCTAATTCTTAACGCTTTAATTCATTGCTCCTTAAAGCTTGTACTCAAAAAAAAAAAAAATCACTTCTAGAAGAATGGGGTTAAAATTTATAATCATTATAATTTTTCAAATTTATGAAGTAGCATAAATTTTGTAACAATATTGGTACACACTGTGATTTTTATTTTAATTTTTGTTAGGACTTTAATGTTGGCATCAATCTTAATTACTTAAACTGCATATATTGTATAATAGTAAAATGTATATTTTAAAACTGCAAGTGGCAAAACCTGTTGCTACTTAAGAATAATCAAATACTAGCTTTATCTCAGGTGAAGACTCTTGTACCCTTTATGTTCAGAACCCATGCTAATAAAAATGTGTCTTAGTTGCACCATTTTCCATTTTTGTTTTGGCATCTCCTCTGTCTTAAACTTCCTCTAAATTAACCTTCTACTGTGGGACAATAATGACTTCCGCTTCATCTATTTTATTCATATTGAATGTACTAACAGATAAAGGTGCGAAAGCATTCTTCCCTTGAGGAGAATGCATCCACATTCAAGCAACTGAAATACTTCCTGAAAAATGCTTTAAGTGCAACATTGTATCAGAAATTGTCTCAGATTTTTTCGAGGGATGAAGTTGCAACTTAATGCTAATTGCTTTGATACTAGCTCTTTCATAAGGATGATTGACACATAAAGCTACTATATAGGGTCTAAAGAGTAACCTTTTTATCTTGGGTAAAGGTTAAGCTCCACAGTGAAACGGCAAAACATCCTGCAGTTCTCAGATGCTGATGCAGTTTGCAATACATACTTTTTATATATTACATAAGTATTTCCAGTAACCTCACCTTGAATAAATAAAGCTTGATCAGTAGCTGTGTATTTCACTCATACCTATGCATTCTCCAGAATGACTTACATCCATCACTCTGCTAGATTCTCTTCTCTGGTAGAAAACTTGGTTTGTTTTTGTCTGCCACTGATGCTTGCTCTTTGCACTTAATGGTTGGAGCAAGCCAGTTTTAGGGTATTATTTTAAATGGGAAACTGAAGCGAGCACTCTTCTTGCTTGCCTTGTAGAGTATATTCTACTAAAATAATGGGGATATTTAATCAGTTGAATGTACTTGTATAAGGGAAGTTTAAAATGGATCTATAAGATGAATCCCTGTGTGTTGTTACAGTGTACTTTAAGCCAAATCCACATGTCCAAAAATTCAGCGCTTACCACGTAGCATCATTTTTCTATAAGCTGGTTCTCTTGTGCTTTCACCTTAGGTATCTGTTTCCTTACTTTAGGTGAGAACAAAATTGACAAGGCCGGGTTTTTTTTTTTGGGAGGATGGGGATTAACAAAAAAAGGATTGGTATAAGCAGATTCATTTGGCTGTTGAAATCTCCAGCATAGTATCTTTTTTCGTGGGAAGAGGTAGGTAGGTAGTTACGTGTTGTTGTCTGACTTACAAACACTAGACACTTCTGAAATTTTAAATTTGATGCAGTATGCAAAATAGTTTAAAATGAAAGATGACTGGATCTTTCTGCTGACAACTTAGGTTGTGTAAGTTCTGCTTTAAAGCTTTAAATCTGATGTTTCTGTATCTACCACAATGTTGGAATGTTTCCTTCAAACATATCCTCCTGCAACCTCTCAAACTGTACTAAATTGAGTGATATTTCTTGAAGTCTGCTTATGTGCTAACAGAACTTCATTTTAAATAGAATATGGTTTTAATTTTTGATAAGCTGCTGAATTTTAAAGAGTTTTTGGGGCCACCAAATATTTTGGATCATGCAGAGAATATATATTGTACTGTAGTAATTTTGTATTTACATTTGTATGTGACATAATAGATGTGAATGTTAATCACTGCTTGACTATGTTAATAAAGTTGTTTAAATACAGATGTTGCATTCCAATTTTTAATGAAATACTAAAATTCCATGTTTTGCCTGACCTAGTAATGCACTTTTCTGGTTCATACCTGTTAGTTCTGGAGTCACCTGAACAAAGGATTTTCATTTTACCTGAAAGAAATTTTTTTTGATAAGTTAGGGTCAGTTCAGTTGAGATGATTCATGCTCTTTGAGGCGGGTGTAGAAATGAGGCTTACAACAACTGAATTGTTGGGTGGTAACTGGTAGTAACTACATTACTACAGAGAAATGGTACATTGAGTGTGTATTTGTTTTGAAACAGCTGATGCTTGCTAAATCTGACCAAATGGGAAAGGAGAAATACGAAAATAATTTCATTGCTTGTGCTATCCATAATATGAATAAAAAGAGGACTAAACTAAAATTATTCAAGATCTTGAGCCAAAGCTTGCAGTGGGATCTCAGTCCAATTTATCTAACTTTTATGGGACCATGGTAATACAAACTACTTAAAGATCTGTCATTTTGTGTATGTATCTTTGTAATACAGGAGTCTCTAAAATTAAAGGACAAAACAACAGTAGTTCTCTGGTCAGGATCCACCCATGTTGATTTGAACAGTTTATGTTCACTTCCAGTGTTTAAGAGTTGGTCAATATTGTGTAGAAAAGTTAGACAATTACATCTATCTAGTACAGAGAGCTTCTATAGTGTAATGATTAAATTCAGTAAAATTGTTATATCAAATTGCTATAGTTGCATTTATAGTAGAAATCAATTGTTTTATACTCACCTGAAAGTCTGCTTAATGAAGGACTTTGATCTCACTCTCTAAAGGGGAGAAGACCATGAAACCAGTGGCTAGGTAGGAGGAAATGGGTGGAAGTTTTGTTTTCCTTCTGACTCCTTAAATTGTGGGGTACCTGATAGAACATCCTTCTGTCAGTCAAATGTATTTGTTGCCTAATACCCAGCTTAGAGCTTGATCTTAGACTGTGGCTTCTAATTTTGAGTCTGAGGTTAATTAGTATGTGTATATCATAGAATCATTGAGATTGGAAAAGACCTTTAAGATAAGAGTCCAACTGTAACCTAACTACCATGACTAAACTATATCCTGAGGTGCGCCATCTATACACTTCTTGAACACCTCCAGGGATGGTGACTCCTTCACCTCTCTGGGTAGCCTGTTCCAACACCCTGCTACTTTGTCCATAAAGAAGTGTTTCTTAGTATCCAACCTTAACTGCCCCTGGCACAACTTAAGCCAATTTCTTCTCATCCTATCAGTAGTTATTTAAGAGACCATCACTGACCTCATTACAACCTCATTTCAGGTATTTGTTGAGAGCAGTAAGATCTCCCCTTAACCTTCTCCAGACTCAACCACCTCAGTACCCTCAGTCACTCATCTGCCATGCCCTCCAAACCCCTCACCAGCCTTGTTGCTTTTCTCTGCACACACTTCAGGACCTCAATGCATTTCTGTGGTGCCCAGAACTGAACTCAGCACTCAAGCTGTGGCCTCACCAGGGCTGAAGACAGGGGCACAATCACTTCCCTTCTCCTGCTGGACTCAGTGTTCATGATACAGGCCAGGATGGTGTTGGCCTTCTTGGCTACCTGGGCATACTGCTAGCTCATGTTCAGCCAGCCAGCCAGCAACACCCCCAGGGCCTTTTACACAGGGCTATTTTTGAGCTGCTCTCCTTGCAGCCTGTTGTGTTGCTTGGGGTTGTGACCAACGTGCAGGACCCAGCACTTGGTCTTGGTTTAACAATCCAACTTGTCCAGATCTCTCAACAATGCCTTCCTACCCTTGAGCAGATCAACACTCTTGCTCAATTTAGTGTCATCTGCAAACTCAATGAGGGTGCACTTGATCCCCTCATCACAATCATTGATTAAGATGTTAGAAAACCAGCCCAGTACTGAGCCTTGGGGGACACCACTTGTGAGCAGCCATCAACTGGATTTAACTGCTTTTAGCAGAACTCTGGGCCTGGCCATCCAGCCAATTTTTAATCCAGCAAAGAGTCCACCTGTCTATGCCATGGGCTGCATGTTTCTCAAGAATGCTGTGGGAGATGGTGATGAAGTCTTTACTAAACTCCAGGGAGATAATGTCCACAGCCATTCCCCCTAGGCAGGTCACCTAGTAATAGAAGATGAGGCTGATCAAGCAGGACCTGTCATTCATGAATCCGTGCTGGCTGGGCCTGATCCCAGCATTATCCAGATCTTGCCACATAAACACACCCCCAAGGTAAACTGCTCATACTCTTCCCCATAGCAAGGTCAGGCTGGCTGTCAGGCCTTGTAGTTCCCTGGATCCTCCTTTCGTGCTTTTTTTGCAGATAGACAAACAAGATGAGTAGAGTTAAGTGCTAGCATCTTAAATGGCTGAATGTTATGACTAAGTTTGTGATGTCCTGGAAGAGGCATTGACAAGCCGGTTAGATCTGTTTGAGCCACTGCCCTTTCTCCTTCCCCATTTGCAGGATCCAGGTTTGAGGTCAAGGAGCCAAAAGGCAGGTGCCATTAATGCTGCCTGGAGGGGGTGAAAGCTGGACCTTGAGCCTCACATTTCAGAGAGGTCACTGCATGTGTCAGATGCTATGAGAGAAGGCGTGTGCAGTTTTGCCTGCCAGACAACATTTTGAACTGATTGGCAGGATTTGAATAGCTAATGTGTCATTGGGCTGTTCAGTTTTCAAAAAGGCAGTTTATAGGGGAAGATTTTGGGGCTATAAATACAAACTCAGAACATCTCTTTGTTCAGCAAAGGTCTTGGTAGTTAGCAGCTCGGTGGTTCATGAGTAACTTATGCTAAAGTACCTGGTTATTTCTAAGGTTTATAGCTTTTTACCTGTTGGTTAGCTCCATTGTGAACCCGAGGTGGCTGATCTCGCCGCCCAAGGCAGCATTGCTGTTTGTTTCATGCATAGAAGTTGTTTCCAGTTTGTTCCTCTGTATTCCAAGTTGTGAATTTTCTATACTGTTATTCCACTGTTTATTAGCCTTCTTTCGTATGTAATTAACCTATCATCCACTGGGGAAACAAACCTGAATCAAATTGGCTCAGAAAAATAATTTTTGGTATTTAATAAATCATAGTTCTATTTTATCATATTTCTGGCCTATCAATTTGATTAAAAACTGTATCATGGTTGGATTTCAAAAGTGCAAAGGATTGTACTTTAAATATAGGTCATGCTATTTCCTTAAAAAATTAAAACAATGTCTATTTTAGAATTGTACTTAAATGAAAAAGCAATTTTAGTAGGAACATTTTGTGTCAAATTTATGTGTGTTAAGTGCTTACAGAGTAGACATTATTAGCCTTTGTTATCCAAGATTGACTCACAATGAAACATACTACTTATTCATACGTAAACCATGTTTCTTTCAGAGGCATTTGCCCTTGTTTGCATAAAATGAGCAGTACCTAGCATCGAAACTTCCCAAAAGACACCCAAATGTTAATCTGAATAACGGAGGACTTAAAATGCTGCTGTTTCCAGTTATGAGTTCAGTTTTTAAGGAAAAGAGATGCCATTATGCTGCAGATATTAATGCATATATACGTGACTGATGGCATATACAGAATTCTTTTTGAATTGTATTTTTTTATGTTTGGGTTGGGGTTTTTTTCTTTGGTTGGGGATTTTTGTTTTGGTTTTTTGACAGCAGGTGTGGTGGGGGTTTTTTTGGGTTTGCTTTTGTTTGTTTGTTTTCCCAGACTTGCATTTGAATCATCAAAGTGAACACAAGTGTGTATTTTGTATTTTCAGGTATAAATTGAGTTTTGTCAAATCTTAATTTAATATGGAAATAAACATTTTGAACTGCTATGCTGACAGCTTTACAATGAGAAGTGATGCGAATTCAGCAGTGCTTTTATCTTGAAATCACCGTTGAGTGCCCTTACATGTAGGGCATATTTAGTTGTGTTTCCTTAAGCTATCATAAAGTTTTATATTCATATTGACATTTGAGGGAATTCTGTGCTTGCAGATGTAGAAATGAAAAGGTCCTGTAGTTTGCAAACTGGAACATAGTGAATAAGATAAAAAACCCTAAACAAATAAACAAAGACCCCCCCAAAAAAATAATAGGAAGGAAATTTTGAGTTGTCGTACATGGTTTGGCATTGTTGTTTTTTGTTTCTGGTTTTGTTTTTCTTTCCCCCCCCCCCGTTTAGCACGTTGTACATTTTTCATTCTGAAATGTACATGCCCAAATAAACATTTTGAAACCATGTTCAAAGTAAGTCCAGCTGGGTAAATGTGGGCACCTTTTCCTTCTAGCTTTGGAAATACTTTGGAAGAACAGTTAAATCGTGTGACAGAGAATTCCATAAAGAAATAATTTTCTTTTAATTGTTTACACAGCACAAGGAAGTAAGATAGTTGCAACAGTTTCTCCAGTAGAGGAAGAGGTAGCTGATTTTGATGTTCTTCATCCCCACGGCCTTGCAGACCAAAACCACTGTCTTTGTGCCAGAACCAGATGGACGCTGGCTGGAACCTTAGACCACAACTCCTATGCCTTTATTGCAAGCATTCATTAGTCTGTGCAACTGTTTCTCAGTCCATAAAATGGTGGTGTTTAATGGGGCTGCTGGGCAAATAATTGCCTAGTCTAACAACTCTTGAGTTTAGTTCATCTATTTAAGAGCCATAGGTACCTTGGATACTTTTTTAAAAAATTTCAAATCTGGCAGAACTGAGAGGAGGTTACTCCATGTCTGTGGAGGTGGGAGGCACTCTGAATCATTACTAGTATAAACAGGTGTACATTTGTAAGCACTGAGGCTTGAAGAGTTTAATCAAGGTGATAAGGATACTGTATAGTTCAGTTCTTCCAGACATTCAAGCTGGTGGCTAACATCAGTAAGCACCAATGTGTATCTACAAATGTTGTAAGGAATCAAGAGTAAGGAGTATTATCACATAGCATGATTTCTCCCCAAATGCAAATCATTCTCTAACTATCCCCTTCATACTACCCTTCTGATTTTTAAAGTGCAATCCTAATTAAGTACCTCTATAACCAAATAATTTTTACCTATTTCACATTATTTCAAGTAGCTGCTTCTCACCTAGACAGTTAAAAGATCTGTCCAGACTACTATTTTTCAGTATTTAATTAACTCATTCCCAAACCTCTGCATTTCATCTTTGTTAGTACCATAATAATTATAAGTTGTATTTAGTTTAACTAAGAACACAAGCACCATTTCTTTCACTATGCTGTACTAAGAATACTTTCCTAAGATACTATAGAATCTTACTGTTTTAGCATCTGGCCCTTCTACTAGCAATTACTCTTCCTTTTTCTGTTCTGTATTATAACCAGAATGGAAAGATTTTTGTGATCTGGCACACCCAGCTTGAATGGCAGGTACTATCGAACACAGCTAAAAATGAAGTTATGCAATGAGAACACTTCAAACACACACCCACACCCACTTCCCCCACCTCCCAGCTGAATTCAAATGCATTCATTACTTCAGTCTTTTTTCTATTTAGGTTATTTTTTACTAGTTGATGGCAAATAAGAAGCTGCTTCAAGTTCTTTGAATTATTTGGAGGCAAGTGCCTAAACTGCATGTAATGTCCAATGTAGATAGATCAATAGTATGAATTCAGCTAACCACTTGGCATGCTTGGTATGCTTGGCAGCATCAAAGCATAATCATTTATCATGTTATTTTCCCATCTTACATAGACTATAGAGGTAAAAACTCAGTATGGTGTTTCTATAATAAGTTCCTCCTGAATATTATAAATTTCCCAGAATTTTTCATGCAGGGATATGTGTAGCTAGAAGTCCAAAAGGAATCCACAACCCTTAAACTATTTTAGTTTGTCATTACTAGTATGCATTAATACTTTATCATCCTTTCATTTGATTGAAGGTTGATTTGATGAAACATGCTTTGGGCAGCTACAGAGCAGAGTAGAATAGAGGTGGAGTATTGGCATCAGGTGACTCACTGTGAAACAATGTTGTTGGATTCATAACGTAAGTAACTGAAGTAATGAATGGGATGCAATCGAGCTTGGTGACTAGATAAATGACTAGAAGGGTGCATTTAAGCATGCAGTAAGTCTGATGCAGCTTAATGGAAGACATCATTCTAGGGAGGTTGAAAACAATGTAATTAAAACTTCCTATGAATCTTGAGAAATCACTGGTAGTTTTGAAAGAACTTTGATGAGATTATGCAACAATTTGAATCAAAATCAGTCAATCTCTCACAGTGGCAATCTATAAATGTATACCAAAAGTATTATCAAAGACTGGAAAAGGCAGCCCAGGGAAATGGTTGGATTGCCATCCCTGGATGTATTTAAAAGCTATCTACTAGATATGTTGCTTAGTGATATGGTGTAGTAATGGCCCTGGTAGAGTTAGATAATGCTTGGACTTAATGATCTTAAAGGTCTTTTCCAACCATAGTGATTCTATGATTCTGTAATGCCACATCTCAGATGATATGCACCCTTTTAAAAGAACTGATTGATGAAAGTGGAAACTGGACAAACCAAGACTTTAGAGAGCAGGATTGGGAATGCTTTATTGAGAGAGGGGCTCAGCAAAATATCTCCTTTCACATATATGCAAACTACACTAAAGCCAAATGTTTGTTTTTTTTTATTTTATCCCTAAAATTAGGATTATAATCATGCAATATAACTGCTAACTAGTAGAATATAATAGATTAGAATAAACCAGGTTGGAAGAGACCTTAAAGATCACCACGTCCAACCTAAAATCCAACACCACCTAATCAACTAAACTATGCAACCAAGCACCCTATCAAGTCTCCTTGTGAACATCTCCAGGGATGGTGACTCCACCACCTCCTCGGGCAGCCCATTCCAATGGGCAATCACTCTCTCTATGTAGAACTTCTAACATCCAGCCTAAATCTCCCCTGGTGCAGCCTGAGACTGTGTCCTCTTGTTCTAGTCCTGGTTGCCTGACAGAAGAGACCAACCTCCGCCTGACTATAACCTCCCTTAAGGTAGTTGTAGAGAGCAAGAAGGTCACCCCTGAGTCTCCTCCTCTCCAGGCTAAGCAATCTCAGCTCCCTCAGCCTCTCCTCATAGGGCTTGTGTTCCAAACTCCTCACCAACTTCGTTGCCCTCCTCTGGACACGTTCCAGCAAGTCAACATCCTTCCTAAACTGAGGGGCCCAGAACTGGCCACAGTACTCAAGGTGTGGCGTAACCAGTGCGGTGTACAGGGGCAGAATGACCTCCCTGCTCCTGCTGGTCACACTGTTCCTGATGCCAGCCAGGATGCCATTGGCCCTCCTGGCCACCTGGGCACACTGCAGGCTCATGTTCAGCCTACCATCAACCAGTACCCCCAGGTCCCTCTCTGCCTGGCTGCTCTCCAGCCACTCTGACCCCAGCCTGTAGCACTGCATGGGGTTGCTGTGGCCAGTGTGCAGAACCCGGCACTTGGATGTGTTCAATCTCATGCCGTTGGACTCCGCCCATCTGTCCAGCCTGTCGAGGTCCCTCTGCAAAGCCTCTCTACCCTCCAGCAGATCAACTCCTGCCCCAGCTTGGTGTCGTCTGCAAATTTACTGATGATGGACTCAATGCCCTCATCCAGATCATCAATAAAGATGTTAAAGAGCATTGGGCCCAGCACTGATCCTTGGGGCACACCACTAGTGCCTGGCTGCCAGCTGGATGTGGCACCATTCACCACCACTCTCTGGGCTTGTCCCTCCAGCCAGTTCCTAACCCAATGCAGTGTGCTCCCGTCCAAGCCAGGGGCTGACAGCTTGGCCAGGAGTTTGCTGTGGTTGATGGTGTCAAAGGCTTTGCTGAAGTCCAGGTAGACTACATCCACAGCTTTCCCTACGTCCACCAGGCAGGTCACCTGATCATAGAAGGAGATCAGGTTGGTCAGGCAGGACCTGCCCTTCCTAAATCCATGCTGGCTGGGCCTGATCCCTTGGCCATCCTGCAAGTGCTGCGTGATTGCACTCACAATGACCTGTTCCATAATCTTGCCTGGCACTGAGGTCAGGCTGACAGGTCTGGAATTCCCTGGCTCCTCATTCCAGCCCTTCTTGTGGATGGTCATCATGTTGGCCAGCTTCCAGTCCTCTGGGACCTCTCCAGTGAGCCAGGACTGTTGAAAAATGATGGAGAGAGGCTTGGCCAGCTCATCTGCCAGCTCTCTCAGCACCCTAGGATGGATCCCATCTAGTCCCATGGACTTGTGGGGATCTAAGCGGCTGAGGAGATCTCTGTCTACCCCCTCCTGGAACAGAGGAAAACTGCTGCTCCCTGGCTCCTTCTGCCAGCTCTGCAGGCCAGCTGTCTGGAAGATATTCTTTCCTGCTATCAAAAATTGAGGCAAAGAAGGTGTTAAGTATCTCTGCCTTTTCCTCATCCTTTGTTACAACATTCCCCTCCATGTCCACCAAGGAGTGGAGGTTGTCCTTGCCCTTCCTCTTGCTATTAATGTATTTATAGAAGGACTTTTTGTTGTCCTTTACAGCAGAGGCCAGTCTAAGCTTCAAATGTGCTCTTGCCTCCCTTATTTTCTTCCTACAAGACCTAGCAACATCCTTAAACATTCCATGGGTTGCCTCCCCTTTCTTCCAAAGATGATACACCCTCTTTTTTTTCCCTTAGTTCTTTTAGAAGTTCATAACCCATCCAGGCTGGCTGTCTGCCCTTGCGGCTCATCTTCCAGCACATTGGCACAGCCTGTTCCTGTGCCTTCAAGAGTTCTTCCTTGAAGTATGTCCAGCTCTCCTGGACCCCTTTGTTTTTAAGGGCTGTTTCACAAGGAACCCTCTGAGTTAGTTCCCTGAATAACCTGAAGTCCGCCCTCCGGAAGTCCAGAGTGGAGGTCTTCTTGCTGCCCCTCTTAGCTTGACTGAACAGTGAAAATTCAATTATCTCGTGGTCACTGGCCCCTAAACACCCTCCAACCACCACATCGCCTACCGGCCCTTCCCTATTGGTGAAGAGGAGGTCAAGCATAGCCTTACCCCTGGGAGGCTCACGCAGCACCTGGGATAAGAAGCTGTCCTCCATACCCTCTAAGAACCTTCTAGACTGCCTCCTCTCTGCTGTGTTGAGATCCCAGCAGATATCAAGCAGGCTGAAGTCGCCCATGAGAACAAGGTCAGGAGATCTTGAGATAGCCTCTAGCTGCCTACAGAATCATTCTTCAACCTCTTCATCCTGGTTGGGTGGTCTATAACAGACTCCAACCAGGATGTCTGCCCTGCTTGTCTTCCCTCTAATTTTTACCCACAAGCACTCAACCTAATCGTCTCTAATCTCCAACTCAGTGGCATCTAGAGCCTCCCTGATGTACAGGGTCACCCCTCCACCCCTTCTTCCTTGCCTGTCTCTCTTGAAGAGCCTGTAGCCATCAATTGCAGAGCTCCAGTCATGTGAGTCATCCCACCATGTCTCTGTGATGGCAACTACATCTTAACTTTCCTGCTGCAACAAGGCTTCCAGCTCCTCATGTTTGTTGCTCATACTTTGTGCATTAGTGTCCATGCACTTCAGCTGGGCTGCTGGTTTCACCCCTGACTCCAGCTTACCACCCTCAGACTCCTGTCTGGAGGGACTGGTTTCAGCCCCTTCCCCCTTCAAATCTAGTTTAAAGCCCTATCAATGAGACCTGCCAATTCCCTTCCTAGAATCTTTTTACCTTTATGGGACAGGTCATTCTCGTACACTGTGAACTTTCCCCTCCTCTGGGACAGATGTACTCTGTTGGCAGCTGACCTGGTGCAGTAGAAAGTTCTCCAAGATCGAAAAACCCGAAATTCTTTTGTCTGCACCCACCTCTAAGCCACTGCTGACTATAGCTGCTGACCTGTTCCTTCTGGTATTCCCTCCTGCAACTAAGGGTATTGATGAAAAAATTATTTGTGCCCCTGACCCCTCAACCAGTTCTCCCAGGGCCTTGAAGTAATTTTTGATAGCCCTGAGAGTTCTAGTTGCAGCATCATCATTCCCTAACCGTGTAACTATTAAGGGATAGTAGTCAGAGGGCTGCACCAGACTAGGCAGCCTTCTGGTAGCATCTCTGACTTGAGCTCCCGGGAGTCAACAAACTTCCCTGTTAGAAGGGTCTGGCCGACATCTGGGGCCCTTTGTTCCCCTCAGGAGGGAATCAACAATAACAATTACCCTCCTCTTTTTTTTAAGGGAGCAAGTCCTAATGCCGGGGGAAGGCTGTTTAACCTTAGGCTGTTTTGCCTCAGGGAAAACCCCAGATGGTGTGTCCTCCGGCATCAGGACCACCTCACCCTCGATCTCCAGTGCCCCATACCTGTTTTCCAAGAGCAGCAGGGAAGGTGAGGGGAGGCAAGGAGGTTTAACTTTGCGTCTTTTGAGAGGAACCTGCATCCATTCCCCTCTGCTTTTTTAATAACCAGCCTCTGCTGGGGGAGCCTGCAGAGCCTGCTTACTCAAGTTCGTCTCCCTTCTACAATCCCTTACATCTCTAAGCCTAGCAACCTCGTCCTTCAGTCTGGCCACCAGGTTAAGCAGATAGTTGATCTGCTCACACCTAATGCAGGAGTTGTCCCCACTACCCTGCATCTCAAGTGCCAGGCTCCAGCACTCTCTGCAGCCAGATGTCTGGACACCTACCTCTCACTTATGACACCTACCTACCTGCTTATGTTCCACCCCAGTCTGAGTTGACACTGATTTTTTGCAGGATTTTATTGCGACGCGTTACCACCATGCCTAGCCCTGCCCACGGGACCTGCTGGACAAAAACTCAGAAAGAGGTGTGGCGGCACATGCGTCTGGCCGCAGCCGCGCAAGAGCACATGAGCTGGGATGAAAGGGCCGGCCAGCTGGCGGCTGCTTTTTAAATGTGCTGCTGGTGAGGCAGCAAGCCCCAGCGATCCCGAGCAGCAAGTACATGGGAAAACGGCAGCACCAACTCTCGCCAAGTGCCCTCCGCTGCAGTCTCTCCAGCATCTCCACGTCTCTCTTGTACTGAAGTGCCCAAACAGAACACAATACTAGAGGTGTGGCCTCACCAGTGCTGAGTACAAGGGGATAATCACCTTCCTACTTCTGTGGGACACAGCATTTCCGATACAACAAATAACAGTGTAGAAAGCCAATACTGTTCCATTACAAAGTTGCACAAGTTTGGGTGATTGGGTGTGGGTATTTTCAC
Organism: Melanerpes aurifrons; assembly: GCA_011125475.1. Lineage (NCBI taxonomy): Eukaryota > Metazoa > Chordata > Aves > Piciformes > Picidae > Melanerpes > Melanerpes aurifrons. The sequence goes on from WWNC01000003.1 coordinate 4,264,417, forward strand.
CAAGCGAGCACGGCAGTTGAAATATGCAGTGAGTATTTACATGGTGAAATATATTAGCTATGCCTCATGTCAACACCTACTGATTAGTCTCATGCTCACTGTGCATTAAAGGTCCAGTTTCTATCAAATTCACCCAGTATGCTCAGAGAGTTGAGTGCTTTATTTTGGGTGGGCCGGGGGCTTCTAGCTAGGAGAAGTGTATTTCAACATCATAGTAAGTAGTTTAGTCTGGGACACTATTCTGAAGCTGACTGTGTTATTCAGTTGCATTTGTATATACTTATCTAGTATGTTTCAACTCTTAAAGACATCCCAATTAGAAGTCCCTCTCTTCATTGTTCCAGTATGTCATCTAAAATAAGAGTTTAACCCTGTAAGTGCATGCCACTTTGGTAACAGAGGCAGATGAGCTGAGAGGGTTTCCATAAAGGAGGAGCGAGGACCTTGAACACACAGCTTTGCTTTACCTTTGGTAAAGCTTTGTGCTGACAAGACCATGGCTAAAGTTTGGATAAAGCACATACTACGTGTTTGCACAGGACCATGAGACTAGGTGTTTGCATAGGACAATGAGCTGCAGACCTTTCCATCACTACTTAGACCTCACTGACAATTTTTTTAGTCAATAATGAAAACCTAACTGCTGTCTTGGGTAATGCATTGTCTTGTGAGCATAGAACAGGAGGATTTTGGGGTCCCAGAAGGAGCCCAGTGGTTCTGACTGCCATAAAGAATGTATTAATGTTCTCTCACCGAAAAGCAGCATTCCAGGTACAGGCTGGCAACAGATGGCACTCAAGTGGCTCTGGGTTCTGGTTCAGCAATCAGCATCGCCCCTACTAATAATCTACCTCAAGTAAATGGACGGGTCTGAAAACTAAACTGAACTAGTGCTGAAGATGAAGGTTTGAAGTAAACAGTTTCTCTGTACTCTTTAGTTTTAAAACGAAAGCAGAGATTTTAGAAGCATGCCACTGCAACTGTAAAATCCTGTGAGAGGAGGTAGTTGGGCGTACTGCTGCGTCCTGTCAGCAAAGTTCCCAGAGGAACTAGTCATCACCTACTTTGAGGGATCTTGCCCCACTTGGCTGGATCGATTCTTGGTTGTGAAGGCACTTGAAACAGCTTCAGTCTCTTCCCCTCCATGCGTTGTAACGCTGTATTGCAGCAGTTCGCAAGTGTTTGCTCAACATGTTTGAGAGGGTTTTACTAAAGATTTCTGAGCCTGCTCTCCGCCTGCTACGTTCGGTTTTCTACAGATGGAGGTTTCGTCACTCACGAGACGGACACCCCGCCATACGCAGCGGTTTGGGGCTTTCAGGGCACGCCCGTCCTGCGGTGGAAGCGCCGCGCTCTGCCCTCCTGTGGTGGTGGCGGTTCTCCGCCCGACCGGGTTCAGAGGGAAGCAGGCGGCCGGGCAGGCCATACGGCCCCGGTCAGCGCCACGACCACAGAAGGCCCCACTCCCAACGCCTTCCCTCCTCAAGCAGGCTGTGCGCCTGCGCAGGGGCCCGGGGCCCGACGGCAGCTGGGCGCATGCGCCGAGCCAGGGGTGGTATAGCTGTGCGGGGTGAGGGGGCTGCGCCGTCACGGGAAGGGCGGTGCGCCGCGGCGGCGCCCGTTTCCTTCGTCGCGTCTCGGCAGCTGAAACGCCCGGGGCCGGGCTCACCGGTGGCCAAGGCGGCGGCGAGGTGGTGATGGCGTACTTCGTGGAGAACTTCTGGGTAGGGAAGTGCTGCGGGCAAGTTCCGCCGCGCCGCGGGTGGAATAGGCAGGGTACGACACGGTGAGGCAGGGGTTCCCTCTGCGGGAGCAGCCTCGGCTTTCAAGCTACCCCTGGGACTGGGCCGGGGCCTTGCCGCGGGGGGCGCGGCACGGAAGGCGGCAGCCACTCACTATTCCTGCTGCGGCTCGCTTTGGCCAAGCTGGGCCGTGGGGGAGGCACTGTACCAGCCTGCGCCGCCGCTGCCCTCGCAGGGGTAGCCCGTGGCGGGGTGAGGGGACCCGCAGTCCCTGCCCGGTCCCCTACGCCGCGCTGTGGTTTGGGGTCAGTTGGCGGGGAGAGGGATTGCTGGGCGCTGGGCGGAGGGGTGCGCGGACACGAAAGGAAGACCCGGCGCTCGGGGTCTGGCTCTCGCAGGCACCGTGGTGCGTGAATGTGGGCTGGGCTGCGGTCCTATCCCCCTTCGTTAAGCCTCCTAAACAATGCAGTTCTTCAGGGAAATAGCACTGACCGTACAACTTAGCAGTTGCATCACGCAAACGCAAAGCTGCGCCTCGGAGCTCTGTGCTTTTGTACCGATAACTTGTCTCTGTCTGCATGTCAGAAGGTACAGCCGGAACAGCTGCCAGCTACGGAAACAACAGGCTTCCCAGCCTGTTTTAGGATCACAATTTATCAGTCGTGTCCTTGCAGATACACGTTTTTAAGTGGATAGTTACATATAACGAAAAAGCATAACGTACGAATGGAGATTATTGAGAAGCTTCACATGAAATGAAACTTGTTTTCATTGTGACTGTAGTTGGTCTGAAAATTGAAGGAAAGTGTTCTTGTAATCATTAGGCTGTTTACAGTGGTTGCTACTTCTTTGCACGCTTAATTTTAATGTGCATCTCTACCAGCTTATACGTGAAATAAAAAAAATGGTTCTTTGTCAAGAATGAAACAAAGAAGAAGAGGAAGGAAAAAGAAAACATGTTTTAGATGTCTGCTTTTTCTTTGTAAGCAACAGCTTTCCTTAGTGTTTAGGGAAACCTAATTTCACAAATCCATGAAATGCAGTATGTCATTCTTGAGAATAAGCAGAGCTCAAGCCAGTTTCCGTGTTTTGTATGCAGCATTGTTTAATTTTCAACAAAATACTGAAATTTAATGGAATAAGATAATAGTTTTGCTTTCAACATAGATGTCTTCTTCATTTGAGTTTTCATTGTGGGAGGTCAGTATAATATATGCACATTTTTAGAATAAAAGCAAGATTTAAAATAAGTCACATTTTCACTGGAAAAGTTACTGTCTTCCTTTGGGATTAAAATAGAAGCTTTTTATTCAGCTATCTCAGCTGAATTCAAACACTTTCTATTTAACTAGGTTATGTTCATTTAATTCAGTTGGAAGTCAGTAATTTTGTTAACTTGGTGAAAGCAGTGGGCCATTCCCATACATTCTGTCCCCCTACCTGTGTTGTCACATATTTCATACAGCAGATATGAGGTACTGAACATCAATGCAAAGTTCCCATTCTTTCTTTCTGCTCCACAAAGTCTCTGTCTTACAGCTCTGTTGCAAAACTCCTAGTGTGGGTGAGCAATGAACACCAGGAGAAGGAGGTTTTCTTCTCTAGGTGCAGGTTATTTCCCTACCTCTAAAACTGACTCAGTGTAAGGCAAGTGGATTTTTGTTTGTCTTGTGCTGATGACAAAGACATTAGAGAGGGTCTTGAAGTTGAAAAACTTTGAGAAACCTTTGTAATACCACAGGGCTTTATTTCATGTGGAAGTTAAATAAAAAGAAATAGGGACTGCAACTTCTTTGTTGTGGGCAAACATCTTTCAAGTTTTAAAGTCAGAAAGTATTGAATTCCTATATATCCACAAAATCAAGGAAAAATTATGAGTTTGTGCATTTCGAATCATGCTTCTCATTCATATGCCTTTTCAGAACAGTTATTGTTCAGAATTGCTGGTGCAGTGCTTTGAAAGACCTGGAATACATGCAATCTGTCTGTTTTGAATTATGGTGATAAAGTTAAGATAGAGATTAGCTGCTTGCTGTTAAAATGCACTAGATATGTAATGTCTTAATGAGGAGAAATCCATAAGGAGGAAGAGAGATGGTATTGTGTAGAATTTTGGAACAATTGCCTTATCTTTTTAGGCAACACCGGACAGAATGGACTTGTTACCTATGGAATGGTGTCATTATGTCTTCTAAATCAGTGATGTGAAAATTAATCCAAAACATAATTAATAATAATGTGAGGTACATACCATCATCAGTTTGCAGTGTCAGTTCATTGAAAATGGGAGTCCAGATCATGAGCTATAGGGTGCTGCTCCTGATCTGGCAATTTGCTGTAACTGGTAGGAAAATATATCACAAAATAGATTTCTTCAGAAAAAGGGAGTCATATATATGTCAATGTGTATCAGTTTGTACACACTGTTTAGGCTGCTGTCTTTTAAGAACTTCCTTAAAGTGCTCATGTAAACAAAACAGAGCTTCTTTATTGTAAGAGTGTTGACACTTGAGACTTTAATCTTGCAGTGCTTTAAAAAAAGGTGTTTGAATAGTTGCAATTTTTTATTTATTTTGTTGTTGTTCTTAAGAACATAAGAAAAAGAGATGTTTCATTGGTTTGCCATCTGGTGACTGCTTCTAAGAGGTCACTGAGTGATAAACAAAGACAATGTGTGAAGTTGAAGTACAGAGACCTGAACTGTCACTTGAAAAATTCTATTGCCATTTGAGAAAAGTAGAGGTCTGCTGATAGAATGCAGCATTCTAGGGCAGGAGCTTTCCAAGTCAGTAGGATATAGGTACTTTTTTATGTAATCAAAAATTATGACTAGTAGTGCAGGCTATAAATGGCTGTGATTCTTATGACTAAATTTTAGGCATTCAAGTCACATGAGCAAACATTCTCAACTCCTAATTAGGATGTTGTCATAAAACATTGGATGCTGCTGCATCAAAACAATGATGTAATTTAAAGTCAACACTTGAATAAGTTATTTCCATTATACATAGCTACATATGGTCACTTTGAGTACACCTATACTAATACAGTAGAATAAAAAGCATTTGTTATAAGTCATTTTACTATTTCCTTATCACTACTTAGGAAGTATTGCATAGCTTAGGTGTGCAGATGGTGCAGATGATACTTCTGTTGATTGTAAGTCTATTATGTCAAAACCACTTCTAAGCCACTGAGTGTTTGTTTATTAGTGATTTTAAATTAATTTGGTTAAAATGTCTCAAATGCTATGCTTGTTAACTCTGAAAGTTCTGGGATACAGAAATATATTTAAATTGACTTTGGCTTTCTTTTGTTCTATCTTTTTTAATTGTTTGTGTTACCTGTAGCTTTTGAGAATGACTGTGAGAAGGATTCCTTTCTTTTCAAGAGCTTTTTAAACACATAAGGGCTGGCAGTTAATCCAGTGTCAATCATACATGATATGAATAACACTGAGACTTGTCATATTTCTATCTGGAGTTACATTCATATGTTTGCACAGTGCTGCTCTTTTGCTTGGCGTACAGTTGGATGCTCAGTTTGAGGGGGCTGTTGTGTGGTATTTGCTGTTTTAACTCCCTCTGCATATGTGCCTCAGCATGAATTGATAACTTTCCATCTTTTTGTTCAAAAAATACCTTCAGTTATTAAGATCTAGAGGAAAATAGCTACTTTTTTTCCACGCATAGAGCTTCTCTGAATCTGATTTTAATTTGATTTAATATAATTTGTGAAGCTGGAAGAAAGAAGCTGAAATTGCCAGGTTGTTTTTGTGTTCTGACTTCTTAAAACTTGCAGGACTGAATAAAATAGGTTGCCTGTATAAACATCAGGTGACTGCTTCTTTCCATGCTTTGATGCTATCAATTTTTTGTATCTCAGGCACTGAGGGATTGACATTTATTGATAGCCATATTTAAAAAATGTAACACCATAATATTAATCACAGGAGCACGTTAACATCTACAGGGTCCCTTAAGTAACTGCCTAGTTGACAAGGATGATGCACACATTATTTACTTGAAACTGCAGCAAGGAGTGACAGTTTAAAGACAATTATACCAATATTGTTCAGCGCATCTAAAATCAGTCTCCATTTCCCTGGGCTCAGAAGAATTTCTGTCGCTTTATTTCTTTAAAGTGTTACTCCTTTGTGAATGATTGAAAAAGAAGTCAACAGCACGAATGGACAAAGAGTAATGACTAGTGTACGTCCTCCTAACTTTGAGTAAATAAAAGATCGGCTTTGATTAATATTTGGAACTTTCATTCTAGAATTGCAGGATTGAACTCTGAGTCTGTTGTACAGTTGAACTAAAATTAATCATCATGTAGTTGCCAAGCAGTTTTACTTAGTTTCAGCAGATACTGAACTGCATCTGTATGAGAGAGTTGTGCTCCTGTACTCCCCACTAATGGATTTTGTACAGTTGTTTGACTCATCTATGCAACGCAGGAATTTTCTTGAAACAACTTTTTTTTTTTAACCAGAAAGACTCTAATGCCATCATAGTGTATCTGTATTAGAATTCTTGCATATGTAATCTGCTAGTCAGAGGCATAGCTTTCCCATACTTGTATCTGACAGAGGAGCACAATTTAAGTGCAAAACTAGCTATAGGACAGCTTCCCTGGATGTGACCAAAACAAGAGGGAAAGGAGACATGTTTCTCTGTTCCTGCCCCCCAAATTAAAGTGATCCTGTTTCCCACACTGACTCCTTTCTATGATTTTTCCATTTAGCATTTACCTACCAAGATGGGCAGATGTTAGTAGTATTTTATTGATATATTATGTTTGCCAGAGGTTTGACTAGGATTTGGAAACATAATTTGGGCTTATTGATACGACAATTTGAAGTAAATTAGAGACCTAAACTACTTTACAGTTAAAAAGGAATCCTGTAATTAAGGTGGGGGTGTCACTTTAAGTGTTGCAGTTTGAGTATTTGTGAGCCTGTCTTCTGGAGAGTAAGTTGTGGGTTTGGTAGGCTGTTTTAAAAAGGGGATCAGGCAGGTTATGACTTTAATTGTTTATTTTAAAAAAGCAGAGTTTTCTTAGTCTGTTCCTTTTTATTTTTTTTTAGTGTCATGTTTAAAGGATTGAAAGAATGGCTGTGTATGCTTAACCACTACTAATGCATGTTCCAAAAACATAGTTTGAAACTACAATAATTAACATACTGTCAAATATTTTTTTACTTGCTAAACTTAGGAAAAGACAGATTTTCTGAACTTCTCACATAAATGCAGTGTGCCCAAACTTTAGAAGCTTGAAGAATTGCTTGTGCCTTTTGTTGTCTCCTAGGCTTAGTTTTGCTGTGAAAACAATATTTGCAGCTGTTCTTCCCTTGCTTCTTACAGTAGCTAAAAAAGAAGTATGTATCTGACCAGTCATGAGAACTTAAAAGTCCCTGTAATTGAAAAATATTTGCACTGGTTAAAAAGACACTAATAGGTGTTAATGCTGAGCATTTTTTATCCAAGTTAGAACTTGCAGTCATACAATTTGGTTAAGCGTGTAGGAAATAAATACTGAGTTTGCCTAGAAACTTCTTGTCTAGTTTGCCAAAGGTAATCATCTTTGTGTAAGAAACTTATTCTTAACAATTTTCCAAGTCTGTTAAGTAGTTCGGTAGAACGGAGTTCCTGTAATCTGTTTCCTGTTATGCACATGGAAATGCTGAATTCTGACTTCACATCTGCTGACAGGGTTACTTTCATTTCCATGAGAAAATCAGTGCAGTTCTTGATGAAGGGAAATGGAAGGGCTGTTTGCCCTTGCTGTCCATGGCTTTATTTAGTTTGTATGCTAAATCGATCAGTAGTTCTTCATTGCAGGCTTATTTATGTGTTTACTTGTGTTCAAAGTCTGTTTCCTCTTACGGCTTGCTATCAGGAGACATCTATACTGTATACACAAAAGAGCTCTCTTGTGGCAGTGTAAAATGGGAAATGTCTGCAAGAGCACATCTTCTGAAGAGAGTTTGTTAGAAGTAGGAATCTGGTAATGAACTGTATAGTAATTAAGCCTGTATGGAAAGGGCACCACTTATATTTTACATTCAGGTGCTCTTATTTTCTGTTGAGTAATGACAAGATCTTCAACACAATGGTGTTTTACCTGCAAAATGACAAGAGTCTTTCAGACTGATCTGGAGGTATGTGGCATAGGACCTTATATATGTAGCAAGAGAGGTTCCTCTCTCTCCAAGATGCGACTTCTAGAAAAATCTGCATCTGATTTTGCTGACTGTCACAGCAGTGGATAATAATTGCTTCTGAATGGGAGTGGAAGGTCTCACCAGTTCCCTCTGCTATATGCTGCATTTATTTATTTATTTTTAAGTAGACCACTACTGGGATTTTAGTGCTCCCAGCTATTATTGTTGTCACCGGAAGGGGCAAGTAAAAACAGTCAATGAAGAAAAATTGTTTGCACACGAAAGTTCCACGTAAAAAATTTTATACAATGTATGTGGGAAGGGACAGTATTGAGAAAGAGCAACCAAAACAAAAATAAACAGTGTGGATGGTATATGTGCACGTGAAAGGATGCATACTTGGCTTTTTCTAAATTTAACTACTTTTCCTCTCAGCCAGAGCTTATGTCTCTGTCATTACTCTAAATACAGACTTTTATTCTTATTTTATGAATTATTTGAGCTGTTCTTCATGAACATAACTACTGTGTAACTTTCTAAGCAGAAAAATGTCTGCTCTGTGCACTGTGGTGTGTCTATGTGTGGTGTCCTTTAAGGTAGCTTGCTATATTGTTGGCTGTGTTATTATCTAGTGCAGTTAACACTTTGCCATAGTGGGTCTACTACCATGGCTACTGTGAAGTTCTTTCATCCAACCCTGGTGCTTCGACTTAATGAAGTTGGCTGATCCTTTCTCCTTGCTCCCACATCTGCTAAGCAGTGCAACTGTTATGTCCTCATAGTGATATGGATCACTGATCTTTATTTTTGTTTTCCAGCTTTAGTCTTGAGCTGTGTAATTTCTCTGATCAGGTGCACCTTCTTGCTGCACATACAAGTTTTTCCAGAACAGAAAGCACAGAAATGTTTGGAGGGGTCTGTGACCAAATCCTCAGGCTCCTCTCACTGGACATGTAGAACTGCCTTTATGAAAAGCTGAGGATTTTAAGGAAGATACGAAAATCCTTCAATAAATCCAGAGCAGGGTGGCCAAGCTGGTCAGGTGGTTGGAAGGCATGTCCTGTGATCAGTGCTCAAGGACTCTGGGTTTGTCTAGCTTGAAAAAAAGGAGGCTGAGGGGTGGCCTAATTGTTCTCTACAGCTTTCTGAGGAGGGGATGTAGACAGAGAAGTGCTGAGCTCTTCTCTCTGGGATTCAGTGATAGGATGCACGGGAATGGTTCAAAGCTGTGCCCTAGGACATTTGGACTGGACATTAGGAAGTGTTTCTTTAATGAGAGGGTGGTCAAACACTGCAACAGGCATTGCCCTTAACCTGTGTCAGCAGGTTGTTGTTAGGCAGTTGGACAAGATGATCTCCCTACATATATGCAGCTGTATTAATGATATGAAGCTTCCGGAAGGGAGGAATGGGACAGATATTTTGGCAGGAAAGCTTTAATTGTAGCGGTGCTATTATGCTGTGCCATGCCTCTCCTTACTTTCATTTTTGTTGCTTTCTTCTGTCTGAAGGAAGTTCAGTGTGGTGACAGAGGTGATAAGATGACTGAGTTCATTAAAGCAGAGTTTAGGACAGTGTCTCAGTTTTATTGGTGAGATACCCCTTGTTGGAAAATGTTGGTTTATAATTAAACTTATGTCAAAGGGAAGCTACCTATGAGAAGGAAGAGGTTAGATTTTTAATAATTTTTTTCAAAAAGCAAAGAAAAATACATGAAGTGTAAAGAACTGGAGAGGTGGGACATCCAGTGATTTCAAAGTGTGAATTTTAGTTCATGGAAAATAATGAAAGGTATGAGGGGATGAAGAGGAATTACAGTACTAAAAATGTTTTTAACAATATGGGAAGTGAAAGAATACAAAGTCTGTAGAAATCTAGAAAATAAATTGATTTGTATATAGCCTAGTAATATATAATGAAAGAGTTGCCATTAGAAGACTAGTAGTAGCTGCTGAGGTGATTTTAGTTTGCTCTACATATAGTGGTTTGAAGGGAACTAACAGCAGTTGGTTAAAAGCTGAAGGATTAGAAATTGCTTCCTTAAACCTGATCAATTATTAAAATGCATAAGCTCAGTACTTGGTGTAATTGCTTTAGGATGTTGTTTCATAGTTCTGCTTTTTTTATTATCAAATCTTTAGGGGGACAGGAACAATGGCTTTGATGTCCTCTATCACAATATGAAACATGGGCATTTGTCAACAAAAGACTTAGCAGACTTTATAAGAGAAAGGTAAGTATTCATCCTTGATAATCCTGGCTCTTTAATATACTGTTCATAGTTTTTTGTTTGTTGTTGCATTTAACAGTAACATGCAAAATATGTAAAAATCAATGACCATTTAAAAATATGTCTTGCACCCTACAAGAGTATTTAGTTCTTACCCACTTCATTAAGCTACTTCATTAAGTAACTGTTAAGCATCAATTAATGACTTCTAATAGCTTTTGACTTTTCACAATTAAATTGAATTAAACAAGACCACATGGCTCAGTTGGTAGAACATGAGACTCTTAATGGCAAGATCATGGGTTCAAGCCTGCAGTGGGCAGCAGTGTTGTCTCTGGGCAGCAGTGCCCTCCCTTGACCATTACTGTGGCTCAGTTGGTAGTGTATAAGATCCTTAATGGGAAGGTTGTGAGTTCAAGCCTGCAGTGGGCAGTAGTGTCCTCCCTACTCTAGTCATGAGGTCTGTGGTGACAGGTTGGACTTGATGATCTTTGAGGTCTCTTTCAACCTTAGTGATACTGAAGAGTAAAAATACAGAAATGTCATATTAGGTGTCCAGCAGTTTATTTAAATTAATCCAAAATTTTCAGTGTGCTCAGAAGAATAACAATAATTTAGCCATAATAGTTACTCTTACAAAGTCTTTTACTGAAGATGTAGAATTAGGGTGTTAGCAACTGCTAGTATGAGTTAAAAGAAATTATACTTTCAGATTAAGATGCTGGGAAACTAGGTTTATTAAAGAAATGAAGTGGTACGTAGGGTCCAGAAAACAATATGCAGAAAAATAGCACACATATTCTCTGTGGGATTGAAGGATAGAAGTGAAGTCTGCAGTTGTGACAATTTCCACAGCAGACGATGTAGTAATGTTTTTAGTTCTTTGTGAAAGACCACTGCTGCTGCTACACTGAATATCATTTCCATTCTGGACAAAATTAAGTGTGTGACCACCTCAGTATTTTGTCTTAATTCAGATAATGACACCAGATGATACAAGGAAAATTACAAGTGACTGTCTGAGGATTTCTGTGAAAGCTTTTTGCAGTAAAAGCTGTTTACAGAAACAGCTTTTGTTTTCTGAATTTTTTTCAGTTTTGGCCTCAAATGGCTCTCAACTAAGAATTTATTTTAAAATTTGACAAAAATCTATGACCACAAATCTGATGTGTTCTCAGTTTCACTAACATAGTTTCCAAGTGAATTGGACAAAATTACAAAATCTTTCCACCAAGTAGAGCCTATGTCTTCTGTTGGAAGAACTACACAACCCAAGGAATCTAGTGCTTCAAGAATCCCTGATTTCAGAGAATACATTGTGAAGCCAAGCAGAGTTGCAATGCAATCCTATGTTGGATTGAGCAGAGGGATATCACACTGCTTGTGTTTAGTAGAAGTCATTAAGGCTTCACAAGCTTGCACTTCTAATATTTACTGTTACAAATGTTTGCCTTGTCTTATCATTACAAGTGCCTGGATTCTTCCTTTGTAACCTGCTTTAATATTGGGAGTCACTCAGGTTTTGTAGCGGTAACCTGTATTTCATCTGGATACAATTAATGTAATGGATGTAAAATTAATAATATTTTGATTTACCTCCACATTAAGATACAAAGTTCTCTTGCTCTGCTTCTTATCTCCTTTATGTTGTATTCATACTGGTCCTAAGGTGAAAGGTCTTATGTAAATGGTTACAATAACTTGCTGCTATGTCTGGCATGAATGCTTTGCTTTATCATAGTGGCATAAATAAAACGTGACAGTTCTTTCTACACAAAATCACTAATAAAAAGAATGTGTCATTCTAGTAGTTTTCATTTTGTAAGCTCCTTGAAAATAAATTTTTTAATGAGACATGCCTTTGCAATAAGTAAAAAACAAATTGGACCTTTCTCCACACATCAAAAATGTTTCAGATTAAGTTTCTGCTAATTAATTGTAGTGATTTGTCAATTTTGGTTCCTAGCTAAGCAAGCTTGCATAACATTTAAGACTATTCATTGATGACTGTATAGGAATATATGGTGATCCACATGGGCACTTCATTGATAATGAGAGATGAAAAAATGTAGTTTCAGTTCTTGTGCATAGATCAGGATATACCAAATTGATGTGCAGCCATCTTAACAGCTTTTTTGTGAAATGTGGAAATTTTCAGTTCTCATAAACACACTGAGGTTCACTGGAATCTTAGTGCTACATTTTAATATATTTGACAAGGCTTCAGTATAGTTCCTTAAGAGCAGCTGGCCCTGTGGCTGAAAAACACCTGTCAGTGGTGTGGGCCGGCAGCAATAGGTTTGGTCCTCTCCAGTGAACTTCTCCCATCAGGATATTAAATTTAATATCCATCTGTTCCACTGTGTTTTCTTTAACCTTGCTTTACTATTGCATCTCAGTATGCTGAATTGCCATTGAAAAATGCAGTTGAATGCCAAATAGGTAGTCTTTTTAAGTGAGGGGTGCATCATTGACCAATCCCAATTCAGACTGGTGGTACTTTGTGGCACATAGTTTGCAGTTTCAGAGAAATAGATGGACTTTAAGTATTTGGTGTGCTCGTTTTAGTTAAAATGTTTCCAACTATCTGTATCAGGCAGTGAAGCCTAACAAACACTATGAAATTACTAGGATGTCAATAAATTTCCAAGGAAATAAAGAGGGTTCAGTAGAACACATTTATTCACATCAGTCAAATTGTTGATCTCAAAAGAAATTTTGTGCAGCAGTTCTTGAGCATTATTTTACAGCAGTCCAGTTGTCTTGACCATATTCTATTTTGCATCTCTGCTTATGACAAAGATGTTACAAGATGCTGCACACAATTATCTGTTGCCTCCCTTCCTCTATGAAGTATAGTCTGAATATTGGTTTGTAGTACTTTTTTCTGCTGTCAATATGTAAGTGGATGAACAACATTTATTAGGAGACTTCTACACCTAATGTTTTTACATCCTCATTTCCATGTACGTACGTTTCGGAACACCCCACCAAAAATAAACTTGTATACATTTGAACTCCTTTGCTTCTGTCCTTCCATTCCTTTGGAACACACTGTTTTTTTTTTTTGCAGAAGTGGAGACAGGAGAATGAAAATTGAAAACCACTGGCTAGGTAGAGAGTTGGTGATAATACTTTCAATGAGTTAGAGTTAGTGTTTGACAGTAGTCACCTGGTCAGTCAGGATTCCTGGACTCTCCAGACTAGCCAGAGAATTTGCTTTTGGAGTGATTTCAAAGAGAAGGGAAAGGTGCTTGAATTTATTTGGATGTACAGACTGCTTAGGGCACAAAGGACACATGTCTGTGTGAGGCCAGTCTCTGTTGCTTGTGCTGTTCAGAATAGTGTTTTGATGGTGTGCAGTGCAGTCAAGGAAGAGTCTATTGTTCCCTGCTCTCCAGCCTTAGAAATAATGAAAAAAAAGAAAAATTGTATAGGATGTGGGAAATAATTATAGTCAGCTTAAGGATTTTTAAAAATTACTTTTCTTTCCAAACTTCTGCAAAAACTTTCTGAAATGGCAAAGTTGTTTCCTCTGAAAAAGATAGAAGTGTTTGAAATGTGTTCATTTGCAATAACATTTCTGTTTTGTTTCTGTTGTACAGTTTAAGCTCCTTCTCCAAACTGATTTATTAACTGATTAAAAATGTCCAAGTGACTAGATAGTTATTCAGTCAGAATGAAGACACGCCCGTTTCAAATTATCACTGCTACTTTGTTTCATATTTTCACAAGAAAACTCATTTTGCTCAGAAAATGTAATTAATAGCACTCTACCTCAACAATAAGTGGTTATAGTCCTGGTATAGCTTGAGAGAAGGCTGAATTCTTCATGTTACTTTTTTACCTCTCTTTGGCTTGTGTTATGAAAGAAAATCCTTCAAGCTTCTGCATCTTTAAGAAAAGACAATTACAGTATTTTCTTAAATCCAGGATTCTCTACATATTGAATGTTGATTTTAGGGTAGAAAAATAAAATTATGTTTATCTTAGTAATAGGAAAATTGATGGGAGAAGGGACTTGCAGAGAGTCAGTGCCTGCACTGCAGGGATTACCTGCCCCAACAGAGGCTTTAAGGAATCTGCAAAAGACGAGTAAAATTGTAGATTTGAGTGCAGGAAGATATAATGAAACTCAGTGTGGGGAAGAGGCTCTCCAAAGTAAATCATCATTTATTGAGGCAATCTTCTTTGAAAATGAGTGTACACACTAGAACTGTAGCAGTACAAAACAACTGGACAAGACCCTATTTAGTGAAATTGCTTATTTTAATGTTTTTATTACATATATATTTGATTTTGTTGCTCTGTTGTGAGGAAGGTAATTGTTGAAGTCACTTTGTTCTGATGATTACTAAGGCAGAGGAGAACAGCAGAGAGGGAAGCACTAAATTTTTTCAAGGCTTGAGTCCCTAGGTTTCCTCCTGTTTCTGGTTACAGCCTGTCACAGGCTTCTCGCATTATTGCTCTTAAATATACTTGTGTGACTTTGCATATAGTTTTGAGTGGTCATTTGAATGGGGTAACTTTCAGTAAAGTAAAAAGTTCCCTGTTTGCATATTAATCTGTCTTCAGAGTGTTGACTGTATTTTTTTGATGGCTTTCTTTGACAGGGCTACAATAGAGGAAGCATATTCAAGGTCAATGACAAAACTAGCCAAATCAGCAAGCAATTACACACAACTTGGGTATGTAAGTTATAAGACAGAAATAAATACGCAAGTAAAGCTTGATTATGAATGTTTTATTGATGATGTTGAAGGTAGTATAACTTTGCCACCTTTCTTTAAAACTGATAGTTAGTTCTTCAGTAATCATACGAAATACCATGCAGATAGGACGACACCCAAGACAATACAGTTCTTCCTTCACAGATTAAAAGAAAAATCCCCAAAGTGGAGGCATTGTCCTTTCAATGTGTTGAAGGCTGAGATCTTTGTAGCGATAATAAAGAATGTGGCTTTCTGCTCTGTGTTCCTAAGCTTGTGATAGTTATTCTGAAGAGAGAACATATGGTCTGCAAATGTGGCAGTGAATTTATTTATATTGTTTCTGCTTTTTGAAGTGTTATCTGTGTCCTCAGAGAGCTTAAGAATGAGGTTTTCCAGTAGATTTTGTTCCATAGTTTAATGAAAGTTTTATACAAGGAGTATATTTCTAAAAACTGGATGTTTTTTAATTAGAAAGTTTATGCCAGTGAGAACTCAGACCCTTAGAAAAGGCTAGATTATTTTTTTAAATTTGTAGTAATCCCAGCTAGAAATATGGGGAGCTTTCATCAGTGAATAATTTGATACTGCTTGTTGCTGATGTTCAAAAATTCTGTCTCTGCATTTTAGTTTGAATATCAGTACTTTAAAGGCTGTGTATAGTATTAATTCTTCAGCAGCTTTAAGCAGGAGACCGAGGTAGGGATGTATATTTACAGTAGATCTAAAATTCCAGTCACTATAGAACTACAGCTTGGAGAAATTACCTGTTCTCCACATTTCTTTGCCCTATGATTAATCTCTTAATGAATAGCAGATCATCTTTGCAGTAAGACAGCTAGAAACTCAACTGAGTCACTTCTGCTTTGTTTGCACTATTCAAGCATACACATAAAAAATACTTTTGCATTTTAAATTACTTTGAGCTGCTCTTACTCCATCTTTAGGATGTAATAGGCAGTATTCTGTGCTGATGATGGAGAAGTTTGTCAGCTTTGCTTCATTTTACTCATTAAAGTCAACACAAGTAAACCAAAAAAAATGTAAAAATCAGTAGATGGGATTCCAAGTACATTTAAAACATTTAGTAAGAATTTATAGCAGTTGTTGGAGGTTTGTTTTGTTTCAGTTTTTGGAAAAGAAGTGAGCTTCTGTAAACTTATCAGTTATAATTTAGTACTATTTAAAAAAAAAAATCATAGCCAAGTAAAAGAAAGAAAAGTAAAAGGGTGAACATTAAGTATCATTTTCCTCAATCTAGGACGTTTGCACCAGTTTGGGATGTTTTCAAAACCTCAACAGAAAAACTAGCAAGCTGTCACTTGGATCTTGTGCGGAGATTACAAGAGCTAATAAAAGAACTTCACAAGTATGGAGATGAACAAATCAAATCTTATAAAAAGGTGGTTAATTTTTTTTTTAATTCTTCATGTCCATTGACTTAACATTAAAATGGTTTGGTTTTAACAACTGTGTGATATTTTGCAGACTAAAGAAGATGTTTCAGGAACATTGGAAGCAGTGCAAAATATTCAAAGTATTACTCAGGCCTTGCAGAAGTCAAAGGAAAACTACAATGCAAAGTGTGTTGAACAAGAACGTTTGAAGAAGGAAGGAGCAACGCAGAGAGACATTGATAAGGTAGTTCTGTGGCATCTTATTTAATTCACTGCATTGTAACACACTTGTGTTACTGCTCAAAAAGGGTTGAAAGTAGTAGTTGTGGCTATTTGATAATGTCTGCAGTATTTTGAGTGCCTGGTTTTGTCAACACTTCCATATCTGTTCTAACCGCACTGCAGCTCTGCCTTGTATGATAATCTTTTCTAGTGGCTTTTACCGAAATCGCCCGTAATTGTTTCAGCATTTGTTTTCCAATACATTTCCTTAGATAAATACACAAACACTCAGTGCCCTTGTTACCGAACTAAGGAGTAGGAGGTTTTGGGTTGTCCCTTCAATGAGAAGGAAGTAGGTAATTACATGAGTATTTGAAGTCTGTTCCATTGTGAAGAAAAACAAATTAACACTACTTTCAGTGCTAAATTAAAGGGTGCCGTTTTCATGGACCCAAATCCCAAGGTGTGGCAATGCCAGCGATGAGCAGCGTGAGCAATCTGGCAGTGCAGGCCTAGAGCCTGACATGGTGGTAAGCCATGCTCAGCATAAGTGCAGAGCCAGCTAGCAGTGTAGCAAAACAGTGCTGTGCGTGCAGCATATAACTAAAGCGGGACACTGGTAGCTATAAACACAGAAAGTTGTCTTGGAACAGCAGGACATGCACCTGCATCACCAACCTTGTGTGTCATTAGTAGTTGGACCAATAATCTATAATAGTGTGATGTGTGGTCACTCATGAGAACCAATAAAGCTATGCCAACGATGCTCTCTGAGTTTATATAAGTTGTAGAAGTTCCCCTGATATGCACATTCCTTTCCCTTCTTCTGTGCTTTACTGTGCTACACTCGTTATGCTCGCACTATAGTCCTACAGTACTGGAACAATACTTGATCATATTGGTCATCTGCATTGAATCCAGTCTCCGTCGTCTATACCAAGGGATTAGTATCTTGATTTTGTATTTAGTATTATCCTTGGGTTACTGGGAAATTTGATCCATTCAGAGAGTCACAAAATGACTGAGGTTAGAAGGAACCCTCAGGGCCATTCTGGCCAACCATATTGCTCAAGTAGGGCCACCTGGAGCCAGTCACCCAGGACCATATCCAGAAAGCTTTCAAATATTTCTGATGATGGAAACTCCACAATCTCCCTGCATGACATGTGCCAGTGCTCAGACATCCTCACAGGAAAAAAAATGTTTCCTGATGTTCAGGCAGAACCTTCTGTGTTTCAGTCTGCACCAATTGCCTCTGATTCTGTCACTGGGCGCTGCTGGAAAGGCCCTGTCTCTCTCTTCCATGTATCCTCCTTTCAGGTTTTCATATACACTTGTAAAATCATCTCTAAGAATTCCTTCTTCAGGCTCAGTAGTCCCAACTCTCTCAGCCTTCCCTCATGGAAGAGATACTCCCATCCTTTCATCATTCTGGAGGCTACCTCTAAGGACATGGAAGAAAAGGTTATCGGGAGCAGCTAGCATGAATTATGAATCACATTGGACCAATCTGACTGGCTGCCTTCTGCAGGGCCAGAGTGGGTTTAAAATACCCTGAAGAGACTTAGGGTGTCCCTTAAATCCAGATAACAAGATTCAGTTGTACTTAAAGATATTTATGATGCTTGTTTCAACTGAGCAACCTGATCTGGGATCTGGTTAAAGATGTCCCTGCTTACTGTGGGAATTGGACTAGATGACCTTTGAAGGTCCCTTGCAATCCAAAGCATTCAATGTTAGCTTTCTATGGTGGTGTGACTGAAGAGTAGCTGCAGGGAGAGCAGTGGATGTTGTCTACCTTGACTTCAGCAGGCTTTTGACACCATCTCCTGTAACATCCTTGTAGGAAAGCTCAGGAAAGCGTGGGTTAGAAGAATGGACAGTAAGAAGGATTGTGAACTGGCTGAACAGTAGAGCTCAGAGGGTCATGACCAATGGCACAGAGCCCAGTTAGAGACCTATAGCCAGGGGTCAGTATCAGGTCCAGTACTGGGTCCAGTCTTGTTTAGTGTAGAATCAATGACCTGGATGAGGCAGTAGAGTGTACCCTTAGTAAGTTTGCTGATTAATACTAAACTTCAAGGATTGGCTGATACACCAGAAGTCTGTGCTGTCATTCCTTGAGACGTGGACAGTCTGGAAAGTTGGTTAAAGGGGAACTTAATGAAGTTCAACAAGGGCAAGCGTAGACACCTGCACCTGGGAAGGAGTAACCCCAGGCACCAGTACAGATTAGGGATTGACCTGCTAGAGAGCCGTTTTATGGAGAAAGGTGTTAATGTCCTGGTTTGCAATATTATGCATGGGGTTCATTAAGAACAATGTGTCCAGGAGGTTGAGGGAATTTCCCTTCCCCCGCTATTGCCCTAGTGAGATCTGATATATCATCTCCAGTTCTGGAGTGAGCATCTCAATTATCTGATTAATGTAGCGGCTGAACTGACTGAAGAAGTAGTTGCTAGTCTTAAGACTTTAAGGGAATGCAAAAGGGAGTTGGATTTGAGGAACCAGGCTCTGCAGACTCCTCTAGCAGAGGTAGGTGACCCAAGAAGCAGCTGGGAATGGATACAGGTCCCTGTTAGGAGAGGCAAGTTAAAACCCTCATGGCTCCCCTCACCTTCCCAGCTGTCCTGGCTAAACAAGTATGTGCCACTGGAAGTTGAGGGTGAGGTGAATGAGAAGACAGAAGAGACACCATCTGAGGTGTTGCTTAAAGCAAAACAGCCTGCCCCCCACATCAGGACTTGTTCCCTTAAAAAAAAAGGAGGGTAATTGTTACTGGTGATTCTCTCCTGAGGGGAACAGAGGGCCCCATATGTGAGCCATATCCTTTCCACAGGGAAGTCTGCTGCCTTCCTGGGGCCTGGGTCAGAGATATTACCAGAAGGCTGCCTAGTCTGGTACAGTCCTCTGATTACTGTCCCTTGATAGTTATGCAGATAGGGAGCAATGAGGTTGAAACCAGAGGTCCAAAGGCAATCAAAAGGGACTTCAAGGCTCTGGGAAAAGTTGCTGAAGGGTCAGGGGCACAGGTAATTTTTTCATCACTACCCTTAGTTGCAGGAAGGAAAACTGAAAAGAACAGGAAAGCAGGTGTAATTAACAAGTGGTTCAGAGGCTGGTGCCACCAACAATATTTTGGCTTTTTTGATCTTGGGGAACTTTCTATGGCACCAGGTCCTCTAGCAACAGATGGAGTACATCTGTCCCAGAGGGGGAGAAAGATCCTTGCACATGAGAATAGCCTATCCCACAGAGGGAAAAGGGTTCTAGGAAAGGAGTTGGCAGGACTTACTGACAGGGTTTTAAACTGGATTTGAAGGGGGAAGGGGCTGAAACCAGTCCCCCCCAAACAGGAGTCTGAGGGTGGTAAGCTGGAGTCAGGGGTGAAACCAGCAGCCCAGCTGAAGTGCATGGACACTAATGCATGCAGCATGGATAACAAACGAGGAGCTGGAAGCCGCCTTGCAGCAGGAAAGTTATGATGTAGTTGGCATCACAGAAACATGGTGGGATGACTCACATGACTGGAGCACCATAATTGATGACTACAGGCTCTTCAGGAGAGACAGGTGAGGGAGAAGGGGTAGAGGTGGGAGCCTGTACGTCAGGGAGGCTCTAGACACCATGGAACTAGAGATAAGGATGATCAGGTTGAGTGCCTGTGGGTGAGAATTTGAGGGAAGGCTGACAAGGCTGACATCTTGGACTCTGTTATAGACCACCCAACCAGGATGAAGAGGTTGATGAATTTTTTTATAGGCAGCTAGAGGCTGTCTCAAGATCACCAGACCTTGTTCTTATGGATGACTTCAACCTGCCTGATATCTGCTGGGAACTCAACACAGTGGACAGGAGGCAGTCTAGAAGGTTCTTAGAGTGTATGGAGGATAGCTTCTTATCCCAGCAGCTGTGTGAGCCTACCAGGGGTAAGGCTTTACTTGACCTTCTTTTTACCAATGGAGAAGGGCTGTTGGGAGATGTGGTGGTTGGAGGCTGTCTGGGTCCAGTGACCATGAAATAATTGAGTTTTCAATTTGCAGTCAAGCTAAGAGGGACAGCAACAAAACCTCCACTCTGGGCTTCCGGAAGGTGGACTTCAGGTTCCTTAAGGAACTAACTCAGAAGGCACCTTGGGAAACAGCCCTTAAAAACAAAGGGGTCCAGGAGAGCTGCACCTACTTCAAGAAAGAAATCCTGAAGATACAGGAACAGGCTGTGCCAATGTGCCAGAAGATGAGCTACTGGGGCAGACAGCCAGCCTGGATGGGCAATGAACTTCTGAGTGAATGAAGGGAAAAAAAGAGGGTATATCATCTTTGGAAGGAAGGACAGGTTAACCATGAAATGTTGAAGGATGTTGCTAGGTCATGTAGGAAAAAAAGTAAGAGTGGCAAAAGGCCATTTAGAGCTTAGACTGGCCTCTGCTAGGAAGGACAACAAAAATACCCTTCTACAAAGACCTTAATGGCAAGAGAAGGGGCAAGGACAGCCTCCACTCCTTGGTGTACACGGAAGGGAGTATTGTAACAAAAGATGAGGAAAAATCAGGGGTACTTAACACCTTCTTTGCCTCAATTTTTGATAGCAGGATAGGTTGTCTTCTGGACAGCTGGCCCCCTGAGCTGGCAAATGGAGTCAGGGAGCAGTATAGTTCCACTGTGATCCAGGAGGAAGTAGTTAAAGACCTGCTCTGCCACTTGCATCTGCACAAGTCCATGGGACCAGATGGGATCCATCCTAGGGTGCTGAGAGAGCTGGCAGATGAACTGGCCAAGCCTCTCTCCATCATTTTTCAACAGTCCTGGCTCACTGGAGAGGTCCCAGATGACTGGAAGCTGGCCAAAATGGTGCCCATCCACAAGAAGGGCTGGTTGGATGAGCCAGGGAATTCCAGACCTGTCAGCCTGACCTGAGTGCCAGGCAAGATTATGGAACAGGTCGTCTTGAGTGCAATCACACAGCACTTGCAGGATGGCCAAGGGATCAGGCCCAGCCAGCATGGATTTAGGAAGGGCAGGTCCTGCCTGACCAACCTGATCTCCTTCTATGATCAGGTGACCTGCCTGGGGATGTGTGGAAGGCTGTGGATGTAGTCTACCTGGACTTCAGCAAGGCCTTTGACACCGTCCCCCACAGCAAACTCCTGGCCAAGCTGTCAGCTCGTGACTTGGACAGGAGCACTCTGTGCTGGGTTAGGAACTGGCTGGAGGGCCGGGTCCCGAGAGTGGCGGTGAATGGTGCCACATCCAGTTGGCAGCCAGTCACTAGTGGTGTGCCTCAGGGATCAGTGCTGGGCCCCATGCTCTTTAATATCTTTATTGATGATCTGGGTGAGGGCATTGAGTCCATCATCATGGGGGCAGGAGTTGATATGTTGGAGAGTAGGAGAGCTCTGCAGAGGGACCTCGACAGGCTGGACAGATGGGCGGAGTGCAATGGCATGAGATTTAGCACATCTAAGTGCCAGGTTCTACACATTGGCCACAACAACCCCATGCAGTGCTACAGGCTGGGGTCAGAGTGGCAGGAGAGCAGCCGGGCAGAAAGGGACCTGAGGGTACTGATTGATAGTAGGTGGAACATGAGCCTGCAGTGTGCTCAGGTGGCCAAGAAGGCCAATGGCATCCTGGCCTGCATCAGGAACAGTGCGGCCAGCAGGAACAGGGAGGTCATTCTGCCCCTTTACTCAGCACTGGTTAGGGCACACCTCGAGTCCTGTGTCCAGTTCTGGGCCCCTCAGTTTAGGAAAGATACTGAGCTGCTGGAATGTGTCCAGAGGGGTTTTTGAGCACAAGCCCTATGAGGAGAGACTGAGGGAGCTGGGATTGCTTAGCCTGGAGAAGAGGAGACTCAGGGGAGATTGCTCTCCACAAATACCTGAAGGGAGGTTGTAGCCAGGTGGGAGTTGGTCTGTTTTCCTGGGCAACCAGCACCAGAACAAGAGGACACAGTCTCAAGCTGCACCAGGGGATGTTTAGGCTGGAGGTTATGAAGAAATTCTTCATCGAAAGAGTGATTGACCTTTGGAATGTGCTGCCGAGGGAGGTGGTGGAGTCACCATCACTGGAGGTGTTTAGGAGGAGACTTGACAGGGTGCTTGGTTGCATGGGTTTAGTTGATTAGATGGTGTTGGGTGATAGGTTGGACTTGATGATCTCGAAGGTTTTTTTCCAACCTGGTTAATCCTCTCCTCCCTCTCCTCCCTCTCCTCCCTCTCCTCCCTCTCCTCCCTCTCCTCCCTCTCCTCCCTCTCCTCCCTCTCCTCCCTCTCCTCCCTCTCCTCCCTCTCCTCCCTCTCCTCCCTCTCCTCCCTCTCCCTCCCTCTCCTCCCTCTCCTCCCTCTCCTCCCTCTCCTCCCTCTCCTCCCTCTCCTCCCTCTCCTCCCTCTCCTCCCTCTCCTCCCTCTCCTCCCTCTCCTCCCTCTCCTCCCTCTCCTCCCTCTCCTCCCTCTCCTCCCTCTCCTCCCTCTCCTCCCTCCCTCCTCCCTCTCCTCCCCTCTCCTCCCTCTCCTCCCTCTCCTCCCTCTCCTCCCTCTCCTCCCTCTCCTCCCTCTCCTCCCTCTCCTCCCTCTCCTCCCTCTCCTCCCTCAGGGAGGTACTAGAGAGAGTCCAATGGAGGACTGTGGAGATGGCTAATGGACTGGAACACCTGTCTTAGAAGGAAAGGCTGAGAGACTTGGGGCTGTTATGTCTGAATGAGAGAAGACTGAGAGTATATCTTACTGTTTACAAATGTCAGAATCATGGGTGTCAAGAAGAAGGGGGCAGTCTGTTTTTCAGTTGTGGCCTGTGATAGGATGAGGAGCAACAAACAAATTGGAACACAGGAAGTTTCACCTCAACATGAGGAAAAACTTCTTTACTATAGAGTACTGTAACAGGCTTCCCAGAGGGGTTGTGGAGTCTCTTTCTCTGAAGACTTTCAAAACCCATGTGCATGCATTCCTGTGCATCCTGGTCTAGGTGATCCTGCTTTGGCAGGGGGTTTGGACTCAATCCCTAGAAGTCACTTCCAACCCCTCCCATTCTGTGATCATTTTTACCGGACTTTGTCCAGTATGTCCGTGACTTGCCATGGACAGTCCAGAGCTGGACACAGTACTCCAGGTATGGCCTCACCAATACTGGTCTGAGGGGAGGAATCACCTCTCATTCTGCTGGCATCACTATAACTTCTTCCTATTTTCAGGAAACTTAAGTAGTAGAGGAAAGAGGTCGTGTTTCCCTGTTCCTGACTGTCTTACCTTTTTCAGTCTTGATAGCTCTAATTCTATTTCATAGTTTCATAGTTTCATAGTTTCATTCAGGGTTGGAAGGGACCACAAGGATCATCTAGTTCCAACCCCCCTGCCATGGGCAGGGAAACCCCACACTAGATCAGGCTGGACAGAGCCTCATCCAGCCTGCTCTTAAACACCCCCAGGGACGGGGCCTCGACCACCTCCCTGGACAACCCATTCCAGGGTCTCACCACTCTCATGGTGAAGAACCTCCTCCTCACATCTAGCCTGAATCTCCCCACCTCCAGCTTCATTCCATTCCCCCTAGTCCTATCACTACCTGACATCCTGAGCAGTCCCTCCCCAGCCTTCCTGTAGGCCCCCTTCAGATACTGGAAGGCCACAATTAGGTCACCTCGGAGCCTTCTCTTCTGCAGACTGAACAGCCCCAACTCCTTCAGTCTGCTCTCATAGGAGAGGTGCTCCAGCCCTCTGATCATCCTTGTGGCCCTTCTCTGGACACGTTCCAGCACCTCCACATCCCTCTTGTAATAGGGGCTCCAGAACTGGACACAGTACTCCAGGTGGGGTCTCACCAGGGCTGAGTAGAGGGGAGGATCACCTCCCTCGACCTGCTCGTCACACTTCTCCTGATGCAGCCCAGGATCTGATTGGCCTTGCGGGCTGCAAGTGCACATTGGGAGCTCATGTTGAGCTTTTTGTCCACCAGCACCCCCAAGTCTCTCTCCTCAGGGCTACTTTCCAGCCAGTCACTGCCCAGCCTGTATTTGTGCCGGGATTGCCTCGACCCAGATGCAGGACCCTGCACTTGCTCTTATTGAACTTCATGAGGTTGGCTTGTGCCCACCTCTCCAGCCT
Source organism: Melanerpes aurifrons (assembly GCA_011125475.1). Lineage (NCBI taxonomy): Eukaryota > Metazoa > Chordata > Aves > Piciformes > Picidae > Melanerpes > Melanerpes aurifrons. The sequence continues at coordinate 4,288,984 of WWNC01000003.1, forward strand.
GTCAAGGTCCCTCTGGATGGCCTCCCTTCCCTCCAGTGTGTCTGCTGCACCACACAGCTTGGTGTCATCAGCAAACTTGCTGAGGGTGCACTCAATGCCACTGTCCATGTCACCCACAAAGATGTTGAACAAGACAGGTCCCAGGACTGATCCCTGAGGGACTCCGCTTGTCACTGGCCTCCACTGGGACATGGACCCATTGACAGCCACTCTTTGGGTGCGGCCATCAAGCCAGTTCCTTATCCATCTAGTGGTCCACCCATCAAACCCATGTGTCACCAGTTTGGAGACCAGGATGTGGTGCGGGACAGTGTCAAAGGCTTTGCTCAGGTCTAGGTAAATGACATCAGTTGCTCGCCCCTCATCTATTAATGTTGTCAGCTGCTCATAGAAGGCCACCAGGTTGGTCAGGCAGGATTTGCCCTTGGCAAAGCCATGCTGCCTGTTCCCAATTACCTCTTCACTATTCTTTTGAGCAAGTAGTGACTCCAGGAGGATCTGCTCCATGATCTTTCCAGGCACAGAGGTGAGACTGACTGGCCTGTAGTTCCCTGGTTCCTCCTTCTTACCCTTTTTGAAGATGGGGGCAATGTTTCCCCTTTTCCAGTCCGTGGGGACTTCACCAGATTGCCATGACTTTTGAAATATAACAGAGAGGGGTTTAGCAACCTCATCTGCCACTTCTCTTAGTACCCTTGGGTGTATCCCGTCGGGTCCCATGGACTTGAACACTTTCAGGTTCTTCAGATGATCACGAACCTGATCTGCACTTACAATGGGCAGTTCTTCCTCCCCGTCCCTGGCTTTGACTTCCATAACATCAGGAGTGTGGCTAGAGGCCCTTGCAGTGAAGACTGAGGTAAAGAAGTTATTAAGTACCTCAGCCTTTTCCTCATCCCTTGTGACCATGTCACCATTTTCCTTTCTGAGGGGGCCCACACCTTCCCTAGTCTTCTTCTTCCCATTAATATACCTGTAAAAGTTCTTAGTGTTCCTCTAATCTCCTGGCTAGATTCAATTCAAACTCTGCTTTGGCTTTCCTAACCAGGACTCTCGCTGCTCGGGCAGCTTCCTTATATTCCCCCTGTTCTACCTGTCCTTCTCTCCACTTCCTGTAGAGTTTCCTTTTAAGTAATAGTGTGTCCAGTAGCTCCTTGCCCATCCAGGCAGGCCTCCTAGCATTCTTACCTGCTTTTCTCTTTGTTGGTACACAGAGCTCCTGGACACAGAGGAGGTGGTCCTTGAATACTGACCAGCTATCCTGGGTCCCTCTTCCCTCCAGGGCTTTGTCCCACGACACTTTGGCTAGCAGATCCCTGAAGCGATCAAAATCTGCACGCCTAAAGTCTAGGGTCGTGAGCTTGGAATACTTCCTCCTGATTGCCCTGAAGATGTTAAATTCAATTGCTTCATGGTCACTGCAGCCAAGGCCATCTCTGAGCCTCACGTTGCTTACCAGCCCTTCCCTGTTGGTGAGAACAAGGTCCAGCATAGCACCATTTCTTGTTGGTTCCTCTACCATTTGGAGGAGGAAGTTGTCTTCTATGCAGTCCAGGAACATCCTGGATTGCTGGTGCCTTGCTGTGTTGTCCCTCCAGCAGATGTCCGGGTGGTTGAAATCACCCATGAGGACCAGGGCTTGTGACCTGGAAGCCGCTTCTATTTGCCTATGGAGGGCCTCATCTGCTTGGATCTGCTGGTCAGGTGGCCTGTAGGAGACCCCCACAGTAATATCTCCTTCCCCTGTCCTGCCTTTAATTTTAACCCATACGCTCTCAACTAGCTCATCATCTCTCCCCAGTTGGAGCTCCACTGATTCCAACTGGCTACTGACATAGAGGGCAACACCTCCTCCTCTCCTTCCCTGCCTATCCTTCCTAAAGAGTTTATATCCATCTATGCCTACATTCCAGTCATGGGATTCATCCCACCAAGTTTCAGTAACTGCCACTATGTCGTGGCATCCCAGCAGCACAGTGGCCCTTAACTCATCCTGTTTGTTGCCCAAGCTGCGCGCATTCGCATAGAAGCACTTCAGCTGGGCTGGCCCTGGCCTCCTCTTGTGCCAGTTCCCCTCGGTTTCCACAGAATGTCCTGGTGGATCATTCGTGGCTTGCCTCAGGGCAGCAAGTTGAGAGCCCTTACCATCTCTCCTTCTCTCTACTGCTGGTGAGCTGCCCCTCTGTTTGTCACCAGCCAGCAGGCGACTATAAACCCCTTCCCCCTCCAAATCTAGTTTAAAGCCCTATCAATGAGCCCTGCCAATTCCTGCCCCAGTATTCTTATCCCACTCTGGGACAAGTGTGTCCCATGAGTTGTTTTCAGCTCAGGTGCCTTGAAAACCAATCCATGATTGTGGAACCCAAAGCCCTGTCGATGGCACCAGCCCCTGAGCCATGAATTGATCTGTCGGCCCTTCCTCAGTGTGTCCTCATCCATTGCTGACGTTAGAGGGATGGCTGAGAACACGACTTGAGCCCCTGATCCCTTTAGCATTTGCCCTAAAATTTCAATTACAGCTACATACAGCTCTGTTCTTGTTAGAATCATCTTAGTGCCTTCTATACCGCTGCCTAGATGGAACATAGAGAGATGATTATTGCCTTCTCACTGATGACAGAAGTGATCCTGTTGAACATGTTGTGATTGTTTTATCTTGGATGTATATCTAGCTTTTTTCCTATATTCTGTCTCAAATGACAGTCAATGTGGTATTCTAGACATGAATCAGAAGTGTGTGGGTTGGAAATGTTTTCCTGACTGTCTGTTCAAAGTACATTTTTTTCTGATGTTTTGTGAATTGATTGAAACTTTTCTGTAGGAAAAGTTGACTGAACGGAGCACTCTTTGTTTTTTTAAGATATAACGTCATCCTTGTTCATTTGGAAACAAAAAGTACTCAGTCCAACCGGTGTCTGCATGAGAAGGGAGAAAGGATGAAGGGTATTTTCTAGTAGTTTATGCATCTTACCCATATACTTCACTTTGAACAACTAGACCATAGTTGATTGCTCTGCAAGTACTCTAAAAATGTTTCCAGTGGGAGCAGGTACAGTGACTGCCACATCTTCTCAGTAATGAGTTTACTTGTCATTTCAGAAACATAGTGGCAGTTGCTGTATTAATTTACTTTTCCTTTGGCAGAGAGTAGAGAATTACTTTCAGCACCATGTGAAATGTTTTCTGTCAAAATCACAGAACTATTGTAATGAAAAGCAGTGAATCTGAACTGATATACTAAGAGCTTATACTGAATTCAAATATTTGGAGCAATCCTTTATTGAAGAATGTGAGTGGGTATCTGTGACCTTGCAATTTTCATTGCAGCTGAAAATTCGTGTTGACTTGTGCAATAATTTCCTGTTATTCTCTAACATATGAACTTCTCTATTTATAGTGACTTAACAAAAAATTCTTGGCTGATCCTTTCACTTACAGTAAATAGTATTCTAAATTGAATTGTAGCAATTGCCACTTCACCTGAGAATAGGCACATGCTGTTTTCAGAAGATACTGCTAATTAATGATGCAATGATCATGTGTTACATCATTTTGTCCTGCTGAATAATTGTTTTTTTGTAGATGTTTTCAGCACATCAGTCAGGTTCTGCTCATCATTAAACATGATTATCAAGAGATGGAAAATGATTTTTCAAACATGTTTTGCCAAAATCCCATGCATAGGAGGTTCAATTATGTAATGCTTTACAAAAAAGATTGATTTCTGAATTCTTGTAACTGGCTGTTTCCTTTCTATTCAATGGTTACATTTGGAATCACCTTAACACAGAGCACACGTGTTGATAGAACACCTTGTACGTTTAACATAGTGAGCAGCATTTGGGAAACAAGATTAAACTGTTTTGTCCTTGCACACAGGGAAATTACCAAGAGTGAGAATCATAAAATAAAATTCAGTACAAGGAACTGATGGATTTGGGCAGTCTGTCATGTTCTTCTTTTAATGCCTGAAGGATACATATTCCTCATACAGTGATCTTGAGTCATTGTAATGCTAGGTTTGGAAGATTTGTGACTGAGATCTGCTTAAGCTTTAAGTGGAAAAATGGAACTTTAGCTTTGCTTCGTTTTTCTTTGAAGTCCTGTTTGAAGAAGAAGTGTTAATGCTATACTGTTACTTAGGATCTTCCATTATTTTTCTCTTGGAAATTGCAGAATATAACCCTCTCTTTCCAAAGGGTGTCTTTGTGTTAATTCATTTGAAAGTTATAGGTAGTGGTCAGCTGTACAAGTCATTGCAAGTGAGAAATAGTTTATATTTTTAATGTGGAACAGGTGAAATTAATTTGCAGTAGGGGAGGAGAGCTGTTGATAACCAGAACAAATATTAACTACACAACTGTCTTCGCTGATGCTATTAACAAACTGAGAATATTTTTTAATTAAGTGGATGGGAAATGTCAGTGAGATAGAATAGACATGTTGAACTATGAGCCTAGAAATTCAAGATGATTTTTATTTTCTTTGGCTGTTAACTCAGAAATAGCAACAGTGTCCAAGTTTGAAAAACTCTGTCAAATGCCATGCTGTAAACTTTGAAAATAACTTTCTCTCTACCATAGACAATCACTTAATTTCATTTTGTTGTCATTAAATATTGGGATTTTCCTGTACATTTCTTTTAAGAATATTAAACTCCCAGAAAGGTTGTTTTTGTTTATTAGCAACAAAAAAGTATGAATAAATTATAAAGCCAAAAAGGACGCGGAGCTGCATGTGTCCGTCCATCAGTATGTTCTGCATAAATTTCACTTTCAGATACCTCTTAATCTTAGAAATTCTACTGATTTAATAGCTCTACTTTTGAATTAATGGAGAATTTCACCTTCTTTATGTTTATTCTGGGGTAATTTTTGTTTTCTCATTAACTTTCAGAACTCTACAAATAACTGCTTGTTCTGTAATTGAAACCTGCTTTCTTCATGATTTTCTGTGGCAGGTCTAAGCATTAGTCAGTAGCTAATAGTTAACTTCAGCAATACAAATTTTATTTCCAAACGAGTACAAAATTGTCATTGCTGATGAGAGGGTGGGATTTAAACAAGGTAGTTGCTTTTTTTTACCTTTTTAATGTGATTCATATATAGCTTTGAACAGAAATCTCTAGTGGTTTGAATCTGAGTTATTTGGTGGTAAAATCTGACATGGTACTTCTCTGTTTTCATATGCCCCCGGAGATTTTTTTAATAGATCATATTAAAGTTTCTTTTAATAGCAACTTCATAAACCTTGGATCTGGTTGTGTGACATTTGACACTTTTTTTTTTCTTTTTTTCTTTTACTCATCTACAGGCTGCAGTTAAATCAAAAAAAGCTACAGATACCTATAAACTCTATGTGGAGAAATACGCTGCGTTGAAATCTGATTTTGAACAGAAAATGACAGAAACTGCGCAGGTAAGTTACACTAAATGAGTTACTTTTAAAATAGATTAAGATATGGTGTTTCATATCTCTGAAGACCTCTGAAAGCAAAGCTTTTGAAAACCAGAATTATGTCCTTAGGAAATGGATATGAACAGCAATGGCAGAAGTAGTATGTTTGAAGAGCAAATACTGACCATGTGTATTTGTGATGGCACTGTCCTTGAGTGACACAGCTCAGCATTAGCATTCTCGAAAGACTTTCGGAAAAAAAGTTACAGGAAGAAAGCAAAACTTATGTACATATTGTGGATGTTTTGTGGTGATGTGGGAAATCTTGTAGTTTGCTGGACACTCAGAACTCATTCACAGGAGCTCTAATACTGGGATCCATCATGGTTTTTTCATTATCATTCTGGCAAAATACTTCAGTTACAGCTTTTTTAAGTGTTTTCCCAGTGTTTACCTAAGGTTGTGAAAAGCTCTTAACATCTGCTCAAGGTTCTTTATTATTTTTTTAAAGACTTCTAATCTGTATTCCAGAGGATACCAAGTTCAAGAGGATATCATTGCATATGCTGCTTCTTGTTAGTTTTGAAGTTGCCTTTTCAAATCTGTTGATAGCAGCCTTTTTTCCCACTGCCCCAGATTTCAAGCAGAAACTTTAGTAGTTCTCTTAGTAATAATAGTTAGTTGAGGACTAGCTGGCTTATTTATTTGTATATTTTTCTGGGTTTAGTAAAGCTTTTGCAAATAGGAATTTTCCTTTTGTTTGAAAATTCTTTCCTTTTTTATCATTAGTTTTTAGGTACGTTTTTAGCTGTAGATAGAATTATTAGGGAGATTCAGCTGTACTTGTATTGTAACATTTAAACGGTAAAGTGTTAAAATTTCCCTTAACTTGCTGAAAATTAAGATTTCACAGCATGGGGATTGTGTAGGCTGACATGTAAAACACTGCTGTGTCCTAAATTGTAAACTGCTTTCCTGCACTGAGAATTAAATTAAAATTTCATCTAGTTTATCTCTGAATATACTCGATGCAGCTGTTACAGAAAGGGTACTGCATGTATCACATACCAGAACTCTTTATTCCAACTCCCCAGTCCAGGCATTAGCAAGAAAATAGTGCTCAGGCATGGCATGCTACTGCAAAATTTGCTTTTAACATGACACTTATGTTAGGAGTCTTTGCAACCTTTCCCTGAAGAATTTGCAGGAGATAGTTTTGTGCAGTATCCTAACTCAGTTCTGGTTAAGAAGCTGTACTCCCTATGCTTTTCTTTCCAGTTTGAGTTAATTTGGTTATATACATTATTTTTCTCACATTAAAAAAAAAGATAAATGTATGCCTTCTAAGTGCTTTTTATAATTCTCTGGAAATTACTGAACCCCCCACTAAAATAGATCCTGTAAGTGCTTCTGTTCCACTGCAGAGCAAGTTCAGTCAGGTTGTATTAAGTATTTATTTATAGTTTCAGAAAAGTTTTCTGCTATCTATTCCTTACCATACAAGACTGTGTTTAGAGCAGTTTGACTTACTACTCTCCAAAATAAAAAAAAAAAATAACAAATATAACTTCAATAAGCTGACTTTGCTTAATTGCAGCATGAGTTCATCCCCAGTGAGCAGGAAAGCATGAAAAGGAGTTCATGTTTGGAACTGACAGAAGACAAACCTGAAAAGTATTTGAAATTGATTTTACTGTCAGTGAATTAGGGAAGGAAAAAGGGCACTCAGCAAGCAAACTAGCTGGACTTTTCATGATGTACTGAAAAAAATACATAAATCCATTTAACAATCCACTATAACAAAAAAATGAGAAAAGTAACAGCTTATTTTGTATCTAGAAACAGAATGTGAAGGTGGTATTTGTTCAGCTTTGTGTTATTAGGTAGGTATAACATATTTGAAGTAGGCTAAGATGTCATGGTTTCAGCTACAGCTGAACATAGCTACAGCTGAGCCCCATGCTGCTGCTCACACTGCTGTCCCACCTCACCCCGACATTGGGATGGGAAGGAAAATCGGGAGCAAAATGCAAAACCCCACAGGTTGAGATAAGGAGAGTTTAACACAAGGAGAGTTTAATTTAAATTTTCACTTAATGTGATAATAGACACCTGGAAACTTTACACATCTCTCCATATTGGAAATGAAAAATGCCATTCTGACAGTGTAAGTCATATGTCTTGAGTTTAAGTGTAGCTGCATCTCTAATTTGATTTCAAGAGGGCGACTGTAAAGATGATGTGATAGGAAAAATTACTCCCCTGAATATATGTGTCTTGGTTTCATCTGGGAAGCCAGTCACAACCACATGCTGAATCGGCTGATGGGTATTTGATACCATGCTGACATCTTGCCAGCTTTATGACATAAATGCTGGTTGGAGAAGAGCATCAAGGGGCTTGGAGTTCAGACTGTAACCTCTGTGGCTCTTCTTATTTACTATTTTACCTTTCAGTTATTAAACCAAAGGGGTCCACCATGCATTATTTTGAGAGGGTGAATTCTGAAACATAGTCTTCTTAATTTCAAATTTCAAGTTGCGGTTTTTGCTCTTATAAACATGGAAGGTTTTATTGTGATTAAAGAAGTAGAAGCATTAGAGTTCACTGTTTAGAAATTGAGTTAGACAGGAATTCCTCCTGTTAAAATATCTTATTTTTCTGAGTAAAGCCATAATTGTATTATGCAATTACTGTGTAGATGCTCAGAAAACATCATGTCTTATTTGCTAGAATTTCCACCTTGCTAGGAACTTGTTTAAAAGTCACATAGCATGGTCAGTTTTTTGAATGTGTGAAATTCACACATTAGTTGAAAGTGCTAAAATGTTCTTTGAAAGTTTTATGTCTTATCTAGAACTGAGTAGAGTTGAATTTGGACAATTTTGCTGTTAACTTGAGATAAAGTTCAGGAATGAGTAGTAATTAATATTTTAAAAATGGTGTAAAACTTAAAGGAAAATAGACATGTTTATAAAATTGAGTCATGCTCAGTTAAACTGTGTAAACTGAGTTGGACAGCTTAAGATCCCACCAGTGATGATTTTTCATTTGTATTGTAGCTTAAAGCACTCTGAAATGGTTTGCATTTGTTGGGTGATTAATATTAGATTTGAGTACATCTTTTTTAGGTGGACCTACCTTTCAAAAGTGAAAGTAAACAGTTTAGTTAATGATTCTGTCTGTGTTACGAATTTTGCGGTTGTAATATATTACCGAGCTTTATTCTTTGATCAGAACCTCTATGTATTATGTGCTGTAAAAAGCTAAGATGGCTCAGCTTCAAAGACTTTAAATCTTGGGTATAAAACAATAAACAAGAAAGAAGGAAACAACTGGGGAAGAGGGACCTTCCTACTGACAAAAAAAAAAAGCAACAAACAAAAAAACCTAGATGGCCAATTATTTTGATATACATTAAAGAGAAGGGTATAAAACTGGCACCTCTATTTTGCAGATTTTATGGGGAGCTCAGACCAAAACATGATGGAAGCATCATTGGCATAATCTCAAAAGCTGACATTGTGTTTTGATTATAATTAGGCTGTGGAAACACATGTTGAATACATTGTGTTCATATGTTGACACTCCAGTAGTGACTGATAGCAGTTATTATAGAGGTAGACCATAAATAGCTTTGAAAGCAAAATAACACAACTTCTATAACCAGGCAGCCAGTTTAAAAGAAGTCATGTTATGGAGGAGACTACAGAGGATGATTATGTTGTCTTTAATTCAGGGGAAGGCTGTTGGGATTAAAAAAAAATAATCTGCTTGATCAGTGGTTAGAGATATATGTAAGTATGCCCCAAAAAAAAAGGGAGAGTTTAGCAATTAGAGATATTTGGCCAGTCTGGATGGAGTTGTGTCTGTGAGTCAGAGTAGCAGGAGATGTAAAATGTGAAGAGATGGTTTCGGAGAGCCAGGAGAGGATTAAATGGTATTCTGAAGTATGTGCACACTCGAATGTGCAGTTACAAAAATAGGAAGAGAAATAGGAAATAGCAGGAGTAAACAAAGATTTCAAGACAATTATGGTTGACTGTTGAGGAGGATGAAGACATTTTTAGTTCCCTTTGGCTATGTGGAGGGGTCATTTGAAACGTTGAAAGTGATTTTTAAAATGGCTGTCAGCTGGAAGTCTTAACTAAAATGGAACCACCCACAAAGATTACTTAGCATGAGTTTAAAGATCAAACAAATGAATCATTTAAAAAAGTAACACCTACAAACTTAACTAGGAAAAAAGAAGGTATGTGTGTATATTGTGAGCAGGAGGAAAGGGTGTTCAGAAGGAAGTGCTAAACCAATGTAGAAATAAGATTTCTGGGTGTAAATGAAAAAATTAAGGCTCTTCGGAAATGAAGAACACGTGTGTGTGTTTTTGTTTTTTTTTTTTTTAAACACCCTCTAATACTATTTTTTTTCATTATAAATAGGTCAGATTTTTGCAAAATCAAGGTAGATTGAAGTTTAAGGAGTCAGTAAAAATAATGGATAAGGGTGCTAAAATGATACAGTATTTTAAAGTACATTGTTTCATAACTCTGTAAATTCCATGTCTTCCTTTCCAAAGTATTGTAATTACTGTCATCAAGACCTGACAAAGACAATTGGGTTGTTTTTTCCATTTAGTGCATTTAATTATTAAAATCTAAGTAGTAAATATTTCAGGAAATATTTTCATTATGACTGTCTTGGTTTACAGAAATTTCAAGACATTGAAGAAACGCACCTTCTTCGTATGAAAGAAATTATAGAATCATTGTCAAATACCATAAAAGAAATTCATTTCCAAATAGGAGAGGTAACTTTTATATTACCTTTTCTGTTGTTCTTTGCATTCTGTTACATATATTTCTTAACTGTCAATTACAAGCACAGTAAAAAAATGTTCGATTTATAAGATCACATATTTTAAATTATGAGGAATTAATGTAAACTCAAATGTTTATGGCTTCCAGTTGCGTTTATATGCTCAGTTTAAATTTACAGAATGTGAATAAATTCTATCATAAGAGGAGGCAAGATATTTTGACAATTTGTACAATTTTTAATGTATTTCAAAGTTCTGTTTTCTGTGTATTAAATCAGCACTTTACACATAAGCAGGATATCTGTTCTTCTCTTCGACTGAAACTTGAAATTATAGTTTCCAAATTTTTTATACAGCTTGGACTTTGAGAAAAGATCTTCAGTAACAGAAAATTCTATAGTATCTTTTCCTTAGATTTCAGTTGGTTTAATTAATTATCTTTAAAAGTATCCCTTAATTTTTTTGGGTGTTTTGAAGTGTAGTTTTATTTGCATACACTTAGCCACTACTTTCCTCAGTTGTTGTTATCTTTTTGTTCTGTTTTTTTTTTTCACAAGGTCATGCTATTTTTTCATTTGGTTGTTTTTTTGGTTTGTGGTGTTTTTTTTTTTTTTTTGCAAGAGTCATGCTATTTATTTTTAAAGCATATGCATACCACATTGTTGGAAAAACTTTTTAACAACCACATATGTTTGTTTCTTTGTCAGACTGAAAACATTACCAGGGTAATGCAGGTGGAAACTGTGATAATACAGTAGTAACAGTTCACACCCTTAACTGCTGCTGGCTTAAGAGACTACCTGTCTTCCTGACATTGTAGTGGTACATGTTGCTGACAAATTCAGAATATTATATATGCACAATCCATTTAGATAGAAGAAATAGGTATAAATCCTAGACTTGTCATCAAGCTGTATTCTTTTGTACCTAATTTATATCTATACTTTGCACACACTCGTAAATAAAGCAAAGAAGGAACTTCCTTGATAAAATGCCTGTTGATTTCTGCAAGCTTTGCAATATGTTTTAGAGGCAAGTATTTGTGAACCTTAACTCTAGAGAGCACTGCTTTGTAATTTAATTACTGGTTTTAAAATTCCTTTTTTGTGTGTGGTGTGTTTGTTTTCTTTTTGAAGGTGCATGAGGAGTTTATTAATAACATGACAAACACTACAGTTGAGAGTTTAATACAGAAATTTGCTGAGTCAAAAGGAACTGGCAAGGAAAGACCTGGTAAGAGATAAAAATAACAGTGTAGGAAATGGTAATTTTAGAACTAGATTTCTACTCCTAATAAAAGGCCAATTGCCTATCTGTTACTGTGTTATGTTTTTAATATGCTTACAATTTAAATTTATCAAAATTTGCTAGCTTTGATATTAAAAATTCATAGAAATTGGTAACATACAATTTATTATGTACATGCAATATTCATCTTCATAAAGCATGGCAATTTGTAGCTCTGAGTCCCTCTGTGTAGACCTTACATCAAGCTTTTAAACAGTAGTTCCATGTTACATCAGTGAAATATGTCAAGACTTAAGTTCCTTGCATAAACTATATGTTTTTTTCTCTCTTTCTGCATAGTATAAAAATATACTGTAAAAATACTTATTTAATGTGAATGTAGGGGTATATTCAGATCAGTCTACAAAGCTGCTTATTGACTTTTGGAGTAGTTGTATCAGTTTATCTGGTTAGTTTACAAAATTAGCCATTTTAATGTTTCATGTAGATTGTTTCTTTACTAAGCAGCAAACTGAGTAGCACTTTCAGAAAGTACTGCTTGTTGGGTGTGCTGTGTAAGACTTTGCTAGACTGACACAAAAAAACAGTCTCTCAGTACTGCTGGTGATACTGGTTATGGTTCTGTTTCTATTATATTCATTTATTAGCTTAGAATCATACAGCTTTGACAGTTACAAAGATTTGGAAGGCCAAGTGAGGTGTCAGCCTTCTAAGAATTAAATTTAAACTTCCAGTATGGTAAGGACTGATTTTCTGTAATTAGAAAAATAGTTTTCTGCATTTGAGAGCTATTCTTAACAGAAAGGTATTTTAAGCCATGGAGCAAATGTCTTTCTCTATGTGATGTATTTATTAATTAGACTGGAGGAGGAGATGGCTGCTCAGATAAATATAAATATAAAAAAAAAGTTAATGATTTGTTTCTACAGAACAAATGTAGAAAAAATGCTTCATGTCACTTTTGCTTAGGGTTACAGAACTACATATGTTTGAAGGAACTACTTTTAAATTCCACAGATTATGTATGCCTTCTCCCTTCCATATTATTTGTGGGCTAATATACTAAGTTAGATGGTGGATTGGTTTTTTAAATACTGAATTTGGAGAAGAAAGTAAACTTAAAGTGATGAGTAACAGTGTTTCAGTTTATTTCAGTGTATTTTAGCCTTTGTTACAGTTCTTCATAGCAAATATCACTTGCTATCATTAAAAATAAGAATGAATCTGAAATATACTGAGGAGGGCTGTCTTACTGCCAGAATTTGCTTTAAGGTTTTCTAATTCTAGGCAATTTTCTTAAACTTTCATCTGCGTATCTGGAATTTCTCTTGGTACAGCCGTGTCCTTTGTCCCAGTTTCAGTGGGCTCCCTCTGGTGGCCGTTTTCTGCCTGCTGAAGTCATAATCCACAGGTGTTTCTAAGGTTTAATGCTGTTTTTTTCTCAGAACAAATAATTCTTCTTTCAAGCAGTAATGCTTTCCAAGGTTTTTTAACATCACATACAGAAAATGATTCTTAACTGCTGCCTAATAACTTACCTAGTCAGCTTTATCACTGAATTTACTTTTAAATTTTTAAAAAAATTTAATTTAGTTTGCAATTCTTACTAATGCAATATTTGAAGTTGTATTCATTAGTTGCTTTCTTACTTCCATTCAGTGTAAAACAAAACAAACAAACAAAAATCCTCAAACTTCCAGTTGCAAATCTTTTAATTTTAAACTGAAGAAACACTCACTTCTTGTAAAATATTGACAATCAAGAGGAGAGCTGGCAGGACCAGCAATAGCAAGTCAGGTTGTAGGTCAGAATGCAACGTGTTCTCTGAACCATTTCTAACATTGAGCATGACCTGGACACGTTTGTGAAGTAGGACCATGTGACTGATCCTCAGGAGGTTCAACAAGGCCAGGTGCAAAGTCTTGCATCTGGGTTGAGGCACCCCCTGGCATCATTAAAGACTTAGGGATGAAGGGATTGAGAACACTCCTTCAGAGAACATATTGGGGATACTAGTGAGTGAAAAATGACATTGGGTAGCAAAGTGCATTCCCAGCCTAGAAAGCCAACTGTATCCTGTGCTGCATCAAGAGGTGGGTGGCCAGCAAGTCAAGGGAGGTGATTCTTCCCCCTCTACTCTGTTCTGGTGAGACCCCACCTGGAGTACTGTGTTCAACTCTGGAGTCCTCAGCACAGGACAGGCCACAAACATGATCAGAGGGCTAGAACACCCCTCCTACAAGCAGAGGCAGAAGGAGTTAGGGTTATTGTTGGGTTTATTTAGCTTAGACAAGAGAAGGCACCAAGGAGATCTTAGTGTGGCCTTTCAATATTTAAGAAGTGCTTGCAAAAAAAGATGGGAACAAGACCATAGAGCTTGTAGTGGTAAGACAATGAGTAACGGTTTTAAACTGAAAGAAGGTAGATTCAGACTAGATGGAAGGAAGAAATTTTTCACAATAAAGGTGGTGAAGCTGGCACTGGTTGTCCATAGAAGTTGTGGATGCCATGCTCCTGGAGACATTCAAGGTCAAGCTGGCTGGGGCTCTGAGCAACCTGACCTGGTTGAAGATGTCCCTGTTTATTGCAGAGAGATTGGACTTGATCACCTTTAGAGCTCCCTTCCAACACAAATTGTTCTATGATTGTGTGGTGTGTTCCTGCTTCTAGGTTTAATAGCAGGTTTGATTCCATCAGTTGGAAGATGCTTTTGTCACTCACATGGTCCTGCAGTGTTGGTTGAAACCTGTCGGCTGCTTTTGATGAATCAGTTTTCTGTTTGTGGTAGGCTGTTTCCTGGAAAATGCATTTATTGTATGGCAGAAAATGTTTGCTTTTCTTCCACCAAAAGTGTATATTTAATAAATAAGTTATTTTGATATTATGATAAGTTATTTTGAACACAGATTGTTCCTGTGTGAAAAGTTGATAGTGCATGAAATAGGAACGGCTTTGGTTTTTCCTAGGACTTATGTCTGAAGTTGGCAGGATAGTAACTGATGCGTTTGACGAGGTTAGTGAGGGCTTACATAACTGTAGTTGGTCATGAATGATTTTTAGCTGCTAAATTACTGCGTCCTCATCTGTGGGGAACTAACTGTGTGCGTTTGTCTCTTTATTAGTTTTTGCCTAGTCCACAGTTCACCTGTAAAGGTACCTTGCAGAATAAATGAAAAGGTTCAGCTGTGCTGCATTTTCTAAACAAAACAGGAGCAAAGGACAAATCTCTAGATGATTAGTTTTCATTAATTTGTTCTAGTGTCATTATTAGCAGCTGTTGATAATGTGGTGTTTCTCCTATTTTTGCCCTTTTTTATTAAACAATATAAAGGAAGTAATTTTTTTTTATTGTGATACAGACAAACATGGAAATCCATGATTATACTGACTCTTTCGCTCTCCAATCTGCGGGTGGCAATTATTACATATGCTCTGCCATTGTTCAGTGTGAGGGAGGTGCTGGGTCGTCTTTTAAGTATAAAAAAAATCAAAGCCTTAGTTTTGTGCTAGCTTGATCCATATTTCATAGTCTGGATAAACCAAAACATAATTTACAACTGCAATACAGGCAGAGTTCTGTCAAAGAGGAGTAGTAGTCACATGCAAGTTGTCTTCTTACCAGTAACTGCATCTAGAATTTGGGTTATGGAAAACACAAACCAGTAACAACACTTCTTGCCTCCTTTCATTATCAGTCCAAAAAACTTGAACTTTATGGTGGGTCCATTTTCTAAAACCTTGCAAAATTAGTGCTTGCAATCCATCAGATATTCGGATTAAATGATAGCAAAAGTACTTTACAAAGTTCATGGTCCACATTTGCCATTGATTTGTTTTCATTTTGTGCTACTTGTTGGTCTAGTTACTGGGAGTAGTAGCGTTGACTGCTTCCACAGATAAACGACATTCAGAAAAGGACACATAAAATTCCTGCTCTGGTTGCTCCTTCTACCAAATCCAGAAATTGGCAGTTTCTTCAGTAATTGAGAGTAATGCTAATTAAAAATAATATCTGGTCTGCTGACTTTTTGGAGTTGCTGAAATCTATTTTGCTTTATTTGCCTATTCAAACAAATTGTCTCAAGGCTCCTGGTAACTCCAGTCATGGGAAAGTTTGAATTAATGGATGTCAAATAGAGATGTTAATTCATAATTATTTTTTTTTTTTTTCATAATTTTGAAATTCTCTCTGAGAAGGCTGTGAAGTAATCTGGAGCTGAGAAACTTATCAATGACTTAGAATAGGTACAAAGTAAAGATCTTCAGTGCCTTACCAGATATCAGGAGAAAAAATCCTGGTATTCTTGTCAGTGTGCTTGGTGATTCTTGTCTGCTCTGAGGGAACACATTTTTGAGCTCTGTAGCTGGAGAACTGACACATTTTGTATTTTAAGCCTTGAAAAATAGTGGTTCATTTAGGTATGACATGTCTGCTGAAAGCAATGTGGAATTTTCACAGGCTGCAAAACCGTTGATGTACCATGTTTACTATTTGAATGGTAAGCAAATCAGTTTGATCTGCATTTGTGACAAGTTTGTTAATGCTGCCAGCATTGACTGTTTCCAGAATCATAAAGCATTAAAGCTTTAATATAGTAAACACTTAGACAAATTTTGACTAGGCTTTAATGCAACTTTTTTCTGATTCATTGATCTCAACTGAATTATTGATTGTTTGATTAGAATAATGTTTTAGGTGCCTGTCAGCTGGCAGTGGGGTTGGTGCAAAATTTGGAAGTTCATGACATGCTAACAGGTATTTTCTATTTGCTTATGTGGGCATTTTAGTCCTAAATGCCCATGGAGTATCCTTTCTTCCCCCAAAGTGAATGAAAAAGCATCGCTGTAAGATGTACTGCATCTCTGAAGTTAGTGCAAATAATGTAAATGTACAGCTGAATACCATGTTGGTATTCTTACTGAACAAGAGTGTTAGAAGCAAGCTAGTCCTTTCCCAGAGATTGTTGGGCAAAACAAGGGCCACAGAACAATGATACTTGCTTTGATGAGAGCTACTGGGTTTTTGTGTGTGTGAATAATGAGCTCAGCTTTGAGAGAAAGACTTGGAACAGTGCTGGGTGTGGCATTTATTTTTTCCGTGGGTTTGTTTGATAACATAATAACTTCTAACACTTACAAAAATGCTTTTCAAGGACATTAACAACAACAAAGTATATGGAAATAAACACTCAGAATGCTTAATACTAATTTTTTTTAACAGCCCTGCTTGACATCTTTGAGCCTCTTTTCCACAAGGAAGTGTAACAAAACAAGTATTTATTTTATGTTCTTACAAATTATTTTCTTTGTATTTTCTGAAAATATTGTGAATATTTCAATGCTGACAGTATTTGTGGTGAGGTGCATAAATAGTCTGAATTGTCACAGTTTCGTAGAGCTTGTACCCAACTCATAATTACACACTGAACGCTGACAGAGGAATGAGTTTAGTTCATCAACATTAACAGTATCCAAATAATTCAGAAAAGTATTGCTTGTGAAGGAGGGCAGATCATAGGCATATTTCAGAAGTTACTGCAAGAAATTGTCCATACATTTGAAGATTTTTGTGGAAAGCTGGGCCTGAGGCAGGTAAAAAGGTATATAAGGATCATCTTGAGCTTTGTTTTCTATGAGGAGTTGAAATCTCAAATGTGCACTAAGAAATACATCTTAATTCCTGGTTTAGATGTCTATTTTATTTAACCTACCAAAATTGGGTCCCTTCATAAACTCAAACCTGCCAAAACTGATACGGAGTTTAGGAAGTCTTACCTCCCAGCATATATTTTTAATAATTATATATACCTAAATTGCAAATTTGGTTTAGATTTTCATTTATTAAATTTTAATGATCAGGAGAATTAATGCTACCGGTTTCGTCCAAAAAATCTCTTAATGCAAGCAGAAAACTAGAAGCATTGGTGAAAATACATTAGCAACATCTTTACATGTGACAGGGTGAAAGCTGAATTATGTTGAAATTAGTAAGATGAAGTACTGTTGGGTCCTCTTGCCTTTTATTGCTACAACAAACAAAACCAGCTGCAGCCTGAAGCACATTATTTTGGGGGACTGCAGGAATAACTTAAGAAAAACATTAGGTGATAGCACAAAATGCAGTAGTTTTCTAGATAAGTGCTGCTGGCATTAAAATGGAAATTAAACAAAACGATGAAGAGCTTTTAAGCACTTGTGAACAGAAATAGCATGCTGAGATGCTTTGTGCTCATAAAGTAAATAAGACCTATACTTTAGCTGCATAAACTCTAAGTAAGACCTGTACTTCAGCTGCATAAAGCAGTATAACCTTATATGGGACTAATGTAGAGGGAAAGGTTTTGAAATAGATTTTTCTTGTAAGAGGAAATCTTCTTTGAACAGAATTAACTAGGCCATTAAATTTCCTTTTCAAACATGAAATTATCACAGAAGGGTAGTTAGCAAAATTAGAAGGAATAAGTGTTTTTATGGGTTTTGGTGTTGGGATTTTTGTTTTGTTTTTCTATCAGAAAACTTACAAGAAATGGAATTTTCTGAAATATGGCAAGATTTGGAAACCTATTTATAACTTCTGCACTGATCATTCATTCTTAGTAGACTCCAGTGTTAGAGAAGGGCAATGCCTCGAGTCTTGTAACAAGCTTTTTGAGGAAAACTGGTTTCAAACTAGGGAAACAAACATGAGATGCTAAGGCTGGATTTAAAACCATCTTACCTAATTGTCTACCTTTCTAATGAAATTGAATGAAATTCTAAACTCTGCAGACAGCAGTGTAGAATCAGTGTCAAGTTGTGTTGCATAGAGTCCTAGTTCTAATTAAGTCATAATTGTATTGGCATTAATCGTGCAGTGCGATAGTACATCTGATATCCTTCTACAAAGGCATGGCCAAGTGAGTAGATGAAGAGAGAGCAGTGGATGTCATATACCTTGTCTTTAGTAAGGCATTTGGTGCAGTCTGCCATAACATTCTTATAACAAAAATCAAAAAAAATGTGGGATAGATGGTTGGGCTGTGAGGTGGATTGAAAACTGGCTCAACAACAAAGTTCAGAGGGTTGCAACCAGTGGCACAGAGTCAGGTTGGAGGTGTACCCCAGGGATCGGTACTGGGCCCGGTTTTGTTCCGTGTTTTCATTAACGACCTGGATGAGGCAATAGAGAGTACCCTTAGCAAGTTTGCTGATGATACAAAACTGGGAGGGGTGGCTGACACACCTGAAGGTTGTGCTGCTGTCCAACAAGATCTGGCTGGAGAACTGGGCAAAGATGAACTTCATGAAGTTCAAGAAGGACAAGTGTAGAGTCTGGCACCTACACCAGGCACCAGTATAGATAGGTGTCCTGCTGTGGAAAGCAGCTCCAAAGAAAAATACCTTGGAGTCCTACTGGACAGTAAATTATCTATAGGACAGAAACGTGCCCTTGTGGCCAAGAAGGCCAAAGGTATCTTGGGGTGCATTAGTAAAAGTGTGACTGGCTGATCTAGGGAGGATCTCCTTCCCCTCTATTCTACCCTGGTGAGACCACACCTGGAATACTGTATCCAGTTTTGGGATCTACTGGAGGGGGCCCAATGAAGAGCTATGAGAATGATTGCAGGACTTGTATGAAGAAAGACTGGGAGGACTAGGACTGTTTAGTATGGAGAAGAGAAGGCTGGGTGGGGATCTTATTGATATCTGTAAATATTTGAGGAGTGGGTGTCAAGCGGAAGAGGACAGGGTGTCTTCAGCGGCACGCAGTAATAGGACAAGGAATAATGGATATAAGCTAGAAATCAGAAAGTTCCACCTCAACATGAGCAAAAACTTCTTGTCTGTCAGGGTGATGGAGCACTGGAACAGCCTGCCCAGGGGGGTTGTAGAGTCTCCTGTGGAGACTTTCAAAGCCAACCTGGATGTGTTCCTGTGTGGCCTGCCTTAGGTGATCCTGCTTCGGCAGAGGAGTTGGACCTGGTGATCTTTGGAGGTCTTTCCAACCCCTAACGTTCCATGATTCTATGGTTATATGAGGGCAAACTACTATGGACAGTTTCTGCATTGAATTCTTTGTCTGGTCATTTAGTTCTGTATGTCATATACTTTCTTGAACACTAATAATAAACAAACCAGGTTGGAAGAGACCTTCAAGATCATTGTGTGCAACCCACCTAAACAACTAAACCATGGCACCAAGCACCCCAACAAGTCTCCTGAACACCTCCAATGATGGCAACTCCACCACCTCCCTGAGTGGCCCATTCCAATGGGCAATCACTCTCTCTGTATAGAATTTCTTCCTGACATCCAGCCTAAACCTCCCCTGGCGCAGCCTGAGACTGTGTCCTCTTGTTCTGGTACTGGCTGCCTGGGAGAAGAGACCAACCTCTGCCTGTCTACAACCTCCCTTCAGGTAGTTGTAGAGAGCGATAAGATCACCCCTGAGTCTCCTCTCCAGGCTAAGCAGCCCCAGCTCCCTCAGTCTCTCCTCACAGGGCTTGTGTTCCAAGCCCCTCACCAACTTCGTTGCCCTTCTCTGGACACATTCCAGCAAGTCAACATCCTTCCTAAACTGAGGGGCCCAGAACTGGACACAGTACTCGAGGTGTGGCCTAACCAGTGCAGTGTACAGGGGCAGAATGACCTCCCTGCTCCTGCTGGCCACACTGTTCCTGATGCAGGCCAGGATGCCATTGGCCTTCCTGGCTGCCTGGGCACACTGCAGGCTCATGTTCAGTCTACCATCGACCAGCACCCCCAGGTCCTTGTCTACCTGGCTGCCCTCCAGCCACTCTGACCCCAGCCTGTAGCACTGCATGGGGTTGTTGTGGCCAATGTGCAGAACCCGGCACTTGGATGTGTTAAATCTCATGCCGTTGGATTCTGCCCATCTGTCCAGCCTGTTGAGGTCTCTCTGCAAAGCCTCTCTACCCTCCAGCAGATCAACTCCTGCCCCCAGCTTGGTGTCATCAGCAAATTTACTGATGATGGACTCAGTGCCCTCATCCAGATCATCAATAAAGATGGTAAAGAGCACAGGGCCCAGCACTGATCCTTGGGGCACACCACTAGTGCCTGGCTGCCAGCTGGATGTGGCACCATTCACCACCACTCTCTGGGCGTGTCCCTCCAGCCAGTTCCTAACCCAATGCAGTGTGCTCCTGTCCAAACCATGGGCTGACAGCTTGGCCAGGAGTTTGCTATGGGGGACAGTGTCAAAGGCCTTGCTGAGGTCCAGGTAGACTACATCCACAGCCTGCCCCACATCCACCAGGCAGGTCACCTGATCATAGAAGGAGATCAGGTTGGTCAGGCGGGACCTGCCCTTCCTAAATCCATGCTGGCTGGGCCTGATCCCTTGGCCATCCTGTGAGTGCTGTGTGATTGCACTCAAGATGACCTGTTCCATGATCTTGCCTGGCACTGAGGTCAGGCTGACAGGCCTATAATTCTGACATTTAAAAATAATTTCTCAATTGGCTTGTACTTAACCTTGTGTGTCCATGTGCAGGATATTTTCTATGTTGTCTTCATTAAAATAATTGTATTGTTTTCTTAATTGTTACAAGTCACTTGGGTTGCCTTCTGTGCCAGTAATTGCATTTTAAGTTAGGGATGTTGATTTGCCTACTCACCGTCAATGCAGGGTACAGTGACATACCACTGGACCTGTTACTTCAGGGTAGGAAAAGGTAAAATGCCGACACAGCAGCTAGTCGAGCTAGCTGCAAAGGCCTAAGTGCAGGTTTAACTACAACACTAAAATACCAAGTATTTTATTAATCATGTTTTTAATTTAAATTATTTATTGTTGAAATTAATTTGTTCTGAAGTTTTTTTCTATCGGTTGCTTTTTTTGGAGGAAAGGAGCTGTCTAGAAAAACAATGTCAAAAATGCTTTTATTATCATTAAACGTCTTCCTAAGATTTGGGAGTTTTAGTTTCAGAGTGTCCCATATCATTTAACTATCACAGCTATACAGAGTTTCAGAGGATTGTGTAGTTTTGTATCTCTTTTGATAATCTGTTCAGAAAGAACAGGTAGGGTCTTGTCACATCTTTGCATTCACTGACTTCAGTGTTATTATGCATAATATGTGTATTTTGTGACTTTAAATGCTGTGACATATTTCAGGGTCAAACATCTGCTGTGTTAAGCTCCAAGTAGCTCTTTGAAAGGGTGCCTTTGTGGTAATCCTTAATAATATGTCTCTTAACATTATTCCTGTGATTACAGCTTTCTCCCCTTGTCAGGACCCAATCCCAGAGGAAAGGTTCATGGGAGGTTCTTCTAGGCACACCCAAGAAGTGAAGCTAGACAAACTGACACAAAAAAGGCCAGAATGATTGTAGATTTATCAACTGCGTGTTTGTGCAAATCTTTTTGATTATATAGTTGCTCTTAAGGGTGATTACCTAGTACCTGCCAGAGAGAGAGAAGTGTGATTAAGAGGCAAGAGGATAGAAAGCATCTCTGCTCAGAGTTCTGGTGATGATCCATGTGCTGAAGGTCCTGGTGGTGGGTCCATGCGAACTGTTTGTGGTGCTGCCTTTTGTTGCTAATTTCCTTTCATTCTCTACCTGGGGAGGGTGGTTGGTAGAGGTGTTCCCACAGCAAGGTGAATCATGCACTGCTTGTGTGATGGCACAGACATGTCAGTACCCTGTATTGGCTGAGGCATTCTTGTGGGGTGCCTGCACATAGTATTAGGGTGATCACAAGATGGTGAGCACACCAGTACTCCAGGTGACCACAGTTTCACCTGCGTTTGTGCAGGCTGTTCCAAGAGCAGACTGTCATGGTTGCTTGAACACATGGTTGCAAAGAACACAGAACACAATACAATACAAAGAACAGCTGTCTGAGACAAACCTCACAGACCTGCGCAGCTATAAGCTGCAGAAGTACTCCAGGAAGGATTCCACATTCCACGTGAGGAAGAATTTCTTCACTGTGAGAGTGGTGAAGCCCTGGAATGGGTTGTCCAGGGAGGTGGTTAAGGCCCCATCTCTGGAGGTGTTTAAGACCAGGCTGGATGAGGCTCTGGCCGGCCTGATGTAGTGTGAGGTGTCCCTGCCCATGGCAGAGGGTTTGGAACTAGATGATCCTTGTGGTTCCCTCCAACCCTGACTGATTCTATGATTCTATGGTTTGCCTTCAGCAGGTGAATCATGCATTATGTGGTCAGACCGAGCCACTTATTACAAATATTTATAGACTAGGCTTATGTAGTTCTGTTCCATCTTAGTATTTTTCCCCTCACTCATACGGCTTTCACAAGACTTTGCTTCTTTCAACCTAGTATGACAGAAAAGTAGCATTTTCAAATGCAATAAAAATTAGGAGTTTTTAAGAAAAGGAGGGCCTAAACTAGTTATGTAATGGAAAGAAAGTTGTAATGATTCAAATTCATTTGGAGAGTTGGGACACATTTGAGTGTTTGTATGCATGTGTATGTTGGCCAGCCCCTCAGGCTGTGGATAGTTCAAAACCAGCCACACCTCACATCCTGTTGCTCATGCAGCCAGAACAGGACTTCGGGGTGTAGTTGAAGTTTAAAGCAGTAGAAGAGTAGCAAAGGATGAGAAAAGGGTTGGGAGTGGTGTGGAGAACTGGACGTGGGGAATATGATGTTATGCAGATTAATGTCTTAGCTGACATTAATTTTACTTCACACCTCATGCTTTCATAAACTGCAGATGAAACATCTGTTGTTTGTTGGCATATTCTGGCGATGCAGATTGGTTGGATCTCTAACTTGAAATGTTGCCTTGCATGAGTATTTAGTGTCTCTTACTGAAAATTCTTCTGTTACTTGAGCAATAAAAAATATGTTCTATCTAAGTGAGGATGTTTTCCACCTTTTTATTTTTGAGGGAAAGAAAATCTTACCTCTCCTTGTTGCTGATAAACACCTGAAGTCTTAATAATTATTTTAAAGATACTCAGGTTATGATGCTTGTCTACTTTCTTTTTGCTCTGTAATCCACATGGGAATACTGTCCTTGAGAGTAGTGTACTTGCTGTATTCACAGAGCTTATGCCCACAGTACCAAAAGAGCCTGAGATGTTTGCTTTGATCTGGTGAACTGGCTGCAGGGCTGGAAGTCTCGTAACAGAATCAGGGCTAGAATTGATTACTTGTTTAGCAGATGCTCTTCTGGTATGTTAATTTCTTCATCTATTAAAAAAAAACACAAAACAAAACCATACCAAAACCAACCAACCAAAAACAACAAAGCAAACAACTTAATTTCCTTAAAGTGCTACCTATGTTACTACTGGTAATTGTAGTTATTTATGCTGCCTCTGTCACCTTTTTAATGTTTCAAAAGGAGTAGTGTCACTATGCTATTGTTCTCTTTCTCAACGTGATTTTTGTTCCTTTGGTTTTGAAGAAGGATTCAGTCAAATTGGAAGCATCTCTAGAGGCTATGTATCGGGCAGACCAATATATAACCTTAAGGATGTAAGAAAGTAATCAGAAATTCAGTGGTTATTGTGGTGGAACTGTGTATTTGTAGAACTAGATTAAAAGATACAGTTTTACCAGTACTACTTCAGTATTTTCTTTCAGACTGCTACATTAATAGGCCAGTTGTTGTGTTTTTAAATATTACTGTCTTGTTCACAAAGTATTGCTGATCAAATCCACAAACTAGTGTTTGCTTGCAGCAGTCTGGTATACTGCTTGATAAACACATCCCAAATACTTACCTCAAAGATAGTAACACCCATTCCTCTTTAATCTGCATTTCTCTTTATCCTGCATTCCTACAAACAAGCTATGTTTGAATTTGGTGGTGTTTTAAATTTTTTTTAATCTAGCGTGAGAAATACTTTTCTGGGGGAAAAATAAAAATTCTCCTTAATGTTTTGTGAAAAAATCACTTCTGCTTTTTGGACAAGCAGTAAACCCAAGAAGTTAGTGTTAGAAACAGTAATGTTGAGAAAACGCGTTTTGGCTTCCTGGCTTTTAAGTTTGAAAGCATGATTATTCCTATAGATTTGTTTAGATTTTTTAAAAAATATTTTAGATTTTTTAAAATACCTTTTTAGGTTTTGGTGGTGGTGGGTTGTTGGTTTTGTGTTGGTGGTTGGTTGTTTGTTGGGTGTTTGGTTTTTGGATAAGCATGTCACAGTATCAGATGATAGCAAGAGGAAGGTTGCTTGTATGATTGTGTACATACAGAATTGACCTTTGTGATGCAACTTGACATCTAAACACTAAAAGCAGTCATTTGTTTTGACAGCAGAATTAATTGAGGCTAAAACAGTCGAAATTCCACTTGTATCAAGCTGTTCATTAGGAATTGCTCTCTGGCTGTAGTGCTGTCAGAAAAATAACCTGTTCTGCTGTGATTAAATAGCAGAATGATGGTCGGTCCACTGAATTTGAGAGAGAGGTTGAATAAACTTTCTACTGCAGAAACAATTCAGAAGTGACACGCTGCAAGGGGGGGCAGAATGTGCATTGATATCCAGCTGAGCTGTCAACTGGCACTGAGCCAGGCACGCAAAGCTTTGCCATTTGAAGCAGCATGTGAAGCATATGCAGTTTAAAAAAAAAATTGTCCTCCTTTCATGCATGATTTACCCTCAAAGAGAAAAACTTTTGTTTTTATTGAAAACAAGAATATGGTTTGTTATCATATTTGTAACTACAAGCACAGATTTATGAAGGTTTATTAAAAGCTTTTTGTTGAAACAGATAACATTAATGTTTGTGTGCATGTATGTATGTAAACTGATTCCTTGCAATGCAGAATGCAGTGAAGGTCAGATTTTTTTTCTGAGAATAGTTGAGTGTTTCTGGTTCTTGAAAATGAATTGTAATTAACAAAAATACATACTTTCTGTCATGCACAGCCCCACCTTAAACTGGAAAGGAGACAGTTTCCAAAAGCAGATGCAAATGTAAAACAGTTTTTAGTTGATTTACTGACTTTTTGATTTGTTTGCCTTTTTAGCTCCACAGGATTTTCCAGTTCGTTGATACACTTACTGGGGGCTTTTTCAGGGCTTGACATAGTACTGTGTTTTCCTTCCTAGTTATGGCAGTTGACTTTGTTTGCCATGTTTAAGAGTTCAAACAGTAAAACTTCTTTTTTTTGCCTTCAATTGCTTAAAGTGTAAATTACTTTGTTTTGACCATAGCAAAACACTCTCCCAGTGTCTCCCTTGCAGAGGTTTTGTGTAAGAGGTGTGCAGATGGATTAAAAAAGTGCTATCTAGGGTTTTATGGAGATAGCTTTTATAACTCTACTCAAGGCAGTTGACAACAAACTTGACTGTCTTCAAGATAATTAGCGTCACTTTGTAGATAAATTAAGTAGCAGGTGTAAGGTTATTTATAGACTATATTCATAAGACTCATAGAATCAATAAGGTTGGAAAAGACCTCAAAGATCATCAAGTCCAACCTGTCACCCAAGATCTCATGACTGCTAAACTATGGCACCAAGTGCCATGTCCAGTCCCCTCTCAAACACCTCCCGGGATGGTCACTCCACCACCTCCTTGGGCAGCACATTCCAACAGCTAACAACTCTCTCTGTGAAGAACTTTCTCCTCACTTAGAGCCTAAACTTCCCTTGGCACAGTTTGAGACTGTGTCCTCTAGTTCTCCCAGGCAACCAGCGCCAGAAGAGACCAACCCTCTCGAGGCTACAACCTCCCTTCAGGTAACTGTAGAGAGCAGTAAGGTCTCCCCTGAGGCTCCTCTTTTCCAGAGTGTAGTAGTTATTGTAATGTAATTTATAGTGCAGTGGCATTTTCTGCATTTAACTTGATTAAGAACAGTATCTTGTAATTGCTAGCCACCCACTTATCCTCTTGGTGTCATGAAAGCCTACACACTCACATGCCTTTTGTAACAAGAAAAACTGCACTGTGCTGTTTAGGAGATTCACCCTAAGCTGCAGATTCACTTAATTCATGCCAGTGGTTCATTTTAAGTTACTAGATTAATTACAAAAAAATTCAGTTTCTTCAAATTACTTTTTGCCTTTTCTGTTCTAAAACTAACTCTCCCTCATTTTCAAGAGCATAAGTAACCCACTCCTGCTTTATTTGCTTCTGTCTTTTGTCAGATAGCAGCTGTCTGCTTCCACATCTGTAAAATCGTTGTCTGTTTGCCTTTTCTTCATGCTCATATCTGTCCCACTACTAGAATGCTGTACGCTGCAGCAACCTGCCATGGAAAATGTTTTAGCATGACATTTGGTGGGAATGTTTACATACCATTAAAGCAGCTTACTCATTTTTGATGCCTGCTTCCTTTACACAGTACTAAACTGTGATAACATCCTGATAGCTGGGTATGTATCTCTTAGTGACTGAAATCCCACTAGATACGCTTATCTCTTTCTGCCACAAAGAGTAACCTTAATTTATGGACTGTATTATTTACTTCTGTTGTGTGTGCACAAGAACAAGTAATTTCCATTCTGTGTGCAGTTATTGGAGATGCTTAAGCTATAGTTATTCTATGGATCAAGGTAGACTAGATTATAAAATAGACTATTGAAAAAGTTATCCTGAGCGTGAAACTATCCATGCTTAACCCAATAAAACATTAATTCAGAGATTTACAAGTGTTGAACTAGATCTCATCTATAATGTTTTACTTACTCCAATAAGCATCTTAATGTTTGGGTTTGGTTTTTTTTACAGCGCTCTTTTAGTTCCAGTATTTGCTTTTATTTTATGCTTGAGAGTAGGCTTCCTTCTTGATTCACATTGTTGTCATCTTATGAGACAAAGAACAAAGGAAATCTCAATGCTTTCACTGTAGTAATGCAGAATATAGTTATTGTTGTCATATTGCAGTGTGGCAATATTTAGATTGCCCTTTTGGATTTTAGGGCTACCAGGTGCCAGAGATTCTAAAGATCACTTCAGGGAATGACTTCAGTCCCCAGCAACTGTACCTCTTAAATGCAAAACAACTACTTTTCTTTCATTGTGTGACAACAGGCTTGTACTTGCTTCAGAAACCATGGCAATTATAATATTCCACATTTTGAGCTGAAATCTTTGTTGGTGTTAAACCTTTATCTGTACTTCATTCATTTAGTACAAGTCTGTTAAGAAAACTTTCTGTCATTGAGAGAAGAGGTAGTGCATCTTTAATCTTTGTGTAGCTGTTAAAAAAGTGTCTGTGATACCAGCACATGAATTTGCATATTACCCCTGTTTGGCAATCTGCATTAAAACCAACACACTGGGACTTTGTGACTATACTATATATTGATTAAGGAATTGGGAATCTTCAAAGACAGCTTTTTGAGTTTGGGGTTTTTTTTCAGTAATAGAGCAGCTGCTTTCATTTCCCTGTACACAAGCACAGTGGACAAAGAAGAGGAATTTGTTAAGAAAGCATCCAAATTCCTTATTGATGCTCTGCTTCCTTAGTACTGTGTGTGCCTCAGGCCTTTTGACTGTCTAGAAGCCTGCAGCAGATTCTAGCAGAAGATTATGGTCTGCAGCAACAAAGAAAGCCAACAGGATGCTTGGTCGTAACACCAGCAGAGATAAAGAATTCACATATCAGCGCTTACCAGACCATACCTCAAGTACTGCCTGCAGTTTTGGTCCCCACTATACAAAAAAGATGTGGACAGGCTGGAAAGTGTTCAGAGAAGGGCCACAAGAATGATCAGAGGCCTGGAAGACCCGTTGTTTGAAGAAAGGCTGAGAGAACTGGATTTGCTCAGCCTTGAGAACATTTAGGGAAGACCTTATTACCATGTACCAGAACGTAAACAGTGGATACCATGAGGATGGAGACTCCCTTTTTACAAGGAGTCACATGGAAAAAAAAAAAAGGTGATGGATATAAGTTACTCCTGGGAAGATTCTGACTGGACATCAGCGGAAAATTTTTCACCATGAGAACAGTTAGGCGCTGGAATCATCTCCCACAGGGATTCCTCTACATTGGACAGTTGTAAGACTTAGCTTGGCAGGGTGCTGGGCCATCTCATTTAAACGACACTAATACCTAGAAAGGTTGGACCCTTCCAACCTGCCATTCTGGGTGATTGTGTGTGTAGTCATAGTGCACGCTTCCTGGCTGGGCTGCAGTACTATTACCTCTTTGGGCACAAAAACCTCTGCCCACAGGAGACTCCAGCTGTTATGTGGGATACCAAAACCTCATCAGAGCTATCCCATTTCCTAAACTGGTTCACCATAGAGAACCACAGAAAATGTCTATTTCTGTAATGTTATTTTGGTTTAAGAATACTACTTTATAGGCAAAATGTACTACTCTTTAGGCAAAGTGTGCTACTCTACAGCAGGAGCATAGAAAGCAGAACTGTTGGAAGATCTGAAGTTGCAGAACAGAACTTTTAAGAAAATTAAAAACGGCAACAAATTTCACTTATCCCACTTACAAGGGCAAAATGTGTGAGTTTGCCTTTGCTGCAAGCAAATAATTCAACATGTGTTGTATTGGTAGAGGCAGGTTAAACATGAATTTTACAGAGCCACCAAACATGTTTTGGTATTGGAAGAAAATGCTGAACTTAATGGTTTAAAGTGTTGTGAATTCAGTAGTGTCCTAGTTTGGAGCCATGGGATACCCAGGGCAAAAGGACTCCCTTCCCAAGGAGTAAATTCAAAAAAATGTTCCATACTGTGTTGGAATTTTAAATGGGAATTCTATTTACAAAAATATACAAAAGGCACTCAGGTGAAAGGAATACACAAGGGCCTACCAGGCCAAAACCTTCCAGAAACCTCCACCCCACTCAGCCTCAGCATGCCAAGAGCATCCCAAACTGTGCCCCATTTCTTTGCGCCCCCCCCCCCCCCAGCCCACTGCAAACCCAGGCTTCTACTGCAGGCTTGAAAAGGCCCAGTGGTGTTGCTCAAAATTTGCTGCCATCCAAGAGCGGGAAAAAGCCATCTCCCCCACAAACCATCAAGACAAGGCACGTGTATTTCCTGAGATGGAGAGGAGAGAGAGATTTGACTGTACACTCCCTTAAATAGAGAAATACGGGGAAATGGAGTATAGCAACAGATTACAATATCCGGTATCAACTGCCCATCCCCCTGGGACTCACTTAGCCTCTGGAAGACTTTTCTTTATGGTTATACCAATTAACTCTTGATTTTGCTTAACCTGCAACAATTAGGGGCAGCCACTGGCATCTTGAACCTCTGAGTTTGCAAAGGATGAAGTGCCCTATAGAAATTTGAGCTAAGTAGGAAAAGTGAACTAGGATCAAAGAATGCTTTTGAATTGTAACTGATTCACACAATTTGTTGTAAGAAAATGCTATTTTTGTTACTGTTATTTACCTTTCCTGCAATAAAGCAGATGCTGGATAGATGCAGGGAAAGGAAAGGGAGCATATGTGAGTACAAGGACTGCCCGTTTTAATGAAGCGTAAAATAAGCTAATAGCTATTATTGAGAAGAAAATATCTTTAAAATCTCATTCTCATGGGCCTTAGTGAAAAGTGGGACCTGCTTAATGAAAGGTGTTGTACAGGTTCCTTGTCATTACTATCTCAAGCAGTTCTTCAGGCACTGAGATTTTTTTTCCAAATTGTGTTTTACAGTTTTTTCCTATGATAAAAGTATGCATTGTTGCAAGAGAGAAGTGCATTGCTGGGGGGGAGGGGGTGCAGGTAAACCAGCTTTTGTTAAATGTGATTGAAAATGCTAACTAATGATCTGTGTGTTTCTTTTCTAAACATGACTGTTTGTCTCTGCAAATAAAAGATTTATTGAGCTGTGGAAAAATCCACCACTTTCATAGTGTTCGGCAAGTGTAATGGACAATGTACAAGAAGTTGGATGCATTGGATGTTTGTGAAAGTTAACGATACTGATGTGAAGTAAGAATGAGTTTTACTTGAGCCTTGCATATAGATTTCAGTCATTTGTGTGAGGATCAGTCTTGGTAGCTGGAAAGAGGAAAGGAAACAATGGTATTCTTAAAAAGCTGGAGTACTGTTTTTCTCTAAAAATATGTTTTAGTCTCTGTTATTTACATTTTTTTTTCCCCATCTGTTTTTGTTTTAGGGATGAGTGGTTGTGGTTGGTTTGGCTTATGCTATTTTTCTTCCTGGCCAAATGGGAATATATATAGAAACAAGAAACACAAGTAGTTGAAGTGATGAAAAATCAAGTGTAGTACTGAAGAGCTAATAGATTTGGTCTTCAACTTCTCGATGATATTTTTCTGAATTTCTTGTTCGGTATATTTTGAACAATAGAGTTTAAATTCTGAAAGTCAAGTATTTTTTAAATCAGTGTGGCTATGTAGGCACTTACAGTTCTATAAATACATTTTTCTGGAACATGTTTTTTACCCCCCAATGTTTTGTGTTGGGACGTTTCCCTGATTTTGTGAACTTTAGTCCCAGATTCTCATCCTGTTGCTAGCACTCAGATCTTTTTTAGCTCACAAGGAAAGTTTTCAAGACTTAAAAGTAATTGCTTTGAGCATACCTGCAAAGTTTCAAAGAAAAAACATGGTAGATTTTATCTAGTGCATCTAAAATAATTCAGTTTGCTTAACTTCAGTGACTGTTGAGTTACATCATCAGCTTGCTAATTGCCCTTCTATTTGTTGACGTAAGCATAACTTTTCATTTACAGTTTTGAGAAATGAAGTAGTTTATACTGAGTTTAATATAGTATATTTTGTGCCACAAGAGTTAAAGATACATACTGGGAATTACACTACAAATAGAGCCATTTGAGGTACTTAAATGCATTAATCAAATACAAATTAATCCCACTTGCATTATTTACAGTGCTAATTCAGAATGTTTTGCAGTGTGTGCTAATTAAAATCAAACTGAAGCTTGTAGTCTCCATGTTTCTTCTATATGAGAGCACTTCATATGAGCTATTTATTTTAAGACTAAGTATGACATTCATTTTGGGAAGAGTACAAGTGAAAAACCTGAAAAATTATTTCAGCTATACCTTTTATTATTTTATGTGAAAATGCCCTGAAAATTGCACAGCTCTTGGATTTAATGTGGGTGCTTACAAATAGTCATAATTTTATAATAAAGATAGAGCACTTAGTAGTAGGTGTATTTTGGGGCAGGAGTGAAAGTAATTTCTGTATTTGAGATTTCTACAATTACCTTATTAGGCAGATTTTCAGTTGGGTTTAGTTGACATTTTCAAGATGTTAAACTCACACTTGGGGTAGTTGTGTAAGTGTGTGGGGTTGGGCAAAGAGGAGAATGCTGGAGTGGTAGGGGACTGCTTTGAATACAGAATTGGGAACAAATGTTTTTCACTTCTGCCTTGTCTGTAATGTGCCTATATATATAACCCTGCATGTACTCGCTCAAAATTATTACAGGCAGAAAGGGACCTGGGGGTACTGGTTGATAGTAGGCTGAACATGAGCCAGCAGTGTGCCCAGGTGGCCAAGAAGGCCAATGGCATCCTGGCCTGTATCAGGAACAGTGTGGCCAGCAGGAGCAGGGAAGTCATTCTCCCCCTGTACTCAGCACACACCTTGAGTACTGTGTCCAGTTCCGGGACCTTCAGTTTAGGAAAGATGTTGAGTTGGTGGAACATGTCCAGAGAAGGGCAGCAAAGCTGGTGAGGGGTCAGGAACACAAGCCCTTTGAGGAGAGGCTGAGGGAGCAGGGGTTGTTTAGCCTGGAGAGGAGGACGTTCAGGGGAGACTTTATTGCTCTCTACAACTACCTGAAGGGGAGTTGTAGCTAGCTGCGGCTTGGTCTCTTCTCCCAGGCAACCAGCACCAGAACAAGAGGACACAGTCTTAAGCTGTGCGGGGGGAACTTTAGGCTTGATCTTAGAAGTTCTTCACAGAGGGAGTGATTGCCCATTGGAATGGACTGCCCAGGGAGGTGGTGGGGTCAGTGTCCCTAGAGGTGATTAAGAAGAGGCTGGACGCAGCACTTAGTGCCGTGGTCTAGTTGATTACATAGGGCTGGGTGATCTGTTTGACTTAATGATCTTGGACATCTCTTTCAACCTGGTTGGTTGATTCTGTGAGAGTTAACTGTTATTTTCTGCCAACTGTAATGGGAAGCGATAATAATGAATTTGTTTAGATACAGCACTTAAATAGTGTTCTTGGCCATTTTTCCCCCATTTGTTTTAACAAATTTTTTTAAAGCTTTTTTTATCTTACTTACTATTCTATTTAAGATTCTGCATAACACTTTAAACTGTTTAGGTAAGTTATTATGAAGAGGAAACAGGAGAACTAACCATACAAATAGCAAAACTAAAAATTTGGGCTATAGCTATGCATTTTTGTCTTTTGATTTTTCTCTATATATCTGGTGGTCATAAAAAAAAGATAAAAAGAAAAGTTTACATGGCTACTTTTAGTGATGCAACTTTTAATGAAATGAGGACACCCAGTTATAGATGTTTCACGTAGTTCTAATAACAGGCAATTGAATTGCACATTAGTATTTTAATTTTTCTGTATGAAAAAAATGAAATTATTTACTGATTTGTTGTATGATTTTGCAATCTCTTTGACCATTGGAAGGGTATATGTCCTATTCACTTACCACCTAAGTTAAAAATAAGCCTATCTAGTATTTTCAGGAAATATTAATAACTGTTGAAATATCTTAGACAAAATTTGACTAATGTTCATCTTCATTGTTGTTTCTGTAAGGCCCTATTGAATTTGAAGAATGTAACATATCCACTGCGGTTGAAGGTGAGTTGTTGTAGCGCAGTGATCAATGTAAGAATGCTATAGATAAAGACCAGAAACTGGGGAGTGGGTGTTACTCAGTGTTTGAATCTGTACAACTCTAAAGTACTCCAGTATCCTAAAAAGTACTTTTCTTTTTGAGAAACAAACTTCAGTGGGGGAAAGAAACAACAACAACAAAAGACCTATGATACTTTGTAATTCTAATACACCAAGATCAGAGAATTTTAATGCTTCTTAAAAATATACTTTGGCTGAGGCCCTGTTGTTGCAGGGGCTTGGGTTTGGTTTACTTTTGACAGTGTTTTAAACTGAATTTACATGTGTTAAAACATGACCTGGACTATTTCCATTGTTACAGTGTTAGTTATACCACGGCTCATGCAGCTTTATGGTTGCAAATACTTTCTTCAGGTTATTTTCTAATAGGGATTGTTTTAAGCAGTTAAGAACTGCTTTCTTTGCATATGCTATGTATTTATTTTGGGACAAAGTTGACAGTATAGCTGTATCAGCCAACAGCTTTTAAGTTGCCAAGATTGTAGCTGAGAGAATCTTTTTTGACTGAAGCAGAGGGAATCCATGTTCAGAAACTCTGCTCACACTTCATTTGTCATTGTTTTGGGCTGCATAATGCACATGAAGGAAGTAAAGCCCAAAGTAGCATCTGAAAATAATTTTTAAGCAAATTCTGTCTCTATTGAAGTATCAGCTATGTGTGAGCAAGACTGAAGATATTCATTATGTCCTGTGTAATGTATTTTTGTAAAGGAGAATGTAATTGTTTATTATTTTAATGATGTGCTTGAATTGTCAGTTGTTAAATTTTGGAAATCAAATTATTTCCGCCATTTTGCTCAAAAGCATGCTGTCAGTAGTATCATACACAGAACAAAATTGTAGACTGGCTGCATCAGATGCACCAGATGCATCAGATGCTTAATCATTTTGTTTGTCAGTCTAGTTTGCTTCACAAAAATTGAGAAGAGAAGCGTACATGATAGCAATATTGATGGGATATTTAAATGTATTTTAATTTCAGTATATTAAATGGATATGCAATCCAGTGCAAAAGAACAGGGAGGAAACAACAGAGGGAAGGCATAGTTCCAGACTTGGTGAAAGGCAGCCTTAGAGCTGGCTACAGCACTGGGAAATCGTAAACTCAACATCAACTGAAAAGCCAAGAGACATTCTCTTTCTTTACAGGACCAAGATCCAGCTTCTTAGGAGAGTACAGGGACTTGCAGCTACCAGGAACGTGCAGGGAAATAACAAGAGAGTGTTGAACTTCAGTAGCTGGAAGAGAGGCAGGGTTCAGTTTCTGATCCAAGTGCATTAGCTGTTCAGGATTGGCCAGAGCAGTAGCTCCTGTTGTGTTTCTGTGAGGCAAGTCCCTTTGCTCAAAACTGGCAGTACACTTGATTTCTATTAAAAAACCCAAAACAGTTTGGAGAGTTGGATGTACAGTGCAAATCAGTTTTGTAAGTACTTTAGTTGTTACTGTGGTAAGCCATATTTTAATTTAATTTTTTTGATTGATATGTTACTTAACAATGTATTGCAATAATATTCCCTTAGTTTGGCTTTCTACTTATCTCCATTGTTAGATTTTTTTATTACTTGTGGCAGCATTTAAAGTGTGCTGGCACTGGTATGCACCTGTGTTTGACATTGTTAAATATGTGCTTATATCTTTGGTCTTTACATGAAAATTATTCATTCTATAGGGATAAAACCACGGAAGAGGAAGCCTTTTGGGTTATCAGGAATAATGAAAAAGGAAAAAGATACTGAATCTATGTAAGTATGTTTCCATCTTGAAGCCTTGACTTGTATAAAAACTAGTAAAATTATGGGGATAAACCTTGGCTGATGTTTAATAAACTTGGAACAGAAGTTTAGAGGAATGCTATGAATATGAAAACATAACAGCTACTTAAGGTTTTTGTAAATAAATATTTTGAGGAAGCAAAATAAATGTATTATAGTAGTCTTACTTGTTTTTCATTCTTTCTAAATAATTGTCCCCTTTTCCACATTTGAACACTCTAGATAATGTGATTCTTTGTGTGTACTCCTGATGAAGTAATAGCTCTGTACTCAGAAAAAGTACTGGATGAATTGACACTTCAGTTATTCTTTTATTAGAAAAAAGTACAGTACTAAAGGACAGGAAAAGCTTTGAAAGTATTTCAGTACATCATGTGCACACTCATTTCTGAAAGGCTGTTGTTACTTATGACAGAAGTCCATTTGCTGTATTCATTGCACGTGTTCTTTCTCCCAGGAGTTAAAACTTCTCAGGAAGTGAGTTAAAGTTCTTAGATAGAGTGGTGGCAGTCTATGTGTTAGTAGTTATGTTTACTATATTCCAAAGTATTTCATAATTTCTAGATCCAAAAACACTTGTTTTAACTGAAACAGCTTTACCATTTTAACAAACTTAGCAGTGTATAAATATTGTCAGAGGCAACATCTGCATACAAAATTATAAAAAATACTTTTACAAAATATTTTGCCTGCTTTAGTTTTCAGTGTAATGCTGAAAACATAATGACCCAGGAAGTTCAGGGGCTAACCTTGCGCATGCAAAATGCCTCATAGCTATTTTACTTCTAGTGTTCCGTTCTCTCTGAACTAAACACCTTTATCATGAGGTTTTTACGTCTCAAAGCTGCTGTTTTTTTAAGTCACTCCTCTGTTTCTGTTCTTTCTGTTACTTAGTCTTACACTCACACTCTTCTCTGTACTTTATTAATCTGGCTAAATGGTAAGAGAAGTGTTGTATATTACGTGAATTTGCTCTGCATTAATGTGAGAACATGATTTTGTTACAAAAATACAATTTTGTCTGATAAAGACTTAGTTTAAATTTGTCTAATAGACAGCTTTGGTGCCCTTTTGAAAACATGTTCCATTCTCTCTGGAAAGTTATTTGCTACACTTTTTCATGATGAAAACAGTATCAGCAGAAAAAAAAAAAAAAGTATATCACTTGTCTGTATTTGTTTGAAGTAGTGATTTTTATAGTATTGAGTGCTAATAGCTGCCAGTTTTTCCACGTCCAGCAAAATAATTATTTTTGTCACCATGTAAGTTATTGCTCTAGTTAGTCTTGTGTCACAAATGTTACAAGCCTCCTTGTGAGCCAGGCATCTCTTTCCATCCATTCTTTGGTAGTAGATGATATGTAGTGAAGATTTAGGACTCCTAATAGTAGTTTTCTGGAACCAGTAAAGACCTGGAAGTTCTAAATGAACTCTTCCTGG
Source organism: Melanerpes aurifrons (assembly GCA_011125475.1). NCBI lineage: Eukaryota > Metazoa > Chordata > Aves > Piciformes > Picidae > Melanerpes > Melanerpes aurifrons. Next base: position 4,325,397 of record WWNC01000003.1, read on the forward strand.
ATGTATGACTCCATGCATCCTTACTCGGAGATCGGGTTTTTCTTTTGACCTGTAATAGAAAGAAAATTTTCTTGGGCATTGAGAGCTGAAAACTGGCTTCTGCACTATGTGGAACACTTTCTACCTTTGTGTGCTTATCCATTGTGGTATCTGAACAGTTTCCTGAAAGTTACTTTTTCCCAAAGACATGTAGTGTGTCTCTCTAAGAAAAACTAAATAAATTGTTTTTCATGAAACAATGATGTCACATATAAATCAGCTCAGCTACTCTGAATTGGGGAAAAAATTGCCTTCAACAAGTTTGACTAAAATTTTATTTATTCTATTTGTGTCTATATTTACATATATTGCAAACATGGGTAGATCCTGAGGCAAGAGAGAAATACGAGGTCATGATGTTGACCTCCTAATACATGCCATAGGCCTTTACTTTAAACCATAACTTCTAAATTAACTAGAACATCACAAATAAATAACAAAGAATTCGTGATCTGCTTAAGTGGAATATTCTATTAGTTAGTTATGGTCTCTTGGAAAAAAATGTATCATTAGTCTGAATTTTGTCCGATTTAATTTTCAGGTTATGAACCTGTTGTAGGCTCTACATGATAAAACTCCATATTGTCAGAAACTTCTTTGCACAGAGGTCAAGTACTTTATAAATCTCCTGTTAAATTAGGCTGTAAGCTTGTTTAGTTGGTGTAGAGGCGGCTTTCCACATCTTGAAAAAGTCTCATGGTACATAAGCTTTTCAGCTTACCAATATAGTTTTAAAAATGTTGACACTGAAACTGAATGCTCTGTTGAGTAATGGTTTTACACAGGGAGATACCATACAGAGTGTCTGTTACTATGTATTGCTATTCAGGTTAGTTAAGGGTTTAACTTCTCTAAATACTGCTTTGCATGACTTTGTCAGTTTAGTTTTTATTTACAATCCTTATTTTCCTACAGAAGACCCATTTGAAATGTTACCTTATAGTAGACCCTGAGTTCTTCTTTCATAGGAGAAAAATCATGCATCTAGCAAAATCATGTGATCTAAACCCCAGTGTCCTCTTTTTCCAGTTAAACAGCATTTACAAACTGTTAAGTTTTCCTTTTTATCTTGAGAATGTATCCTGGGAGGTACTGTTGGTGCATCTCTGAATGCTGTTAGATCTGCAGTTTCTTTTTCAGATATATTAGCTCACTGATTATTTTATAATCTTCATTGTGGACTGAATTACTTTAACTGTAGTTTGCCTCACATCTTTCATATTTCTTAACTTTCATGGACTTCACACTGTCTTGAGTACAGGACCTTTTAAAAACGTGCTGAATTCTGTTTGTTGCACCTTTCGAGATCAAGATCTCTTCAAGCTGTAAAAATAGCTTCTAAAACATCTTTTTCTGTTGTTGTGAATTCAGTTTAGCCAGCAGAGGGAGGCAAGACGTCAATTAGAAACTTGTCACGTTTTCTTTTGTGTGAGGCATTTCAGAAGAGGTGAGATCCTTCATCTCACTGTCGGTTCCTTAACAGGCTCAACTGAATTTGATATTAATACTTCTATTTTAGCAAGTTTTCATACCTGCTGTTAAAGGCAAAGTAGTTTTAATGTTTAGACTTCAGAGGGCAATAAGATTGAAGGGTTTTCTTTTTTTCTCCTTCCCTGTACATGTTTAGGATGCTAGTTTTGATTATATTAAAACACTGTTCTTTGGTTACACTGGCGCTTACTGCTTTATTCATCAGGATGGAAATTAGAGAGGATTTGTATGTTGCTCAGATATTCCCATGTTCTGTAAATGTAATTGCTTCTGCTTCTTGCAGATATCGGAGAGAATCAGTGTCATTCGCTGCTGCTTAAATCAAAGTTATAATGGAAACATACAACACTTGTGAATAATGTGCTTGCAATCACTCCTTTTTTGGTGTTTTATTTTTTCTTTGTTTTATTTCCCCTTTTTTTTTTAAAAATAAGTTCTTATAAGGAGAGTAGTCTGGTGTGTTTGGTTGGTTTTTTTTTTCTGACGTCTTCTAGTGCTTAACTATGCCTGACAAACATTAAGATTGAAATTCCAAAAGAGGGGCACGCTGAATTCCCCTATAGCATTAATTTCTGTGTGGACTGGTTATTGTCCAAAACATTTTGCACTTGCATGTGAATTATTTCATTAGGATTGATGACTTCTGTTTACTGTGTACATCAACCAGAGAGACCTGACTTTCAAAGTATTTTCATCCAGAATACAGCATGGGCTGCCTGAGCTCCCTTGATTATTTTGTTGGGACTTTTGGTTTCATATTTGGGGACTTGTGTGTTCTTGTTTTGTGCTGTGTTGTTTTCTTGTTGTTTTGGGAGAGTTCCTTCACTATGATGAGAGCTTGCTTTTTCAGTATTTCTTTTGAGTGTTTCTTCTGCAGTGTTCTGAACGTAAACTTTGAGCATTTACTTAAATCTCATTTCTCTGAATGTGGACCATGTAAAGTGACAATTTTCCCAGAGTCCAAGAGGCAAAGGGGTCAAATGCAGCGTTTCTAATTAACTGAAAATATTAAAGTACCAGAACTGTATGAGTAAAATAATTGGTGCATTTTATAATTGTATGTTTTGTTGATTTGTTTTTTAATAGGGAGTGTCCAGATGCAGACTCAGTTGTAAGTACACTAATTTCCAAAAACAAGTGCATATGGTAGTATTGTCAAGCACTACAGTCAGATGAAATCTAACTTGCATGCAAACCCTGCTATGCATTATTGATCTGATAGAGGATTTAGGATTTTGATAACATAGCTGAAGTGTTATATACCTGAAGTGTTGTATTTGCTCCATACATGTTCTCTACCAGTACATAAAATTATTTTTTAGTAATATATTCATGTGTCTTTAAAATTTTGAGGTTTAGACAGTGTGCTTCTACTGCTAATGTTTGCTATTTTATTTTTCAAGTTAGTTTAAATTGTAAGAATAAGGTTTAGTTTATTGCTGACCCAACTTAAAAGAAACTTTCCAGTAACAACAGGGTTTGCTTTATCACTGACAATAGAGAGTAGGAACATACTTTTAAAAATATGACTTTACATGCAGTATCTCTCGATGCGTTTTATTTGTGGCTGGTTTTCATTCCTGTCAGTTAGATCTCTGATACATCTTATAATTTTATTAAATTCAAGTAAGTAACAGTTGCAATTTAAATTGGTATGCTAATGCTTTTTTATTTCCTTGTTTGAGACTTTTCTTTTTGACATGTATGATTTCTTGAATTGTATGTAAGAGGCATTGCATCTCCATATAGCTATAGGAGGGAATAATTTGCAGAGTACTTTAAGTGACTTTCTGTAAACTCTTTCAGTTTTCATTTATTGAGATGCCAATTATATTAGGCAATTTAAGATTCCAAGTTAAACTGTTTTGTGGATTTTATTTTTTTTGCAATTAGTGCATGGGGGTTTTAGTACCAGATATTGAAACTTCTCGTGAGAAACTTGTTTTAAAAAATCTAGTAGAATCATTCTTAAATACGGGAAGGTAAGTTTTGTCACATAGCTGAACAGCATGTGTAAAAACACATTGAGATGGTTGTCTTACACAAAGTCAGCCTGATTCAGAGACAAATTTGTTTTCTTGGGTGCACTTGAAGTAACTTTAGAACTATCCCTATAATTACCAGGCTGTTCATGGAAATACCTTCTGACAGCTTAGTCATCAGTGTGAGCCACATCTGGGTTTAGTTTGCAGTGTTGTTCTTCTGTTTATTTTATTCTACCTCTTTTTTTATTATTATTCATTTCAAAAATATTCAACCATAAATGTGTCTGTCATTCTTTCTCTCTCCATGAGGCATACCGTATAATCATCTAAGTTAATTGTTCTGTCTGCATGTAGTTTATATTTGATTTTTTTAAAAAAGACCTAACTTTCATAGTGTCTAACAAACAAACTGATACTTTATTTCATTCTCTTATTCCCAGTATTTTGACTGCATTTGGAATTTAAAATTTGGTCTATAATTTTTTTCTTTTTACAAGCAACTGTATTATTCTGAATGGTAAATTCTTTAATAGAAGAAGCCATTACTGCCATTCTCATGAAAAATTATTTAGTATAATATATAGATGAGATTCATTGCACCTCTTATAAACAAGCACTTTGGACTGTTTTAACATTTCGTGGTTGGTGTCCTCTTCTGGAACATAGTGTTTAAAAATATTTCCATTTTTCTTGCTTTTACTTTAAGGTTTCCTTTCTGTTTAAGTTTTCTGTTTAAGTTTTCAGTTATCTAATTAGTTACAGACATCTACATTGTTTTGTTTGTATCTTTGCAATAATTTACATATTTCAAGAAATTGATCTTGGAAAAGTATTATTGCAGGGGAAAAAACCAAAAAACTGAAACCTGCTATAGTTTGTGTTTAATTGCTAGCAAATACTGCAAACCAGCCTTTGGAAAATTCATCTTATTTAAGGTATTTCAATTATGGGTTTGTTCATATTTGGTCCCTCACAACATGTCTTACTTTGAAAGATGGCTTTTATTAATTTGTCAAGAGTTTTAATTGTGTAACAGGAATTTAAGACTGGTCTACAATTACATGTAATTATAAGCACTGAGGTAAATGTGGCATGGGGTCTGTGTTGTGGCATGGGGTCTGTGTTGATAGGTTGGACTCGATGATCCCCGAGGTCCTTTCCAACCTAAGTGATACTGTGATACTGTGAAATATACTGACATTTTAGAATATAAGATACCAGTAAGAATTGACTCCAGTACTTTTATCTGCCATGTCCACGTGATTCTGTGTTTCTTTGAACATAAGGCTAATACCATTAGGGCCTTCTGACTAGTCCAAATAATTATATCATGCAGTTTGTTCCTGTGTTTTCCAGAAAACAGAACAGTCCTACAAGATATCTTTATAGAATAGATAGAAGTTCTGTAGTTTTATGTACAGCAAGTCATCCACTTGTGCACATCATTTTAGTAACTGCCAGATTATATATATTGGAAAATGTGATGCATTGAATAAATTAATTACTTCCTAGCAATAATTTTTTGTAACTGCTCTAAGTCTGATTTATGTGCTCATGAGTAGGAAGGCAGCTGTGAACTGAGAACTGGTATTTGTTGAAAGAGTTGACCACTTCAATAAGCAGTCTCTGTTTAAATATAGATGACTATGTCATAGGATTTAAAATTCTTGTGCTACATCAGTCTACACATATGACTTCCATTAAACTAACCCCTGATAATTAAAAAAATAGGTGGTTAGCTGTGTGTATACTAGAAAGGGATAACAGCTGAAGTTCTGGCTTTGTATGTGTTTATTACCTAGAAAGTTCTTTCTAAAGACGTAACTAATTGCCGTGTTTCCCGTGGGTTTGCTATGGTCTATAGGAAGACACAAGCCCTAATAGAAGGTTTTGAGGAACTGCTTAAGAAGTTTTGCTTGTGTCCAGTAAAATCTGAATTTGGATTGTAACACTTCTCTTGGTTGGGATACTTGCAGATCTCCTCCTTCTACTTGGCTGCCTATTTTCATGAAGACTGTAGTAATGTAATTATCTTTGAGTCCTCTGTTCTGTCTGTCAGATCCATTTGAAGTTGTCCAATAAGTTCAAAAGTAATTAAGAAGGGAGCCACAGATGCACAGAACATAATGCTGAAACGTTCTTTTCATTGCAAACTGGAATGCAAACAAATACATCAAGGCATTTTCATTAACCTCTTTACATATTAGTGTAGCATAATTACAGTTGTATAGAATTATACACCATTTTTATTCCTGAGGACTGACTGAATTTGGAATAACCAAACTAATTAGTGGAACATGATTATATTTAGTGAAATTCAAATGTTTTTGACACAGCACAAATCAGGGGCACTTTAAATACTACTTTATTTCTTTCTGGCAATGGAAGAAACTGCTAGCTGACTCTTTTCTTCAATGCCTTTTGGATTAATAAGCACCCTAAACAGAGGATAATACCTAAAGTCTGTGTCTTAACCTCAGGTTATACTTGAGTCAGATTTATGTCTCAAATATGTAAAAAATCGTGATCCAGACTATAAGCTTCAGCTGCTGACTTTGAGTTTTCTGCAGACCCGTTAGGGTAACAGGAAGTTAGTCCAGTTCAGAAAATGTAGAAGGTTTATCTGGCAGAAAAAGTGAGCTGTTCAGCTGCAGTGTGTGTTGAAGCATATCAAGTTTTGGTAAGGAATTCTCATAACCACTGTGCATATCCTAGGAGAAGAGAAAATAGAAGTCAGGCTGAAGTGTAGTGAAGGTTTTTTCCTTCTTGATCTATGACCAATCTGAAAGCAGTGCTAATATTGCTGAGGAAGGGCACAGTGAAATAGCTAGACTGCAGTATGGTCCAAATGTTCCTCTCTTGTCCTTTGTACATAGCCCAGGGGAACTAATGACAAGGTAGTAGTGTGGTTTCTTCAACTGCTTTTGAATAATAGATACAACAGGACAGCAAAGCTGAGACAATATTCACCAAAACTCAAAAATAACTTTCGGTAATAGAATACTTAGTCCTTGTGCTCTTTTTATAAGCATTTTCACTTTGTTGTTTACTACGTCCTTGTGTTTTATTTTTCAAAAAATTACTCACTCTGCAAGGACCTAAAGCAAAGACAGTTATAAGCACTACATTTTAAATGTATATTTAAAAATATATAATACCTTAATTAGTAATGCATTGTGTGACATCTGCAAACACAAGGAAAACTCTGGGTTTTATGTCTGTATCTCTAATTGCTTAACAGAGTGTCTGAGAATGTGAAAACTTCCAAGGAAGTTAAGTCTTTCCAGTTACTTCAACAGAGTTCAACTCACATCCATATTGAGGGTCTTTTATAGTGCAAAGACTGCAAATAACATGTTTGGCTAGAGGGTTAAACCAGACTTTCATCCCCATCATATTAGTAACTACTTACGGAAACCCAAAGTTTGCAAAGGTATCCTTCCTTTGTGTTCAGGTTCAAAACTACATATGTGTACATGAAGATTGTGTGTTTTGTTAAGGATGACTCCTTCTATCTAACCTATCTTGAGTAGATATTTTTGCGAGACTGTTGATGCTTGCATTCATCATAATTTCAGCTGTAGCAGAAAAATTTACCACCATTTTTTCAAGTTCACTAACCCCAAGCCAAGGTAGAAACCTCCTAGCAAAACTGTGAAACTTGCTATGCCTGTGGTAGTGGATTTGCTCCCCTCTTGGTTCTTCTTGCAAAGCTCCTGAGTAATTCCTGTGGCTGATTTACTATAAAGATAGGAGGATAGACCAGCCCTATAGCACATCTTCCTTGCCATCCTAAGGGTAATACCTTATAAGCATTTTTACCTCATATCCAATACCATCCCGATCCAATTGGTATCTGCCATCCTTTAGGTATGTGTCCTTTCTTTCTGGTCTGATCAAGGTTCCCCATATTTGCTTCTTCTTAACTAATTAATTGTGAACACTTTGAATATTGCCCTATAAAAATTACATTCCCACATCCAGGCTCAGTCCTATTTCCCCTTTATTCCTGCCTAAAGTTGTCTCCCAACATTGCTGGATACAAGGTACAGGCATATCTACAGCCAAGGGTTCTTTAAATTGTAATCTCCCCCTTAACTGAGATTGTGGAATCTCCATACAATCCTCAAGTTGCTGGGCTTTTGGAATGCTTTTTATATTTCTGTGACATCAGGAAAGGCTGTCCCTATCAAAGGAAACCTGTGTGCTGAATTCTCAGGTAGCTGGGAACAATTCCAACAGTAAAAGGACACTGCTGCCTGTCCACTGCAGGCTTGAACCCGTGACCCTAAGATTAAGACTCTCATGCTCCACTGACTGAGCTGACTGTGCTCCCTTTCAACAACTCCAGATAAGTGTTCTGTTCTCATGTCTTTACTTCAGATGGCGTTATAATCTCAGCTCCATAATGGCCTTTCAACCTGCCTATCATTAGTAATATTGGAAGAGAATTTATCCACACATGGGAGCATGGTCTTTGATTTTGATTGGACTTCTTATACAAAAATAGGGTTAGGATCAAGATTAGGCTCCACCAGTATATGTAAACTCTGCCTCCTTAGCCTACTGGGTGCAACCTGCAGCCAGGTGTCATGTCTTCTTGGCAGCAGTTACATTCTTCAGGAGCCCCACAGATTCCTTAACCCACTTTAAGATTTCGTTCAGAGTCTCTTCTCTACTTCCTTGTTTAGCTTGTTTACCATTTCCCATTGCGCTTTTGTTATTTCAATTCCTCTTCCCTCAAAATCCTCTACAATAATTTTTCTTATGTCTCACTTACTTTTTACCTTCTACTAACCCTTTCAATTGTTCTTGGTATCCCTAACTAAAATTTCTCTAGCCTTTATTTCCCACTTATGCCAGTCCTTTTCAAGAATTTTCCAAGGGGATTTGAACCCTTTTTCTTTACCACAAAATAAGGTCTCTATATTGATCAATCCAAACTGCCTATTTGCAGGCCTAGTTTTACAGTTACAGCATTCAGGACAAAACGCTCCTCAATTATAAGAGACACAAGACTATTTCTTACAACATTTAAAACATTTGCAAGTTACCCATCCCCTATGAGTTCTATGATGTTTTGTATGCAGAATGAAATGGGGATATTCCTCAATGTTCTCTTGCAATGCAGATTCAATATCACACACTGTTGCATATATTTCAGGAGGTGAGTCTGTCTTGTAAGTTCTGGAGCTTTCAGACTGAGATGCTACAGTATTACATAGAGTACTTACCTGTCAGCACTAGTCTCGGAGGTGCTTCCAATCATCTGTATAAGTGGCATGGAATTCATGCTGATGTCAGTTTTGCTTTCTCTGTAGAGTCACTCTAATCTCTCCAGGCTCAGAGGTTACTGTCCTTTTACTCGTGACACATGCGTCCACCCATTTTCTGCAGTCCGGACAGCTGTAATCTGTTGTTGATAAAAAAAGATCTCTCCCAAGAGAGTGTATTCAGTCCCTGAAACAACTAACAAATCATTTAAACAAAACCTTTTTCAGATTTTATTTCTATATTTTCAAGCAGGGGCACCTTATTAAAACGTTCCCCTTTAGCTTCAATTACTGTTGCTGGGGTTTATCCTTCTCAACCCTCTTAGGAGTCTTTTGTATAATTGATTTTTCTGCTCCCATATCTACCAAAAAAAAATTACCTCCTCCTGGGGACTCATTTGATATTCTTGTCCCCAAAATGTACAGCCCCTGACACCTCTATCCATGATCGGTAGTACCCCAAAGGTCCAAGCAGCTGCCTGATCTCTGACTTTCCCTTACAGCAGTTACAAACAGTTTAGCCTCTGCTTTTTGTTTCTCTTCATCCTTCCTTACGTATACTTTCTGAGCTTCCCGTAGTAATTCCTCTTATCCCCTGTCTTGCCAATCCTCGATCTTTTCCAGTTTCTTTCTAATGTCTCCCCATGATTTTGCCACAAACTGTGTTCTGAGAAGTATCACTTCAACTGCAGAATTGGGGTCTATTCTAGAGTACATCTGCAAATCTTTCTTTAATCTTCTCATCCACTCTGTGGGAGATTCATCCTTCCTCTTTTGCTCTCTAAAAGCTTTATCAAAATTCTGGCCCCTTGGTACATCTTCTTTGATTCCTTCTATTATTATAGTCCTCAGGTCTCCCATATTCTGTCTCCTTGAAGCTGCTACTGATCCCACCCAGGATCTTGATTAGGCCACTTCTGATCTCCTGGTGGCCCCTGCCCCCTCGATTCTGCCTCTCCCATATTCTCATACCAGCCTGTCTAATCATGTTTCTTTCCTCTGCGGTGAATAGAATACTCAAAATAGACTGCATCTCTTTCCAAGTATATCTATTGGGGCCCAAAAATTGACCCAGCCTCTCAGCTACACCTAAGGGATCATCTAATAAGGTACCCATCTCTTTCTTAAAACTGCGGACATCTGATGTACTGAGAGGTACCGTCACAAACCCTATTCCTCCTTGCTGCCCCCCCATAGGCACTTCCCTGAGTGGATGTGATCCTACACTGTCTCCCTCTTACTCATTCCTGTCATTCCTCACTCTGCTTCTTGTTCGAGTGGGTGAAGGAGAGGTTGGTTGTGACGCTATTGGATTTGGGGGACCTCGACCCCTGTTCTGGTGAAAAGGTGGTGGTAGGTTGTCCAGGGGTTCCCATTTTTCCTTCTTATTGTGTTTGTCCTTATCCTCAGTTTTTAATATTGGAACAGGAGAGGGATGTGAGACCCTAATACAAATAGCAGCATATTCAGCTTCTTCCTTACTAAAACACATGATGGTTCAAAGCTTGGCAAATCCAATCCTCAAAAGATCCAAAAATAGGCCAGAAGGCATGTGGTCTTAATGGTTCTTTTGGCCATACCTCCATACAGTAGTGAATCATTCTTTCCTTTGAGTTCCCTTTTCTCTGTCCATTGCCCTCCCAATATTGAATGAGCAACCCTAACGGACTCTCTGGAGGAACAAAAGGTAAAGCCTTCTCTCCATCCTGCTTTGATGACTTACTCTTCTTTTGTCCCACTTTCTCCTGGCTACCACAAATATTTATGCAAGTGGAATAATCCAAACAATTCCTACCCAGGAATACTATCCCTGGCTACCACAGATACTCATGCAAGTGGAACAGTACCACAAATAACCATGCAAGTAGAATAATCCAAACAATTCCTACTCATGAATACTATTCCAGGCTACTACAAATACTCATGCAAGTGGAACAGTACCACAAATAATCATGCAAGTGGAATAATCCAAATAATTCTTACTCGGCAAATACCTCTATCCTTCACCAGCCAGATCCACTGCGCCAGATCCACTGTACCTCCCCCCTTGCAGAACCTGAAACTGGGGAACTCAAACACTTTAACTAAGGTAGCCGAATCCTGATGTAGCCGAATTTCCACCCACCCCACCCCACCCCTAGTGGTATTCTCACCACTGTGGTCATCATCACTTGGATCTCATATACGAAGTTTTACGGGGTCCACGTCCTCCAATTGGACAACAAACAACAAAACAACAACAACAAAAAGGGGAAAAATTTCTTTGCTTACTTTTATTTGATTTCTGATCGTGCTGACCTTTCCATCTTCTGACTACAATGAAGCCATGGCAAAGGCAGTGGGGCACCTCTTCATTTGGAGTTCAAAAGATGTGAAGGTTCAGACGATTCCTGGCCAATGCATCACCTGTTATAGATGACTCCAGGTAAAAGTTTTTGGTAACAGTTTTATTGGCACCGAAAGATCTTAAAAAGGTAATAAAAGGCAATAAAAGCAATAGAAGGCAAGCAAAGCAGCACGCTGGGCTTGAGACAGGACAAAACTCCGCCTCCACAGCAGCTTTACAAGAGCTCTCTTCATCTTATATAGTTACATCATCTACATAAACAAACTTATGCTAAATAGAAGGCAGGCATATGATAATGAGAATAGGTGGGCAGATCCCTGCTCCTGTGCACTCTGTGTGGTAAGGGTCAAAGTATCCACTTGCACACATGCTCAGTTGTCCAGGCTTCTTATCTAAAGAAAACAAATTCTCAGTTCTTCTCTTCAGCCTTGGTGTCTCCAATTAGCCAAACACACTGTCTGTGTTTAAGTCTGTAAAATATGCAGCTCCCGCTTTGTCCTCAAAACAGGCTCCTGCAAGCTCCTGACCCCCTGTCCCAGTGCACTCTGAATTCTCTACCTTTAACACAAATCACAGAATCACCAGTATATTCATAACAGTTTGAACAGTAGAGAAATCAGCTCTTCTCTGTATTATGTGCCCTGGTAGTAAAAAGATTCAGTGTTACCCACATAACATGAAGTTTCTAACTGCAGGAGTGTGGAGAAGGGACTAAGACTTAGTCAGGTAAATTACTTAAATAACATCAGATTTGTGAATTTCTCTCAAAGTGCTGTGTCCTTTGACACTTATGCAAAATGTAAATTAGTAAATAATAGTCTGATGTTTCAGAAAGCAAAAATGTTCACTTTTTCAACTGTTCAAAACATTGAAAACAATATTTTGAAATTACTACTTAACTTGTAAGTAAAATTTCAAGGTACCATTGTGCTTAAATGTGTCACAATTTGTCTGGTCAATACAAAAGTACATTGAGTATCTCACCCTTTTTTCTGCAAACATACAAATTCAATATTTGAATCATTAAAAAAGTAGGAGATACAAAATGCATCATTGCTGACTTTGTATACCCTGTGTAGGGTCAGATGTTTTAGTTTAATTTTAGAAAATTAAAAAAGCAAGTATGTTTTCTGCACAGTGTTAGAAGAAAGTAGTAAGGTGGGCCTGATTAAAAAGAAGCAAGGAATTTTTCAGTTCCATGTTCAGAACTTAAGCTATAAAGCATCTATCTTGGTTATGTATGAATTAGATTTATTTTATTGTCTAAAGTTATGAATACAAGCTACATGGTAAAATTACATTGCTGTGGAATAGAATCATAGAATCAATAAGGTTGGAAAAGATCTCAGAGATTATCAAGTCCAACCTGTCACCCAAAACCTCATGACTACTAAACCATGGCACGAAGTGCCACGCCCAGTCCCCTCTTGAACACCTCCAGGGATGGTGACTCCACCACCTCCCTGGGCAGCCCATTCCAACAGATAACAACTCTCTCTGTGAAGAATTTTCTCCTCACCCCAAGCCTAAACTTCCCCTGGCACAGCTGGAGATTGTGTGCTCTTGTTCTGGTGCTGGTTGCCTGGGAGAAGAGACCAACGACCCTCCTGCCTACAACCTCCCTTCAGGTAGCTGTAGAGAAGAAGAAGGTCTCTCCTGAGCCTCCTCTTCTCCAGGCTAAACAACCCCAGCTCCCTCAGCCTCCCCTCGTAGGGCTTGTGCTCGAGACCTCTCCCCAGCCTCGCTGCCCTTCTCGGGACACGTTCCAGCAAGTCAACATCTTTCCGAAATGGAGGAGCCCAGAACTGGGCACAGTACTTAAGGTGTGGTAGATGATAATTTTTTTTTTTTTTTTCATGGTCCTGATTTTTCAGTTAAGATCAGAAATAACAGAAAAATACTAAGAAATTTAATACTTTTAAAACTTTAAAGATTCTAGTGCATTCTAAGGGTTTACTTTATCCTAGAGATTACTTAGTAAATTAAAACTAATACAATGAAAATAACTTCTGTAAGCAAATTTATAATTAGAAATCAAAATAGTCAGATTTGCCAACTGTGTTGTGTCTGCTATGTGTGCCCAATAATAATATAATTGTATTGGGTTGAACTGAGGTGGAGTTAATTCTCCTCACAGCATCGTTTTAGTACTGTGGTTTTTTGCAGCAGCAGTTGATAATACAGCAATGTTTTGGCTACAGCTGAATTCGGTATCTGAGCTGTGTCCTTTCAACATTTCCCTGCCCCAGGAGTACATTGAGGGGTGGGCAGGATCTTGGGAGGGGGCACAACTGAGCCAGCTGACTCAGGCTGGCCAGAGAGGTATTCCATACCATATGACATCAGCTCAGGTATAAGAAGGACGTGAAAGAAGGAAGTCTTGGGGATTCGTCCATGGCGTTTATCCTCCCAAGGAACCACCAAGCTTAGAGAGCCCTGCTTCCCGAGACCGACCACCGTCCTGCTGATGGGAAGTAGAGACTAACATCTCTCTCTCTGCTTTCTTTGCTTCCTTGGGTCTATTTGCTGTTTGCTTATTAGTGTTATTAAATTGCTCCTATCTTATCCCCGGCTTCTGTTATATTTTCTTTCCCTTCTTCCCCTGTTCACTTAAGAGGGGGAGTGATAGAGCGGCTTGGTGGGTATCTGGCCTCCAGGTCAGAGCCAAACCACCACAATAATTTACTTATATATGGCCCAGCTGGAAGAAAAGCTGTATTTTATTAAAATTATTTAAAAAACTATATTATATATGCTGTATAATTATGATTTTTGCTGGTATTCAGTTCATCTTAACCATGAATGATCCTGATCAGTTGAAAAGTACCTAGTATAAGAACTAAAATTTCATAATTCAGAAGCTGCAGTATTGTAGGAAAATTTACCTACCTAGCTATATGTTTTTGTTCTATTTACTTTGTCAAGTGTCATTAGTATTTTTTGGTATATAAACAAGGTTAGCTGGAGGTCAAGCATAGCTAAAAACTCTGGTTTGAGCAAGTAGAGCTAAGGTAGTGGACTGTGTGATCCTACTCTTAGTACTGTTTTTGTTGTTGTTGAGTTCTCTCTCTCTCTCTCTCTCTTTTTTTTTTTTTTTTTTTCAGTAATCAAACAGCACTAGGTTCCAGATATGTATTTTAAGGTTCAAGTTTAAAGCCTACTCTTTGGCCTTAGTTTCATGCACAGTTTAATTTGGTTCAGTATTACTTCTCCTATGTAGAATTGTCTTTCTCACTCTTTTTAGCAGAGAGTTTGATCTAAGTTTAAAATAATTCAGTTTAACTAAAAGAGGGGTATAGAGGAGAATCTTTACAAGTAAAATATCAGACACCCAATTTATGATATCTACAGAAAGAATGGAGGGACAACTACTTTTTTATATTACCCTCTCAAAAAAAACTGTTCAAAATAGATATATTCTTAAATTTGGCTTCAAATTTTAGATGAAGTCAAGTAGTGGTTTGTTAGTCCACTTGAAGTCTTCAGTACAAATCCTTTTTTTGTGTCTCATGACTTAAACCAGCAAGGTCTGTTTTGGACAATATATATCTTTATTAGTCAAACTGCCTTCAGGTACCTACTTTCTGGTAGAATAAACTGATTGACACAATAAATCACTTCTTTATATTAATCTTGTCAATTTTATAAGAACTATGTAAGTGGTGAAATCACTACATTTTGAAGGTGCTTGGGTTGTGGTTGTAGGTAATAAACATACTGAAGTATCTGAGCAGTTCACGTTGACTGTCTTTGCCTGCAAAGTTGTGAATGGGCTCTTCTGAATGGGAAAAGAGTCTGTATATCCAAGTTTCTCTTCAGTATACCCAAATGTGAGGTTTTGCAGACTTTTGAACTTTTGCTTATTATTGTTTCCCTCTGCCCCAAAGCGTTTTTAATGAGACCAGGCTCTTAGCTGAGTGTTCTAATAAATTATTTCAACATAATTCTCTTCAATTTATATATAATTGCCATATGCTTATTAGCTTTGAACAGCCAGGCTGGTGCTGGATGTGTGTAAAGGAATTTTAAGCACTTGTATTTAACTTTCATCCATGTATTTTAATTAATGTGGATATTCTTTGCTAAAGCAATGCAGTCGTGCTACCTTTTCAATGAGGGAGAAGTACTTGTGTAACCTGGAAAGCTTTAACTCACATGAAAGTACTGACTGGTACATAGGTAAGGTTCTACTCATACACTGTCAGAGGCTCCAGTGACTTAGTTGAGAGAATAAGAGGTTAAAATTAGCAAAGTATTTGGGGCCAAGAGAACTGTGAGCTTATTTAACACCCATTAGTAAACGTAAAAACTTCCTTTGGTTTCTAACCATTAAAAGCAGATGCATTCAAACTTGACAATTTTCACAGGAAATTTGGAGGTTATTTTGTTTTGTTCCTAAGGTATCTTGTCACGCTACTTTTGAATTACAGATCATAACTGAGGTGAATGTAATAATTAGTGGTGAATATCAGTGACTTTCATGAACTGTCATAATAAAAATTTTCTTTTTCAATAATATAGAATTTGGTCTGATGTAAGAAAAACATAGGTTTTAGTTATTTGACATTATCCTAATTTTTATTGTTTTTAGAACATGCCTGGTGTGGATGATGAAGGATACAGCATTAAACCAGAAGCAACACAAGATATCCTTTTCACTATTGTTGTAGCATGCTATGTAGTAGTATTACAAGGCTTTGGAGAGAGGAAATACTGATTAAGGTGCTAAGCAAAGGAAGACAAATGGTATTCGTGCTTATGAAACCTTGTGTTATGTTCATAGCTTTTGTGAAATGTGCAGAGTTTTGCATATCTTAGATATTTGTGTGTGTGCAAATGTTAAAGATATCAGATGCCTTGGAAACATTAAAAGGATGTGTTTTGCCTGAGATTAAAAAAAAAAAAAAGAAATAAGAAAAGTCTGAACAAAAGGTTTAAGGTGATCATGCGTATCTTCAGCAAGGCCTTTGACACTGTCCCCCCACAGCAAACTCCTGGCCAAGCTGTGAGCTTGTTGCTTGGACAGAAGCACACTGCATTGAGTTAGGAACTGGCTGGAGGGTCAAGCCCAGAGAGTGGTGGTGAATGGTGCCACATCCAGCTGGCGGCCAGTCACTAGTGGTGTGCCCCAAGGATCAGTGCTGGGCCCTGTGCTCTTTAACGTCTTTATTGACGATCTGGATGAGGGCATTGAGTCCATCATCAGTAAATTTGCTGATGACACCAAGCTGGGGGCAGGAGTTGATCTGCTAGAGGGTGGAAGGGCTTTGCAGACAGATCTTGCCAGGCTGGACAGATGGGCAGAGTCCAATGGCATGAGATTTAACACATCCAAGTGCCGGGTTTTGCACATTGGCCACAACAACCCCATGCAGTGCTACAGGCTGGGGTCAGAGTGGCTGGAGAGTGGCCAGGCAGAAAGGGACCTGGGGGTACTGGTTGATGGTAGGCTGAACATGAGCCTCCAGTGTGCCCAGGTGGCCAAGAGGGCCAATGGCATCCTGGACTGCATCAAGAACAGTGTGGCCAGCAGGAGCAGGGAGGTCATTCTGCCCCTGTAGTAATAATAATAATAATAATAATAATCATCATCATCATCATCATCAACCAGGTTGGAATAGACTCAAGATCGTCACGTCCAACCCATCAACCAATCCAGCCCACCTAAACAACTAAACCATGGCACCAAGCACCCCATCAAGTCTCCTCCTAAACACCTCCAATGATGGTGACTCCACCACCTCCCTGGGCAGCCCATTCCAATGGGCAATCACTCTCTCTATGTAGAACTTCTTCCTAACATCCAACCTAAACCTCCCCTGGTGCTGCCTGAGACTGTGTCCTCTTGTTCTGGTACTGGTTGCCTGGGACCAACATCCGCCTGTCTACAACTTCCCACTGCACTGGTTAGACCACACCTTGAGTCCTGTATCCAGTTCTGGACCCCTCAGTTTAGGAAAGATGTTGACTTGCTCCAATGTGTCCAGAGAAGGGCAACGGAGTTGATGAGAAGTTTGGAACACAAGCCCTATGAGGAGAGACTGAGGGAACTGGGGTTGCTTAGCCTGGAGAAGAAGAGGCTCAGGGGAGGCCTTATTGCTCTCTTCAAAAACCTGAAGGGAGGTTGTAGCCAGGTGGCGGTTGGTCTCTTCTCCCAGGCAACCAGCACCAGAACACTAGGACACAGTCTCAAGCCGCACCAGGGGAGGTTTAGGCTGGATGTTTAGGAAGAAATTCTTCATAGTGGGAGTGATTGCCCATTGGAATTTGGTGCCTGGGGAGTTGGTGGAGTCACTATCATTTGAAGTGTTTAGGAGGAGACTTGATAGGGTGCTTAGTTTCGTGGTTTAGTTGTTTAGGTGGTGTTGCATGATGGGTTGGATGCGATGATCTTGAAGGTCTCTTCCAACCTGGTTTGCCCTGCCCTGCCCTGCCCTGCCCTGCTCTTTCTTCTTGACAAACTCTCAGGTAATTGGTAAAGTTTGTAAACTTTTTAAAAGCAAAGGTGGCTATCTGTCCTCTACCTGTACCCTCCTACTTTGTTATGACACCTTTAAAAAGACTATGAGCTTCATCAGTCTAAGAATAATTTGTTACTTCATCAAGTTACTACACCACATGCCATTTTTCTAATTGGTGTTGCTGATTTTTATCTTCTAAATAATACTTTTGTAGAATTGATTTTTGTTATAAGTTCTTTTTTTATGAAGGTTTGTTTTTTTTTTTTCTCTGCTCTTCCTTTGAAAGAAAAGAAAAATTGTCCTCTTTTTTCCCACCTCATCAGAAATAGAAGGAAGCTCTGTGAGTATTTGCTGTAGGTCAAAGCAAGCCTAATATGTTAGCAAGATAGCTTATTTTTTGAAATGTATTCACTGAGTTCTCTGGAGGCTGCAGATAAAAGCATTTTCACGCTTTGCAATTATGAAAAATTTTAAGCAATTAATAGCACCTGAAACCGGACAGGTTATTATCCTAGCTTCACTGTTTTTCTTTGCTGAATATGCCTCTATTGGCCTCACTGAATATTCTTGTGCTAACAAAAGCAGTTCCTCTTATCTCCTGATTACAGAATTGATGTAAAAGTGAGAAAGTTAGAGGGCCATTGTTGCATACTTTGCATGTATTTATGGAAGGGAGAGAGGAGTGAACAACATTTATGCTTTGTAAATGATTCATCTGGAAATCCTTTTTTACATTATCCTTTTTGTTATGAAACAGCAGAAAAGGCTACACAAATAGTGAAAAAAGCTCAATGATTTGTAATCCTCTTAGCCAGGTGGTACTTAAGCTTGTGAAAACCTTGACCAGATTCAGGAAGTCATCAGTTCTCTTCCTCTTTTCCTCTCTTTAGCCTCCAAACGTGGATCTTTGATGTGTTGGTGGGAACATAGGAAGTTCCATGTAAACATGAGGAATAGGCTGCCAAGGTGGATTGTAGAGTTTCCTTCTCTGGAGATACTCAAAACCCACCTGGTTGCACTCCTGTGTGATCTGATATAGGTGATCCTGTTCTGGAAGTGGGGTTGGACTAGATGATGATCTCTCGAGGTCTCTTTCAGCCCCTAACATTCTGTGATTCTGTGTTACTCTTGACATTCTGTGTAATTATTGACTTTGTTGGATGACATTATTTTACCATAATGGCAGTCAGTCTGAAGTCCCATCTTAAGTGTTGGAAAAGCACTTTGCAAGAGCTGCTTGCTTCATAGGAAATGAATATTGAAACTTGATGATAACTTTCAAGACAAGATCTTTTGATTAAAAACAACTTTTCTTTGAAATTTTCTTTTCGAGGTGTGGTCCATTTTAGGGGACAGGTAGGATGCAAGATGAAAGCATTTTACTTTTTCCTCACAATTCAGGGATTCTTTCTGTTGAAATTAATTTGGAGTGTCTTTAGGGTTCAAATTTTAATCTTTGCCAAGGAATATTTTGAAGAGATTTAACTCAAATGGTTGACACACTTCCAAGTGAAAATAACAGAAGTGAGGTACACAATATGTATGCTCCTCATAGGTGGTGTGAGATTTCTGTGTTTGAGTAAAATATTCAAATTCTTTCTTGGTCAAAACTTGGCATAAGCCTTTCAGAGCTATTGTCACTCCTGTTTATATAAAGAACCAAGGCTAAATTCATCTGTATATTTTGCTTATTTTGAGAGACGAGTTTTTGCTGTGACTCCTTTGGGTTTTTTTTCTCTGCTAATTAAAAAGGTGAGTGCTTTCTTCACATGTTAGAGGCCCTGGCTGTCTTAGAAATCATGAGCATAACATGCAGAAATGTTAACCAGTCTAGAATCCTTCATTTATTCTGATGGTTTCAAATATACAGTTATTCAGTTATGACAGATACTGCAGTTGTTCAGTTATGCTATATAAAGTGCCTTTCAGAAAATAATGCAGTTATGAAAATGAATGGAATATAAAAACTAAATTTTAGCTCAGTTGTGAGTTTTGGACAGTGAACATGTACAATGTGTGTGTGTAGTCTCCCAATGAGGTTAGGCGGCTTTGTTTTACCTGTGTTGTTCACAGGGTGTTTTGTAGAGTGTAATTACGAAATAGATTGAGCAGATGAAGTATTTCCACCTTAACTGAGAAAAACATACCAAAGAGAACCATTTCTATTCATCCAGCGATTCTGACTCTGAAGATGATGAACCCAAGAGATTCCATGTAGAAATAAAACCTGTCCAGCCAAATAATCTCTCTCAATATACTATGCCTTCCTTGGATGAATTAAAAGTATCTATAGGGAACATCACTCTTTCCCCACCTGTATCTGTAAGTTATTTTGTTCCTTATCTTTTTAATGCATAGAAGAGAAAAAGTGACAAAGATTTTTTTTAGTGTTTTGTTGTTCAGAATTTACTGTAATGTTAAATTCAATGATTTTTTTTTTCTGCCCTGTATACTAGGTCACCTCTGGTACACAATATTGCAGTGTAACTTCAATTATTGCTCCTCAGGTTTTAACTTTGAGTCTTGGGAGTGCTCATTCCTTTTCTCTCTGCAGTTGCCACCACAGCACATCTGAATACACTGGAGTTAGCTAAGTGTAGCTTTTAATGTAGTTTACTAATTGGTATTTCATAATATACAAACTTTTAAAACACATAATGTGGATACATGTAACATTTGCAGTGCATCTTCACTGATGTATTCTGTCAATCCATCAAGTGATCCTTTGTATGGCGATACTACCTATAAATGGTATCAGAGTATGCAAGTACAGTATTCGGATCAGAATAAGAATTGCGCTGATTTTAATAAAAACACTGTGCATAACATATTAAAATAATAATGTTTTTTCTCTATTTTTTCCCCACATTTTGAAAGCAGAGACACAGTCCTGTAAGTACAGAATGGCTTTTTATTCACATCTTTAGATCAAAATCAAATAAGTGTAGAATGTGAGGGGAGTTACTATAAAAACCTTAGGAATATTTTGGTTTATATATATATTATATATCATGTGATATATAAGCTGTTTGATTTTACTGGCCCAGCCTGGGAAGGAATTTCGTAATTCTGCACCCTGTATCAGCTCTACAGTGTTTGTTCCTGCCTTTTCTAACTGTTGTGGAGGGTGTGCACCAGCTACTGTGTCCTGGCTCACGTTCTGATCTTCTGTAAGCTCAGAATGCTTTGCCTGGCATTAAGAGCAAACTATCTTTTAGAAAGTTGAGTGCAAATGTGAGTCCTGTCACTATTATATGAGGTTTTTTGACGATTGGTAAACCAATTTATTTCTGTGTTTCTTTTCTTCCTTTTTTTTTTTTGTTGTTGTTGTTTTTTTTTTTATTTCCCCCCTGTTTCAGGCACTAATGAATCCAAATTCATCAAGTAAGTGTAAATCTTTCACTTTAGTCTATTTATATTAGGTTTTTGACATTGGTTGACAATTGATTGTTCCTTTTTAATTATTGAAGAAATAAGTGTCTTGATGATGTGTGTTTTACATAGAAAAAAACACTTGTCTTGTAAATTCTAGGCATCTCTTTTCATATATACATGTGTATGTGTGTGTGTGTATACACACACACATACACATATATATACACTCACACATACATACTCAGCTGTTATCCTGTTTTTTGGGAAGCAGATGAGGCTATGTATGGCAGTGATGAGGAACTACCTCCAAGAGCCAAAGGGGGAGTCCCAGTGGAAAGGACTCCTGTGCAAGTTTTTAAAATCTTTCTGCCCACTCAAGTTTCGTGTGATCCAAAATTCAGCAAAGCACATTTTCTTGGTTTTATAGTCAAACACACAAAATGTCCCATAGAGATAGTGGGCAGAGCATTGGTCGATATCCTATAGGGTTTTTTCATTAAGAAACCCAAGCCAGATTTGTTGAAGAATACTATTGATTTAAGCAGCATAATTTAAGAGACATTTCCAGTGAACAATGCTTCCTCTCAAATACATTGCTCTGTCTAGTCGTCTCCTGTCAGAAAGTATTTCAGGAGTATCTGAATTGTATTATCAGAAATAATGTATTTTCTCTTTTCATTTGAGTAATTCATAATTAGTTTCACATTCCGACTGTTATTTACTGTCCTTTTACAGTGACACTGAAATTTTTGTTTTAGAATGTCACAATTTTGGTGATAATATTGTGTCTTTTGCTTAGGTGAAGAGTTAAAAGCTAAGCTTTCTGCTCCAGCTAATGAGTAAGTGCAAATTTTAAATTCTATCAGTTACAGTTTTGCAGGAATTTGGTCTCATTTTGAGCTACTACTCAAAGTCATTGGAAATTCTAGCTGAGTGCTATTTTAAGTTGGACATCTATTGCATCATAAGAGGTAGAGTAATTATGTAACAATGGAGATTTCTGTTAATTTGTTTTCCCCTTCTGATGCACTTGTTCCATTGTGATCTGTTTCATTTATAATTACATGATTACAAAATACAGATTTTTATTAAAATCTCATGTTTTAAATAGGAGAGGTTTAGGTTTTTTCCTGTCGTGCTCTGTGATAAAGTGTTTAAGTTTACAAGTCCCAGTGTTGCACACATTTGTAGATGTTGCTTTTACATACTGAAATAAAATGATTTGAAGATACAGGTATCTTTGAAAATTAGTCTTTTATCTAACACTATGAAATATGTCCACACCCAAGCTTGCGCCAGTCTGTCAGTTCAGATAGTCTCCCTATATACAAATAATTTTCCTGACCTGCAGCTTATAAGTACTTGTGGGTTTTAGATGCAAAGGCTAACTAATAATGAAGAATGTTTCAATTCTTGTGCACTTTTCATTTATACTTTGATTTATAACTTTTAATACAGAAAGGGGAACAGTGACCTCCTGGCATGGGATCCACTCTTCAGCAGTTCTCTTGAATATTCCTCTTCTGCTTCTTTGACATCATCTTCTTCCTCAGGTAAAATATTTAATAGTAGAAAATATTTTCTCTATATACTTCAATGTGTTCTGTTGTTCCTTTTTTTATTTCTTGAAAGGGGACATGTCTTGACTGTTGAAATGAAAGAGCTTTGTCAAGCAGTAGAGTCATGAAAATAATAAGCAACTGAAGCTGCAAGTGTATCAGGCTTTCAAGATAGGGAGCAAGGGTGAAGAGGGGACAGTAACTATCTTAGGAAAATTTTATATTGCTTCTGCCTCTTTTTTTATCACCTTCTTTCACTTGCAAAAAAACCAAACAACAGCACCTTCTAGTGATTATTTTTGCAACTGATAGGGCTGGGAAAGTATGTATGGAGGTTGTCACAGTAGCTGAGACAAGCAATCTTGCACTGTTAACAGGGATGGGTTGATCTAGTTAGGTATGCAGTACAGAGGCACCACAAAGCTTTTCTGTGAGGAGCTTGTTACCTGTAGGAAACCATGATTCTATTAGGAGATGTGGAGGCATAATCCATCAGGAGATGGATGAAAAGGGCAGAGACTAGAATTAAGGGGGAGTTTCTGACACCATCTGTTAGCAGGGATATTAGGAGGAAAAGGGTGGTCCCAGGAGTATAGGAGGGGGAAGGCAGATATTGCATGGAAATATTGAGGCGCAGAATTCTAGAGGGATACTAGTGTGAGCAGGACACTGATGTGGCAGGCTTTTTTGAAGCCTCATCTTTGGGAAAAAATAGTCAATATTGATTGTTCAGTTGAAGGACAGTAAAGGAGGAGGAGGCAAAATGGCCTAAGTGGGTATGTGTGTTTAAGATTCTGAGAGCAGAAGACGTTGAGAAACTTTTTCAGAAAAAATAAAAAGAGCAAAACAAAACCAAATATGGCTTTATTAGGACTTGCTTACTAAAAGGTATTTACTTAAATTATGTTGTTTATTTCAGAGAACATAAAGCAGGATCTACTATTTACTAGCAGTGTAGATATGCTGTTTCCTTAGTTCTTTCCATTCTGCCCACTGAGTATCTGTTTTCCAAAACCTGCTGTCTTAATGCAGAGACTGTTTTCCTTCCACATACCTGAGAAAGAAACTGTTCAGAGTTTCTTTGAACTATGTATTCATACTGCAAAAATTGTAATAGATCTCATTTGGTCACAATCATGGATTTCATAGGTGGTTGCCACTGCGCTTAAGCATACAGATTGAAGAACAGTAAGTACATGTATTAATAGGGGAATTCTGCGCAGCTGGTGTCAGTTCTTCTTGGTGTATTAATATCTTTTTAGCAGCAACCAGCATAGTGTGTAACCCATTTGATTTTAAATGGAATTTACTCATTCACTACAAATTACCATTCCTTGAATGTGATGAAAAGAAGTGGCCCTATCTCAAAATAATCTGTTTTTCTACCTTTGGTCCTGTGTTGGAATCTGTGGAGGAAGGCAGAGGATACCTAATCTGTTGTCCTGGTGGCTGTTACTGTGTCTGTTTATGGCTACATCCCAATGGGAAGTCAAAGCAGGTTAGGAAATGTACCAAGTTCAGCAGCCAGGAGGGACTGTATAGAGAAAAATAGTCTCTGGCAGATAAGTAGTGACAGATAATTTGGATCCATAATACTCTATGTAGCCATATCTGGAGCAGGATGGGGAGAGGCATCATCTACCTGATCCCTCGCATCCAAAAGGGCGCCCTGCATTTTGTCGATGTTGGTGGAGTATAGTGTCCTATGGGGATTAGGTGATTTTTAGGTTAAAAATGTCTGTGCTTTGGCAAACTTTGTCTGCTGAATTATTTCAGGGACTGTTGTTCCAGAAGTTAACTAGGATATTTAGACTTGTGAAATGATCCATGGAGTTAAATAGAAAGTGAGTGGTCTGAAGTATAACAGATTACTAATACAACTGGGGGAAAAAAATACTGGATCAGTGTCAGTCATGTTGTTTAAATCAAGTTCTAGTGCTCGCTAACCTACACTTACATTCTAAAGACTTCAAAAAATACACAGCTTTGATCTGATTGTGCTTTCCTTGAAATCAGTGTTTTATCTTCAGCTTGAAGTTTAATACAGGTAAGCTAATGCTTAAAGTTTTTGAAAACCTCAATCCAAAACATAAATTGCATAAATTAGCTGTTTTTTATCCAGCATGGCTGCATATCATGGTGTAGCATGTCCCACAGATTACTTTTTGCTTTTTAATGTTACAGGTTTTCTTTGGATATTGTTTCATAACTCCATGTTAATCATTGAACACTTAAACTACCATGGTATTTGAGCAGACATCAGTTTATGCATCACTGAAGTAAACTTCGGTCATCCATGAATAATCGTGCTTTATTAGAAGTTTAAGCTAACTTTGTTATCTTGAACAAACACAACACACATATTTTAGTCAGATATAAATATTGTAAAAATACTTCTTTTTATCTTCCTCATTTTCGCCCATATGTATTTTTTAAATGTTTTTTGACATTTCCATGTCGGTTTTTTTGAGTGGTGTTTATAGTAGGATTTTCAAGCCTTCGCATGATATTTAGAGTATCTGTAAGAAAGGGAAAGATGTGTTAAAACTCTGTTCATATGGGCTTGGGGAATAAGGATCACTGCTGAGAGAACTTTTGATATACACTTTTAAACATATTGCTTTCTTTTTTGATTCTTTATGCCACTCTGCTATTGCTCCTAGCTTTGCCAACCTGCAAGATGTCAAGAACTGACTAACCTTGCATTTTCTGCTTCCGTTGTCATCTACTGCAACAGGCAACGGCCAAGAGCGGGGAATACTCATGGAAAACTCCTGTTTACCAGCAGCCTGAAGACTGTAGGATGAGAGAGAAAATAAACTGGGGGGGATGGTGCATCATTCGTATGCTTAGGGACTACGTACAGGGTAATACAGCTGGAAGGATATCAAACAAAATCTCACGACAGCATTCTCTTCATTCATTCACCAGACAGCCATTTATGTTGGGCATTTCTATTACAAATGTTCAGGTTAAGAGGTTAAAAATGTTTGGAAGAAACGGGATAGGAGAGCTTTGATTAAATAACTTTGAAAAAGATTTAAAGCAGAAAGCTATGGAGAGGAAATAAAAATTGATTAGGACATAAGAAAGAAAAGACAAAGGTGAGAGGAAGTTAAACCATTACATGGAGGAAATTAGAGGAATAAGGAAAGTTGTGAGAAATAAGGCCTCAAGTGGAGAGCAACACAGTAAATTACTTTTGGGCTTACTCAAAAAATGAAGACTTACTTGTTTGGCGTTATGAATGAAGAAGATGCAATGTGTGGCTGGTGGTTTGGCTTTTTTATTTTATTTCTAAGTGTGGTATTTTTAGCCTAGTAGAGCAGGTATTTATCATGCTGGCTAGTAATCCTCAAGCAATCATTATTGAATTACTTTTTGCATACTGACATTTTTCTTTTCAATGTTGGTCCTACTTTCAATTCTTGCCTTTTTCTTCAGCTACCCTAAAAGAGCGCAATAGGAGCTCCTCCTCATCTACCACTGATTTGCCTGGTTGTAGCATATCTCAGTCTTTGCTTGGACGCCAGACAGATTCTGGGTCTACAAGCCCATCCTCACCGGACTTTACCATTATCACTTTCTCCAAATCTGATGTTGCAACAGCACCATCAGGGACTACCAGTACTTTATCCAGTGTTTCACAGTCTCAGAGTCAGTGGATTTCCTTTGCCGATGAACGTCTTACAGTTAGACACACAAGCAGAGACAAGAAGGAGCCCCAAAGATTGCATTTTAAAACTGAAAATGCCTGCCTTGCCTCTTCTGCTTTGCTTGAGAGTTCTTCCAGTAGCTGTGTTTCTGAGGATCCAAGTGACCTTTTCAGTAATACTATATGCTATGAACAATTATTCATTGAAGAAACTGGCACTGCTGCTGAAATTTCTTCTGCATCATCTTCAGCACCACTGGACTATAGTTCAGTGTCTTCTTGTGCTCATACAAATAAGGGTATGGCAAGCATGCATTGTGTACTGCTCTTTGCTAATAACTGACTCCAAAAAGCAAGCTTTGGACTCATTTTTCTTTTATTATTACCACGCACTTGATGTTAAAATTAACTCATCTTTTTACTTGAGTATACTAAACTGCTTGTTAGCACCAGCTTCTTTGAAAAACAGGACAATGAAGTAAATACTTGGCTTGAAATAAGAAGAAAAATTCAAATGACTTCATTAAAGGCATTGATTTATCTTAACTCTGCAGTACTTTCCTTTTCTAGAAACAGGAATGTAGTTTTGCGGAATGTCAGACAGGAGTGAGATCTCAAAGATTAAGTGATTGGTTTTGTAAAAACAGTTCCATTCCTAAATGATTCTGTATAGATATTTTCATATTAAATCAAGTTAAATAAATTGGGTTTTAAACTTTTCCTTTTTAACACTTAGTATTTTGAAGCGCAGATGATATGACGGTAACACAACATTGTGAGAGGGCAAATGACAATTGCATTTGGCGAGGATGCCATGATTCAGGAGTACCATGGTACTTCAGTAGGCTGTGTGGTGTTTGGCACACACTGACGTGTTGGGGCATAGTAAGAATTTTAAAGGAATGACTAGTATTTTAGAGTTAATTTATCTGGGGACCTTTGGGTTTGCAGCTCTGAAGGTGGATGTCTTCACTGTTAGCCTCGTTTCTTTTCTTTCCCAAGTCGGTGATGGCACTCCTGTGCTTAAATGACATCAGAGTTATACTGAATGCCTGAGAAAACACCATACTTAGAAGTTACATTTTAAAATAACTAGCAGCTTTAAGTAAAAAAAGCACCATCCAAAATAATTTGAGGAAGATAATAGGATGTGCTGCAACAACGTATTTGTATATTAGGATTTCAGTCTTATTTTCGATTGAATTTTAGATCTGGCATACTCATTGGATGGCATCTAACATTTATTTTGAAATATAGTTCTATTTGTTCTATTCAGAAAAGTGACTTTGTAAAAGTGGCGTCTTTGTACTGTTGCCACCATCTGTTAGTAGTTAGGGTTAGAAGGATATGGAGGACAGTATTTTCTTTAACTGCTTTTAACTCCTGATAGTTCAGCTAAGAGAGTAGTGAGTTAGTGTTCTTACACTCAATGGAATAATTTATCTCTTACACTGGTGTGTTCTTACTGAAGTCAACAGGATTTCAGTGGCCAATCTCTGCTATAAACACAGTTATGCTATTATCAGCCAGGACCAAATATAAATTTCCACTGAATTTTCTGTTTGTGGTGAGACATGAAAGACTGTACTGTATCTTGAATTCATATAGCTGATGCATAAAAGGAAATTTACATAAAACCATCTCTTTACATACAACCTTCAAGAATAGTTGGCATAAAATCATCTGAAAGCAATGAGAAAAACCATGATGCCATTTTTAGAGTCACTTTTCAGGGCATTACATGATTATTTTACAAAAAGGAACTGTCAGTTATTCTGTGCAAGCGAGTACATATTTA
Organism: Melanerpes aurifrons; assembly: GCA_011125475.1. Taxonomy (NCBI): domain Eukaryota; kingdom Metazoa; phylum Chordata; class Aves; order Piciformes; family Picidae; genus Melanerpes; species Melanerpes aurifrons. The sequence goes on from WWNC01000003.1 coordinate 4,353,380, forward strand.
CATTAGTTGTGATTTTTCTAATATTTATTTTTTTACATTTGCTTTCTTTCAGCAAGACCCACAACTCCTCTTTCTGTAGGCACCATTGTACCCCCTCCAAGGCCTGCTTCAAGACCAAAGCTGTCTACTGGGAAACTTAGTGGGATTAATGAAATAGTATGTATTGATTGCTTTTTTAATTCTTCATCATAACATCATTTCAGATATGCCATTTATTTATACTATTACAGTGGAGTTAATTTCCAGCCAATATTAAAGGAATCACATAGACAACTTTCCACCATTGCCAAATAGGCATGGAAGCTGTTCACAGTAACTATATTACTATAACAATGCAATTCTTAACACAACCACAGGCATCCAAAGCATACTTTTTTTTTTCTCATTAGCTGAATGCTTTCAATTAAACAAATCAATAATTAAAGACTATGATGCCTATGAGATAGAATTTTTCAATATGTGAAATACTAGTGATGGTATTAACAAAGCTCCATTGATTTAGGAATAGCACTGAAGCTTTGGGGAATGAATGGTATTAGGTAGATCTTTATCAGTCATGTGTTGACACAAGTAGCCCTGCTGTGACTTCTCCCTGCCCTTGGTGCTGGTTGGTAGGGATGGGAGTTGGCAGATTACATCGGCTGGCCCGCTGGGTAGTGAGAGGTTGCACGCTGCCTGCATCTGCTCACTGCCTGCAGTGCAGGTGCACCTGCCGATAAGGAATGTGGCAAAGAATGCAAATATCCAAACAGCATATCAGACTAAGACATGCTTAATCTTATCAGTGAATATTATGATTCTTTGAGTTTCATTTGACTTACCGACTTTGAAAAATAGTTAAGATCCTCTTAATGTCTTCCAAAGCAGCAAGATATTTTCACCATATTCTTGCTATGGACAAAATTCTGTGCTTATGCTTTGACACAACTGAAACATTTTTTAAATGTTTTGCATGTTTCTAAGGTCAGAATAAGGTTGAAATACAGTTCGAGATTCTTTTATTGTTCCAATATAAAACTCTAGTAATTGTTCTTAGACCAAAGAACCTGTCCTCATAAATAAAAAGCGTTTAGTTGACAAAGTATAATTCTGCACAAAGCGAGATTCGTTTTGTACTGTTGTTTGAGAAATCGGCTGTCGTCTGGATACAAGTGGAAGACTGCCAGTTCGTTATGTATCAACTCCTTTTACAATTCCCATAGTCTGTATATAAGCCCCATAACCAATAACAAGTGCAGTAGAAGCAAAAGAAACAAAACCCCAACCAGTTTTCCAGCAAAACAGATACTTCTGTATTCCAGTACCTTGTGGATAGCTTAATCCCAAGATAATCATTAGTTATGTGAATCATAAAACCATCAGGGATTTAGGATGGAAGAGACTTTTGAACACCTGTAGGCCAACCTCCTGCAACTGTTTCAGTTGCCCTCTCTGGGACTCATTGCCAATTTTTTAGTAGCTCTTCTTTAGCTCTGTAAATCCATATTTGCTGCATGCATACATAGGGCTGTAGGCTTAGATTCTGCTACTGTGTTGTAGCACAATTATTGATAGGATACTACATAATCAAATGTATTAGACCTAACTACTGAGGCAACAAAATCATGATCTATGGAATAATAGAATTGATTAGTGGGAAATGTGGGGCTTCTGTTTTACATCAAACACAAGGGTAGATAAAGCATTAAAGGAGATATATCGAGCAACACTATGAAATTGATTAGAGCATGAAATGAAGAACTCTAATATTTATAGTCTTTATTTTCTCTCTTGAAAACCACTTTGTATAATACTCTTGTAATTTCTTTTGTTCAGCCTAGACCATTCAGCCCTCCATCGACCTGTAACTCAAGTCCACCTCCTGCAGCTCCCTTGGCACGTGCAGAGAGTATTTCCTCAATATCCTCTTCTGCTTCCCTCAGTGCAGCAAACACACCTACAGTTGGTAAGTTAACCAGTTAAACTTATTGTAGCATAATTCTGCCAGTAGATTCCATCTGTTAGGAAAACCATTTGCTGGAGTTAGTTGTTCTATATGTGAGTCTTCAATGCTTGTCTTGAAGTCTAGGTACTTCAAGCATCCTTTTCAATACCTGTTTATAAATGACATTCAGAGTCAGGACAGTGAATTTAATTAGATTAGACCATAGATCGAATTATGGCATGTTCTATAGGGAAATATTTTTCAAACTTAATATTCCATGAATTCTTTTTTTGTATGCTTGTATATCCATCAAACACAAGGTGTTGCCATGTATCTGTTCAGAAGATCACAGAATCACAGAAACATTCAGGTTGGAAAAGACCCTCAGGATCACCAAGTCCAACCAATGCAGAAATATTTTGGAATACTGGAAAGTTCGAATTGCCATAGGTGTTCACAAAATTGAGTTGTTTTCTTTTTGTTGGTTACCCTATAATAGCAGTTTCCAAAAAGTGAAACTAATGCATCTTTTTTCTTCAAGTTAGTGAAGTATATAAGCTAAGCGGAGGTGTTTAGTAAAAGCAAAACAGACAAACAAAAATGAAGATGAAAAGCATATTAGTGTTCATCTGTGTTTCAGAAGGTTTTCTCATGTTTTTGAAGCAAAATCCTTCAGTTCTGATATTTGGTCCTGCAAATTAAAAGGAAACGTAGTAGTGGTGGGGATTTTTGTTTGGTTGGTTTTTCATTTTTTATTAAAAGACATTTTAACTTATTTCTTAGGTAGAATTTCAGTATTTCGCTCCTGAACACTCTCACCACTTTAGTCCCAAGTTGTATCAGATTCTTCAGTTAATACACAGTTACCTGTCAGTGTTACTGATGTCAACAATGTCTTGCATGGGCTTAGCAGCTCAGGATAGTATGTGCACAGCTTCTAATGGGATTTCTGTGCTGAAAGCAGTGCAGCTATTTCCACCCTGTGTAGGACCAAAGCTACCAAGGTGGTCTGCTCAGCCTTAGCTGCTGCAATTTGGTGTCCACCAGTTCCCAAATACTGAGAAGCATCACAGAAGGATAACTGATTTTGGTTGACAAAGTTAATCCAGGCTCACATCCTCAGGCCTCATTTGCTGGTGCAAGGAACCGAAAGTTGGTGGCATCAGCATCATTAGCCCCAGATCTGAGTGTTTGTTGTTGGTGATAATGACAAGAGTAAAATCGTGAGGCAGGATGTAAGAAGCGTGTTCTGAGGCCGCCATGGTTGTTAGCTTAGCCTAGCAAAACCAAACATGGCTAGTTCTATCTGCAGTGACTGTATGAATTAAGCAGTCCTGGAGAGCTGGGAAGGTTAGTGCAGACAACTGAATGAGTTTGGGGGATAAGGATATGCCCTGCAATGCTCTCTATATTCTTTTGACTTTATCACAATCTGGTGTTTCGCTTACATTTGTTCTTACTATTGGAGGATTGACCCTAATTTATCTTTTTCCAAGCAAACTGTAAGGCATCATACTTGAATGCTTCTTCTATGCTCTAGCTTTATTTTTATTTTCAAAGTATATTTATATAATTTTTTTAACACCCATTTTTGCTTGAAATATTTTGTTTTCTTGCAATGTTTTGTTTCATTTAAATGTAATAGAGGATGATCTTTTGATTGGAAATCTTCCCACAATTGAAAGGCTTTGTGAGACGCCACCAGGTATTGTACTCAAAGCAGATTTACATGTTAACTAATCATCCTAATACACTACACCTAATAAAACTGTATTTCTTTTGAAAAAAATTTCTCCAGCTGTTTCTGGTATCTGGAAGATACAAGCAGATTGAAAGCTCAGCTTCTTAACAGGTTACATGTTGCTGAAATCACCAAAACTTGGTATAACCACTTATATAATCTTCTGTCTATTTCCACCCCCCCCAACAAGGTGAAACTTAGTCTTGTTTCTTTGGTTTGTCATCACTTGCTTTCAAGTGAATACATTTTTACTTTCACAATTCTTATTCTCATAAGAGAAGTAGGTAAAAATGTTTCTATATTTACATATAATATAAATATTTTCATGACAGCTGTTTAGCCAGTATTAAAATTGTCAGAATCTTTGTTCCTAAACTGAACTCAAACCATTGGACTCAGTTTGATTATTTGCCCCTTTTTATGGCCAATGATGCAGTCTTTTATTCTGCAGTTTAGCAACCTCCTTGAGTGTATCAGTACAACTGTCTGCATGTCAGCACAGCTCATGAGCTGTTAATGATTGCTGGGACTGAGGCAGGTGGCAGGACACAAGAGCCATTTTTGCTATCACTGGAGCCTTTTGCTGGGCTGCAGCCGGAGAAGCAGCAAGGCTGCGTTGGTGCAGCTCTGTGGTGTCCCATCCTTCTGAACACTCACAGCAAGTGTGAAAGGCCCAGTGCACTGTGTTGTATTTTCAACTGCAAAGCAACAAAACAATGACTTCTAGAAGTTAGGTAAAACACTTGTGTTTGTTTCAGTTTATTGATTTTTTTTTTTTTTTTAAAGGAGAATACAGAGATTTCTGTGAATCAAAAAGTCAAAAAGTAGCAAACAGTCAGGAGAGGCTAAATAACGGAGGTGCTATCTCATTTGTACTCCCTCAAATACATCTGAAAGAAATGTGTATGCATGCATATATATTTATATTCACTTTGGTGTTCTGCAAAAGTGAAAGTGTTGTTATTCCTCTTGACTCTCCAATTAAGAAGTCAGTATTTATCTTGTAGTGAGAGGAATTTCATTTTTATATTTGCACTACTCTGCGTTATTTTCAAATACCAATATTAAAACATACCAAAGGCCATTACAAGTAAAATACTACATTATTTGGATGTTTTTGAACAATCTGGTATAATTAATGAAGAGTAATCACCTCCTTTCTGCTCTGCAGTTTCTTGTGCCTTAGTAAACTGAGGGGAAAAGACAGTAAAACACTCCAGCAACTATAGTGCCACATCCATGGAGTGCATATTTTGGATTCAGTGGAGAATACTCACAGAGTTCAGTATTTCACCAACCAGAGTTTCTGGTTGCTGTTAATTCATTGTCCCATTGCACGTTTGCTTCTTGAAATCATGATTTTTGGATTCCTGAGAGTCTATAGAAAATCACAGCTTTTACTGATAGTTTTCAAGGAGAGAAAGAAAATACCAGAAATATCAACCAAGAATTGCCTGAAAGAATTAAAACAACCTACTGTTCATATTGAAAAAAAAAAATAAATTATATTTTGTAGCCAGCATCAGAATACTTCATTCATACAAGAATTTTTGGGTTTTAATGCTTATGACTAGAGTATCACTTTTGATCTAAGAAGGCCTAAATGTTGCACTAAGCTACTTTAAAAATCACAGCACTGAGAAGTGTTCTGAATGCTTTACTACCTTAGTGCAGTGAGGTACAAGATACCAGAATTAGACCAACCCTTGTCTTTTACTTTCTTGTTATTACTATTTCTTTTTGTTATCTCTGAATTTAATAATTTATCTGTGAAGGACATGGTCCCAACTTCCTTTTTGCTTCTGAAAGAGCTCAGAAAGCGCAACTACTGTTTTAGAGTAAATAGGATTAATTTGCCATAAACAATACTGTAGTGAATAAGTTTCTTTCTACTTTGTGATGCTTTTCTTTCATACTATATTTTGTTCATTAGTTGAGAGGCATTGGACCTCCTTTGTGATAGATAATGTTATATGACACAGGATATTTTAGCAGTGGTACAAAAAATTAATAGGATGATCTCCACTGTGCTGCTGTGCTAATAAAAAGATGCAAATTCTGTATTGCCAGTGCACATAGAGAAAATTGGTGAAGAATAAAATAATTTTCATCAATCACACGTACACAATTCAAAAAAACCTTAGCATAAGGTTTGAATTGGAGGTTATATTTTGTGCATTTTTAGGCATATATTTTGTTGGCAAATGCATCTGTGAAGGCTTTGCCAACAGTTTCTGCTTGGGACTTGCAATCATCTTTGGCTGAAATACTTAAAAGAATGTTCAACAGTTCATTTATTTGGAGTAATATTAATGTATTTGCATTTAAGTTCATGCATACTGTAAATGTACACCTTGCATTTTTGTGATGATATCGCCATGCATATTTTTTCCCCATACAATAAGCATACAGTAGGGATTACGTACTCTAGTCAGTGTCTAATTTTGTTTGGATGTGTTGACTTCACTTTCCTCAGTGGCCATTTTAATGCAGTGTTCTTCTGTCTCATACGTACCTTCTTGTGTCTGTCCATTTACATAATGTCATACTGATAGTCCTGTTTCCTTAGGCTGCTAAGCAGTGTTCTGACAGTACGATTGTACTACACTGTGTTTATATCTTTCTACCCACTATGGGAAGTAATACTCAAGACACTTCTGTGACCTTGATGGTAGTAACTTCTTGTGAAAATTGCAGACTTAGTCAACTGTTCTGAAATTTTCTGTTAAGCTTTTTGAAAATTAAACCTATACGCTGTATGTATTCTAGGTGTTTCACGTGGTCCCAGCCCCGTCAGCCTTGGAAACCAGGACACCTTGCCTGTTGCAGTAGCCCTTACTGAGTCTGTTAATGCCTACTTTAAAGGAGCAGATCCCACAAAGTTAGTTAAATAGTGAATTGTTTTGATTGTGATAAGTTACAGTAAGAAAGAACATTGTTTTGACTTTTAATATTTTTTGGGAAAATGTATGTACATCAGAAGCGGGATTCAGAGGGGTTTTCTCCCCTTGGTATAAGTGACAACAGTGGCTTACTGCTCTGTATTGGCCTGCGTCCCAATAACAGTTCAGATATCCCTGCTTTACAAAAATGCCTTCAGTAAGAACACTGAAAAAATGAGAAGGGTTTTTATCACAGCCAGGTGGGTGCTGCATGTAAATGTGGGTGCTTAAAAGCACCTCATCCTCTCTGTTACATGCCTGACGATGCTACTTAGGCTTTGCCTAACCATAGTTGTGCAATATTTTTCACAAGACTACTGTATGCTTAACCAGCTAAACTTATTTTTTGTTTACCTAATTCATCTCATTTCCAATTTGAATGTGACAGTACTTTGTCACATTATCCCTTTTGAAATTAATTTTCTGGGCTTAATTCAGTTCATCAGATTGTGAAAGTACTTGATTGCTGTAAAATCAGTATTAAAATTAGGCAGTTAATGAGCTGCAGTGAAACTGATGTTTTCATTCTCTTCTAGATGTATTGTGAAGATTACTGGTGATATGACAGTATCATTCCCTAGTGGGATTATTAAAGTCTTCACCAGCAACCCATCTCCAGCTGTGCTCTGCTTTCGAGTGAAAAACACAAGCAAACTAGAGCAGATTCTTCCAAATGCGCAGCTTGTATACAGGTTTTGTATATATATTTTTCTTTATATAATAATAAATGACATAATTTGTAAAATGTGAGCTGTTGTGTATGTAAATCAGAATTTTGTTTCCTGAATTGATCTTGCTCAGCTCAGTTCTCTATACCGCCACTACTAAAAATGCCAGCAACTACTGGACTTGAACTTGTTCCAGGTATAACAGGAGTCATACAAAATAGTTTGTAAGTACAGCTGTGTTCTTACTTGCATTTTATATTTTATTTATTTTATAAATTTATTTATTTATTTATTTATAAATACATTTATTTTATAAATAAAATATGAATACTTTATTTTATAAAGTAGTATAAAGATTAAATCAAATTTAGTAAGATTAAGTCATGAAACAGTAGCTTTAAATGGAAAACCCATAGTAGGAGCTAAACGTAATCTCTCTAGTGTAGTTTTAAGGTGTCTCATTTCTAGAGTAGATCAGACACATAACTGTATAGAATAGAATAGAATAAACCAGGTTGGAAGAGACCTTCAAGATCATCACGTCCAACCTATCACCCAACACCACCTAATCAACTAACCCATGCAACCAAGCACCCTGTCAAGTCTCCTCCTGAACACCTCCAGTGACGGCGACTCCACCACCTCCCCAGGCAGCCCATTCCAATGGGCAATCACTCTCTCCGTGTAAAACTTCCTCCTGACCTCCAACCTGAACTTCCCCTGGCGCAGCCTGAGACTGTGTCCTCTTGTTCTGGTGCTGGCTGCCTGGGAGAAGAGACCAACCTCTGCCTGTTTACAACCCCCCTTCAGGTAGTTGTAGAGAGTAATGAGGTCACCCCTGAGTCTCCTCCTCTCCAGGCTAAGCAGCCCCAGCTCCCTCAGTCTCTCCTCATAGGACTTGTGTTCCAAGCCCCTCACTAACTTCGTTGCCCTTCTCTGGACTCGTTCCATGAAGTCAACATCCTTCCTAAACTGAGGAGCCCAGAACTGGACACAGTACTCGAGGTGTGGCCTAACCAGTGCAGTGTACAGGGGCAGAATGACCTCCCTGCTCCTGCTGGCCACACTGTTCTTAATGCAGGCCAGGATGCCACTGGCCCTCTTGGCTGCCTGGGCACACTGCAGGCTCATGTATCTGCTTGGAAGAATTGTTGATTAAAAAGGCTGCTATTGAGTAGGATAATTGGTGAAACATTTCTTAGAGATCTTTCAAAAAGAAAAAAAAAAGCTGGAATTATTTAGCTGTCATCTGTCTCAGCTGAGCTATTTCTATTTCACTTACTGGAGAAATTACTTGGAAACAAATCTTTTTAGATGTTACATTTTTAAGATTACTGAAATAAGGTCAAACCACAGGCATCCATTCTTTCGTGTTTAATTTCATTTTGATCATTCATACTTAATGTAATGATTGATTCATACAAAATCAAATGTTACTACTTTCTAATATGAAATGTTGGCAGAGCTGTATCTGATAGTGCATTGTACTAAAAAAAAGTGTATTTTGCAATGAAGTGAAACTGTCCAGTATTTTTGTCTGAGTGCTTTAATACTTTCACTCTAACTAGGCAGGATTGATGTGATGGATATTTATGAAGTTAAACCCATAGAGTAGTAATTGGGGTTTTCATTATACTCTGCAAAGAGTATCATTGTGGTCAAGAGGTCCAACAGCATCCTGGGGTACATTAAGAAAAGTGTGTCCAGCAGGTCTAGGGAGGTTCTCCTTCCCCTCTATTCTGCCATGGTGAGTCTACACCTGGAATACCAAGTCTAGTTGTAGGCTCCCCAGTTGAAGAGAAACACAGATGTTCTGGAGAGAGTTCAACTGAGAGCTACAAGGCTGGCTTCAGGACTTGAACTTCTCTCCTGTGAATAAAGGCTGAGAGACCTGGAGCTGTTTAGTCTTGAGAAGGCTGAGAAAAGGGGATCTTACCACCATCTGTAAATATCTGAGGTGTGGATGTCAGGATGAAGCTGACGGACTCTTTTTGGTGGTGTCCAACGATAGGACAAGGAACAATGGGTACAAGCTAGAACACAGAAGGTTCCACTTTAACATGAGGAGACACTTATTTACAGGAGTGTGACAGAGCACTGCAACAGGCTGCCCAGAGAGGTTGTGGAGTCTCCTCTGAAGACATTTAAGACCTGCATGGATTCAGTCCTGTGCAGATGGCCCTAGATGATCCCGCTTTGGCAACAGAGTTGGACTCTAGAGGTCCCTTCCAAGCCCTAACACTCTGTGATTCTGTGATTTGTTTGGTATTTATAGAGATTAAAGTTCTTAATGAGAGTGATATTTGTGGTGATGTCAGAACTTGTGATTAAAATTGCACTTGGTTGTGAAGCAGCAGAAAGGTTTTACTACTGTTTTCATTTGTTTAAATTGTGGAAGGCCTCTGCAGTGATAAGTAGGTGTTTGTGTATTTTACTGAAAATGGAAATTTGATTAATCACAACAGTGCATTGAGAACCAAATTCTAGGTAATTGAACAGACATAAGTCACTATTATAGGACATTCAACCCATCATGGTCATATTTACTATGTTCCAGGGGCTCATTGTCAGCTTTCACTCCACAGGCATATTCTGCATTCCCACTTGAGTGCAGTACCTCACTGTATCTACAGACAGTAGGAGAAGGTCTTTGATTCTTGTGCAATTCTTTTTGCTGAAACAGTTTTCTTAAAAGCTTTATCCTGATTCTGTATAAACCTGCAGCAATCAGAACTGAAAATACTCTTGGTCTGTGACACTCCATGCATCAGTAGCTCCAAAACAGCTTTTGCTTCTGCTGTATCGTGCACTCTTAACTTCACAGAGAAATGATCTAATAAATTGCTAGTAAGATTGAATGTAGTTATCTGAGAAGCAATTGTTTATAATGATCTGAAAATCACTCTTAATTTAAAAAAAAAAAAAAAAGAAAGTCTATACTCTACAAATTTTTGAAAGTGTGGTAACACAAAAAAGCACAAATCTTTATTTACTATGTTAGCAAAACTGTGTCACAATCCAAGCAAATAATAAGTTTTCTTTTAAACTGGGTAATGTTCCTTTTCAAATACCACTTTTATCCCCACCTCCCACACATCCTTATGGCACCCTATTGTATTTAAATCACAGTTGTGGTGTTATATGTAAAATCCAAACTGAGCATTAACTGCTTGTAATGTAGATTATCAGTGGAGGAAACTTGCTGCTTCATAACCTGGAAGGAGAATTTTCACCAGACACAGCAAGAAGTTAATTGGTCTTAATATTTAAGAAAGTACAATTGTGTGTTACAAAGCATGAGGGAAAAAATTTTGCTTGAAGCTGAAGAAAGGGAAAAATCTCTCACTTTAACTTCTAGACATATAAGTCTATAATAATAAGACTTGGTGTCACCTTCTAACTCCTGCTTTTCTTTTTCTTTGTAGTGACCAGTCACAAAGTGACTCCAGTACTAAGGATTTTTGGATGAACATGCAAGCTATAACTGTCTACCTCAAGAAATTATCAGAGCAGAATCCATCTGCATCCTATTACAATGTGGATGTGTTAAAGTATCAGGTAAACACATTTTTACCTTTGGAATTTTTTTAAGAAGCTCTGGCATGTTTGATTGTGTACAATGAAATTAAAAGAATGGTTCTTTGCCTGTTAGCATGCAGATGAATTGTCATCCCTCATCTAGACCAGTTCTGGGTATGTCACTATTTACAATGCATAGGTTTTGTCAAGGCTTAGTGCATTCTGGCTATGCTTTGTGTCATTCCTTTGGATTCAAAACCCATTTCAGCTTGTTAGCATGTCACTCCAGTTCACGTGTGCAGGGTTCAAATGCTCCTTTTCTAGGTGCTTGCTAGCAAAGTCACATTTTCTTTGAATTTAGTGGGTTTGGTGAAGCCTTCTCTGAGTTTGTATTTGTACTGTCCTTGATTTTGTAATTGCCTCAGTTTTGGATGACATTCAGACCTCTCGCAGCATAATGGGCTTCTCATCCTGCAAGCCATTTACAGGCATGTGAAGGACAAGAATGTCATCAGTAGTTGTCACCATGGATTTACCCAGGAAAGTCATGCTTGACCAACTTGATAAACTTGATAAAATGACTGCCCTGGTGGTTAGGGGAGAGCAGTGGGTATTGTCTGCTTAAACTTCTTGAAGGCTTTTGACATTCTGTTTCCCACAGAATCTTCACAGAGAAGTTGGTGATGTATGGGCTGAATGACTAGACATGGGGGTGGACTGAATATGGGCTGAATGGCTAGGACCAGAGGGTGGTGGTCAGCAGCTTGAAATGTAGTTGTATGCCAGTAACTAGCAGTATACCTCAGGGGTCACTTCTCATTTAACAGCTTTGTTATTGATCTGGATGGTGGGACAAAGTGTACCCTCAGCAAGTTTGCTGATGACACAGAGCTGGGAAGACCCTCTGGATACTTCAGAGGGTCAGTCAGACATCTAGAAGGTCCTCAAGCAGATGGAAAAATGGACTTAGGGGAATCTCATGAACTCCAGTAAGGGAGGAATAAGCCCATACACTGATACATTCCAGAGACCACCCATTGGGAAATAACCTGTCAGAAAAGGATCTGGGGATGCCAGGAGATGGCATGTTGAATATGAGCCAGCAATGTGCCCCTGCTGAAAAGGCAGCAAATGGTCTTCTGGGCTGCATTAGGAAAAGCGTTGGTAGTAGGTCAAAGGGTGTGATACTTCCCTTCTGCTTGGCACTGAGGTGGCCACACCTGTCCAGTTCTGGGCTATCTATTGCAAGAGAGACATGCAGGTACTGGAGAGAGTCCATAGAGATGATGAAGGGACTGGAGCATTTCTCCCATAAAGAAAGGCTAAGGGAGCAGAAACTGTTCAGGATGGAGAAGGCTTAGTGGGGATCAATGTATACAAATACCTGAAGAAGGATGTAAAGAGAATGGAACCAGGCTCTTTACATTGGTGCCTAGTGACAAGACCCAGAGGCACTGGACACAGCATAAAACACAGGAGGTTCCCTCTGAACATCAGGAAACACTTTTTTTCCTGTGAGGGTGACCGAGCACTGGCTCAGGTTGCCCTAAGGGATGCTGGAGTCTCCACCTCTGGGGATACTTTAAAGCCATACGGACATGGTCCTGAACAGTTGACTCCTGCTTGAGCCAAGGTAGTTGTACCAGATCACCTCTGGCACTTCTGCCTTCCAACTGCAACTATTCTGTGCGAAGATGTTTGAGGTTATCATAGAAATTTAAGACAGGCTGACTCGCCTCAAAAGGAGAACAGGTGTTTTCTAGGCCTGCATTGAAACAGTTGAATATCTGAGAAAACTCTTTATATCAAAAAAATAAATAAGGCTGTCAGTCCAGCTGTTAGTACCATTGCAGTTTCCTCATCCTCCCAATACAGTTTAAAATCTTGGCGTACTGAATCTAGCAAAAGCATATTGGTCTCACAAGAATTTCTGAGAAAGATGGAAGGAAAAACCTAATAATTTTGGATTTGCAGCCCAGTAAGCCAGTTGCATGCTGGGATGCATCAGAAGTGTGGTCAGGGAGGTGATTCTGACCCTCTAGTCCATTCTTGTGAGACCCTAGGAGTACTGTGTTCAGCTCTGGGGTCTCCAGCATAAGACAGACATGGAACTGCTGCAGTGGGTCCAGAGAAGGCCTGGGAGAATGAGTGTGGAGAGTTTGGGTAGCTCAGCTTGGAGAAGAGAGCTCTCTGGGGGACCTTATTGCAGCCTTTCAGTACTTAAAGGGGAACTACAGAAAGAGATGAGGAGGGATTCTTTATCATGGAGTTTAGTGATAGGGCAGGGGGAATGGTTTTAAGATGAAAGAGAGCAGTCTTAGATTAGATATAAGAAGAAATTCTTTACAGTGAGGGTGGTGAGACACTGGAACAGATTGACCAAAGAAGCTGTGGATGTCCCCTCCCTGGAAATGTTCAAGGCCAGGTTGGGTGGGGCTCTGGGCAACCAGAACCAGTGGAAGCTGTCTCTGCCAATAGCAGGCAGGTTGGGCCTAGGTATTCTTTAAGGTGCCTTTCAACCAAAACCGTGCTACGATTCTGTGGCTGCAGAAATTAGTGTGGAAATGTCTTAGCTATTTAAGGTTTTTACTGTCAGGAAAAATAAGGCACTGACATGCAGAAGCACTGGCAGACAGAAAAGATTTTGGGCTGGCAAGGAAAGGTGAGAGGGGACACCAGGACATGACCTAGAATTTTCTTCAATTAGACTAGGAAGTTGATAGAGATGTGGCAGTGCAGTAGCACAAGCTCAGCTACAGAAGCGGCATTCAACCCTCATGTTTTCATGAGGTAAGGACTGTTTTGCTGGCTGCCTGTCCCATTATTGATTATCTACAGTGAAAGTGAAAGAATGGTTCTTCGCCCACTAGCATGCAAATGAACTGTCATCCCTCATATGGACCAGTTCTGGGTATGTCACTATTTACAATGCATAGGCATTGTTTAGATTTAGTTCATTCCAGCTATGCTTTGTGTCATCCCTTTGGATTCATGACCCATTTCAGCTTGTTAGTATGCCACTCCGTGTCACTCTCCTTCTCCATGGACAGCCAAATTGGTATGGCAAACAACTGCTAAGGATGAAGTCATTTTGTCACAAGCGTGCTCTTATGTGAGGCAGGACACAAGACTAAAAGAAAACTATTTTGCCGTATAAAACCAGAATAGGAAGGAGTCTTCTGGGCCAGAAGTGTAAATTTCAGTTATTCCAGTTTAAAATTAAAAGAACAGGAATTACATTAAACTGCAGCAATCTTCAGAATTCTGTGATTAAGGACTCGGAGGACAAGTATTCTCTGGATCCTTTGCCAGAGTTTAGAGTTACATTCATTACTATCATTCCCCAATTCTGCCCAACAGGAGAGTAACTTTAATTAGGCTACTGTCAGTGGTTTATTCTTTTACAACACTGGGGTTTTTTTACAGGTATCTTCAAATGGCATCCAGTCTACTCCCTTGAATCTTGCAACTTACTGGAAATGTAATGCTAGCACTACTGATGTGAGAGTGGATTATAAATACAACCCAGAGTCTATGAACGTGCCTAGTGTGCTGTCTAATGTCCAGGTTGTGGTACCAGTAGATGGAGGAGTAACAAACATGCAGTCACTTCCACCTGCAAAATGGTAAGAGTAATACTTTCCTTTTTATTATTTCAGATTTATTTCAGTGTATTCATTAGTGTCAAAGCCTAGAAAATTTTACAGGAAGAAGCAGATAATTTTATTTGGTTTGTTTGATAAAATGCACAGATATGTTAGGACATTTTCTGCCTGAAGCAGATCCTGTGCAGCCAGCTCATATAAACTAAACTGAGACAATACACACCCATTCCAGTGGTGTAGTAATATACACCTCACAATACTTTGATTGTTTGCTTTCTTTCAGTCAGCAGAAAGGATACATACTTCTAATACAGGAATTCAAAACCAAAATCTCTTAATGGTTAAAAAACATTTTGAGTGTGTATATAGGTACATCCATAAGAATATGAGAATTAGAGAGAGTAGAAAAAAGGCAGTCGTTAAAAAGATTTCTTGGTTTTCTAACTTAAAAATTAGCTTCTAGTTTAAATGTTTTTAAAATTAATTTCAACAGCTGAGGAGCTTTTTACAAGCCAGATGTCATTCTGGCTCTCAATTCAAGTGTCATTCATATTACTACCTGACTAGCAGGTACCTGCTACCACCTTATAAGCCTTACATTTACAGTAGCACCTGAAAGTGAGGCAGCAATCTCAGGTAATTACATTTCTACAAGCTTGTGAAAACAAGCACAGGGTAGTGGAACTAGGCAATGCCTAGAGCAGAAGGTGAGCAGAATCCAGTCCCTGTCTGGTTTAGCAGCACATAGATACTTGCCCAGCTGTCATGTAATTCCTGGACTGTTTATTTCAAAGAGGGTCTTTTTAATATGAAGAGGGCAAATAAGTTGAAGGAAGTTGGGCTTTGTTAACCTTGTTACTGATAGATCAGTTTACCTTATAAAGCAAGGTTCAGAAGAATAATTAATCTGATGCATTTATCAGGAGACTTCTAGAGGCAATGCATTTAAATGTGTTAATTGGACAAATTAGTTGTCCAGCATCATTTGAAGTGGAAAAATTCCTGGGAAAACTGAACCAGTCTTCCCTTGGTATTGACAGCAAGACTGAGTGCACCCTCAGCAAATTTGCAGGTGATACCAAATTAAGTAATGAGACTGGTAAGTCTGAAGGACAGGATGCCATCAAGAGAGATCTGTACAGGCTGGACAAGTGGGCTGAGGAGAATCTCATGAGGTTTGATAAGGGAAAGTGTCAGGTCCTGCACCTAGGTCAAGGCAATTCTAGATGTCAAAACTGAGAGCAGCCCTGCAGAAGAGGACTTAGAGGTGCAGGTAGATGAGAAACTAGACATCAGCCAGTAAGTGTGTGCTTGCAGTCCTAAACACCAATCACATCCTAGGTTGCATCAAAAGAAGAGTGTCCAGCAGTTTGGGAGAGGTGATTCTGCCATTTTGCTCTGGTAAGACCTCACCTGGAATACTGCATCCAGGTCTGGAACCCTCAACACAGGAAGGACATGGACCTGATGGAGCAGGTCCAGAGGAGGGCCATGAAAATGTTTCGGGGGCTGGAGCACCTCTCCAGCAAGGACAGGCTGAGGGAGCTGTGGTTGTTCAACCTGGAAAAGAGAAGGCTCCAGGGTGACCTAACTGGCCTTCCATTACCTGAAGGGGGCCTGCAAGAAGGCTGGAGAGGGACTGTTTCCAAAGGCCTGTAGTGATAGGATGAGGTGCAGTGGTTTGAAATCAAACAAGAGCAGATGTAGATTGGATGTTAGGAACAAGTTCTTTACCATGAGGGTGGTGGAACACTGAAACCAGTTGCCCAGGAAGTTAGTTGAGGCCCCATCCTTGGAGATATTCAAGGCCAGGCTCGATGAGGCTCTGAGCAACCTGATCTAGTGGAGGATATTCCTGATCACTACTTTTGAAAGTCCCTTCCAACCCAAAGCATTCTATGATTGTATGATTTTAAGGGAGCAACCATTGTAACCTTAAGCTTACTCTGAGCAAAGGCAGGTTCAATAGCTTACCTGACCAACATGACAAGAACATATGGTGAAGCGAGTCTGCCCATCCAGGATTCTTCTAACTGCTCTTTAATCATTCCTGAGCAAGAGCAGGACCCCCCAGCCAGAGCATCTAATGTTAGCTAGGAAGACTCAGATCTTAATGACAATTCAGTTACTGGTTCATCAGATGAAGAAACTAGAGTTCAGATTCTTTGTCTTCCACCTGGACAACTTCCCAAGGCTAGCATGCTAAGCCTAGAAAGCTGATGGAAAAGAAAATAAATATATAGTCATGTCCCAGACAACTCTAGTATTTGTCTTGTGCTACCTGTTTGGTTTAGTGGATTAGGTGGTGGGGTTTTTGTTTTATTAAAAATAAATATCTTATAACTTGACTTGCAGGTAACCACTACCATCTGTGCTTCTTGTGTGAGCATTTCATTCCTGCTGCATGAATGTGTATCAGCCCTTCACACTGCTCACAGCTTTCAGTTGGTTACTTTCCTTTGATGGAACCGCTGCATAGTGCTCCAGGAGTTAAAATGCCCTGTCAGCTTAGAGACTCTGGTGCTTGGTGCCCTTTTCTGCTGCCTTGTAGCATCAGAAGTTAGCTTAAACTCTGTGTCACTTAATGACAACTCATTTTACTAGAATGGAAATGGAAATGCTGGATCTGGTACCTGTTGCTAACCCACTGTTCTCTTACAGGAACGCAGACCAGATGAAAGCATATTGGAAAATATCGAGCATTTCAGAGAAATCTGAGAATGGAGGCAAGTTGAACTCCTTTGTTTTCTCTTACAGAAACATTGTAACAGTAAAACAGTAATCATTTTAGCCTCTTCATTCTCACACCTGTCTAGAGGTCTTCTCATGCTGTGTCCTAATTACCAGTTCATCTTTTATCATTTAATTTCTACCTGAGGTGTCCCTGCCCATGGCAGGGGGATTGGAACTAGGTGATACTTGAGGTCCCTTCCACACCTAACAATTCTATGGTTCTATGACAATAGCAATTGTAAAAATACAAATTTATCAATTAGTTAAAAAACAAAAAACAGTGAAGCCCTCTAAAAGCAGTTAGTAGCTCTCAAGTAGTTTGGACTTGGGAGGAAATAATCACATAAATGCAATTTGGTAGTTCAAAGGAAAATATGTTTAATATCTTTATATTTCTAGGCACTGACAATTGAAATGAAGTAGAAAGAGGTTCATGGGAAAACTGAGGAGAATTGAAAAAAATTTTTTAAAAATCTTTGCTGAAACAGACTAAACAATACATGATTCTTGACCAACAGTTGGAGGTTGTTGGCTTTGACCACATGTGACTGCAGGAAAAAAAATGCATCTATGCACAGCTGCTCCGAGCTGTAATCTGTATAGCATTGCATAAGGCATCAATTGGGGTCCTCTGCCCAGCTGCCTTTCTCCAAGATCCAGTTAATGTCACAGTCCTTGCAGCCCCTGCAGGTGCAATGTTTTATTGAAGCAGAAAAACAGGAGCCAAAGGGAGGCATCTCATCCTCAGAACTTTGCATGGAGAACTGAGTTCATGGTGCAAAGGAAAGGCCTTTAGCCCTGCTATGAGTTTAGTGAAGGGCACACATTTGCTGGTAATTATGACTGGTTTCAGAAAGATACCACAAGCCTGGGAAAGAAAGACATCTTCTATTTCTGCAGAGGCTGCAAAGTTGTGATCATTCAAACAAAATCAGAGAATTTTATTTGACAGAGGTTGTTGCTATGGTCTGGTGTACTTTGTTGTTCCCTGACCTCACAGTTCTTGCCGCCTATCTTCCATTACTATTATGTAGGGGCAGCCTTGATTGTGGTGGTGGTGGTGGTTTGGTTTGGTGATGGTTTTGTTTGCTTGTTTGTTTTCTTTTCCTCTCCATCATTTAAGCTGTGGAGTTTCTTTAAAAGACAAACAAAAAAAATACACTGAAACATAAATGTAGCCAGCCAAAGAGCCACTGTACACCTGCACAGCAGCATAAAATGACAGTGATGCAGATGGCATCTTACATGTGTTCTGATATGTGACTTGTAAATATCCCACTGCTTCCACTATACTTAGGTCTATTCCCACAATTTTTCATCCCCTTTTCCTTGAGTATAAACACATACTACTCACAATTCGGTGTTTAAGAGAAAGTAATACTATATTGGTCTTGGAAACAAAGAGAGAAGTTGCACAAAGACTTAATATTAGGATGAACATCTTTAAGTCTTCTTCAGTCTATTGTACACAGTGGTAAAATGTTTGTAGAGGGTTTTTTTTCCTATGGTCCAACACAATCATGTGAGCTCCAGTTGCAGGCAGATAAAACACAAAACTAACTTCCTAAGCACTTGACTATATGAGTTTACATACTTAAAGTGGAAAGAAGTTCAGTTAACCCAAACTGCAACAGACCTACTGAGTAAATTAAGTGGACCTTAAACCAAATTTATCAAGAAAAAGCCATGGCATAAAGCAATGCATTAATTCCAACTTTGACCTCACTAATATTTCAGTTACCTACTTTCCCCATAATTTAGCAGTTTGTATTGACTAGGGGTAGCAAGCTCTTTCAAAGTGAAAATAGTTGACATTGATTATTCCACTATTAATTATTTAAATCTCTTTTTTCCATCATATTTTGCAAGAATAAGAAAATACTTGTTTAAAAACTAGAAAAACAGACTAGAAACAATGTCTGGGGCAGGGTTTAATGGCTCACATTGACTACAGAAATGTACTTACAGTAAATTTGAACTTTTAGTGCTTTGTAATAGTATCAATGTGATGGGGCTTCAGCAATGTCTATTAAAAACAAGAAATTTCTGGAGGAAAAGTATTTAATCAGGCCTTGTCTTTATCAGGAAAAATAAGAACTCCTTTCCTCTGGGTACATTGCTCTGCAGCTGCATTTCTTCCAAGGGTTTTGCTCATGTACATTTGTGTAGACAGAGCATGACAACATTTAAATGTTCTGATGTACTTTCACATCTGCTAATTAAAAATACTGCATACAAGCATAGGTGATATTAAGTGCTAAAAGACCAGCAAGCATAAGTGATGATTATAGGGACCCACCAGAGGGTAATAGGCCATTACCAGACTAATACACATGTTCACGATCATCTTGCAGAGATGAGTGTTATTTCTCTTCAAGTCATTCACTAGTTGTTGCTGTAAACAGAGTATTGGGGCAAAACTATACTTGTCCTCTCCTCTCTGAATATCTATGTAGGATTTCTGCTAGGAGTACCTCTCCACGGTCACCATGTTAGTTTCCCTTCTTATAGTAAAAGTTTTGGGAGATTGTGTTGTTTTGCAGAACAACCAGCTTTTCATTTCTGTTATTTTTAAAGGCTCTGGATCCCTCAGGGCAAAATTTGAAGTTTCAGAAGGACCTAGTAAACCAGCAACACTTGCAGTGCAATTCATTAGTGAAGGAGGCACCCTTTCAGGAGTAGATGTGGAGCTTGTAGGCACCGGCTATCGGCTTTCCCTCCTTAAGAAGAGATTTGCCACTGGTAAGACAATGTATTCTGTAGCGTTACATTATAAAATACAAAACTGTTAAGTGATGCATAAATAATTAACTTTTGTAAAAACATGGTTGAAGACTGTTTCACAGAGAGTTTTTGGTTTTTTTTTTTCATAGTTACTTAAAGTGTTCCAAGAGCTGACAAAAACCTCTATATCTACTGACTGCAAAAAAAACCTACCTTTATTTTTCAGGGCGGTATATGGCAGACTGCTGATGTACCTGTAAAAGTCATTGGATCAAAGGAGTACAAGAAGCTCACTTTGCCCTCTCTACTTTTCAAACACTATCTCAACATGCATTAATTTTTTTCAAAACATTAACCTTCTTGGAGGCTGAACTACAGAACCGAAAATGCACTTTTAAAAGTCATTTTGCAAACTTTTTATTACTTTGTAATAGCACTGAAGTTAACTCCAACACTGTCTGTAAATGATCAACTGCAATATCTGGAAAAATTTGTTTAAATTTTTTAAAGTTTATATAGATGAAGTCAAAAATAGTAATCCATAGTTATAACAAAAGTATGAAACTGTATGTTATTCTGTAAACATTAAACCTAAAAATGTAAGAGGAAGAACTATTGGAGCTTTCCACAAGTAATACTCATTTTTCAGATTCGTTAACTGCCAGTTTTTAAAGGAAGCCAAGGCAAAGTCTCACAGAGTTTTCCTATTTACTCATGCCACAAAACCAGCTGAGTTAGAGATGTATAAAAGAAATGTAACATGATGCCCATGTACCATATATTATTAATATGTAAGTTGTTTTATATAGGTGTTTTTTTCCTAAGTGCAATGTGTTACAGACTTGCAAAAGACAGCAGAAATTTGCTTCTGCAGTTAGTAAATTTTTGGGGCGTTGTGATTGTTTGAATTAAATGCTGTAGATTTAATTTATTTTTATATGAATTGCATAACATTTGTGCCTTTAAAAAAGAAAAAAACAAAACAACTGTGCCTATCCAATTTTTTATTCACGTGCCTCGCTTCCTTTTTCAAAGTTTGGCTTTTAATCGAGAAAGCATGTTGTTTGTATAGTACACACAACTTTATGAAAATTCCTTTGACTGGGATTGAGGTCCCTTCCAACCTTAGGAATACTGAATACTGAATTTGTTTAGAAGGCAGATTTGCAAAAACTGGGGATCATTTTAAGAAAGGTTTAAAATACTGGATTGCTTCCTCATGGGGTAATTGCAATAAACGCAGCAATGGTAAAGGGAGATGCGTCATGCAGGACTTGGAAACGTGGAAATAGTAACTTTAACATCACCAAAGATGAGGATCCAGAAAGATCAAAGAAGATGGTAAAAGCAGCCTCTTAAAAGCAAACAGTATTTCCTTTCACTTTGACTGCACTTCTTTGGACTTTGGATGCTTTGGGGGTTGTGTGATGTGAATGTAAAAACATAGTGCTTTGGGAGGAATAGCATGTTAGAAGGGTATTTTGTGGCAGCAAGATGACAAGTACTGCCATGTCTCTTTAGTTTTTTTTCTATAACCACCAATTTTAATTACTGTCATCTAATCTGCTTGACACAGCCTAAGCACAGGGAACTGACATGTTAGTAGTGGCTTTTAAAGCAAGTCACTAATTTTGAAAATCTATTATACATTTGTATTATTAAGGTTTGTTTTTCCGATGGCAAAATCAGAAGTATTGGTGCAACATAATTCAATAAACTGCACACAGGAATAGGAACTTCACAGGACCATTCTGAATACCAGTGTCTACTTCAAATTCTCTTTTAAAACCTTAAAGCGTGCTTGAACTAATTCATGCAGAACCAGTAATGAACTGGACTGCTGAAGCTTTACAAGCTTGTAGAGGCTACGTAAATTCTAATGTATACTACACACTTTTGCAGATGAGAGTTCCATTGTTAGCACTAAGCGTATACTGTACTGTAGATTTGATGATAAGGGGATATTTGGCTCTTAATTTGCTAAACTTATTGAATGGTAAATTTGTAGCTCATGAAATGGTACAGCCTTTTTGCTGGAATCTTAATTGTAACCTGCTCTGTAATCAAACTGTGTTTAACATGGCAATATTCTTATTAATGGAAACCCAAAATTGTGTTGCTATTATCAATGAAGCATTGCTTTCATTTCTAAGTAAAATGAAGTAGTTGTGTTTCAGCACTTTTGAACCAGCCTTCATTCAGGGGATACATACATTTGAATTGGGTGCAGGTTACAATTTGGAAGCCATACAAGTTTATATAGACTTTTTTGTAAAGAAATTAAAAAAACAATGTAAAAAGTACGTGTAGCTATCCGATTAGGAAGAGAAAAGGTATGTAGCAAGCTGGTTCTTGCTTGTGTATACAGCAATATCCATTGTAACTGCCTCCTAAGAAAACTAATTTGTAAACACAACTCTAAAGGATCTGAATTTTTATGAATTGTTATTCATCAGACTGTAAATGAGAGCATACAAGTTTATCGTACAAAAATTGTAAATACTGCTGATTTTTCATAAAATGTAAATTTTAAGAAAAAATGCACCCATAATAAACATGTAATATATATAATTTAAATACGGATTTATGTTGCCTGTGCTTTTGCAGTTAGTCCCACAGAGCTTCTGAGCCTGTATTGAACCCTGTAAAACTGTTAACCAATTTTATTTCTTTTTATTTTTAAAGTGATAAGGCACAGAAATAATACATGACATGACCTCTTTATATATTTGTAAAACAACACAGGCTTCTGCAGAGTTGCATCTTCACTAAACAAAAGCTGGAGATGTCTGCAATGCCTAATGCCTTTACTAAATTGCTATGCCTAACTAATACCTTAGATTAGGCAAAACTGTGGATATGTTTATCAGAAAGATCTCAGCTTTGTAGGCATGAGCTGTTCTCTGTAGAAAGGCTGTACACTACTCATCTTTTTTCATACACCAATGTTTTGTTGAGTGAACAGGAAGAAAATCAGTGGCAAGACTAAAGAAATTATTTCTGTTTTCTTTGTGTGTGGCACCAGTCTAAAAAAAAAGACAATTAAGCCTACCTGTACTACTTTACCGCCCTCAACAGTCTGGGAGAGTAGTCCTTCTAAGCTGTGAGAAAAGAAACAAAGGTCAAAACTGAACAAATGCACCAAATCTGTTTTGTTCCTACTAATCCCACAGCCTGTATTATCTTAGTAATTAAATACTTTTTAAATTTGACTTCCTCAGCTGGCTGGATATCTTGGCAATAAGTATCATTCTTTTCGTGCTGGAAAGCAGCAGTCCCAATAGCTTGATTCTTATCTTCTGCTGGAAGGTAGGAGTGAAGAATGCAAGCACCTGGTGGTCAGATGGAATGGTCCATCTAGCCCAGTAGTCTGTCTTCAACAATGGCTGAAGGACAGACTGGCACAGAGAGCTCTCTAGCAATTTACTTTCAACTTCCTTCACCATCCTCCATTGTTGGTTAAGGATGTAAAAAGGTGCTCAGTTCTGGCATTCATTGAACTTCAAGTGTCAGAGTGTACTACTCTGGCACTTCTGTTAACATTTGACTTCTGTTATTGTCAAGTCAGTGCCCATGTACTACTCACAACTACTACAAACTGGATTTATACTGCTCAAGCAGGTTCGTGATTATCTAAGTGCATGATCAGGTAGTTTTTCAGGGATAACTACCTCTACCACTGCCAAATAATGTTTATGTAGGGTGTTTGAAGGAGGTAAGGTTTTTGGTTATCAACTGGAACAGTGTGGGAGTTGTGGGTTTCGCTATCTGTAACTAGAAATGAGGTCTTGCATCATTCCAAAAAGGATTACATTTCAAGTCACGTGTTTGAGAAGCGTGAGATAGGCATCTTAATATCTGTGTACCTTTTGTTTTCTTGGAATTGCTAGATAATTGGTTTCCATTTCAGTTGTCATGAAAGGGCAGTTTTACTTTAGAGGAAGCAAGAATAAAAATTCTGGATAGAGTAAGCTAAAAACAGTTCAAGGAACTAAAGCAGTAAATAACATATTACTCCTCCATGTTATGAAGTTTTAAGACCGCTACATCTTTGACAACAAACTCAGCACCAAACAAACACAGTGTTGCTCTGGCATTCACAGGAGACAGGATAAGGAAATTACAGAGGAAAACAAATACAGAATGTAGTTTTCACTTTAGGTGAGGGGGAGAATACATATTTAACACAACTTTCCCATGAAGGAGTTGAAAATTACAAGTTGTCAAGGTGATGGGCCATTGCAGCTATTCTCTTGGCATTTCACAAGGTATTTGAGAAGCTATTCAACCTTCTCAAAACTGAAGGTGTATCTTTAGTATCATGGAAGAACATCAGCATGTATTTCCTTGCAGCAGTGCTGCTCTGTGCAGCCGTGAGCTACATTACTGCGCTAAGGGCTAACTGAGGTTGTGGACTACGGCTCATGTAAGCATCTGCTTTTGCTTCCAGGCATCAGTAAGTTTCCTAGAGGAATAAATGGGGAACCTGTGAACTATGACCTTTCAAGACTGCTCAAGGTGGCAGCACTTTTGCCAGCTGATCCCCAAGAAACACCATGAAAACACATTGGAAATCAGACTTTTGGTGAACAGCATCTCAGCATGAACCAGTCTTAAAGTAACCTGGGTTTGGTCAAAAATGGTAAAACCATAACTTGTGCTTCAGTTCATCCACTGTGTAGGCAGCAACAGTGGAGTCCTCTGCTACCAATGATTAGGAAAAGCCAACAGTTTTCACAAGTTGAAGCTTGATGCTGTGTCTTTCTGAAACTGGTGATTGTTACCTCAACACCTGTTTACTAGCAAAAATTGTGCTAAGGTTTACCTTCAGAGAGTCATTCCCAGCCCAGAGGAACATAGATGCAGCTGTATCTGCTATTCATGTCATCAGTAAAGGTAAGTGTGTGTCTATGTACCAACACACAGCAGGAAAGACTAGTATCCAGAAAACATGTTCATTACTCAAATCAGTGTCCAAGCCATTTTAGCATCTGAAGCAAATCTTAAGAGCCTTCCCCTATGTCCAGCAGCACCAGCACCCTGCTATGTCCTTTCCACAGAAGCTGCAAAGTATGCACAGCTTACTGTGCCATAAAACACAGTCTGAACACAAGAGATTTTTGCATCACAGCCTGCAAGAGTTAACTGGTAGCATGGGAAACGTCGTGCTACTATATTCAAATGCTTGTGTTTTTCTTGAACTCAGAGAACAGTAGGAATTGGTTAGTGTGCATAGTGAGCAACAGTATCTGCCATCACCTGTGTGCCAGTCTGAAGATGGATAGCCCAATTACATTAAAATTCTTGTTAAATATTTTCCTTTAGTTAAAGCATATTCCATTCTGCTAGACCCTTTAAAGTGTTCTCTGCTTGCCTCTGTGTCTCCACCATAGAAGTTCAGCGGAGCACCTTCTCTCCCAGAAAGGCAGGAGTTTTTTATTGTTACTGCTGACATTAGCAAGTAATGATACAAAATAACATTCCATCACATCAGGCACTATCAGCGTTCCTCTCCGGAGATACTCAAAACCCATCTGGATGCATTCCTGTGTGATCTGCTATAGGTGATCCTGTTCTGGGTCGGACTAAATGATGTTTCAAGGTCCCTTCCAGCCCCTAACATTCTGTGATTTCTGTGATTTCCCAAAATGTTTGTTTCCTGGCTCTCCAAAGAGAACTCTGAGAATCTTGCACACACTGCTGTCATCTCTGTATCCCAGGTGAAGAATATGCTAAAAATAATGGGACAGGTTTTCTGAAGTGAATAATCTGGTGTCATCCTTGCAGAAGAAAGCCCACTGCATTGACATTCATGAGATCTTATTGCTGTACTTTTAAACCCAGAGGGTTGCTGGTAAGGGCCATAGGTCACACCTTGACTTAGAAAGATCCTTTTAGCATTGGAGTGATCTGCTTCTAGCCATATCTAAACTTGGAAGAGGAGGCTCAGGGGAGACCTTACTGCTGTCTACAACTGCCTGAAGGGAGGCTGTAGCCAGGTGGGGGTTGGTCTCCCAGGCAACCAGCACCAGAACAAGAGGACACAGTCTCAAGCTGCGCCAGGGGAAGTTTAGGCTGGAGGTTAGGAAGAAGTTCTTCATAGAAAGAGTGATTGGCCATTGGAATGGGCTGCCCAGGGAGGTGGAGGCATCACCATCACTGGAGGTGTTTAGGAAGAGACTGGATGGGATGCTCAGTGCCATGGTTTAGTTGATTAGATAGTGTTGGATGACGGGTTGGACTCAATGATCTCAAAGGTCTGTTCCAACCTGGTTAATTCCTATTCTATTCTATTCTATTCTATTCTATTCTATTCTATTCTATTCTATTCTATTCTATTCTATTCTATTCTCCTCTCCCTTTCCTCAGCTAAGAAATTCTGTGGTCCGATCATTTTGTACAGCAGCTACATTCCTCTGGGCAGGAGGGTCCTAAACTCTGCAAAAGCTGCCACACTTTCTGGCTGTGAGCAGACTGTGGGCAGCTCATCTGCAGTGCCTCAAACTGAGCTCAAAACTGGAAGTTGGAGCATAGAGATTCTGGAAAGAAAGGAACACAAAATGAACGCTCTCTGACACAGTCACCAAAGAATCATAAAATACCCTGTCTTAAGCTGCCTGGACTACACAACCAAATATGAGTGACAACTAAGTCAGCATTACTTGATTTCATTTGTTGTTTATAATTAGGTTGAAATAGTATGGTGTGAGAGACTAAAAGCTTGTCTCTCCTGGTGTGACTCAACAAAGATAAAATCACTTGCTGCTTGCCCAGACAATAGCTGATGTGTGTTGGGCAGAGCCACTGGAACAACTCTTGGAAGGTGCAAAGATAGCATCACTCACTGGACCACAGCTGGCCTCACAACAATGGACAGAGGCCACCTTCAGGAATATGCATAAAATGAGATAATCCCCACCCATCAAGTACCCTGGAAAGGGAGGAGGGTGAGACAATGGAATGAGTGTGGGCGAAGATGGAGAAAGAGGAGATGGAGTGTCCCCACCACCACCACCACCATCCAGACCCCTGCCCAAACACACAGGAATGCACAGAAAGATTTCCTGGGGAACGATACCTGGATACTTACCTAAGGATGATTTCCTGGCCCCTCATTTCCTGAGGGACAATACCTGGACACATACCTAAGGACTAAAAAACTGTGTAAAAGACTTGAGCAACTACTGGCTCAGCAGAAGAAAAACGGAGAACCAAAAACACAGATGAAGGAAAACACAGGACAATGCCGCTGAGAAAGAAAGCATGAGAGATGGAAAAGCCCAGGAAGCAGACTGAACCTTCTCTCCATGTCCTAAGATCCGCTTGCTGCAACTCACAGAGCTGAAGCTGCCCAGAGGAGCACATCTCTGGCCAAAGCCTCAGCACCCTTTCTCTACAGAGCCAACATCTCCTGCAGCACCTTTCCTCCACAGACTCAAACTGTTTTGGGGGGGGGTGATGGGTTTGGTAATGTAATTCCTCTTCTCTCTCTCTTCTCTCTCTATTCTCTCTCTCTCCCCTTCTGATCCATCCACTTTATTTATGTAATAGTCTAGCTGTTGATATTTTGGACTCGTTTGTGCCTCTCATTTCTCAACACAGGAATATTCAAAAGAACTGAGTCTCTTTCCCTCTCCAGACCGAGACATACGGGCAGGTAGTACTTTAAAAGGTACTTCATACTTAGATTTTGCTAGATGTTCATAATGCACTAATCCTATGATTGAGATGCCTACGCTAATTAAAGCCAACCAAACTGCCTTAGGCTACAGCTTCACAATGAGCTATCTAAGCAGTTTAATACTGCCTGAAGACACAGGCCATGGTCTCCATCTTCACCCATCATACTTATACCATCTGTGGCATGAGTAGTATCTGTTCATGAGTCAACTCACCAACCAGACATAAACTGAAACCAGAAAAAAAAAATGCTAAGCTTAAGCCAATTGAAACAGCTTGCATCAGGGTTAGACAAACATCAGGGACAGGAATTGCCAACCTAAGAGCAGAGGAGTTGTAGGGAATATGATCTCTCCCTTTTGGCAGCAACGTGTCACCAGTCCAGCTCAGCTGTTCACTACACCACAGCCAGAGAGGGGAATTAAAAGCAGTTGGCTCCACTGACACAATGGGAGACTTCTGAATAGTGGCTATAAACCCTGATGTCAGAAACTGTAAGAGATTGATAAGAGCAAATACAGAATACAGAATTAACTAGGTTGGAAAAAACCTTTAAGATCATAGAGTCCAAACTATCACCCAACACCATCAACCAAACCATGGCACTGAGTGCCCCATCCAGTCTCTTTTTAAACACTTCCAGTGATGGTGACTCCACCACCTCCCTGGGCAGCCCATTCCAATGGCAAATCACTCTTTCTGTGAAGAATTTCTTCCTAACATCCAGCCTAAACTTCCCCTGGTGCAGCTTGACGCTGTGTCCTCTTGTTCTGGTGCTGGTTGCCTGGGAGAAGACACCAACCCCCAGCTGGCTACAACCTCCCTTCAGGTAGTTGTAGATGGCAATAAGGTCTCCCCTGATCCTCCTCTTCTCCAGGCTAAGCAGCCCCAGCTCCCTCAGCCTCTCCTCACAGGGCTTGTGCTCCAAACCCCTCACCAGCTTTGGTGCCCCTCTCTGGACACGTTCCAGAAACTCAACATTTTTCCTAAACTGAGAGGCCAAGAACTGGACACAGGACTCAAGGTGTGGCCTAAACACAGGGGGCAGGAAAATCCATGTAGATAGTTTAACTGAGGATGATAGAAAGGAGTTTGCTCTGTAAAACAACAAAAATGTTTCATCTCCATTTTGTTGGTGGACCCCATACTGGCTGGAAATGCTGGGATCAGTAAGAACACATAGAGAAAGAAAAGTGATAAATATATTGAAAAATTTCTTAAAGGTGAGCTAGATTATGTAGTCACAGGGTGAAAATACCTTGCAATCCAACAGTATCTAAAGAAAAGCTAAATATTTTTAAATGAGCAGATCAGATAAACAATAACTCAAGGATTTAGGAAGTTGAACAAACCATTCTATGGATGGTTAATTTATGTTTCAGAGAGTCTTAAAACAATATAGAATAGAATAGAATAAGAATAGAATAGAATAGAATAGAATAGAATAGAATAGAATAGAATAGAATAGAATAGAATAGAATTAACTATGTTGGAAAAGACCTTTGAGATCATCAAGTTCAACACCATGTAATCAACGAAACCATGGCACCAAGCACCCCATCCAGTCTCTTCCTAAACACCTCCAGTGGTGGTGACTTCACCACCTCGCCGAGCAGCCCATTCCAATGGCAAATCACTCTGTCTATGATGAACTTCTTCCTAACATCCAGCCAAAACCTCCACTGGCGTAGCTTGAGACTGTGTTCTCTTGTTCTGGTGCTGGATATCAGGGAGAAGAGACCAATCCCCAACTGGCAGAAGATTAGAAGGAAGATAACCCTGTACCATTACACTTAACAAAAACAAAAGTCAACCAAAAAAAAAAAAAAAAGGTGGGAATCTAAGTAATTGTAATATAGAACTCGATAAGAACATTAAAATACAGTTAAGATAATTAGTATCTATCACGGATGTACTGAATTGATGTCTTAAACTAATTTAGGATTAGTTGAAAATCTGGATCATATGAATAACATGGTCAAAGGAAAAAAGACTTATGTAGGACACCTGATTTAGCAGTACAGAATGTTTTACAGCTACATCACAGCAAGAAGATTACAGATTTTAAAAATTAGTATTAAGATGTAGATAAACAGGGATTTATCTTTAAGCACATTTCTGGTTAATTCCTGCAGACTTCATAGCATCTCATATTGTTCCAGTAACCTGATGTTAAAACCTGAATTTTGCAGATGAGAAAAGACTGAAGGAGAAAACAAAAAAGTGAGATCTTATGTATAAACAGTTTCTACCACTGAAACATCACACAAAATTGTAGAAAGAGACTCTAGGGTCAAATAAATAAAGACAAAATAACATCACTTCGGGATAACTAAGGATTTTTCTGAACTCTTCTAAAAACACATCCAGGGCTAAAAATCTGCATGTCTTCTTGGGATCAATGAAGAGCTTAAGCTTCAGGGGAACTCTGGAGATCATTTAGCCATTTCCCCTGCTCAAACCAGGGACAAAGACTGGAAGTCTTGCCAAAATAATGGCCCAGATTAATGAATTCCTCAAAGAGATTAAAATGTAGTTTAACAAAGAGAAGGTCCAAAAGAGTGATTTCTTTGGAATCAATCATCTCCCCCATTTACCAAAACAACCTATTCTAGGCTATACTTGCTTTCTAGACATTCCATTAGTTGAGTGAATATCTATTTATCTATAATTCTCACCTTTTTGTTTTCCTACTTTTATTCATAGAATGATTTGGATTGGAAGAGACTTCAAAGACCATCTAGTTCCAACCCCACTGCCATGGGCAGGGACACCTTCCACTAGAGCAGATTGCTCTAGGCCTCATCCACCCTGGCCTTGAACAACTCCAGGTTCCACTGTCTCATGACCCTCACTGTAAAGAATTTATTTCTAATATGCAGTCTAAATCCACCCTTTTCAAGCTTCACATGCACTCAACTCAACTCCATTTTCAGCATCTGCCTTCAAGTTTTCCTTCTAACGAAGAAATAAACTTAATGAAGAAAGCTTGATTTTACTCTCCTGACATCTGTGGAATAGTGAAGTAAGGCCTTGTTTTCATTTACTCTTTTACACTTCAATAAACCTGGTATCTCATGTCTTTTACTTCAACTAGAATGACCAGAAGACACACATGCCTGTGTGACAGATCTGCCTAAACAAGAGTTTCAAAGGCAAAGTTCACATAAGATTGATCTCAAGTCCCTACTGAAACTATCTACTCTAAACTATCCCTTCCTATATCCTGTTATAAATGTTGCTCATCCATGGCAAAAGCAACACTCTCTACTTTACATGCTAACATGCTTAGGTTTTCTTTATTTGCATCCTGTGCCTTCTCCTGGACTGCCTAGCCCCTGTCTCTATGGTAGGGCAGCTAGTCTCTAATCTACAGCACTTCTGTACTGATGAATCCCGCAATATGGAAAAATAAACTTTGAGACTGCACAGAAATGAATTCAGCATCTATAATAGCAAAATAAATAGATAAAGCAGGTAAAGCATTCCCAAAAATTCAGCTTAGGTGAGGGGTCTCTAGAAAAAAAACCCAACAACTACTGCATTTACAATCATGTGTGGAAGTGCTGGCCATGATTACAGTTTTAATAGTCCTTGTTTCTTATTGGGTTTTATTTTTAATCAAGATGCAATTAAATATAAAATGCAGAATACATACATTAAAAGTAATCTCAATATGATTCCATTTAGCTTACTTCAAAGCCAATAAAGAATATTTAAAGAAAAAAGCAATCTCGTGGACTTGTGAAGTAAGTGGACTAGGACACGAATTACTTCAGTCTATTTTGTATCAGCAGAGTCTAAGGAGTGACTTTGTCACAGCTGATATGAACATAAGTAGAAAAATAGCACTCTGTGCATGACAAGAGCACTGTGAGTAAAAGATGAACTGACACTGGATATGACCAACAGGGCTTACGCTAGAGTCTTTAGCTACTTGATTTTTAAACAAATGTGCCATAACTTTTTAAGTGCTCCTAATTGAAGATGTAGGTGATACAAGAATGTTCCAAACCTCTACATCTTACAGACTGTACTAGGAAATTGCAGTGTTTTATAGGCTGTAAGTTTGGACAACTGTTCGCAGAAACCACCTTAAATGCAATAACAATGACGTCATTGCAGGCATAGAACTTTTGATGAAGGATCATGAAAATATTATCTGTAGATTTTGAGGTTTCTGTTTGTTTCTTTCTTTTTGTTGTTGTTGTTTTGGTTGTGGTTTTGTGTGTGTGTGTGTGTGTTTGGGGAGGGGGTTTTGGTTGGTTTTGTTTTGGTTGGGTTGGTTTTGGGTTTGTTCTATTTGGTGTGGGTTTGGGGTCTTTTTAGTGTTGTTGTTTTTGTGTGTGTGTGTGTGTGTGTTAAACTTGTGCAACCATCAGCACACAATTCAACCTTATTTTTGAAACTGAAGATGCACCTTCTTTAAACATTACTCCAAAATGAGAACCTGTAAACTGCCATAAACAGTATTAGAAAGCATCATCCTACATTTGAATCAATCACCTACACAATAGCAACACCTTAAGCTCTACACACGTCGGCTTTAGATAAAACTAATCAGGAGACAATAGTGAAGAGGACATACTATGTTAGAATTGCATTAATAAGCGACAGTAAACAGTACTCAGAGAATTCTCACTTTTCCTTCAGTTCTCTATATAATTAAAGGCATCACTAAACCTTCTCAGGGTTTATATGCTCTCTATGAAAGCATGCCGAGTGGGATGAAGCCTTTTTATCTGATGTGGGCCTGGTGATATGAGTACACAAGTGGAATTTTATATTGCTCATTTTCTTTATCAAATAAAATAAGTTTTAATCTTGCCCAATGAAACACAGTGAAATCTGACTTCACTACGGAAGTCCCCTTCTCTAAACACCAAGTGGGCTTCTTAAAACTAAATTTCTATTGTCTCAGAGCAGCCCACTTACTTGGTTAGTTGACACATCAATTCAGTCAACAACACACCATCAATACACATTTTCTCCTGGATTAAGTGTATACCCAACCTACTGGCTTTGGCTACTATTAAATAAAGGCACTGATAATGCACACTTAACAGAAAATTAGAAGCCTTTTAAGACTGCTCTGGAAATGTGCTGCTTCCTCAAGTCCAGACTGGAACTCTGTGCACTAGATGAGAAGAAATGCCCCTATTACAAGAAGGATCTAGACATGCTGGAGCATGTCCCGAGAAAGGCCATGAGGATGAGCAGCAGGCTGGAGCACCTCTCCTATGGAGACAGACTGAGTAAGTTGGGGCTATTCGGTTTGGAGAAGAGAAGGCTCTGAGGAGACCTAATTGTGGCCTTCCAGTATTTTAAGGGGGCCTACAAGAAAGTTGGTGAGGGACTTTTTAGGGTGTCAGGTAATGGCAGGACTGGGGGGAATGGAAAAAAAAAATAGAAATGGGTAAATTCAAATTGGATATTAGGAAGCAGTTCTTTACCTGAGGGTGGTGAGATGCTGGAACAGGCTGCCCAGGGAGGTGGAAGAAACCCCATCCCTGGAGGCTTTTTAAGGGCAGGATGGATGTGGTTCTGAGCAACCTGATCTAGTGTGAGGGGTCCCTGCCCATAGGAGGAGGGTTGGGACTCAATGATCCTTGAGGTCCCTTCCAACCCTGACAATTCTATGATTCTATGATTCTAAATGGAAGAGGTTTTCATCCCACTTTGCATTCCTCTTTGCTTCCCTCCTCAGCATGACCAAGCTGCCCTTTTCAAGGCTTCAATTCCTGACCATGAGAGGCAGCACAGTTTTCATCCAGGGAAGAAGTGTCTGCCACAGACCGCTGTACATCTGATGGATGTGGCATGTAAGAACACTCCCAGAGCGTACCTTCATTTCCTGGTCCCAATGCCATCACAGGGCAGTGCAATAGGTTAAGGGTTACCAGCACCACCAGTTGAATTATCTGTCATGCCTTTCTCTCAAAAATCAGATGCAACCATGATAAGCAAACTCAAGAAATTAAGGTGCATTGGTGAGATAGGGATCTACCTCTCCCAACCAAAACAAAGCTATTTGATTTTTAATAGTGTTAATGCATAACCGTGTTGAATTTTATTATTTTTAATCACTTCTCTCTAAACATCTTAATTTCCTTTCAATAATTAAAAGGGGTTTATAAAAAAGACAGGACAGACATCTCAGTGAGGCCAGCTGCACCTTGACCAAGGGTAATGGTTTTAAACTAAAAAAGGGTAGACTCAAGCTAGACAGAAAGAAGACATTTGTACAATTAGGGTGGTGAAACACTGGAAGAGGTTGCACAGAGAGCTGGTAAATGCCCCATTCCTAGAAACATTCAAGGTCAGGTCCAACTCAAACTATTCTGTGGTTCTTGATTTACTAACAAACATACTGAATGAAACTGCTGCATTCACACACATTTTAGAGGGACAAGGGGAATGGTGAGAAAAAAGATTTATGAAAAGAAGCAGTGACCACCAAGCAAGTCATGAACTCTCTTGCATGCCCTGGCCCTAAAGAGAGCAGTCATCTTGGGGTTGTTAATAGGTCTTTCTCAGTTCCTCCTAGAGGAAAGATCTTCAGAGGTCACTAGGATTTTCTGCATGAGTGCAACACCCCAAACCCAGCTGGATGCTGTTTTGGAGGGAGGCTGCCAATACCAAGTTCACCTTCCCATCCAAGTACAGCCAGCATTATACTCTTTTCGGTGATTCTTCAGTTAACTACATGCCAAACTATTTAATGGTTAATTAACTTCTGCTCAAAAGTTTATTGAACGTTGTCAGTAATGCTTTTGTCATTTCTGAGCTTATGAACTGACAATTCCAATAAACCAAGCATTTTTGTATCATAAAAATCTGAGCATAGCTCTTTTGAGTCTACCAGAACTTAAATAAAAACCAAAACACATGGCTCTTAGCGATTCAACTGAGATTTGCAGTTTCTATGCACATCAAGTGTTTCCTGGGAACTGGCTATACAGAACTTAATGCTATTTGGTGAACCAGATCACCCTTAGCTTTTGTGCCATGATCTCATTTGATCCACACTATGACAGCAAGCACGTTGCAATTCATAAAGTAAAATTTACTAGGTTACCTCGATATTTTCTACGTATGTTTTTGCTTCAGAGTATATTAAAAAATGGTCAGATCTCACTGAAACAGAGCAAGTAACTCCAGTCTTGACTCAAGGATCTTGTACCATTTCAGAAAAACAGAATGGGAAATATTCCAAGTGTGCTATGAATTATGAACAATGGATAATTCTCTAGAGGTTACATTCTCTCCTGGACAGTTTTGGACAGTCAGGATTCTCTCACTGTGCTTTCAAACATCTGAACAGATTCTGCATGTCATATGCAGTGTTCTGAACTGAAGCACAACCTCAACACATCCAGTGTGTCACATCAAATCTTGAAAGAGTATAATTGCTCTAAGAGCTCTTAATTGTTCATAACAGATTAACTTCTCTTCTTCATAGCAGAGTTTTATTGTAGAAGGGACCAACATTTAGTCTTGCCATATTTGAACCCTCATAATTGCTCTAAGAGCTCTTAATTGCTCATAACAGATTAACTTTTCTTCTTCATAGCAGAGTTTTATTGTAGAAGGGACCAACATTTAGTCTTGCCATATTTGAACCCTCATTTGAACCCTCATAAGGGGTAACCCACTAAGTGGAAATCTTATAAATGTATACAAATATCTAAAGGCAGAGATCATGATGATGGGGCTGGGCTCTTTTCAGTGGTGGCCAGGGACAGGACAACAGGCAACAGGTACAAACTAGCACACAGTAGGTTTCACCTGAACTTAAGGAGAAACTTCTTACTTTGACAGTGACAAAGGACTGGGACACACTGTTCAGAGAGGTTATAGAATCTCCTTCTTTGGAGACCTTCAAAACCCATCTGGACATGCTCCTGTGCAACCTAACCTAGAGGGTAGAAAGGCTCTGTAGAGGGACCTCGACTGACTGGACAGATGGGCAGAGTCCAATGGGATGGCATCCAACAAGTCCAAGTGCCGAGTGCTGCACTTTGGCTACAGCAATCCCATGCAGAGCTACAGGCTGGGGTCGGAGTGGCTGGAGAGCTGCCAAACAGAGAGGGACCTGGGTGTGCTGATCGACAGCCACCTGAATATGAGCCAGCAGTGTGCCCAAGTGGCCAGGAGGGCCAATAGCATCCTGGCCTGCATTAGGAATAGTGTGGCCAGCAGGAGCAGGGAGGTCATAGTGCCCCTGTACTCTGCTTTGGTTAGGCCACACCTTGAGTACTGTGTCCAGTTCTGGGCCCCGCAGTTTAAGAAGGACATTGAAACACTTGAGCGTGTCCAGAGAAGGGCAACAAGGCTGGTGAGAGGCCTTGAGCACAAGCCCTATGAGGAGAGGCTGAGGGAGCTGGGATTGTTTAGCCTGGAGAAGAGGAGGCTCAGGGGTGACCTCATTGTCCTCTACAACTACCTGAAGGGTGGTTGTAGCCAGGAAGGGGTTGGCCTCTTCTCCCAGGCAACCAACACCAGAACAAGGGGACACAGTCTCAAGCTGCACCAGGGGAGGTTTAGACTCGAGGTGAGGAGGAGTCATTCGGCATTGGAACGGGTTGCCCAGGTGTGCCCGGTTGACGGTGTTCCTTTAAGAAAGGGAATATGGTGGACGGAAGTTGGTAAACGGAAGGAAGGGTCTAAACTAATTTTTCATTGGGCGAGTGGGAGGAAGCACTATCTGGCCTGAGACTGAAATGGGCATTCCCAGCACTTCTCTGTCACTCTTGCTTCCGCATCTCCTTCGGTGCAGCAGCTCCCCTGTGCTGGGCTTTCTGCCAAGGCTCCGGCCTTGAAAAACTGATAACCAGGCCTGTAACTGCTTTCAACTAACACAAACTGCTTCTAACATTTTTTTTTCTCTCTTTTCTTCCTCTTTCTATCCCATTCTGGGGAAAGGGGGGGGAGAGAGGGGAGAGCGGAGGTGAGGATCCCCCTCGGCCGAGGGGGGTTACTCTCATTTCTGTGTTGCTCTGTTGTATATCTTTGTACATATTGTAGATATTGTAAATTTGTAAATATTCCCCTGCAAAATCCTACACTGCTTTGTAAATATAGCTCCACTGCTTTGCTAATTCGGCTGGTGAGTTTTTTTTTCCTTTCCCTTCAATTTTTTCTTTCCCTTTTACCTTACAAGGGGAAAGGGAAGAGGCTTCTCGGCCTTACCCTTCCAACCCCCCACATTTTTTTTTTATTGGCGCCCAACGTGGGGCAGATAATTAGTTTAATTTATTACTTGATTGATTTAGTGTTTTCTAGCTGAATTAGCAAACATGAAGGTCTTGTGGTTTGTGGAGCGATTGTTCTTTTCAATTTTTGGGGCTCTGGTTTACAGATATTGTTTGGGTTTGCTTTTGGATTACCTGGGTAAATATTTGGTGCGGACAATTTATATGTGGGTTATGTATAGAGTTAAATTATGGTATGGAAAATGTATTAATTTATTATGGCCAGTGAGATACAGGAATGTTACCTCCACCACTCTCCCAATTGAGATAAAGGGTTTTAAGATTCCGCCTGAGGAGAGAGTAACTTTAAGTGATGCCTGGGATCCAAAGGTGATTTATTTCATGTCTATAATTCTGCTGCTGGTGATAATTATCGTGTATCTCCTGATTTCTTTACGGCGAGAGAGAAAGGTGTCCAGAGCTTGTTTTGTTATTAAAACTAGATCAAAAAGAAAACGCCGTGGCTCTGGATCAGTCCCAGAGTCATCTAGTGATGAGGACTGTGGAGAACCTGTGTCAGTCAAAAAGAAGGCTAAAAAGTTAATTGGTAAAGCAGCTCTAAATGACTTTGCTGATTCTAGCAAGCAGCCAAGGGCATCGGCTGGTATCAACATGGCACCTACTCCTTCTCCCACTCCTTCTCCTTCTTCTTCTTCTCCATCGGCCATTAACGGAGCAACGTCACTTCCACCTACTTCCTCGGTGGGACCGGAAGTCACTGCCCCAGCAGCTGATTTATCTCAGGACCTGTCAGCTTCCATTAAGGTGGCTGTAAATTCAAACACAGCTCCAGTTAAGGTGGCTCCTTTAAAGACTAGAAGTGGAAAGGCCAAAGATGGAGAAGAAGAGGAGCTGGAGACTGATCCTGGTGAGGGGCCCTCTACTCTAAGAGATCCTGCTCAGGAGGAAGAGGTGGTTTGTTTTAAAGATCTAGTTAACCTAGTGAGATCAAAGCAGGATACAGATGAAGCTAGGAAAGCAGCTGGCAAAGGTGGTTCTCAGCTTAAAGAGATCCTTAGGAGAATGACAGCAGGATTATATGGGCAAAGAATTCAGGGAGATGAAGAGCAAGATGATATTTTGGAGTGTTCTTCTCCAAGGGAGGAATTGCGCAATGTCCGTAAAGATTTCACCAGGGCAGATAAGGAGCCAGTTCTAGCTTGGCTCAGTAGGTGTTATGATACAGGTGCTCCAGCTCTAACAGTTGGAGACAAGTCAGCAGCTCAGTTAGGAACTCTCTCAAGGGATAATGGAATAGATAGACATCTAGGCAGGGCTCTCGGTAAGGTTAGTCTGTGGATACGCCTTTTAATGGCGGTTGCCCTGAGATACCCTTCCCGAGATGATCTTCCATGGAATCCTAAACCCTGGACTACCATAGATGAGGGAATTAAGCGCTTGAGAGAATTTGCTGTTAGAGAGCTACTCTATGGTGAACATGAAACTCTGAATCCTGATGACATTCCTGTGGGTATTGGTCTTGCTAAAAAGATCATCAAACTTGCTCCTTCTAATTATGCAAACATTCTGGCAAGCAGAATTGTGTCAAGAAGTTATGGTGGAGCTTCTCCCACGGTTGGCCAATTTAGCGATCAAATGAGACAATTGGAGGATAGCATGACACGTGGTTCTTTGGTTTCAGCCATTGAAACTCTGTCTGGAAAAATTGAGAATTGCATGAGAGAGTTAAAAGATGAATTTAAAAATTCCATATCCCAATTGGCACAAAGGGATAATTTCAATTCCTCCTCCAGGTGGGTGCAAGTTTCATCTGTGAGGAATACACGTCCTCCAAGGAGGTTATTCCAAAACAGGTCATTCCAAAACAGGTCGTTCCAAAACAGACCGCCAAGGCAATCACGTAGAACTATTTGGATAACTCTGCGTGATCAGTTTGGTGAGAACATGAACCGCTGGGATGGCCAACCAACTTCTAATCTTTTCAGGAGACTGAGGGAATTGCAAAGTGGCAGAACCCGAGGTAGCAATACCAGAAGGGTAGCTGTTACTTCCACAGTTCCCCAGAACGACTCTTATGGCTCCAACAGTGGCTCCAGTTATAACA
The DNA here is from genome assembly GCA_011125475.1 of Melanerpes aurifrons. Taxonomy (NCBI): domain Eukaryota; kingdom Metazoa; phylum Chordata; class Aves; order Piciformes; family Picidae; genus Melanerpes; species Melanerpes aurifrons. The sequence continues at coordinate 4,392,235 of WWNC01000003.1, forward strand.
TGCAAAGTTATAACCCTGCGAACTATGTGCAATGCACATGTGCGCATGTTCCCCATAACTAGGGGTGCCCTGCCTCCCACCAGGGGGAGGAGAGGGATAACAGAGATAATAGAATCTATTGGGATGTGTACATCCAGTGGCCTGGCACTTCACAATTTCGGAAGTACAGGGCCTTGGTTGACACAGGAGCTCAGTGCACCATAATACCGTCAAATTATCAGGGATCAGAGTCTATAACTATTCTGGGAGTCACTGGTGGATCACAAGAGTTAAGTAAGGTAGAGGTTAATATAAGTTTAACTGGTAAACAATGGAGGAAGCATACAATTGTGACCGGACCTGATGCACCTTGTGTTTTGGGAATTGATTTTCTAAGAGAAGGGCGTTTCAAAGACCCTAGAGGTTACAAATGGGCTTTTGGAGTAGCTTCAATAGAAATTGATGGACAAAAATTGAAGCTATCTGCCAGACCTGAACTTTCTGATGAATCTGCAGTTGTGGGACAACATAAGATACAGGACATTAAATTGCCGGTTGCTTCTCAGACTGTGCATCACAGACAATACAGAACCAACCGTGACTCTTTGTTGCCCATTCAGAATCTGATTCGTCAGTTGGAGAGTCAGAAAGTCGTCAGCAAAACTCATTCACCTTTCAACAGTCCAGTGTGGCCTGTGAGAAAGCAGAATGGAGACTGGCGTCTGACAGTAGACTACCGAGCCCTAAATGAAGTGACGCCACCTATGAGTGCAGCAGTACCAGACATGATGGAGCTACAGTATGAGCTGGAATCCAAAGAGGCCAAATGGTATGCTACCATAGACATTGCTAATGCATTTTTCTCTATTCCCATAGCAGAGGAATGCAGGCCTCAGTTTGCTTTCACCTGGAGAGGAATCCAGTACACTTTCAACAGACTGCCAATGGGCTGGATCCACAGCTCAAGCATCTGTCATGCAGTGATCCACGATGCTCTGGAGAAAGGCGGTGCTCCAGAACACATCCAGTTCATCGATGATATCATTGTCTGGGGTAAAACTGCTGAGGAAGTCTTCGAGAAAGGTAACAAAATCATTGACATTCTTCTGAATGCAGGTTTTGCCATCAAACGAGACAAGGTGAAAGGGCCTACCACAGAGATTCAGTTTCTGGGAGTGCGATGGCAGGATGGACGCCGACACATTCCAGTGGATGTGGTCAATAGAGTCTCTACCATGGCAAGTCCCACAAACAAGCAAGAGACCCTACGTTTCTTGGGGATATGGGATTTTGGAGACTGCACATTCCTGGATATAGTCAGATTGTGAAACCTCTGTATGATGTGACTCGAAAGAGAAACCATTTCCACTGGGGACCTGAACAACAAGCAGCCTTTGACCAGATAAAGCAAGAGGTAATTCAAGCAATGGGTCTGGGACCTGTCCGAGATGGTCCAGACATTAAGAACATTTTGTACACGGCTGCAAGTGACAATGGTCCAACCTGGTGCTTGTGGCAAAAAGCTCCGGGTGAGACACGTGGACGACCTCTTGGTTTCTGGAGTCGAGGTTACAGAGGTTCAGAGGCTAATTATACTCCAACAGAGAAAGAAATTTTAGCTGCCTATGAAGGAGTGAAAGCATCTTCTGAAGTGATTGGAACTGAATCACAACTTCTCTTAGCTCCCAGATTACCAGTTTTGAATTGGATGTTCAAAGGCAAAGGTTCCACACCACATCATGCCACAGACTCCACATGGTCCAAGTGGATGGCTCTGATAACACAGAGAGCTCGAATGGGAAATCTTGAAAGACCCGGTCTAGTGGAGGTGATCTCAAGTTGGCCTGAAGGTATCAACTGTGCTAAACCTCCAGAAGAGAAAGTAACTCGTGCTGAGGAAGCTCCTCCTTACAATGACCTGTCTGATGATGAAAAGAAATATGCTTTGTTCACAGACGGTTCCTGTCGTCTTGTTGGAAACAAGCGAAGGTGGAAGTCTGCAGTGTGGAGTCCAACACGCCGAGTTGCAGAGGCGAAAGATGGAGAAGGAGAATCCAGTCAGTTCGCAGAGGTAAAAGCTGTCCAGCTAGCTCTCGACGTAGCTGAACGTGAGAGATGGCCAAAGCTTTATCTCTACACCGACTCATGGATGGTAGCCAATGCTCTGTGGGGTTGGCTAAAGAACTGGAAGAAGAGTGGTTGGCAGAGAAAAGGAAAACCCATTTGGGCAGCCAACCTATGGCAGGACATTGCTGATCGAATCGAGAGAATTCCAGTGAAAGTGAGACACATCGATGCTCACATTCCTAAGAGCAAAGCTACTGAGGAACAGCAACACAACCATCAGGCAGATCTAGCTGCAAGAGTTTCTCAAGTAGACATGGACTCTAATCTCGATCTCGACTGGAAACACCGAGGTGAGATATTCTTAGCTCGGTGGGCTCACGATTCGTCAGGACATCAAGGCAGAGATGCAACATACCAATGGGCTCGTGACAGATCCATAAACATTTCCATGGATGCTATTACACAAGTCATCCATGACTGTGACATTTGTGCTGCTATTAAGCAGGCAAAACGACTTAAGCCCTTGTGGTATGGTGACCGATGGTCCAAGTACAAGTATGGTGAAGCTTGGCAGATTGACTACATCACTCTACCACGTTCTCGTTCTGGTAAGCAATACGTGCTTACTATGGTAGAGGCAAACACTGGATGGTTGGAAACTTATCCAGTTCCACATGCAACTGCACGCAACACCATTCTTGGTCTGGAGAGACAGATCCTGTGGAGACACGGAACTCCAGAGAGGATTGAGTCAGACAACGGAACTCATTTCAAGAACAACCTTGTAAAGAACTGGGCAAAAGAGCACGGTATTGAGTGGATATTCCACATTCCCTACTATGCACCAGCTTCAGGGAAGATTGAACGCTACAACGGTTTGTTGAAGACCACTCTTAAAGCCATGGGGGTGGATCTTTGAAAAACTGGGAAAAACATTTAGCACAAGCAACCTGGCTGGTAAATAGTAGAGGTTCAGTGAACCGAGCTGGACCTGCACATTCAGATTTGCTACGGAAGGTAGAAGGTGATAGAGTTCCTGTTGTTAGAGAAAAGAATCTGTTAGGTAAAACTGTTTGGGTATTTTCACCCTCAGGAGAGGCTAAACCTGTCCGAGGGGTGGTTTCAGCTGAAGGTCCGGGTCACACTTATTGGGTAATGCAAGAGAATGGTGAAATTCAGTGTATTCCACAAAGAAATTTAACTTTAGCTGAAAGAGGTTAACTTCGAACTGCTGTACAGCTACATCGCGCCCAAAAGAAGAATCAACAAGGAATCTACGGTGCACGAACCCTGAGAGCCCTGAGTCAACTAAGAGACCCTGAGATTTCCCTGTTTCCCTTTTCTTCGCTTCGTCGGTGAAGAAATAAACTGTTTTCCATGTTTCTCATTTTCTGATTTTCTTGGACTTTTGAATCATCTACATCTGAGCATAGCCGGAATGGACTATGAACTCTATTCACGAACTGTAAATATCATCTTGGATTGGATGGACAGTATAAACAGCCAATGAAAATTGTTTAGAAGGGGTGGATTGTGCCCGGTTGACGGTGTTCCTTTAAGAAAGGGAATATGGTGGACGGAAGTTGGTAAACGGAAGGAAGGGTCTAAACTAATTTTTCATTGGGCGAGTGGGAGGAAGCACTATCTGGCCTGAGACTGAAATGGGCATTCCCAGCACTTCTCTGTCACTCTTGCTTCCGCATCTCCTTCGGTGCAGCAGCTCCCCTGTGCTGGGCTTTCTGCCAAGGCTCCGGCCTTGAAAAACTGATAACCAGGCCTGTAACTGCTTTCAACTAACACAAACTGCTTCTAACATTTTTTTTTCTCTCTTTTCTTCCTCTTTCTATCCCATTCTGGGGAAAGGGGGGGGAGAGAGGGGAGAGCGGAGGTGAGGATCCCCCTCGGCCGAGGGGGGTTACTCTCATTTCTGTGTTGCTCTGTTGTATATCTTTGTACATATTGTAGATATTGTAAATTTGTAAATATTCCCCTGCAAAATCCTACACTGCTTTGTAAATATAGCTCCACTGCTTTGCTAATTCGGCTGGTGAGTTTTTTTTTCCTTTCCCTTCAATTTTTTCTTTCCCTTTTACCTTACAAGGGGAAAGGGAAGAGGCTTCTCGGCCTTACCCTTCCAACCCCCCACACCAGGGAGGTGGTTGAGTCATTGACCCTGGAGGTGTTCAAGGGGAGATTGGACGTGGCACTTGGTGCCATGGTCTAGTCATGGGGTCTGTGTTGATAGGTTGGACTCGATGATCCTCGAGGTCCTTTCCAACCTAAGTGATACTGTCATACTGTGATACTAATCTAGGTGAACATGCATTAAGAGGGGAGGTTGTATTACATGATCTCCAGAGTCTTCCAACTGCTACCATTCTACGATTCTGTGATTCCTATATATGATCAATAGGAAAAAAATCCAAACGATATAAATGGCTTTATAAGTATGTTTGACAATTTTTTAAAAGGGCAAAATTAGTAGCTTTCATTTATATTTCATCAGACTTTTGCTCTAAGTAGTGGCTTCCTGCATATCAACCTTCATTTCCAGTCAAAAAAATTATCAACTACTACTTTCTCTGCTCATTATCCGAAACAGTGCTCTTCTTGTCAGTGTTCTTGCCAACTTAACTGTGACAAAGTGGTGACTGGGTACAATCAACACAGCTTCACCAACGGCAGATCCTGCCTGACAAACCTGGTGGCCTTCTATGACAAGGTCAAACATCAATAGATAAGGGGACAGCAGCCAACATCATTTATCTGGACCTGAGCAAAGCCTTTCACACTGTCCCACACAACATCCTGATCTCCAAGCTGGTAAAATATGGCTTTGATGGATGGTAGATAAAGAACAGGCTTGACAGCTGCACTCAAAGAGTGGCTGTCAATGGGTCCATGTCCAAGTATTGGCCAGTGACAAGTGGAGTCCCTCAGGGATCAGGACTGGGACCAGTCCTGTTTAACATCTTTGTTGGTCACATGGACAGTGGCATTGAGTGCACTCTCAGCAGGTTTGCTGACACCACCAATCTGTGTGGTGCAGCAGACACACTGGAGAGAAAGGATACTATCCAGAGGGATGTTGACAGGCTGGAGAGGTGGGCCCAAGCCAGCCTCATGAGGTTCAACAAGACCAAGTCCAAAGTCCTGCATCTGGGTCGGGGCAATCCCAAGCACTGATATAGACTGGGCAGGGGCTGGCTTGAGAGCAGCCCTGGACTTGGGGATGCTATGAGAAGCTCAACATGAGCCACCAGTGTGCACTTGCGGCCCAGAAAGCAAATCACATCCTAGGCTGCATCAAGAGAAGCATAGCCAGCAGGTCAAGGGAGGTGATTCTCTCCCTCTACTCCAATCCGGTGAGACCTCACCTGGAGTACTGTGTCCAGTTCTGGAGCCCCTATTACAAGAGGGATGTGGAGGTGCTGGAATGTGTCCAGAGAAGGGCCATGAGGATGATCAGAGGGCTGGAGCACCTCTCCCATGAGGACAGACTGAAAGAGTTGGGATTGTTCAGTTTGGAGGAGAGGAGGCTCGGAGCAGACCTAATTGTGGCCTTCCAATATCTGAAGGGGGCCTACAAGAAAGCTGGTGAGGTATGTCAGGTAGTGATAGGACTAGGGGGAATAGATCCAAGTTAGAGTAGGGTTAGATTAGACATTAGGAAGAAATTATTCACCATAAGGGTGGTGAGACACAGGAACAGGTTATCCAGGAAGGTGGTGGAAATCCCATCCCTGGAGGTTTTTAAGGCCATGTTGGATGTGACTCTGGACAAACTGATCTAGTGGAAAGTGTCCCTGCCCATGGCAGGGGGGTGGAACTAGATGGTCCTTGAAGTCCCTTCCAACCCTAACAATTCTGTGACTCCAAAAATATTTTCAAAAGTGATGACTTTCTGGTAGCTCTGGGCCCCCTGTCACACTTCAGACATAAATGCACCACAGCTTTCCATAGCTCTTGGACTGCTTTCAATGCCAGTTCAAATACTTTATTTTCTCTATTAGCACCATCCAAACCTCACTGTCAGACAGCTGTCTACAGGCTTAAACAACTCAGCACTTTTCTGTATGTTGAAAACCATTTTAGCCCAATTTTTGTCAAATATTACCACTTAGGGTCTGGGACAAAAACATGAATTACTCATAATTAAGTAGTTACTAGGTTAACAGGGGTTTTTTTAATAGTCTAAAGTAATTCTTATCTAAAAATCACAAGATAGGGCTCAAGATTACAGGTTTATGACTGTAGTCATATGACAAGAATCAGCATCCACTCAATCCACTGAAAGTTTACATCAGGCTGAGTCAGAATCTCACAAACTGAAGAATTGTATTCCTGAAATCCTTCTTCCATCGCTGGTGTCAAATCCTGAAGCCAAACACTACAAGAAACCCAAGTGGTGAATGGAGAGGAAAAGCTCATGATGAGCTTTGGAGAAATCATTTGCCTGCAGATGCTATTAAACAAGCTCATCAACTTTTATCAAGACTGACTGGAAAAAACAATTACTAATACCAGAAAACTGAAGAATGTTTTGCCTGACAAAATACTTCATATGCAAAAGAGCACCACATAATTGGGGGTTTTAATAATTATTATTAAAGGTGTATGTTAAAAGAACCAAAACTGGATATTAGAAAACTGCCATACAAACGTAATTAAATCTCTTTCTGTTGCTGTTGTCACATGTCATAAAATAATTTGATTCTAAATTTTGATGCTGTTTCACTCTTTGCAGGACTTCAGCTTCAGCTTGTGTTCATAACAAGTCTTCTTTTGTTTTCTTCAGGGTTTTGTGTTTGTTGTTTGTTTGGTTTACTTTAATTTCTTGCCTTTTTTTAAATTTCACTAAAATACTTCAGTCTTCACAGAATTCAGGAATTGTCAGTTCACAGCCATCTCTGAGTGTTTTAGAACTGAAGCCCACCTTCCAGTCAGTGATGTCTGAGTTATGACACAAAACAGTTGAGACATCAAAGGGTCACTAACATCCAGGAATCAGCAGCTCTAGAAAGCTTACAGCCTTCTGCCTCAACACAAGCTCCTTCCTACAACCCACATGTATGTTTGTACATTCTTTGGTTCTTCTTTCAATTCCATGTTTTCCCTAGCTCTCTATGCAAATCCACATTCCCTCAAAAAAACTACATATCCAATTTTTCCCCAATTGCATCGTCTAACCAAACGATATCCCTGTCATGCAAGATTTTAATCCACTCTCATTTCCTTCTTCCATCTGTTTCCTGGGCTTCACTCCACCCTTCACTTCTGTTCTGGCTCATCTTGGTTTTACTCTCAAATAAACCAAAATTGTTATTCGCACACCCCATCAGCTACCAGGCTGTGCCTAGTCAGGATGAGAAAGTTGGGGTTGTTTAGCCTGGAGAGGAGGAGGCTCTTGTTGCCATCTACAACTACCTGAAGGGTGGCTGTAGTCAGGTGGGGTTGGTCTCTTCTCCCAGGCAACCTGCACCAGAACAAGAGGACACAGTCTCAAGCTGTGCCAGGGGAGGTTTAGGCTGGATGTTAGGAAGAAATTCTTCACAGAAAGAGTGATTGCCCATTGGAATGGGCTGCGCAGGGAGGTGGTGGAGTCACCATCACTGGAGGTGTTTAAAAAGAGACTGGATGAGGCACTTGGTGCCATGGTTCAGTTGATTAGATGGTGTTGGGTGATAGGTTGGACTTGATGATCTCGAAGGTCTTTTCCAACCTGGTTAATTCTGTATTCTGTTACCACTGGTGCAGCTTTAGTACCACTGCCACTCAGATCCTACCACTGCGACACCCACATCCCCACCCACCTTCCTCCCTTGGTTCTTTGTCTTCTTGCACAGTTGCTTCTTACACTTCATGTCTTTCTCATCACCGCTTCTGTGCCCACACTGCCTGCTCCTAGCAGGCATGAAACCAAGCATCTTCTCACATTTCCAGTGGCTGAACTGGATCAGGGCAGATGAAAAGTAGCCACAACTAGACCTGGCCTAGCAAGTTCCTAAATGTGTAAAAGCTAAGCTAATGCTGGTAAGGCTAAAAGTGACTACAAGAAGAGCCCCTGAAATGGGAGATGTGGTGCAACCTCCTTGAGAGGACAGCTCACCCATTTAATCTCAAACCCACCAGTATTACAAGGGGCACATGAGACCTTGGCCACATACACACACCTCTGGAGACACCTGAATGGTCCTGATCAACAAAAGCCCATCACTGAACCACAGAATCATAGAATGCACTGGTTTGGATGGGACCTCTAGAGATCATCTAGACCATCCCTCTTGCAGTTAACAGGGAAATCCACAACTAAATCAGGTTGCTCAGAGTCCCATGAAGCCTGATCTTGAATGTCTCCAGGAAAGGGGTCTCTACCACATCCCTGAGCAACTTGTTCCAGTATTCCACCATGAGCTTGGAATCCCAGCCAGGTGGTAAACGCATCCATACCTCCACAAAGCCAGCTCAAAGCCATCTGGGAGGACTTGGTGCTGTTGATATGCTGGAAGGACAGGATGTCTTCCAGAAGGTCCTGGACAAGATGGAGAGCTGGGCCCAAGTGAACCTCATGAGATTCAAGACCAAGTACAGGGTTCTATGATTCTGCATCCAGGCTGGAACAATCCTCATTATTATTACAGTGTGGAGGATGAGGTGATAGAAAGCAGCCCTGTGGAAAAGGACTTGGGAATTCTGGTGAATGAAAAGCTCCACATCAGCCAACAGTGTGTGTGTGCTTGCAGCCCAGAAGACCAGTCACATACTGGGCTGCATCAGAAGAAGCATGGCCAGTAAATCAAAAAAGGGAATTCTTCCATTTTGTTCTGGTAAAACCTCACCTAGAGTACTGTGTCCAAGTCCAGAGCCCTCCACACAAGAAGGACATGGTCAGGGTCCAGAGGAGGGGGCAGGAAATGATTAGGGGGCTGCAACTCTTCTCCTACAAGGACAGGCTGAAGGAGATGGCGCTGTTCAGCCTGGAGAAGACTCTGGGGAGACCTAATAGCAGCCTTCTAGTACCTAAAGAGGGGCTGCAAGAAGGCTGAAGAGGGACTGATTCCAAAGGCCTGCAGTGATGGGACAAGGGACAATGGTTTTAAACTAGAAAAGAGCAGATTTAGACTGCACCTTAGGAGGAACTTCTTTACTATGAGCATAGTGGAACACTGGAACAGGTTGCTCTGGAAGGCAGTCAGGCTCGATGTGTCCCTGGACAACCTGATGTAGTTGAGGATGCCCCTGCAGGGGGTGTTGGACTAGATGACCTTTGGAGGACCCTTCTGATCCAAACCATTCTATGACTTCTTCAGCCTAGCCTTCAGTGGCCAGGGGCAACAGGCTACTGCAGCGCATTAAAGAGGGTGACTAACATGGCATCGCCTCGCACCTCTTGCTCCTCACCCGACGGGGCTGCGGGCAGGGCCCTGACGTTGAGCCGACCACCGGGCACTGCGCGTGTGGCGGGTAGAGCCCTTGGACAAGAGCGGAGAGCGACTCCCCCTCGTCATCCACTCGCCCGCTGGGAGCCGAGGGACGGCAGGCAGCGCCTTCGCTGCCGCGGGGCGGAGCGACTGAGGGGCGACGTCGGCCGCTGCCGCAGCCACAGCTGTGCCCGTCGTCGCCGTGGGGCGGCGAGACTCGGCTCTGCCTTAAGTCGCCAGCGCCCAAGTGTCCGCCGGTTGGCGCAGGTGCTTAAATACCGTCGCCACCTGCGCTGCGGCAGTTCTCCGCACCGCGGCCAGGTAAGGTGCGGGCGTTAGGAGCCCTTCACCACCGACCCTTTCCCGCATCTCTTCTACTCTGCGCACCCCCGAGGGCGGCCGCTGGCTGGCCCAGGCCCCGAGGTGGTGTCGTGTTGAGCAGAGGCTGCTGCGCTGCGTGCCGCCATAGCGGGGAGCTTCCCCTGGTTGCCGGGGCCGACACAGCTCCAGCCGCGGATTGATGAAAGTGGCCGGGTGGCGCGAAAATGGCGAGCGGTCCCCGGCCGCTCCGGAGAGGCTTGAGGGGAAGCCTGGGGCGCCGGTGTAAGGAGAAGCAGGGCGCGATGGCGAAAGTGGGGCATCTGCGGCGGGCAGGCTTTTTGCGGGAGGCGGGCGCTGCTGGCGGTTGACTCGTCCGCCGGCTGCCCCCCGTAAAGGGGTCGCAACGGTGGGTGGTCTTGTGCCATGTGTACCAGCGGCCGCTCCATTCACAGGTGGAGGCTATGACTGTGCCCCTGCGTGTCAGCTATCGAGGGCATAAATGCCCCGGGACAAAACCCTCTTTATCTCTGCCCTGGAGAGCTCACCGCTCCCCACACTGCTTGTCTGCAGTTGAGAGGTACCATCCGTTGAGAGGCTGGGATCTCTGAAGGGGCTTCTACAAGTTACTCTGCCGACATGTAATGCTCAGGTTGCTGCCGGTGGGATGCTGCTGGGAAGGCACTGGCGAGGAGGCTCTCCCTGGGGTGACGATCTGGCCGCACGCAGGCTGGGTGCTGCTTCTTCACAGTGAGGTGATGACAGGCTGTCCTGTCCCACTCCTTGCTCCAGCACAATGTGTGGGAGATATACTTTCAGGGCATGGGCCACTCTGTTGAGCATCTTAGTGTGACTTGGAAGAATAAGTGAATTAGAAGACAGCAGACCTGACTGGCTGATGCATGAGGAGAAGGATGCCATGGGATGCTACTTTTCCCAGATGGAGCAGAGTTTCACTGCTCGTCCATGAGTTCACTGTGTTTTGGCCTCAGGCCAGCCTCAGGAAACTGAGACACGAAGGCTTTGGGCATATTTTGGAGTCCTACATCTTCCTGATGGTCCAAGTCATATACTCTCAAAGATCTGTAAGTCTCTTTGCCTGTGCCTTTTGGTGTATTGAGGTACAGCAGCATCATGTGACAGACCTTCCCTGAAATTGCTCTGTCTTTCTGTACCTGTTTGAAGGAAGTCAGCTCTGGCTTTAATTGTGTCCATCCACCTCCCCAGTCTCTGTGCAGGTACTTCAGAAAATAGGAGCTACTTTGTCCCAGTTTTCGTGTGCCACCAGTGTCATGTAAAAAGCATCCCACCTATATGCATGGGACCCTTTAGGTGAACCTAGGTGCTGTCCTAGTTGCCTGCATGACACTCAGACAACAGGTTACCACACTTTGCTTTGCAAGCTTCTCTCTGCCTCCTTTTTGGGTCCTCACATCCAATTGTGGCATCAGGATTCTCTTCCCAATCAAAGTGAGTGGGGAACATTTGTGGACCAACTTTCACTCTAGTTGTTCTCTTCTAGTCCACAGGGATAGTAGGTGGCAGCTTCTTCATGTAGCGCAGAATCTCTGACTGCTGGTTTATCATAAGAAGGATCCCTGGCACATGTGTCTGAAGAGTGGCAGGATTCATCCTATTTTCTCGAAGTTCCTACTGCAGCTGCTTTCCAGCACTTCTCCAGACAGTGACTCCTGCTGCACCTGTGATGATCATAAACAACACTACAGTGTTACTTGTCTTATACTGTGAGTTGACACAATCATTTTGTCAACCCTTATGGGCAGTTTGTGCCATTCACTCACGGCATGGGGATCCTTTCATGCAGCATCCAAATCTTGGAAATCTTCCTGGAGCATCAGAGTTGGATGGTCCATGAGATGAGAGCACTAATTAGAGACTCTATACACAAGAGGCCAAATTGGATGTATTTTGCATGTCAAAACTTGTTGGTGCTTGTAGTCTTAATGTTGCTGGAAAGTAGAAAACTAAAGTACTGGCATTTCTGTCAGGCATTTCTCCCTAGCTTTTCCTATAAGTGCTTATAAACACCATGGGAAAGGGAACCTGGGGTTGAATGTGGCAAATTCCAATTTTCTTTGGTGTAACCAGCTGTTTGCATGGATTGATGCTTTTGCTGAATGTCAAGAGTGCAAACCAGGGGAGCAAGTGTGTTGTGATAAAAGACATAAAATAACGGGGCTATAGAGGCCAATATAAATAGAGGAGGAAGTTAGATACAGGGAGTGAGAGGAGGTGGAGAAGTAGTCTTGTTTTAACATGAAAGCTAAGAAGTCAAAAGTCTTCCTTCCAGGTAGCTTATGCTATCAGGAGTCAGGGTTTAATTTGAAACCTGGGAAGGAAAAGAAAAAATCACACAATAGCAGTGGCAGCTTCCAGGTAGTGGTTCAAGAGCTCTTTTAAGTATGGATGAAAACACTTACATTGGGAAATTCTTAGAAAGGGGGGCTTGTGACTTCTAATAGGGTTTTCATTGTGGACTACAACTCACAGGGTATTGTAGTTCTTGAACTAGACCTTAACACTTCTGCGTGAAGTTATTTAGGTGTCTTTGCAAGCAAAAGAGAAGGAACAGGGCTTACTCTGGGAAATGTAAAACAGAAGAACAGCAGTGTTTCAATTCTTCCAGTTATTGTGGTGTTTTTTGTTTCTTTTAATTCTCAGTTCCTGAATTCATAAGATCACATGTGGCATCAAATTTTCATAGGAGTAAAGGAGAGTAAACTTATAGCTCTAGTGCTTGCAGTGGAAATCTTGGACAATACAGACTCTAAAGATTCAAACAGAAAGCAAAAAAGTCCTATTTTCATCATTAAAACTTTTATTTTAAAACCCTTGTGGTTATCCATAATGTGAAACAATACAAGTGTTACACAGAAAGTTACAAGAAATAATGATAATATTTCCTGTTCTATAGACCTGGCATAGGTCAGACTTACAAAAGGATAAAACACTGTATAATTTAAGTTAAACATAGAACCACACCACCCTTGTAAGCTGTGTTTGCAGTTTCCTCTTCCCTCATACGTAACTGCTGCCACACTACTGGATTTTGTTCTAGCAGTTTCTGACCTGGTATTTCCATGTCTGCTCTCAGGCTTGGGAACAGTATGAGTGGAAAATTCCTTTTTGTCAATATGCCTGTGGAGATACCTGATCTAATGAAAGTATTTCAAGCACATAGTCAATATGAGGCTTGCATCTTTCTTAAAATACTTCTTCTTGAAACACTAGACATAAAGCTTAATTTTGCATTGGGTTTTCTATTGTGGCAGCGGTGTAAATGAAAATTAATCCTCCCATGGATTTTACAGTGCAAAATCTGTGGCTTTCATATTCCAAGTCACAACAAACTGTTCTGAATGTTCTTTCTTTTGTGGCTTGAAAGAATTAAGAAAATATTCACATGCTTCATTTCTAATGTGTGTTTTAACAATCTCATAACAAGAAGATTGATGGAAGAGAAGCAAGCACTCTATTGGAGTAGTAAGAACAAATTTGTAGGTTTTTCTATTTAAAAGCTAAACATTTTATTATTTTTTCCCCTGTTCATATTATTTCCTTTTGTCCTAGTGTTCTTGTACTTGCGTCCCTGTTTTCTTCCCTAGAGAGAAATGTAAAGAAAGGATTCAGAGCTCTCTCTAATTAGAATCTTTTTGATGTTACAGTGGCTAATGTGCTTCAGCAGAAGAATATCTCAAGGCAGTTGTGTCTGAAACTGGGCTTTGCTGGGTGTACTTTTTAAAAAAAAAAAAAATAAATATTAATTTCAGAGGCCCTTTACTCAGATTTCTGCAATTGTTGGTAGCTCAGCAAATCTGAGCCACCTCAGATCAATTATGAAAATGAGGAATGATTCTAGATGTGAAGGAGCATATATAGGTATGCGAAACAATTTTGTTAGCTTTGGAAGGACCAGTGAAATCAAGGAAGGAAGAGTGACCAATTCCAGTTTCTCTGCCCAGCAATAGAGCATCAAACTGACTCCAGCTCATGCAGTGTTGAAAGTGTGCTGGGCTTGAAGTCTTCAGCTTGAAATCTGTCAGAATTTCTTTAATTTCTTTTTGTGAGATACTGTCCTACCTTTACTGCTTTTTATAACCGATTTTCTTTTAGAGTGAAGCTGTGACTCTTCTACTGAGAGCCTCAGCAGTGTTTCAGACCAGTCTTAGCAGAGGGGTAGTCTGAATTCAGAACAGTGGAAAAACACTTAGCAGGCAGTTTACAAATTAACTGACTACAGTAATGGTATGCATTATGGGAGGTCTTCCAGTTTTGCTGTTTGAGATAGGCAGCTGGGAGACTTTGTTGGTTCCTGCCGTAGCTTTCCTGCTGTGGGCTGCAGCCTGTTTTCCTTGTCTTTGGAGTCATAGTATCATAGTATCAGTCAGGGTTGGAAGGGACCACAAGGATCATCTAGTTCCAACCCCCCTGCCATGGGCAGGGACACCCCACACTAGATCAGGCTGGACAGAGCCTCATCCAGCCTGCTCATAAACACCTCCAGGGACGGGGCCTCGACCACCTCCCTGGACAACCCATTCCAGGGTTTCACCACTCTCATGGTGAAGAACCTCCCTGCATGCTACTCAGTTGTCTTCTCCTGTGCTGCCAAGGGCTCTGATTTGATGTTCAGCAATCCAATAACTTCATCAGTGGCGTATCTGCCTAGTTAGTTCTTTAATTTGCCTCTACTCTTACAAGTGGCTAAGTGACTCAGTAGATTGCCTTGCATTGCAGCCGGATAAGTATGTGTTTGAGTGACTGGTGAGTATTTTGTTTCCATCCCACTGTGGCATGCCGTTTACAGGGGGGTGACACAAAGCTGGTTGTGGCTGACTCATGTTCAATGGTTTCCTTCCAGAAATCACACAATACTTTGTTTTTGTTGTGGAATAACTTCTGTTGAGGCATATCTAAGGGGGATTCAATTTAACTTGACTTTAAGCTTCCAGTCGTCTGGATTAGTAGCAGGACAGTGGAAGCTCACTGAGGTTAACTAGCAAACAATGGTAACTAAGCCAGTTCTCTGCTTCCATCTGCAACACACCTGTCCAGTCCCTATGCATGCTTCCTGAGATATCCAAGTAGTAGATGAAGTTGTCTGTCATGGCAGACCACTGTTGAGGGGAACAGGGCAGTGTTAAAACACTGCAGTATGGGTACAGTTAAGAACCTCTTCACATAGTAGGGGATATCTTTCACATGGTCCCTCTGGAATTATTGCTTTCTGTAGTCTGAAATTCCCCTGGGTTTCAGGTTGGCTTTTAATGAGTGGTAGCCACTTAGACTGAGATCTTTGTCACTGCTAGTCACCGTGGTATGGGATACAGGTTTTCTTCTGAGGCCAGAGTGCCAGAGCAGCATAAACTTTTGTATTTTTGCTGAAATATTTTTTCTGGAGCTCACTGAATGTCAGTTTGTCCTAACTTTCAGTCAAGCTTTCTTTACCCCAGTTTGTCCACATCCAGAATGGATTTCCAAACCATAGTACTGTATGGACTGTTAATTCCTCCAGTATGAGTTTCTGTTTTCTTCTGGTGTGCTTCTGATTCTAGATGGCCATAAGCTCAGGGGCTTTCTGGGAGCCACTTTTGTTATTTAAAGCTTTCTGAGAGCACAAATAAAGGATTCAGGAGTAGGAAAAGTTGAAAGTGTGGGAGCAGTATGCTTACCAACTCTTAGCTGTGGAACCAGTGAGACTTGAAGTACATGGTCTTTAATGTGGCTTTTATCCTTTTCTTTTTTTTTTACTTTTCAGAACAGAACCAAAAATCATTGGTGTATGTGCTCTTGCACCTGTATAGGACAGGAAGTCAATTTAAGGAAAGAAACAGAAAAATCTTTATTGCCTGTGGAAGTAGAAGCAATATTTATATGCTTTGAAAAGGTATGTATTAGAAGATTTATGTGATTAAAACTCCAAAAGTCATCAATGCTCACCTGCATTAAGATTCTTTCTCTCAAGAGCTGTCCCTTCCTGACATTTGCTATAGAAATTTCTCCTAGCTTTCTGTTTTCTCAAGGGGAGTGGTAGCCTGTCCTTGTTCCCAAGATTCAGCCTTTGAAATTAATACCCACTTAATCATAAGACTGTATTTAAATAAACAATTACAGTTGTTTTCAGTCTTAACTGTAAAGCAAGTTTTGTTTTTTCATTGGCATTCAATGGCTGCAGACATCATCAACCCTTTAATCTATAACTGAGATACTACAAAACAGAGATACAACTGAGAGTATACAGTATAGCTTGAATAGCAAATAGTAAATAAAATGTAGCTAGTCCCACTGGTGTTTTTTACTACTTTTGATCCATGTATTTTCATGTTCACAGATCTACTGTAGTTTTCTGCCACTTAATGCTAACTGGGAAAAAAAAGCCCAACTCATCTGCTTGAGGAGATTCTATTCTAATGTATCCAGTGGCTGTTCCTGCACCAGGAGGTGAAGGAAATAATGGACAACATGGGAAACGTATTTTCTTCATTTTTGTTTTTGGAGCTGTGTTGCTCTGCACTGGATTCCTGCTGTCTGTCTTTATTCTCCAGTCGTGCCCATCTGGAACCTTCAGTGACTGCAGTGAGGTCCTTAAGGCTGCTGGGCCTATGCTGGCGATAGCTGGACTGGTTTGTGTTTTATTGGCACGATCGAGGGCCAGATTGTATATAAGACAAAGACAGCTGCAGAATGAGCAGGTGTACAGCCTTGTTTTCTGTCGTGGGAGCTGTCAGTTTGCGCAGTTTCTCATATTTGGATTCCTGTTTTTAACTAGTGGAATGCTAATTAGCATCCTGGGCATTTGGGTTCCTGGGTGCAGCCCCAGCTGGCACAGCATACAGCTCAACCACACCGACAGTTCTGATGTGGACCTCCAGGGCTGTGGACTCCTGTCACTTCAAATCATGGGACCTTTGATTGTGCTTACTGGGTTGTGTTTCTTCGTGATAGCTCATGTTAAAAAGAAACAAAACTTAAATCTCAATCAAGAATCTTGCGAGAGTGAAGAACATGCTCACAGTCCTGAATCTTTTCAGGTCACAGTAGGTAGGTAAATAATACATGAATTTTACATTTGAGAGCTAGTAGCATTTGTTGGGTTTTTCCCCACTACTGTCAGTTTTGGCATGTCAATCCATCAAAACCAAGAAATGTTGCTCTGTCTCATATGTTTTCTATATGGTCAGTTCAGTTACCTTTCTCTCCTTTGGCATAAAAAGAAGGATGTGACTGTCTGTCCAAAACAAGTCATGTAAGATGACACAAATGAATCCAATCCTATTTCCTTTCTGAAATGTGTAGCTGACACTGCAAATCACAGGTCTGTTGATTTCTGTGACTATATTTAAGATGTATTTTAGCTTTGAGCTCTGACCCCTGAAATAGGAGAATATGATTCATAAGCAGTGTATTTTTAATTTTTTTTTCTAACCTTGGCCAAATCTTCCATCTACCAAAGATGTAATTCCAAGATGCTACTGTTAATTTCACAGCATTTGAGGAAATGTCATATGTTAGCATGGAATACTCCTGTGCATATAGCACAGCTTTTAACACCCAATGAGTACATCCTATGCAAAGATAGCTTTTTAGTTCTCAGAAAGGGTTAATGAGTAAATTAGAATATTGCTTGATTGTCCTCTGATTGGCTGGACCCGAAGTTCATTATGCAGAACTTTTTTCCTTCTGCTCGTCAAACTGATGTACAGACCTGTAACCTGGTGACCCTCAGAAAGTGTGAGGGTTTAAAGTGAGTTTTCTAGCCATCAGGATAAATCAAAGGATTATAGAAAGGAATTCAGATTGTCCTTAAAGGCAAGAAGGCAAAATTAGTGGATTCCTTTCATGCTTCCATCAGGAAAAGTTAAACTGAAAGACCAAAGTCATAAAATCATAGAATCAACAAGGTTGGAAAAGACCTCAAAGATCACCAAGTCCAACTTGTCACCCAAGACCCCATCATCACTAAACCATGGCACCAAGTGCCACATCCAATCCCCTCTTGAACACCTCCAGGGACGGTGATTCCACCACCTCCCTGGGCAGCCCATTCCAATGGATAACAACTCTCTCTGCAAAGAACTTTCTCCTCACCTCGAGCCTAAACTTCCCCTGGCACAGCTTGAGACTGTGTCCTCTTGTTCTGGTGCTGGTTGCCTGGGAGAAGAGACCAACCCCCACCTGGCTACAGCCTCCCTTCAGGTAGTTGTAGAGAGCAATAAGGTCTCCTCTGAGCCTCCTCTTCTCCAGGCTAAATAACCCCAGCTCCCTCAGCCTCTCCTTGTAGGGCTTGTGCTCGAGGCCTTTTCCCAGCCTCATTGCCCTTCTCTGGACACATTCAAGCATCTCAATGTCCTTCTTAAATTGAGGAGCCCAGAACTGGACACAGGACTCAAGGTGTGGCCTAACCAGTGCTGAGTGCAGGGGCACAATGACCTCCCTGCTCCTGCTGGCCGCACTATTTCTGATGCAGGCCAGGATGCCATAGGCCTTCTTGGCCACCTGGGCGCACTGCTGGCTCATGTTCATCTTGTTGTCAATCTGTACTTCTAGGTCCCTTCCTGTCTGGCTGTTCTCCAGCCACTCCGACCCCAGGCTGTAGTGCTGCCTCGGGTTATTGTGTCCAAAGTTCAGTACCCAGCACTTGGATTTGTTATGTTGGACTTTGCCCATCTGTCCAGCCTGTCTGATGTCTTGTTGGCATAGCGAGATTCTGGAACAATAGTGACTCACCTAGAAAACACCTCCCAGCTTACTCCATGGTTTTTGTATTCCCTGGCTTGTTCCTGCACACAAATTACGAAGGCAAAAAAGGTGTCAGGCAGCTGTAAATTTTTTATGTAAGTTGTGCAAGCTCAGTGAGTGATACAAACTTTCTGTTTAAATAAGTAAGTAAAAATTAGAAACTCCTGAATTACGAAGTTGGCAAGTACACTACACAGCATGTTTAATAGTTAAGTTATGTATCAGTACTGCTATGGTACAACTGATGTGCCTTCGGCTACAGGTAATTTGGTAGGAAAGCTGTCAAGGCACACAAAATCAGTCAAGAACCATTAATGACTTGAGTTCTTTTGATATAACACTGCAGTGGATGTGGAGAAACTTAGAGCACTCTGTAAGTTATGAGGTTAGATGTGAGGAAAACCAAGTACTTGCCTTCCCATAAAAGGAGAGCCAGCAGTAACTATGTTCTTCACGCTTCCAGACAGCCAACAGCCAGAGGTTACTATCGCTTAGCTGGAAAGAACGTTTCTCTTCCCCAGCTGTACTGAAATCTTCCATTTATGAATATGCTACATCTTTTTATTTGGGGATAATTTTGCTTTTTAAGATACCTCCAATGTATTTTAGCAGCCCAGAATATAACAGTTCTGTATGTGGGAGCATTGCTCTTTATCTTAAAAGGTAGACAAATACAAATACAGTTAATTCCAAAGGCAGGAAATCTAAGATACAGATAGAATAAACAGTGGTGTTCAGTTTTTCAGAGGTAATAATTGGTATTTTTTTTTCCTAGGTGATGCTGTAATGGTCTTCCCACCTCCACCACCTCCTTATTTCGCTGACCCTGTGTCACCAACCGTGACACATTGTCTTATGTCAAGTGGTTTACCTACAAGTGAAAGTCCTCCACCATACCACTCTATCTTCAGTGATGGGTAAGAGTGTTTTCTTCTCCATCTTTGTCAATACAAGGTGTTTCTTAAGGCATCCAAGGCCATATTCTTAAATAGTCACCAGGTACTGCAAAGTTTTCTATTACATCACTTGACTTCTTTCAGATACCTTTACTTGAAATGACACTAAAATACCTTAGTGAAAAAGGGGATTAACAAACCATAGAGGATTAAATTCTGACTCAAAAGAACTTCCAGAGTGAACACAAAGCCTCACACACAAAGCTAAGATCAAGTGTAGTATTCTAAATAAATTGTTGGCCTTACCTAAATATGCTTAGATTAGATTTCTCCCACAGATTATCCAAGAGAAGATGCCCCTAACAGCAGTGACCCAGTGGCATAATATCAAATTGTCAGATTTTAGGAAACCTCTGTAGACCCAATGTGGGGACTGCTGCATGACACCTATCCACAAGTCCTCTGGCCCTGGGAATGCCACTTCAGTGTCTGTTGTTCACCTTATAACCCTTACTGCATTGAAGTGAGACCTGCTGTGTCTGCTTTCTTTGTGCAATAGCACTGTGTTGAGATTAAAGGATGTTTTGGTGTTTGAAGAAGCTTGAGGAAGCTTACAAGAAAGGTTGCAATGCAAACTTAATCTGAGGATGTTATACTTTACCCATGCAGACACTTTTCCACACATGGAGTACAGCTGATTTGTTAGATGCAGTCACTACCACGCTCAGGAAGCATGGTCTGCACCACAAGAACTTGGCAGGGTTATTTATCTATCCCTTATGGATTACCACCAGTGGGCTGCTAACTTGAGAGTGAAAGGGGTCACTGCAAGGGCCACATACCAAGAACCAGAACTGGATCCGGTCAGGGGAGTTAGATGCCAGAAGCATAGAACTCCCCAGGACCTTAATGATCTAGTATTGACTTGGCATTACCTTTTGGAGGGTCCTATGCCAGCTTGTTTTTGATCTGCCAGTCAGTAGGTGGTATGTGACTCTTTCATTGAATGGCAGTTTATAAGACTCTACCTGCAGCATCCTAAGCACTGTCTCTGCAGCAAGAGCCCCAGCCAGCCTGGCTGTGTCAAATTGTTATCAGTTGTTGGGCCGTTGCTTTGAAAGCTTTCTACTATACTCCAAACTGTTCCACTAAGATGAGGCAGTACATTCCATGGCCAGCTGAACCAGCAGTGTGCCTGATGTTGGTGGTTCTTCAAAACTAGTGCTTACCTTTATTTTGAAGCAAGCAAACATGAACTCTCTGCCTGCTCAAAGACCCAAATGCCACAAGAGGGAAATACTTGCAGTAATGGTGGTGCTTATTCTTGTTACCACACTGTGTGCAGCCACATGCAATCATCCCTCGAATCTGGTGGATTCTTGAAGCTTAGCCCTAGTGTGCAAGGCATTCTTACCTGGTCAATTATTATCACAATTCCTCATATTATCTTCCATTTCTTAGTGCCCTCCTCCAAACATTTTCTCCCTGTCTTTATTGGAAACATCAGATGTCTCTACCTGTTGCTGTTACAAGCCAGACCATCTTGCCTTTTCTCTGAATCACTTTGGGTTTTTTTAATGTAGCGTAAAATAGACACCTCGTTGTCAAAAACCCCTACTCATTCTTTGCTTGCTGCCAGGGCAGCCCTGTAGTGCACAGTACAACTAGCACCCCAACAGAAAAAAAATAATCATGTGCATACCACCTAGGGAAGGAGACACTCAGTGTTTGGTTCCCACTGACTCAGGTCCAGCTTGAGGTTGATGACTTGCACTGATGGGTGTAATGCCTAAAACCGTAGCTACACCTGTAGTTAATGCAGTCTGCTGACTTTTGACCTAGGTTTTTTCAGAGAGAGTACTTTTTGTACAAACGTTATCAGAATCTCTTCCTTTAGTCAGTGCTCTAAACACCTGCCCATTCAGGATGACAAGGGTAGTTGCAGGGATAAGATGCATTTAGGGAATAGTGTGGCCAGCAGGAGCAGGGAAGTCATTGTGTCCCTGTACTCTGCATTGGTTAGGCCACACCTTGAGTACTGTGTCCAGTTCTGGGCCCCTCAGTTTACAAAGGACATCAAGACACGTGTCCAGAGAAGGGCAACAAGGCTGGGGAGAGGCCTTGAGCACAAGCCCTATGAGGAGAGGCTGAGGGAGCTGGGATTGTTTAGCCTGGAGAAGAGGAGGCTCAGGGGTGACCTCATTGCTCTCTACAACTACCTGAAAGGTGGTTGTAGCCAGGAAGGGGTTGGTCTCTTCTCCCAGGCAACCAGCACCAGAACAAGGGGACACAGTCTCAAGCTGCACAAGGGGAGATTTAGGCTCGAGGTGAGGAGAAAGTTCTTCACTGAGAGAGTCATTCGTCATTGGAATGTGCTGCCCAGGGAGGTGGTGGAGTCACCATCCCTGGAGGTGTTCAAGAGGGGATTGGACATGGCACTTGGTGCCATGGTTTAGTGGTCATGAGGTCTGTGGTGCCAGGTTGGACTCGATGATCTTTGAGGTCTCTTCCAACTTTGGTGATGCTGTGATACTGTGAAAAGTGTTTTGTTCCAAGAGAGGAGTGGCTCTCAGGACAGGCACCATTATTGTGTGAATAAATGTTTTATTTTATTAAGCATAAAAGTCTTTGCGTGTTCTCAGCATGCAAGTGAAATATATTAGCTCTCAGAGATATGAGCTCTCAGAAGTATACTACGGCAAAAAAAAGGACACCCAGAGCATGCCGGACTCAAAAAACCTCCTACTGTTGAAATGTTGAAAGAAGGCATTTATGTAAAGTCTCTCTATTCTTGCTGGGTTGAGTGAAGGTGTCCACAGCTGTAAGGTGTTTCATACCATGCTGAGCCAATCTGTGCTACAGCTCCAGCATGTGATACAACTCCCTTCTGAAGTGTACAAGCCAGAGGTAGATGCAAAGCAAATGAATGTATATGGAGAAATTACTTGGCCCAAGTGTGAACTCAGATCTTTGGTATCCCTGATACAGCCAATTCAGATACAGCCAAGGGCACCATCAAAAAGTTTAAAAGCATTTGAGAGACCAGGCTGGAATGGATAATTGGGAGAAATATGGGAACATACATGTTCTGCTGTAGCCTCACAGGCAGGTGAGAGACAGCATGACTCTTGTACCACCTGTCTGTAAAGGTACAGTGCACAAAACTGGGGGGTAGAAGTCCTCTTCCCCCCTGTAATTTCAGGCCCTGGTTTCAGCTGTAGGCTGCCTGCCCATGTGTTCAGTAAAATGTGTGGATTATCAAAGAGTGAGATAGAATGCAAGCAGCACATCCTGCACTATAAAAGGGAAAACATGAGAGATAGGGGAGTGGCAAAAAGATGTCCCTACTGGTGTACATACCAAATGACTGCTCTTTCCTTCACCCAGTCTACAAAATCCCCTGCAGCTGAATCAATTGCTTTAATCCACAGATGTCCAGTTCTGGTGATTTGAATTTTGTGTGTGATCCCATTAATACAGTCATTGCTGATTGCCTGTCTATACTTCTCTGCCTCATGAACATATGTACACAAAGAGGCAGTTGTTAGCCCAACTTGCTGAGGCAGTTTCCAGTGGACTGAACAAAGCACCTGAATGTTAGGTGCAGAAACTCTGACCTGTTTTCATGTTCTATAGCTGGGAGTGCTCTAGCTGTTTCTTTTCCACACTCCCCAGAGCCCTCACAGAACCCCTGTGAGTTAATAGCACTTCTGGCTATTTCACTCAACTACTTTCTCCCATGGCTTAGCCCTTGGTAGCAGCCATAACATCTTGACTAGTGTAAATTGATTCCCAAGCCCTTTCATGAAGGAGAAGCAGTGGCTTTGTTCCTCCAAACGTAATGCCATGGTTGAAAATTCCCAAGCTGGAAGGGAATATCAATTTCATACATAGGTGGTTACCAATCAAATGTGAATTGCTTCTTCAGCCCACTGCTCTATGTTCTGTGAGTGAGTGAGTTCTGTGGTGGAGGCTGTACTGGATGAGAAAGTTTGTAGAATACTGAGTCATTTTTTGATCCCAGAAATGATCGGGTAGGATTTCAGCATTTGCCATGTTGTAAATTCCCTATCTTTTAAATACCCGTGCTCACACACCAGTAACAGCGCTGAAGATGAGGTGACTATGCTTCACACTTCTGTTTCTCGTGCAGTACACAAAGTCAAGAGTCAGTTCTGGGAGCAAGTAATAAGGAGCAAGGAGTTCTTCTCTTTCCTTGCGAAGCACCTGAAGCAGTGTGCTGAGGGCAAACTCAAGTGAGATGGAGCAGAGTACCAGAACTATGCCGATGCAATTAAGTGGGATTTAGTTAGGATAGTCAGAGGAGTGCAGTGAATATTTACCTGTCCTCTCTTACTGGGAACTTAGCAGTCTGGCCGTGTCCATTTGCTTCTGTTTCTCCAGCTCTGAGTGGGAATACTACTACTCCATGTCTGTCATGATCTGCTGAAAAGCTTAAAAAAAGTTTCAAGTTGCCTTTTAGGTAACATCCTAAATGGCTAAGTATTGTGATTTTTTTGTGTGTGATGCAATTCTAAGTCTAGGGGAAGGGGACAGCATGTATGTGATAGACTTTACAAAAGGGAGTATACATTAGGAGCTAAGGATCAGAAGCTTTAATAAGATTGTGGAACAGCTCTGCCAGAAGCAGGTAATACCCGTAAGACAGCCTGTGACTAGTGATGTACAAGGTTAGAAGGGAGCTTGTTTGCCCTTCTCCTCTGAAGTAGCCTGTGACTAGTGATGTGCAAGGTTAGAAGGGAGCTTTGCCCTTCTCCTCTGAAGTAGCCTGTGACTAGTGATGTGCAAGGTTAGAAGGGAGCTTGTTTGCCCTTCTCTGAAGTAACAGCATTTCTATGCGAGTCATCATGTACTCTATGGAATTAAATCCTAGCGCTTGTGCAAGTTCTTTGCTTCAGGGATATTTTTAGGCAGTGTGTGCATACATGTATGTAAGTCAAGTGTAATTTCACTCACTGTGAAGGAGTGAATTATGCTAATATGCAGTTTTGTGTTTCATAGGGCACGGCTTGCAGATGATGGAAGCACAGTTGCTGCTAGAGGCTACGAAACCATATATACAATTTCTGGAAGCAGCTCACCTTCAGACATTCTTCCAATGCTGTACCTTTCCTCTGAATCACCTCCAAAATACGAAGAAAGAGCCTCAATAACAAATAATGAATGTTCTCCATCTTCTTCGTGTATTTCCCTAGCCACATCTGACACCAGCTTATAGAGGACTGACAGTTAGACTTCATTTTTAAATTAAATTCTACACTCTCACACTTACAATTTTTGAATTTATTTACATTTTGTAATAAAAGCAATAATGTTGGCTGTGTCTAATTTTTCCTCAAAAAGCATAAATGATGAATTTGGGTTTCAATAAATATTAGTGCTGGGCTTCTGAGCAAGTAGTTGGAAGGATTCAGTTCACTGCAAGAATGCTAAATACCCATCTTGTTCTGTTACAGCTTCAGTTTCTATTTTTAATTGTTCTTCATATAATGGAGGCACTCAGTAAAGACCAAATTTTTTTTGTTACTTAAATTAAATCTGTTTGGAGCTTCAAAAAAGACATAATTAGGAAGTGTTCTTGGTTCTATTTTTGTATGACTTTTGTGGAAAATACTTGTTTGCAGAGCTACTGACTTTATATGTACTCTGAAAGCATCACAAATAGCGGGGTTTAAGAATGGGGCCAAATATGTTAATGGAGAGCTTAAATGGTTACTTTTTGGTCTGACTGGTAGCAAACACTCATCGCTTAATTTAGACTCTCTCTGGTCCTTATATAAGTATAATCCCTATGAAAATCAGTTTTAGTCAGGAGTTCAGAGCCCTAAGGCAACACTGAGGATAGGTAATAGGCTAACAATTTGGCTGTGGTAATGACTGATGTCAGGGGCATTCTGCTGTGGTTGCATATAGAATCATAGAATTGTTAGGACTGGAAGGGACCTCAGGGATCATCTAGTTCCAACCCCCCTGCCATGGGCAGGGGCATCTCACACTAGATCAGATTGCTCAGAACCACATCCAGCCTGCCTTTAAAAGCCTCCAGGGATGAGGCTTCTGCCATGTCCCTGGGCAACCTGTGCCAGTGTCTTACCACCCTTATGGTGAAGAACTTCGACCTAACATCCAATATGAATCTACCCATTTCTAGTCTTGTTCCATTTTCCCTAGTCCTATCATTACCTAACACCCTAAAAAGTCCCTCACCAGCTTTCTTGTAAGCACCTTTAAGATACTGGATGGCCACAATAAGGTCTCCTCAGAGCCTTCTCTTCTCCAGACTGAATAGCCCCAGCTCACTCACTCTGACCTTATAGGAGAGGTGCTCCAGCCATCTAATCATCCTTGTGGCCCTTCTCTGGACACACTCCAGCACATCCAGATCCTTCCTGTAATAGGGGCTCCAGAACTAGGTGCAGGTGGGGTCTCACCAGATGTGGTGGTTTAGGCTGGGTGCCGGCCTCTGATGCCACTGCACAGGCCACACCTGGGATGTTCCAAAAGGGGGCCCAGCCCAGTGGGTGGTCACAGAAAGCCAGGTATTTCATTCCCATAATGCCCTGCTCCCCTATAAAACATCAGCATAGGGTCCTCTGTTTCTCTTTCGTCCCTCGCTGCTGCCTAGGTAAAATAGCCCAAGGCTGGGTTGGGAGGCGAAGAAAGAGCCCTGGGTGGGTTTTGGGTGTACCTCCCAGGTGGGGGATGGGATGTTCTTGGGTATGTTCTGGGATCACTCCCTCTTTGTCACGGTGCTTGTGGTTTTCTGTAAAAACTTTTACTGTTTGGTTTTGGTTTTTTTTCTTCATTTTAAACTTTCCACCATTTTTTGCAATTCATTTTGTCTGAGTCTTTCTTTTGCCTGTGGTGGGAGAATTGGTCTCCCATCCCACTACACCAGAGCAGAGTGGAGGAGAGGAATCACCTCCCTTGACCTGCTGGCTATGCTTCTCTTGATGCAGCCCAGGATGTGATTGGCTTTCTGGGCTGCAAGTGCACACTGGTGGTTCACGTTGAGCTTCTCATCCACCAGCACCCCCAGGTCCTTTTCTTCAGGACTGCTCTCAAGCCAGTTCCTGCCCAGCCTATATCAGTGCTTGGGATTGCCCCAACCCAGATGCAGGACCTTGCACTCAGTCTTATTGAACCTCCTGAGATTGTCATGGGCCTATTTCTCCAGCCTGTCAAGCTCCCTCTGGATGGCCTCCCTTCCCTCCAGTGTGTCTGCTGCACCACACAGCTTGGTGTCATCAGAAAACTTGCTGAGGGTGCACTCAATGCCATTGTCCATGTTGCCAACAAAGATATTAAACAAGACTGGTCCCAGTCCTGATCCCTGAGGGACTCCGCTTGTCACTGACCTCCACTGGGACATGGACCCATTGACAGCCACTCTTTGGGTGTGACCATCAAGCCAGTTCTTTATCCACCAAATGGTTCATCCATCAAACCCATACTGCAACAGCTTGGAGACCAGGATGTGGTGTGTGACAGTGTCAAAGGCTTTGCTCAGGTCCAGGTAAATGATGTCAGTTGCTCAGCCTTCCTCTATTAATGTTGTGACCTTGTCATGGAAGGCCACCAGGTTTGTCAGGCAGGATTTATCCTTGGTGAAGCTGTGCTGATTGTGCCAAATTATCTCTTCATTGTTCTTCAGCCTCAGCAGTGCCTCCAGGAGGATCTGCTCCATGATCTTACCAGGCACAGAGGTGAGACTGACTGGCCTATAGTTCCCTGGGTCATCCCTCATTCCCTTTTTGAAAATGGGGGTTATGATTCCCCATTTCCAGTCAATGGGGACCTCCTCAGACTGCCTGGACTTTTGGAATGTGATAGAGAGAGTTTAGCAACCTCATCCCCCAGTTCCCTCAGCACCTGTGGGTGTATCCCATCAGGTCCCATGGACTTGAGCACTTTCAGGTTCTTCAGGTGGTCATGAACCTGATCTTCACTCACAATGGGCAGTTCCTTCTTCCAGTCCCTTGCATCATCTTCCACAATTCTGGGAGTGTGGCTGGAGCCATTGCCAGTGAAGACTGAGGAAATGAAGTCATTGAGAACCTCTGCCTTCCCCATGTCACTTGGTTGAAATGTGTGAAGCCACTTCTATCTGCCTGTGGAGGGCCTCATCTACTTGGTTCTGCTGGTCAGGTGGCCCTACAGTACCATCACCTTCCCCTGTCTTCCACTTAATCTTCACCCATATGCTCTCAACCAACTCATCATCCTTTCCCACACGGAGCTCCACTGATTCCAGCTGGTCACTGATGTAGAGAGCAACACCTCCTCTCCAGCTACCCTGCCTGTCCTTCCTAAAGAGCTTGTACCCATCTATCCCTATGTTCCAGTCATGGGAATCATCCCACCAAGTGTCAGTAATAGCCACTATGTCATAGCATTCCAGCAGTGCAGTGGCCCTCAATTTGTCCTGTTTGTTGCCCAAGCTGCGTGCATTGATAGTTTGTAGGGGTGCTTGTTTGTGAGAGCGAGCACCACTCAGCAAGGCTATCTTCCAGGTGCAGATGTCACTTATCAGTAAGTGCAAGAGAGGCAGTTTCATGGAAAGGCATGCAACAGGCTTTTTTAACTGATCCAGCACTTCACAGGCCCTTCAGAAATGCAGCTTTCTTAGCTCTGGTATCCCTGTGCAGCTCTCAGGTTAGTGGTAGCTAGTCTACCTTCAGGATAGAGTGACAACAGGTTCTAGTAAATGTTTGCACCTACTCCTGAACTAAAGGATTTGTTTGGAGTAGGAAAGAATAATTAGCAGCATCTGAGTTGCTGGTGACCTTTGATGCCCCATGACATGCTCTGAAACCTGTTGGAGGAAAACAGACCCAATTCTGTACCCAGAAACAGAAGGTGGCAGAGCAACTGTTTGGGCTCAATTCAGCATGGTGAATTTATTAGCATTAAAACATTTTGCAAGCACCATCTCTGTCATGCTCATGTAAGTCTCAGAACACCTGCATGCTCTGGGACCTTAGTTACACCTCAGATTGTCTTCTGCCATGGTGAATTTCAGGGAACCTGGCTGTAACAAAATGCCAAGCACTCAAGTTCCCTTCTGTGTCTAGGGACAGGCGATTTGTCTCACATCATTTTTGTACGAACATTCCTCTTGTCTGCCAGCATTCTTTAGAGAGATGTTGGTCATTTATTTCCACCTCTGTGTTGTTCCCCAGTTATGCTAGAGCAGCTCTTTCTGCAGGCACACAAACCAGCCAGTGAGGGAGGTATGTTTTGCTAGCAACAGATCTAAGGGGCTTATGCATGCAGAGTAATGAGCAAACACAGCACAGAGAGGGATTTAGTATGTGTGAGCTGATTAAACTGCTTGACTCAGCCATGGGAAATGTCTGTATGAAGAATGGAGCTCCACAAAAGCCAGCAGGCATTTCATGCTCTTTTCTCTTTAAGTGTTTTTTCCCTACTGAGTTTTTCCAGGATGCTGTTCCTTGAATACCTTTTGTAATCTAAGCTAGGATTTACCATCTTGATGGATTATTTATTTTGTTAACTACCACGTATGTGATTTTTAACAGTAGTGCCCACTGGCTTGCATGATTTGTGCATACAAAGCCTTGCATGTGTCAAAGGAGCTTCATTCCCTCTGGATTTGTTATGCTATTGTACAAGTACAGAAGCTAGTATATTTTAACTGAAGGATCCCATGCAAACAAAGGCCCATGTTGAATTTCTTCTGTTGTTATAATTACAAATGAACACCCATTTGCTGAAAAGGTTAGACATCACAAAAAGCATTTCCTCTAAACAAATCTTGAAATATGTCTTTTAAAAAAGAAATAAAATATAGTCATGTCTGAGTGCTATCTGTGAAGGTATTAACCTTTTGAGCTGCCTGCAATTTGCTCAAGCAATTGTTCCCAAGATGTACCCAAGAGACCAGGCAAATGAAGTAGCAATATGTTAACTCTGAGCTGAGTTGTCTGGAACTGATACCTGACCACCTTCTTCTTCTTCAAGGTTATTGTGTTTTGACCTTCTACTGCATTGTCTCTGGTGTGGATCATTTTATTTCTTAAAAAGCAGTCTTGACAGAAAGTATGCTTCAGAAGGATGCTGACTTGACACTTTGGTATCAGCACCTAAATTTCCTGAGAAGGGCAGGTGTTACTTACTTCTGAAAATGGGGATTGAAAACATAATTTCTCTATATATAATTTTGAGAAAACACTGAGGAAATAGTCCAATGTACATCTGTATTAGCATCTTCTGTTTTTAACTTGGAGAATCATTCCTTGAAAACTCGGGGGACATGCTGGGTATATCTCCACAACCTGTTTACCACTGAGAGAGCTAGCACGGCCAGGGCAACAGTACTTGCATACTGCATTGTCAAAATCTGTTTCATCAAGGTCAGAAAATGTAATAGGCTAGCAGATCTGCTGCCATCACCAAAGGTTACCACTATGTGAACAGCATTAGTGGGAAGAATTTTTCATGTGCTGACTAGGGATGAAATAGAAAGGAAGCAACACCTTGTAAAACTGTAAATGTAGCTTAAAATAATGCAGAGTAGCATTTTTATGGTGCTATAACCCTCTCTCTGCCTTAAGGTTAGCTTAAGTTCTTGACATACAAATGCTAGGGAGCAAATCAAGTTGGTTACTGATTCACGCTTAGTTAAACAGGCAAAGTGGGAGGTAAGGATTAACCATCCTCTGTAAGTGAAGTTAAGGTCTCCCTTGTTGGTTGCACCAACTGCTCATAGCTCTACAGTCATTTGGAAATTAGAAGGATTCATGACAAAATAAATTAATGTCCCTCCTCTAGGAAAAGTCTTCATTCCTACCTGACCAGCAGCTAAAAAAACCAGAAATCTAATTAGTCTGAAAAAATGAGATTGCACAGATCTCTGCAACAATGCTTCATTAAAACAGCAGCACTCACTGGATCACACCCACCACATCCTTGCCTTTTGTGACTGATCATGCTGTATCCATCTACACCTTTTCCACCCTACCTCTTCAGAGTCATGGCTTATAGGGCATTTCTGTGTCCAGACAGATGTTTTTGTCAGTATCTCCACATTTCAGCAGTGAATGTTTAGGCCTTCATCTGTGCACTTGCATCTATTACATATGCACATATCTGAATAATCAGGTATGAAAATACCTTCAATTTGGTGTGCCTGCTGCCAAGACAACATGCCCCTGGGAGAGTATAAGACCACTTTGCAGGTAGAGGTAGTTGCAGGCAGCTGGCTGAACCCACTCCTCACAGCTTATTTATTTAACCACTTATGGGTGGTTCTTCAGGTACTGCTCTTCACACGTAATTTGTGTTTTCCACTAAAGACTTCACTTAGAGTTGCCTTCCTCCAGGGGAAAAAAAAGCATCTTTCTTAATTGGTGTAGCGGGTTGAAGTTTCCCCCCCAGCATTAACTTTGCCAGACTCAGTTAGAAGCAAATGAAGCTGTAATTACACTCAAAATCTACACTCTACGATGGAATGCAACGAATATGTACAAAATATACACTATTTATGATATTATACAGATATTTACAATTAGCAAACAACATGTAATTCCCCCTCATCAGAGACCAGGGAAGTCATTCCACTGCCCCCTCCCCTGTCTCAAGAGAGAAAAGAAGCAGAGAGGAAAGCAGTGGATTAGACCCAGCCAAGGCCAGCCAACAAGCAAGTTATCTCTCCCAAGCAAAGCAGAACAGCCAGAGATCAAAAGAGAGAGAATTGTTGTGGTATAGCTCATCTTGTTCTAGATATTTATCCAAGAATTTGTTTAGAATAATCTTTTGTTTTCCTTTTTATACCCAACAGTGATTTATTTATATTTTTCTACTTTTCTGCTTGAAATCTGTAACCAAATTTTAAAGGCATAGCCTAAAACTACTACAGTTGGCTTCTTAAATTCCCTACAACTGAATGTTTTTTTTTTTATGGAGTGATATGTTGTACCTACTCTTCAAAGCAAATCAGTGTGTATTTCCATGCACAGATATAATTTTCAAAGAATCACAGACGGTTAAGGGCTGGAAGGGACCTTGAAAGATCATCTAGTCCAACCCCCCCTGCCAGAGCAGGATCACCTATACCAAATCACATGGGAACACATCCATTTCTGACACATTTTCTCTTACGCAACTTCTTTTGCATGTTCTATGACTAAGTCCATGACTTTATTACAGGGATGTAAGAAAATAAAACCTCAATAGAACAGGTTGATAATGTGAACAACTATGCAAAAATTAATAGCAGAATGAGAGAGAAAAGGATGAAGTGAAAGCTTGTCAATGCTTACTAGATGACTCTTGAAACTGGTTAGAGAACAGAGGAGGTGCAGAGCATTACAGAAAACCTGCTTCCAGCAGCAAGTCTGAATTGGTGATAGAAGATGATGCAGAGCAACAGAAAGCAACAGAAAACAAAGCAGTGCTTGTATTCAGGGGTAAGGTCCCTAAAGCAGGTGGGAGCAAACCTTAGTGAGATGTGAAAATGGCACCAATTTTTAAAACCTCACTCTGACCAGTTCCTTAGATTTCACAAAACTGTTTTCATTTGTTTAGGAGCCATACCAGTTTCAAGGGATAGATTTAGTAAATCAGCATCTTTAAGTGAGTTCCTATAACATAGTATTACTTGGCAAAAGATAGCACTGACCTTAAAAAATGAGTGTGATCCAGTAATCTCTTAAGACCTTGACAGCTGCCTGAATGCAGTATTATTGCTGTCTGGGGAAATAAAGAGAGAAGTATGGGGAAGCTTAGAGGAAATTATGTCTTACAAAGAGGAGGCAGTTTAGAGGGAAAGGGATAATTTTAATTTAGATCCTACTGCACCAAACAAAAAGTGTTTTCCATTCCATGTTCAAGTGACAAGTAGTCTTGGAATAAAGCACTTGTATACATCAGCTCTCCTCTGCACTTGCTCAACAACCATGAAATCATGTCCTATGTCAAACAGCATCAATCACAGGATGATGGAAAACTTTGATTCTGGCCAGCATCTAAGGACCACTGTACAGAACCAAGTATGTGCTCCAGCACCCTGCTTTTGCAAATAGCAGTTGCAAAGTTCTTGAAAGAATGAGGAGAAAGGTGATTCTGCATCTGTATATACCACTAGCTGGGCAGCTACTATGATATAATGCTGTTTTTGAAAGGATGTTGGAAAGCCTGGAAGATTCAGAAAAGTAACAAGCATGATTTGTGTTATAGAAAAACATGACTTGCAGAGAGCATTAGCCAAAGTTCATTCCATTAAGTTTGCCAAATGCAAGGTTAAGCATGACTTAGCTTTTGACTATAATTACCAATACAAGAACAGATTATCTAGTATTTCAGCACTTTTGCATTTAGTTGTCATCATATGAAACCACTGTGTTGCAAGTACTCTAACACTTTGCTCAAGTGCTGCAGAGTCCTGCCCAGACTTACTGGTGGAGGAAGGGGTGGTCCTAAGTGTGTCTGTCAGGAAAATTGTTGGCACCCTCAGTAAGAGAAAAGGCATAATACTGACTTTGGAAACTTCCCATATAATTTTTAAAGGAGTCCATCACTAATATTCCTCAAGGTCTACCTCCTAACAAATGAGAAAGACACATATGCAATTGCATTTAGCATCAATTCTGAAAGCAGAAAATTTGGTGAGCAGCCCCTTTCAGAAATGAATTTGTCACACTGTGTGAGATAAAAATGCACAGCAGACTAAAGGTCCCTTTACTGATTTTGAAGAAGTAGTCTGAAAGGTGAGATTTGTAGTTCTATAACTAAGTTTTTCTTACATATTTCAGGATAAGCTTGCTTCCCCAGAGGTGCTGATAGCAGGAAATAGCATTCTACATTCTATCACCTGAGACTGATTTCTGAACTGTGCATACTCCCCTGCCATGCTAGTCAAAACAGATCAAGTAGTTGGGAAATTTTTCTCCTTAAGGAATTACACAAATTATACCAGAACCATCTGTCAACAATTATTTTAGTCTCAAACTGTTAGGAAACAGAAAAAATCTCAAGATCCAGTTAATCTGTCTGTTTAATATATGGGAGATAGGTTCAAATGAACAGTTTATTGAGGTGTAGAAAAAACATTCTAGGTAGTTGCAAGTAAAGGATAACATTTCTTACCAGAGATTTACAGGACATTATTTCTTATTCCTGCAGTGCTGCACAATTTAGGGTATGTGGGCTTTATTCAGTATAAGCTTTGAGGAAGGAGTGGAATTCCCACAACAAAAAAATGTCCACAATTAAGGGGAAATTACAGAGCAATTATATTGCCTTCAAACAGCTGGAAAGCTTTAGCTGGCTGGAAATAACTTTTCTCCCGCAACCAGCAGCTCTCCCAGGCTGTTCAGTACTCACTACCCTGTTGCCATTTACCCTGCCACCCACCCAGCCAACTAATCCTTTTAGCAAAATCTCAGAAAGCCTACTCTGATGTTTTTAAACCACAGGAGTTCTGGACTGCAGAACAAGCTGCAACAGAGGTCCAGATGTGGCCACAAATCTCATGCTTGAGAGCACTGCAAAGCGCACCCAGCAACGCCTATGCATTTTCCTGCAGAGCTGTGTTGCTGGAGTGGTGGCTCGAGGAGAGCAAGAGTTGCCTTACTGCTGTTGACTGAATGTATGCTCTCCGTATGTTGGACACATCAGCTGGCAGGGGGCCTAGGAAGAGCTGTGGTAACTGCGGCTTCCTTCCCTTCCCATCTGGCATGGGCAGAGTGAGGAAGTATCAGTGGGTGACAAATTAAAGAAGAGGATAAACAAAGAGATAAGCAGCCTTGCAAGAGTGAAGCCATTTCGGAAGTGATGGTGGTAATTCAAAAATTCTGACTCCTTCAGGCTTCACTTCCCAGACCTTTATTCTTCTAAGCAAAGTTTATTCTTTCACATGATAGACTCTGTTAACCATACACACACAAAGTTCTTGTATAACTAACCTGAGCCTTTGACTTTAAAAGCTCTGCTGAGTCCCTCACGAGCCCCCGTTTCTCGTGAAGCAGAAGATACATTAGGCCCAGCAATGGAGCAGAACAACAATGTAGAAGATTTCTCCTTGAATGTCTTTTCTGTCACTCCTTATCAGCCAAACAGATCTGATGTCCTGGTGTCGGATGGGGATAAAGCCGGCACCACTTTGCTCTTTTCAGGTGTGTTTTTGGGACTGGTGGGGATCACTTTCACCGTGATGGGATGGATAAAATATGATGGCATTACACACCTGGAGTGGACTCAGTTACTAGGGCCTATTCTGCTGTCTGTGGGGGTGACTTTTATTCTGATTGCTGTTTGTAAATTTAACATGCTTACATGCAAGCCATGTAAAGAGAGAGAAGAAAATATCTCAGAACTTGACCAGACTGCAAGTGGACAGTCCTTTGTCTTCACTGGCATTAACCAACCTATAACTTTTCATGGTGCCACAGTGGTACAGTACATCCCTCCACCCTACCCAGCCCAAGAAGGCATTGCTGTGAATCCTGGTTACCTTCATCCAGTGCTCAGCTGCTGCAGTACTGTTTCCTCCAGCATCTCAACAATTCCCACACCAGGCTCTGCTCACTTCTGCTCTGCCTACCCCCTGGACAACCCAGCTTTTACCGGAGATGAGAACTACACTACTTATTCTGCAGAGAATACCAGGAATCAGAGGTACATCTTCTGAAATACTTAATGTTTTTTACACAGGCTTCTGTGTATTTTAAACAATCTATGGTTTCAAAGGAAACAGAAGCTAGTCTAGGGTGTTATCCTTCTTCAGACTTTTTTTTCTCCCTTAGGAGTATTTATTAAGTAAAGACTATGGATACATATGTTTTCTGCAAAGCATATTTATCCAAGTTAAATTCACTTATGGATCCCTTTCAATTCTCACTCTACTAAATCTCTTATTGCTTTTAAAGATACTATTATATATGCTCCTGCCTTTGTTTTATTTTTATGATTATCTTACTACATTTAGACGTTTGACCAGAAAGTTACATGAATAGCCAGAGGCTTCCACTCAGACACAACCACAACATATGAGTCAGCACACAAACGGCATTTTTACAACAATGAAGAATCATTTTTGATACCAGATCCTGTCCCTCCTGATTATGCCTGGTCACAACACACTCCTCTCCCACTGTAACAACCTTCCAGTCCCTACTCCTTTCCTAATTTTACGGCACAAACAAAGTAGCTGATATTATAAAGCAGTATGCAGCTGATTTAATCAGACACAAAATAATTTTCATATAGTTCTTTCCTCTATGGAAAGACATTCCAATAATAGGAATTACTTGGAATCACGTCCTCCTTAGAACACAGGTCACTTTTAGTTCATTTATCAAAGTCTGTGAAAACCTGCTGACAAATCCCAGCACCCTCAGAAACATGTGACAGGCATAGGCAGCATGGAAACAAAGGTCACTTCCTGACACATGTAATTCACAGAAAGAACACTGTGAACTGTTAAACCACAGTAAAACTTGATCTCATAGCATTTTATTAAGAAGTCAGAATGTGCTTTGCCAAGATGAGACTGACAGGATGCAGCACTGAGGTTACTTGGATGTTTGCATTTGATAAATTGTTTTTGCACCTGTTCCTCTTCCTGTTTTCAGGTCAGACAACAGTCCTGATGAACCAGAAGAATTGCTGGAAGACTACAGCTGTAATGACTTGTCACCTCCACCTTATGAGGAAATATACCCACTGCCTTCATAGAATAACTGTGGACAACAGATGACAATTCTAAGAGACATTAGCTTTTTAATCCTGAAGATACACAGTTCAGTATCATTGAAGATATTTAACCAATCCCTTTTTTTTTCTCCCTCAAAATTCATTAGCCATTTGCTATGCAGTTTAACAGCAGAGCTATTTATTGTTTAATATCAAAACTAGTTATGGCAGAGCTATTAAGTTCAGGGATTTAAATCCCTCAGTGTTCCCCAATAAGAAACATGATTTTCAGACCTACTGAAACCAGTGTATACTGTGAATGTATAAGACGCTGTGGAAGGTCATGATTTCTCCTGCACATTCAGCATCACCAGAAAACACTTTATTTATCTATTCTTGACATATTGTCCCTTTCGATTCCTTGGGAGATTTAAAAAGTGCTGAAGCGTCTGATCCATGGAAGTGCCTATGTCTTATTTGTGTCCTATTTCTTAGACTAGATCAGGCAGTAATATGTCCAGTGTATGGATTAGACTTCCCTTTCCTGTTTCACATGTACACCTGAAGCCTGTAACTATTTTTGAGCACTCTGCTTGAGCCAGAGCATCCCAGAAAAGAAAAAAATACAATGACCTCTGCCCATTTTCACACAGACATCTAAGAGATGCTGCACGCATCAAATCCAGTTCCCTTTCACACCTGATGGGATGCAAAATACTGTCTCCCAGCAGGAGTCCTAACAACTGCTAGGTTAATGTACTGAAAGAAAATGTCACCTTTTTGAAGCCTTGACAGAGGTGTGTAATACTACCAGTTTTAAAGGCTTTAGCAATCACAGCTTCTCTGGCTGTACCCTTGCTCTGTGGGAAAGCTATGATGGAATCCCTCTTGAGGTTTCTTATTGTTTGAACATGGGTCCTAGCCACACAAGTCCAATAGTCCCAGACCACCCAGGCAACTATGGGATGCAGTGAACTTTCTAGATCAATATGATAACAGACATTGCATCCACAAATGGCTTTACAGTCATGTCTAACAAAGGATGAGGTACATATGCTCTGAAACCTTGCAATCCACAATGGAGGTCCCAAAAAAAGCTTTCAGGACCTGTATAAAACTGGAGCAAATGATAAGGCCATGAGTCTTTTAATTTTTATTTTGTATTTCCACATATGCTTCAAGTTCAGCTTTTGACTGTGCCTGTACATGCCCTGACACATCTTGACAAGTTGGTGTCTCCCCCTGCAGGATCCCATCAGTTTTGCCTATGTCCCTTGAAAGACTCAAACCAAAAGCTGTTCGTAGCCAGCACCTGCTGGAGCAGGCGCTGTGCAAAACCATCCAATGGTCATCATCTAAAGCGAGTGGTGTACTGTACGTGTGCCTGTGGGTCAGACTCCTGGCCTGGAATAGCAGAGCTAAATCCAAGAATACATTATGGAATGTATGGATTTTCTCTTACTTGCCAGCACAGGTGTCTCAGCCTATGCCAGTTGTCATCAGTCTGTGATGATCTCATTGAACTCTTTCTTGAGGGCTGAAGAAGCCTAGTGTTGATCAGGCAGTATGGGATATACCTGAGCTGGAAGTCACTGCAGCCTTGCTAAACAATGAGGAAAAGTAGCTCTGGATGGAGACATGCACTCAGAATATTGTGCAGCTGCACACATCAGCACATGCAGACCAGGGCACTTTTGGAAGAGCACAAGACAACCACAGTGCTCCATAGCAATGGCAGTGACACTGACAGAGATCATTTTTGGGACACAACATTAAAACTGACTGAAAGCTGAATTAGCAACTGCAGCAGCAGCTACTGGACAATGGCTACTAACATGTGCAAGGTTTTTCTCACTAAAGAAATATAGGGCATGCTGATTTTCAGCAGTGATGGCCTGGTGTTAGCAGTGATGTGTAGTTGGAGAATGGCAGGCACTCTGTGTTCAGCATGATCTCTACGGGATTGAGTGAGAGAACAGAAGGTCTAAAAATAAATGCAAGTTTCTTATATGGAAATCTCTTGCTGTTTTTCCAGAATTTACATGGAGGTGAATTCATCCTTCCTCCACAGCAGGAAACTGGAAGGTCCCAAATCTCCAGTTAGTTCCACATGGACAGATCCATGCACTTAGCACATAGTTCTGCTGACTCTAGTAAGCACTGCAAGTGCACATAGGTCAGGCTTGATGGATCCACTTGCAGAACCACGGTCATAATTTCACCCTCCCCCCTAACATGAAAATGTCTTCATTCAGAGACCACAGACTTTTGCTGCGGCTCTTTTTTTCCCCCTTCTCCCCCCCCCCAATATGTGACATAAGCATATTTCATGGGGCAATCATACCTATATTTTTATGACATCATACTGCCAGAATAAAGGTGAGAAATCCAGAAGGCTGCACTGTAGGCTCTGTATCAGTTTTTACTTCTGTAGACACTAAGTCCATTGAAAGAGCCCTGAGTTTCTTGTTAGAGAAAAGGATGAATAAATACATATAAATAACTACATTTTAAAACTATCTTGACCTCCTCATCCTTTGCAGTGTTTCAGAGAGGCAGAGCTGTGGTGCTGAGGGTAGTGGTTTAGCTCCAGCCTGCGGTGACAGGTTGGACTCGATGATCTTTGAGGTCTCTTCCAACCTTAGTGATATTGTGATACTGTGATACTGTGACCTATCTGATCATTTCTGCCTGTATTTTATAAGAGCCTTTTCAGGTTGCACAGATATTTGAGTAGCTTGTCTGACATTTTCTTGCTGAACTGACTGCTAATTATTGCTTTCAACAACAGAGCAGTATCATATGAAGGCATTCCTTCTCCCACTTTCTTCCACCTTTATCCACTTTAATCCTCTTTTATTTTATTTTCTGAGCTTTTTCTGCTTTGCTACTGTATCCTCAGTGATATGTGTCACATGAATTTACCTCTCAGCATTATTACCCTATGATGGGTGAAAGAACAAATCTATTTGTCCAGACTTTCACCCAAGGTGAACTCACACAGCTCTGCTAGATTTTACTGGTTTAACTCCTCAGAGCACTCAGAAGATTGTGTTTCAAATTTTGCTTAACACACTTTTTGGTTATAGTAGTGTCCTTTAAGGAAAACTATCTTCTTCCACCCTGCTTGCAATGCTTCTGCAGATCTGCAAAAGAATGTTTTCTGATAGCTAGATGCATCTTCAGTTCCAGCTGTAGCCACAGAATGTTGTGTGTTAGCATTCAGCTATGGAATGTTGTATGCTAACATTCAACTACGTGACACTGGATAGGTCACTGGCATTTTTCCTGATGTGACTCCATGTATCGCCTTTTGACCACAGGCTGGTTAACACATGAAATTGGTAGAGGCATGTTTATTGACATGAAGCTGAGCACAATGTGTTAATTGCAGTAAAAATTCTGCACAGAGCTGCGCTGGGGCTGAGAAGCTACTTCAAAACACTAAGTGACACCTGCTAAATGCAGCTGCA
The DNA here is from genome assembly GCA_011125475.1 of Melanerpes aurifrons. NCBI lineage: Eukaryota > Metazoa > Chordata > Aves > Piciformes > Picidae > Melanerpes > Melanerpes aurifrons. The sequence continues at coordinate 4,431,826 of WWNC01000003.1, forward strand.
GGGTGTACATTTTTTTTTTTTAAACTATAATCTTAAGTCAGAAGTCTGCTTTTTAACATCAGCACTGCCATATCTGTGAGGGAGTACACGAATATACGAGTCAAGGTGTGCTCTGGTTTTGGTTTTGCACCTCTTTCTCACGAAATGAAACAAACAAAACCCAAACAAAACAAACCAAAACAAACCCCTAAAACAGTTTCACCAGAGGCACTTCTTTCTGCAACTCAGGGTCCTTAGCAAGTGCCTGTATGCACACTCCTAAACTGGCGGCCCACACAAGTCAGCAGTAGAACTAAAATCCTGCAAAGAGTTATTTTAAAACTCTATCGGGATTTAGGAAATTGGGGTCTCGGGGTAAAAATAAACCTGTAAGTAGGGCTCGTTTCATTCCGGAGAGCCCTCGTTAGGCGCACAGCAGGCCGTCGGCGCACCGTCCCAGCGGGATGCTCGGGAACGCTGCTGCGCGCCCTCAGTCCCGCACGGGTGCCCGGCTCCCACGTGGCCCCGCCGTTCTCCCCCGCCCCGGCTGGACCACGGCCATACAACCTCCCACCCTGGCCCCGCCGTGGCCCCCTCTCCTCCACCCGTTGCCGCCAGGGGTCGCCGCAGGCTCGGGGTGGGGCCACTGGCTGCGGAGCTGCTGTGCCGGCCGTTGCCGCCGCTCCGCGCTGCACCGCGCAGCACCGCCGGGACCGCCCTTTTTCTCACCAGCCCAAGCTGATATTGGGTGGCATTAAGGCTGTCATCACTGTGTGTCGTCACTGACTGGGCAGGTGGCTAGGATGCGGGACCGGTACATTTTAGCTTGCTGCCTCGTATGTATGGCATCTGGCTTCTGAGCCAGCAAGGATGAAACTTTTCTCCCTCGTTACAAATAGCAAAGGTGCCATTAAAAAGACCTCTGAGCTCTCATGCAATCGAGCGTTGCCTTCTTTAAGGAAAAAAATATACCTGTTGTTAAATACTCAGTGAAATCACCAGGCTACTGGGTGGACAGTCTGAAATGACTTCAGCCTGGGGAGAGATGCTGAAATCGCATGCACACTCCTCCTCCACCCTGTGACCAAATAGGATGGATTTCTCCGCATGAAGGAACAGGGGGGAGTCTGAAGGTCATTTGTGAAGAATTAGGATATGCTGGTTTTATACGGCATGTAAAATAACGTGGGTCTGCTGCAAGTATCATTATTGGCTCCACTTTAGCTGTCAGAATGAATAAAAGTCAGCAGGACATGCAGCTGTTGCTGCTCTATCCCCAAGTGTGTACCACTGTGTCTAGCAGAGAAGCATAGAGCACAGCCAGGTGGGATGTTACAGGCTGTGCCTGCACTAGTTGAGCAGTGCTGCTCATCAGGTGCAGGTCAGCAGAGTAAAACACAGGTGTGGAGAGGCCAGTGCCCACATTACTACATACTGTAGAGGCTTATGTCAGACTTAGACCTGTGGGCTGAGTGTCATTGAAATACAAAAGTTTTTCTCCTAGGGTGTATTTTCTGGTTCAGCTTCTGGTTCCAAGAGATGTTATTCAGCTCTCACCTGTGGTATGATGCAAAGCCTTATAGGGCAAGAGGGGTCTGTAGGAAGATTCTCTTTAAAAGCACCCAGTTTAGGCACTCATTGCCCTACAGGCATGGGGTGACTTGCAGCAGCTCGTGGGAGTTGCACATAGTGGTACAGACCCCATGTGGAAGTACATGAGAAGCTTATTTCAGCTTCCTGACATCAGCAAGCTCATGGAAGAACCGCTATGTCATGGTTTAGACCCAGCCAGCAGCTGAGCCCCATACAACTGTTTACATGGCTCCCGTACCCTACAATGGGATGGGAAAGAAAGCCAGGTGCAAAATGCAAAACTTCATGGGTGGAGATGAGTTTAATAGAACAGTACAAAGAATGAAGAAACAGGAATAACAATAATACTAATGAAGTGTTATATAAATCACAGTATCACAGTATCGCCAAGGTTGGAAGAGACCTCGAGGATCATCTAGTCCAACCTATTACCACAGACCTCATGACTAGACCATGGCACCAAGCGCCACGTCCAATCTCCTCTTGAACACCTCCAGGGACGGCGACTCCACCACCTCCCTGGGCAGCACATTCCAATGATGAATTACTCTCTCGGTGAAGAACTGTCTCCTCACCTCGAGCCTAAACTTCCCCTGGCGCAGCTTGAGACTGTGTCCCCTTGTTCTGGTGCTGGTTGCCTGGGAGAAGAGACCAGCCCCTTCCTGGCTACCCCCCACCTTTCAGGTAGTTGTAGAGAGCAATAAGGTCACCCCTGAGCCTCCTCTTTTCCAGGCTAAAGAATCCCAGCTCCCTCAGCCTCTCCTCATAGGGCTTGTGCTCAAGGCGCCCCCCTAGGGCACCACCCCCTCTAGGCAGCCTTAATGGAGCCTGCCTATTGGCTCCTTGACCTCAGTTCAGACCCTGCAACAGAGAGGAAGGAGAGAGGGGCAGTGGCTCAAGCAGGTTTGGCTGATTTGTTAATGCCTCTTCCAGGACACAGAGTCAAGCGAAAATCTATAGTGCCATGTTTGCTTGTATCTGTTTTGTGTGGCAACTCTAATGAACAATTGATTGCTATTTAGCAAATACCATGGGACTTTTTGTGCTTCTTTTATAAAGTAAGTATGAGATTATTGCTCTCCTGTTTGGGTTTTATTGTGTCAGATTATTTTTTAAAAAGATAATGGATGCTTTTCGTTTATTTGTGCAGGTAAATCATTAGTCTATAGGTAAGATGCTGTACATGCTACTTAGGGAATGGGGCATGCTCTTCAAAAACCCTGGGTGAATGATCTGATATTTTTGTGTTTCACATAGCTGCAGCTTCCTCCTTAGTTATAGTTCAGTGGGTACTATCAAGATCTTACCTTTTTTACCTTTCAAGGTAAAGCTTCAAGCTTCGTTAGCCTGAGCAGGTACCTGAGGAAATGTTGAAAAATACTTCAAGGTGACTTCCAAAAAATAAATAGGTGTGCATTTTAAACTTCTAACTGTGAAACTGGTGGCAGCTTCCATACTAATAGACACCACTTATGGTGTCTTGTTTTCCTACTGCTGTGCAACCCAGACGCAGCCACCAACAGGCCACACCAGCATTCAAGGCATTATTGGCTTGTTAGAACCTCATATCCCACACATCACTGTGGTTGGCTCACACAACATTACCTCACACAGAGGCCTGGGAAAAGCTGGTAGGCAATTTGAGAAGGCTGTGGTTTGCACCGCTTTGCTAGTTTTTCGTGTCATCATTTATATTTCACTGTCTTAAGGAAGCGAGGAAAAACAATATATAAGGCCTTAGCAGAAATAGGCTTTTCTCCACTAAACACAGCTCCTTGCAAAAGTTTCCATGAAAAGGAATAGAAAAAGACAAGTAAATATTTGCAAATAGTGAAGCTGCATATCTCCAAATTTGTACATAAATAATGTGGATTTATTAATTCTGATAAAATAGTAAGGGAACATAAGTATTATTCTTACAATGTTTACCCCAATACAACTTATATATTCCACTTAGCTAGATTTTGCCCTTAAAATCAGACATACTTGAGTGTTTTGCAAGTTAGTAACACTCAGCATTATTACTGAATCTTCTATGTCTTTTTGGTATTTTCAGACCCACACGGTGTTTGCTTCTCCTGCCCTTCAAGTTGGATGGACAGGAACAGATTAGGACTCCCACAGACAGCACTGTGCTGGCACAGAGCACCTTTATATCAGATAGATATATAAGGCATGTAGATGCCTTTTTTCACAGAAACAGTGAGCGTAATTCTGTCCATTAAAATGATGCAAATATACACATACTTCATCTTCACAAATAAATCACATACGCTGTGGACTTTATTCTTGTATTTTAAGATCACACAGTGTGGCCTTTATTTGTATCTAGCAAATCTTGAGAGACACAGAATGCTTGGCAGAATGAATAAAGGCAGCAGTATGAAATGTGTAATGCATCTTGTGTGATCGTGGGTTTTTTTCTAGCCAGCTAAATTAAACCTGAATATGCTGGGAAAGATCAGGAAGGAATATAGAAAAGAAGCTATGCTACAAATTACAAAATCACAGAATTACAGGGGTTGGAAGGGACCTCTGGAGATCATCTAGTCCACCTCTTCCTCCTCTCCTTAACTGTAGCAACAGCAAATTCCACAGAGCTTCCAAAAAACCACCATAGGGCAAAGGCATAAATGTCCAGAGAAGTGAGAGGATAGAATAATGGGGAATTGAAGGAATGCCATCTGAGGACGGCTTCTGTCCTTATACTTCAGTACTGAGAAGGAAAGGTTGGGGAGAAAAGAAAGACCAAGTATAACAAATCAGTAATGGTGACAGAAAAAAAATGGGGAGCACTTCACACCACCAAATGACACAATAAGCACTTTCCTAAACAGTGTTTCAGTTAAAAAAATAATTTCTTATTCAAGTAAGCACATTTGAGATTTCCTTCTATACCTGCATTTCTGAATAAATTCCTGTATGTTTGAAAAAGTTGCTAGATAGATGTGCAAAGCACGAGAGCGTACACATGAACCCCAGCACTCATACTCAATGGGTAGAATAACTTGCTTAAAATAACCTACTGTAGGCCTGTGTCAGTAGGAGCTGGACTAATACAGTAATTGATGAGAGACTGCAGCACTGGGAGCATCAAAGTGGAAAAGATTTGCACAGCTCCCGCTGTGGTAGGCAACTGTGCAAGCCCTTTCACAAATTGTTCAAGCACCATGTTAATATTAGTTAGGATTTGGCCTTGCTTTTAATAGAAGGTAGGACAAAGTCAAGAAAAGATAGTAAGACTCAACATGGCAGAAAAGAAAGAATGAGGTAGTGGCTGGTGGGGGGAAAATATTAACTCCTTTTATGCATTAGAATAACCTGTCTTCAATGCCTCTACCTTCTCATCCCACACTCTGTGTGTTGTAATTAATATTGATCAAAATCAAGTAACAAATATATTAATCTTTAATGTTTATTTAGCCGTACAGAACAGGAGATGGTGACCCACAGAGCAGCATTACTAAGATGTTTAAAACCACATTACATGTTCAAGTGTTGTATATTACCTTTCTGTTATTTTAACAAAACCCTGAGTAAAAAACCCCCAAAAATTAGAGATGCAAAATTACAGCCCTGCTTCCAGACAAATATTAATGTGAGTAAATGTGCCTTTACAACCGGAGCTGGGCTTGTGGTCTAACTGGATAATAATTCACTTGTATTATCTTCAGCTCAGAATGAATATTAGCTTGACGATTGCTGGCACAGGTGTAACTTAATGAATTCAGACTCCTAGTTAATGGCACGTAGTTGCTTATGTCGGTGTTAGGAGAATCAGGTCCTTCAATTTTTCATAACAAGCAACAGCATTAAACTGCCACAGAACAGTATAGACCTTACGAGACAATAAACATCCTATGTTTATGTTATGGCTGCCAGATTCATCATGCACTTTTATACAGAAACAGGCTATAACTGGTTTTGTTTAGCCATCATTTTTGCTATTGTCTCAAGAGTATATGAAAATCAATGTGGAAATACAAGAGAAATAGCCCAGTCTGAAGAAATCACTGTCAAAAGCGGATAACAGGATCCTGAACACACAGCAGGACCTCTGCTTGTATTTATTTCTGCTGTACTGGGACACGCAGTTTAGTCAAATTGTATGCACAGTACAAGCAAAGAGGACAGAAAATGGTGTGATTGTAGAGACAAGTCATGTACTCATTTAGACTATCTTGAGGTGCATGAGTGTGTGTGGTTGATATGCACATGCTAGCAGGCCTTGATTTAACCTGTTAACACATGTCTGTATTAAGTTACTGAAAACTGAAAAATGATAATGAAAATATTAGGAGAATGTAACCATTTGGATTTTTTAGAAGTTGATGTTGTTCACTGCTTGTCAGAATATAAATTATTTTCATTTTTAAGATTAGCAGAAGGTAAAGAACATTGTATAATAAAAAAAAAAACTTCAGAATTTATATCTCACAGATGTATTTTCCATCTTTCATTTACTAAAGAGCCATCTAATCCAAATTTGATGCCCCCTGAGAGCCGAATTTTGTTACCCCACTCTCTTGCCTCTCCCCAGTGTGACTGATTTTGACTGACCTGCCACAGAGAACTAAGAGAAATTTATCCATTTCAAAAGTGGTAAATTACACAGGGCCTTTCATGATTCTTGCATGGATACGTTCTTGAGACACCTGTGCAAACTTCTAAGATGATCATTATATGCAATATTGCAATAAATTTAGCCATGGTTCCCTAGGCACAATCATTCTAAATACTGTCACTTGGTCCCAGTTAAGACAGATTGTCTCAATACATCAGAAAAATTGCTATCTTCATATCGGGCATTTGCAGGTATTTGCTGCCTTTTGCTAAGCAACTTTAGGAGCCAAAGACTCCTTTTAATCAAACAGATCCCATAAAATGCCCAAACCAGACATCTATGCTACTTTTACAAACAATTTGTGATTAACATTTGAATAAACTGCGTAGTTGAGTTTTCACCAACAATTCAACTCTTTTCCCCAGGAAATCACCGTTAAAATCTTAAGTGAACGTTCCTTTAGAAAGTGCACTTTGTTTATAGACATAGTCTTAACAATTAATGTCTGGCAAAGCTTCAAACCTGGGATGACACTACTTTGGTAATTTTAATTTTATCGTCTTGAACAGATCCAGTTTGGATGTATGAATACAAGCAAAAAAGGACAGTCGTCTAAGAACTGCCTTATTTAAGCAGGATTTATTCTATCCCATGAAGCCTTGTAATTCCTTCTGTTATTATTAATAGCTGTTAAGTGCTGACAGCATGCTTGGCACTGAATGAAACGCAGGAGCAGACATGGTTCTTGTTAAGGGTGGCCCTCGGGAGGCCATTTACTGTGTGCAACAACAACAGCTTTATTGGAGCAGTAACCCGCTCACACCGCTGCAGTAGAGTGTCAGGAGATGGCGCTGTTTAGACAAAATAGTGACGTGCTCATGCATGGCGATACGTCTCTTGCAGGCATTAATTTTGTCACAACTAACAATCCTGTCAGCTGAGCTGAGAAGAATTTCTGAGGTGGCCAAAGAAAAGTTGTGGCCTGAAGTGCCATTTTTGCCGGGTTTTCTCCACCAATGGCAATAGAACAGACTGCAGGGACAAGCCAAGTGCTTAGCATCACAGGTGCTGAATGCACTGTGATGGTAGAAGAACCACAAAGGGCAAACCTCTGCTGCTAGAGGTTATGGCAGATTCAGCCACTGGATTAAAAGAAATGGTAGAAAAGGACAGGCAAGAATTTAAAGCAGAATAGCTTTGAAGCTGTGTTATGTGCATGGCTCTGTTTTGAACCAGGAGCTATAGATGTGTGTTGCGAAAAAGATACAAATGGACTGAGGGGATGATATGGGAGACAACTGCAGACCCTGAACCCAAGGCACTTAGTGGGAGCCACGCTGGTTCTCCAGAGTGGGAGACAGAGTCTCTGCTCTTCTTCTGCAGGGAAAGCTAGCATGCCCACTGGACACCATCTGCCTACAGTCATAGGTAGCATACAAAGATGATGACCACTTCCCAACTTTCAAGGTCCTTTCAGATGTTATTGGCTAGTTTCAGCCTAGCCAACATCAGAGCTCTTCTGCATCATCACCTGTTGCTGATGGAGACACTGGGGTGATGGTGGCGTTGGGGATGTGGACACTGTAGGCGGAACACTGGGAGAAGAGGACACTGAGGTGATGTACATACTGAGGAGGGTATAAGAGAGAGAGAGGAGAAAGAAGCAGTGGCACCAAGTCTCTGCTGACTAGTTCACACTTCAACATGCATGTGAACCGGGAGCTAGGCAGGGGACATTTACCCTCAATTCCTCATCATGGGTGAATGTGCAGTGCTCAGAGCAGAGGAAAATGTGATTGGTTCCACTATTCAATGAGACTAATGCTCACATCCATCAGTGGGTCTGACCTGACACATAAAAGCCACAAAGGCAGAAGTGGCCATCATCTGCTGTTTTGTCTTCTAGATCTGCCCTAGTAGTTCTTCCTCTGCCCAAGTACAACTCTTAATACCACAGCTGGAGTCATGTTTGCTTCTGTTTGTCCAGGGCTCTGCTCTGCTACTCCAGCCATGACACAGACAACCTTACATTAAATGAATTTTGCTGGGGGCATCTTACCTGTCAGCATGAGGACTAAAACCCTACAGAAGTAGATGTTGCAACACGTGGGAGGCAAGTTACCTGTGGGGATAATAGATGCTGCTCAGTGATAATAGTGGGAGAAAGTAAGTCCAAACAGGTCAAATAGTTCTTTATAAACTCTGTATCTCAGTTTCATTGTAATTGCCTGGGTGGCCTGTTTCACACCAGAGGGGAGGTTGTAGACAGGCGGGGGCTGGTCTCCTCTCCCATGCAACCAGCACCAGAACAAGAGGACACAGTCTCAAGGTGCACCAGGGGAGGTTCAGAATGGAGGTTAGGAAGAAATTCTACACAGAGTGATTGCTCATTGGAGTGGGCTGCCTGGGGAGGTGGTAGAGTCATCATCATTGGAGGTGTTTAGGAGGGGACTTGATAGGGTGCTTGGTTGCATGGTTTAGTTGATTAGATGGTGTTGGATGATGTGTTGGATGCAATGATCTTGAAGGTCTCTTCCAACCTGGTTTATTCTATTCTATTCTGAAGCCTTCCCTACCCCTTCAGTGTTACCTACTCTCAAACATATTCTAACAGGCCTCCTTCCTTCTTTACTGTTTGCTTTTTAATGCTAATTTTAGATGCATCTACCTTTTGAGTACCACTGCCTGAAAGCAACCACATAGCTTTACGATGTTACATCTGGGTGCTCAAGAAATTATTCATTCAGAAATCATTTTCACTGGTGGTGTCCCCCAGGGATCAGTGCTAGGTCCCATCCTGTTCAATATCTTTATTGATGATCTGGATGAGGGGATTGAGTCCATCATCAGTAAATTTGCGGATGGCACCAAGCTGGGGGGCAGGTGTTCATCTGTTAGAGGATAGGAGAGCTCTGCAGAGGGACCATAGAATAGAATAGAATAGAATAGAATAGAATAGAATAGAATAGAATAGAATAGAATAGAATAGAATAGAATAGAATAGAATAATACAATAATACAATACAATAAACCAGGTTGGAAGAGACCTTCAAGATCATCACGTCCAACCTATCACCCAACACCACCTAATCAACTAACCCATGTAACCAAGCACCCTGTCAAGTCTCCTCCTGAACACCTCCAGTGACGGCGACTCCACCACCTCCCCGGGCAGCCCATTCCAATGGGCAATCACTCTCTCCGTGTAAAACTTCCTCCTGACCTCCAGCCTGAACTTCCCCTGGCGCAGCCTGAGACTGTGTCCTCTTGTTCTGGTGCTGGCTGCCTGGGAGAAGAGACCAACCTCTGCCTGTTTACAACCCCCCTTCAGGTAGTTGTAGAGAGTAATGAGGTCACCCCTGTAATAGAATAGAATAGAATAGAATAGAATAGAATAGAATAGAATAGAATAGAATAGAATAGAATAGAATAGAATAGAATAGAATAGAATAGAATTAACCAGGTCAGAAGAGACCTTCAAGACCATTGAGTCCAACCTATCATCCAACACTATCTAATCAACTAAAATATGGCACCAAACAGCCCATTCAGTCTCTTCCTAAACACCTCCAATGATGGTGACTCCACCACCTCCCCAGGTAGCCCATTCCAATGGCCAATCACTCTTTCTATGAAGAATTTCTTCCTAGCATCCAGTCTAAACCTCCCCTGGTGCAGCTTGAGACTGTGTCCTCTTGTTCTGGTGCTGGTTGCCTGGGAGAAGAGACCAATCCCCACCTGTCTACAACCTCCCTTCAGGTAGTTGTAAACAGCAATAAGGTCTGCTCTGAGCCTTCTCTTCTCCAGGCTAAGCAACCCCAGCTCCCTCAGCCTCTCCCCAGATGGGCAGAGTCCAACAGCATGAGATTTCACATATCCAAGTGCCTGGTTCTGCACATTGGCCACAACAACCCCATGCAGTGCTACAGGCTGGGGTCAGAGTGGCTGGAGAGCGGCCAGGCAGAAAGGGACCTGGGGGTACTGGTTGATGGTAGGCTGAACATGACCCAGGTGGCCAAGAAGGCCAATGGCATCCTGGCCTGTATCAGGAATAGTGTGGCCAGCAGGAGCAGGGAAGTCCTTCTGCCCCGGTACTCAGCACTGGTCAGGCCACACATTGAGTCCAGTGTCCAATTCTGGGCCACTCAGTTTAGGAAAGATGTTGAGTTGCTGGAATGTGTCCAGGGAAGGGCAACAAAGCTGGTGAGGGGTTTGGAACACAAGCCCTATGAGTAGAGGCTGAGTGTGCTGGGGTTGCTTAGCCTGGAGAAGAGGAGGCTCGAAGGAGACCTTATTGCCCTCTACAGCTACCTGAAGGGAGGTTGTATCCAGCTTGGGGTTGGTCTCTTCTCCCAGGCAACCAGCACCAGAGGCTGTGCCAGGGGAGGTTTAGGCTGGATGTTAGGAAGAAATTCTTCACAGAAAGAGTAATTGGCCATTGGAATGGGCTACCCAGCAAGATGGTGGAGTCACCATCATTAGAGGTGTTTAGGAAGAGACTGGATGGGGTGCTATGGTTTAGTTGATTAGATAGTGTTGGGTGACAGGTTGAACTGAATGATCTCAAAAGTCTTTTTCAACCTATTCTTCTATTCTTTCTACTATTCTATTCTATTCTATTCTATTCTATTCTATTCTATTCTATTCTATTCTATTCCATTCCATTCCATTCCATTCCATTCCATTCCACTCCATTCCATTCATTAGTCACCTGTGGCCACGTAGGCTATAAAACAATGAAATGGATTTTTTAGCTTCACAGAGAATAGACTTGCTTCCTGCTGCTGAGGGGTCTGGAACACAAGCCTTATGAGGAGCGGATGAGGGAGCTGGCGTTGTTTAGCCAGGAGAAGAGGAGGCTCAGGGGAGACCTTCTTGCTGTCTACAACTACCTGAAGCGTGGTTGTAGCCAGGTGGGAGTTGGTCTCTTCTCCCAGGCAACTACCAACAGAACAAGAGGACATAGCCTCAAACTGTGCCAGGAGAGGTTTAGGCTGGATGCTAGGAAGAAGTTCTTCACAGAAAGAGTGATTTGCCATTGGAATGGCTGTCCAGGGAGGTGTTGGAGTCACCATCACTGGAGGTGTTTAAGAAAAGACCAGATGAGACCTGTAGTGTCATAATCTAGTTGGACTTGATGATCTTGGAGGTCTCTTCTAATCTAGAATAGAATAGAATAGAATAGAATAGAATAGAATAGAATAGAATAGAATAGAATAGAATAGAATAGAATAGAATAGAATAGAATAGAAATCTGTTTGATTCTGTGATTCTGTAATGTGTTCCCAATGCTGTTAATCTCTGCTTTTCTGTAAACCCATTGACTCTGTCTGGTATATTAATACTTGAGTTTGCAAAAGCTGTTCTCTGTACAGTGCCTAGGAGAGTTAAACCCATTTAATCATACTGTATTTTTTAAAGGAGCATTGGAGGGAGTGGTATGGGGAGAAGTCTGCAGGAACTGCAAAGTGACTGTGCAGAGCAAGTTATTCCTCTGATGGGAGCTTGCTTTCATACCTCACAGAAGAGCATAATATACAGCCCTGCCTATGTGATACATGTTTTCCAATGCATCAAAGAGATGTGAGATAATAGGCACCCTGCACTGATTGCTGTACTCTACTGCACTGCTTGTGGCTGCACTACAAGAGGTAGAAGTGCCAGCAAGGCTGGAACTAGTTGCACTGAGTACTGGCAAGCATAATGGGGACAGCAAAAAGGGCTGAACAAACTACTTGAAAAACTGAGTAAATATTCAAACAGTTTATCCCTAATGCTACAGCTGGTCTACTAATAGCACTGAAGCTGTTTTTCAGCCATGCTGCAGTGTCCCCCATAGCAAACTCCTGGTCAAGCTGTCAGCCCATGGCACACTGCATTGGGTTAGGAACTGGCTGGATGGCCAAGCCCAGAGTGTGGTGGTGAATGGTGCCACATCCAGCTGGCAGCCAGTCACTAGTGGTGTGCCCCAAGGATCAGTGCTGGGGCCTGTGCTCTTTAACATCTTTACTGATGATCTGGATGAGGGCATTGAGTCCATCATCAGTAAATTTGCTGATGACACCAAGCTGGGGACAGGAGTTGATCTGCTAGAGGGTAGAGAGGCTCTGCAGTGGGACCTTGACAGGCTGGACAGATGGGCAGAGTCCAATGGAATGAGATTAAACACATCCAAGTGCCGGGTTCTGCACATTGGCCACAGCAACCCCATGCAGAGCTACAGGCTGGGGTCAGAGTGTCTGGAGAGCAGCCAGGCAGAGAGGGATCTGGGGGTACTGGTCAATGGTAGGCTGAACATGAGCCTGCAGTGTGCCCAGGCAGCCAAGAGGGCCAAGGGCATCCTGGCCTGCATCAGAACCGTGTGGCCAGCAGGAGCAGGAAGGTCATTCTGTCCCTGTACACTGCACTGGTTAGGCCACACCTCGCGTACTGTGCCCAGTTCTGGGCCCCTCAGTTTAGGAAGGATGTTGACTTGTTGGAACGAGTCCAGAGAAGGGCAACAAAGTTGTTGAGGGGTTTGGAACACAAGCCCTATGAGGAGAGACTGAGGGAGCTGGGGTTGCTTAGCCTGGAGAAGAGGAGACTCAGGGGTGACCTTCTTGCTCTCTACAACTACCTGAAGGGAGGTTGCAGACAGGTGGATGTTGGTCTCTTCTCCCAGGCAGCCAGTGCCAGAACAAGAGGACAGAGTCTCAGGCTGCGCCAGGGGAGGTTTAGCCTGGATGTTAGGAAGAAGTTCTATACAGAGAGAGTGATTGCCCATTGGAATGGGCTGCCTGAGGAGGTGGTGGAGTCACCATCATTGGAGGTGTTCAGGAGGAGATTTGGTGTGGTGCTTGATGCCATGGTTTAGTTGTTTGGGTGAATTGGATTGGTTGATGAGCTGGACACAATGATCTTGAAGGTCACTTCCAACCTGGTTTATTATTCTGTTATTCTATTCTATACTGCAGTGGCTGTGGAGCAGACCTCCTTCCCCCTCCTTGCATCACTGTGATGTTGATATTATTTTAGTCTAAGGAAAGATGAAAGATACAACGTATCTTCCATTCCAAAAGTGGCTCATTTTTAGAAGACTTTTATTGTGACAGCAGAAATAATATATCTGTTACAAGATAGTGAAAAGAAAGCACTTCACTGCAACCACTGTGGTCTACATTAAAATCAGCATATATATCTCCTTGGTTTCCCCTTTCACTCAAAGAAAAATCACATGGGGATAGAGAAGAAATCTCCCTCACACTCACTGTATACTACTGCTTGCTGCATTTCACATCATTGTTGCTCTTTAAGACCAAGGCCATTCCCAGTTTCCTTCTCAAAAAACACATCCACTTGATGTGGCTGTCAATGGCTCCATGTCCCAGTGGAGGCCAGTGACAAGCGGAGTCCCTCAGGGATCAGTCCTGGGACCTGTCTTGCTCAACATCTTTGTGGGTGACATGGACAGTGGCATTGAGTGCACTCTCAGCATGTTTGCTGATGACACCAAGCTGTGTGGTGTAGCAGACACACTGGAGGGAAGGGAGGCCATCTAGAGGGACCTTGACAGGGTGGAGAGGTGGGCACAAGCCAACCTCAAGAGCAAATGCAGGGTCCTGCATCTGGGTCGAGGCAATCCCAGGCACAAATCCAGGCTGGGCAGTGACTGGCTGGAAAGCAGCCCTGAGGAGAGAGACTTGGGGGTGCTGGTGGACAAAAAGCTCAACATGAGCTCTCAATGTGCACTTGCAGCCCGCAAAGCCAATCACATCCTGGGCTGCATCAAGAGAAGTGTGGCCAGCAGGTCAAGGGAGATGATCCTCCCCCTCTACTCAGCCCTGGTGAGACCCCACCTGGAGTACTGTGTCCAGTTCTGGAGCCCCTATTACAAGAGGGATGTGGAGGTGCTGGAAGGTGACCAGAGAAGGGCCACGAGGATGATCAGAGGGCTGGAGCACCTCTCCTACGAGGGCAGACTGAAGGAGCTGGGGCTGTTCAGTCTGCAGAACAGAAGGCTCCGAGGTGACCTAATTGTGGCCTTCCAGTATCTGAAGGGGGCCTACAGGAAGGCTGGGGAAGGACTTTTCAGGATCTCAGGTAGTGATAGGACTAGGGGGAATGAAGTGAAGCTGGAGGTGGGGAGATTCAGGCTGGATGTGAGGAGGAAGTTCTTCACCATGAGAGTGATGAGACCCTGGAATGGGTTGTCCAGGGAGGTGATCGAGGCCCCATCCCTGGAGGTGTTTAAGAGCAGGCTGGATGAGGCTGTGGCCAGGCTGATGTAGTGTGGGGTGTCCCTGCCCAAGGCAGGGGGGTTGGAACTAGATGATCCTTGTGGTCCCTTCCAACCCTTACTGATACTATGATACTATGATACTATGATGTGTCTCCTGTCGCTACTTCTTGTTTCCTTTTGCTCTTTAGCACAGACTGTGCTCAACTGCATTTTAAACACTGACTCCTCTGTCATTAAACTAATAAGAGCAACCTTGTACCTCTACCACAGAAGTAGCCTCTTTATTTTACAGTTGTGTTAGTAAATTAACCAACACGTGAAATGTTTACTTCTCCAGTATCATTGCAGATAGTATGACCATACAGCCATTTGCAAGCAGGTTTTAAGAAGAATTAAGCACAGAGTTGCAAAGCATCCTAATTAAGGCACAAAGGAGGCCTGGCAGTCTTCATGGTACATAATATGTCATCTTCTTCCTATCTCTTAAAGCCAGTAATCCGCAAACCGCCACTATATTGGAGCCTTGTATCTGCTGTAACTTATGTCAACTAGGATCACAGACCCCCCCCCTTTTTCTTAAACAATGTTTGGCAGCCAACTGAGTGTGGAAACTAGACTGTTTTCAATTAGTCAGTAGTACATGTAAATCATTCTAACCAAATGATTTACTGTGGATTACAAATTCTTATATGGTATTTTAAGTTAATGATTAAGCAAAGTAATATGTCACTGAAACGACTGGGCACATATGTATTTTGCTTTGATGTTTCTAGATTTCTCTTTGGTTTGGAAGACCTCTCTACATTTACTTACTACAGCTGAATTTAAAAAAAAATTATATATAAGGGTAGTAAAGCCCAACATTTTCGCCTGTCTTCTCCAATTATTGCTTAAGGCAAGAGGATTTTCATCCCTGAAGGATAGTCAGGTCATAAGGAGACACTGGTAATTTGTTTAGTGCTCTCCAGACAGATATTGACAAGTGTCAGTATTGTACAGCAATTCCACACCTTACTGTGTCCCAACAGCAGGAGGAAAAGCTGGAGAGAAAAGTTTTAAGACTTTATGTCAAATACAATAGTGAATGAACCATCTGAAAAGGCAAAATGTTATGGCAGGATATGTAAAGTGCAGTATCTCACAGGAAAAGAAGAACCTGTATTCATTCTCCATGCACAGGCATCTCAGCAGACTTCTGAAAATTGTAGGTGCCCTATGAGACTGGAAAAAAAAGTTTTGCTGACTCTGTCTAGCAAGTGAACTTTGAAACCAAGTGAAAGAAAGGCAGAGCACACTAACGAAATATGGGCTGTTGCATCAACTGCTTCCTTGTGATTTGAATCCTTAAAAAAAAAACATAAAATAAATTATTTGCTTATTGCTGTAGGTCATGGTGTTGCAAACACTGAAAGGTAGCAAGCAACTTCACATTTACAAAATAAATAGAATAAGGAAGACAATTCTCCCTGCTTCAGAAGCAGTAAAGGACACATTCATCAGTGCAGTTACCTGTAACTATGTACAGGGCAGGACTTATGTCCCTAAGCATGTAGCCTGTTGCATGCAAACAGCTGCACAACTGATTTCACTGGGTCTGGGACTGTCTGCACTGATCCATTCATGTGAATCTCATGCTTAACACAGCAAAAGCAAGAAAGATATGCATTGCATACTCATTTTGGCACAAATCATATCTTACCTCTGCAGTTTCAGATAACACACAAGTAACACAGTTATTACATTTATTTCATTTATTAATGGCATACAACAAATAAAATTTAAAAAAAAAATTAAAAGCATCAGAACTTAAGGAGTGATCTGATATCTGCTATTGACTTCTACTTGGACTTCATTTTCCTCAAGTTTCCAATGTATTCTGTAGCATTTCAAACTCTACGCTTCTCCAAGAAATCTACCCCAGCTCGTATCACAGGGGCACACAATTTCCACCGTCATGGCTTTTCACTAAAAGTTTTTAAAGAAAGGCACATCTCTCTTTCTCCACTAAACCCAGAGATGTTACGTCTTACCTTCTTCAGCCAATGCCAACAAGCAGGAGATGACATGAGGACAGAGGCTTTTACTGCAACAAGATTTCAGATCATCAGATAAGGCCAGTGCTTTGTGTTGGCCCTAGAACAAAACTGAAAACTACTGCCAATAATAGATCATAGACATGGTGTTGTCTGATGAAGAGTTAGATTGAAATGAATGATTTTCAGGAAGAGTGTCCAAAAGAAGGTTCAAGATAAATTTGCTCCTGAAGCACACAAGGCGGGGATAATTATAGCTACATAAGCCTACCTGGAAAATAATTGCAAATTCTCACCCCATAAAATCATGAAACTGCAATGCAACAAGGAATGAAACTGTAACAAACTAAGGGCAACACCAGCCATTCTGGACTGAAATACAGAATTCAGCCTAAACTGCTCAGGTTTCCTATACAGTGCATCTCAACCTAAGAAAGGGCCCAAGGAGTTATGAAATGGAGCACAGAGCTGTACAGAATGGGCTAACAAATAATTCTAGGGACAGGATAACAGATTGTAAATCCCATCTGACATTCTGTGGTTTAAGCACCTTATGGATATCTCTGTAGGAAGCTGTCTTCAACAACATGAGTAATATGCTCCAGTACCCTCTTTGGATCATACAGTTCACAGAGATCATGCAGTTTATCACAGGTTAAGGAAATGTTACCAGTGGCCATGTAGTTAAGGGGTGAGGGGGCGAGGAGGGAAATGGATGACAGCATTTTCTTGGCTTTTGTCTTAGCCCAACAGCTCATAATTGCATCTGCCTTATTCATAAAGGCATAGATGTTCCTTATTGCTCTTGTAGCTGAATGGAGTGAAGAATTTAGATTAACATAGTGAAAGAGCATGGCATTGGCGTTCTAGGGATTTATATCCTCTTTGGAGGAATTAAAAATAAAAGCATTTTATTAAAAATATTAGCAGATCTGTAAGCAGGTACTAGAAGTATACCTGAATATCTGAAAATGAAACATCCACAGCTATGTTCCGTTACACTGCATTTTAGATTAATTTCTGCTGTGCAGTTTGTCTTAAGAAACTCTGTGGCATAGATATTCTCATGACAAATGGAAAACACAAACTTCATCTATCATTTTTCAGTCTGTGAGGCTGAGGAGTACATGGAAGCCAGGTCTTTCAGTCTCAATGTTATGTATAGGATGGTCTCCATCAGTAAGACCTCTCTTTCAAGCTGGCATCTGACAGCATATTTCATCCATAGTAAATTAGGTCCAAAGTCAGATCTTCCTGCTGTCTCCTAGATGAGCTTTAAAGTCAACTGCTCAGATAGGTCATGTAGGGAAGAGGTGTTTAGGCAGAAATCTAGTAAAAATAGAAGTTAAAATTTTAGGCTGAAAATGGAGTTTTGGGATTCATGTTGAACTTATGGGCTCCTATGGAGGGAAAGAGGAAAGAGAAAGACTGTGCAGTAACCTTAATGAAAATTATACCACAATGCCCATAAAGACTGCAGGTTCTCCTACATGACCACCAGGGCCTAATATTGACTGGGACACTCAGGTTTCTGGATTTTGAACTAATTTAAATGATGATCTTAAAGGGTTCAGAGTAAAATAGTTCAGAGTAGTAACTGTAAAGGTAAAAATCTGGAGAGCTACACAGCAACTTGGTTGGGATTTTGTAGATCCAGTGAGCATCCAGTTCTTTCTCAGCCTTCTCTAAATACCTACATATTTCATTGTATCCTACCTCAAAAGACTGTATATATTGTCCAGTGTTACACAACAGGATAGTGAAGACAAGATAGCTCTAAGCATTATACCATGTTGCTTTTGCTTTCAAAAAGGTGAAGTCTAGTACATACAAGTTCTGTATGCACTACTTTTTGAGATAGAAGGAAGACAATCTTTACTAAACAGTCTCCTTATAAAGGCCCAAGACACAATCCTCATGGAATTTATTTTTTCTTTCATTTAAGACAGCAGGACTGAGCCCTAAAGTATCTTTGTTAAACTGGTTAATAGATTATTGTCCAAAGTAAACATATTTCACTAAGTGCAAGACTGTTTTTTCCCTCCCTCTTTCCGTCTTTTGTTCAACTTCAACTCAGCTATTTATGATTCATTTCATGAGACACTAGGTTTTCTCTGAAGGCACTAAAAAGGGCCAGAGCTATCAAACAGTTTTAGTGACTAGTGCCAACAAGAAACTGTTTTCCTCCATGCTATAAAACAGGCACTGTCAATAGACTACAACCGGCAATAAACTATTAAAAAAGGAATTTATGATGGCTACTTATTATCCTCCTGAAATAATGTTGTTACAAGGCTGCCCTTTCCAGTCCTCCATGCAGATCACATGGCAGATGTCTGAAAAAAAAAAAAGGCCCGGATCTGTAGGGACCAGCTGCAAACAGCCCAGGATTCGTCCTGTGTTACATGGACACACGCTGTCTGGGGCTTCAAAGAAACAGAACAATTGCCCCACACTGGATTTAGGCTTGTTACACACAAGCAGTTGATTTAAGGTGGGATCTTAATTAAATTATGTACAGAACATGCTGAATCATTTTAATAGCTAAATATCAAATTATGTAGGAATGTCTATTATTGTTTAGCGAGGAACTGGTGAACCACAAGAATAAAATAAGAAATGGCACAAGACTCAAATAGAATCAGATCTTCCTCCTTTTTTAGATTAAAAAAAAAAAAATATGGGTTTTATTTCTTGTCCATTCCTCTCCAACCCCATAACTGCCTTTCTTCTTTGCTGAAGTGCTTCCCTGTGTTAAATTGACATTTGACTGTGATATGGATCTTCATTTGCCATAAATTGTGGAGTACCACTGACATCAATAGACCTATCCTATCTTACTCCAATTAATGGACTGTTGCCTTCAACAAACGTTTTAAAAAGAAGAAGGAAATGATGTGCTCAAACTTCAGCATCGTTTGGATTGTCTCCTTTTGATCTGGACCGTCATCAAGTGTGCCTTTTGAATTTTGAATTTCAAGGCTGAAGGCGTTGCCCTGAAGAGCACCTTTCAAGGATGACTGAGAAGGTCCTAAAGGTGTGTAAGGAAATGAGACGGGCAGTTTGAAGAGCTTAAGGGAAGTGGAACTTTTAGAGCTGGAGAAGGGAAAGCTAGGCTGTGAAGAGAAAAAGAGCTAAAAATGAGATGTGAAGAAATGGGGTAGAAGTGGCTCACAAGAAACAGAGCAAGAAACAAAGCTCAGTTAATCGCTGTTTCAAGATTACTGAATGTTCTGTTGTCAAGAGGGATTCTCCTCTCTCCCACATTGCTGTGAATGAAGAGTAGTGGGTTGAGACCCTTTTGCCCATCTAGGGGAAAAAAGAATGGTATTTTTTAGTAGCAGTTATTAGCCTGAGAACACAACAGTTTTTCTCAGCAAGGGACTGCTCGGGAGTTTTTAAATCCATTTTTGTTAGTTTTATCAACTCCAAACAAAGAATGTACATCACAGGGGAAAAGGGAAGTGATATTGCATACATACCTCAAACGAAAACAAACCGTTTTACTATGGAGAGGTTTTAATGAGTAATATCTCCATACTAAGCGCGTTGGTGAGCATGAATTAAACTGCTGCTGAGATCATAATATTTGATTTACACTGTGTTCATATCACCGCCTGTATTTCACTCTTGCTGGCTTCTTGACTGAACAACTCAGCTGTCTCAAGACAGCATTCTAGGGCGAGAGACGCAACAACTAAAATACCAAGACCATATGAAAAGCCGTGTATACTGCAAAACCCCTGAAATTAGAAGCTGCTCGCTTCTGTCTCCGGTTGCTTGTTTATATTATTGCTTCTCGGTAAGTTTAATAACAACAAGAATAGTACCACCATTTATTTCTATAGCACCTTCTACCACTGCGACACTCCCGTAGCCAGCGGGCTGGGGAATGTGGGGAGCCCACGATGCTGCTGGCCGTGAAGAAAAAGATCCTTTTCCCTGGAAACCCTTCCAGCGAACTACATTCATTAGTCGTTGTTTGATTCTTCTTGCCATCCTATGAATGGTCGAAAGAGAAACCATCACCTTTCATTTAGACCAGAGAGGACCGCAGTAAAAAAAAAACAACAAACAAACATACAAACAAAAAACCACAAAACCCCAACAACTTTTTGAGCCTATGGTATGGCCGAATTTTTTTTAATAAGGAGATTTTGAAGCAAATGGAAAACGAAAGTGTTTAAGTGTGGGCAAACAGAGAAACACTTTATTAAAAGCATGAAAGAGGACGGCAGACGACATTCGTTCCTGCTTTTCTGTAACATACGTCTATCCTATAATTATAAGTAAAGAGCCACTGCAAAAGCAACTCAGATTAGTGGCTTTCGGAATGAGGAATGGAAACTCTGACGACTTCAGCTGTCGAAAGCTTACATGAATTTATGTTATACCAGAGTTTAAATAAAAAAAAAATAAATAAAAATTCAGACCTATATAAAAGCTGTCTTCCAGATACATTTTTTCAATTATCACCCTGACAACACACAGTTCCCTACTTCCAAAGACAAGCTCGCTCTCTCCAGCATGTTTGTGTTTGGTTTTGTTTTGGTTTTTTTTAATGGATTTTGCACTCTTCCAAATGCCCTCCAATTCCTTCTCTCCGTCTCTCTCCCGAAGTTTCCGCGAGTATGTACAAATCATCCACAAAAAATGCCATTGGGTATCTCTTCGCGGTGCTCGGAGACGGCCGGCGAGCTGGGCTCTGTGGAGGCTTCGGCTGCCACCGCACGGCCGCAGCCCCTCCAGGGCAGCGAGAACGAAAGTCACTCTCCTAGGCCACCCCATGTCCTCCACAAGGGCTCGAAAACATTTTCTTCTGGTGAGAGGTAGCACTCTGCCAAGCGCCTCGGTAAGACGCCGCGCAGGTCTTTAAAATGGTGAATGGAGAGAAAGGAGAGAGAGTCGGAGGAGAAGAAGCAGCAGGGATATATCCGTGGGAGCCCTGCAGGTCCCCTCACAAGCTTGCTGCTTCAAGAGCAAGCACAGCCGAAGCCCTGCAATGGCGAGGTCCTCTGAAGCATCCCCTGGAGCCCCGAGTCGAGCTGGGAGAAAGCTGAGCTCCTCACTGAAATGATGGGGACTCCCTTCCTCTGCAGCCGTCGGCGCTGGTGCCACCGCAGGGGCTGGCGGAGCCGCCGGTATCAGCGGGATTGAGGGTGCGAGCGTCTCCACGGGAAAGGGTGAGCACGAAAGAACTCCGTGCGCCCTTCGGGAGGATGGGGTGACCTTGTCGGGAGGCTCTTTGATTTCCCAGCCTTTTTGTTCAGAATGTTTTGTTTACAGCGTGCTCGTTCCTTCCCGGTACTGCTGAGCTGGGCTGTGATTTTAAGAGGAGACAGAGCCGACAGACGGTGGTTTACACAGAATAGGGCATATTGTGCATCCTTTTGTTATAAAACACACCGACATCTTATTTCAGCCACAAATATTTGCATGTCAAGCTGGCATCAATTCCACCGCTTTTCCCGACCTGTAGCCATACCATTGCACCTGGATTATCACGGATGTTGGGGGAAAGATTTGTTCCTGACAATTCAGTGCCCGCATTTTACTCTCCGGCGCCGCCGGCCTCATGGGCGCACTCCCGGGCTCGGGGAGTCCAAACCCTGCGTGCCGGCTCCCTGCACCGCGGCTGTTCCCGTAGTCGCCGCCTGCGGCAGCCCCCGGGCTACAGGGAGCCGGGTCCTCGCTGCGAGTTCCTTCTGCTCCTTGAAAGGCACCGCCAGGCACCTCTGTTGTGCTTGCGGGGCTGGGCAGCCCTGGAGTGGAGGAGCACCCCGGCTTACTCGGGGCTATCTGATCGGAAAAGCTTGGTTCTGAACCAGGTGTGGGTTATCGCAAGGCAGAGTTTCCCGTTACCTGCTGATTGGCATCAGGCGATGCAGGGGAGGCTTTCGAGATAATGCTGCTCTCACTCACTGTAAATCCCACATACTGCAGTCAAATTCTTACCAGCTGGGAGGGCCAGAGCAGTAAACCCTACCGAATTCTGTTGCATCATAAATCAAGTTTATGAACTGTAGTACAAGGTATGTAACTCTAAGAAGCTGCACTCTTTAGTGGTAAATGGGTGTTGAGATGTGCGGCTGTGGCGGTGTCAAATTCTCTTTTCCACCTAAAACTTGACACAAGCTAATTTGTGCAGCGATCGGCGTCCCCTGCTTAATTTAGAAGGAAAACACCTGGTATAAATTCTATTAGACAAATAGAAATGTAAAGCTCGAAGAGCAACCTTTAGAATAAAACGCACTGGCGCTGTTGCCCCATCCAGCTCACGTTTCCGATTCCCGTATCATTGATCAGATGTGTGCAGGCGCTGGAGGCGGCTGGCTGTCACGCAGTTCTTCTAGTCAAAGAAGTGACCTCATTCAGAAAATAAATGTAGAAGTATCCGTTCAAATTTCGTTTTGTAGGACACTTTCTTCCCTCTGTGTACTTGCAATGCGTACAACAAGATCAGAAGAGAACTACGCTCGCAAAAAGATAAATCTCATTCCAGCATCTGTGGTGTTTCCTCCTCTATTTTAATTTCTTACTGATTTATTCAGGAGTTTTTTAGGGAAAGAGGAGCTGAAGCACAAACTCATGGTGTCCTCTCATTTGTGCTCGGAGGCTGTTTTGCAGTAGACTGAAACAACTTTAGGGCACTGCATTCGAACTTCAGATGGCCACCTACACCGAAGTTCAACGTTTCTTGTTCGGGATATGATCCTACACTGAGCAGGAGAGCTCTCTTTAAGTATCTGGAGAAAGGCAGTTTAGTGCATTATTTGCTCTTATTTTTTTCCCGTAACTACACTTACGATTTATAGGAGCTTTTCAGAATGAACTACTGCGTTTAGCAACTCGCTGACGATCATTAGCATTGTGTCACGAATATTGTGACAACTACTAGTACAAAAATATCGATTCAGCAGCAGAAAGCACTGCAGTACAGAAACATAATAGAAAATTTGAGTAGACTCCTCACAGTCCCTGGAGGAAGGGTAGGGTCTCTATCAGGGCTCTGCAGCTTGTCAAAACTTGTCTAATCAAAGGAAGTGAAAGTGGGGACGAAAAGGGTTGGGATTTTGCTGTGCAACTTTGGAGCTGGGAATCGGGTTAGGAATTGAGTGGCATTGGGTTTGCTCATGCTAGCGTGCTGGTGAAGTTGCAGTGGGTATTCGGGTTAGGAAATGTCGCCGATATGTTGTAAATTTTTTTTTCTATAAAAATAATCCGAAAAATTACTGTGAGAAACATCTGTCAATATTCCTTGAAAAAAAAAAAACAAACCCAACCAAAACAAACAAGTAAAAAGCCCACAACAACCAAACAACAACAACACCCCCCAACAACACATACAAAAACAATTAGAAAACAACCCAACCCAACCAACCAAAAAGCCCACCACGCACCACACTCCTATACGTACTGCATTTAAACGACAACCTGTTATGTGCTGGGGACCCCCGGGACTCTCCAAGAGTGTCTCTTGAGTTTGAACCAATTTAGAGAGGTTTTAAAACTAATTAACGCTCAGTTTATTAATTGTTCCGTTTCCCGGTCCAGTAGCAGAAGATTTAGGTATAGAAAAAGCTCTCCTCAAGAAAGTAAGAAGACGTGCTCCATCACTCCCCGTGGGACAGAGCTTGCATTTTATGCTATAATGTGCTTTTATATTTTTGTGTTGTAACATATTTTAGTGTTTCTCTATTCGAACTTCTGGTCATTATTTCTGTGCAGTTGAGGAAAAGAGCAACAACAAAAAAGCACCTCGACGATGTTGTCGCTCACTTTGCCCGTCTGTGATACAACATGTTTTCTTGCAGAGCTTGCAATCTGAAATCTTGATTTTTGCATGGGGTTATGGCGTTTCCGGCGTGGAGGGTTTAGACAAGCACAGGGACCAAGGCAGTCTGCCTAGCCCGGTGCTTTCCTGCTTCGGCTCGGGGGTAACGGGAGCACGGGTGTAGGCAGCTTACTTGTTTCATATTTTTGAGATGTGGATACAGCCTGGAATCTATTTTTATTTTTAAATGCCGTAACTGTTCTACTAAAAAAAAAAAACAATGTACAATATAGGCAGTCGGTCTATGCAGATAGATTTAGATTACGTGCTAAGAATGTTTAAAGTTCAAGATAAATGGGAAGAAAACTGTGATCGTTTGTAAGGTCATCAAAATACTGCAAAATAAGGTTGGGAGATACAAACCCTGCCATCCATCTATTTTATTCCTCAGTGTATTCTGAAGTTAACCAGCTTCTGGATGTTTGGGATTTTACAGAAATGCAGAGGAAAATATTTGTTGGTTTTTTTTTATTTTTTGATTTTTTTAAATATAAGACGTGAGATCCAGCACTGGAATCTGTTCTGCTGGAATCAGCTATGTTACTGTTTTCCGTGCCTCGTTTAATCCATCACCCTGCAGAACAGTTTTGTATGACAGTACACACTACGTTTTAGTGGGCATTAGGAATTCACCTCTTAACCTACAACAGTTCCAGAAGGGCATCTTGATTCACATTCGTCGCTGCCAGAGCAGTGCTATTACTGCTAAACATCTCGTAACACGCTCATTCTTCTGGAGGAATATATCTCTATTTTCATTTCCGCTTTCAGAAGAGAGGTCGCAACATCGCTTTACCTCTCAAATGGAAAAAACAAACATTTGCATGTTGCCGGTCTTTTAATGTCCATCGCCTCAACGCTATCATATTAACTATTAATGCACATACATAATCTCCTGCTAAAAAGTTTAGCTCGTCCAATTAGGCAGCGAAACGCTGGCTGAGCCGACCCTGATGGGAGGCAGTGTAAAGAGAGAGACCAGACAAGAGGCAGAACGCGACAGGGAAGAGCTTTATTAGATGAATGTATTAATCTGGATCCCAGCTGCGTTTGCAGGGTTTTCCAAGATTCCTTTCAAAAATCTTTCTTGTCGGATGTGGTTTTTCCTAATTAATCACTCATGCCGTTGTATACATTACAGTTGTTTTGAAGCGTGTTACCGTTCCCATCTGATTTGCATTTGTCGATTAAGCGTACAAGAGACGTAAGACTTGTAGATAGGGTCCCCGGCACCCAGCTCCCCGGAGTACTCTCGGCCCCCCCCGGCTGCGGGCCCCCCGCCGCCCCTCGAATCCGCCCCTCGGCGGGCAAGTGCAAGGCACAGCTCTCGCCGCGGGCAGCTTCTGGGGCCCAGCGTCGCTCCCCGCTGCAGCGCGGTCCCGGCGCCGGCCGTTCTCCGCACCGGAGCCCACCCCCTCCGCCCGCCCGCGGGGCTGTGGTCCTGGCAGAGCGGCAGCACCGGAACCAGCGTCTTCTTTCCTAGAGTCCTTCTTTATGGGGCCACCATCTCCCGCCGAGAACACTGCGTGTCTCGTGGGGAGCGCCCGAGTGCCACGGTGCCGGCGCCGTTACGGCCGTTGGGGGCAAAGGCAGCACCTCCGGGAGGAGCTGGCCCGAGGCGCGGCCATCATCTCTCCCGGGGCGGCGTGGTCGTCTCGGGGCGGTGGCGGCCCCGCCCGCGGAGGGACGGGCCTGAGGCGGTCCCGTCCCGGCTGCTACCGGCCTCGGCCCGCCCGGGCCCGCCCCGCTGAGCCGCGGATGCCTGGGGACGTCTCGCTTCATCTGTCACCAGCTCTGCTCGCCTGCCCAGCTGTCAAAACAGGGGGTGTCTTTTTCATTCCAGCTCACAAAGTACCAAAGGGGAAAGGGGCTTTAATGCCTGTGTTTGGACACAAGCAATTATCCCTAATTATTGTTTTTCTTTTGAGCTTGCCCGTCCTGCTGGAGAGCTAGCAGATGAGCATGCCCTAATCCTCCCCAGTCGGTTGATCTTAGTGGGTTTTGCGGGACAAACCGGGCGAGAAGGCTTCGTAGCTTTCATCTCGATGTGAGTTTTGAACTGATTGAAACTCCTTGCGATGGGAGAATTAACCTCGGAGCCCAGGCTTTCAATGGCCTCTGATAAGAGATTATACGTGTTGATGGCAAGCTTTTCTTGGCAAAATGTTTTCAAAGGATTCGGAGCTGTTAAATCAAAGCCCTATTGAATTGCTGGTAGGCCCCTTTAGAACTCTCCCTCCTTCTTCATTCTGCAGTACTATGTGTTGGTAATTACTGGCAAGTGTGGGAGAAGAAAAACAGAAAATGCTCTCGGAGGTACACACCCATGCACACAAGGGTGATGAACAGCTACGGGTAAGACAGAGGAAAATTTTCCTAATCCCACAGAGGATAACTCCATAAACACTCCAACCAGTGCAAGATAAATCCTATTCTTCTGCAGTGTCCTGTTGTATGTCTGATTCTCGCTTTTCTGAGGTTGCAATAGCAATCCAAAGACTCATGCTTCAATATTATTTTCTCAATAGTTCATCCTCTTGCATGTATAAAAAAGAATGAAAAGCAGAAATTCATAGAAATTATGGAGGCTATGTGAATCTCTCAGCCAGAAACATGTGCGTGCCTGCGAGAAGCTAGGCATAAACCTTGATGAGATCTGGTTGAACAGGAGCCATTTATTCTTTTATTTACTTTCCCAACTGTCCAAAGAGGGTATCCTGGACTCCAGAATTACACATCTTGGTAAAGGCTCCCCATGATTATGAAATTTAGTTAGCATTTAGTGGAATAATTTCTCTTCTACTGTCTCAGAACAAGGACTCTGGAAAAGTCTGTGTGCAAAAGTGAAAGCTGACTGCTCCCACCTCTCCTACAGAATGTCTGTGCACTGATCCACCATGGATTTTATAAATGAATGTGCATTCTGGGACAATGAATGTAGTTCTGATTTTAGTTATGGAAGGCTGAGGCCTAGCAGAAGAAAATTTTATGGGAAGTAGAGGAGAAAAGAATCGTTTTCCATCAGATGGTCTGCTTCAAGAGAAATGCTGACAATAGCGTGGTACTCGCCACAGAAAGACGCTGAGCTGGAAAAACACTTAGATCTGCATCTGATGGAAGAGACGTTTGGATGGGCCAGACCTTATTTATGTGGGTATTATGTAGGACTTCTGGACATTTTTATTAAAATTACATGACAGATGTGAAGAGAAATTAAACACAGATACCTAAGTCCAGTAACATATGAATAAAAGAATTTTATGAGAGCTGCTGGCAGTAAAAGATTATTCTCTCCAAGACAGTAGCCTGGAGTGGTAATGAAGAGGCAATAGAAGTAGTGGCAATATGGTGATGGGCAAACAGCTTGATGGTAAACCATCTGGAAAATGCCTTAGAGAGAAGTGATCAGCATGGCCAGGAGCTGGATAGTCATAATCCTAGACAATGATCTATGGAGGCATTACAGCTAGCTGCCTCAGCTGATGCTCCAGCGGCTGGAAGAGTGTGCTGCTTTCCGGCAGTCATACTATTCTGACTAACAGTTTTTAAAACTGATATTTTAATATATTCACCTTTTCTTTCCAATAATGTTCCATGTATTTCAAGTCCTTTGTTAAAAATCCTTGCACATGAGCAAATATTATTTGGTTTAGAGTGCTTTGCTGGTTACTCGTATACCTTGGGTTCCCAGATCCTGATCCAGGTTTGAGCCAATGTAGTTTATGGAAACCTCCATGACCTTGAACTCAGCCCTTTTTAAAGCCTATCAGTGTTTTCCGGAACACAAACATTATTATTTATTTTTTTTTTTATTTAGAAGCTTGTGCTGCAATTGTGAAAACATTGTGATTAAACTGCAGTTTCCTGTGTAATTGCCAAGATAGTATGAGTGCCAAAACAGTAACCTTTACTTGTTAAGTTACATTAAATTCCCATAAAAATCTAAGTTGTTTGGGATCCATTCAGCTTGTGTTGTATCATGGAAGTTTCTTGCCAGCCAGCTGTTTAGTGGGAGGCTTGATAGCAATTGGAAAATACGATTTTTAGCTGAACATTTGTGGATTTTTTTGTTTGTTTGCTTTTGACAAACAATATCTCAATAACAAGTAAAAATAAAATATGCACATTTTGGCTTTTTCAGTAAATATTGTTTACTAAACCTGCAAGTCTTGTGGGAATTATGTGAAAAATAACAACAGCTTTACTTCTGATTGTTTTGGTAGTTTGAGTGTTCTGTGAGGCATCATAGAGAGTACACAGGATGTGCAGGGTCTCAGTAGAATATATACTTTGCAAAGAATCTCTTTTTCTTTGATCAAATGACTAAACTATTGCAAAGGTTTTCAGGAAGAATGTGTTTGCAGAGTTTAGATTCTGTAGAAGCAAACAGCTGCAATGTGGATTTTATAGCTTACATAAAATGAAATAATACTCCAATAGATAGAATAGAGAAGCTTTATATGTCTGGCAATTCTGAAGGGCGTCTGAGGCCAAGGGTGTTTTATTACTGCTTCAAAAATGCTTGCAAGTCCCAAATAATTAGAAAGTTTGCCACATAAAATAATGTACATGAAATTTCTAGAACTAAAAGAGTAGTTTCAACTCCAAAGAGCTTTAAATTTATATACACAGTAAGAAGCAGCACTTAGATCCAGTGAGCAGGTGGAGGAAATGTGATATAACAGCAACAACCTTACCAGTCCCAACAGCAGCTGCAGCACACTGGGTCTCAGGCATCATCACAAACTAATATCCCAGGCAGACATAGTCTCTTTCACCAAAAGAAAGAGATCCATAGTATCTAGTAAATTGACAGAACTTCTGACTTTCTTGGGATCAGGAAGATATACTTGCTACAGAGTTTCCGTGGTCTCGACATTTGGTACAGTTTTGACTCCAGCAGCCTCTGCCCAAAATTTGTGATATAAAAATACCTTCCCCATTCTCCATTCCATTCATATTAGGACTTCCAGCTCTCTAGACTCAGCAAAAGAGTCCTTGCAAGGATGCTCTATTAATATTGCCTATTCAAATATTTCCCTTTCAGATATTTCCCAGATAAAATCTATTCACACAGGATCACTGTTGGTCACATAGACTGATGACTAACCCAGAAGGAGTCCCAATGTGTTTCTATCCTGCTCTTAAGTCACAGAGATTGACACCACTTTAACTACTTCCTTTCTTCATACAGATTTCCTATCTAATCATGTAAAAATAGCTATATAGTCCATTCCTCTCTACCACATTATTCTTTGCCATAGGTCAACAAATGCTTCATTCTTCAAAGCAATAATCAGACCCTGTAGAATTAGATTCCTGTTGCTGCCCAGCAGGTATAAAGAGACGCTCTTAAGTGAAAGTACTGTATGGGACAAATTCCACTGCCTCCCTACATGCCACTTTCCTTGTTACTGTTTTCAGCATTTATTACCACCAAGGGAAGAAAAATAATGGAAATAGTTACCATATATGATATGTCAAGTACTGTGGTACTTAATATATGGTATTGAAGAAAGAGAGAGTGCAATGTTTGTATTTGGAATTGAGTTGCCAACCATTAAATATCTTTCAATGGTAAGTTAATTCTGGTTTGTTGGTTTGTTTTTTGTGTTTTTTTTTTGTTGGTTTTTTTTTTGTTTGTTTGTTTTTTTTGGTGTGTTGGGTTTTTACTCACATTTGTTTCTTAATAGCAAGGTTTATTTTTAAGTAAAAGATAAATATTTGGAGTGTTATTACTTATTTAACAAGATTTCCGAGATAAGATTATTAGGTTTCTGTATGCCCTGATATGATGTAGCAGAAACTGAAAATAATCAGTTCAAGGAAATCTGCAAACACTTAAGAGAGGAATTTTGCAGCAAAGAATCTTTTATGACTTAATGAGAGCCAAAAGCAAAAATGTTCCAGCGGGCAGCAGGTGCCACAAGCTGCAAAGAAGAAATTTTTGCAGGTCGAGGGAGGTGATCCTCCCCCTCTACTCAGCCCTGCTGAGACCCCACCTGGAGTACTGTGTCCAGTTCTGGAGCCCCTATTACAAGAGGGATGTGGAGGTGCTGGAACGTGTCCAGAGAAGGGCCACAAGGATGATCAGAGGGCTGGAACACCTCTCCTATGAGGACAGACTGAAGGAGTTGGGGCTGTTCAGTCTGCAGAAGACAAGGCTCCAAGGTGACCTAATTGTGGCCTTCCAGTATCTGAAGGGGGCCTACAGGAAGGCTGGGGAAGGACTTCTCAGGATCTCAGGTAGTGATAGGACTAGGGGGAATGGAATGAAGCTGGAGGTGGGGAGATTCAGGCTGGATGTGAGGAGGAGGTTCTTCACCATGAGAGTGGTGAAACCCTGGAATGGGTTGTCCAGGGAGGTGGTCGAGGCCCTGTCCCTGGAGATGTTTAAGCCCAGGCTGGATGAGGCTCTGGCCAGCCTGATGTAGTGTGGGGTGTCCCTGCCCATGGCAGGGGGGTTGGAACTAGATGATCCTTGTGGTCTCTTCCAACCCTGAATGATACTATGATACTATGATACTATGAATCATATTCAAATACTTCAAAGGGAAGAAATGCTAGCCAGTTTAATCACATTTAAAAAAATAAAACCACAGGCAAAGGTATGTTAGAATAAACCTTTATTAGAATAAACCAAACCAGGTTGGAAGAGACCTTCAAGATCATGGTGTCCAACCCATCAACCAATCCAACCCACCCAAACAGCTAACCCATGGCACCAAGCACCCCATCAAGTCTCCTTCTGAACACCTTCAATGACAGCGACTCCACCACCTCCCCGGGCAGCCCATTCCAATGGACAATCACTCTTTCTGTATAGAACTTCTTCCTGACATCCAACCTGAACCTCCCCTGGCACAGCTTGAGACTGTGTCCTCTTGTTCTGGTACTGGCTGCCTGGGAGAAGGGACCATCATCCGCCTGTCTACAACCTCCCTCCAGGTAGTTGTAGAGAGCAATAAGGTCACCCCTGAGTCTCCTCCTCTCCAGCTGAGCAACCCCAGCTCCCTCAGCCTCTCCTCATAGGGCTTGTGTTCCAAACCCCTCAACAACTTTGTTGCTCTTCTCTGGACTCGTTCCAGCAAGTCAACATCCTTCCTAAACTGAGGGGCCCAGAAATGGACACAGTACTCAAGGTGTGGCCTAACCAGCGCAGTGTACAGGGACAGAATGACCTCCCTACTCTTGCTGGCCACACTGCTCTTGATGCAGGCCAGGATGCCCTTGGCCCTCTTGGCTGCTGGGCACACTGCCAGCTCATGTTCAGCCTACCATCAACCAGCACCCCAAGGTCCCTCTCTGCCTGGCTGCTCTCCAGACACTCTGACCCCAGCCTGTAGCTCTGCATGGGGTTGCTGTGGCCAATGTGCAGAACCTGGCACTTGGATGTGTTTAATCTCATGCCGTTGGACTCTGCCCATCTGTCCAGCCTGTTGAGATCCCTCTGCATGGCCTCTCTACCGTCCAGCAGATCAACTCTTGCCCCCAGCTTGGTGTCGTCAGCAAATTTACTGATGATGGACTCAATGCCCTCATCCAGATCCTCAATAAAGATGTTAAAGAGCACAGGCTCCAGCACTGATCCTTGGGGCACACCACTAGTGACTGGCTGCCAGCTGGATGTGGCACCATTCACCACCACTCTCTGGGCTCGGCCATCCAGCCAGTTCCTAACCCATCGCAGTGTGCTCCCGTCCAAGCCAGGGGCTGACAGCTTGACCAGGAGTTTGCTATGGGGGACGGTGTCAAGGACCTTGCTGAGGTCCAGGTAGACTACATCCACAGGCCTCCCCACATCCACCAAGCGGGTCACCTGCTCATAGAAGGAGATCAGGTTGGTCAGGCAGGACCTGCCCTTCCTAAATCCATGCTGGCTGAGCCTGATCCCGTGGCCATCCTCTAAGTGCTGTGTTAATGCACTCAGGATGACCTGTTCCATGATCTTGCCTGGCACTGAGGTCAGGCTGACATGCCTATAATTCCCTGGCTCATCCAACTGGCCCTTCTTATGGATGGGCACCACGTTGGCCAGCTTCCAGTCCTCTGGGACATCTCCAGTGAGCCAGGACTGCTGAAACATGATGGAGAGTGGCTTGGCCAGCTCGTCTGCCAGCTCTCTCAGCACCCTAGGATGAATCCCATCTGGTCTCATGGACTTGTGGGGATCCAAGCTGCTAAGGAGAGTTCCAATCACCTCCTCATGGAACATAGGGAAACTGTGCAGCTCCCTGGCTCCTTCTGCCAGCTCTGCAGGCCAGCTGTCTGGAAGACGTTCTGTCCTGCTAGTAAAAATTGAGACAAAGAAGGTGTTAAGTATCTCTGCCTTTTCCTCATCCTTTGTTACAACATTCCCCTCCGTGTCCACCAAGGAGTGGAGGTTGTCCTTTCCCTTCCTCTTGCTATTAATGTATTTATAGAGGGACTTTTTGTTGTCCTTCACAGTAGAGGCCAGTTTAAGCTCCAAGTGTGCTTTTCCTCCCTAATTCTCTTCCTACAACATCTAGCAACATCCTTAAACATTCTGTGGGTTGCCTCCCCTCTCTTCCAAAGGTGATACACCCTCTTTTTTTCCCTCAGTTCCATTAAAAGTTCTTTAACCATCCAGGCTGGCCGTCTGCCCCGGCGGCTCATCTTCCGGCACATTGGCACAGCCTGTCCCTGAGCCTTCAACAATTCTTCCTTGAAGCAGGTCCAGCTCTCCTGGACCCCTTTGTTTTTAAGGGCTTTATCCCAAGGAACCCTCTGAATTAGTTCCTTGAGTAACCCGAAGTCTGCCCTCCGGAAATCCAGAGTGGAGGTCTTCTTGCCGCCCCTCTTGGCTTGACCAAAAACCGAGAATTCAATTGTCTCGTGGTCACTGGACCCCAAACACCCTCCGACCACCACATCACCCACCAGTCCTTCCCTGTTGGTGAAGAGGAGGTCAAGCATAGCCTTACCCCTGGGAGGCTCTCGCAGCACCTGGGATAAGAAGCTGTCCTCCATGCATTCTAAGAACCTCCTAGACTGTCTCCTCTCTGCCGTGTTGAGTTCCCAGCAGATGTCAGGCAGGTTGAAGTCGCCCATGAGAACAAGGTCAGGAGATCTTGAGACAGCCCTAAGCTGCCTATAGAAGGCTTCGTCAATATCTTCCTCCTGGTTGGGTGGTCTATAACAGACTCCAACCAGGGTGTCTGCCCTGATGGTCTTCCCTCTAATTCTTATCCACAAGCATTCAACCCGATCGTCCCTAATCTCCATCTCAATGGCATCTAGTGCCTTCCTGATGTAAAGGGCCACCCCTCCACCCCTTCTTCCTCGCCTGTCTCTCCTGAAGAGCTTGTAACCATCAATTGCAGCGCTCCAGTCATGTGAGTCACCCCACCACGTCTCTGTGATGGCAACTACAGCATAATTTTCCTGCTGCATCAAGGCTTCCAGCTCCTCCTGTTTGTTACCCATGCTTCGTGCATTAGTGTACATGCACTTCAGCTGGGCTGCTGGTTTCACCTCCGACTCTAGCTTGTTGTGACGCCCACCAAGGGGCTCAGGCATTACCTAGTGGTTAGAAGAGTTTCTGCCAGGATATTGATCACTTAGTTTATTCTGGATTATCATTCCATGGATTATCTTTCTCAGATTCGGAGACATGTACAAAAGGGAATTTTAGTACAGAATCCTTTGTTTAAATGTCTCTTAAGTACAGCTTAATCAGATGCATTGTGTTCTTTACATTATTATTTTAACCAGTTTTTTCCCTTATTATGGCACTGTTGAATAGTCTGTGTGAAATATTATTGTTTTTTAAACACCCCTAAATACATAGGACTTGAAAATCAGATTTCTTCCCCTTGTGCACTCCGAAGAGCACTCTCATTTCCCAGCACAAAGCTAAGGATCTTCCTCAAAGCCTGCCTTTTACCCAAAATACAGTACCATACACCTATGCCCCAGACACTTGCACATTCACCTGCAAAATTTGTATCAGTTTAAGGCCTTCCTTTCACAAAACTGCAGGATCACAGGATATCTTTGTTTGGAAGAGACCTACAACATCTTCCAGTACAAACTTCGATCTAGCTCTGCAAGGCCACCACTAAACCATGTCCCTAGGCACCAGGTCTGCACACCATTTAAGTACCTTCAGGAATGATGACTCCACTACTGCCCTAGGCAGATTATTCTAATGCTTGGTAACCCTTTCAGTAAAGAATTATTTCCCAATATCAGCTCCAAACATACTGTCTCTGCTGACCAAACACAGAGGGACGTAGCTGTGAACAGGGATACATGTACAAAGGATTTATTTAAAGGATTCTTATTTGTTGGATGACAAGCACTTTCAGTTTAAAATCACAAGGACTGTAGAAGACACTTTGGTGGGTTTTGTTGTCATTGTTGAGTTTTCTTGCATTGGTTTTGAATGAGTGTAATATTTATTGAACTCTTTGTCTGAATTCTGATATTTTATTTCCATCCTTGCATTTTATTTTGATAGCACACTTTGCTCTCACCCTACATCCTCAAAACACACCTGTACAAATTTCTTTCAGCACATGTGAGAGCAGAATGGCATGCAAAGGGCATCCAAACATCAAGGACTTAAGAAAGGAGCTGCGGCAAGTGTTGAGTGAGTGGTAGGCTGAATAGCAGCACATGGGGATGAACTTTGCCAGATTATGCAGCTAGTGTTAGGCAAAGAAATACATTTGTGCATATAATTACCATGATGCAACTACAAAATCTAGATGATGTCTGTTTCCACAAGATCAAGATGATGGCTTCCACATAGAAATGAGAACTTAAGAACACAGGAGGATGTTCTAGACATCAAACTCCCTCCAATTATCACTTGAAGACGTCTGGGAAACTGATTACATTCTAGCCAAGCGACCAGTCCGTGACTCTCAAACTGTGCAAGTGCTGCACCTGTGCCTCATGATCTGTGTGGATAAATCCCCCATGAACTGCAATACAATAGACACTGAAGAGCCTGTAAAGACCAGGTGATCTTGTGATGCAGCTATGTGTGCAGCCTAGCCATGTCTCACAGTAGAGAAGTGGGACCTTATTTAGCCTTTGCCACATCTTAGGTGCTTTCTGCTTCCCTCTTTTCAGAAGCATGTGATACATGTCTTTCCTCTCTCAGGAGGAGATGGTGTTCAGCTCTTGCCTGAAGTTCAGAGCACAGGCTTACATAGACATGGCAATCTGTATTCCCTGCAGAAAAACAAGTGGTACAGTCTTAATATATTTGACGGATTAACCTGATAGTTTACTCTGGATCTGAAATGGCAGCCTATAATCAAAATCCAACAACAATCAGGAAAAGAAAAAAGGGGGAGAAAAAAAAGTATTCTCTCTGCTACAAGGGAGCACCAGGCCAGACTTTACTCCAGCCTCCACCCGTGACTAGTCTTGAAGACAAGAGGATAAGACAACCCTTCCAAATGGAACATGTATGCTGCAGAATGTGCTTGTACAGAAAAACAAACAAACCCAAACTTATTTTCCCTTAGGAGGCTTCTAGCTGAAGCTATCATGACATGTTTTTTTTGTGTGAGTTCAGGAAAGTATTTTCAACTAATTGTACATTTGAGATTCTTTCACTTGAAACACTGAAGATGTAACTCAGGAACAAGACCACGGTTAAAAAGGAAAATATATACTTGTATGCCTATATTTTAGCTAACATACGTACCTGTTATTTATGTGTGTCATGTTTCATTTACCTCAAGCACAGAACACAATTTTCCTGTTTCTGATAGTCCATGGTCCAGAAAGAAATGCCTAAGTGTGTGGATAACTACAATTTCAAGACTACAAAACCAGTGCAAGCTGACTTACAGGAAAGCAAAATTTCTTATGGTAGGCTATAGGAAGCTATTCACATAATTGCAAAAATCAGTTTTACTGTTCCAGCAAATGTGTTTGTAGAAATATGGCAAAAGGACCCAGATACGTAGCTGACTGCATAAATAATCCCAAAAAAAAATTCATATTTTGTCCTTTCAGATCGATTAGATTTTCTTTAGAACATGTCAGCATTTTAAATGCAGTTGGTGCACATTCAGAAATAATTGTGGAAGTCTTTCATGATCAGCTGTAGTGATGACGTGCTGTAAATTAGAACTTAGAAAGCAGTCTATTACAGACATGCTCACTTTAAAGATGTTTCTGTACTAGCTTTTAGTGTCCTAGAATTCAAAGATACTTGAAACCAGCTGTCTCTCCTCTTACTGTGCTGGACATTGGCTTATCTGTTTACTCTATATATCAAAACACGAATGTAAAAATTTATGATAACTGCATGAATTTGGGATAGTTTGATCTAAAGATAAGATGGTTCAGTAGTTATTATGCAGCATCTATCCTTAGTATATCTAAAAACAAAGAGTGTGTTCAGACAAACCTCCTACCTTTCTCTGCATGATTATCTTAAATTGGATTCATAAAGCTCTTTACTTTCTGTTTATTGTCACTTCCATACTTTTACTGATAGTTTTGGTTTACATTACCTGATGGAGATTTATGCAAATTAAAAGAACAGAATAAGAGATGGAAGACCATTTTCTTTAGCAAAAAATGTATGCATAATTTAATGTAAAATCTACTACTTACATTTACATTAAACTTTGAAAATAAAACTATTATATACGATGTTCTTGAAAATCTTTAAGAGAAAACTTGGAAAAATCATGGGAAATGTTCATAAGTGCTACTTCTGCTTTGTGTCAGAAGTGACTGAAGCAATTTAGTTGTCATGTGCAAGCACTATGACTTTTATGGTGTTAGAAAGCTGCTTATTGTGAGCTGGGTGGCCAAAACTTTGCTTGTGATGGCTTCACTTGACTTAGGGAAGACTCCATAATAAGACCACAGGAGAACTATAATTTTGTTTGAAATACTTGTGCAGTTTCTCTCATTGGATTTTCAGGCATCATTTCTGACATCATATGATCTGAAGTGCTTAGTTGCACACAAGATTTGTTCAGGAAAAAAGCTAATAGAAATTTGTTGAATCCAATGCAAACAGCATTGTTCAGTAGCTCTAAAATTAAAAGAATGGAAAAGTGCAACTCATGCATTGTGCAGTGCATCAGAGATGTATTTAATGACACAATTTAATCTTTGCTTATCTGCTGGTAGATATGTGTGTTACCAGCTGTGAAATTTGCTACAATGCTGGAAACAATCCCTTTCAGAACAAGTTTTGTATTCCAGTTCTTTCCACAGGAATTATGAAAATACCTTTTATCTGACTTCTGGCAGGGTGTTTATTATACTCTGTGACAGGCAAACAAAAAATAATAGACAAATTTTTTCAGAGTTTTTGGTCAAATTTTCATAGAATCATAGAATCAGTAAGGTTGGAAGAGACTTCAGAGATCATCAAGTCCAACCTATCACCCAACACCTCATGGCTAACTAAACCATGGCTTCGAGTGCCACGTCCAATCCCCTCTTGAACACCTCCAGGGAGGATGACTCCACCACCTGCCTGGGCAGCACATTCCAATGGCTAACAACTCTTTCTGGGAAGAACTTCCTCCTCACCTTGAGCCTAAGCTTCCCCTGGTGCAGCTTAAGACTGTGTCCTCTTGTTCTGGTGCTGGTTGCCTGGGAGAAAAGACCAACTCCCTCCTGGCTACAACCTCCTTTCTGGTAGTTGTAGAGAGCAATAAGGTATCCCCTGAGCGTCCTCCAGGCTAAACAATCCCAGCTTCCTCAGCCTCTCCTCACAGGGCTTGTGCTCGAGACCTCTCACGAGCCTCATTGCCCATCTCTGGACACATTCAAGTGGCTCAATATCTTTTTTAAATTGAGGTGCCCAGAACTGGACACAGGACTCAAGGTGTGGCCTAACCAGTGCTGAGTACAAGGGCAGAAGGACTTCCCTGCTCCTGCTGGCCACACTATTTCTGATGCAGACCAGGATGCCATTAGCCTTCTTGGCCACCTGGGCACACTGCTGGCTTCATGTTCAGCCTACTATCAACCAGTACCCCCAGGTCCCTTTCTGCCTGGCTGCACTCCAACCCTAGCCTGTAACACTGCATGGGGTTGTTGTGACCAAAGTGTAGAACCCAACACTTGGACTTGTTGAATGCCATCATGTTTGACTCTGCCCATCTGTCCAGCCTGTCAAGGTCCCTCCGGAGAGCCCTTCTGCCCTCTAACAGATCAACATCTGCTCCCAACTTGGTGTCGTCCGCAAACTTACTAATGGTGGACTCAATCCCCTCAACTAGATCATCAGTAAAGATATTTAACGGGATTGTGCCCAGCACTGATCCCTGGGCCACACCACTAGTGTCTGGCTGCCAGCTGGATCACCATTAACCACCACTCTCTGGGCACGGCCCTCCAGCCAGTTCCTAACCCTGCACAGAGTGCTGCTGTCCAAGCCTTGGGCTGGAAGCTTGGCCAGGAGTTTGCTGTGGGGGATGGTGTCAAAGGCCTTGCTGAAGTCCAGGTAGACTACATCCACAGCCTTCCCCACATCCACCAGGCGGGTCACATGGTCATAAAAGGAGATCAGCTTGGTGCAGCAGGACCTACCCTTCCTAAATCCACGTTGGCCATCCCTTGGCCACCCTGCAGGTGTGCTGTGATTGGTCTTTCTTTTTAATATATGAGTAGTGACTACAAGTATCGAGTTCTCTTCTTTTGTTATTGTTTACCCATTACGTGCTCATCATAAGGAGGCACCAACACCCAGTTTCACCGATAGCTCACCTCTGTCCTGTAGAGATCTCTTGCACTTGCTGCATTTATTTTTTTTTCTTTTTTATTTATTTTTTTTTCCAGGCACCAACCCTTTTTTTCTCTTGCACTTCCTGAGCTTCTTTTTTTCTTCTTTCTTCTTTTTTTCTGTTTTATTTTTAATGTCCAGACATATGCATCTATCGCAGTTCTGTTTACCCCTCTGTTGTGGTTATATGTAAGCCATCTTTTGTGGTTATATGTAAACCGTCTATTGCAGTTAATTGATGCATCTATAGCGCTTTGCACCTTCTCTTTTTTAATGTAAATTGGGCAATACCACTGGTATAAAAGCAGACAGATTAATCTCACAGAGACTAATCTAATCACTACTATTAGTGACATCAAGGAACACGAATATCTCTTCAGTCTTTAAAAGTGAAATTTCTTCTTGATGGTGCAAGTAGGAGTTGTAATGAATAGTTGCTCAAGGCACACGTTCCGAGTCACCATTTGTTATAACATAGATTTTATATGGATGTTGGATTTGCCTCGAGGAACACTCCCAGGACAAGATGTAAGCAGGCAAAGACCTTACTACGTTATACAGCAGAGTTATATAGTCTGTCAGAAGGCACATGTGTCACATCTCAATTGGTCCTTTTCTACTGGCATACGTGTAATTAAGGCATACAATAGGCTAAAATAACAAAACAATATTTTAACACATCCAACCAAATTCTGCCTAGTTTATCTCCTTCAGTTACAAAGTGTTTATATTATTTTCAGAGTCAAAGACAAAACATAGTTCTCTCTAATTTAAGCAAAGGCATATCTTCCCTATAGCCTTCCAAAGCTATCTGAAAACAACCTCTTCTCACAGCCCCCAAGAGGATCTGCTCCGTAATCTTGCCTGGCACTGAGGTCAGGCTGACAGGGCTGAAGTTTGCAGGTTCATCCAGCTGGCCCTTTGTGTGGATGGGCATCACATTGGCCAGCTTCCAGTCATCTGGGACCTCTCCAGTGAGCCAGAACTGGTGGAAAATGATGGAGAGCAGCTTGGCCAGCTCATCTGCCAGCTCCCTCAGCACCCTAGGATGGATCTCACCTGGTCCCGTGGACTTGTGAATATCCAAGTGTCTCAGCAAGTCCCTAATTACTTCCTTATGGATTTCAGGGGGACAATACCAGGGAATTAGCTCAAATGGTAGAGTGCTCGCTTAGCATGCGAGAGGTAGCGGGATTGATGCCTGCATTCTCCATTTTATGTTGATGAGTCATTCTATAGGCAGCTTAAGGCTGTCTCAAGATCGCCTGACCTTGTTCTCATGGGCGACTTCAACTTGCCTGATATCTGCTGGGATCTTAACATAGCAGAGAAGTGGCAATCTAGGAGGTTCTTAGAATGCATGGAGGACAGCTTCTTATTCCAGGTGCTGCAAGAGCCTACCAGGGGTAAGGCTATGCTTGACCTCCTCTTCACCAACAGGGAAGGACTGGTGGGCGATGTGGTGGTCGGAGGGTGCTTAGGGGCCAGTGACCACGAGATAATTGAATTCTCATTATTTGGTCAAGCTAAGAGGGGTAGCAAGAAGACCTCCACTCTGGATTTCCAGAGAGTGGACTTCAGGCTACTCAAGGAACTAATTCAGAGGGTTCCTTGGGATAAAGCCCTTGAAAACAAAGGGGTCCAGGAGAGCTGGACCTACTTCAGGGAAGAATTGTTGAAGGCTCAGGGACAGGCTGTGCCAATGTGCCAGAAGATGAGCCGCCGGGGCAGATGGCCAGCCTGGATGGTTAAAGAACTTTTAATGGAGCTGAGGGAAAAAAAGAGGGTGTATCACCTTTGGAAGAGAGGGGAGGCAACCCACAGAATGTTTAAGGATGTTGCTAGATGTTGTAGGAAGAGAATTAGGGAGGAAAAGCACACTTGGAGCTTAAACTGGCCTCTACTGTGAAGGACAACAAAAAGTCCTTCTATAAATACATTAATAGCAAGAGGAAAGGCAAGGACAACCTCCACTCCTTGGTGGGCACGGAGGGGAATGTTGTAACAAAGGATGAGGAAAAGGCAGAGATACTTAACACCTTCTTTGCCTCAATTTTTACTAGCAGGACAGAATGTCTTCCAGACAGCTGGCCTGCAGAGCTGGCAGAAGGAGCCAGAGAGCAGCATAGTTTTCCTCTGTTCCAGAATGTTGGTGATCTGCTCAGCCGCTTGGATCCCCACAAGTCCATGGGACCAGATGGGATTCATCCTAGGGTGCTGAGAGAGCTGGCAGACGAACTGGCCAAGCCACTCTCCATCATGTTTCAGCAGTCCTGGCTCACTGGAGATGTCCCAGAGGACTGGAAGCTGGCCAACGTGGTGCCCATCTACAAGAAGGGCTGGTTGGATGAGCCAGGGAATTATAGGCCTGTCAGCCTGACCTCAGTGCCAGGCAAGATCATGGAACAGGTCATCCTGAGTGCATTAACACAACACTTAGAGGATGGCCAAGGGATCAGGCCCAGCCAGCATGGATTTAGGAAGGGCAGGTCCTGCCTGACCAACCTGATGTCCTTCTACGAGCAGGTGACCCGCCTGTTGGATGTTGGGAGGCCTGTGGATGTAGTCTACCTGGACTTCAGCAAGGCCTTTGACACTGTCCCCCATAGCAAACTCCTGGTCAAGCTGTCAGCCCATGGCTTGGACAGCAGCACTCTGAACTGGGTTAGGAACTGGCTGGATGGCCGAGCCCAGAGAATGGTGGTGAATGGTGCCACATCCAGCTGGTAGCCAGTCACCAGTGGAGTCCCCCAGGGATCAGTGCTGGGTCCCATCCTCTTTAACATCTTTATTGATGATCTGGATGAGGGAATTGAGTCTATCATCAGTAAATTTGCTGATGACACCAAGCTGGGGGCAGGAGTGGATCTGCTGGAGGGTAGAGAGGCTTTGCAGAGAGACCTCGACAGGTTGGACAGATGGGCAGAGTCCAACGGCATGAGATTTAACACATCCAAGTGCCTGGTTCTGCACATTGGCCACAGCAACCCCATGCAGTGCTACAGGGCCGGGGTCAGAGTGTCTGGAGAGCAGCCAGGCAGAGAGGGACCTTGGGGTGCTGGTTGATGGTAGGCTGAACATGAGCCTGCAGTGTGCCCAGGCGGCCAAGAAGGCCAATGGCATCCTGGCCTGCATCAAGAGCAGTGTGGCCAGCAAGAGTAGGGAGGTCATTCTGTCCCTGTACACTGCACTGGTTAGGCCGCACCTCGAGTACTGTGTCCAGTTCTGGGCCCCTCAGTTTAGGAAGGATGTTGACTTGCTGGAGCGTGTCCAGAGAAGGGCAACGAAGTTGTTGAGGGGTTTGGAACACAAGCCCTATGAGGAGAGGCTGAGGGAGCTGGGGCTGCTTAGCCTGGAGAAGAGGAGACTCAGGGGTGACCTTCTTGCTCTCTACAACTACCTGAAGGGAGGTTGTAGACAGGCGGATGATGGTCCCTTCTCCCAGGCAGCCAGCACCAGAACAAGAGGACACAGTCTCAAGCTGTGCCAGGGGAGGTTCAGGCTGGAGGTCAGGAGGAAGTTGGACACAGAGAGAGTGATTTCCCACTGGAATGCACTGCCCAGGGAGGTGGTGGAGTCGCCATCACAGGAGGTGTTCAGGAGGAGACTTGACAGGGTGCTTGGTTGCATGGGTTAGTTGATTAGGTGGTGTTGGATGATGGGTTGGATGCGATGATCTTGAAGGTCTCTTCCAATCTGGTCTATTCTATTCTATTCTATTCTATTCTATTCTATTCTATTCTATTCTATTCTATTCTATTCTATTCTATTCTATTCTATTCTATTCTATTCTACTCCCTGACCCCATCTACCAGTCCAGGAGGCCAGTTATCCTGAACTCCTCCTGCTTTACTGTTGAAAATGGAGGCAAAGAAGGTATTTAGTACCTCAGCCTTTTCCTCATCTTTAGTTACAATGTTCTCCTCCAGGTCCAATAAAGAGTGCAGGTTCTTCTTGCCCCTCTCTTTAGCATTAATATATTTATAAAAATGCTTTTTATTATCTTTCACAGTTTGCCTCTCTAATCTTTCTCCTACATGGTCTAGCAACACCCTGAAGCATATCTCGAGTTGCCCCCTGCTTTTCCAAAGGTGATACACCCTCTTTTTTTTCCCTTAATTCCTTCAAGAGCTGCTTGCCCATCCAGACCAGTTGCTTTCCCTGGTGGCTCATCTTTCAGCACGTGGGCACAGCCTGTTCCTGTGTCTTCAAGAGCTCCTGTTTGGAGTAGGTCCAACCATCCTGGACTCCATTGTTCTTAAGGGCTGCTACCCAGGGTACTCTCCAAATTAGTTGCTTAAATAAGCTGATGTCTGCCCTCTGGAAGTCCAAAGTAAGGGCTCTGTTATTGCTCCTCCTTATTTTCCTGTGTATTGAAAATTCCCCTATCTCATGGTCTCTGCACCCTAGACAGCTTCCTACCATCACATCTCCCACCAGCCTTTCTTTATTTGGGTATATCAGGTCAAGCAGAGCCTGAGCCCTGGTAGGCTCACATAGCAGCTGTGCCAAAAAGCTGTCCTCCTTACACTCTTAAGAACCTTCTGGACTGCCTCTTCTCTGCTGTGTTAAGTTCTCAGCAGACGTCTGGCAGGTTAAAGTTGCCCGCAAGGACAAGGTCTGATTATCTTGAGACAGCCTCCAGTTGCTTGTAGAATATTTCACCAACCTCTTCATCCTGGATAGGTGGTCTATAATAGACTCCAAACAGGATGTCAGTTTCGTTAGCCCTCCCTGTGATTTTAACCCACAGGCACTCAATCCTTTCGTCTGCAACCTCAAGTTCTGAGGTACCAAGAGATTCCCTAATATATAGGGCCACCTCTCCTCCTCTTCTCCCTCGTCTGTCTCTCCTAAAGATCTTGTAACCACCAAGCACAGTACTCTAATGGTGTGAATCATCCCACCATGTTTCTCTAATGACAATTATATCATTGTCCTCCTGGTGACCCAAGACTTCCATTTCCTCTTGTTTGTTCCCCATACTGCGTGCGTTGGTGTACATGCACTTCAGCTGGGCTGCTGATTTCTCATCTGACTCTAGTTTATACCCCCGCTCTCTTCTCTCCAGAGAGACTGGTTTCATCACCACCCCCTTCACACCTAGTTTAAAGCCCTCCCAATGAGCCCTGCCAACTCTAGTGCTAGAGCCCTCTTACTCTGTCTAGATAGATTCACTCCATCTAGGTCCAGCAGTTCAGGTCTGGTAAAAGTTCCCCCTTGATCAAAGAACCCAAAATTCTGCTGCTGGTACCATTCCCTGAGCCAATTCTTGATGGCATGGATTCTCTTGTTCCTTTCAGTGTACACTCCTGCCACTGAGGGAACTGAGCAGAGCACCACTTGAGCTCCTTCCCCATCAATCAATTGTTCAAGGGCCTTGAATTACTTTTTGATTGTCCTAGCGCCCTTCTTGTCAATCTCATTGCTTCTAGCTTGGATTACCTGCAATGGGTAATAGTCAGAGGGCT
Source organism: Melanerpes aurifrons (assembly GCA_011125475.1). Taxonomy (NCBI): domain Eukaryota; kingdom Metazoa; phylum Chordata; class Aves; order Piciformes; family Picidae; genus Melanerpes; species Melanerpes aurifrons. Next base: position 4,476,258 of record WWNC01000003.1, read on the forward strand.
GGATTAGTTTTGGTAGTCTCCTGGTGATGTCCCTTACCCAGGCCCCAGGTAGGCAGCAGACTTCCCTGTGAGATGGGTCAGGACGACATATAGGACCCTCTGTTCCACTCAGGAGAGAGTCACCAACAACAATTATCCTCCTCTTTTTCTTTATGGCACTAGTCCTGATGGTTGGTGGGGACTGATTTGCTTTAGGCATCCCCTTAGATGGTTCCTCTTCTGTCTTCTCATTCACATTGCCCTCAACCTGCAGGGCCTCATACTTCTTGTGCAAGGGCAATGGGGGAGGCAAAGAGGGCTGGGATGGATTTCCCATGCTTCTCCTAACAGGGACCTGTATCCATTCCCCTCTTTTTCCGGGGATGCTTCCCTCAGCAGGTGAGGTCTATAAAGTCTGCTCCCACACATCTAACTCCCTTTCACATTTCCTCATAGTCCTGAGTCTTGATACTTCATCCTTTAGCTCAGCTACCAGACTGAGAAGATAATTCGCTTGGTCACATCTCACAGGTGTTGTCTCCTTCACCCTCCATTTCAAGTGCCAGCCTCCAGCACTTTGCAGCTAGCAGCTTGGACGCTTGCATGCTTGTGAACTGACTCTGTCTGGGTACCTACTGTTTTTCCAGTAGCCTTTGGCAAAATTGTTACCATGGCTGGATCTCTTCAGGTAGGTGAATCTAAGTTTGGGGGGGTTTATTGTTTGTTGTTAAATATATGTATATATTCCACCTGACTACTGTATTTTGCCCAAGCTACCACAGAGGCCTCTGCACTCTGTTGGCTGACCCAGCATGCGCCCCTAGCTGCAATCCAGCCAAGAGGCTCTCTTGCCAAATGGCAGTAGCACGGCTTTGCTCTGCCTCGTTTAAATTTCCTACGGCTGATGTCATGATCTTGAGCAGGCACACAAGACAACCCTGCTGGTCCTCACTGTCTGCTGAGGTCCTCCTGCCCCGAAAAGCCCCCAAAGAAACCAAAATAGAGCACCTCTCAGCTCGAGCACACCGGTCCCTGTCCCGAGCTGATGTTAATACAGAGAAAAAGCTACTGCATTTTCACTTGTGTAACTAAAAGCAGAATTTTGCCTTAAGGAACATGAGTGCAAATGGCAAGGCATTAACAACACAGATGTAGAGAGAGAGGTCCATGTGTGGAAATGGTTTATATTAAGAAGCAGTTGCTAAAGCACATTAGAGTTTTGCCTATGCAAGACCCACATCACCAAATATTTTAATCTGTGAGTGATAGTTTGAGAGAAATCTTTACTGAAGATAATTTGTTCTGCCTATCCATAAGTACTTCAGATCACTTTCTCACCTTTTGGTGTTTTTCTAGACTGAACAAAGCCTCAAATCCTAGTTGTTCATATATGCAACCAGGGTTGGTTTTGTGATGTCATCAGAGAATTATTTCTAGTCATTCAGAAATGTTGTTCGACTACGTAGAATGCACCAGCCTTTCAGTTACCCTGCGCTTTAAAGGCCACCTAGATTCTCTGCACAAAACCTCAGTGTGTCATTGTAACACCTGAAGAAATTTCTGAGGAGATTCAGAGAAAAACAAATTCGGGCCTGCCCATGCTGAATGGAGATGGTAGAATACGCGAAGGAAACTGATTTCAGTTTTCCATTGCCTTCTGCGCAACCTTGGCACCTGGCTTCAGCATCTCTAGCAATAAACTAATAATAGGTGAGTTATACTGCAATAACAGAGTAACAATCTAATAACAGATTATTTTTGCTTTTTAATATTTTTTTTAGCCTTTCTGAGATGTAGATCTTGGACCCTATCAGACCTTCTGTTCCCTTCATCAGTATATAGCTCAGAATCAGGGTTGACTGTGTAAAAAGGTGTCAGTCATAGAGTTAGTGGCTGGATCATAACAAGTAATCATAATAATTCTAAATTGGGCAAATTTTGAATGTTTTGGTTTTCATGTCAAAGTTCACAGGTTCACAACTTCTATTCACATAATTTAAGCAGTTAGAAAATAGTACAGTTAGTTTTAAGATATCTTGTACTCTTTCACTAGTCACAGCACTCTGCAGAAATTGTAATACATGCAAACCCAGGGGATTTTTGTTGTATGGAGAAAAAGCAGGTCCAGAATGCAAAAGTAATGCTTCTCTTCTTATGTAGCTTTGAATCTTGTTGTCTTTGCCTGATTTTATGTGTCTGGAAAAGGCACAAAACATTCTCTGACCCATTCTGTGTCCTCACAATATCCTGGAGGACAGCATAAACACAGTCTAAGTGCAGGCTCCTACCAGACACTGTGGCACATGTGGCAAGTAGTTTTCTGCTCCCAGGTCATGACCATATCACAACAGCAAGTGGGAGGTGACTGGCCAGCCAGACACTTCTGAGGCTTATCCCCAGTGCAAGATAGTGTGTCCTAGAGTGTATTTTAATACTTACTACACATGTGAGGTTTTCCCTGAGCAAACTGGTTGAACAGCATCAAACAAGACCAAAAGCTGCAGCAGGTAAGCAGGGTATATGGATGGTGAACTTAGCTCGAAAGTCACTTAGCACTGCAGGGTAGATGTTATTGCCTCAGGATTAATATTTGCTTTAAAATAGCTCTGGATTGAACAGAAAAAAACTTCTGCAGTAGCCTACCACCTTCAGACGAGGCACAATTGTTTTTCTTGCTAGTTTATACTGTCTTGGCTTTCTGTTTGACCTCTTTTTTTTTAATAATCTGAGCAAGCATCCAGAAACCTCTCCCTCTTTTGGAAGGGGGAAACAGTGATCTTCTGAGTTTCAGATATCTGCAACGGTGTAGGCTCTGTCCATGCATAATTATTTATTATTGTAAATGGCAGCATTAGCATATGCAGAATAGCTCATAACTTAGTAGATTCAATAAAGCTGCTCTTATTTCTTGCTAATGTATTTTTGAGGGTGTCTCTTAGTGTGGCACCACAAGTGAAATAAAATTTCACTGCCTAACTTCTTTGCTGTGGCTGACTGAATGGCTTCAGGCATGGCTGCAAGCAATACTTCATTCTCTGCTGCAATCTGTGTAATACGGGTTATTTATGAAACATGGACTTTTTCCAGGGAAGCTTGGAGAATGATGCAAAACTATATAAAGTAAGGACAGCTATCAGAGTGCCACACTGAATATAGTACATATGACATAGAGTGTTTTTTGATATCTATCTTTAGAGCTATCTTTGGAGCCAACAAACTCTTACATGGTTTCATAAAGTGATAGGCACATAAGAGAAATGTAGTGTTTCCTATTACATCCACTGACAATAAAACCAAAATCAGAACAATGTTTCTCTAAAAGTTTTGCAGATGTCTGGATTAACTTCTCAGATATTTGAAACTGCCAAGAATCAGTAACCATGCAGCTACCAAGCTTATATTGTAATGGCATTGTCACTGGATTTAGTTGGATCATTCGTATTGATTAGCAAACAGACAAAAAAAACCCTCGGACAAAACCAGCTGAAATAACAGATCGTTCACACAAGGTCAAGTAAAGACATAACACAAACTGAAACACACAGAAGTAGGTTCTGTGAACAGAAGCATAAGCAATGTAGATGTTATGGGAAAGCATTTGACAGACTTTTTTTTCCACGATTTTCCCTCCAGGAAAGAAATCACTGTGCAAAAATATACAAGAAATGCTAGAACCGTTCTTCTCTAAGTGGATGGTGAGAGTAACAAACCCTTTGGGGAGTGTGCTTTCACTAACACCTGCTAGGTGAATCCCCACAAAGCCAAGACTAAATGTTATGTAAAATTTCAACCATGACCAAGGCAAGTAGCTCAGATTGTAGTGCAGCAATCTTGAGGAGTAACATCAGAATGAATCTGCAAGAGATTGCAGAGAGCTTTCCTTTGTGAGCTGGCAAAATGCTCTGGGCAAAAATTATTCAATGGCACTGGAAGGCAAGTGTTTTGGGGTGATATCTACTGACAGAGCTACCCAAAAGTAGGTCGCACCTTCAGAGCACAGCTGGGAAGCACAGAGAGCTCCCTTCCTGCTTTTCAAAGGCAAGGAACAGACTGAATGAAGTAAAAAGCTGTGAACAAAGGAACATAATGATAATGTCATGTCATGCACAATTCCACCTTAGTGCACTCTGTGTAACAAGATATATTTAATTTATCCAGGGGTGCTTTTCGAGGTGATTCATACCTGCTTGAAGAACAGCACTTGGAAATCAGCTCTGTGTTGAAAACAGTGTTATTGCCACTGGTGAGTGGCAATTTCCTTCAAGAGAAAACGTTTAAATAAATAAATAAATAAATGGAAAACCATATGGAGACTGGGAATGTTACATAAAGTTATACAAGTAACAGAATGGGTAAGCAATCTGGTAGCTATTTAAAAACAGACAAACCATACATGTGTATTGTTCAAATCTAATAACATCACATGATGTCCGAGAGAATTGCTCTGTAATTACACTGATAATTGAATGCGTTCAGCTTCCTATAGCAAAAGAGATGTATACTATTTCTATAAACCAAGTACACAAATGCAGGAATATAGTTAATTTTCATGATAACTATTTACTATCACAAAAATTGTGTAGCAATGTTCATAAATTGTAGGTTAAGCAAAACTAACTGTAAACTGTTTCCTGAACACATCTGCTGTGCAGCTTGTGTTATACAGCTCCACAGGAATGAAAAAAAAAAAATTAAAAAAAAAGTGTATTGTGGCTTTGTGCTGCTTGTGTAATTTTTGAATGGTAGAAATAGTACAAAAGAAGGAAAGAAAGTTACCATAACATCCCTTTCTGTGTCAGTGGCTTAGGGAGTATGCATTGCTGTGAGGCAGAACCAGCATCAGGATCAGAGACACAGATTTGCTTTGTCTCATGACATGGATGAAATCACCACAGTCAAGGCAAGGCAGTTCTTGCATGGCTCCTGAAAGTGAAGCCTATTGCACCAAGAATGAATCAGAGACCCACAACGAAAGTCAAGGCTCAGCATTTGGAAGCTGAGGCACAGCAACACATACACTGAGGAGGTCCTTATGGAGAGTTCACCAACATCAAGTGTGGAGAAAAGCTGTGTCTGAGCTGCTGTTCCTCAATGGATCACAGCACTTTCATTGTTATTCAGATTCTTTGGCTGCCAAACTGAATCATGCTCTTTAAAACACACCCACCAAAGCTGGGGTCTGTTGTCCCTTGGTAGCCTTCAAGTTTGTACACTAGAGTAGAGAATTAAATACTCCTGCACAGCCTGTGAAGAGAGAGGCGCATCTTTCAGGCTATGGTGCAAAGAAGCATTAGAAAGGAAATTTATCCTTAGCTGCAGAAGTATGTAGCCAGCATAACTAATATATAACCAGCAGTGAGGTCTTGTGCCTGCTCTCACAGACCTTTTAGGATGGCTAAGCTTTGCAGCTACTGTAGAGTGGGGTTTGGGGATTATTTTCTTGTATTTGAATACTTACTAAGTGTCATTTTACGTGTCAAAGTAGCCTTTCTACTCCTTTTCATTAGTGCCTCAAGATACATGTGCACTGTCTCTTGGAGGCCAAACAAGACAACAACCCAAAGCCCAGTGTGTTTCCTGACCCAAATCCTACAGACATTGCCACTGGTGAAACTCAGGTGTTTCCCCTGCTTCTCATACTGCAATATCTCTACATTTGGATGGCATTACTGTACAGGGTCTTTCCTGTCAAAATTCTTTCCCTAGCATGCTTCCCTAGGAAACATTACTGTGAGGAGAAACCCCTGCCCCATCTACTGTGAGTTGACAATGATATTCTGATACCACACGTAAAGACACGATTCAGGCTATGGACTCATACAACTTTATTACTTTTTCAATTTGGAAACAACCTGGAAAAAAAATTTTGATTCTATGCACTTGTGGCTTCCCAGTCTGGAGGGCATTGAGCCAGTGTCACTGAGAGCTACCACAAGCATTTTGGGCGGATCAGATCCTTATTAATGTCAGTGGGATGTGTACACTACTGCTCATTGATTTGACTGTCATTTTCAGCATAAGCATTAAGGAGAGACTACACCATTCTATTGAATGACATTGTCATATAAATCAGGATTTTCTGGTAAACTGATTAAAACCAAAACCAAAACACGTACTTGCTCAGTTATACCATCTCTTTGCAGGCTAACAACAGTTTTATAGCTCTAGGTGTACAGCTACAGAAAAAGTGACAGCTGTTGTGATGTCTGTTCCAAGCATGGTTAAAAAAATGAAAGACTCAGGTAAAGGAGCAAAGAGGAAGGAGTGATTTTAGACAGCTAATGAAGAGAGCATTGCAAGGAACGCATGTGCCACTTAGTGAGGCATGGCCCCAGAGGAGGGTCTGCTGCTGCTGAGTGCTGAGCATCAGGGCACTTTTTTTGCTGCATGAGTGACTGCATCATGATGCAAAGTGCACCATGAAAACCTGAGTGAGGTTTTTCTAAGCTGACTTTGGATATCTTGCAGGCATAGATCTACATTCCCATTGGATATATAGGTTCCTTTACAGTCAGTAAAAACTTCTGGAGAAGAAATTTTATCACCAAATTGTTATTAGTAATATTAATTGCATTCAGAAAATGTTCTTGTCTTCCCCCCCTCCCCCCACCTTCCCCGGTAAAGGAAATAAGGATATTTGGTTAACATATAACCTATTTTTAAACAGCAAATAAGGGTTTCCGTGTTAGAAAACAAAGGAGGAGATTTGGTTTTGTTGTTTTTGTGAGGGTTGGTTTTTTCTGTGGTTGTTTGGTTTGGGGTTTTCAGGGTTTTTTGGGGGGGGATTTTTTTTTGTTGTTGTTTATTTGTGGTTTATTTTGTTTTGTTTTGTGTCAGGAGAGAATTTGTACAAAGGAAAGGAGAATCTGGAGTTTACCAGAATTATCGGCATGTATGCTCTCCACTCAACAGAAAAATTGTTAGCATTAACTTATGGAGTATTACAGGCCATTCTCAAAAGTTTCCTCACCCTGGTTTGGTGAGGCTTGAATTCAGCTCTCCCACATCCCAGGAGAGTGGAGCTACTGCCAATCTGTTGGATAATTGCCCTCCCTCTCTTCTATAGAAGCCGCTCTGTTTTGTATGAATAATTAACCAGTCTTTACAGCAGTGGTTTGGACCTGACTTGTTCACATCCCAGATGAGCATGCTAGCTAGCCGGCTGGAGAAACGCTCCCTTACATTTCCCATTCTCCTCTCTGGCCCAATGAATACTTAATTATTTATAAAAAGGGATTTATATAGCTTAAAGAGAAGAAAGCTCATCTGGGCATGGATTGGGGAATGGTAGCTCTGCATCTGAGTCCTTGCTCTGAATCAATCCAAAAGAGGATTTGAAATCTGGTCTTTGTCATCAAGTAAGCTCTTGCTCCCAGGACCGTTGAGTTAGTCTGCTTATGCATGCAACAGGGCACAAAGAAAGACCTTCTTCCTTGAAATACAGTTTCAATGAAGCCTAACTACCTGCTTCCACAGCAGGAGCCACAGCTGAGAACCCCATCTGAATGTAGCAAAATTTAGATATATCTGTCCCTAGCACTTCACACCAGCAAAGTGTCCCTCTTAGACACCAAACCCTTCCTATGGTGTGTGGAGGAAGTGAAAATTGCTGCTTTGGGAATGAAGATCCCAAAAGGACCATAAGCCTTAGTGTTAAGTCTTTGTAATCTCTTCCTTGATTCCTCTATTCCGTAAACTGTCCTCAGAGGCTCAACAAATTTATAACCTAGTCTTTAGACACTGCCATTAGGTTTAATACCTAATGTGTACTTGAATCCTTCAACTTAATCAATGAACTTTAGCTGCATCTGTACTGCCCAGCCTTTTGCATTATTTCAAGTATGGTGGTAAGATCTACCCTGCATGTAAGGGTGAGATACCAGTTTACACTGAGTACTTCTACCACTCAGGTACCTTTTCCAAATGATTCAGCAAGTTGATTAGATAGTGTTGGATGATAGGTTGGACTTGATGATCTCAAAGGTCTCTTCCAACCTGGTTAATTCTATTCTATTCTATTCTATTCTATTCTATTCTATTCTATTCTATTCTATTCTATTCTATTCTGTTCTGTTCTGTTCTGTTCTATTCTATTCTATTCTATTCTATTCTATTCTATTCTATTCTATTCTATTCTATTCTATTCTAAAAGTGGTGCCCAACTACATGTTGACATTTGTGTACACAAGAGCAGTTAGGAGAGTGCCTCTAAAGCAAAACAAGGCTTTACAGCCATGCGGCAGGCATGGACACTGTTCCAACACATGCTCACACTGATTGCAGAGAGAGTGATGTGACATTTTAAGAGACAAATGTCCTCCAGAGCCTTCCCTGTTCTTTGCATGTATTCAGAGAAAGAAAGAAAGGAGAAAGGAAAAAAAAAAAAAAAAAGAAAGAAAGAAGTGTTTCTAATGATATTCTGATGTGTTCTAAAGAAAGCTGCAGTCCAGAAAGAGGGGAAATTCCACCCTGTAACACATTATAGACTGAATGAGGACTAATCAGTGATTTTTCAAAAAAGCATTTTAACTTCATCCTATTAGAAGCATCTGTGCCAGCAAAAATATGAGGGGAGACCATTATCTGTTTCTACCAGAGAAATGTGTGTTTTTTGAGATACCACACAACATTTTGCTTTTACCTGCCTCACACATAAATGTTGCTTCAGCATGTGATTATGTCGCAGTGTGAGGAGGACAGTGGTCTGGTGGGCATGCAGATTCACCTGTGTACTGGTTTGAGCCTTAACTGGGATTCAAGAGCTCCAATAGCAGCAAGACTGAGACTCCCTCTCCCGTTGCCCCCTCCTCTTTCCCAATAGAGAGAGAAAAAAGGGAAGGGGGGCAAATCCTCTGAGAAACAGTTTGGAGTTGGTCTGGAAGCAGAGAGGTAAAAGTTTTCTTTAAACAATATGTATATATATATATATATAAATACATATACATGTATAACAATAACAGGAAGGGTTCACAAGGGGTAAGGAACAAGGATGGATGGGGGAAAAAATAAAATGTATACAAAACCAGTCCACCAGGCGCAGATGCAGGATAAATTAGGGTTAATTGAGAAACCAACAGGTCAGCTGAAGTGCATGTACACCAACACACACAGTATGGGGAATGAACAACAGGAACTGGAAGTCTTGGCTCACCAGAAGGACTATGATATAACTGCCATTAGTGAAGCATGGTGGGAAGATTCACACAATTGGAGTACTGCACTGGGGGATTACAAGCTTTTTGGGAGAGACAGGTGAGGGAGAAGAGGAGGAAGGTTGGCTCTGTATATTAGGAAATCTCTTGATGCCTCAGAACATGAGATTGCAGATGAAAGGATTGAGAGCCTGTGGGTTAAAATCAGAGGGAGGCCTAACAAAACTGAAATCCTGGTTGTAGTCTGTTATAGCCCACCTATCCAGGGTGAGGAGGCAGAGGAAATATTCTATAAGCAACCGGAGGCTGTCTCAAGATAATCATATCTTGTCCTTGTGGATGACTTTAACCTGCTAGACATCTGCTAGGAACTTAATTCAGCACAGAGGAGGCAGACCAGAAGGTTCCTAGAGCGTATGGAGGACAGCTTTTTGGCACAGCTGTTATGTGAGCCCACCAGGACTCAGGCTCTGCTTGACCTGCTAGAATACAATAGAATATTCAGTATTCAGTATTCAGTATTCCTAAGGTTGGAAGAGACCTCAAAGATCATCGAGTCCAACCTGTCACCACAGACCACATGACTAGAGTAGGGAAGACACAACTGCAGAATAGAATAGAATAGAACAGAATAGAATAGAATAGAATAGAATAGAATAGAATAGAATAGAATAGAATAGAATAGAATAGAATAGAATAGACCAGGTTGGAAGAGACCTTCGAGATCATTGCGTCCAATCCAACATCCAACACCATTTAATCAACTAAACCATGCAACCAAGCACCCTGTCAAGTCTCCTCCTAAACACCTCCAACGATGGTGACTCCACCACCTCCCCAGGCGTCCATTCCAATGGGCAATCACTCTCTCTGTGTAGAATTTCTTCCTAATATCCATTCTGAACCTCCCCTGGTGCAGCTTGAGACTATGTCCTCTTGTACTAGTGCTGATTGCCTGGGAAAAGAGACCAGCCCCCACCTGGCTACAACCTCCCTTCAGGTAGTTGAAGAGAGCAATAAGGTCTCCCCTGAGTCTCCTCTTCTCCAGGCTAAGCAACCCCAGCTCCCTCAGTCTCTCCTCTTAGGGCTTGTGTTCCAAACCCCTCAACAACTTTGTTGCCCTTCTCTGGACACACTCCAGCAAGTCAACCTCCTTCCTAAACTGAGGGGCCCAGAACTGGACACTGTATTCAAGGTGTGCCCTAGCCAGTGCAGTGTACAGGGGCAGAATGACCTCCCTGCTCCTGCTGGCCACACTATTCCTGATGCAGGCCAGGATGCCATTGGCCCTCCTGGCCACCTGGGCACACTGCAGGCTCATATGCATCCTACCATCAACCAGTACCCCCAGGTTCCTCTCTGCCTGGTTGCTCTCCAGACACTCTGACCCCAGCCTGTAGCACTGCATGGGGTTGCTGTGGCCAATGTGCAGAACCCGGCACTTGGATGTGTTTAATCTCATGCCATTGGACTCTGCCCATCTGTCCAGCCTGTCAAGGTCCCTCTGCAAAACCTCTCTACCCTCCAGCAGATCAACACCTTCCCCTAGCTTGGTGTCATCTGCAAATTTACTGATGATAGACTCAATGTCCTCACCCAGATCATCAATAAAGACTGGTAGGAGATGTGATGGTAGGAGGCTGTCTAGGGTTCAATGAACATGAGATAGTGGAGTTTGCAATATGCAAAGAAATAAGGAGTAACACTAACAGAACCCTTACTTTGGACTTCCAGAGGGCAAACTTCAGCTTGTTTAAGCAACTTATTTGGAAAGTACCCTGGGTAGCAACCCTTAAGAGCCAAGGGGTCCAGAATGGTTGGACCTACTTCAAACAGGAACTTCTGAAGACACAGGACCAGACAGTTCCCATGTGACGAAAGGCGAGCCTTTGGGGAGGGCGACCGGCCTGGATGAGCAAGTGCTCCTGAAGGAATTAAGGGGAAAAAAGAGGCTGTATCACCTTTGGAAGGCTGTATCACCTTTGGAAGGAGGATAAGGTTTCTCATGATATATTTAAAGATGTTGTTAGATCATGTCAGAAAAATTAGAGAGGCAAAGGCCCACTTAGAACTTAAGATGGCCACCTCTGTGAAAGATAATAAAAAGCATTTTTTAAAATATATTAATGCTAAAATGTGGGGCAAGAAGTTCCTCCACTCTTTATTGGACCTGGAGGTGAATATTGTAACTAAAGATGAGGAAAATTCTGAGGTTCTAAATAATTTCTTTGCCTCCATTTTCAACAATAAGAGGGTAGAAGGGCTCTCCAGATGGACCTTGACCAACTGGACAGATGAGTCCAACATGATGGCATTCAACAAGTCCAGGTGCCAGGTGCTGCACTTTGGTCACAACAACCCCATGCAGTGCTACAGGCTGGGGTCAGAGTGGCTGCAGAGCAGTCAAACAGAAAGGGACCTGGAGGTACTGGTTGACAGCTGGCTGAACATGAGCCAGCAGTGTGCCCATGTGGCCAAGAAGGCCAATGGCATCCTGGCCTGCATCAAGAAAAGTGTGGCCAGCAGGAGCAGGGAAGTCATTCTGTCCCTGTACTCAACACTGGTTAGGTCACACCTGAGTCACAGTATCACAGTATCACCAAGGTTGGAAGAGACCTCAAAGATCATCGAGTCCAACCTGTCACCACAGACCTCATGACTAGACCATGGCACCAAGTGCCACGTCCATTCCTCTCTTAAACGTCTCCAGGTATGGTGACGCCACCACCTCCCTGGGCAGCCCATTACCAATGGCTAACGACTCTCTTGGTGAAGAACTTTCTCCTCACCTTGAGCCGAAACCTCCCCTGGTGCAGCTTGAGACTGTGTCCTCTTGTTCTGGTGCTGGTTGCCTGGGAGAAGAGGCCAACCCCTTCCTGTCTACAACCTCCTTTCAGGTAGCTGTAGAGGGCAATAAGGCCACCTCTGAGCCTCCTCTTCTCCAGGCTAAGCAGCCCCAACTCCCTCAGCCTCTCCTCACAGGCCTTGTGTTCAAGGCCTCTACCCAGCGTTGTTGCCCTTCTCTGGACATGTTCGAGTGTTTCAATGTCCTTCTTAAACTGAGGGGCCCAGAACTGGACACAGGACTCAAGGTGTGGCCTAACCAATGCAGAGTACAGGGCACAATGACTTCCCTGCTCCTGCTGGCCACACTATTCCTAATGCAGGCCAGGATGCTGTTGGCCTTCTTGGCCACCTGGGCACACTGCTGGCTCATGTTCAGGCAGCTGTCAATCAGCACCCCCAGGTCCCTCTCTGTTTGGGAGCTCTCCAGCCACTCCAACCCCAGCCTATAGCTCTGCATGGGGTTGCCATGGGCAAAGTGCAGCACCTGGCACTTGGATTTGTTGAATGCCATCCCATTGGACTCTTCCCATCTGTCCAGTTGGTCGAGGTCCTTCTGCAGAGCCTTTCTACCCTCTAACTGACTAACATCTGCTCCTAACTTGATGTCATCAGCAAACTTGCTGATGACTGACTTGACCCCCTCATCCGGATCATCAATGAAGATGTTAAAGAGGATGGGGCCCAGCACTGATCCCTGGGGGACGCCACTGGTGACTGGCTGCCAGCTGGATGTGGCACCATTCACCACCACTCTCTGGGCTCAGCCCTCCAGACAGTTCCTAACCCAGCACAGAGTGTTGCTGTCCAAGCCACGAGCTGACAGCTTAGATAGCAGTTTCCTGTGGGGTACAGTGTCAAAGGCCTTGCTGAAGCCCAGGTAGACCACATTCACAGGCCTCCCGACGTCCACCAGGCAGGTCACCTGATCATAGAAGGAGAACAGGTTGCAAAGGCAGGACCTCCCTCTCCTAAATCCATGTTGGCTGGACCTGAGCCCTTGGCCATCCTTCAGGTGCACAGTGATTGCCGCCAGGATAATCTGCTCCATCACTTTCCCTGGCACTGAGGTCAGGCTGACCGGCCTGTAGTTTCCAGGTTTCTCTATCTGACCCTTCTTGTGGATGGTGACCACACTGGCCAGTTTCCAGTCACCTAGGACCTCTCCAGTGAGCCAGGACTGGTGGAAAATGATGGAGAGCGGCTTGGCCAGCTCGTCTTCCAGCTGTCTCAGCACCCTAGGATGAATCCCATCCAGTTCCATGGACTTGTGAGTGTCCAAGTGGCTCAGCAAGTCCCAAACTAATTCCTCATGGATTTCTGGGGCATTACACTGCTCCCTGACCCCATTACCCAGTTCAGGAGGCCACTCATCCTGAACTCCTCCTGCCTTAAAAATTGAGGCAAAGGTGTTCAGGACCTCAGCCTTTTCCTCTTCTTCAGTCTCAGTGTTCCCCTCCAGGTCCAATGACGAGTGCAGTTTCTTCTTGCCCTTCTTTTTAGTGTTAAGGTATTTGTAAAAATGCTTTTTATTGTCTTCCACAGAGGTGGCCACCTTAAGTTCCAACTAGACCTTTGCCTCTCTAATGTTTTTCCTACATAATCTAACAGCTTCCTTAAACATACCTTGAGAAGCCTTCCCCTTCTTCCAAAGGAGATACAGCCTCTTTTTTCCCCTTAGATCCTCCAGGAGCTGCTTGCTCATCCAGACCGGTTGCCTTCCCTGCCGGCTCATCTTTCGGCACATGGGAACTGCCAGTTCCTGTGCCTTCAAGAGCTCCTGTTTGAAGTAGGTCCAACCATCCTGGACCCCTCAGTTCTTGAGGTTCTTGAGTCCTGTGTTCAGTTCTGGGCCCCTCAATTTAAGAAGGACATGGAGACTCTTGAACACGTCCAGAGAAGGACAACAAGGCTGGTGAGAGACCTTGAGCACAAGCCCTATGAGAAGAAGCTGAGGGAGGTGGGATTGTTTAGTCTGGAGGGGGCTCAGGGCAGACTTTATTCCTGTCTACAACTACCTGAAGGGAGACTGTAGCCAGGTGGGGGTTGGTCTCTCCTCCCAGGCAACCAGCACCAGAACAAGAGGACACAGTCTCAAGCTGCACTAGGGGAAGTTTAGGCTTGAAGTGAGGAGAAAGTTCTTCACAGAAAGAGTTGTTAGCCTTTGGAATGGGCTGCCCAGGTTGGTGGTGGAGTCACCCTCCCTGGAGGTGTTCAGGAGGGGATTGGATGTGGCACTTGGTGCCGTGGTTTAGTAGTCATGAGGTGTTGGGTGACAGGTTGGACTTGATGATCTTTGAGGTCTCTTCCAACCTTATTGATTCTATGATTCTAGGGAGAGGACCAGGCCTGACCACGTGGCAGAGAAGCGGGAAGCCAGCAGCAACTCTCTTTTGTCCCCGAGAGGCAGAAGTAAGAGAAAGAAATGTCTGTGGTGTCTTCCTTTTCATAGGCTTGCTGGATAGGGAGGGGGAGTGGAACAGACTAACTCAGTTTCCCAGGGGGAAAACTCCCTCCAGAGAGGGCAATGCTCTCACAAGCCCTCCCCCCTTCCCTGCTTTCAGGATGGGCATAATCCATCACAATTTGGTGCAGAAAAATCCAGCTTTCTGTGTTAATGGCTCCTACAAGAGGTAAGATCCATTGCAATAGTCTTCAACTCATAGCAGTATGCTTAAATGAACAGAGAGAAAGCCAGCGAGTGGAGTTTTATTTTTTGTTGTGTGTTTGCTTGGGTTTTTTTCTCTTAAAAGGAAGGAGAAACAACCTTGAAGTACTGTGTTACAGAAGGTGCTGAAATAAAGCAGGTGGCTTAGAGACATGGTCTGTGTTTTAATCTGTTGATCATTTTTATAGCATTGTCTTCACCTAACATTGTTCTTTGAGGCATCATTTCTTTTCTAGAGAGGTGACCCTACACTTACCTGGTTTGAGCTACTAAGTTTGCAACTTCTGTCTTCCACTAGGAGAAGGGTTAAGATTAGACCAAGGCAAAGTTTGAAATTAACAAAGGAATATCTGCTAAATGGAAGTGTAGATATTTAAGTGCTGTACACTTAAACATGAAGGCTGAGTCTGCTGGTTATGTACTACAAACTTTGAAGTACCACTCAGCTGGCTAGGAGAGTGCCACTCTTTCCTCGTTCTTTTCTGAAACTGAGGATCTCCGGTTTATTTTTGCTAATTGGAGGTATATTTTTCACCATTTTCATGCCTGCCTGCACCTCTGAAAGCTGCTCCCTCTTGTGGCCTAGTGAGATTTATGGCATAGAGTGTTAGTTCTACTATGTTTGACCCTTTGCATAAAAGGAAGGACAAGCCAGAGGCTTAAGAACTGTAAGGAGGGTCGGCTCATAAATTTGATTCATGTCTGACTGTCTTTATTGTTGTAAGGTGATTCACATTTGCCTTTCTTAAAGACACGTGATAAATTTAAATGATTAACTAAACATTTGCAATTTCTTAAAAAAAAAAAAAAAAGAGAGAGAACAGAAAATAAAAGAAAGCCAGATCATCCTTTTGAGTAATGATTCTCCTCTCCAGGAAACAAAAGGCAGTGAGGTCGTGCTCCACTTCTCTCATAATAATACATGACACTAACATATCTGCTTTCTTCTGAAGGAAGTATCCTCACAAAGGAAGTCATCATAACGCCTTAGGCACGCAGAAATGTGAAGGAACTGCTCAGCATTGTCGTGGTTTCTTTCTATTGTTGACTCTACATGCTGGTTTGGTGACACCCATAAATACAGTCAAAATAATGAGGGTAAATTTCTATTCTGGTTATCAATAGCACTGATATTATCAGGTGTCCTGTTTTTGATGGACTACAGTCGAACATCTTTCTGAACTTTTAACAATACATAACTTAAAATCAAAGAACTTCAGGTAGTACAGCTCTCATCTGAAATACTTAACGGGTGTATCTCTCTGCATCCTAGTATGAAAATGGTTCTGTCTTCATCAGTGACATGTTTTGCTTCTGCTGATATATTTTGTCAACTGATTTCACAGAGCAATACAGGAAATTACCTGGAATTCCCTCTGTCTATCTCCCTCACCCTTACTCTTGGAGGTCTCTGGCTGCTGTCAGTACAGCCTAAAAAGAGAGCAGTACTCTCTTACCTTTCATTTGCCAGCCCCTAAAGGTCTGATGGTATTCAGAGTCTCTGCCCCCAAATCAAGTGTGAGTGGTGAGAAGTGTCCAGTTGTGAATTATGCTCTTCTCCTCACACTGATCTGTTCAGGGAATATTTTATTAACTTCCTTCCCTTCTATGAATCTCTCATCTAAACTCTGCATCCCCATCTGGGCATGCAACTTGCTTCACGTTCCAGGTAGTCACTATCATCTTGCTGACTGCAACCTTCATTTTGTATCATGCTGCCATCAGACTTCAGTGCCTCAGTGGTCTCTTTCAGCTTTTTCTCTTTTCATTCTGTCACCTGTTCCTGGCCTTTCATTCCTTTCATATTTTGGCTTTGGCCCCATGTCTGTTGGCATCAGTGTGAGAATGGACTATACAGTGAGACTGGACCTCGTCTCTCATGCAGCTATGGACAGCTGTACTGGCCTTGCTGGCTTTCCTTTCCACATGCCTGCTGGTATCTGCTGATCCTTTTCTGTACTCATTATTATTTTTATTCCCCCAGCCCTAAAGCCTTAATACTTCATTTCTTAAGTTTGACAGACTACAGTTACCAGGCCTCTTGCTTTATCACCCTCCATTTTTTTAATCTGAATTACTTGGAACCATGTGTTCCCTTTCTGGTCTTCCTTTTTTGTCTCCTGTCAGTACCTTTCTTTCGCTTCAAATTCTATTTTTATGTCTCATCTGTGGCCTGCACTACATCACTGCTGTCTGCTTTTCTCCTTGTCACGTTACATCTCCCTGTGCCAGTCATTCTCTCCACTCTGTCCACCCCACGGTCACCCCCTCCTGACTCTTTCCTGTTCAGGTTCCACAACAGTCCATATCTTCCATCTGTTCTTTCCTTCCAGAGCTTCCTCTGTAAGCTTCCCTGTAAACATGCAATTCATCAACCAAATCAATAAACAATTTTCTGCTCTCATCTTCAGCTGCAGAAACTTTTGTTAAAAAGGTCTCAGAGATTGTGAGGGACTAACAAAACAAACAAATGATTTTTAAAATTTATTATCATTTCACATCCAAGTATCTCCTAGGCTTTTTACAAAGCGCCTGATACATGACTCTGTAAGCGCTTCATCTGGAAATAATTGTTTGCAGGACTTTCCCTACCCTCTCCAAGACTGTAAGCTCTCCAAGGTAGGGGCATTGTCTTTGATTTGCCTATAAAGCAGAACACACAGCTGTGATACACAGCAGAAGTGGTGTATTATGCCTTCGTAATAACGACAACGGTGCTATCACAATTAACAACATAATCTCAAACATGTCTTTCAATAAAGGAATGCCTTCCTGTGAACTACTACCTGATCTTTTGTTTTCTGGATTTTTTTTAACATATTTTAACTTCAAATTGTGAAAATCCATTCTAATCATCCCTGTACTGAATATTCATGATACCTGAAACAGGCTGCCTGATTCTGTTCCTTGTGGTGAAGAAACATTTATGATCTTGAGGGGAAAGAAAAGGGTAGGGAGGGTTCATACAAGGATATAATTTGTTTTGAGTCATCTTTGGAACCTACCATTTTTCCACTCATTTTAAAAACAAAGGAACAACAAACCTGGTTTCTTTATGCTTTTCATGCCGTATGATGAGGGCATGCTGAGATGTTTGTTATCCTCAGATAACCTGAAATAACACAACAATCTTAAAAACAGAACTGCAGGTGGTATTTCATATCTAATGTATCAGAAGCCATCTCTGGCCGAACCCAGAGAGTGGTGGTGAATGGTGTCACATCCAGTTGGCGGCCAGTCAGTAGTGGAGTCCCCCAGGGATCAGTGCTGGGTCCCATCCTCTTTAACATCTTTATTGATGATCTGGATGAGGGCATTGAGTCTATCATCAGTAAATTTGCTGATGACACCAAGCTGGGGGCAGGAGTTGATCTGCTAGAGGGTGGAGAGGCTTTGCAGAGAGACCTTGACAGGCTGGACAGATGGGCAGAGTCCAACGGCATGAGATTTAATGCATCCAAGTGCTGGGTTCTGCACGTTGGCCACAACAACCCCATGCAGTGCTACAGGCTGGGGTCAGAGTGTCTGGAGAGCAGCCAGGCAGAGAGGAACCTGGGGGTGCTGGTTGATGGTAGGATGAACATGAGCCTGCAGTGTGCCCAGGCGGCCAGGAGGGCCAATGGCATCCTGGCCTGCATTAAGAACAGTGTGGCCAGCAGGAGCAGGGAGGTCATTCTGTCCCTGTACACTGCACTGGTTAGGCCACACCTTGAGTACTGTGTCCAGTTCTGGGCCCCTCAGTTTAGGAAGGATGTTGACTTGCTGGAACGAGTCGAGAGAAGGGCAACAAAGTTAGTGAGGGGCTTGGAACACAAGCCCTATGAGGAGAGACTGAGGGAGCTGGGGTTGCTTAGCCTGGAGAAGAGGAGACTCAGGGGTGACCTTATTGCTCTCTACAACTACCTGAAAGGGGGTTGTAAACAGGTAGAGGTTGGTCTCTTCTCCCAGGCAGCCAGTACCAGAACAAGAGGACACAGTCTCAGGCTGCACCAGGGGAGGTTCAGGTTGGATGTTAGGAAGAAGTTCTATACAGAAAGAGTGATTGCGCTATGGAATGGGTTGCCTGGGGAGGTGGTGGAGTCGCCATCACTGGAGGTGTTCAGGAGGAGACTTGACAGGGTGCTCGGTTACATGGGTTAGTTGATTAGGTGGTGTTGGATGATAGGTTGGACGTGATGATCTTGAAGGTCTCTTCCAACCTGGTTTATTCTATCTGCATAATAGTCACAAAAAGGACTGAAACAATTTTGTTCTTATTACAGAGCAGATTTTAAAAGGACAAGTTTAGCAGAAGTCTGATGTACTCCTTTAAAACTTTTTTGGGCTTATCTTTCATGTCCCCTATGATTTTTCTGCACGAATTTATGGATATAGAAATCTGTTGTCCTTGCATGTTGACAATGTGAAATGAAGAAGTTGGAGAGGCATTTTGGAGGTAGCCATTTTTGCATGTATACATGAATGGTCTCACTCAGTCTGCAGCTCCATCACCACCCACCCACACACACACATCCTTTTCAATTTGACACAGATATATTTCACATACCTGTGCTGTAACAGCTATTCTGAGGGTAAGGTTATACCACTCAGAGTTCCACAAGTCTGTTTCAGAGCCCTATTACAGTGTCCTCTGATGCTGCTTATGCACTAATCTTGAATCAAGATTAGATGCAGTAATGCATCTAGCTTGTGGTTTTCTAGACCCATCACTCCTTGTTCAACCAAATCATCCATGATTAAAACATCAACTTGCTGCTGCTGTGGTGGTATGGCACCAGATTACAGCAATGTTCATATTTGCACACTGAAAGGGGTAAGGGAAGGATCCATAAACTTCTCATTAAAATAAACTGAAGCCAGGAAAGGAACCTTTTTTGAATTACAAAGATGGGAAACTTTCACTTGATCTGCCCAGCTCTTTCCAGCCCACTGCAGTCACTTGGAATTACTGGAGAGAGCTAATTCAACTAACTAAGCTGAGAGAAGGCATAGTTGACTTAATTAAAATAAAAGTTTCACAGGTAATTGTACCGTGGCACTCTATTTACCTTTCACCCATATCTGGGGTTAAACTTTATGCAGTTCTGTCAGCCAATGACCCCTTCCCAGCAGAGGGATCAGGAAAACGGCAGAAAACTCATGGGTTAAAGTGAAAACATACTTAATGAAACAGCGAACCTAATATCAATAACAAGATAAAGTATAGCAGTTATATCCAGCCCAGCAAATGTATGGTGGTCACAATAAATGAGAAGGCAGTCCTCTGGAGCCAGACGAGCTAGAAGAGCCAGAGGAGGAGCTTAAGCAAGAGAGCCATCTATTCCCAAGCAAGAGAGCCGACAACCCCATGCAGTGCTACAGGCTGGGGTTGGAGTGGCTGGAGAGCAGCCAGGCAGAGAGGGACCTTGGGGTGCTGGTCGATGGCAGGCTGAACATGAGCCTGTAGTGTGCCCAGGCAGCCAAGAGGGCCAATGGCATCCTGGCCTGCATTAAGAACAGTGTGGCCAGCAGGAGCAGGCCACAGGGAGCAGGAGGTCATTCTGTCCCTGTATGCTGCACTGGTTAGGCCACACCTTGAGTACTGTGTCCATTTCTGGGCCCCTCAGTTTAGGAAGGATGTTGACTTGCTGGAACGAGTCGAGAGAAGAGCAACAAAGTTGTTGAGGGGTTTGGAACACAAGCCCTATGACGAGAGGCTGAGGGAGCTGGGGTTGCTCAGCCTGGAGAAGAGGAGATTCAGGGGTGATCTTATCACTCTCTACAACTACCTGAAGGGAGGTTGTAGACAGGCAGAGATTGGTCTCTTCTCCCAGGCAGCCAGTACCAGAACAAGAGGACACAGTCTCAGGCTGCACCAGGGGAGGTTCAGGTTGGATATTAGGAAGAAGTTCTATACAGAGGTGTTCACGAGGAGACTTGATGGGGTACTTGGTGCTATGGGTTAGCTGTTTGGGTGGGTTGGATTGGTTGATGGGTTGGATGCGATGATCTTGAAGGTCTCTTCCAACCTGGTTTGGTTTATCCTCAGCAAACTTCTCCCTGTACTAAGTGCGACATTTATGGTCTGGGATATGCTAGTAGACGACCCAGGTCAGCTGTCCTGACTGACTTGAAACTACAAGCAGCCTCCAGACCACCACTGCCTACAATTCTGTCCCAGTGAACCAGGACAGAAATAACAAAGAGCAACAATTGGAAAGATGACTTACAGAAGTGTTTAGGAACTAAATGTTACGCTGTTTGGAGAAATAAATGTTATTATATAGTTTTTAAAATGCAGAAAATAGCATAAATTATGCAAGTAATATTTCCTTTGAAGCCATGACAACCATCAGGAGTTCAGATGTTTTTCCAATATCATCTAAACATACTCTTATACAGTAGTACACTAGGAAACTTTTATAATTTATTGGGATTTACAAACATTTGAAACAGCTCTTATATATGCTAAAATTTTCAAAACCCAGGCAGTTTTAATTAGTTGCATAATTACAACAGAAATATTGTTTTCATAGATAATTTATGTGCCACATGTATTCATATGCATGTATGTAAGTGTTTACTTTTCCTCGTTTTGCACATTTCCGAATGTGCATAGACTTTCCCTTCCACACCAGAGTGGAATGGAATGGTGGACAGCTACATGTGTACAACCAAAGTCAGTATTTTCAACTGGGTTTTGTCTAACCTTATTACACCTTCCTAGCTGGAAATCTCTCTGGTTGGACAATGCAGCACCTTCCACTTGCAAAAGACCACGCTGAAGGTCCCACCCCTAATTTTTTTGCCTCATTTAACCTAAAGAGAAACTCCTCCCAATTGGAGAGCGAAAGTAATGCTGTTTCTTTTCAGAAAAACAACTCAGTGGTGCTGTGTCATATACTGTTCACTTAATCTAAGGCACACTTTGCTAAAAACCTTGGTTTATGTTCAACATATGGCAGAGGATCATTATTTCAAGTCAGTAAGTCAGACCAGATCTCCAGTTGGAGGTGAATCTGTCATGATTTTGGTGACAGTTTCTTTGAGTGCCCAACTTTAAGAAGTGCAAAAAGAAATTAAAACTTATACTAAAACTACAGTAATGTGCTGCTGTGTTCTCCTGAGGGCTTTTTCATTGCCTTTTGCTATGGCCCGCTACTAAAATGACAGAAGATGTGGATCGTTTTTAATGTCATTTACCTTCTTCCTCATGACTCTGCTAAAACAGCACAGGCAGAATTGATATATGGACTTGTAAAAGTACTTCTGTAAAGCAATTTTTCAAAAGACCAAACCAAACCAACAAACAAACACACAAGCAAAAAAGCACAAATAAAATGAAATGGAACCCCAAAACACTACCCTTTCTGGTACAAGCTAGTTTATCCCAAATATCAGCTATTAAAAGTATTCGGAAGAACAGATCTGCAAGGTCTTTACAGTCCTTCTTATGTTATACAGGCTGAACATAACTATGATTTGGGCTTCAGTTTCAGTTTGAAACTACGTTACCATACATCATCTGTGCTTAAGATGCCCTTCTTCATGGTGCATTTCTGGCGGTCTCCCACCCCCATATCTGACTGCTGTATACTAGTTGATTGTACAGGGAAGATAAAACAGGTACTGGATTCTCACTTGTCCCTTCTGCAGCACTCCCACCAGGCTCACAAGAACCCTTCTAATAAAAAAAATAAATTATTTGTGAGACAGTCAGCTCACATTTTGTAAAACACAAATCCAGTTATGATAGCTAACCTTCCATAAAGAGTCTTACACAAAACCAGACACAAAGTGAACAGATAATAGTTCAAAAGAAACAGCAAATAAATAAGTAGGCCCAGGTAGCTCAAAACAGGTGTATTTGCTTGAGATCTTAACTGTGCTGTTACTAAGCAACAGCATAAGCAACCCTGATTTTGCAACCATGTGACGTCACTCAGACCCCCAAAAAACAGTTTATAAAATATACATTACTGATGTGGAAAAATGCTTTGGGAATGTGGTGGGTTGAAATTACCCCCAAAATACAATTGCCAGACCAGCTCAGTTGGAAAGTAAATGAAGCTATATTTGCAAGTGAAACTCCAATCTAGAAATACAAAATGCAATGAATATGTACGAAATATACAATATCTACATGTATTTACAATGTATAAACAACACAAGAACCGCCCTGGTCCAAACCAGGAGGTTACCAACAACTTTCCCCTCCCTGCTCCCTTTCCCTCTGTACAAGGGACAAGAGAATGAAAGGAGACAAGCAGATGGTAGGTTGTTAGTACTTAGCCACAACAAGAACACAGCCAAGGTCAGCAACAGCCAAGAAAAAGCACCAGCTAGTATCCGCTAGAGTGAAGAAGCTGAAAAGAGAAAAAGCTAGTTTATATAACTTTATGTTAGTTATCACACCAATGGGATTATTTAGACCTCATAATTATTTTTCTTTTGCATCCAACGGTAATTTATTTACATTCTACCACTTTCCACTCAATCTGTGGAACATTTCCTAGGCATCATCCTAAAACTGCCACAGGGAATATAATACATGTAGGATTAACATGCCCTAAAATTACAGTTATCTGTCAGGTCCACAATATGGCAATATATGTTATTAGGGATATGATAGTCTGTGTTTGAATTTAAGCAAGACTGCACTTGACACTGTCTCCCACAGTGTCCTTGCAATTAAAGTGAGGCAATGTGGTCTTGATGTTCAGATAGTGAAGTGGATTGTGAGCTGGTTGAGGGGAAGGAATCAAAGAGTCATGGTCAATGGGACAGAGTCTAGTTGGAGGCCTCTATCTAGTGGAGGCCCTCAGGGGTCAGTACTGGGACCAGTGCTGCTCAATATATTTGTCAATTACCTGAATGAGGGCACAGAGTGCATTGTCAGCAAGTTTGCTGATGACCCCAAGCTGGGTGGAGTGGCTGATGCACCAGAAGGGTGTGCTGCTATTCAGTGAGACTAGGACAGGCTGGAGAGCTGGGAAGGGAGAAGTTTGATGAAGTTCAACAAGGTCAAGTGTGAAGTCTTACACCTGGGAAGGGACAACTCCCTTGAGGACAGACCTGCTAGAGAGCAGTGAAGGCAAAAGGGACATGGGAGTCCTGGTGGATGGAAGGATGACCATGAGCCAGCAATGTGATCTTGTGGTCCGGAAGGCCACTGCCATTCTGGGGTGAATTAGAAAGGGTGTGACCAGTAGGTCAAGAGAGGTTCTCCTCCCCCTCTAATCTGCACTGGTGAGGCTGTATTTGGCATATTGTGTCCAGTTCTAGGACCCTCAGTTCAAGAAAGACAGTGAGCTACTTGAAAGAGTGCAGCGCAGAGCCGCAAGGATGATAAAGGGAATGGAACATCTTCTGTATGAGGAGAGACTGAGGGAGCTGGGGCTTTTTAGCTTGGAGAGGAGGAGATTGAGAGGTGACCTCATTAATGTTTATAAATATGTAATGGATGAGTCCTGAGAGGATGGAGCCAGGCTCTTCTCGGTGGTGCCCAATGACAGGACAAGGGGCAATGGGTGGAAATTGAGGCATAGGAAGTTTCATGCAAATAAAAGGAAAAATTTGTTCACTGTGAGAGTGACAGAAGATTGGAACAGGCTGCCCAGGGAGGTTGTGGAGTTTCCCTCTCTGGAGATATTCAAAACTCACCTGAATGCATTCGTGTGTGATCTGCTCTAGGTGATCCTGCTCTGGCAGGGGGGTTGAACTAGATGAACTTTTGAGGTCACTTCCAGCCCCTGAAACTCTGTGATTCTGTGAATCTGTGATTATAAGAAGTAAATCTGTTGTGGATTTTAACTTGCTAAAAGAACAGGTGATCTGGACTAAATTAATCTACCTCAGCTTTCTTAAAATGCAAAATTTATCTACTTTCAGTGAATCAGAAGTAATATAAACTGCAAACCAGATTGGCTTCATGAATAAGAACTGTGTATTGCAGCCTTCTTTTCTCAGGAATGATCAACATTTCTTTTACCTTCAATTTTTAACAGTTAAACAATGTTTTGAAAAAAGTAAGCTGCAAGTGTTCCCAATGATTATACTACAGTATTTATTATTTTTATTAGCAGTGGTGATCTTACAATCCCAACTATTTCTTTGTAAGTGCTGGATTAGTATTTAAGGTTAGTATACTTAAGTAAATATTTAAACAAAGGAAAAATATCAAATGTTCATAGTTATTGCTTGATACCAGCAGCCTCCAGTGAACCCAGTGTTACTGGTTTCTCTTAACTATCACAAATTCCATTCATCATCTTGAAGAGCAATGCACACAAAAAGAGGTTCGGGATTTTTTAAATTTTGAGGTAGAAACTCTGTTGTTTGATCTAAAAAAAGCTTTTGTTATCCAGTTCACTTCCAAAACCAAACCAAACCAAACCCAAAATTAAAATAAAATTTAAATTAAAAAAACAAATTGGAAAGAAATCAATTATGTGTCTTGTGGGAAGTAACGTGTCCATTCCATGGGCACATGATGATGATTATTATTCCACCCTTCCTCTTAAGACATGTTTAAAATCTTAGTTATGTGACTTGCTGAGAGGTTGTTAGCAGTATGTATAGACTGTGAGTTGTGTTGCAGGTGTCTATGTTTATTATGAAAACCTGAAACTCAAAAATCACAATCAGTACCTTGTTTGTCTCAGCTTTCAGCTAGGCCTCTGAGTAACCTGATGCTCCAAGAACCACAGCTGTTGCCTACCCCAATATGAGATCTCAGCCAGGGGCCAGACTTTGCTGCATTTTCCTCAGTACAATTTCACCATGCTGGCGGAGTTATTGGAAGTCTAGGATTCATGAGAGTGTATTTTGGCACCAAGAGTCTGTGCAGTGAAAGGAGAATGGTGTGTTTTTACTGATTATCCAGGTTGCATTGAGGCTGCTCAGAAAGGGATCTGTAAGAGGTGGCTATAAGAGCACTGAGCCACCTGGTAGACTCCTACTTTGCTACCAATTATCCTTTGATTAACATCAATGCAACTGTAGGTGCAAGAGGATTTTTCCAGTTTTCCCACAGGGGTGCAAAGTGTAGCCTGCAGGGGATAACAAAATGTTTTGGTAGATGTGCCTCATAGAAATTCTTTGCAGCTATTTTGTTTCAAGCCTTGGATGAAAGGGTAAAAGGGTGAGAGACGTAGAGGGGCAGCTCAGACAGATCAGGAGACTCAGCTAAGCAGCAACCTCTGTTGCATGTAAACACAGTAACTTAGTTCTATGCGGCCTGTATTTGATGTTAGCTAAGCTTTCCCCCTTCTGAGTGATGTTTCCACTTTCACAAATGTCACTAAACAAATTTGGATGTAGAAAATACTTGGTTTTATTTTTCTCCACTTTTGCAAAAGCTTATCTGCCTGCCTTCCATTTTATTATGCAGCACAGAGGAAGAGTAAACCAGTTGCAGTTGTGTCACAGCAAGACAGGACCAGGAAATTTTCATATCTCCAAACTGGAATTAATTTGGAATAGTTGGGCTGTTTCCAAATGGTGAGAGCTTTTGTTTGAAGGTGATTTAAAGATACCTATTTTTTTTAAGCAACCCAATCCTGCCTTCTCTCTTTATGATGTATCAAGAAACACTGACAAGACTCTTTGAAACACTTCTTTTGAGCATTTGTTACCTTTGTAATATCAGTAGCATCAGATTTGAATCTCTGTACACTCATTATATAACTTGGTGATTTGTAGTATTTGCTGTCCTGCATGAATCTTTAACATTCCTTCAAAATGAAGGGTAAAAACCATGTCTGCTTATAGTGAGTTTTTTTCCTGTTCTCTTGAAAATTGTATACAAAAGTACAAAAGACTTAAATTTGCCTGTTTTTGAAGGAGTCTGTCTTTTAAAAAATGTTTCTAGTCCCTAAATAAGCCTGGATAGGTGGAAATACATAGATTATTGCTTAATGGTATGATGCTCTGCATTATTATGAAATCTTCAGGTTTGTTTTTTTGTTTGGTTGGCTGGTTTGGGGTCTTGATTGTTCGTTTATTTGTTTGTTTGTTTATACACAGTTACATTGAATGACCTCCCACTGGACACTTGCATGTAAAAGGGGAAAAAACCCAATAAGGTACTTAAAATTTGTAAAAATGAGTACAGGATCTCTTCCGGATGCAATGATCCTGAAGGTCTCTTCCAACCTAGTCTTGTCTTCTCTTCTCTTCTCTTCTCTTCTCTTCTCTTCTCTTCTCTTCTCTTCTCTTCTCTTCTCTTCTCTTCTCTTCTCTTCTCTTCTCTTCTCTTCTCTTCTCTTCTCTTCTCTTCTCTTCTCTTCTCTTCTCTTCTCTTCTCTTCTCTCCTCTCCCCACCTCTCCTCTCCTCTCCTCTCCTCTCCTCTCCTCTCCTCTCCTCTCCTCTCCTCTCCTCTCCTCTCCGAACCTCTCCGAACCTCTCCGAACCTCTCCGAACCTCTCCGAACCTCTCCTCTCCTCTCCGAACCTCTCCTCTCCTCTCCTCTCCTCTCCTCTCCGAACCTCTCCTCTCCTCTCCTCTCCGAACCTCTCCTCTCCGAACCTCTCCTCTCCGAACCTCTCCTCTCCTCTCCGAACCTCTCCGAACCTCTCCTCTCCTCTCCGAACCTCTCCTCTCCTCTCCTCCTCCTCCTCTCCTCTCCTCTCCTCTCCTCTCCTCTCCTCTCCTCTCCTCTCCTCTCCTCTCCTCTCGAACCTCTCCTCTCCTCTCCTCTCCTCTCCTCTCCTCTCCTCTCCTCTCCTCTCCTCTCCGAACCTCTCGAACCTCTCGAACCTCTCCGCTCCTCTCCGAACCTCTCCGCTCCTCTCCTCTCCGAACCTCTCCTCTCCTCTCCTCCCCTCCCCTCCCTCCTCTCCTCTCCTCTCCTCTCCTCCCCTCCTCCCTTCTCCTCTCCCCTCCCCCCTCCCTTCTCCTCCCCCCCCTCCCTCCCCCTCCCTCTCTCCCTCCTCTCCTCTCCTCTCCTCTCCTCTCCTCTCCTCTCCTCTCCTCTCCTCTCCTCTCCTCTCCTCTCCTCTCCTCTCCTCTCCTCTCCTCTCCTCCTCTCCTCTCTGAACCTCTCTGAACCTCTCTGAACCTCTCCTCTCTGAACCTCTCTGAACCTCTCTGAACCTCTCCTCTCTCTCTCTGAACCTCTCCTCTCTGAACCTCTCCTCTCCTCTCCTCTCTGAACCTCTCCTCTCCTCTCCTCTCTGAACCTCTCCTCTCCTCTCTGAACCTCTCCTCTCCTCTCTGAACCTCTCTGAACCTCTCCTCTCCTCTCTGAACCTCTCCTCTCCTCTCTGAACTTCTCCTCTCCTCTCCTCTCCTCTCCTCTCTGAACCTCTCTGAACCTCTCCTCTCTGAACCTCTCTGAACCTCTCCTCTCCTCTCCTCTCCTCTCTGAACCTCTCCTCTCCTCTCTGAACCTCTCTGAACCTCTCCTCTTCTCTCTGAACCTCTCTGAACCTCTCCTCTTTGAACCTCTCCTCTCTGAACCTCTCTGAACCTCTCTGAACCTCTCTAAACCTCTCCTCCTCTTTTCTCTTCCTTAACCTCTCCAGGAGTGCTGAGAAGACACAATGAAATGCCACTGTCATGGTTGTGCTAAGCAGATACCTTCCACAGCTTTCAGTAGGCAATCCAACTCTGAGAAGTGTTACACATGGATGCAAAAGCATCAGATTCAAGAAAGCACAAATCTTCCTTTGACATAACTGCAACAGATTCATGGATTTCTGATACAGCAGAGGTTTGCCATCTTTCCCTTTCACCAACGTGCTCATCAATCAACATCACATTGTGCTCAGTGTTGTACAGTGCCAGAAGAGCATTTGACTGAGCAGCTTGTACTAGAACCTGGAGGCTAGACAATGTAAGCAAAAAGTAAGATATATTTAAACAAAATCAGGGAAAAGTGGTTAATTACATCTGAACTGCATCTCTGTTTGCCAGAGTTCTAGGGCAGACACAGGGGAATTCTTGTAGTTTCCTGCAGCTTTATGATTTTTAGTTTAACTTTGTGTCCACAGCAGTGATTCTCACAGTGAGATTTATGGTTCACCAAGGAACTGTGAGGATGTGGTATACTGTCTATGGGAAGATGGTATTCTGCAATGTTTTGGAGAAAAAATTATTCAAGTAAACATTTGATGATGAGCAAACAGAGTGGTTCCTCATCACTGAGGAGTTGTAACAGTCTATCTAAGAAATTTGGAAACCTTTATGGGTTTCCACTGTTCGGTGGGTTTTCAGACCAGCAATACAGCCAACTTTTGGACCATTTTATTTTTCATATTTGAAAGGTTTCAATAACAAAATATTTCAAACTTTACTAAATGGAGGACTCTGCCTAATTCTGGCAATTCACTTAATGGTTCTTAAGCAGTGTACATCATATGCAGGCTGAAGCACTAATAATAAAATCAGAGCCTAGTAACATAGGACACATGATCTCTGAAGATTAAAAAAATATATATATATATATTTACTTGATAATTTTGGCTGCACAACAGTAACATACTGGCTATAGAGAAAATTGCACACTGAGTCTTCTTGTGTACCTCCAGACAGTCTTGGTGGAAACTCTGGACTTTTCTACACAGATGTATAATAACTCAAATTTGGAACTTCTTTCAAGAGAGAATGTTCTCCTCCTTCACCACTGTGTGCGTGTATTTAATCCTATGTATTTTAAGCGTTTTAAGATTCTTCAGCCCTGTAGTGAGTAGAAGCCAAGTCTGAGAACCCAGAGTTAAGAAAATAAACCTTTATAAGAGCACTCAGTCAGCACTGAAAGCCAGATAGACCAAGAGGAAAAGACCTGTAAAGAAGGTATTGGGGCTGTTGCCTGTGGAATACATGCGTTTTCAGGCAAGGTCTCAAGAAGGTGGTGTCTCAAAAAGTGGTATCAATGCTTCCTTGGCCTCAAATCAAAACCCCCACTTGTATATCTACAATATGAGGCAGTTCTTCAATTAAAAAAAAAAAAAAAAAAGGGCAACTAGTTTTGGAGCTCAGCAATAGAGAGGCCTTGACAGATTTTTCAGAGATTTCAACCCAAGGTTCAAACAGGCAATGAGTTCATGCGAAGGAGCAGAAAAAAATGAAATGTATTGGCTATCAACCCCACAGCTGAATGTGAAAGAAAACATTTTGCAGAAAATTAGAAGGGAAAAGAAAGGTTGTACCAAACAAAGAAAGAATAGGCATAGGAATGGAAAATGTCCACTGATTTGCATACCCTCCATTGAAATATGCCAACGACGTGAGCACGTGGGTTACAGCCAGAGTTTGAGGGGTCTCAAGTGATGGAGGAAAGTTGTTTATGAAAGCACCAAAAAAATGTGGAAGCTACAAATGCAAAATGGGCTCAGTTAAAAAAAATTAGAAATGACACTGTGCAAGTGAACTTAACAACTGAGTTTCTGCAATGGAAAGGTGCCAATGAGGCACTCTTCATAAAGGTTCAAGCTGACGCTGTGTATACCTGGCAAGGAACAAGTTCCAGTGCTACAGAAATGTGAACTGGGGACGAGTGTCAGCTGGAATGAGAACTTGCAGGAATATGCCAGTTCTTGCTGCAGTCAAACAGCACAACCACACTGGTGGCCACTAGGCCACCTGTCATCAGGAATGCTTGAGGGAGTGGGATTGCTTTGGGACACAGACTCACCGGTGACACAGAGGGTGAACACATCATCTGTCAGACAACCCACGGTGTTGGGTCATCTTTTGAGAGAAAAACAGCCCAGCGAAAGAACAAATAAAATGTGACAGCAGATGGCATTATTTGTAGAATCAAAGAGCCAGCAGTCTAAGCCAAGGCCCTCAATACTATAGGGAAGAAAGAGGTCAGACGCAGAGTCTGTACTGACCCCAAGAAGCTGAGTGAGAACATTAAAAGGAAATGTTTCCACTTGCTTGCAAGTAACAACATGCGTGCTGGGAGAGCAGGAGCCAAATTTGTTGCCTTGGCAGGGCTTTGACATATTCTCCTGAACAGAGAAAGCCAAAAATACTGCCTTCTTAGTAAACTGCTTGGCAGATGCTACCATGTAAGCATACCTTTGGTCATGTGTCTAGGATCAGAAATGGTTCTGCTGGAACTTTGACAAGTAAACTACTGCTGAACTGCTAAAGGGTTGTGGTTGCCATATTCAAACAACTGTTTCACCAGGACTATGCATGTCACTGGAAACAGCCTTTCTTGGAGAACTGAGGAGCAAGAAGGGACTCATAAGACTCATTCCACCCCATATTTCCTGTGTATATTTTGTGTTGTTCCTTTTAAAGGACTCTTTTGCATATGAGTTGTAGGGATTAAAACACATCAGGGAGTGAGGAGCTCAAATACTGTGCTGAGGGAAGCTGCTCTGCTTCTCCTCTCAACTCTCATGCTGCAGCTACGACAAACAGAAATATGGATGGCATTTTTCCTTACTACTGCAGGAGTCACCAATATTGAGAGGAAAATTGACAGCTTAAAAGGGTGTGAAGCAGCTCTTCTGACTCACACCCACTGAAGGCTTGGCCATAATACTATTTTAAATAAGACATTATTTAGATAATAGCAATTCAGTCAGAAAATTAAGAGAGCTGAATTTGACATGGATGACCAACCCTAGCTCTGCTCTCTATTACTTCCCAGAAGCTGTGGAGATCTGAATGACAAGAGTTTGTAAATATTTGTGCCTGCTTTTCTTCAGTTCAAGCTGGCCTGGCCAGTCCTTTCTCTTGCCGTTGAACAGCCTTGTGCCTAAGTTGTCACCAAAGCAAATGATGAATCATGCTGGCTGATCTGGATGCTGGCAGATCCTGCTGGCTTGCAGATGACTTGGTTTTTCCTGCCATTCATGTCATCTGTGCTGCCATATCTTCTGTCTCTGTGTCTTTTCTGTTAAGAAAGAAAGAGCATTGCCCCAAGTAATCAAGTAACAAATGCCAACCATTCCTCAAAATCTGCTTGCTTCAAGAGTCACATTGGCTCAGCTCACACTTGCTTTGCTGCCAGGCAGAGGTAATCTCCAGGCAGCCAGACTAGCAGCAGTTTCTTGCCACAGAGCTAGGCACAAGTAAGGCAAGCAGCCCCATGGCAGCCCAGGGGAAAGGACCACCAGGAAGAGGTCTCCTACCACTTCCATGTGGAGAACATCCCTGGATGTTGCTGGGGCTACCAAAGAGGGTGCCAGTTAGTGCCAGTCGTGAAACTTGTTCCCACAGTGTGGACACCTGTCTGCAAAGGAGAGCATGGAAATCACCCTCACATCTAACAGAGGTCACTGAGCAGCCATTCTATGCTAATAACTTTTGGACACTACCAACCTGGGCCGCAATCGAACCATTGACCTAGAGGTGAAAGGCTGTATATCCCATTACCAATCTGCTAAACCATCCAGTCTCCCTATTACTGCAATTTTAATTAACTGAGCCAATGACATGAAAGCTGAAGGGGGTGGGGAAGTGGGCAAGGAAGCGAGAACACATTGGCTTTTACACAAGATTTGTTTCTTTTGAGCGGATTCTCTTTTTAGTTGAACAGCCTTATCCTAACCTGCACTGCTCATGAGACACTCCTCGAGCTGCTGCTCAGAACAGGACTGGACCACACAGTTTCTCTTAATGGCCAAATAGGTGAAAAACTCCTGTTGTACCCCCTTTGCAGTGCTACCCTGGCAGAGCAGTTGCTGACTTCAAGAAGATCTGAATGTTAGTCTCATCAGGAGCATACCTTAGGGTAAAAGAGGGGGAAAAAGCAATGATAAATGTGATAAATTTTGGTACTGACTTTTTCTGGAACAAACTAAAACTTGTTTGCTCTTTGGTTCCTGGATACTAGGATCCAAAGAAAACCTGTCTTAATTCTGTCTGTAAGAGGGACGTGCTCAATAAGCAGAAAAGTGGATGTCTCTGATGAGGCAATGATTTGGCCAGCCCTAAGCTCAGCTGATACAAATTGCTGGGAACAGTTCCACACTTGTTTGAAAGAGAAACAAAACCCTTTGCCCATCTGGTGAGAAATCTGCCATTGCCAGATACACAAGAAAAATAGAAAATTGTAATTTGTTCAGACTTTGCAGCAGCACACCTCATTTCCTCCCCTGTTCCTTTCCATGAATTTTAGTCAGTGTATTCTTTGCTGACTGGGAAAACTGGAGGAAGAGTGGTGAGCCATATAGGATCTGAGGTTGCCATTCTCAGTTTCATTTGTGCTGTTATTACCAATAGCTTTTTGTGCAGCAAGAACCTCTGCAGTTTTCTGCAGCTATCACCATTTCTTGAATGATGCATGCATCTTCTGTGTATTCAGAAAAAGGGGAAGGAGATCATTCTGAACAGTTCTGCTATCTTATCCTCTGCCTGCATATGAATCTTGCAGTGGCAGCAGACAGCAGCCAATATTGCTTACTTTCTTCCTTACCCAAGCACCTACATTTAAAATAGCATCCACTCCACTGCCAAAACTGAAGTGATTCATGCTTGTTCTTGCATGTGTGTTTGATAAGTCATGACATGACTATTTTTTCAATGTGTGATGATTATCCACCATAGTTTAATCCCGCAACATAAATGACAGACAGAATGTCTCTAAAATGCAGCAGCTCCTTGGAGTCTAGCATCCTGTGTAAACCCTGCTCCTCACAGGCTGTTCCTGTCTCCAGCAGCGCAATCACAGGGGGAGGCCGATCACTGCTTGATTCCAGTTCCCAGCTGTCTGCAAAAGCCACTCTTTGCTTGGGGCCTCACACACAGTACAGGCCAATCTTTAATGCAGGGCTTCCCAGTGGCAGAGAGCAGCTCAGCTGAATGCCTGTGCAGCCCCTTGTACACACAAACCTCTGATGCTCTCTTGCCGTATTATTTCAAACCCTTTGCATGTGTGACTTGTATAACAGGTCTAGAAAAAAAAATGTAGCAAAAGCAAGCCAGGGCTAAACCATGCTTTTAATTATACCTGTGGCTGATATAGAAAGTAGAGTATTAAAATCTGTGCATTCCCTTCTGGCTCTTTTCTCCCTCCACTACTGTCCTGTAGCCAGTGGGTTCTCCCCAAGAAGCACTAGATTGTTGTTTAATCCCTCCAGAGTGAAGCCTTGCTCTGTGCCCCACTGCTCTGCAATCCTTTGCTGACCCCTCTCCGTTTTGGCCACTTGCCAAGAGTGTTACTGAACAGATCCAGGAGTTTTTTAGCACTGTGAGTAACCAGATCAGAAACACCACGGCAGTTTCAGCAGCACCCCTGACAATAAGCTAAGATTCAGTCTCTCTATCAGTTTCCGTCTGAAGATCAAAGTGTTGGAGGTCTGAGTATAGAAACTGCACTGCAGCATCAAAAATGTCAGGGAAGACACAACAGCTGCTTGGGGGAGTAGGTGCATCATTTCTAGAGAAACCTGTGTTACAGGTTGGAGTCACGTCCCTGTTCTGGTTCACCCCCTGCTACTGTGGTCAGGTTGATTAGCTGTGGACCTATGCAGTGACTGAGAGGCAGCGAGGATATGTATTGCTGGTCCTGAAGGTGTGAGCACTTCTCTGTTCCACAGTAAACTCTTAGCCCCAAGTGCTTCTTGACACCTCTCAATGGCTGTTTGACAGGGGCTGGCTGACAGAGTTTCTGTATGTTTCTCCACGCAGCCCGCCTAATGGAGGGAACACAACTTCTTGGAGGAAAGTGGGCTCTCTGCTGGTGGTCTGGTTTCCGAAGACATCTGTCTGTACTTAGCTGATGCTGGAATAGAAAACAGTGAATTAACTGATTGGATGGCCCCAAAATTAAGACATAAGCTCAGATATGGGGACAGGCCTAACTAACACCATGGCTGCTTTCTGAGCAATGAAAACAACAGTTTCAGCCTGTGTTCACTACAGCCTCCTGATAATGTGACCAGGGAGTAAGACATTAATTGTACTGACTTTTAGACCAAAAGCTTCAAAGTTAATAACCTGTTCAGATAAATGAGACCGTTCACCCACTTCAGAGCTCTTTTCCAGACTGCCTGCAAACAGCATAACAAAGATTTGCACAGGGTTCCTGCTATTAATAACTTGGGCTTGTACCCATCATAGTAAAAAATGTGTGTGATACATAAGAAAAAAACCTCTAGATTCTGGAACACATTTCTTGCATGAAAGCCGGATGCTACAACAAATTCCACAAGTGCAGAAGCACAGCCCTGGGTTGTGTTACAAGCACACAGGCCTGGAGTGGGTGTTTTGTGTGCTGATCTAAAAAAGCCTGCCACAGAAGATTTATCTCCTCTTTAGTGTCAATGCACTGCACATTACCACTGCAGAGCTAGTTATTGGGAAATGCTACAACCCAGGTGCCCAAAGCAGACTTCCCCAGTGCTGCCCTTCCTCAAAGAGCATGAGATGCTGTTGTAGCCTGGAGCACTCCCTGACACATCACAATAAATTGTGGAGAAGAAGTCCTGGCAGCTGGTGGATGTTTTGCTTAGCAGAGCAGTGTAGAGGGCAGCATCTGGCTCAGCAGCTTACCCGTGCCAGTGGCACAGCACTGCAGACTCCCCCTGCCCAGTACTGCCCTGTGAGGTACGGCTGGATAGGCACAGCTGGATGGGCACTGCTGGATAGCAGCCAGAGATGGTATGGAAGACAAAGGCAGAGAGCAAGACTGTGCTGCAATAATGTGTGAAAGACAATCTTAGCTGTGGAAGGGCACGAGGAAGATGAGAGTCTTAACACTAAAGATCTGTCAAGATACAGATGTCTTGTGGAGGTCTTGCTCCCACTTGTTTCACTGAGTTTTGCCTATCAGTGTTGCTGAGAATTCTTTGAATGGGAAATACTTTGGCAAAATTGATGGGTTTCCTGTGTCCTCACTATTCCTCTACCTTCCCACAGTGGTTTGTGCATCTCTATAACAGATGCTTTCACTCCTAGCCTGTAGGACTCGGTTTCTGAATGGTCCCCAGAATCTTCTACTTCCGTCCATACAGTAGCTTAATTGCATATTCTTCATTTACTTTGATGCTCACCAGATTTGGACTTGTCTTTATCTGATGTGAAGCTCCTCATGTGACCTCCAGACACATCAACACCCAGCTATTAAAGACAGTGTCAGACTAACACTCCCAGGGACTAGACTCATCCCACATGCAAATGAGCCTCAAGAGACCATGTCCTTGGCCATCTTGGTCCCAGACACTGCCAATGAAAAGCTCAGCAGTGGTGCAGAAGCCACCTTGGGCCCCTACCCCGTGCTAGCAGACATCTCTGGGGCACGCAGGCAAGGTCTTTTTGCAGTGTTGTCCCCCTGCAGATGACATACCACAGATACAGCAGAGACCAGGAACAGTACTGGACTAAAACTGATTACCCTGAAGTGAAGCTGTAGCAGACACAAGAGACAGTCCTGAGGCATGAGAGTGACACAAAGCTCCTCCTGGGAGTTTGACTACCCTTCAAATAGGATGTGAAGGATAACCACACAGCTTGGACCATATGGGAGAATTTGACTTTCCAAGTACTGGACATTGGAAAACAATTGGCTACTTTTAAGCAGTAAGACAGGGCCTCAGAGCACTGTAGTAATAAAGGCCACTGGAAAGTGTAGCAGAAGAGATCCCAAAATTCTGACCCTGTCCCTATGCCAGGATTCAGGTCTCTTGCTGCTTCCAGTTTAGGTTTCATTTGTTGTGTTCTGGACATGACACCAGTTTCCTAGGTACTTTACGACACTCCATAACCCAACCTGAACCTGAAGTGAAGAAATGCCCCAGCTCTACAACTACTCTACCTCTGCCATGACAGTTACTTCAATCCCCCCATGCCTGATTCTTTGAGCTTGCCATTCTCAGGACATATAAGAACATGTACTGGAACATGTCCAGACAAGGGCATGGGGTCGGACAGCAGTGTAGTGTCCCGGTAATCCATGAGGAATTAATTTGGGACCTGTTGAGCCACTTGGACACTCACAAGTCCATGGGACCAGATGGGATCCATCCTAGGGTGCTGAGAGAGCTGGCAGATGAGCTGGCCAAGCCGATCTCCATCATTTTCCTCCAGTGCTGGCTCACTGGAGAGGTCCCAGGTGACTGGAAACTGGCCAATGTGGTCCCCATCCACAAGAAAGGTCAGATGGAGGAACCTGGAAGCTACAGGCCAGTCAGCCTGACCTCAGTGCCAGGGAAAGTGATGGAGCAGATTATCCTGGCGGCAATAACTGCGCACCTGAAGGATGGTCAAGGGCTCAGGTCCAGCCAACATGGATTTAGGAAGGGCAGATCCTGCCTCTCCAACCTGATCTCCTTCTATGATCAGGTGACCCATCTGGTGGATGTGGGGAGGCCTGTGGATGTGGTCTACCTGGACATCAGCAAGGCCTTTGATACCGTCCCCCACAGCAAGCTCCTGGCCAAGCTGTCAGCTCATGGTTTGGACAGCAACACTCTGTGCTGGGTTAGGAACTGGCTGGAGGGCTGAGCCCAGAGAGTGGTGGTGAATGGTGCCACATCCAGCTGGTGGCCAGTCACCAGTGGCGTCCCCCAGGGATCAGTGCTGGGCCCCGTCCTCTTTAACATCTTCACTGATGATCTGAATGAGGGGGTAGATCAGCAAGTTTGCAGATGACACCAAGTTAGGAGCAGATGTTAGTCAGTTAGAAGGTTGAAGGGCTCTGCAGAAGGACCTCGACAGACTGGACAGATAGGCAGAGTCCAATGGGATGGCATTCAACAAGTCCAAGTGCGGAGTGCTACACTTTGCCCACGGCAACCCCATGCAGAGCTACAGGCTGGGGTTGGAGTGGCTGGAGAGCAGCCAGGCAGAGAGGGACCTGGGGGTACTGACTGACAGCTGCCTGAATATGAGCCAGCAGTGTGCCCAGGTGACCAAGAGGGTCAATGGCATCCTGGCCTGCATTAGGAATAGTGTGGCCAGCAGGAGCAGGGAGGTCATAGTGCCCCTGTACTCTGCATTGGTTAGGCCACACCTTGAGTCCTGTGTCCAGTTCTGGGCCCCTCAGTTTAAGAAGGACATCGAAACACTTGAACATGTCCAGAGAAGGGCAACAAGGCTGGTGAGAGGCCTTGAACACAAGCCCTATGAGGAGAGGCTGAGGGAGCTGGGATTGTTTAGCCTGGAGAAGAGGAGGCTCAGGGGTGACCTCATTGTCCTCTACAACTACCTGAAGGGTGGTTGTAGCCGGGAAGGGGTTGGTCTCTTCTCCCAGGCAACCAACACAAGAACAAGAGGACACAGTCTCAAGCTGTGCCAGGGGAGGTTTAGACTCGAGGTGAGGAGAAAGTTCTTCACCGAGCAAGTCGTTCGTCATTGGAATGTGCTGCCCAGGGAGGTGGTGGTGTCACCATCCCTGGAGGTGTTCAAGAGGAGATTGGACGTGGCACTTGGTGCCATGGTCTAGTCATGGGGTCTGTGTTGACAGGTTGGATTCGATGATCCTCGTGGTCTCTTCCAACCTTAGTTATACTGTGATACTGTGATGATGATGAACAAAGCTGGGGAGGGGTTTGGAGCACAAGCCCTATGAGGAGAGGCTGAGGGAGCTGGGGTTGCTTAGCCTGGGAGAAGAGGAGGCTCAGAGGAGACCTTATTGCTCTCTACAACTACCTGAAAGGAGGTTGTAGCCAGGTGGCGGTTGGTCTCTTCTCCCAGGCAACCAGCACCAGAACAAGAGGACACAGTCTCAAGCTGCTCCAGGGGAGGTTTAGGCTGGATGTTATGGAGAAATTCTTCACAGAAGGAGTGATTGCCTATTGGAATGCGCTGTCCAGGGAGGTGGTGGAGTCACCATCACTGGAGGTGTTTAGGAAGAGACTGGATGGGGTGCTTGGTGCCATGGTTTAGTTGATTAGATAGTGTTGGGTGATAGGTTGAACTCAATGGTCTCAAAGGTCTTTTCCAATCTGGTTAATTCTATTCTACTCCATTCTAAGAGCAATCCTGAGAAAGAATATACAGACACAGCCACTCACTCAGACATTTAATTTCCCGGCAGGAATGCCATTGGTATAGCAAGGGCTTGTGTCCCTGCCTTGTGTGTAATCACCAGTCATGTGTAAAGCTTCAGCTATGCATCAAGGTTTTCAAATTGAATTTTAGCTCAGAACAGTGGGGCAGAATCTCCCTGTTTTCCTAGGATAGAAGGTTCTCTGCTGACCCTGCACAGATCATTGATCCTGTCCTGCAGTTGAAGACCTATGTAATCACACCTCACTGGGGTTTCCTGGACTTGGATCAAGATGACACTTCTGCTGGTTTGGAATAGCATGACTCACTGCTATGTCCTCTAGTACAACTGTTACCTGCACACTATCAGAGTGGTCCCCAGCAGAATGGATCATCCATCACGCAGCTCCATCACCTCCTGAGCTCTGGCTTCTTTTCCTATTGACCTATATTTAATGCCTCTCTCTCCTAATTTAAATTCCTGCTATCTCCAGGAACGGGAAGACATGACATGCGATCACCAGGACAGAGACTTTTCCCCTGTTGCTTTACTCACTGCTCCTGACATTTTACTGGTCTGTTCTTGTCAGGTATGGGTAACCAAACAAAACCGACATCATGCAGAAAGGCTTGGTTGTTGGAGCAGATGGACTAGACCACCAGCCCTAGACTGTTTAAACAGGGAAAATATGTTGGTGCTGTTGTACTTTAAGTAAGCGGAAGGAAAGATGCTTTATCTGCCTTCGTGCAGCTCCCATTTTCTTGTTCGAGGAGTTTTGGTTTCCCCCGGGGCAGCTGGACCACCCAAGGATGTAGCCACACTCTGGAGCACAAAGGAGGGTGAACATCTGCTGTCAAATATAGAGGGGTGGGAAGGAGGGACAATAACAACAGGGGAGAGACAATAAATGATCAAAGTCGTAGGCTGCAAAGAGCAAGCAAGCTCAACAAATCTGCTGATCTAGGGATGACAAACAGTACCTGTAGTAATTTCTACATGCCCACATCACTGAAATTTGTGGATCTAGTCATACCAGCAATATTAAAACAAACAAACAAACAAAACAAACCAACAAAAAATACCCCACCTGTTTTTTCATTCGTCTTACAAAAAAAGCCTCTCTGTACATTTCTTAGACCCTTGCAAATGCCCTTTGACATGCCAGTGATGGAGTGCATGATGTGCTTTATTACATGGCATAGAGGTCCAGCTGGGAGTCATAATAATCTCAGCTTCCAAAGACATGTTCCTTCATTTTAAACCTCTGGACATTCACACACATCTCTTAATTGCCTTACATATGTGTTCTCTGTAAACAAGAATGGTTTTGGTTTGGGTAGTTTTTTCACATTTTTTCAGTTTTGTAAATACAATTTTTTTTCATTCAGCTGAATAGTTTTCATTAGCATTTCTAGGAGAATGAAGGTCTGAGGGTATAAACTACAGGGGACAGTGGATAGTGCTGTCAAGACTATGGGCTGCGAGTGTGGGCAGGCTGTGGAAGGCAGCATTCAAAATCAAGAGATGATTTTTTGCTTGTAAAGCAAAACACACCGTTGAATAACAACACAAGCATTGAAGCCCCTTCTGGTTTTGCTCTCTTTGTAAAGTGAAAAAGCTACATAAGATATAAGCATCCCATGCTAGGTGACTTCTGCTTTCTAAGTGTCCTCCACTCCTTGGCCCAAATCAGCACTGCTGTGCTGGGGGCAGCTGGCATGCAAAAATCTGGTAGGGAACAGACTTGTTCAAACACTGATGTCTTCCTTTAGAGAAGCCAAAAGATAATCAACACTGTTTATTTTGCTTTTCTTATCAGTGTTCTCCCTAATCCACTCTAGTTGTCCCACATCAATCTTGAAACATGAGCATCACCCCATGTATTACATTATTTTTAATCAGTATTTTGGGATTTCAAAACACAGAAGTGACACAACTGTTACATGTGTAATGAGACAGAATGAAAAAACAAGAGTTTTTGTTTCAAAACTACTTCTAACACAACATTTCAGAAGTCTTTCAGACTGGGAGACTGCCCCAGAGGTTTTCCTACCAAAGCTGATATAGAAGGGTTTTGTGTTTTTTTGAGCACAGGTCACCGGTGGCTTCTGATGATAATATCTTCGTCTGCACTTGTATCTTTTACCAAAACATTTGTGCTTTACTGTGGTGAGGATAAAATTCCCCCAGATAAGATTGTGTATATCATCATCATGTGCCCAGAGAAGCTGTCTGGATACCTGACTGGATACCTGTGAGCTCTGCTGTGTATCTAGGACTTCTGCCAAAATATAGACTCTGGAAGGAGATTGTCCTTGTGGAAATCCTTCCTCGTTGTGGTATGAGCCTATCTCAACAAATGACAAACATAAGCTGTTACAAAATTACTCTCTTGCAGTTTTAACAGGCTACATTTTCCTACATGGATGCTTTCCTAACTCCTCCTAGCTAATGCTTTCCTGCAGATTCCCCTAGGGAAAATTATTTCTTCCTCACTGATACAGATAACAATAGAAGGACCTTCCAGAATCTGACTGTACTTCTAACAATAAAGCTACTGGACCACAGAGCAGTATTCCAATTGGAAGGCATAAAAAAAGAAGGTTGAAACTTCTCTTTGCAGTGCCCTGTGCTGCAACTCTTACCACATCTAATGATAATAACAGAAGTAGCATCACAAGTAGTATGTTTAGTAGCGAATAGAGAACTGGATTTGTTAGCTGAACTGCTTTACAGAAAATTTATACTTTAGTTCTCAATAAAAAAGGGTACATTTCATAAACAGAAAGGAGATTCATGCTGTTACTTGTACAAGTGATACTGGAAACTGAAGAAAAGGGAAAGAGGATGTTTAGATAGTGAAATAACCATGAGTTCATTTTGTAACTTAATTGAAGAGTTGTATGATGCCATTTTTGAGCCTTCTCCTATAGGTTAGTACTGCATGCTGCCTTATGCAGCTTTTCTAACCTTTCATACACCACCCTGTTTTATCATTTGCATGTGTTCAGCCTTGAAAATAAACAACCAGGAAAAGTGAATGATCTCAAAAAAGAGAACTGTGTCTGCGTGGAGACAGTGGTATAGCTATGTATCCCCATGCACTTGGTACAGCTTGTATCGCTTTCTCTTAAATGTTTGGATTAATTTCCTGCTCAGAGTAGACCAATCCCTCACTGAAGTAAAACTCATGTCAGCTTTAGCAGGAATGTTTTCAGAGTCTCCACCTGGGAAGACTACATCTCTGAGTGGGAAAATAAACACATTGGCCTTCAGTTGGTTCACTGACTATTTCCTCTGCTGACAACACTAATTGTTCTGTCAGTCAGAATGGTGACGGTTTTCAGCACCAGGTCCTGAAAGGAGGAGAGGATAATGTTGCCTTTTGTTAGTATCTGGGCTCAGAAAATAATGGTGGTACCTAATTTTGCCTGTGTTCATAAAGTTAACTCAGAAACCAGGGGAGGCACCTCCCAAACGGTCGTGAGCTGGAAGAGTAAAAGACAGATTTCACTGTGTCTTTCCTTATGCTTTGGATTTAACAGATTTGGAGATATATTTAATATATTCTCGCAAGCATATATTTTGTACAGCACCGTACTCTCAATTTTGGTGTTTACACTGGGAAGTGACAGCATTTCACGTAAGTACAAGAGAGCAAAGCTAGACCTGTTATTTAAATTGAAACAGTGACTCACAGGCAAGTTATAAGATTATTATTTTCTTTTAATTCCTAAATGAAGGCCTTCTTATATAGGAAGATTTTTGCAGAACTCTAGTAATACCAACAGGAAAACACCAATATGATATACCACAAAATACTAATTTAAATCAGCAGTAACTGCTAGTACAAGGCAGATAAAAAACTGTAACCAGTAGTTTAAACTACTTTGCCAAGCTTCTGAAACACCTAGATCCATATGTCTACTGACAGTGCTTTTCTGAAAGTTGAGTGGCTTTCTTTTTTTTTCAGTCAGTGATCTGAGTATCAGTGCTGTATTACAGGAGTGCAGAACCACCTCTGATTATGTATGAATATTCCTTTTTCACATACGAAAAATACCTGAAATGAAAAATGTGCCCAGAGTATTTCTTCCATGGAAATTTCTTGTATAGTAATTTCTTACAC
This sequence comes from Melanerpes aurifrons, assembly GCA_011125475.1. Taxonomy (NCBI): domain Eukaryota; kingdom Metazoa; phylum Chordata; class Aves; order Piciformes; family Picidae; genus Melanerpes; species Melanerpes aurifrons. The sequence goes on from WWNC01000003.1 coordinate 4,518,906, forward strand.
AGTTTGCCTACAACATAGGAAAATAAAACATTCTCTCACAGATGGTACTCATGCCTCCAAACATGGTGCTGTCATCATCTTTCTCACAAGCCGTTAATTTCCTACTCAGTTAATGGAATCTACTCAGAAACAACTATTTATGCTTTAATTTTTCTTCCCCAAAGCACCCCTATGATTGTTACAATCTAGAGAAGTTAGGAGGAACTACAGCAGTACACAGTGTACTTGGAGATGACAATACACTCTGTGTGTGTGAATATGCATGTATTTACACAAATAGATAAAACTTCTATGTGACAAAAAATACTGTACAAGAAACCACAATGTCAATGTCATATACATTTGGCATAAAGATGGCTACACTGGTGTTATATTAATGAAATACAGTATTCAAGGCACTGGAATACCCTCAGAGTAGACAGTATTCACAGCTGTCTCTGCTCCTGCATCCATTAAGCAAACTGCAGGAATCATGTGTGGCTTCCTCTTGGGTTGCACCACTTAAATAGTTCATCATGGCTTTCACATACACAGACAAAAAGATAGGGTTTTATTGTAAGGACAAATAAAGAAATATCCTTGGTGAAAATCGGCACTGAGCTGCTGCCTGCTTATCTCTCTGTGCCCTGGTGTCCTGTCTTACCACCTGGCTTTTCTATTTAAACTGCAGAGATTTTCTCAAGAGATCAACAGTGGAAACCTCTAAGTAAGAGCAAGGTTACCAGCACATGTAGTAAGTAGCAATGATGAGATTGCACACATGTGAAACAACTTACTTGTTCTGAAATAACCACCCTGTGAGTCACTATGCACAGATCATCTGACAGCCAACCACATCTACCTTTTATGCTGCATCATGCCATCATTGCTACCATATACTCCACAGTTCTTATTGTTTTCACACCAAAAAGCTATATAACAAATACTTAAGTGTTGATATCCCAGATATTCAATACTCTAAAACATTCCCTAGAAAAAATGCACTGATGATACCCTGCACAGCTCCATGTGTTTAATTAGACTAGGCCTGAATTTTCATCTAGAAAACCAGGAATTTTCTATAGGAAGAGACTCAAGACATTAATGTCTGATATCTTACTCTACTCTGTTCATGCTAATAAGTCCTCTGTCATGTTGGATATACACGCAACGTATCTATGAGCCCTCCACATGCGTATCTAACCTATACAGAAGTAAGACTGTGGATGTGGGAACAATTCATATTTTGTGGGCTATATATTGCTGCTTCAAATTACTGGGTGATTATGTAATTTATTACTATTGTGTGTGGGGTTTGTTCTGCTGCAGGATGTTTTTTTCATGTTAGGATCTTTCTTTAAAATACTGATTACAGTGCCTAGGAATGTGAATGGCCATCATTTATATCAGAAGGCATAAGTAATGCACAATATCATGAAGACATAAATTCAGTCCTATACTTAAGTGCTACGGTCTTTCTGTTTGTTTGTTTCATTCTTGTTCTGTAGATGTTAAGGACGGTTTTAAACACGGCCAGCAGGAAGATCAGTCAACTAACAACTGGTCCAGCCATTCCTCCTTTGTTAATTTAAGTTGGTTGCAAATAGAGCTAACACTTAAATAAAGCAGAGCTGAAGTACATGTTTTAGGACTCTGCAAAGCAGGGAGCAAGGGCTGAAAGCTGGGACCAATAGTTTTGCAGTATCATGTCTTGATAAGGAGATAAAAAACTAAAGATTTTGATAGCATCAAATCCAAGGTTGAAACTTTGTGATATTTTACTTAGATCCATGTCCAACAGAGACTAAAACAGTAATGTAGAAGTTTTTCAAGCTGCACAGATATTATAGAACACTTTCATCTTTGTATCTTTCTTGTCATGCATTTCCCCCTTCTTTTCATCTTCTAACATGTTTTTTCCTGATTCTTTCACTTTTCCACAGTATGTCAATGTTTCTGTAGCACATTTGTTCTTCTCGCATGTTATTGCTACCACACTTCATCAGACCTCTAACTGAGGTAAGAGCAATCATTTATGTTACTCAGACTTTGCTTTTTTGTGTGTGAAGAAAAATGTGGAACTTCTCAAGAAGAAATTAACATTTTGTGTCTTCTTATTACTTAATGAAATGAAAGACTGCTGCTAGAAATTCCAAATGAGCTCTAGGAAATCTGGTTTTAATAGAGTAATCCTAATTTTTTTGGCATAATAGTACAGTAAGATCACTTATGAGAGGGAGAAATACTAGCAAGACTTAAAAGAATAAACATTTCTTAGTCCTTTATTGTAGTTATCTTATTTCTTCACTGATAGCTAAGCTCTAAGCTTTTATTTCTTCTGAACACTAAGCCTGACTCTAATACAGACATCGTGAACTGTCCTTCTATGTCCACAAGATCACAGGGTTTTCTACAAGATGCAAAGGCAAGTAAGGAAAACAAAAATATTTCATAATATTTGAAGGTAGGACTTGCTTTTTTTACCCTGTTATGCTGATATCAGAAAAAAGCATATCAATGTCACATTAATGGGATGGCATATAACGGGATGGCTTTAGGGAGTTATATACACTGTCGTGTATTGGCAGCAAACTTCTCTATCACAAATGGCTACTTCATTTTTGTAATGAATTAATCCCATTGAAAGGCAGACATACTTTTGCTGCTGGGTTATTCTTGCTCATTGCTGATAGACTGATTTATGGTTGAGAGGGACTGCAAGAGTAATGCATTTTCATTCTAAGGTTTTCTGGAGAACTGCCTAAAGCAAATGTAGGCACATTTCCCTGTTTAATGTGAAGACAGATGCCTATATACATCTGTCTTGGGGTTCACACCCCTGTAATATCTAGGCCTGAGGTTTGGAAATTTATTGGAGTAATTAGTGGGAATTAACAGCACACTTCAATGTTTTTTCTAAAATTCTGCTCTGTGTCTCTGACATCTGTCTGCACACTCACTGGATTTCTCCCAGGCCTGTAACCTGCCTTTACTCTGACTGGACTTTCTGTAACCTTCCATTCCCTTGTTATGTACTTGCACAATCAAAGATCTCATTTTGGTTTGTGGTGTTCAACATTTTGAAAGTGGCAATATCTTTTTCTGTGGTGACAAATGCAGCTTTTGTCTCTGTCCCTTTATATCGTCCCTGCAAAGATCCTTCTCACAATGACCCTATTCTCTTCCCTCTCTGCATGTCTCTGCTCCTGTTTCTCTAAGCCATAAGACATCACCAGCCTGGTCTTCATGTCTCATTACTGCTGTAGAACCTTGATATCCTGCTACTCTTCCTCTTCCTTTCTTGGGGTCTGAGATGGTTCACCTCTGCAGCTCACCACTGGAAATGGGAACTGTCATCAGTGGAGTACTTATTGCTCCCTATACAAGGGATGCCGAGAAGTCATTTCTAGTCTTTACACAATAAACCTATAATGTTCAGTCACTGACTCATCTCTAGCTCAAGTACTCCACAATAGACCAGTCTCTATCTCAGCCCACGCTGTGGTCATTGCTGTGCAACGGCAATTACTCACTAGGAGAAATGTGTGTCCTAATGAGGACTCATGGCCGTGGAAGAGGTCCTGTGGGGACTGGTGACTGCTACCCACAGCAGCATCTCAGAGGAGTCCCATGAATTTTTTTCTGACAGTGCATTGAACCAAGCAGTCGGCCAGCTTGCTACACCTTGATTATCCTCATGGAGGCAATGACAGAGTGGTCCTACAATCCAGGCAAGTCGCATCATACCCGAGGGATTTTGGTTTCTTTCTCTAGTTGAGGTTCTGCTTCTCAGCTCATCACTGCCTACAGCTTGCTCCCTCAAATTGCTCATATCTCCCGGGTTAACGGTTTCCTTTCAGACCCAGCTAGGCTGCAGGGAATGTACAGCAAAGGACAAAATAGTACAAAAAGCACAAAAAAACAAGAGGCGGCAGGAACGTCTGCCAGGATGTAGGGGCGGGAAAGGCACCGCGGGCGGCACGTGCGGCCGGTCTCAGCCCCACTCGCTGTTTCTCGGCCCCTGCTCCTGACTGCACCGGGGCCGCGCCGCAACCCGCGGGCCCTCTGCGAGGCCGTGGAAGGCGCCTGCCCCCGTGCCTCCCCCGCAGCCAGGCCAGCCCTAATCCTCCACCCGAGATGTCGGGCAGCAAGCACAGGGAGAGGGGCTTTTTTTGGGTGTAGGGTTCCTCCGTCGCTTAAACAAACAAAATAAAACAAAATCAAAACAAACAAACAAAAAAACCAAACAAACAAAAAAATAAAACCTAGAGAAGGTTTAAAAATAGGTCCGGGGTCGTTACTGGGCATCAAGCGGGGATGTTGCCGGCTTCGGCAAGGCAGAGGCGCTGTACATTAACCATTTTTATTAAAATGTTAGTAAAGTTAACGCAGCCTAGATGGCATGTGGAACACCAAATAAAAGACCAGTTTCAACCCCATTCCTCACTGGAGGGGAGACGCTAGTATGTTTCTTATTTTTATTTTCCTTATAGCCTGTTAAATTGACTAATAAAGTCAACACAGAGTTCTCTGTGTGGCTTCAAAAAACTCAGTAATTTTGTTAGAAAACGTTGAAACCCAACCCCAAAGTATTCAGCCCAAATATTTAGTTAAAGTAACCCTGTGGGTTAATAAACTAAACAAAGGCAAACCATGCAAAACTGCAGCAATGAAAACCAGGCTTAAATAAACGAAGGAAAGTTTATAAGAACCTTTAACTGGAAAAAAAATAGCGAAGGAAAACTGCATGAAAGTTTAATATGAAGCATGTTATGAGCAGGGGCTCGTTTCGCAGGTATGCTTCTTTGCCTCTGACGTTGTCTCCAGCAAAACTGATAAAATAATTTTTCTGCTAATCTGCATTTTCTTTCACACAGCGTGCAGGAGTTTCTGACGAAGAAACTCTCGGCAGCTTTTGGCAGGTTAAAAGGAGAGCTTTTCTCCCACGCTGCAGCTCTCGCACTGCCCAAGCTGCACCACCCTGCTAATTTTACTGTCGAATATGTTTGATTGTTTCAGATCCAGTAATGTGGTTACAAAATATTAACCTTTCACGCAAGAATCTGGATTATTTTGATTGAAGAGTGATGCGCTCTTCAAAATGCTTGCTCCTGCCAAGAGGGGCACAACAAAAGATCTCTCATTTCAGCTGCCACTTTTAAACTAGTTTTTAATGGATAAACCCCAGCTTGATAGAGAGATCGAGATCGAGTAAGCCTTCCTTTAAAAAAAAAAAAAAAAAAAAAAAAGAGAGAGAGAGAGAGAGAGAGGTTTTAAACAAGCTGTTCTAAATATCTATGTTTAAGTATCTCAAACTGCCTTCAGCCCATTGGCAGTTTGGTAATAATTATAACAACTGCTGTTCTGCCATTTCGATCATCACAAAATAAACCTTCACAACAACTGTTGTTTAGGGGGTTTTGTGGGTTTTTTTTGGTGGTGGTGGTGTGTGTTGGGTTTGTTTGGGGTTTTGGTGTTTTTAGTTTTTGTTTTTTTCCTTTATCAAATAAAGGGCATGGGATCGGTGGCATGTTTTTCTCTGTGGAATAATGAGTTTCCAGAATTATTTTGTTTCGCATTATATCCCCAAAGAAGCAGCCGGGGCGGAGAGTGCTGGAAAAACAAGTCCAAAAATAACAAGAGATTGTTTAAACTTCTCTTAGTTGCTTTTCATTTTCAAGAAAAGCTGAATAAACAGCGTCGGCCCCGCCTGACAGCGCAGAAAGCAGGTTTGCAGTGAAAGAAGCATGCAGAGGGAAAAGAAGAGGGTTTTTTCCTTCCCTTTTCGAGTACTTAACTTCCCCCTTTCAAAAAGGAGCTGCGTGAAACCCAGGGAGCACTTTATTTACCGTGTACGGAAGAAACAAGTCAAATTTAAAATTAACCTCTAGTCATGCTGGGAATAGATCGGACCAAATGTTGGGGGAATTCTTTTATACCCGCTTGTGAAATTTTTGTCTAATTCCTCTGCTTAACCATCACCCCTTGTACTGCCAAGGAAAGGAACGGTTCCTTTCAGTGACAAGCCCCGATGAAATTATTCTCTTCAAAAAGAAAAAGAAGAAGAAAAAGATGGACTAAGGAACTTGGGGCAACAAAGCTTTACAAGGAAAGAAGAAAGACTTGGGTGAAATACGACACATTTATCTATCAATTGCTAGACAAGACAAAGAAGGCTTAACAACAGTTTGAAAAGAGTGGCCTGTGAATGGTTACTATTCAATTTGTATTTTATTCCCCGCTGGTCATGGAATTGAGATCAGAAGAAAAAGTGAAAACACATGGCTGAGGTCAGTAGGATCAGAGAACCACCACATACAGCAAAGGGAAGGAAAAGCAATGGGAACTTGTGTGAAGAAATGGATTATATAAACAGAGCTTACCATCGCCTGCACCCCATTATCCTATAATTTACACTGCATGGGAGCATAGAAATATATTAAACTAGTGATAGGTTTCACCGTTGCTTTATGCCAATCAATTTCATTATATACTTTCAGACATGTTTAGAATTCTTTAACTAATGTGTTTATTTTAAATATCACAAGGAAATTATGACATCACCGGCAAATAATGCTGGAGAAGGTTGCCTTCCTTTTGAAGTATGCTGCAGTGAAACATGATTTTAATTACATAATCACTTTGAAACCGTAATTTTATAATAAACGAGGCGGATTAAGCGGGAAATACATCGTACGTTAAAAATTGCTTAGGTCCTAGAAAAGCAAACTGAACACACAATGAGACATGCTCGGTCACAAGGACCGCTTGATGATTTCGGTTCATTGCATTTATTTGCGTTTCGTCCAGGGTGACAAAAGGATGTCCCTTACAACAGCTGATGACATTTCCTTCCCTGCCCGGTAGGAAATAAATCCAGCACCTGATTTCACAAGCTTTCACCGATGACTTTGCCGAGCGGGACAGCGGCCCCTCCGCACCACTCCGCGCCCGCAATGTGAGCAAACCGTCTCCTGGGAGGCGGCCGCCGCTGCCCCATCCATCTTTGCCACACAAAAGATCCAGGCAGGGACAAATCTGTTTTTAAAAGGGGAATTAGTCACCCTCCCCTCAGCCCGGCGGGCTCTGCCCACGCTGGTGGCGGGGCGCAGAGCTTCTCCGGCCCCAGACCACCGCCCCCCCGCCCCCTGCCCGGCCGGCAGCGCCTCGGGGCAGTCCGTCTAGCCCACGCAAGTTGTCCACAAGGATTTGGTTTTGCATCCGCAGAATATGGACGGAGTGCCAGCGAGACTGAACGGCCCCAACCCCCCCAGCCTGCGAAGGGACCTGTATCCCCGCCCGGCAACCGCGCGGAGCGGCCTCGGCCCCAGGGCCGGTTCACGGCAGGCCGCAGTGTCCCGCTCAGCTTTCCCTCAGAGGGACAGGGGAGAGGAGCCTTTCTTTCACTTTACAGTTCGATTTGTTGAGGTGCATAGTCCTAACCTTGTCCCGCGTCCATCGCTGCTCACCCCTGCCCCACCGGGGCTGCCCTTGCCTTGACACTCCCACCAGGGGCCAGAAGTCCGCTGAACCCCGCAGGCACGGAAGCCGGCTCTGCCGACCTGCCCCTACCCCTTCCCGGACCTAACCAGGCACCGGCACTCCCGAGGAGGGGGAAGCTGTCCGTAGACGTCATGGTGAGAACGAGAATCCCCAAAGGGAGGAGGGGACTGTGCCTGCAACATCGTAAGCCCATGCACCTCCAGAAGGGCAAAGCCCTGGAGACATTGAATGGATTCTAGGGACATCAGGAAATTCAGGCTGAGATAACACAGTGCAGGAATCTCTGCTCATGTAGACAGGTCTGCATCATTGGATGGCTCTTCATCTCTAATTTCCAGTGGTTTATTTGGGGTCAGCTTGGATCTCTGGGCAGATCAGTCTTATCCCTTGCCATGCTGCAATGAGCTGCTTGAGTCTGCACTCTGTATTTCCTCCCTGTCAGGACACCTCATTTTCTGGGAGGTGGAGTGAAAAGAGGTTCCTGCACTGTAGGAAGAGCTTGAACCATTCTACGTGGCTTTGTGATGGACAGAAGAGCTGTAGGTCCTTCTTCTCTCAAGGCCTGGAGATAACCTCCATTTAAGTGTGCTTCTGGGAAATACACTGCCCAAAGGAGATTCCCTCAAACACAGGTAGGTCTTACAATTAACTGGCTTATATGGGCACTCTGCTTGGTGCAGCCTGATCTGGCCCCAGAGGCCAGGGAACTCTTCTTTGGTCCATCCCTAGCCTATCCAGAAGGCTTTTATTTTGTCTCTGAAGTCCAGTGCCACACTTTCTGCAAGCTGTAACTACAAACCTCTGCCACATATCTGGCCTGGAAATTGCCAAGGCAGAAACCTTCTTGCTGACACCACAGAAAGTCAAACTATGTATGGGAGTCTCATCAGGTGGCTCCAGACCTAGGTAGGCCAACTGGCTCCCCACAGTTTCCTGCAGACAAGCCCAAAACTCCTGATTCACCTTCAGTGAGGCATCTCACATGCACATACAGATGCTAATCTCATACCCAAAAGACTGTTCCAGAAAGAATAATTTCCCCAGATGCTAGTTATGTGGTCATGGATTCTCAGGAATACAGGTTTTTTTTTCACATGAAAACACGTATTTTCCCTCCAGATATCATAGTAATTAATGTGGAAGATTGCACTCCATTAAATGTCTGAGGGAGATCATGGTACCTAACAAGACTACAAGAGTCCCTAATGGACCAAGTACCCTATGGCAGTGATGAGGTTCTGACAAGTGCATGTGGGTGTGAAAAAAAACTTCATCCAAAGTCTTATGAGAAGGTATTACAAGAAAAGAGAGGAGATGGTCACAAAGAGAGTGAGAGAAGATGGGAGCAGATTTGTGGTGGAGGGAAGTGGTTTCAAAGTTATGTCCTGTGCTGCCCAAAGGACAAGTGCAACATGGGTGTTTTGGTCAGAAATTACTCTGCTTTCTGTGCTTATCATGATGTAATGCCAGCTGTGGTATTGCCAGAAGGCCTGGCCTCACTTTCTCATGGCGGAGAACTGAAGAAGAACAGAGCTACACATGGAGCATCTGCCAGAAAGAGAAAAGATCTCGAGCCTCAAGAGTCAGTCACTGCACCTGTAAACCATATGCATCAAGGTGAGGGAAACATTCAGGAACTAAAAGACAACAGAGTGATGAGGGCTTGAAGCACCCAGGAGAAGCCTGTTTTCCACTGTGCAGACATGGAACTTGTCAGGAGCCCTTGGAGCCCAGAAGCTAAATAAGCTAAAAAACAGAGGTAAATTCATGCTTAGTTCAAAACAGGACTATGGATGTGGTATGTCCCTGCAGAAAGTTTCTAAAGCACAGGTTGTTGAAGGCTGAGATATTTCAGGACAGTACCACTGTCAGCTCACTTGGCCCTCACACTTATGTTCCTCCAGTTCAGGCATCATTTACTCCCTATAAATCAGATTGGTTTTGAACATCTCAATAGCAATGAAAACATATAATTGAATTGTCTATTTAATCCAAGCGCCTCAGCCCTATCTGGACGTTGGTTAGGTTGCAAAATAACCTTGAACTGATTGATATGACCCCAGCCTCAAATCCTGGGCTTAGAGACATGGCCGCATCAGGTTCTGAAATCCACTGCAGACAAACAAAGGAAAAACCAGCACCAGGTGACTGTTGAACCCAGCTGAATTGTTTATTGAATACAAAAAGTAACAGCAGCAGAGGTGTGTCATTCAACTTGTTCTTCAATTTGTTCTTCGACTTGTTCTTCAACTTGTTCAATATCACATGCAGTCAAAAGGAATTTAGAGGAGTGGAGAGAAGGAGAAGAGAGGATAGAGATAACCAAAGGGAGAGAGAGAGATCAGCACCCCAGGCTCCAGTGTTGTGGAGCATGATCTCCAATCCGGGGTTCCAAGGTGCTGGATGACTTTAGTCAAGGTGACCTAGCTAATTTTGCGCTATTTATAGTCTCTGGTCCCCTGGGCTCCTCCCCAGGAGTTTGCTGAGAGTGTGGACTATCTCACTTGGAAGGGTATGGGGGGTTTAGGTAGTCTCAGGGATCAGTTTACTGCCCCTGCTGCCAGCATGACCTTTTGGTATGTGCATGTGTATTTGTCCTGGGCCAGATAAGGGCAGCCATTGCAGGAGAGACACCACCCCAGCTCCCCAGGACTTGCTGCCTCTTACTGCTCACTGGCCTTGCAAAACCAGCATATATATGGGAACACTGCCACATGACTTTGTCTTGTGCTTTCTAGCAAAGAAGAGATTTCAAGGTGCTGAGCTGGAAGAAAGACCAGAATAAGTAAATACAATGACTACCCCTCCCACTGTTCATATTCAAGTTATCAAAATCTCCTGTTTCAAGGACATTAATTGATGTAAAAGAATCAACTAGACCAAAAAAAAAAAAAAAAAAAAAAAAGGTAAGGGAAGTGGTAAACATTTTTTCCTTCTCAAAAGACAGCACATTTTAAAATACCATCTTGATATAGTCACTGATATCCACTAATTCACAACAAATTGCTTACTGGGTTTTACAAAGCACAGAAGAGCAGGTCCTGTAATTTCATTGTTGTGTCCAGAATGTGTGTAAGCAAAACCTTCCAGAGAAGAAAGATAGTTTGTTCCTTTCAATTACCAATCAGCCACCAAAGTCCATCCATTCTGAAGGTCTGTGGTACAAAAATAAAACAGACTGAGAGTGAGAACTTGTCCAGATGTAATCTAGGGTTGTGAACACTGTTATATCAATATATAAGCCCTATGTAGACATTTGCATTCTGAAATACATTTTTAAATGTTGTGATATGTAGGAAGTGGTTTGAGGGAAAAATGAAGAATTCATTACTCCAGCATGAGAACATGGAGACAGTTTTCTGAACATGTCTGGGGGTTTTTCAGCAGTGCCCCTCAAAGCAGTGAACATCCTTTACAGATGAGTCTCAGGGACTCTAAAACTGTGTTTTTGGAGAAGGCAATTTTCTGCCTGGGATTTTGTAAATACTAAGATGGAGAAAGAAAAATGATCGTCCTTTGATTGAAAGCATACCTCATTGAAATTCAGACTCATGCTTATTTATTTCTTTACCTTCAAACATGATTAAGTGACAAAGAAAACAACCTTGAACATTGCACCATAGTAGAAAACTACAATTTTCTCTGAGCTTAACTTATTTAAATAAGTTATTAACTCATTTGAATATTAAATAAAAGGTGTGCTACTATTCATAAGAATGGAACAGAACGAAACTCTGCCCAAACACTGTCAAAGCAACTATCCACACAAGAAATACATTTTGTGAGGCCTAAGAGGTCTTTTAAGAAAGCTGTTCTTTGATTTCCAAGTGTCTCAGTGGATCTAGAGTTCTGTATGACCCAAATCCTAAATCTGTGGAACATTATTGTTTCCACAACAATGAAGAAATTTAAAATGCAATGTATAGTGGAAAGTTTTAAATACATGAAGGCACAGGTTTGTTGCATGGAGAAAACAGAGCTCCTTGTTGAAATAATCCTTTTGCTCAGGTCACTACAATATCCTTAGGAGGATGTGCACATAAACCATTAAATATTTTTTTACTACCTTCCACATACTTTTACAGCTTTTGACTTTTTTACTTCTGTGGTGCCATAAAGGAATTTCCAATTACCAAGCCCCTACATGCAGCCTTGCATCCTGCAGTACTGCTTTTCTTAGTCACCTTTCACAGATTCCTTAAAACAGTCCAGAAACCTATAGGTCTGTGCACAGACAGTTGATCAAGAAAATTAATTGTTTGCGTCAAGCTTGTTTTCAAAATTCTGTGTGAGAGCACCAAACACTCTTGACTGAGCAATAGAGGGATCATGATAGACCATACATTTTAGATTGCTCTTTATAGGAGTATTTAGTTCTAAAGGGATAAACCTTTCATTTAAGGCCTTCCGCTCAGAAGAGCTGTTTTTATCTTATATGAGGCACTGAATAAGCTGAATACAAATTTCCTGCTATTTCCCTTCTGAGCCTCCTTCACACTATTTCTTTATCCTCCCTGCTGCTGGCTGGCCTGGGCTCTCAATGCGGTTTTCCCACTGCCAGTGCCATATTTTGTGTACTATTTAATTCTAGTTGTCTCTGTAATGATTCTGTGATGTGACATAGTTAAAATCAGTATGGTGAAGACAGAAATCACAAATCTTTGCTGTCCATTAAGAGCATTATTATTTTCTACATGTTGGCAGCCCCAGACCTGTTGATCTAGTTACACAGGTTGCAGAGAGCACTTGAAAGATATGCCATTCTGCTTGCTCACTTTGCTGTGACTTGCTCTTCTACTGCACGCTGAAAATACCCCTGGATGTGTGGTGCTCAAATAGAACAACCTGGCCTAAGTACACATATGATGACTTTCTGAAGCTTTGGAAATTGGGCCTTTAAATAGGACCTGGCCCAAGCAACAGTGCTGATTCTGGAAACATAATGCTGACCTCCTCAGACTGCTCTCCAGAATCACTGTGATCCTTGCTTCTCTCTTGGATTTTGAAGATGCTCTCAGAAGGTCAGACAAGGTTATGTTAAGTATCACCTCCATCTCTCAGAGGGAGACAAACCAACACATTGTACTTGAAGCAGATCATGCTGTTGGTATCTTACAGATAAATAACACTTATTTCACCAATATCACTCAGCAGGGCAAAATCATAATAGAGGACACACAGGGAAAACAAATGTATTTAAACATAACCACATGTTCTGTGATTCCTCAGAGCTAAGTCTTCAAAGTAATAATATTATTTGCAAAACACCTCCCTTGGCAAATTATGCTAGGCTGTGCAAATACTGAAATAGAAATGTCATTTGGAATGTTGTGTAGAATCAAGCAAGTAAAACTCCAGATAAGAAGAGTAAATAAAGATCCTATGATGAAGAAAATGTGGCTGGCTACATGGGAAAGACATGGGATCAAGAGGGGTCCACATCTATTGGAAGAAAAGATTCATAGCTGCATAGGAGAGTGATGGGGGAAGGCAAAGGGAAGCAGGGAAGTGGTGATGAGCACCACTGGTTTCAAGTAAGAAGACAGGCTTAAATTATATCATCTTGCTGTAATAGAGGTAGTTTGTATCAAGAAAAAAACGGACAAAGATAGCAGTGACCAAGCCCCACATTCTCAAGAGTAGTAGCCTGGAAGATCTGTGCCAAGCCAGTGCTCTGCCAGGTCTATGCTTAACAGAGTCTGTCTCTGCCTCCTTCAAGCACCTACTTTTCTGAGCAGCTGTGATAACGTACAGCACATGTATCCTCCCACACCATGTGTAGGGTAGAGCACAAATTTTGGCAAAATTTGCCACAGGTGACCACAGAGAACTTGCTGGTGAGCTTTAGGACCTAATGGTTGAAGAGTGCTGACTGTAGTTTCCCTGTGAGCTGCCAATCATATGCAAAAAGATAGCTACATTAGTTATTCCAATGATTGCTATACTTACTGATAAGGCAAATGATTTAGTTTCTCTGGAGAGGATACAAGAACCTAAGTGCCATAGAAATATTCATTTAGGGCAGCTGTGCCTATTGATGCCGCCCCAGTGCTGGACTCTTGCTGGACACTGAACAATTTCAGCAGTGACTCTGCATTGCTCAATGTTAAAATGGCTTTAATAAATAGGGCTTCCACAAAACCCAGTCAGATTTTTGCATCAGGAAACTGCAACCACAAAGTCAATGAAGACTCATAGCTGAGTCTGGAAGATGTGAAGTGTACAGACCCCTCACAGCAGCTCTTTCCCATTTACCCCACACCTTCAGAAGACAGCATGGTGGCTGAGCAGCTGTGTCCTGACATGACCAGTCTGCCAGGGTTTTCTCTGGCAACATATAATCGAAACATTTTTGTATTTCCAAGGAAGTTACTTAGCAATGTCATATTTTAGTGATGTAGCAATGGTATGTATTCCTGCAACAGGCAACTTTCCCACCTGCTGACTCACTTTCCCTGCTGCTGCCATTGGGAATACAAAAGAGCTTTATGATTCCTGCCCTGTTAAATGATAAATCAATTGCCATTGGTCCTAAAATCATGAATCCACTTTTAGAATCTTAAAGAATATGTGTGAGGCAGCAAGTGAAATAAAAATCTGCTAAGTAGATATGCATTGATTTTTGTGCCATACCAATGATGATATAGGTTATCATCTTTAACATCTTTATTGATGATCTGGATGAGGGCATTGAGTCGATCACCAGTAAATTTGCTGATGACACCAAACTGGGGGCAGGAGTTGATCTGCTGGAGGGTAGAGAGGCTTTGCAGAGAGATCTTGACAGGCTGGACAGATGGGCAGAGTCCAGTGGCATGAGATTTAACACATCCAAGTACCAGGTTCTGCACATTGGCCACAACAACCCCGTGCAGAGCTACAGGCTGGGGTCAGAGTGGCTGGAGAGTGGCCAGGCAGAGAGGGACCTGGGGGTGCTAGTTGATGGTAGGCTGAACATGAGCCTGCAGTGTGACCAGGCAGCCAAGAGGGCCAATGGCATCCTGGCCTGCATTAAGAACAGTGTGGCCAGCAGGAGCAGGGAGGTCATTCTGCCCCTGTACGCTGCACTGGTTAGGCCATACCTCGAGTGCTGTGTCCAGTTCTGGGCCCCTCAGTTTAGGAAGGATGTTGACTTGCTGGAACAAGTCCAGAGAAGGGCAATGAGGTTGGTGAGGGGCTTGGAACACAAGCCCTATGAGGAGAGGCTGAGGGAGCTGGGGCTGCTTAGCCTGGAGAGGAGGAGACTCAGGGGTGACCTTCTTGCTCTCTACAACTACCTGAAGGGAGGTTGCAGACAGGTGGATGTTGGTCTCTTCTCCCAGGCAGCCAGTGCCAGAACAAGAGGATACAGTCTCAGGCTGCGCCAGGGGAGGTTCATGCTGGAGGTCAGGAGGAAGTTTTACACAGAGAGAGTGATTGCCCATTGGAATGGACTGCCCAGGGAGGTGGTGGAGTCGCCATCACTGGAGGTGTTCAGAAGGAGACTTGACAGGGTGCTTGGTTACATGGTTTAGTTGATTAGGTGATGTTGGATGATGGGTTGGACGCGATGATCTTGAAGGTCTCTTCCAATCTGGTCTACTCTACTCTACTCTACTCTACTCTACTCTACTCTACTCTACTCTACTCTACTCTACTCTACTCTATTCTATTCTATTCTATTCTATTCTATTCTATTCTATTCTATTCTATTCAAATATGCATGCAGGTTTCTTAATGGTTTTTATTCATTCTCTGCCAGTTGGAAGATGTCCACAACAGCAACAGGTCAGCTGAGGTGTTCAGGCTAATGATGCATACATACATATAAAAAGAGATGGCTTTATGATTGAGCTTCCTCAGTATAAAGTTGCACTCTTGGAGTGCACTCCGGGAATTTACCGCTAATTTTAAAGTATCAGAGTTGTTGAAAGTTGGGTCATACATGTGGCAGAACTCACTTGTAAAGCAGAAAAAGTCTTTCTACTCAGCCAAATGAAAAGGTTAGTGGGAAAACTAGAATGTGGTGAGCTGGATGAATAAATACATTGGGGTGAGGGGCTGGGGGGGGTGTAGAAAAAAAGAGAGAGGTGCAAATGAGTTACAAGCACTAGAAAAAACTTCCCTTGAGAATCTGTGATTGAGACACAAATTCCTAATCCTGAACACTTGTATTCTTCCATACAGCAGAATGGCTTTAAAGGCCTCAAAAAAGTGCGCATCTCTGTTGTTGCAGTAGTGCAGCCCATGTGAAAAGATGACAACCTGTTGCTATAATTTCTTTGTTCGGTTTGTGACCAAGATTGTGTGTTGAGAGTTTGAAATGTCCAACTCCATTAATATTTGGAAGGAGTCAGTTTCCAAGGCAATTGGAATTATATTTTTGATACAACATAAAGATTGTTGACCCATGCACTCAAAATCTAGGAAATAAATAAGTTTGTGCAATTTAATTCAGCCCTGTCATGTGTTGGCATAATAAAGTATTCCAATTGCATTCTTATATGCTGGTATTTCTCTCCATAGGAATACTGCATCAGTCAGAGCATTGGATGTGATTCCTGGGAGGTAAAACTGGTTTCGTTTCTGAAGAAACCTGCTGTTTGAAGGTTCCTTGCCTCATTTATTGCAGAAGTTGTAAAGTGTATAAGGAATAAGCAATGACAGTTATAAAGATAAGAATTCAAGGTTAGGTAGTTAAAATTAAAAAAAAAACAAACTTGTAACACTCTTGTTTATCTAAGTCCCAACAAAATTCCTCTATTATACTAGGCAAATTACCTACATGAAGTGATACGAACTGGTGGTTTGTGCAGCAAGCCAGAAAGAGAAAACCAGCTCACAGAAATGAATGACCCAAGGCAAAAAATAGGATGGAAGACAGCCTACATATCTAGAAATAGCCTCTCAGAGAGACATCATTTTGGCATCAGCCAGCTGGTTCTATAGCTCTGTTTGAATTGGGGTCTGCTTCCTGTCAGCATGGCAGCCAGTGCCTGCTTCTTGTGAGGTGAGGCATCCCAGTCTGGCAGCTACTTGCTCTCACAGTGGCATTAGGTTCCCTTACCCAGACACATGTGTGAACCCCAAAGCTGGCAAGATCAGGTCTGGCTCGTTCAGTTTCTTTCCCTATACCAGGGTAAGAGAACTACGTGTTAAGAGCAGCAGAGGATAAGAAGATTAAAAAAAAAAAGTGATGAAGTCAGAACTAAGCAAACAAGTAATCACTTATAAGCCACAACATCAGTGCTAAGCTGCCAAACCAAAGAAGTCCTTCAGAGGTGTCTAACAGGAAAACCAGCAAGGAAAACAACCTATACTGCTCCCACAAAATTCCTTACAGCTAGGAAAAAAAAAAAAAAAAAAAAAAAAAATCCATAAAGCCCTCAATTATTAAAAAGCCACAGAAACAGGCAAGAAAAAAAACATCAAGAATGCTTTTCAAACAGGCAAAAGTGAGAAAACAGGTAATTAAATACAGCCATGAATGTGGTGCTATATGACTGGATTTAAACTACTCCAAACCACTTTCTTTTTTGCCTGTTTCTGCCACATTTTGCCACATACCCAAGCAATTGATTGATTTTAGACAAATGAATGTTATTTCACAGCTTTACTTCTGCTTCTTTCACTCGTCCCTCCCTTCTATGCTTTTATCTTCCTGGGTATTGAACCCCACAGTTAAGCTAATTTTTAATCTTTTATTTCTGTATAGAGAAAAAAAAAAGAGCAAAGACGTAGAATGCAAACAATCCAGAGGAACTAGGATTATAGATGAGGTGCATCTAGTAAGGAGGAATTCACAACAATTCAAATACCAAGAGATGTCCTTTTTCCTGTCAAGTTTGAAACTGTAGCAATCCCAGATTTATATGTCAAGAAGCTCAAGCAGATTTGTTAGCCCAGCAGCATATTACCATGAAGGACTTCTAGTGATGGTATACATGCACATAAGTAAATTTAAATGCTCAATCTTTGTCAAGGATTTCTAGGTTACTCTGGCATTTTGCAAACCACAGCTTTCTCTTTACAGTCATCACAGTCCTTGATTCATCAATTCAACTCATTCATCACCTCTGTTTTGCCCCTCAGCACTACCACACCACCACCACAACAACGCCAATAGAATTGATAAGAACAATACTTTAAAATGGACTATTTGATCATTTAAGTCATAAAGTGCTTTGTGTTAACATTCACAATGATCACGAATCAACTGCAGTAGGCAGGTTGTTCCCTAGACCAATCAGGAGAGAAGTTTTCCAGTTACCTGAAGTATTTTCTTATTAATTACAGAAGGCTGAAGGATTATTTTCACTTTGCTTAAGACTAACTTTTTTTTTTTTTTAATTATTTCTTAAGATATTACGATTGCTACTATATTATTTATTATTAATATAATATTATTATTACTAGAGCAGTGACACTGCTTCTGAAATTCTACCATTCTATGAGTGCCAAATCTTCATTTGTGTTGGCTGTCCAACACTTTGCAGGAGTAAATAAATATTTTTTTCTAATGATCAGTAATTTTAAATTGATATAGTTCAGTTCCTCTTCATGTAGTTCTTTTCTTCTTATTATTTTTTTTTACTAATAAAATTTATCAAAATTCAAAGACAATAATCACTAGAAAGATAGTTGTATGTGGAAGTGATGCTCCTGTAGCTGACTATGATAGTACTACCTTTCAATGCTATTTATCCCTAATATGGTTTGCTTGGACTTGTAACCTACAATATCATCAACAGAATTCTATGCAATTTGAAAGACACCCCAAACTTGGAACCCAAAACAGTTGAATTTAGGTAAGCTCTGATCATTACAAGCAGCCTTAAGTTCTGAGGATACACTTTAGGATTAGATATTCTGTTGGATCCTTCCTCTGGCACATGCAGCATTGCTGTCCAGATGCTTTTAGGTTCCTAAGATAATTTCTGAGGGCTTCCAAATTGCTGTCATTTTCACAAGTGCATTCTGCAAGCTTCTCTTGGCTTTCTGAGAAGTCACTGAAAAACAAGGAACATAGGCTCAGCAGAGGAATCTCTTGACTGAAGTGATTTTGCTCTTTGGAACAGTTGAAAGATACAGTTTGGGGAGGGAAGAGGACTGACAGACATACTACACAATAACAAAAAACCCCAACAGAAATTAGGAGACACACCTTTCCCCAGGCTGTAACTCTTGGACTGCTTTCTTCATTGTTTCTCAGCAACAGTTCGCAAAAACCATCCTGGAGACTTTTCATAGTCAGAGTTACTTTTTGAAGAGCAATCCATTTGGTTTGGGTTTTGTTTGGTGCTCAACAAAATTCATGTTATAAAATTAATATCATAATTCTTAAATTGCTGTTCTGACTTCATCAGAAAAAATTACAGCCTAGTAAAACTTAACATTTGTATCTACCTAGCTCCATATGTGTTTATTCTATCAGTCTCAGATATCCTGACCTAGCAGGTTTTGAACACTGAAGACACTGACAGTTCACCATTAAATGGAAAAGTGAGACTCCAGTTCCTTAGCATTGCATGCCAGAACCTCAAGGCTAGCCTGGTGGTGGAATGAGAACAGTTCTGTGACTCACTTCTCCTCAGACCATGAGGGTGGTGTAAAGCAAATTTAGCAAGCTAGGAAACCTAGTCCAGCTAAATATAGTCATCTTTACATATTGAAAATACTCTTTGTTTTCTAATTATCTTCAGTCTTTCAAATAGATTTCTCAGTCCTTCAGTATTTTCTTCAGCATAAGACTCTGCAAATGATTAAATGTGTTGGTTACAACAAACAAACTTGGATTGTGCCATAGGACAACTTCTGTGGCTTTACTGAGAAAGTCATGTTATTCTTAGGCAGGACTGTGCAATCAACATATGAAGAGATGTGTTGCACATATAAGCAACATTTTACAGCTTTTCAATCACAAGCAGTGGTTTGTTCATTCCTGCGTTACAGATGGAATTTATGTATCAGTATCATGCTATGTAAAGTTAAAGATGCAAAGCCAAATCCCAGTACCCTGAGCAAAGTTTTCACCAACTGTATGTCTGTAACAGAAATGCAGAAGTATCAGATTTTTCAGCTGAAATGTTTGCTTTCCTGATTGCTATTTCTATGTGCTTGTCAGTTAGTCCATTTGATGAGCTGCGTGATATTTAAAGCCATATCTGATGGGCAACCTTCTTCCATAAAGGAGATGAGGCATAGGGAAAGTTCTGCTAAAGAACCATGGATGTGTGATTTTAGGATATATTTTGGCTTGCCTTCTTTCATCATGCCACAAAAAGTTTCAGGAAAACAAGGATGGGTAGGAAAGGAAGGATGAGTAGGAAAGCAAGATTTCTGGTTCTTGGAGATAAAGTGAGCTGACAACAGAGAAGCCAGTCATACCGTGGAAATCACCACCAAAGTTAGACTTGCAAAGTCTAGATTTTAAGGAAAGTTTCTAAGTTGCAAAGGCCTCATCAATAGGCCAGGACTTGTAAGCTCTTACATTAAAGAATGATAAAGCTATTTTTAAGCAGTATATACCTGCAGATAGAAAAGCAAAGATGTTTGAAACACTTTTGTCTGAAACAACTTTGATTTGAGCTGGGCTTACAACTATGAAACAGAAAAGCCCTATTCGAAATTTTGCTGTTTCTGAATGGTCCAAAATGTGTATGTACATATGTGGGTGAGTTTGGTGTGGTGATGATGATGATGGTATTTCTCATCTGCTTCTCAGAATATCTGCCGTTTCATGAAGGATTAAGGACATGCAGCGCACACTGCCAGCCAGGTTAACTCTTTTGTGCATGTCATCTCACTTTATTACCAATCAGCCTCGCTTTGCAGGATTTGTTTTTTCAGTATAGTAGCAACCTGAGTAAATAGGTTAGTTTGGCAATGTGAAGTCATACTGTGTCATAAAGGGATTTGTTCCCATCTAGTCAGCTTCTTCAACAAAAACATTATCCTTCTCTATGATTTTTGTCAGTTATACAAGGGAGATCAATCTAAACATATCAGTAAAATTGTAGAAATCATGAGACACTGATATATTTATTTTTAATAGACACTTGCAATGCTAATATTAAAAGTCCGTGGAGCAGAGGTGAGAAGAAGATGTCTATGCTCAGCAAATTTGTTATTGTGCAGTTCAGTAATGTTCTGCCCCACTGAGATTCATCAATTCATAGACCTTCAGAGGTCATCTGCATGATTTAGACAAACATGCTAACACAGGGAAATGGACTGGAAAGAGATGATGAAAAATGGTCCACATCTAACAGTAACGTCAGGCTGCTGGTTTTCTGTCAGTGGGTTCAGACAAAGGTACAAAATGTTACTTCTCTGGACACTGCCTCAGAAAACCAGAGGCCCAGCAATGTTCAGATTCTGTTTCATCAAGCTCAGCAAGTCCAGCCCGGGCTGGGTGCTAGAGCACATGGCTGGGAGTTTTGATGGCATGTTGCAAAACATTTCAGATTAGGAGACCAGATTCTGAGTCCTGCTGTACTGATTTTATTCAAAGCATAAAGGTAGCCCACAGCCTGCTTCAGAAAAAAAAATGTAATTTTGCACACTAGCTGTGCTATCTATTAATTTTTTTCACCTTCTATTTCCAGTTTTGTTTCATGTATAAAGCATTTTTCCACATTTAAAAAGATAAGTACAAATTCTTTGACTGTCTTAATTGTCTGGTTTTCTGTTTGTGATTATTGAACAGATAATAACTACTTAATTATAGGCAGCAATACGTTTTGATGAAAATTACATATCCAGTATTGAATTTTGCAACCTCCCCACTTCCATCCATCCTACTCTACTACATTGCATAATGTGACCATATTGAGGGAGATAAATGACAGGCCACGGAAATGTTTTCACTTCAAAGTGCTCCAGTGATCCTTGGATAAAAGCTTGAATCCACTGAAGTCCTCAGTTAACTTTGCATTTCAAATTACAGTGACAGTTAGTGTAAGTAATATCATTAGCAGAATAAGAAAAGGCAATTAAAATACTTACAAATGACTTTGTGAAGACAAGGGGTGTTTTTTTCTTTCGTATTATAGAAGTATTTGCACTCATTATAAAATTATGTTAGAATGCTGGTGCCTGTGGGACAAGTCCATTCTCACATCTGATGAACTATTCCAAGTTTCACTACTACGGTTCTGCCTGTACCAAAGTTACTACATGCTTACACATATGTAACAGAGCACTGCTGTTTGGCCCTGTGATCTCACAGCTAGAAAACTGCAAATATGTCGCACAAAAGATTTTTTAAACTGTAATGGTTTAAATCAGAACAAAATGGTCAAACTGAGCCAATAGCTTAACCCATCTATTTTCCCAACACAGAAGTGAGGGTAAAGTAACACACAAAAACTCAGGATTGAGGAAAAAAAAAAAAAAAAAAAAAGTGAGATAAGAATAGAGTTTACTGAACGTAAATCAGATAAACATGGTACAAAACACACGTTACCTTAGCCTATTTGCAGAAAAAGCACAGCACAAAGAAGCAGTGAGCAGAAGCAAGCAAGCCAAAAGCCCAAGAAAGAAAACTGCTTCCCCATCTTTCCTTGTCCCATTGCCATCCCAGCAAAATAGAGAACAGGCGAAAACCTGGGACCCAGAAGCAGCAACTGGAAAAGGAAGCTTCCCATGTTACAATCTGATCTTCAAGCCCCATTGTCCAGCTATTACTATCATTTTTGAAGCTGGCATAACTGCACCATGGTAAGAATAGAATAACAGCAGTAGATTCAGCTCAATCCATGACACTGGTCAATAGTATCCACAATGGTAGTATGTATGTAGTATAGTTTATACATAGTAAATGCTAGCAGAATCTAGAGTTACCAACCAAAATCAGACTACACTGAATCTATCACTCTTAAAACTGCACATGTAAATAAAAAACCAAAGAGCACCACAAGCGCCAGATCCAGACTTGAACTTGGCCCAGTTGCTGTGGCTAGACACATATTTGCTCTGTAACAGAAATGCTGAAAAACAATTAATTCATTGAAAACAACAATGTGAAACATATTATGATCACACACTTCTCACAATTTAATATTCTATACTATTTGGAGAGAAGATCCCCATTGTGTCTTGATTTCTTCCATACAGTTGCTATGTACATCTACATACGTACACTGCCAGAATGTTGTGAGATCTGCTTCACACCAAACATGACAAGAAAGATGTCTCTGCAGAGACAACAGGTGCATGTGGACATTTCAGGGACTATTTGACTGCTGGGAAATAAAACTAGTGAAGAAACAGTCCCCTCAAACTTTAGTTTTAGCCATCTCAGCACACAACTTTCCTCTCCTGACCACCAATCAGTTGCAAATCTACTTATTAATAGTTTATTGCTTTCATAATCAAACTTTGATAATCTGCATAAACAGCAGATGTTTTATCTTCTGTAAGAGCATTCACATCATAGAGAGACAGGCATACTAGTCACTTGTTAATAACAAGGTCAAATCACTTTCATCCCCACAGTCTGCAGCAGCACCTCAGCTTGGTGGCTGCAAGGAAACAGCTGCAGGAGTCACCATTCTTACGCTGTCAGACAGAAAGGATTTTAGGGTTCTTCCTACACGCCCTAATCACAACAAGCATTTCTATTTCTCCTCCTGAGAGCCACATACTTCACATATTTCCTGTACAAATAACTGCTTAGGCCCTTCTTTCAAAGAGCCTTTATTAAACCACCAACTATTTGCTGTCAAGACATTTAGGATGAAATCATCGTGTTAAACAAATAAACGCAGCTTCATACAGATCTCTGCTCTGGGAGCAGAGTAAGAAAATAATTTCTGTCTGCTCTCCACAAAAGCGACTGGAAAGGCCTAAAGAAAAATATTATTTTTGCTTCATTGTGTGAAATATCGTTTTGGAGGATCTGACACATTGAGCGTTTGAAGAGTTCTTGCTGGCAGGTTTCAAGGGTCCTCTGGGTTGACCCCCTGGGATTGTTTTCTTCATTAATAAACTTAGCATGATGTGTGTTAAAAGGAACATTCTGTTTGCTTTGTAAATAAGGGATGTCATACAAGAAGCAGAAGCCTTGCAGACGCTAGGTGAGGTGCTCTTAAAGGGCAAAGGGATGATTGTGTGGAAAAATAAAAGCCTCAGAAATCTCAAGAATAATGAGACTGCCTCATCCGAGCCAGGGCTTTGCCAAGGAAACAGTCCTGCCTGCAAATCCAAAAGAGTTAGCTTTCTTGCAGATCCTGGTGGGAAAGCTGCACTCTCTGCCCCAAAGCAGCATGGGAGGAGTTTTATGAGGGAAGTGCAGGAGCGTTTGTGCACAGCCTGGCAGAGCATTCAGCACAGTGCAGAGCAGCTTCTCCCGTCACTGTTTGTAAGGTGTATTCTGACACCTCCGCAGGAAGGCTCAGGGAGAACTGGAGAGGGTTTCTGCACCAGTATTTGATAAATCTGATACTGCTGTGGAAATGACTGTGGTAAAGCTTATGGCTAGATTTAAGGGAGTAATTTGCAAGAAAGTAATCATCCTTCTGCTGGTCATGGGGCTTCCTCTCCCGTTGCAAACAGAAGAAAAGATAGCCTGCTGTTTAGTGATGTTTGTTTTCTACTGCCCGCCTCCCTTCCTGTATTGCCACTCATCTCTCCCAGTGCTTCTGAACCCATCTATTTCCCATCTGTTGCCTGCCCTTCAAAGAACTCTAATAAGCCTTATAAGATGGCTTGGGTCCTGTCATTTACAATAAGAATATCTGAAATTCATGAGGAATTTCATAGCCGTGACAGAAAAATGTCCCCAGTGTTGCCATGGGTGCTTTTTGCAGGCATAGAAACAGGCACATAGGATACATGACTGCTGCTATGTGTTGGATGAATAAAACTGGCTTTTCCCAACCTGCAGTGTTCCATCACTGCTCTGACTGTTATGACAGGCAAAAAAAAAAAAGTCCCAGAGCACTTAAATACTGTTTACAGGAAGAGAACAGTCAAGCACTTTTAAAGATGAGGCAGGATCAGTTCTATACCCTAGATGATCCAAGAGAGAAAATATTTCAGTATCTAATAGTCCTTGGAAACATTTACAGCTGATAGGATCCTAGTTATATTTGCCATTTCATGCAAAGCTATGCCTTGCAGCAAGAAGAGATGTGATTTTGACATGTAAGCCTCAGGTCTGCTATAGAAGCAATTCTAAAGCAAACATTAAATTGACAATGTTAACTTTTACTTAAGCTGTACTGCATTTATATTACTGAAATATTTAACATATGCATCAGTAAGATCTCACTAAACTGATTTTTGAGTTGTGTTAATAAATGAAAGAACAAATTTTTAATTTGTCTATAATTAATATGCAATTTCAGACACTTTTGTCATGAAAATAGTGAAATGCAAATAATTGTTTGAAAAAATTAATTAGCTGCAGAATCATAAGAGCCACCATAGCAGGTCATGGTGACAAGTAGGAGGATTTTCAACTAATTTAATTAACCAATCAATACAAATTATGCCTGCCAAAGACAGCAAAAGAAAAACTGTTAACAAAATTATTTATAGTGGATTTTGAATGGTGAAAGTAAGAATAAAAAATCTGGTTTCACTTTAGAAATTTGGCTCCATGTATCTAATTCTATAAGCAGTCTGAATGGAGCCTTAGCTTGCATTGTGCTGACTTAGAGGTAGTGTCACACTGAACAGTTTTGGTTTGTGCAATGGATAAGATTCACTAAAAGTTTGCTCTGTGTAATGCTTTTATCTTATACAGTCTTCCCACAACATAGTGACAAGTAAAGGATCCTGAAGCATTGCAACACAAACTGCTAATGGTATGGCACAACAATACATGACCTTTGTTGTCTTTATCTTCCAGCAGATATCTATAATGGTTACTACTGTGTGAAGAGAGTAGAAGATTAGCATGCAAATTAATTCTAACAAGATTGAACTGAATATTTGGAAAGTATTTCAGAACTCTGTTAGCTGAAATGAAGAAGACAGGCCCAAATATATGAAGACCATACCTAGCAGGTATTCCTATTAATAATAAATATTCTTCTGTGAAATTCTTTAGGTAGCCTGTTCACTAAACCTTGAAGTTAAGAATTGTCCAATCTATCTTCCTTGCTCAAGTTAGTGCAAGTTTTCATATTCTGTCCCCAATGGACATGAAAAACAATTGATCACTGTCCTCTTCATAATATTTTTTTACATATTGGGAAATTGTTATCCCTTACTCCCCCTCTCCTCAAGCGTCATGCTTAGTCTTCTCTTTTCTAGACTAAACAAACCCAGTTCTTTCAACTTTTTCTTGCAGGTCATGTTTTCTAAACCTCTGACCATTCTTGCTGCTCTCCTTTGCACTTGCTTCAATTTGTCTACTTCTTTCTTGAAGTGTGGTTCCCAAAGCTGGACACAGTACACCAGCCAAGGCCTTACCCATATATTCTAAACCAGAGCACTTGCTATTTTTCATTGGTAAGACATTCCAGATGTAGCACTAAAGAATAACCTTTTCCTTTTTACCTAACATTACATCAGCAAGTCATGTTCCTTTGATTGTCTATGACCACTTTCTACAATACTGCTGCAGACATAATCTTTCTAAACTTTTTTCTGTGAATTTGGATCGTCAGCAAGTCTAACATATTTCTCTGTTCTTTATTGCATTTCATCTTGAAGACTTCAGTCCATCTCTCTAAGTATTTTATATGAGATTATTTGGTATTCTGATCAAATGCTCCAATTGTTTTATGTAAGATTACTTTGTATTCTGATCATATCCTCCAAGAGGTGTTTGTATGTTACAACTGACATGGTCCAAAGAGATAAGGACCAGGGTGTCATATGCTGTGATTTGTGCCTTGCTCAGTCCCTGGGCTCTATGGCCACATCGTGTCTTTAGCAGCAATAAAATTTGTGCCAGTTCCTAATCCCAGGACCTAACCATGCATGCAGAGAGGCAAATTCTGCCCACCTTAAGCGCACTGCAAGAGATGTGCTGCTGACAGCACCCCAGTGATCAACTCCAGCCTCTGATGCCCAAGACAGCGAATCACTCTGAACACATAGCTGCTCTGCTCAAGTGTATGACATACATACAATACCAAATATTAAATGCCATAAGTGCACCAAATACATATTTTCTTAAAATTAGTATGGTCTGCTTTCAAGATGACTTCATCAGCCTGACTTCTTTGCCCTGAAACCAAATGCACCAGTTCTATCCATTTGATTGTCTAGGTTTTTTTTTTTTTTTTCAAATTCAATTTCACTATCCTCCTGCTCTTCTTATTTCTTTCCACATGTTCATCCTTCCTTTTCATTCTGTGGTCAATTTTCCTCCATTTTTAGATTCTCAACCACTTCCTCCCATTCCCACACCAAACCACTGGCTTTCCCCTCATAACTGTCCCTTCCCTTGAAGCATTTTCTGAAGATGACTTGTCATTTCCAACACATTCTGAAAACACGATGATTCTGAGAACAGAATATTTTTGCTTTGGCAGCAAAATGGTAGGAATCATCCTTTAGAAATTTCTGTACTGGAGAGGTTTAGATTTATATGCTTCACAACTTCCACAGCAGGGCGGTTTCCAGTTCAGTGTTGTTATCTCTTCATTTTTTAAATCTTTTCTAGCCCTGGACAGTCAACAGTGTTGATTTACGCATCTCTCTGAAGTCTGAAATAGTTACATATCCACTGAATTATTATAGTAATGCCTGACAGGATTAATACTTGCTTAAACGCTTAATCTTACTTACAATATCTATCCTTAAAATAAATCTGCAAAATAATATCCAGAAAACTAAAAAGTTAAATTAAAAACAGAGATAAAAATTAGAATAAATCTATGAAACCCAGCTCCACTTTTCAGCACCCACTCTCTATCCTTCCTTAATCATGCAAACTCTTCTGTGCCTGTCTGCCATGCCCTGTTACACCACTGTGAACCCTATTGTCTCAAACCTGTGGTGTAATAATGCTGAAAGCTGCTTTAGGTGTGCTCCTCATAATCCTGGCGCTTGCCTGGAGGCCCATCAGTGTCCTGGGTTAGCACAGTCTGCTATCACAAACCCCCATTCTCCACACACAGATGGGAGGGAAAGGAGCACAAAACCCCCTGTAGGTTGAGATAAAGAATCTAATGAGATAACAAAGTGCACAATTACCTTAGCCTATTTGCAGGACAATGCAGCAAAATGCAGAAACAGAAGCAGAGCTCAGCAATCTCCTCCATCCCTCGACCCACAGCCTGCCAAGAGGAAATACCAGCACCCCAAACCCCAGAAACTGAAAGCAGAAATCATACAGGAAGCCTCTCATGTTACAATCTGAACTTCAAGCCCCATGATACTCTGCTCCAACCAGAACTTTCATTCTGAAGCTGGCATGACAGCAGCATGGTATCAAATCAGCAGAAGATTCAAGTCAACCCATGACATTCTCCACCCCTTAATCTGTATCATCTGGATCATGTCCAGCAACAATCAACATCAAACAACATACATCATACATCAGTCACTGTCCATTCCCATTCGAAATGAGATTGCTTCACAGTACACAGAAGGCTTCTCATTGCACGTGCTCTGGAGCTCCCCCTGTTCCAATACATTCAGGGTCAGTCCACAACCAGTCCAAAATGTTGGGGCTGTGTCTCCACTGCTGGGGCAGTGAATTCCAGTGACTCCTTCCACCCCTCCAAGTGATTGCAAACTGTGTATTGCATTCTGGTGCTCTGCATTCAACACATTCAGGTGTGTCCTACCACAAACACAGATGGGTTCCAATCCTCATAGTTTGATGGCATCAGAGTACAATGTGTACTGGTATCTACTGAAGCTTTATAGTCTCATGAGTTCACCTTGCCAAGCCATCAGTTCCATACAGTCCAACAAACCCAGTTGTCCCTCTCCATCTGGTTGGAGGAAGGGCCCCTCTAATTCTGATTGGAGTCACTTGCATCTTGTAAATGTTTTTCAAGTCCCTTCAGGAGTATCAGAAGTAGTATCGGCTTGTCTGCTCTTTTCCACTGGAAACAGGGACAGCATTATTCCAAGGAGAATTTCCTTGTAATTCATGCACTCACACAGCTAGGACTGAAGTGGGTTTTCCATCCCACTTCTTCCTATCATCTCCATGGTCACATCAGTAAAATCACAGAGCACACCATGGTGTGTACCTCCCAGATTCTGTCCCTTGCATAGGGAAGTGCCTGCTCCTCATGGCTGAAACACAGGACCGTACAGGTGGGGAATAGGACAGGTTCTCCTGGATTCACTAGATCTTCTGGGACAGTTCTTTCGCAGATGAAACAGAAGCCTATACAGAGGAAGCGAGACTTCTCTTGCATTGGCAGAGCCTGCTAGTTGTTTCATCTACTATTTGTCTTGGTCATCTTCCAAGGCCAGAGATAAAGACCAACTGACCATATCTAGCTTTTTCTCTTGTTCCCCTGACAACCTCAATTCATCTTCATCTTTTTCCAGAGGATCTGCTTTCCTTGTATGTTTCTTTTTCTGTACAGGAGCAGCTGATAGGCTGGTTCTCTGGTCCAGTTGCTGTGCCTGTTGAGGTCTGTCTGTAGGCCTAGAAACCTTGTCTTGCCCTTGCACGCCCTGTACAGTGATGAGAAGGGCTTGCTAAGCACAGGCCAGTCCCCAATTCATCACAGTGATTTCTGTCTCTGGGGAATTTCTGGGCTGACTACAGATTTTTTTTCCAAACATTTCACCAGCTTGTCAGGATGTTGCACTTTTTCAGAGGTGAAATTCCAAAACACCAGAAATGACCATTGGCCTAGGCATTCACCCATACTCACACACACACTCTGCCACTCATAATTATCCAACCCCAGGGCAGATCTCTCAGTGGTCTTCTTGTAAGAGTTCTGTATTGCTCGGAACAAAACCTTACATGCAAGTAACCAGCACAGCAACAGTGCAGCAATAAGCCATTCCATACCACAGTGAAGCCACAGAGCACTCCAGCACATTGTCCCCAGCCACCCCCCAGAAGGAAATTCATCCACATAGCAAACACACCACAGGAGAGGAGGGAAAGACAAAGTGGGGGAAAAAAGTGTATGGGTTGAGATAACACAATTAGCTTATTTGCAGAAAAATGCACCAAAATACAGAAGCAGCAGCAGAAGCCAGCAGCTCCTCCACACCACAAACTGCAGCCCCCTCAGCAGAGAAGACCAACACCCAAAATCCAGGAACCAAAAGCAGCAACCAGAATAGGAAGCCTCTCATGTTACTATCTGAACTTCAAGCCCCATGATACGTTGCTCCAGCCAGAAATACCATTTTGAAACTGGTATGATAGCAGCATAGCATTGAATATCAGCAGAATATTCAACTCAACCCATGACAATTAGCAGTGTTTTGCTATCTTCCTTCACTTCTCTCTTATGTTCATTTACTCCCATATCTACGTCCAAGTTTTTTCATAGACAGTTTTTTTCTCATTTGAGGATCTTGTTAGCAGTTTCCTTCAAATCCCTGTCCCCACAGGAAGCTTTTCACCAAAGAGATCCTATTTTTGCCTAGCAATTCTCCTTTGAACACACTGTCTGGTGGCTAAGGAAGCCTAAATCCTTCTGTCAACACCTTCTGTGTAGCCAAATATTCTCCTTCAACCTGGGCCATTATAATCTCTGGGATCACACTCAGAGCCTCTGTTCTTCACTTTAAGGGCTCAGCAGCTGTTGATCATGTGGATCCAGTAAGTCCACCAAAGGTCTTCATTCCCCCATCCTCTAGATTCTTGCAGCCTGGTTTTGGATTATTTCAAATTGCCTTTCTCTCTTGCTACAGTGCTACCCATTCTCAACACTCCCCTGTCATGCACACATCTGGGCATCTCCTGGGGTCCTTTTGGTGGCAAATGCTGATCCTGCATATGCCTTACCTCATGGGTCCTCATGGCTCAGCTGTCAAGCCTATCCTGTCATGCCCCCTTGTCACTTTCTGGTTCCCCCATGAAAGAATGCCTCAGCCTGTCCATTTGTGTGTTTTCTTCCTGAAGACTTCAAAAAGCATTGCAGAGTTTTTCCAGAGATGGGTGATATCAAGGGGCAAACTGATGACATAATTAAACCCACGCAATGTGGGGGAATGGAATGAAGCTGGAGGTGGGGAGATTCAGGCTGGATGTGAGGAGGAAGTTCTTCACCATGAGAGTGGTGAAGCCCTGGAATGGGTTGTCCAGGGAGGTGGTTGAGGCTCTGTCCCTGGAGGTATTTAAGACCAGGCTGGACGAGGCTCTGTCCAGCCTGATCTAGTGTGGGGTGTCCCTGCCCATGGCAGGGGGGTTGGAACTAGATGATCCTTGTGGTCCTTTCCAACCCTGACTGATACTATGATACTATGGTGAATTAAGAGCTGGATAAGAAATAAAACCTTGACCTTATTCGAAAAAGAGCCTCCAGTCATGTCTGAGTTGCAACATACCTGCAGAGTTCCACTTAGTCTCCTAACTCTCCTGCAGATCAGGAAATACTGTTAAACCTGTTCTATACTCCTGGCACAGATGGTCTAAGTGACTTGCCCTGGGTCCGTCAGCAGAAAATTTCCATTGTTCCCAAGAATTATGAGACTAGACTCCATTGCTTTCCAGGTTTAAAGTCATCAAGTTACCTCCCATGTTTTTGTTTTATTGCTTGGTTTGCAAGAGATAGGACATTTCAAAACATTGTTGCTGTGCCCTTTTTTTTGAGGTAACAGCCTTTACAATTATCAACTTTGTTTATTGTCTGGTTCAGTAGTCTTGGAGGAAGCCTGTCCATTCCTTTCTATGACTTCAGTCACATTAAATAAAAGATGTGCTTACTGCAGAATGAAATTCAAGTTTGGGAATTTTTTACTTCAAACCACTTATAAAAACATTTTCCTTTTTTTCTGTTTTTAAATTTAGTTTTAATAATTAACTCTTTCCATTGATGAGTTTTTGGCACAGCCCATCTTTAAACCTTGCTATTTGAAATAGCTTGCTGATGTTTTCTTAAATTACATCCTTTTGTGGGTCCATAAAATCCTGAAGTTATTACAAATAAATAAACTGAGTTTCTCTTCATGATGTAAACCAGCTTTGAATGAAGTCATTGAGTTGAAGTTTGACTTGGATTGCTTCTGAAAAGCTGCTCAGACCCAGGGCAAAGTTCTGCTTTTCCTCTCTGTGCTGCAGGAACTGGTGAGCAGCTGTTCTAAGTTGACTGAGTGGAGCAAACCCCCATTGCTTAATGTCTTGTTTTAATTTCCAGTGGGAAACTAAGTATCAGAGAGTCCATATTCTCCACTCTCTTTTCTTTCACTCACTTTTTTCAAATAGTATCTTCCCCAGTGAGTTGCACAGACAAGTGTTAGTGAAATGGGTCTGAGAGTTTTCCTTTCTGTCTTGTGCTAAGCATCCTGTCACGATCAGTAACATGGGGCCTCAAGCTTCCCTCAGATCAGTGGAATTAACATGACCATTAAATGACCTGTGCTCCTCTGAGTTGGACCCCAAAACTCATGGCACCAGTATGAATAGCAGACAGCATAGTGCAAATTCTGCTGTGGTCCATGGGGAGCAAACAGAATGCTGTGAAATTACACAAGTTTGTCACCTGGTTCTCATGCCTTCCCACTGTGGTCCTTTGTGATTATCCTGGGTAACCTTCAAATCACTGAGAGGAAAATTAGACATTCTCTGTCTCCCTGCAAGTGTCCAAACTCAAGTCCATGTCACTTCATTAAGCTTTTGCACTACTGTGCTGCAAGGAGACACCTAAAAGTTTGGTTGAATGCTTGCGGATTCAGGAAGTGTTGTTAGTTGTAGGACAGAGTTGCACATTTCTTTTGCTAGCCTCTGGACCATTGATCATTTATACTGATCATTTTGGTATTCTGGATTTAGTACAGTTGTCATCTATCACCCACTGATAACCCCAGCATTCAGACAGGTAGGAATCGTTTTGTGTGTAAAGCAAGCAAACAAAATGCTTACAACTTGTTTGGTTTGGGTTTCAATAAAGAAAAATAATTAACTGTACTTATAGCTGAGCAATGTAACCAATAACCTCATCAGTCTATCTCAAAATGCTGGTTGTAATGCCAAGACAACCTGATGTCATTTCTCTTGTGAGAGGGCCAGATTCTGACACTGGATTTCCATATGATCTTCTAAAGAACATTGCTGTGTGAAAAACCCTATACAAACACTGGGACCGTTTGTGGAGTGAGGTACTACCCAGATTGTCAACCAAGATTAAAAAGTATCTGCCCATACTCTTCAAGGGGATCAACTTATGGATGAGAATAAAACAGACGGGACACTTGGAAGATAAAATGCAAGGTATATTACAAGATAT
This sequence comes from Melanerpes aurifrons, assembly GCA_011125475.1. Taxonomy (NCBI): domain Eukaryota; kingdom Metazoa; phylum Chordata; class Aves; order Piciformes; family Picidae; genus Melanerpes; species Melanerpes aurifrons. Next base: position 4,551,707 of record WWNC01000003.1, read on the forward strand.
AACTTGAATGTAAAAGATGAAAAGATAAGAATGTCATTCAACACTACAATTGAAAGCTGCATGCTCTTTTCTCCTCAGTTATTTTAGTCTCTTGTTTGCAAACTGGCTGCCAGAGAGTTGTCACTCTTGGCCTCCCAAGTGCAAAGTGTTCACACTACCACATGTCTGTGTGCTTTGTCCACAGGTAGAGGTTCAACACTGGTCAGAGGGCAACATTATATTCCCATCCTTTTCTCCCCCTGCCCTGGAAACTCTGAGCTGAAAACCAAAACATCATCAGACAATTTTTTGTACCTGGAAATGCTGTCACTGCAGCATGGTGAAGCATGGAGCATCCAAGCCCATCTCTCCCACCCCTCCCAGTGAGATCAGGCAATGTTTCACCACATTCCACTCTGTAGGGGTGGAATGAGCAATGTCTTAGGTCAGCTGGGCAGCCACACATTTTGGCAGACCAAGTGCAACCAGAGATCTTGGCTGAGAGAGGAAAGTCAGTGCATAAAGCTTCCAACTACAGCTCCCATGAAAGTCTGTGGCAGTGTTTCAGTGTGGAAATATTTCAATTTTCATTTTAGTTAGGGGGTAGGGCATGGAAAATGCTTGTGAAAAACTGAAACTCTCCACAGAAATCTGATACTTTTGAAAATAATTAATTTAACTGCACACCAATGTACTGTCAATAAACAGTTTCAAAAAAAAATTCCTGATCATCCTTAGTTGAGTCTGCAGCCCATACTGAGTTTTTTATTACTCAGAGTACCTCTGAACCAGTTAACCCTGCTGTTTTCTCTTCCTCCACATAAGGTAGAGATTTGTTCATCTCATGGGATGCTCAGTCAGCTCTCAGCTCACCATGCTGACAGCCAAGTTACAGTTTCAGCTCCACAAAACAGTGTTTATGTAAGAGCTAGAGAGAAAAGACACCTATGAACAAAGAAAAATAATTATATTTGTTTGTGTTATAGAAGCCCTTGGCAGTTCCACTCATGATTGGGCCCCAGTATATAGACAGGGTAACATCACAGTTGCAATCTGAGGCTGCTTGCAATCTAATTAAGACAAGATGTAACCCACTGGTGCAATGAACAGTTAAGAAGGGGGGTGGAAATGGAGGAAGAGGTCTCTTCTTAAGAAGAGGAGAAAGGAAAGACAGATTTATGCAAAATGCCCATTTCCAGAATTTGGGGCTTGACAAATCTCATTGAATATCACTAAACCAACACATAATAAGGAGTTTGTAATAAATCTCGGTAGTGGGAAAGGGTTGACATATTACTTGACTTTTTTTTGTTACATGAGTGCTTCATATTTAGCTGAAAGATGATTCAGCATGAATTATATTGGCCTGTATTTTGGAGTGCTATATATACTGTTTGTATGTCCATGGCACTAGCTGTGGAAGTAATTGCCAAAAATCAATTTTATATGAAGAAATCTTAATTGTTACGAAAGCCTCGGAAACTGATGTGTTGTGTGCAATCTTGGCAGATCGGCTCCCTGAACCTGTAATTGCAAGTTTGAAGGGACAGGTCAGTGTTAAGGATCAGTGTCTTTCAGCTGAGTCAGTAGCTGAATCTTAAAATTGTCTGTAACTGTTCATATTTCAATATTAATTGCTTCTCCATTGATTGTCTTTTTGTAGGTACTCAAGTATTGTTTTTATCTCAAAGTCCTAGACACTCCCTGTATCCTCACGTGTCCCATTTCCCACTCTTTTTTTACTACTTGCCAAAATTTCTCAATTCTGGAAGGAGCAACTGCACATTTTTTAATTTAATTCACCAGAACACATTTCATTTAACAACTGTAGGGAGCAGGCAATAACAGTATCCATGTGCAGGAAGATGCATATCAATCAGAATTATGGTTATGCCTTGTACTCTGACATGAAAACATGGCAAAGATAATGATATGATCCCCTAGCCATGTCTTAATTTAATACTGACACACAGGCATGCTCAGGAAGAGTAGTTTTGGTAACTCTTCAGAAACCACTTACAAAAGAAGAATGCCTGGCAGAAGCACAAGGTAACAGCAATTCAGTCTGCAGCACTCCACTCACTATTCTCTCTGGATCTGCCCACAATACAAAACTAAATTACGGCACTGAGACAGTCATCATTTTGTTTGAAAGAACTTAACTGAAATAATCTTCTTATTCTTTTTCTTTTTCTTTTTTTTTTTTTCCTTAATATAGAGTGAAACTTGGGAAAAGGCAAAATAAATATAATAAAGGATTCTTCCAAAGGACACAGTCAGTGATTGTTGATGGAGGAAGCTGGAGGGAGAAAACCAAGTAAGCAAATTTTTCAGCAAGCTCTTGATTGAAAATCTCCACCTTGGAAGAAGCATACTGGAATCTCAACACTTTCACATAATATAATCTTGAAAACATGCAAACTCTTTTTTTTTTTTTTTTAAGTGTTCACAAAACTTTACAGCTGCTACAGGCAAGTACTATGGTATTTGAAGCTGTTAGATTATCAGTTGGTCATCTGAAAAGCACTGCAGTCACTAAATAACAGCTCAGTCTGCCTAGGCTAAGAGTGCTGGTCTCCATCTCTAATGATTTCAGCATCATTCTTAGAACTGCACAGTTTTGAATAACCCTCAAAATTTTACTCCAACATGCTCTCATTTTTCAGAAAATATAATCCCTCAAAACCAGTACTGAGTCAATACTTCTGTAGGATAAAAATGGATATTCATGATGCTGATTAGAATGGACTATCAGTCTGACAAGCCATGGATATGAAACATAAACTGTGATTGTTTAACTCAATATGTCAATATCCCAAAACAAGACTATTAACTCAATTTCCCTATTAAAGCACTTGCATCTTGCCCAAGCACAGTTTTTCAAAAATGTATGCATAAATATGATGTATTTCTTAATTTCCTACCCTGAGCTTACATAATGTTGCTGCATTCTCTTAAAAAAGCCACCTCACTGTTGTCTGTATTTCAGAAGCAACTGAAGTAGTTGTTGAAGGAGCACTCACACTGCAAAACCTGTTTGCACAGTTATTTGGAGATATACCTCTACTCTAGTGGAAAAGAACACAGGATAGTAAAACATGACCACAAGGGTTACCCATTACTGAGTTCTGTGTGATTTTGACGTTATCCATAACCTATTTCAATCTCTACTTACTAGTCAAATCTCTCCTGGCTCAGTAGGGTTCCCAATCTTGAAAAGCTAGCATAAAAGGAATGCAAGTTTTCCCATACATTTTTGTTAGAAACTATCCAGTAAATGTGATTTAGTGCTCTAAAATCTTTTGCAAATCTGCAGTCAATGAAAGCTTGAAAACCTTAGGTTGCAACAGTAATGTTTATTGTGACAAAAGAATGTCTCACTTTCCAATATGCAGTTTATTAAAGTAATAGGGATTTGGAACACCAAAGAAAGTGTAAGCACTCAACCATTTTGGCTGGCTCTGATAATCCAGAAGGAAATTTTAGGAAGGGTCTTTTTTAATTTTTTTTTTTCCAGATATTAAGACTTCTGTCTCATGCTGTCAATGGACAAAGAATTGCATGAGCACAGAGCCACAAAAAATATTAAGCGAGTGGGAAATCTTCCCTACAAGGAGAGACAGAGAGAGCTGGGGCTCTTTAGCTTGGAGAGGAGGAGACTGAGGGGTGACCTCATTAATGTTCAGAAATATGTAAAGGGTGAATGCTGAGAGGATGGAGCCAGGCTCCTTTTGGTAATGCCCAATAACAGGATAAGGGGCAATGGGTGTAAGTTGAGGCATAGGAAGTTACATGGAAACATGAGGAAAAACATTTCCACTGTCAAGTGTGATGTAGCACTGGAGCAGGCTGCTCAGGTGGGTTGTGGACTCTCTCTCTCTTGAGATATTCAAAACCTGACTGGATGCATTCCTGTGTGATCTGCTGTAGGTGATCCTGCTCTGGCATGGGGGTTGGACTAGGTGCTCTTTCCAGGTCCCTTCCAACCCCTAACACTCTGTGATTCTGTGATATGATTCTTTCCCTCTAGGCTGATCAAGGACTTTTCATGCTTTTACAATGATTTTTTTTTCCCAAATTGGAACTGAAATTTAGTCATGGTTTGAAGGGGAGAAAAAAAAAAAATTAAAAAAAGGGAATCCCTCTTCTAACCAGGCAGCCAATTTTCCATAAAGTTTCACCTGGTGAAACTACTGTAGTAAGAACCTGCCCATAGGCTGACTTCAACCTGCAGGAAAGCACTAAGAAGAAAGTGCCTGGGGAATATGAAGAAATACTTTTGTCATACTGTGAACAAATACAAGTAATGGAAACTGGAGCCTTCCTACTTGTGTCATGGCAAGGAGACCAAGACTATCATGGAAGGTGATAATTTAATGACTCTGGCACACAGCCAGCAAAAGGTTATGAGTTCACGTAATTTTCAAAGATCCAGGTGGAGGAGAGGTAGTCATTTTATCCACTGGTGTAAAATAACCTTCCCACTAGCTGACCTGATTTATAGGAATTGTGGCAGTGCAAGCCAGCCTCTAAAACAAGGTAATACAAAACAAGCTTTATGCCACTGATGCCTCTGTATTCACAGCTGTGCATTCTACTCACCTGCCTTTCAGAGCCTATAGATGTTCATGCAAACATTAAAGGCTCCTCCAGGTGCCAGGTTTTTGCTAGTGATAGTTCTTTTCTTCCTTAGCCGCACACTGGTTTTAAGTCAGCTTTGCACATTTTATTTATTGATGCTCCAAAGTCAACCAAGGAGATAAGTGTCTCTTTTATGCAGCTATTAATTCCTCAGGTAAAATGTTATTGCAGTATAATAATCCATATGCAATAGTCTTGAATGTTGGAGTAAATAAGACTGAGCTACCTAATTGTCAGGTGGCATCTCAAAGAAGATGTACACCTGCAACTTTCTAATGCAATAAAATATACACATAGTCCTGTGCAATAAGGAAAGGAAACGTGCAGACCCTTTGTCATAAAAGTTTCATTTTTTCTTGTGATGTAGATATCACCAATAAAAACAGAAGTACTCAGATCTTGTAGACAAGGACTTAGCCTTCTAAAAAAAAGGGCCATGCTGCACCCAGCTCAGAATAACCCTTATCTGTTCAGATGCCACTTTTTGCACATCAGGATGTCCTTCAGCCTGAAGGCTGACACTCCTGAGTGAAAGCCACTGGCAAACTGTGCTGGGCTTCCCATATTCAAGGCAGAATGAGCCAGGCTCCAAGCAGAGAAGCATTACAGTACAACCACAGCATCTCAGTTGTCAAGCAGTACTTGAGCACAATGTGCTTTTGGTTAGTTTAAGGAAGGATAAACAAGATTTAATATTTGGCAATAGACAGAAGTTTTTGTGGGTTTGTTGTTTTGTTTTTTTCCTTGCCCTATAAATGATATTCGGATTCATTCAGATTCATGCAGCTTCCACTCATGTAAGACTCAGTTCCATTTCTTAATTTTCCATCTTCCTTATTTCCTAAAACATGAGTTGTTGAGCTAATGAATAAAAACACTCTGAGGTTTGGTTTTGGCTCTGTGTGCATCTGTGCTCATTTACTACCATAATTCAACGTGACAAGTTTATTGTCCTAACAAACACTAGCACCTATTGTAGAACTATAATAAAAAAAGAAAGATTGCCTTAAGCAGCACATTTTCTGCAGAGAATACCAAAAGCTACCTATTGACATTTTGTTTTCCTCAAATCATGTGGTCATTTTATAGTGGTCACTAAACATGCAAGTCTGTAGGCAAAATAGGGTAGACTAAAGTTTAAGGCTGAGCTTCTGCAATGAGCTGGATCAGATGGAATTCATTCTTCTTATTAGCTTTCAGCTGATACTTCTGAGCCTGAGCTCAGGACTCCATCTGTGCAAGGCACATTAAACATTGTGAATGCAACCCCTGCCCCAAGGAGCTTGCAGCTCAAAAAGACAAGTATGCAAAAATAAGCCAGATAAAAAGAAAAGCCTAGGATTTTGCACAAAACAAAGCCAAGACCTGTCTTTGTTAAATCAATGTGCAAAAAGCCAACACAAATGAGAGTCTGATTTCTGCATGAAAAACTACTTAAATGTTTCTTTACAAATCAGTCTCATTCAGCGCAAGGCTGGCTCTCCAGATGAATGCCTGTTCAAAAAAATACCCAACACCCCATATCTACAGCTAAGTAAACAAACTACAATGACCCCAAAGTAAAATGTGTAACCCTCTGTTTTTCAAGACTCATGAAACAAGATTTTAATGACTCATATGGTCATTATTTGAACCCTAATTGTTCTTTGATATATAGTGGCAAGATTTTAACTTATTAGTGGAATGACATTTTCATGTAACCCATCCTAGTCCTCATTAAACAATCGAGCCTTCTTTCTTTGTATCTCTTTGAAAGCTATATACAATAGCAGGTCTTGGTATGTTTTACCAGCAGAGGAATTACAGAAGAGTGATACACAAATAGAAACTAAACAGGAGTCATTCTGTCCCACTTCTTCACTTAAAAAGCCTGATAAATCTGCAGAGAAATGCTAATTGATTGTGGGGCTGACTCAGCACAGGTTATGAGGCAGGTGCAAACTGCAGAAGGCTCCTTTAGGAAAGAAAGAGTTCTCTGCTAAATTGTTTACACTGATGATGCAAAAGGCATGGCAAGGTGGGCTTCCCACTGCAGTTGTGGCAGTGGCATGTTTGGAATGGTCTAGTGGTGGTGGTAAGTTCCTTGTAAAAGCACCCTTACCTGTTTCCTTCCCTTCTCTCTTCCCTCCTCTCTCCTCTGTACTGGTTTAATACACTCTGCTCTCAAAAGCAAGTCTCCCACACATAGACAGAAGGAAAAGTAACACACAAAAGAAAGCTTGGTTGACATGGGGAGTATCTAATAAAATGATATGATGTACAATTAATTACCTTAGTCTATTTTGCAGAAAAGCACAGCAAAAGCAGAAGCAGCAGCAGAAGTCAGCGATAAAATTACACCCTCCCCATTCCCCAACTCCACAGCCAGACCAGTGGAAAAGACCCACATCCCAAAACCAGAAACCAGAAACTGTAAACAGAAATACAGACGTCACTTGTGTTACAATCCAAACTAGAAGCCACATGATACTTTGCTCCAGCCAGCACCTTCATTTTGAAGCTGGCCTGACATCAGCATGGTATTGAATACTCACCAGCAGACTGAGTCAGCTCCACCCATAAAATTATCCACAGCTTATTCTATACCATCTATATCATGTCCAACAGCAATTAATACTAAGCAACATCACCATACACCATTTACTGTCCTTTCTCACTCAAAAAGAGAAAACTTGGCAGTACACAGAAGTCTTCTCACTGCAGATGCTCTGGAGCTCCATCCTACTCCAGTATAATGTGGATCAGTCCAAATGACACAGTTGCGCTTCCATCCCTCAGGCAGTCAGTTCCAGTGATTCCTTCCACCCCTTCAAGTGAAAAACAAATAGAAACTTGCATTTCAGTGCTCTGCTTCAAACACATCAAGCTGTTGGGAAATACAGATGGGTTCCACTCCCTTGTAGTTCAGACGGCATCAGAGTACACTGTGCACCTCTATCTACTCAAGCTTTATACTTCCATGGCTTCACCTTGCCAGGACATTGGATACATAGAGTCCAGTAAACTCCATCTAGTTGGAGGCAGGACCCCTCTAATTTTGACTGGAATCACTTGCATCATGTGAAGATGCTTTGAGCATCCCTTTAGGAGGATCAGAAGCAGTACCAGCACTTCTGCTCTTTTGGGGCAATTTTCCTCTGTAAACTGTGGCACCTTTCTTGTGCAGTGAGGACTGAAGTGGGGTTTTCCAGCCCCTTTCTTCATGTCTTCCCCATGGTCACATAAGTAAAACCACAGGGTGCACCACGGAGTGTACCTCCCAGATTCTCTCCCTTAGACAGGGAAGTGCCTACTACTAATAGCTGAAACGCAGGAGTGTACAGGTGAAGAACAGGACATGTTTTCTCTGAGTTGATGGACCTCCTGGGACAGTTCCTTGACAGCTAAAATACAGACCCATACAAGGAAGGAAAGACCTTCCTCATATTGTCAGAGCCTGCTAGTGATTTCATCCACTCTTTCTCCTCCATTGTCTTTCAAGGGCAGAGATAAAGACTGAGTGAGCATCTCTGCCTCATCCTATTGTTCTTGTGATGACCCTGTTTTATCCTCATCCTTTGTCAGACAAACTGCTTTCTTTGTATGTTTCTTTTGCACACAGGGCAGACTGATACTGGCATAGGATGGTTCTCTGGTGCAGCTGCCATGCCTGCTGCTGGGTTCTGAGTAGCCAGAGTGCCTGCCAGTCTACCTGAAGGTCCAGAGACCTCCTCTTGCCTCTACATGCTCTGACAGTGATGAGAAGATCTCAACAGGCATGGGCCAGGCCCAAACACATCACAGTGATTTTTTGTCTCTCAGGAACTTCTGGGCTGACAGCAGACATTTTCCACTTGTTTGGCACCTGAAGGATGGCCAAGGACTCAGGTCCAGCCAACATGGATTTAGGAAGGGCAGGTCCTGCCTCTCCAAGCTGATCTCCTTGTATGATCCAGTGACCTGTCTGGTGGACGTGGGGAGGCCTGTGGATGTGGTCTACCTGGACTTCAGCAAAGCCTTTGACACCGTCCCCTACAGCAAACTTCTAAGCTGTCAGCTCGTGGCTTGGACAGCAACACTCCATGCTGGGTTAGGAACTGGCTGGAGGGCTGAGCCCAGAGAGTGGTGGTGAATGATGCCACATCCAGCTGGCAGCCAATCACCAGTGGTGCCCCCAGGGATCAGTGCTGGGCCCCATGCTCTTTAATATCTTTATTGATGATCTGGATGAGGGGGTTGAGTCAGACATCAGGAAATTTGCAGATGACACCAAGTTAGGGGCAGATGTTAGTCAGTTAGAGGGTTGAAGGGCTCTGCAGAAGGACCTTGACTGACTGGACAGATGGGCAGAGTCCAACGGGATGGCATTTAACAAATCCAAGTGCCGAGTGCTGCACTTTGCCCATGGCAATCCCATGCAGAGCTACAGGCTGAGGTCAGAGTGGCTGGAGAGCTCCCAGACAGAGAGGGACCTGGGGGTACTGATCGACAGCCACCTGAACATGAGCCAGCAGTGCCCAGGTGGCCAAGAAGACCAATGGCATCCTGGCCTGCATTAGGAATAGTGTGACCAGCAGGAGCAGGGAGGTCATTGTGCCCCTGTACTCATCACTGGTTAGGCCTCACCTTAAGTCCTGTGTCCAGTTCTGTGCCTCTCAATTTAAGAAAGACATTGAGACTCTTGAGCGTGTCCAGATAAGGGCAACAAGGCTGGTGAGAGGCCTTGAGCACAAGCCCTATGAGGAGAGGCTGAGGAATCTGGGATTGTTTAGCCTGGAGAAGAGAAGGCTCAGAGGTGACCTCATTTCTCTCTACAACTACCTGAAGGGTGGTTGTAGCCAGGAAGGGGTTGGTCTCTTCTCCCAGGCAACCAGCACCAGAACAAGAGGACACAGTCTCAAGCTGCTCCAGGGGAAGTTTAGGCTCGAGATGAGGAGAAAGTTCTTCACAGAGAGGGTCATTAGTCATTGGAATGTGCTGCCCAGGGAGGTGGTGGAGTCACCATCCCTGGAGGTGTTCAAGAGGGGATTGGACGTGGCACTTGGTGCCATGGTTTAGTAGTCATGAGGTCTGTGGTGACAGGTTGGACTCGATGATCTTTGGGGTCTCTTCCAACCTTGGCGATACTGTGATACTGGGGATGAAATTCCAAGAAATTGGAGGTGACCATTGGCCTAAGCAGTAGCCCATACTCTCCCATACACTCTGCTACTTATAATTATCTAGCTTAGGGGCAGGTGGTATTCTTGGGACAAAATTATTCTAGGCAAAACTCTTGGCTCATTAATTTGGTGAGACTACATCTAAACTAAATGCCTAGTGGACTAACTGTATCATAATATGACAGTATATAGCAGAGCAACACCATATCATTAATCTGTGCCCCTGAGGTGATAAGCACCACCAGAAAACACATCAAATACAAGTGCATAAGATTTTATGTAATACAATCAAGGCTAGGCCCCAGCACATTTGCCCCAGCTTCCCCCAGAAAACAGATGCATCAAGATACTGGTGGGGGGAACTTATACAAAACTCTCTTAACAAGCCTTGATTGAATCCTCTCATTATCTCACTCCTTGTTATCTCAACCCTTCAAGGCTTTTGTGCCACACGCTGAGCACCAAAGTAGACTGTGCTGGTTTAACACAGCCTGCTCTAACAAGCAAGCCCCTTGCACAAAGATCGGGAGGGAAAGTAGCACAAAAGAAAACTGGGTTGACATAAGAAGTGTCTAATAAAATTATATGATGTACAATTACCTTAAGCCTATTTCACAGAAAAGCACAATAAAAACAGTAGCACCAGCAGAAGCCAGTGATGAAATGACCCCACATCCACCCCCCAAACCCTCAGCCAGCCCAGTGGAAAGACTAACACCTCAAAGCCAGAAACCAGAAGAATTAAATGCAAATGGGAAGCCTCTCAGGTTACAATCCAAACTAGAAGCCTCATGATACTTTGCTCGAGCCAGCACTTTCATTTTGAAGCTGGCGTAGCATCAGCATAGCATTAAAACCCTCATCAGTAAATTCAATTGGCTAAACTTATGACACCTTAAAACACAGCAAAAGCAGTGACCTGAGGTGTCTAGGGCTTGCTTCTCTTGCCCCTCTCTTCGACACTGCCCTGGCAGAACAACCTGTCCCCAGACAGGTCCAATTCATAGGCAGCACTTAGCCTGGTTTTTTTTGCCCCAGTCTTACTAAAGAGACTGCACAGCCACAGTTGTTTGATACCCTGCTTAATCCTCAGAGGAGGCAAAGGCAAGCCTCTTTTCACATCCCCAGCAAATCTGTACTCATCTCATGCTCCACTCTATTAGATAGACTGATATTATCCACCCTAGCCCTCCAGGACCCAGCTGGGGCACAGATCCTCACCTCTGCCACACAAGTGAGGGCATCCAGGAGTTACAGGGAGCAGTTAGTGCCTAATCACATTTTTCAGCAGGGATAAAATTTAGCAGATATGCATATAATGATGAAGTCCCTGATTAAATTTCAGAGGACAAGCGAAGTCCAGTTCTATTCTTCTCTGAATCCATGGGGACCAGTACAATGCACAGCTCAGACAACAGCATTTAGTTTATTGAAGTTTAATTTAAAAAAGAAGAAAGAAAAACTACTCACATTTTGTTCTGCAATTTGTCTTAGGTATAAAACATGAGGTGTTCATTGCATGCATCAATTACTAAGAGAGAGAATTACATGTCTTTTGCTCATATTTTTTTTTATCTTAAGGGTACATACACTACTTTAGTTCCAGACATAAAGAGAACAAAGAGGAATTGTCTTGCACTTTTTTGATATGTAACAATTTCCCAGGTGAAAATTGACTATTGAGATGTAAAGCTAGCATATTGAAATGTATTAAGAGTCTTTAGGCCTTCCATTTGTCTTCATTAAAACCAGTCTGAATTTGAAAGCTGACTTGAGGATAATTTTTCATGTCAGGAATGAGAAGAGAGAGGTTCCCCCTCAGCTCTTCAGCTTACTTAGGCAGCAATTTCAGACAAATCCCACCAGTCTGAAATATGAAAATGAGCTTAATAGTACTTATCTCTCTTTAAAGTGATCAGACCTCTATTCAGAAAAGAGGTATCATTGCAGGTGAATTGGATTAAATTATCTTGTCTAATGATTCAGAATCTGAGCAGATGGTCCTATGTATACCTAATCTATACTGGAAGTTTTGTAAACTGGAAGACAGTGTGCAGCTCTTATAAAACCATGGAGTATTTTATTTAAAAAGAAAGTATACCACCTTTCATAATGAATTAAATACTTTTCAAAGGCATATGTAAGTTAGTACAATGATGCACATTTACATGTCAGCCACTGCTTGGGAACCGACATCTTTCCTGTATGTTAAACAAAAAGCTATGTATCCTCACAGTCTTGTGCAGATAAGCAGAACAGTTCAGTATTATCCTGCTGGATGAAGTTGAAGAGGAGGAGTGATATCCTCTATGACCTCATTCCCCACCCCTCCAGATCCCCCTCCCTGGTCTCTTTGAGGGAAAGCCTTGAGGCCACACAAAGTACTAAAGGTTGGGTGGGAAAGAAGCAAGGGAAAAAACACAGTTCTGATCCCTTCATATTGCTGCCAATCCTCAGGTGAAAGCAGCAGGATTAATGCTGCTGAAAACAGCAGCAGAGAGCATGAGTGCCCACACCAGCCTCCATCAGGTCATACTACAGCCCAGGGCACCATGAAATCATCCCCACAGCATGCGGTCATGTTGAATTGCCCTGAGTAGAGGCAGGACTCTGGGAACAGCACAGCTGAGCGGGAAGCTGCCTGTATGCCCAGCACTACAATTCTCTGTTTGGTCCTCTGCAAGACAGAAAGAGTGCGAAGTTCTTTTCTCAGCAAATAGTCTGTGGCTGCAAACAGGCACCCAGTAGAAATCACAAATAAGTGCTTTGTCCCAAAACTCTGGATATTTTATCTGGATATTTTATGCAATATTGCATTTTCATTCTTCAGCTACTCTGCCTGAGAGCATCATGGTGCCTGACAAAAAGTATGGCACAATCCTGCCGTCATTTGTGTTTTGTAGATAACACCATAGCTACAAACTTCACTGTTTCCACACCTCTGTTAGGGTTCAGCAAATAACACGCTTTTTACATCTTACGGGAACCACAAGTGAAGCAAGACTGAAATAAAGGTGTCTCAAAATGGCCTGAAGCTAAAGCTAAAGCTCTGCCTTCAGTTGGAAACAAGCCCTCATAGTGTCTTGAAAACTTTCTGTCTCCATTTTCTCTCCTTAAAATGGACATATTCCCTTGCCAAATGCTCTCAGATAATATGAGACTGTGGTATGAGATTATGAGATTTAGGTGGTTTTGTCATTGTTATTACTGCTGCCAGTGGTGCTTTTGTACAGAAAGTAAAGATATTGTGCAAGGCCATCAACCAAAAAATCTTAGTACAAAAATACAAATACACAATTAATCTCCAAAAAGTAAATTTACATGCTCCAAAATATTTTGCAGATATTTTGCAAAATCAGGTCAGACTTTACAGATAACACTTGCAAATTCACCCCCCTACTTTTTATTGATCCACCTGTTCAGCACAACTCAACTTTGATTTCAACTGCTTTTCAGTGATGCTGTGAAAGAAATCAAAACACCTCTCAGGGATTATGCCAAGCAGTAGTTTTGAACAGGTTTGGGGCGATATCCAGTGAACTGTAACTAATCATTTTCATCTTATCACCCACAGAGTCATTGCATTGGAATGATGTTTGGCTAATTTTCCAAACGACACATTTACTATGGATTGTTCTACAGAGCTGCCAGGGGAAACAGTGAGCCAAAACATATTCTGTCAAGAGAAGTGTTTGGTTGATGAAATTGTAAATAAGTCATCAACCAAAAGTCTGTTAAAATGAATCATTATTAAATGTTTTTCTAAATACGGTGTTTAATCTCAAACTCCAAAATAGGAACTGCATGACCATCCTTCCCTACCTCATTCACAGATCTCTTTGAACACATCATGAGAATATTAAGTTAGTTAATTTAAACTATATGTGCATGCAAGCACATGCAGAGAAGCAAAGGCTGTGATGTGTTTTACATAAAGCAGGCCATTGTGCACTGATTATAATGTGTAAAGAGGAAATATGTTTATACCACAATCTATTCTAAACTCAAATAGACAGCAGTACTCATGTTTATAAATATAAATGCAAAACCTATGTTAAAATAATGTTGAGGGTCTGGATTCTAACCACAAAAGCCAGGAAATTCAGAGCAAACCTTGAAAGTTTGTGCCTGATTCTGATTTCATACTCTTGCCATCTAAACCCAGTGTCTTCAGCAATAGTTTGTACTGGAGAAGACACAATCTTTTGTCCAAGTCTCTCTAGGTATGGCAGGGATTGTGTGAAGTGTTACAATATTTATGCTTGAAGGCTAGATACAAGAAAAGGATGTAGGCAGTTGTAACAGCATCCCCCAGGGCTTCTCTTAATCTAATGAAGTGTGTATATATGCATATGTGGGTATGTGCAGAAGAGGAAGGATGGAAATGTGTGGTCTTGACAAGTACATCCTCAAAATTGTCTTTTGTCCTCCAGGATGCATTTAGACCTTATGGAAAGCTTGGAGCAAGCTAAATATTTTTGGTCTTTAGAAGGTGCTAATATAATTAATATTTCTTGTGATGCATGCTTTACAACATCATACTACTTTGTTCTAAACAGACTACAACAAAGGAGCACAGCCAGATACAACCCCATTGAGACACAACTGAAATATTAATCAAGAGGTTTTAATGAGGAAGGGGGAGGAAATTACCTTACCCTGTGCAGCCCTGTGTGGAGTTCTAATGCAGAGTTATGACAGGAAAATAAATTCTGATAAAGGCAAGACATGTCTGAACTAGTCCACCTAGACATGACAATTACGAACAATTGTCTGCTAGCCAACTCTAACAACAGGAGAATATACTGGCTCTGGTCTATTGATGGAAATCAACTAGCCATCCATATGGTGTTGCTGAGACATAGGAACAGCTGAGAAGGACCCCTGCTGTTATAGTGCATTTCATGTTTTACCTTCCTGTAGCTTTGTCCTCAATATTCCAGATATACATCCTTTCTTAAAACTGATTTTGAACATCTAATTACCTCTAGAAGTAAAGCTGGTGCTCTGCCAAATATAGAAAAAACTTGCTTGAGAGATATTCTTCTATAAGTATCTCTGAGACAACATTGTGGAGTTTGTGGGTATTTTTAGAACAATCCAGTGCTTTTCTGAAAGGACAGATCTGTGGTTAAAATAAGTTGCCAAGATAAAGTGAGATATCTTTCTCAGTAAATACTTGCCCTAGATCAAGGACCAAACTTGGAGGTCATAATGAGCTTCCTCAAAGAGCCCTGAAAGGGTAGTTTAGGCACTAAAGGGAAAGTGAGCTAATCACAGCAGTATATGCAACTGCTTTGCTCTTACGGAAGTACAGATGCCTAAGTATACAGCAGCCATGTAGTATAGATCCTATGAGCTCTGCTTTTTTGTTGACTAGGAACCTTCACCTTGACCAGTCTGAATCTGCCTAAAATCAAGAGTTGTCACCCACCTTTTCTACAATAAATGTTGGTGAATCACCTGAGAAATATGAGCTGGACACCTGCCTCAGCCTGGGGCAGTCCACACTCATGCCCTACCATGCATCCACTGTTTTCCTATGAACGACACTGGGGGTGGTCAAGTGCACCAGAGGTTTTTCCTGGGTTATAAGGCAAGGAGCACAGAGAGGTAAAAGAAGAAAGAAGAAAGAAGGTAATAGAGAAAGGAGGCAGTGGCCATATCTGTGTCTTTAAGACAGCAAGACTGACTTCTAAGTTAGGCAGAGGGAGAGTCTGATGTCATGATCCCCCAAACCTCGACTGATAAATCCAGACAGAAGAGCTAACAACCTTCAAAACCAGGCTGTCCATGTCACTTAGTTCAAACTGAAAGACAGTCCAGTGCACAGACTGTGTGAAAGAGAGGAAAAGCATGGAAAAGCTGAATATAACTAGAGGTATTGTTAGAGTTGTTTAGGTTCATATTATTTTCAAAGGAATTACAAAAGGGGATAATCTTAATACTTATGTTCCCAGTTAATGAAAAATTCTACTTCTGATGTTTCCCCTACTTCTCTGTACTATTGATCAAATAATATTTAACAAGACCCAACTTCACCTGCAAATACCCTGATCACCTTCCCATGAATAAGGCTGACACTATTCAATCAAGAATCATTGCTATTAATACTCAGTTTATTTAAACTAGTATGCTATTTCTGATTAACTTATTCATTAACTCAGTGTCCTTAGAAAGTAAAATTGTGAAATCATTGAAAACAAAAATCACAAACCTGTCATAAGTGTGTATGTAAATTAAAGGATTGGTGCTCTAGTTTCAGTTGACGCACTCTAGTGAAAGCTAAGTATCAACTCAACTAGGCTAGCCTTCTGTGAGGAAAAGAAAGACAAAAGAGAGAGAGAGAAAACTCAGGATCAGTCCATTGTTCCTACTCCAAGGACAGCGAAGAAAATGCCAGGAAACTTCCTCTTTATTAAAAAGCCATAATGAGACACATCATTCAAACAAGTGTGCCAGAGGAGAGCATTACTATATAAGGCTGGGTACAGAAGCCAAATACAGAGATAAAACTCTGCCTTCAGCCAAATGCACCGACGCAGATCATCACAAAAACAAGGGGAAGGTCTCAAGTAAATAATGTTTCCTGCATCAGCCCCTTTGACACACTGATACAAGTTGAACCTCAGCAAGACAGAAATCACCCAAAGGAATAATATTCTGGTCTTCCTGTGGGGAGAACATGCTTCCTTATACTGTTACTGCTGTTAATGTGTCCTGGGAGGTCTATACGTAATTTGTATTGCATCTAGATGGAGTTGTCTCCTTAAGCATGTACTAAAGTGTTGAATTTTCATAATATGCTCTTTCTAGAAAGAACTCAGGATCAAAACACCACTTTCTGGGCTCGGCCCTCCAGCCAATTCCTAACCCAGCACGGAGTGCTGCTGTCCAAGCCACGAGCTGACAGCTTGGGCAGGAGTTTGCTGTGGGGGATGGTGTCAAAGGTCTTGCTGAAGTCCAGGTAGACTACATCCACAGTCTGCCTCACATCCACCAAGTGGGTCACCTGATCATAGAAGGAGATTAGGTTGGTCGTTGGTCAGGCAGGACCTGCCCTTCCTAAATCCATGCTGTCTGGGCCTGATCCCTTGGCCATCCTGTAAGTGCTGTGTGATTGCACTCAAGATGACCTGTTCCATAATCTTGCCTGGCACTGCAGTCAGTCTGACATGCCTGGAACTCTCTGGCTCATCCAACCAGTCCTTCTTGTAGATGGGCATCATGTTGGCCAGCTTCCAGCCATCTGGGACCTCTCCATTTAGCCAGGACTGTTGAAAAATGATGGAGAGAGTGGCTTGGCCAGCTCATCTGCCAGCTCTCTCAGCACCCTAGGATAGATCCCATCTTGTCCCATGGACTTGTGGGGATCCAAGAGGCCAAGTAAGTCTCTATCTACTTCCTCCTGGGCCACAGGGAAACTATACTGCTCCCTGACTCCATCTGCCAGCTCAGGAGGACAGTTGTCCAGAAGACAACCTATCCTGCTATTAAAAATTGGGGCAAAGAAGGTGTTTAGTACCTCTGCCTTTTACTCATCTTTTGTTACAATATTCCCCTCCACGTCCACTAAGGAGCGGAGGTTGTCCTTGCCAATCCACTTGCCATTAATGTATTTGTAGATGGATTTTTTTTGTCCTTCACAGCAGAGGCCAGTCTAAACTCTAAATGGGCTTTTATCTCTCTAATTTTTTCCTACATGACCTAGCAACATCCTTAGACATTTCAAGGGTTCCCTCACTTTCCTTCCAAAGATGATATACTCTCCTTTTTCCCTTCATTCACTCAGAAGTTCATTGCCCATCCAGGCTGGCCGCCTACCCCAGCGGCTCATCTTCCGGCACATTGGCACAGCCTGTTCCTGTGCCTTCAGGATTTCTTTCTTGAAGTAGTTCCAGCCCTCCTGGACCCCTTTGTTTCCCAAGGTACCTTCTGAGTTAGTTCCTTAAGTAACCTGAAGTCCACCCTCTGGTAGTCCAGAGTAGAGGTTTTGTTGATGCCCCTCTTAGCTTGACTGCATATTGAAAACTCAATTATCTCATGGTCACTGGACCCCAGACATCCTCCAACCACCATATCTGCCAACAGCTCTTCTCTGTATGAAAAAAGAAGGTCAAGCAAAGCCTTACCCCTGGTAGACTCACACAGCAGCTGGGATAAGAAGCTATCCTCCATACACTCAAAAAACCTTCCAGACTGCCTCCTCTCTGCTGTGTTAAGTTCCCATAGTAGAAAGTTGGAGTTGAAAAGTAGGCAGAGTGCAAGGGACATCCTGAATTACATTGCTGCATAGCCTAATTTCCAGTTATGAAACCAACAACACAGAAGTTAGCCAGAGAGCTTTACCACCAGAATCAAATAACATTAAAAAAAAAAAAAAAAAAAAAAAAAAAAAAAAGATTTATACACATGTCAGAGACTGATTGCAGCTTGTCAGACACTCCTGCCTAAGTGATTTTAAAGCAATTTCTCCAATTACCAGACTTTTTTTTTTTTATTATTTGTGTATGTGGACCACCATGAGCAGACACACAGAAATCTCACCAGTCCATTAAGGACTTGGCAGAATACACACACATGCATATACATATATATATGTATGTATGTATGTATGTATGTATGTGTAAATACATGAGCACACACAAGGAAAATAAAAATGATGTAATGCCTTCAATTTCCTACTTGACTGACTGGATTACTTTTTTTGAAATTGGTTAAACAGACGCTGTGTTGGGTGGTTAGTGATTATCATTTTTCTGCTATGTTAGGGTACTTGACATTTTCATTCCTCAGTGACTTCAGTTAAAAACAAATAGATCTACCTGCAGTCCACATCTGATCGCCAGATGGTCTCTGTGCCTATGAAGCTCCCATCTCCAAGTGAATTCAGATGACCTCACACATACATCTTCAAACATTACTATCTGGCCACAAAAATGTATGGAGAACGCAACATCTGTACATGTCTGACTCTTAAAGCCCTGTTGTTTTACGAAATATATTGCTTGTCACCCTGAAGACTAGTCTCTTAATGATCTGCAGGGGAAGATGTAAATGGTAGCCTACAAGTTTAGAGGTTGTTTGTTGCATTAAACCACTCTAATTTCAACCAAAGGTCAAAAGATACAAAAGTATTCATTTGAATCCACTGAAGCAAACAAATAGATCCTGCTAAGTATTCCAAATGGTACCCAAAGCACAGCTGTGTGTGAGTGCACATCTCTATGTCCTGTGTATTATTCATGTAGTTGATGCATCCAAGCAGTTAAAATAAACTCAAGATCTTATGAAACTATCATGAAAACTGTGGAGTTGTTCTTCCTGTGTAATAAAGCATTATTAAGAGTCACACAGCCTATAAGATCTAGCATTGTTTCAAGGGAATACCTTGTCATATCAACATCATTGTACATGTAAACACAACAAGATGGTAAACACAAGCCCACTTGAATCGCTGGATGAAAAAACAGATGGGATATCACAAACATTTCACAAACTACAACAGACTTCTAGGCCAATTAAATATGGTTAGCTTTGAATGGGAGAGGAAATAGTTTTCTTTGCTGTTAAATGTCAAAAAAAAATATATTCCTTGAGGCATAAAAGTCCAGTTCATTTTTGGAAACTTGCTAAAATTAATCAACCCTGTATGAACTTTAACCAAACCAAAACAAATAAGTAGAAATATGTAGAAAAAATATCACTAGACCCACAGAAGTGGAAAGTTAAACAAAAAAAAAAAGAGGAAGAAAGATTTTGAGTTTTACAGTACTTAAATGAGTAAGAGCTTTTACTGAAGATGACTTAACCAATCAGAATGGAAAAATATTTCTGTGTTAATCTTAGCAGAATAAGAAGTTTTCCTAAAAAAAAGGTTGTTTCATTATTACTAGACTTTTTAAAGTTTAAATGTAATAATAAGAAGCCAGACTGGGTTTTTGGTGTTGGGTTTGTTTTTTTTTCATGGCAAAGCCAGTCTGCAACATTTAAATTTTAACCAGTTTTTGTTTGGGGTTATTGCTTGTTTGTTTGTTGGGGGAAGGCAGGAAGGGAGGGGTACATTTGTTCTTGGGGTATTTTTTTAGCTTTTGAAGCAAAATTAAATTCTGACACCCCAGAACTGTGATTTGCCTTCTGTGAAATTCACTAAGATATTTACCAGCAAGGATATGACAGTCTAAGTTATTTGTCCCTTCTGTTTCAGTGTGACTTAAATTTAAAAGTGAAGAGATTGCGTTTGAAAGTCCTCACAATAGCAAGCAGCCCCAAAGTTCAGGCATGCCATGTTGCCTGCACTGATGCAAGTTTAGCTCCTGCAAAAGCCTTCATCACACAGTGAAGTCAATAGTGGCCATCAGGAAGTAAAGAAAACATTGGAGAAATTCAGTTAATCTATCCTGGTAGACGAGGTCATGACAGGACCACGTGCATAAATAGCAGAAGTATTATTTTCAGATGTAGATGTCCCAAGCAGGAACAGACCAGCTGGAGAAAGGCTTCCTTCCAAGTCCCCCGAATAAATGCCAGCTTTTGGCTGGGGAGAGTGTCTGGGATGTCATCTTTTTCTATTAGGGTCAGCTCAAGGGAAAGCAGGAGCAAACCATCACACCAAGGACACAAAGAAAATCTCTCACTACGACCTGAAGGGGAGTATGGCAAGGGAATGGGAGAAAGGAGGAGTAGAAACATATTTTTTTTTAACTTACATTTGTTTTCATTCTCATTGTCTTCTTTTGTCTGAAGAAGAGATGTGTGTGAATAATCAGTCTGCAGTTTGCAGTGTGGCTTTTAAATACTGGATTCAGATGGGCTCCTTCCTGCACACATAAGGATCCTTCAATCTGCCCAATTGCCACGCACTTTGATTCCTTGACAGTGACGGGATTAACCACCTACTCTCTAAACCAAACAAATGCAGTCAGACCACTGTCCTGAAGAGTTCTTCAGTGGTTCTGGTTTATCTGACATTTTAAAACATTTGTGCTTACATTCCCTTCAAATTCTAGACTTGCAACCTTAACCCTCAACCAAAGCATTTCCGTCTCCTTGAAGCAGCTATTGCAAGCACTTTTTGCACTGCTTGTCAGATGTGAAGAGAGGATGATATAATTGAGTCCACTTTAAAAAAAAATCAAACTGACATAATATTGCTAGTAACCTGACAGCTTTATGTAAAGCCTTCCCTAGAAAACCCAAGCTGATCACACTGCTGAAGACAAGCAGAGGTTAGGGAGAAGGTTTAGGCTCTAGGACTCCTAGACTCAGCTTTTCAGAGGTTCGGCCATATTTATCTTGCCCTTTGACATGACCCAGCCTTAAACAATAGCTTTGTGGGTATGCTAAATGGCCACATCTTGCCAGTTGCTGCCAAATTAATGAGCCCATGTCGTTTTTAGTTTACAGTTCAGTCATAAAGCAGCCAAGTGGAAAATGAGGCAGGGACCGTTAAGGAGTGTCACGCAAATTTTCAAAGAGTATAGTCCTTAATTCCTCACTGCCCCTTTCAGAAGTCTCTAATCATCATTCTCTTTCCTTCCCTTGCTTTCTTCAGATCCTCTAAAGATCCCCCTCACTGTGCAGAAGAGGCTGGCCAGAAAAACTAGGTGCTGATAGAGAGCTGAAAAGGAGAAAAATGCAACCTGCATTCCTGATTAACACAAAAACTAAAGGAATCTGAATGGTCACCTGAACTCCCCAGCTCACGGTGGGGAGAGCATGTGTGTTTCATACTGGAGGGTATAGGAGCAAAGGGATGATTTCATGTCAAAAATAATTGTGTTAAGGGAAACCCTATTCATAAAAATGCTTGGAGACAAGCACAATTTTCCACTCCCTTACATCATTTACAAGGAGGAGAAATTTTCTCGAGGAAATCTGGCAACAAAACCCTCACTCTCATAACTGTTTTCTTGATCTGTTGGTTTGATCAAAAGCCCAAAATTCAGTTCATAGGTGAAAAGTTTCTGTTTCATCCCTTCAATGATACCTAATCTGTGCAAGTGGTTTTACACGCTTTCAATCTGAAACCACATAAATCTTGACAGCTTTCAAGTTTGACATAGAAATTTTGAGCAGCTGTCCTCTTACCCATCTCACTCAACTCTCACCTGTGGTTTACCTCATCCTGACTGCTGTATCAGCATATTGTCTCATTCTTACTTTTTTCTTCTTCCACATATTCTGATTATTTCTTCTGAACTGTGGACATTCTACAGCTTGGGCTTCTGCATTGGAAATACGTCAGCAACTCAAGCTCAGTTGTTGAAATTTCTTATGTATGGCCTCGCCTGGATGCACAGGGCTCTCTCCTTCACAAGTGTCAGGAATTAGCATTCATATTATCCTCAGGCAGCCTCCCTAGTTCCCTATTCCACTCAAATTTATTCTTGTTGGTTTTAAAGCCTGTCTCAGACATGCCTCAGGCTCTCTCATGCATTTTGTCTCTCACTGTTCCTTTTCTTGCTCTTCCTGATTGTCTAGCACTCTGTTTCCTGTGTCCCTCCAGGACCTATATGTATTCCTTGAAAATTTTTCTAGCACTGTTCATTTGAAGAAAAAGTGTTTTTACTTCATGCTGTGTTCACACTCTTCTGGCTCAAGAGTGCGGAATGAATTTGCTAGTAGGAATACTTGCAGAAGCAGCAAATTTTAAGAACATATGTCAGAATATTCTTGGAATATGATTGCTGGAACCCTAAATATGAGTGTTTGCAAATAATTCAGTTCTAGAAGGTATGTTCTTCCAGTCAGGAAGCAAAGCGATTGTCACATGACCTCTGTGCCCACTCAAAATTTGAAACACATTTCACATTTAAACATGGAATTTTCTCACGGAGCATCTCGCAAACCATTTACAGGCCCTGGGTTAAATTGTGGTACTGCAACACATGCCCTAAATAGAGAGCAGTTCAAGGCCACACAGGAAGAACCAAAGAGCTTATCTAAGAAATATTCTTCCCCAGGGTTGCTCCCTGTGTGTGGAGGTGAAGAGTTGGCATCAACTGGCAGGAATTAAAATATTTAGAAGTACAGAAAATGTTCCTCAAACTACCCCTGACTGCCTTGTGGTGCACCTCAGGTCATCCTTTTCTTGATCTGAACAAACTTCCCCAAAAAAGCAGATATAGCCCTGATCTCTTGCTCCAGCCAGGAGCTAGTCACTGCACATCCCTCTGTATCTGAGGAAGTATGTTACAGTTCTCAGCCTAGCCTTATCCCTAACTGTTTCAGATACTTGTGTCTTTCTGATAAGAATACCATTAAGCTGTTATTAAGTTATTTTTAATTTCTTATATGCAAGCCCTTCTGGTTGCTTGAGCAGCAAACAGACCATCTCTCAACCTTTGTTTTGGTGGGAACAATTCTAATTTTCTCTTAAAAGATCACTTCCCTGTTCCCCTGAATGTGCTCCCAGTCAACACTTCTTGGCTGCTGCTTCTGTTTGAATTCTTCTTCCCAAAACACTGTTGCCCAGGAAGGTATATTTTATTTGAGGGGCCTGGTACCCAAGAGATTAGATTTGGTCCCTTTTTGTCTAGTGGAAATGCCTTTTTTGACATATACTAACAACATCTGACTTATTTATTGCTATATGATTCCCACATCTATTTTCTATTCCTGTTATTTTCAACTGAAAAGCTTAAATTTTATTGCAGAATTATTGTTACTTAACAATAAAAATGTGGTCTTGTAGTTTGAACTAATTACTGTTATTCTATTTCAAACCCAAAATAATTCTGGTTTTCTTGTCATATATTCTGGTTCACCACCTCTTATTCTGTGTTGATAACAAATGTCGTTAACACATTCCCATGCTTTCTATGGTATTATTTCTATCATCAATTAAATGTTTAAAAAACTTTAACTCAAGATTAATGTTCAAATAGCTCTCTTAGCAACCTTTAGCCAGTCAGATGCTTCCCCTTTGGCCATCTTGTTGATCTTTCACTATCTCCCATATTTTCTCCACATAAAGTGATAAATTCTTATGTAATACCATATGACACGTTTTATTGAAGCTGAGATTAAATAGATTATTCTTATTTCCCATGTTTAGCAATGCAATTGTCAAAGAAAGTCGTTATTTCTGTCTGACATGTTTCACCTTATTGTAACTCAAATCCTCTTTTTCACTAACTTCCTTGTGTTTAACTATCCTTTTCTTAGAAATTTGTTGCAGAACTGGCATACTGATAAAGTCAGACTAAAAGGACTACTTTTCCACATCACCACTTTCCTTCTTTAAAAAAAAAAATAAATAAAAAATCACATTTGCTCTCCTCTAGGCAGCTGCTACACATTTTTACAGGATCCTATCACCTGAAAGTGTATTCTGACATATCAGTTACTTAGAGCCTCAGGAAAAAACTATCCTTTCTCAAAACAACTTGGGCTCTCTAAATCATGTTCCTCCTCAGATATGGCTAACTTATATGCTCAAATTCTCATTCTTACTTAGCTTCCTTTTCTCTACAAAGACCACCTTACATTAAAGGAGGCAAAACTATGGGCTTTCCAGATCACATTAAGGCTGTGTGAAGTCTCAGAGTCCCTTTCTCTTCAGCAACACATGGTCTAATTTTTTTTTTGTTTTGGGGTTTTGTTTGTTTGTTTGTTTGTTTTCTCACCTTCCTTTTCCTTTTGCTTGGGTTCAGCTTTGGTCTCATCAGTTTTCATGCCACTGCTGCACTTTTGGTGCTGGTACCTCCCTCTGCACTGTCTCAGTTGGTCTTGTACAAGATCTCAGCCCAACATGCTAACCCTGATCAACAAAAGGTGCTCCGACACCTATGTCCAGGCCCTGCCTGCTCCTCTTGCTGACATTTTCAAATGTTCTTGTGAAGTAGAGCATTATTCCTGCAAGCAGATGCTCTACAAGAAAGAAGGAGGTATCTGCTGATTTGGTCCCACTGTACAGGTGGGAAGATGACCACAATCTCCCTTCAAGGGCTGCTTTCAAAAAGTATCATCAAAGTGCTTGGGAGCAATGTAAATACCTGAGAAAACTAGGATGCCTGCATGAGCCAAGAAGGGAAATGAATAATTGACACAAAAATATCTATATTTACAAGCTGTTCACTCTAGTCTGTGTAAGATCTTTCTTTCCATTCCCTTTTTCTCTTCTCCTTTCTCTCTCCCTTCCTCTCATATTTTTTTTCTTCCAGTTCCTTATTTCTCTGTCACTATTATGGTTTACCAGATTTCCCTACAGCTGTTAGAAAGTAGGTCAGAACTACATCCCTGATGCTCCACTCTGAAGTTGTGGAGGTGTAAGGTACTATTTCTTCACTTTGTGCAAGACGTCAGACCAAAGATGGTTCAAGCAAATACTGGCACTTGTATCAGCCACTTCTCTTCTGTCTGGTGCAGGGAACACTGGTGTCACTTGAATCCTTTACAGTAGTCATTTCTCCAAAATTATCATCATCTGTGGAGAGGAATGCCACTCAGAAAAGAAACAAAATTTGCCACAAAAGAGTGCCCAGAACTGGCCATGTAGATACTGCGATAGTATTGACACTAAATAACTTTCATATTATTCGGCATCAGAGAAATTTAGAACATCGCTGTGATACCAGCTTTCTGTGTTCTGCTGCTGCTGCTGTGCCCTATAGAGAAACCTGCTTTCACCAGTGGCATAATTCGACTTTGTAGGGAACCTGAAAAGGGGTGGGCATAAGTTCTGTTAGATTTTCCAGAATGGCAATAATCCCCAATACCAGGGCAGAGTGAGCTCTCACTCCTTCAACAGTTAAAGCAAGGGTTGACAGAAGAGAAAACAAACCAAAAAATAAAACAGAACAACACCCTCAAAATAAATATTTTTAATCAACCAAACAACAACAAAAACACACACAAAAAAAACCCAAACAAAACAAACCCACATCTGTGTCTATGCTCTACATTCCAGATGATTTCTGATGGAAGACTGACTTTTTTTCTACTTTTGAAGCCCAAGAGCTTGCTCCCACTGATTATGACATTCCCAAGACAGGCCTACTGTCCTGGCCAAACACTTCTACAAACTTATATGCAGATTAATTTTAGGCTAGTCACATATCCAAGAGGGTGCAAATCTTGACTTAGAAAGTTAAAGCTTTTAAAAGGCAAGTGTATTTCTAATGACAAAGCCTCAAAGTCATGGAAGAACTGTCTATTATATTGCACTTTCTCACTTGGTGGACCTTTTATTCCTTACCTTGTGCCCTTGACCACTCTGCACAGCAGTTCTGAAGCCAATTCAATTATTTCCTTAGGACCTATACTGGTTGACTGACTTTGCATCTACATTCATTCAGCCATAACCTGAGAAGTTAGATTTGCTTTAATCCCATAAAAAGCAGGCAGGAATTCATAGAATCATAGAATGAATAAGGTTGGAAAAGACTCCCAGGATCATCAAGTCCAACCTGTCACCCAAGACCTCATGACTACTAAACTATGGCACCATATGCCACATCCAATCCCTCTTGAACACCTCCAGGGATGGTGACTCCACCAGCTCCCTGGACAGCACATTCCAATGGTTAACAACTCTCTCTGTGAAGAACTTTCTCTTCACCTTAAGCCTAAACTTCCCCTGGTGCAGTTTGAGACTGTGTCCTCTTTTTCTGTCCCTGGTTGCTTGGGAGAAGAGACCAACCCCTTCCTGGCTACAACCTCCCTTCAGGCAGTTGTAAACAGCAAGGTCTCCCCTGAGCATTCTCTTCTCCAGGCTAAACAATCCCAGCTCCCTCAGCCTCTCCTCATAGGGCTTGTGCTTGAGGCCTCTCCCCAGCCTCTTTGCCCTTCTCTGGACACCTTCAAGAGTCTCAATGTCCTTTTCAAACTGAGGGGCACAAAACTGGACACAGGACTCAGGGTGTGGCCTAACCAGTGCTGAGTATAGGGACATAATGAATTCTCTGCTCCTGCTGGCCACAGTATTTCTGATGCAGACCAGGATGCTATTGGCCTTCTTGACCACCTGGGCACACTACTAGCTCATGTTAAGCCAGCTGTCAACCAGTACCCCCAGGTCCCTTTCTCTATGTCTGCTCCGTAGACACCCCAACCCCAACCTGTAGCACTGCATGGGGTTGTTGTGACCACAGTGCAGCTCCTGGCACTTGGACTTGTTGAATGTCATCAAGTTGGACTCCACTCATCTATCCAACCAGTCAAGGTCCCTCTGGAGAGCCCTTCCACCCTCTAACAGATCAACATCTGCTCTCAACTTGGTGTCATCTGCAAATTTACTGATGATGGACTCAATCCCCTCATCCAGATCATCAATAAAGATATTGAACAGGATGGGGCCCAGCACTGATCCCTGGGGGACACCACTAGTGACAGACCGCCAGCTGGATGTGGCACCATTCACCACCTCTCTCTGGGCTCGGCCCTCCAGCCAGTTCCTAACCCAGCACAGAGTGCTGCTGTCCAAGCCACGGGCTGACAGCTTTTTCAGGAGTTTGCTGTAGGGGATGGTGTCAAAGGCCTTGCTGAAGTCCAGATAGACTACAAATGTGTCAGATTATCAGCTAAGGCAAAACTATCTCTCATCACTGGGTTCAGTGATCCTGTGCTGACTGCATCCATAAAGGCACTTGACTGCAAATATCCTAGAGAAACAGACTTTCAGAGAAGACTGTTTCAGAGGTGTTAAACAATGGTATAATTGGAAGCCTGGAACTGCAGGAAGTTAGAATTACCCAGGTTCTTTGGCATGATATTTAATCATCAGTGCTTGAATACCAGAAAAACTAGAGGCCAAAGAAACTATTCCAAGTTGGATTTGGTAAGCACAGGGTTGTGCTTTAAAGCACATTAGTCAGACAAGATCAGTCAAAACTCATATGTAGGATTATTAGCTCTTGTGCAGGGGTTTTCTCATTGGTGTTGGCCTTTCAGATGCTGTGGAAGCTGTACTGAGCAAAACACAGAACAGCTGAAGATGGTTGTGCTGGAGGCAGGCTTTTTTCCATTCCTTCCTCAGTGTGCAGCCGCTTGCTATTGGAAACCCACAAGAAACAAATTCCATTCTTACAATCCTAGCTTTGGGAATGCAGTTCAGAAGAAGGAAGGGAAAAATATTACGATGAAGTCTCCTTTTTCCAGCTTTCTTAGTGTTACAGACAATGGACCCTGCAGTGTTTCATACATCAAATGAGAGAAAGGA
This sequence comes from Melanerpes aurifrons, assembly GCA_011125475.1. NCBI lineage: Eukaryota > Metazoa > Chordata > Aves > Piciformes > Picidae > Melanerpes > Melanerpes aurifrons. Next base: position 4,579,631 of record WWNC01000003.1, read on the forward strand.
CCCAGCAGTAATGAGTACCATAGTCATACTGAAATGTTTCTAACACTAGGACTCCAAATTGTGAAGTGGTCACACAACCTTAATTCTGCCCATTGAATACATTTTGTGAAAGCTTCTAATTAGCTGATTATTTATTGACACCATCACTGAAACACATTCATTAAATGAATGAAAATATGACTGAAGCCAAAAAAGAGCACAATATGAAACCAAACAGGTGGCCCTTCTAAAACTAGGAGATTGGACTCACGTAAATGTGGGTGATTTGTAGGAGCCAGACAGTTCAGCTCCTCAACAGCATGATGAGGCTCCCAGTGATCAAGGGACCCACAGCACTGGAGTAAGAAAAGGTCTAGAACAGATACAAAATTTGAGGATAATATGATTTCATGTAAAGACCATAGAGACAGGACCTTCTAAACACAGAGTAAACTGTGATCAACTTCACCTGGCAGGTGAGCTGCCAAGCTGTATGCCCCACAGATCATTCTGGTTCATATTAGGTCCTTGACAGATAATACTGTGGCAGGAGCTTCGCATGGGAGTATTGACTTGTTCCCCTATCCTTTCCTTAACATCTCTTGCAAGATATGCAGTCTTATGACCTTTGATCTGACTAGGTAAACCTTGTGCTTTGTGTACTTATCCCAAGTGCACTGGACAGATTGGGTTGAGGCCTAACTCACCAAGTGTAACAGATACACTAGGAAAGACAAGCTATGACAGATTCCTCCTCCTAGGCAAGGGAAGTAAAACAGCTAAATGCACCTTCCTTTCCCTAAGACCATGACTTTTCTGCTTTTTTCAATTTTACTTTCATATCTCAAATCGCAAGTAACTTCTAAAATTATATTCACACCTCACTGTCTTTATCTTTTAATTAGTACTTTTCTACATTGGCCCAAGGCCGAATGCTACTCACAAGCACTCCTACTCTCACCACTCCTACAGAAGGAAAGGGGGAACAAGGACCTCTCAGCTCAGGGTGTCTCTCCCTCCTACACATGCAGTCTCACTTTTCAGCTGGACTGGCCTTATGAATGATCTGTGAGTATCTTTGGAAAGAAAGCCCAAGCAACCATTCTGAATATGACTTAGGTGCAGCAACCTCTGTGAATTTCTTCTGTACTATTCTCTTCGTCTGTATGCAGTTACAAATGTTATTTGGCACTAAAATTAAAGGACTTGGAAGTTACCTCCATTGTACAACAAGATTTGTACCTCCTACATGTCAGAGTCTCTCAAGGCATATCAGAAGCCAAAGCTACATTTTAAAAGCCAAGTTAAAGGTGTATGTGAATGTACAAACATATGTATTTTCCCTTTTTTTCCCTAGCCTCTCCAATGAACTGTGAGGACGAGGCCAGCACCCTGATGGCAGGTCAACATGATGTCATACAGTAGTCCAGAACAGATCCTCTCACCAGATGGTGAGTGAGGCTGCACCGTCTGGATATGACTGCAGCAAATCCTTCCCCCATCCCAAGCAGGGACTCCAACTTCCTTTGATCTTCTTGGTCTGAGGCTTATACCTTTAGCTCACGTGGCATTTTTTTTAACTCACACCCTAGCCAAATGATGTTGGATATCAGAAAATTCTGAACATGCTGGCTTATTTCATCATTTCACAAACTGCTAGACAACCTAACACAGACATGGAGGCTGGAAATAAAGTTGTTGGAATAAGAGTTGGTAAAAAATACAGAGCAAAAGAAGGAGGTCCTTTTTCTCTGGTGTATGAATGGCTTTTATTTCCTTTTTTTTTTTTTTTATTTTATGAATTAATGCAAGAGAACAACGAAGGGAGTTATTGGAAATTTGTATTTCACAAACATGAAACAAACAAGAAAAACTTTTCTTCTCTGCTCACCTTGTCTATACTTACTAGGAACCAGCTCTGCTTACAAAACCATCAGTATATTCTGACCATAGAAAACTCAGCTAATACCAAGTTTATAGCTTGAGTTAAGACGAGAAAGCCATAAAGACAAATGTCTGATAGGACAATGCCCTCATCCCAGTGAACTGCCAGTCTTATGCTGGACACCAAGCTCTCAGTTTCATTACTGAGTCATATAGACAAGCTGCATAAAAGAGTGAGTATATAACAAGGTAGTTTAACTTAGCAGGACTGTGTTTGGTCAGTGCACTAGCATAACTGCTTTCTTTGGTTAGCTGACGGTGTAGTAGACCTCCCTCTTAGCTATAACTCTCAAGGGCTGTTATTTTTCCATTCTGTTTGTTTTGAAAATCCAACAGAGCCTATCTATCAAGGAGCGGACATCTCTAAATTGCAGTATGTATCTTGCATGTAAGTTGGTACAAACCATGTGTTTGCCTCAGCTGTGTCATGCTGTAGTAGATAGGTCTTTCATCAACAGCATGAGAAATGGAAGAATCTGCCAAAGACAGAAAGGGACCTTTGTCTTCAGATCCAGATCTGTAGCAGACCTATAGACCTATATATGCCTTTGCCTCTAATACTGCAACTGGGTTATCCATCTGCTCTGCAGTGAGATGCCACAGGTGTAGTTTGTTGTTACTTCTGGCCTTTTGCATATGCTCATCTAAGCAAACAGAGAAGTGTCTTTTTGTTTCACCAATGTTGTGAAGTTTGTTATTTTCCCTCCAGGCAGCATTTTGCATAGCAGGAATCTCAAAGCATTACTGAAATACAAATAAAGATACCCAAAACTTAGCTTGATCACTGAAGTCACTGAAGCTGGAGTTGGAACTCAAGGCTTGAAACAAAGATGAGGTTGGAGAGTGTGAGATCCATTTTTCCTGCTATAAGAGAAAGCAATAACCACAAACTTTGAACAAAATGTGTAATTGCATCACACTTTAGGTAAAAAATAAGCCCTGTAGTATTTTTACAAATGCCCTGTGACCAGCAAAAGAATGAAAGCATTAAGCCCCTGCCCATGGCAGGGGGGTTGGAACTAGATGATCCTTGTGGTCCCTTCCAACCCTGAGTGATACTATGATACTATGATAAGTCCCAGTTCAGAGGTTTGAGAGGTTTCCAGTCATTGCAGAAAGCCAACACATACTGCTGGAATATTTGGTCTTTTCCTATGTGTCAAATCTGGAAAGGAAAAAAATTACAAGTAACATGGAGTAAGAATGGATGAGGAAGTAAGTGCAACTCTTCATTCAGGAAAGCTCTGGAAAACAAAAAAGCTGCTTTGGAATCACATGGATAAGTAGATAGATGGAGTTATGATATTTTACAATATGAGAAAATAATTATAGGAAACATTTTCTGCTGCTGCTTATATCATCATAACTCTGAGAAGCAATAATTTACTAACTGCATGGGAGCTGTACGGGTTTGTGTATCAGGTTTGTTCTGTGCGAGTTAACACATTACAGGGACTGTCTGGGTTTGAGTAATACACTTATGGGCTTTTGTCATCAAACTACAAGTAAGGAATGACTTTTAAAATTACTGGCATCTCTCAAACCTATAAAGTATGTGTCATATGAAAATTGAGAAGAGCTCTATCTGTGATTAAGAGACTCTCAATTATTTTGTATTGTTTCGGTATGGCTCAGAACTGAAAATATCTTAACAGGCAGAAGCATCTTAAGTCTGTAATGTGAAAGGAGTTTACCACCAATTAGTATTTTTTTTTTAGTTCCTAATTAGCTAATAGTCAGAGGGAGTGAAAGGCAAATGCTGTCCCCATGTTACAAAATCAGCAGAAGTAGAAGGAGGAAAAGGATTGTACTTGCCATACCTTTTGTTTGTTTGGGTTTTTTTGTGGTCTGATGACTAAACCATGACATTAAACAATGGTCCAACAATTTCCAAGTGTGTGACTCCAAGCCACTTGCTAGGAGCTGGTGTGGGGTTAGTGGAGCACACACTTCTTGCTGGTTTTTGTGGGTTTGTCTGTCATCATTGCAGAAATAAATTTGGAACTCTACAGAATCCATCTTCATAGTCTCTTGGGGATTGTTAATAAGCAGGATTGAAGCCAGCTTTTGGGAGTGCAGCCACCAGTGAATGTAGGGTGGCTAAACATGACAAAGTAAGGCATGACAAGAATGGGAAATTCAACACAGCAGGCATGAGATATACAGAGAAACAAATTAGCCAATAAAAATAGGGCATCAAATAAATAAATAAATAAATTACAAGAAAACATATAGACAAGTATTAAATATCTACCTCATCAGAAACAGCTATAAATACTTACTCTTCTAAAGCAATTTTTCTTTGAATATTAATTCTTTAGTTAGCACCCAACTATTATACATCCTACAGGGAAAAATACATCTATGATAAGGAAAAATTGATGATAGGGAAATATTATACAACTATGGTGGGGGAAAAAAGCAGTTGTTTTTTTTTTCTGCTTAGATACATGAATCTGAAAAGTGCAATACTGTGTGAGCTTGTATGTTTTTATGGCTGAAAGAAGAGTCACATCCTTCTTCTGTCCAAGGGGAAAATGCCAAAGAAAAGGGTATGAAAATCAGGGCAAGAATAAAGTGATCCTTCTCTGGCATCCTGTATCTTCCAGTAACTAGCATCTTGAGGATTTCCTGAGCCAGAAGTTGCATCTGGGGCACCATGAACAATCATCTCTAGATCCATGCCAACCTTGTTGGGTCATTGGAGTCACTTACTGGGCCTTTTTTGCCACAACAGATTTGCCACTGTATTTTGTCTTCTGTGTAAGAGTCCTTGATCTAGCTGTTTCTCAGCCTGATTCCTGAATGCCATAATTTTTTGCCCTTGGAAATTTAAAAAATCCTGGTGAGCAGATGATCTATGCATAATTTGGGGGAATGCCCTTGTTACAAAAAAATATTCAACTAGTGGAAGTCTCACAGAGGTTTTTAACTTACTCTGAAACATCAGAGTCTCAATTCTCTAAAGAAAAAAGTACAATTACAACACTTTAGCATATTATATTTGTGTAACAAATATGGAATGAGTACATTATTTTTTATTGTAGTCTCCTAAAGAATTATTTCATGTTGTAGAATAGTCAGATATAAAGTACTTATCGAGGTACTACCCAGTTCAGCATGAATTATTGTTAAATAAATTAAAGAACAAAAGATATTTCAGTAAATTAATTTATTGAGAGCTGAAGGTGTTTTGGTGTGCAGTAGACATGACTGATATAATTTGGGTGAGGAACTTGTATAAATCACATTCTGTGCGCAGGTGAAGCAAGTACTGTATTCAATGAGTTCGCACTATAAACATTTTAGTGTTTCTGTCAGTAAGCTTAACTCCAAGCTTAATATGGAGAAATGGTAGGGAATTAACAACATAAAGTACGCTTAAAAAATTAATCATCTAGTGTGAAGATTAGAAAGGCAGAATGTGTACAATTCAAGGCAAACCCTCTACCACTTTGTACAGCAACATTTGTAACTTCACTACTTCTTTGCTCTTGCACCTAGAAAATCAGAATATTTCTGGACCAATTTTTTTTGCTTAATAGATAGGAAATTTTTATCTTATTTTTTTCTTTTACTAGTGATACCATATGAAAAGATTAAAGAGGTTTGCTCACAATTCCAACAAAATATTTTCTTCAACTTGTAGCTGCGTACATCTGGCTAAAGTCTAAATGATTTGCGTGCATGCATATGTACATATGTGTGCACAAAAGTGCCCATGTGCACAAAAGCTGGCAGAAAGAATGCCTCTGTTAAAAAAAATATATAAATAAGAAAAGTTTTAAAAAAGCCAAAACAACAAACAACAAGCATATAATACCATCAGCTACTTCTAATAGTCACTTCTGAATATAGGTGATTAAAAACAATCATTTGGGGGGGGGAAGAAAAAAGAAAAAGAAAGATTCTTTATTTTTAATACAGGCCTAACTACTTAGATATTAGAAATTAAATAGCTTGTCTAGATTACTAAATCTGGGTATAGGTGTCCTACATTGATTAAATAGCTTAATCAGTGCAAACTGCTGCTACTACCAACCTATTCTAGGTGCGTCTGCCCAATGCACTTGCCTTGACAGGAATTTGTCTGCCCAATGCATTTGCACTTGCCAGGATTTTATCTCTAGATGAATTCCTGATTCCACTTTTGCAAAGCCTCTGCACACAAAATGGATAGAGCTGCTTAATAATGCTGATTAGACTCTTCCATGGGAATAAGATCAATTGATATGTAATCCTTTATTAAGTCCTCACAAAATCAGGTTATTGTCACTAACGATCAATTGTGAGAACTACTGGTGTCTCTGAAAAAAAGAAAATACAAGCTCCATGCTGAAATTACAAAGCATATTGTGAGCTGGATTTTTTTGATGCTGGCATGCCAGAGTAGTGGTGAGGGTTACAACCAAGCAATCAGGGTCTTCACTGAGATCTGCATGGATGTTGCTGTCTGCCCTGTAGGGAAGCAGAAAGGGTGAGATTTTGGAAATTAGTCACTAACAAACTAAATAGTACAGGTGACTACTTAGTCTTGGAGACTCCATCCTATGACCAGTAAAAGAAGGCAAGCCTGAAACAAAAATGTCCCACTTACTAGGAAGGCTATTCAGACATCATGATTCCTCAGAATGATCTTCAGAGAAACAGGAACAGGGAGTAGGAAAAAGAACAGCAAAGAGAGGACATAGGGAAAAGCTGGGGTATTACCTTGTGCAAGTGATGCTCTTCAGACTCAAGAAACTGAGTCTCCCATTGATGTCCTAGTTTCCATCACATCTGCAGATACTTTCCAAGTTGTGACATATTTCTACTGCTCTATAACTCAAAATGGAAAACAGCTAACTTGCTGGCATTGACTCTAGATAAAATAAATGTTAGCACTAGTAGTACTAATGTTGGCTTCAGATCCAAATAAATTTTGCTCCCTTTCATATCTCCTGTTGCTTGAAGGATCACCCAACATGATTCCAAATTTATAAATTTAATTTTATTTCTAAAACATTCTAGTAAATACATATTCACATACATATTGTATTTTGGGGCTTCTTTTGTTTGTTTTATATATATGTGGGTGTGGGTGTGCGTATGTATGTTTATAAAACACTTAAGTTGGTATAAACATATGCAGAGTATACTCAGATGACAGTATATTCAGTAGAAATTGACCACAGGTGTTAAAAAAAAACCACAACTGTGCTGCCTGAACTACTCTCCCCTGTATATAATGGCATGTCACACTGCTTGTGGAACCAGACCCTATCTAAAGCAAGTGTGGATGATGCCCTGCATGTCGAATAATTATCAAAGCAATCTGAGCAAAACTGTTTAACTAATGACAAGCTGATTCACACTGTGCTACATTATGTTTTACCAATCAAATGCCTCAGTGGTTAAAACGAATTCATTGAGCTCCACATGGATTAAACAGGCTAGAGTGCACTCATCCTCTTCTTACGCAAAAGGAGAAGATTTGGTTCAAATGTTGATTTGCAACATGTCAGGAATTGTTTTCTTCAACTAAGTAATCTCATTTTAAAGCGAGTTCTGTGCCAGGGGAAAGAAGGGGGGGGGAGGGAAAACCAACAGTACAACTTTTCTACACATGCTCAGTAGTTACATACAGGATACAATCTCATGATTTCTGGAAGGCTGCGCTTGAAAGCCAAGGAATTTTTAACAGGATCAAAGCTACAGAAGTGTTAAGCAAGTTCTGCTTTCTATTGTATGTGTATAGATTTATCATAACATTTCCAGATTTACACAGATTTAGTGATCATAACAGAGCGACTGCCGCGCAAATCCATGTATTTCATATTGAAGCCTTTTTGTGAAGACAAATCAGTCCATAGACTTTTCTTCATGTAATCTTCCTTATCTATACTCTTTATGCACAGATTAATTCCTCACACAATTCTTTTCCTTAGGTCAGAAACTATCTGACTGACTGACTAAAAATAGTAATAAATACTTGTGCCCCAGTCTTTATTAAGATCAGAGATGTAAGGTACTCACACTCCTAAAATGGATCAAAGCAAGATACAAACACCACTACTGTTAGAAAAAAGAAAGCTACAGAAAAATGGGTGTGCTGTCTGGTTTTATTCCAGCTTTGAACCAAATGACTAAGGGTTGACCATGAGCATACCAAAGTCCATGTAGTTACAGCAAAGATGATTTTTGGCCTTGTGACAGAGAGTTTGGCATAGCTAAACTGGACCTAATTAAAATATTTTCACAGGGCTTTGTGAAGGCATTGCTGACCAAAAATTATGAATGATTACTCCAGTTATCCTACCTGAAAGTCCAGCAGCACACTGTTATGCTTCACACTGGATCACCTGGAAACTTCAAGTTAGTGTAGCTTTGTTTCTTTCTGCAGCTTTGCTCACCCAGCTGCAGTAGCTAGCATGCAAGGGGAGGATTCTGGGTTCATCACTTTGCTATGGCATGCATCACAGGGGAATAACATCCCAGGAGCATGACACTGAAGGCTAGGGGACCCAGGGAAGCGGGGAAGCCTGCACAAACTTATGTTTCAGGTCATCATTTGGCTCCTTGATTGAGTTTTTAGAAAGTATGAGCTAGAGTTGGAGATTTTTGGGGGGAGGTCAATACATATGAAGTAACAAGTGAGTCAGCACTTTATTTTGTATTTTCTCCAAATAAAAATGCCTGTGATTTTCTGTCAATTGTAACGAAAATAACAAAATAAGAAATAGCAATAATAAAAGCCACCAGATGGCCTAAGTATCTATCTTATCTACTGATTTTTCCCTTGGTGTTGTTCAGAGGGAAAATATGCAATAGAAATTGATAATCTATGGATTTCTAGATACCACACCAAACAAATGTAATAAACCCTGTTGGAAGCCTTAGAAGCTGTTGGTCTAATCCATTCCCTACTGCTCTGAGTGAAGCTCAAAGATACTGCAATGTTCTTTGTAGTCAACACCAAGGAAAGCTTATGGTACACCTTGATTCCCTGCTGCTGGTCTTACACCGCCTCATTCTTAGTGTAACCCAACTGAGGTCAAGTATCATGGCAGAATATTAGGCACCCATTGACGCTCTGATCCAAGGGCTTCATCCATACCCATTCTGTAATCACAGCCCAGAAACCAGGCTCATACATAGTATTTGTCTCAGGCATGTGTTGATACTAAACTCACAGTGCATTGTGGCAGGCAGTCAAAATCCTCTAGGCAAAAAGCCTGACTGTGTTGCCTGTATGGAGGAAGAAATATGGTGGCCAGCACTGACAGGCTGTGGAAGTTCTGGGTTCCTTCACTTCTTTCCCTGCCCTGGGGTTTGCACAGTTGCTTAAACATGAGCAGGTGTTGAAAAGCTTTGGACATGAAGGAAATTTGAATTCAAGAGCAGCAAGAGGCTAGCACTAATTTGACAAGCTAGCAGTAATGAAGTAGCCAGGCAGGCCATCCTCCAAGAACAAACACAAGCATTACTAAGAACACCTAATCAATCAAATTATGACCTCATACACCATTACTTAATCACAAAATTCCAACACATTTTAAAATTAAGATTAAAATTTTATTTTTAAAAAAGTTATTAATTTTCTAAACAGAGGGGGATCTTTGAATTTTAATAAAAGGGAAAAGAACTAGTCTCTGATGGCTGTTGGAATCAAGATGGTGCTGCTGCTCTGCGCAGATAATCTCTTTGTGCTTGACTCTGCTTTGTCTCCCATCAGAGGAGGCTGAGCAAAGTCATTAGGTTGTCTTCTTGCCATCGACTGACTGTTTGGCTGGACATAAAGCAGTGTTTTACCTTCTATTCATAGGATTTAAGTTGCTCTAACCTTTGCCACAGATTTGCTGTGAGCGGATTTTGTGCAGCATTACACAAGATCTTGGTAGGATCCTGCTAAGCAGCCATCAGTGAACAGCACAGGTAACACAAGGCTGGCTGTCTCTTAGCGACCTTTTTCCCCACCAAATTCCTATATTTTGTCCCAGACAAGCTGTTGGGTGCAGAAGGTTCAGTCTCTTACCACATACACACATGCTTTCCACTTCATTTGCAACGGTTGACACCCTGTTCCTACAGTTTGCAGAGACTGGGATTTGTTTCAGTGGTTTTAACTGGGCCACTGCTTGTTCTCAGTTTCCTGTTGCTTTGATCATGTGTTTTCATCTCTTCTTGAGTAAGTTATATCATCTAAGGTAGATTTTCTCCTTTCCAGTGATGGGCCAAAGCATCCAAATGACCTTTGATTTTCTTCTGTCTTCTCTTTTTCCCTTTGGCCTTTTTTGTTTTGTTTTGTTTTGTTTCTCACTTGCCATATGTGATATAATTGTGCCCACAGGAATTCCTTCCAGAGTGCCTAAGCACAAAAGGAAAACATTCGGCCAGCTCTTTTTCTAGAGCAGTACAAATATTTCCTTAAAACTAAGTGTCTCAGGAGGGGCATTGATAGAGAACTCCTTTCACCCAGAAAGCTCACTCTGCACTGAGCTGCCAGTGAACCCTCAGCTACCTCTTTCATTTTGATGTCATTGATGAAGTGAAAGGTTTGCCAATAAAAGCAGTCACCTTGATTCCTGATTTATGACAATGGAAAGGAGGCCAGAGTCCTTTATTAATGGAAAAGGACAGTGGGAGCCAGAAACTCTTTGGCAACTTCGCTTCTTTTCCTACTGTCCTCCTGCATTGCACTCTGTGGATGGAGAGCTGCAGGATTTCCTCTGCAATTACAGCTTTGTAATGCTAATAAGCTCCCCAGTGAGAAGCTCTAGACTAACATTATCTACTTGCACAGCTTGTGGGGAGCAAGGTGAATCTTAAAACCACTCGTGATGTGATAGCCATGAGTCACTATACTAAGAACTCATCTTATTAAGGGAATAAATCTGGTTTCTTTGAGTTGTTCTTCCCTGGAGGTTCAATTGCTAACCCCTTGGTTTGAATAGATGAGTTTTGTCCCCGAACAATGAAATACAAATTTTAGTCCTGTCTTGAGCAGTTTCCAAGAAAATTAGTTGTGCCCTCTCCCCAGCAAAGCTGGACTTCAGGATGTTTCTGTCACTGCATTAACAAGAGATGGAGCTGTCAGGTAGCTTACCAGCACGTCATTTTAACCAGGTTCAGTGTGTGTGTGAGGTGAAGAAAAAGGTTTTTGAGTCTGATTCTCACTTTGTGGAAAAGGCAGGTAGACACTGACCTTACTTTGTTCTCTGGTCTGAACTTGTGCTCCAAACCAGGAATAAGCCCCATTGCATTGACCACTTCATAATATTAGTGATGGGGGTACATCTTCTGCTTCAGTGGCCAAGTCAGCTTTAGGGAAGAACAAAATCAAAGGAGCAAGACAGTCCAGAGCTCAGCTGGCTGGTAAGAAAGAAGGGGGAAATGCAAATTCATTTGGAAACAACCTGACAGAATGGCTAAGTGGCTTCTCCTTGCTCTACCAAGAAAGTTGCAGAGCAGGTTACAGTGCAAAAGCCATTGGATCTTCTTCCCTCTCCAGTCTGGGATGTAAAGTTCAACACCAGTCGCAGTGCAGTCAGCGGTCACAGAGATTGGCTGGCTGATCACAGAACTTTGATGGACATGAGCAAGGAGGCAGGCATGTAAACCACATCCTCACTCCAGAAAGCACCTCCCAGGGAGGCTGCAGCCATAAAGGATATGAAGATCCTGCACAGAAGACTTTTGCAGCACAGTCTAAGATAATGTCAATACAAAATCTGAAAAGAGCACAACTCTGTAAAAGCCCATACTTTAGGACACCCTTTGTGTGTGATGTTTTACTGCTGTATTTTATTTTTAAAAGGATGACTTCATCTGAGCTAAACATCTCCAAAACATACAGTTCCGGGGGGGGAGGGAGGGGGGGAGGGAAGGAAAACAAAAAAGGGGAAAAAAATTCAAAATAATCACTGCAAAGAGGATGTACAGGTAATACATTTATTTATTCTTCTCTTTGTCTGAGAAGGAATAAAACATGTATCTCTCTGAAAACACAGCACTTTAGGACTTTAGGTAACTAAATATTTTCTAAAGCCTGTAGGAAATCAACTTAATTGAAATATTATTTCTCAATTGGCATTTGTGCAGGGCAAGGGTGCAAAATATCCAGGACACAGAGCCACGTCCATTCATGTAAATTAAGATGGGAGTGTGTGTGTGTGTGTGTGCATGTGTGTGCATTATAAAGGCTAATGTTCCAAACATGCCATTCAAGTTATTTATTGCTACTTGAATCTGGAATTTACAGAGTGCTATTAAAATGCCTAGCTCTTATTGAATCTTGATTGCAACTGGTTTTGCCTTTATTTTTATTTTATTTCTTACAGGATAAGCAATTATGTCACTCTGCATCCCAGCATGTGAGCAAGTTTATCAAATGCAAGGCATGATCCAGAACAACAGAAAATTGCATGGCAGAGTCCAACTCCTGGTTGGCAGTAGGACGTTAACCTCTTGTCCATGTCACTGAATTTAATAGCACAACTTTGCAGTAAAAGCGTCTTCCCCAAGCCCGGGTTCATAAAAGTGTTAGTGGTCCTTGATGTTCCCAGCAGAGGATAGTAAGGAAAACACAGCCTTGAATAGCTCACATTGATTGCAGCAAATGCAGAGCAGGAGGGTCAGCACCATTTCCCAGCCCAGAGCCAGTGTTGTAGAACTGAGCAGCTATTCATAGCCACTGGACCGTCTCCAAGCCTTGAGTGTAAATTTACTTGTACCATCTTTGCAGAGAGGAACTGTGGTCCCCAGTGCCTCCCGCTTGATTCTGATAGACTGTTTATTTGTTTAGTCCTGTAATGACATTATCCGCAGGGCTCGAGCCACACAGAAAGGATCAGGAATTCCTGGAGGAGAAGCCGTGTGTTTATTACCATGACAGCCCCGAGTAACAGAAGCCAACAGTTACTTGTATTTGTTCTTACCCTCTCTGAAAATCTGATGGTTGCAGACCAGGCGCGAGGGTGTAGGGTCGCAAAGGTAGAAGGCGATGAGGTTGTTAGAGGGAAAGTGATGGTATTAACACGGTGTAAACTACTTCCTCGACTACCTGCAAATAGTTCTATCTCAAGGTGCTTTCAAATGACGGGAGAGTGGACATCAAAGACTGAATTCTTTCCAACAACGATAGCGCTCTCGAGCTTGTGCTCTTAACTTGCCCTCACTGAGATTTTGGCTTTTCTTAAAAAAGGCTTGTGCTTCTCAATCAAAAAAACAAAAAAAAAAAAAAAAAAAAAAAAAAACAAACACGGGCACGAAAAGCTCTCGCAGGTATGTGCATAAACCAAGCGAATGGGGAAGAGGGGCCAATGATGAAGCAGCTTTCCCCCTTTTGCTTCCTTTTTCACTCTTTTCTTCTTCTTCTTCTTCTTCTTCTTCTTCTTCTTCTTCTTCTTCTTCTTCTTCTTCTTCTTCTTCTTCTTCTTCTTCTTCTTCTTCTTCTTCTTCTTCTTCTTCTTCTTTCTTCTTCTTCTTTTTCTTCTTCTTCCTCTTCTTCTTCTTTATTTTTTTTCTATTTTAATAAATATTTAATCATGGAAAGGAAGGGAAAGGCCAAAAGTAACAAAGAGCTGTAGGTTGTTTAGATTGTTTGGGAACTCCCTCTTTGCAGCTGACCATTGCTATATGTAGGTTAATTTCCACATGGAGCCGGAGAAACTCTATCCGCCGTTTGTGAAGTATGGGTCAGCCGAAGCATGTTAATCTGTTTAGCATGTGTGCTTCGTGGAGGTGCCAGACCACCGCCGTGCAAGAGCAGAAGCAGCAGCAGCCATGGTCCTTGGGGGTAGTTAATAGACTTTACGGTAAATAAGCTTATAAAGGTTTCACTTCGTGCACCGTGGCAGTTTTTGGACATTTCAGGCTTCCAACCCTGCAGACCAGAAATCTAAGAAATCTCTGGACTGTTTACAGCAGCCCTAGAAGGAAAAGCGCCGGGGCCGCTGCCTGCGCAGCCGGGAGCAAAAGCATAGACAGCCCTGGTGTTTCTTCTCCCCGTGAACACGAGGTAGCGGCACCAGTCGAGTTCCTTCAACACTCTACGGGCAACCCGAATTCCCCACGACTCTGCACAGAGGGGCACATTGACGACTTCGGGCAGCCTGCTTTTGGGACCTCGATTTTTTTAATGTGCTCCCAGCTCGACGCAGAGCGTCAGATCTGACTGGAGGCTTAGAGTGTCATGCGAGCCGCTAAACGAGATAACAGCAAATACAAATGTGACGATTCCTACAGACGCACACAACGCAGACTCGTCTCCTTCGGAGATGAGCTGTGAGGCACATGGCGCTCAGACTGGTTTTCCGCTTCTCTTTCATATTCTTTTTTCTTTTCTTTAGAAATGCTGGGCGCTTATTAAAACTTATTAAATAATCGAAATATTTGCTGATGAGTATTTATTTTGACAAGGGTTTTGGTTTGGCTTTCTATTTCCCCTTCAACTATATAGGCTGAAGTATTAATTTACTATAAAACCAAATGTGGTTGAGATTATTCTGCCTCGGCTCTGGAATTCAGTCATTCGGGAAAAGTTTCTCTGGTGGAGGAAATGAACAGTCAGAAGCACATCTCTTTCTGTTTTCTGGCGTGCTTCACCATGTGTTTCTCGGAGTCAAACGATGCTAAACATTACTCGAGAGGAAAAATGTCCCCTCGTTATATCCAGAAACCAAGGACGTCCTTGCAGTCCCACCATGTCCTCATTTTTGCCGTAAAGCACACGGGCCAAGTGGACGCTGCCCATCGAGGATCAGGGTTAAAAAAAATAGCAAACACCACAACACTCGTTTGGAGGGAAGCCCGGCGCCGCCGCCCTCCGGGCGCTCGGGCCCTGGCCTGGGCGGCGACCCTCCGATTTGAGTAATCTCTACTCAGCAAGACTTTTTCTTCCTTTCAGGCTTAGATAGTCGTTTCTATTCTTTAAAGCATTGTCGACGATAAGATCTCAAAGAAGGAGGTAGGGTCAGGAAAAATCGCGATACAATTGCAGCTGCATGGGGAAACTTCTGCCCATTTTCCTGCCACTGGGCGTGCTGGCTCAGGGCCGTCCTTCCAGGAACAATTCCACGCGCAGTTTCCCTTGTTTCTTCCTCGCTAGCAGGAAACACAGGCAGTAGTCACCTTCATGCGTTGCTCCCGCGTGGGCTGGATCTGGACCCTCTTGAGACTGCCGGCTCCCACCGGGCGGAAGAGCTCAGCATCCTAAAAGCCTCCTCCGCCTTTTCGGATCCCTGCCCTTTCGTCACACCTGCAGTAGGTTTCTTGCTGCTGCGAAGATTTGGGTTTGCTTGTTTGATTTTACTATACCATTTTGGCCTCTATTCGTTTAGGTGCTTGGGGAGGAGTGCGGAGGGCACTTCTTTATTAACGATGAAGAAATTGGCCTGGGCATAAACCGTGGCTAGCTTGTATGCTGTCTTTCCTTGCCGCTCACTCTTACCTGTGCTGAGGGAAGATGTTCCCTATGACCTTGAGAAGGCTGGTGGCTCATGCCTTAATCTCTCTGCTGAAAGCAGTCTAGCACGCCGGTAAAACATGCTGGACCTGAACATCAAGTATCCTTAGGCCACTGTGTGTGGGGCACAGACGTCATAGTATCATAGTATCATTCAGGGTTTGAAGGGACCACAAGGATCATCTAGTTCCAACCCCTCTGCCATGGGCAGGGACACCCCGCACTAGATCAGGCTGGCCAGAGCCTCATCCAGCCTGGTCTTTCCTTCCCAGTTTGCTCTTGCGGGGGCAACACATGCATAGAAGCTACTACTCAAAGATTTTGATGGGAAAAGACACGTTTGTACGAAATAACGTTTTGGTCACCGAACTGCGCCCCACTCTTACTCTCCCCATTGAAACGTTTCACAAAGCATTATTTGCTTGCGGAGCGCAGGGAGGGATGGTATTCCTGGATTAGCACCCTCTCTCATCGTGAGAAGCCGTTTTTCACCCAGGGCGTTTAATCTTCTGAGGCACCATCAGAAAGCAGTTCTGTCCTCCTCGAGAGGAATGGATCTCCCCTCAGCCATGCCACTACTCCTGCCCTGAACAGGCTCACTCTGTCCCCACCAACCGGGCACCGTGGGCCGGAGAGACAGCTTGTCAGTTCAAGTAATTTTTTTTTTTTAAATCCCTCTTTATTGTTCTGATGACCTCAAAGAATCCAAGCAGGCTATTCCGTTTGAAGCAGTCGCCATACAACCTGACCGCAGGCCAAGCCAGTGTTCCGCAAGAAGTTGTTTAGCAGTGAGTTTTCGGGAAATGTTTACGTTGCTCTCTTGAAATGTGCTCCTGGTCAGAAACTCGGAGATCCCTTACTCGGGAGCTCTGCTCCTGTCCCTGATGCTTTTGGAGCAAGGTCCTATCATTTTCACTTCGATCAGCAGTGTCAAATCGAGAAAATTAAGTGGCATCCTCACTGGCTCGTGCATAACTGCATTGGTTTCATGCGGTCTGGCTCGCAGACCTGTTATTTCAGACAGCCTGGGCTTTATGGAGATACCAGGCTGGCTCTACAGAGACGAGAGAGGCTCAGCCGTCTTCAAGCAGCCTGAACCTTCGCCTGCCCTGACACTGCTGCAGTGGCTACCGGGGATTCTGTGTGAATATCGAAGGTCCCCTTCAAAGCAGTCCTGACAGAGGGGACAAACACATGGCAATGAAGGTTTCTCCGTGAAGCCGCACGGCGGATGCCGGATAGGGGATACCTCAGAAGCCATCTGGGAGGACCTGAACACCTTTCTTGCCAGGGCGAGTGCGCCGTGGGTACCGCCACCCAAGCTGAAAGGGCAAGAGGAAAGGGGCGTGAAGCCATTCACTCAACATTGCTGAGTGATTTCGCCATGGTATTGGGAGGCTCCCCTCGAAGTCTGCGGGGAGCACCACTAGATCTCAGAGAGGATCCAGTGCGCCGGTGCCGGGCTGTCCCTCGTCGTGCAGGGCGGAGAGTAGCCCAGCTCGCGCGGAGAGGCGGTGTATGAAGGGATGCCCGCAGCCCTGAGCTTTCGGTAAAGCCTGGCAGTGCAGGCTTTCAGTGAGAACAGCGACACTGGGACGACCTTCTCCTTGGCGAGCAAGGCTGTTTGGAAACCGGTGTGGAAAAAAACCCAACCCAATAAACAAAAATTGCCACCCGCAAGATTAGGATGTGAAATTAGGACTTCCTAAGAGGCATGGCAATCAGGCACCTCTGCTGGCTCCGCACTGGGCCTGTCCGCAGCCACCATTCGCAGGGCTCGTACCTGTCGGATGGCTCCACGAGATCAGCAAGGACGTTGCCGGAGGGTCTCGCTGTACTCGGCTCTGCCCGCCAAGGAGTGCAGGTTTCTGTGGCAGATAGCTGTGCGTCTCACTCCCTCGGCTGAAGTAGGGCACGCGTAGGGCAGGGCGGCCGTGCTTGGGCCCAGGAATGCTTCTATGCGTCTCTTAATCAGGGCAAGCATCACTGAAAGATAAAATACCCAGGGCAAATAAACTCCCCCAGCGCAACGCAGAGCAGGCTTCCCACTTTAGAAGCTCTCCCCATGTAAACAGGTATTTAGGTTGTCTCCGAAATAATAAATCCCAAGAGCAGGCAATAAAATTTACTATCACAGGAGTAACAGAAGCCTAAAATATTCTGAACATGTTCCTTGAACAAATAATATAAGCCCTGGCACACTAGAACACATGGTTTGCTTCAAACATGTTTCATTTTGTCATCGCATTGAGTGTACAGTATTTCTCTTTGGGTGCAAGAGTGATTAATATCTTTGGAAGAATTGTTTGCAAGAACATGAGAGTTGCCAAAGCAAACACGTTGGAGGGAAGTGTGCAGAAGGGGGAGCAGGAGTATTTGGAGTAGATCTCGGTTTGGGGAGTTCACACAGAGGTGAGACAGCTAGAAGTAGAACAAATAAAAACATTCTGCACACTTCATCTAAATAAATTATATACAGAAAATTGCCCTTTTGTAGCCGGCGATCACACGATTACCACGCTTCCCTCATGGCCCTATAGAATGTGGGCTTGAGACCAGCTTTCTTCAACTAATGATTTGTAACCTTTGCTCCACTTGAGTCAATCTATTAATATTTAGATCATTCCAATTCTGCTCTATACGAGCTGTCAGCATTGTCAAACAAAACATTCTATTTACCTCCGTTGTACATGTCCAGTGGTCACTTGTGTGGCTCGATTATGTACATTAACAGGTTTTTCTTACGCTTGACTTCACTGGCCAAAGGCAAAACTTCACATATTTTGATCTTTCTTTTTGAAAAATAATGTTTGACAAAACTCATTTGATCGTGCAAACTTTGGGGTGTTAATTTAATAACGTTCATTCATCAAGGACAGATTTTTTTTTTTCAGTTTTCCTTTTATCACTTTCTGCCATTGGTATCTAGGGAAAGCCATTGCTCTTACTGGTTGAGAGGGCCAGATCACAAAAGTATTTTGGGTCAAAACCTCCAAATCTCTGTGCCCCATTTAGGCAACAGCAGTGTCCCGCTGGGGCTCTGGGAAGAACCGTCTCTCAGCGGGGTGGGAGAGGCATAGGGCCTCCTGCATCGATCCACTGCCTTGTAATTTCCTGGCGTGCTTCTATTCGGAGCACCCCTTGTGGGGGAAAAAGACCCAACCAAAAAAAACATAACCCCACAAATCCAGACCACAGCTCCGTACATCCTGAAGAGTTCTCAATTCCTCGCTTCCCCGGGGATGAAACTCCTCGGTCTTGGGGTAGCTCTCCTGTGTCACCCCCGAGAAGTATTTTAACCAAGGACTGGATTTCACAGAAGCTTATACCCATCTTCTCCATTGGTCCTCAGCTTCCCGCCCCACCTCTCACCCTACCCTCCGTTTAAAAAAAAAAAAAAAAATTAAAAAAAAGTCATCTTGCCTCTTGCCTTCCTGCCCAGTCCGGGGTGAATGGCAGAACTGCACAAGGGAACTTGCACAAGGGCAAAGGCACAGCGAGGACTCACAGCATACAGGAGAGGATTGGTGCCAGGGTATGTGTTTCAGCTAAACCTCTCAACCCAGAGTTCTGACCCTATGTTTATGCTGCTTGCAGAAATTCCCCACTTGCGTTTTTATTTTTTTTTATAAGAAAATTTGCCAGTGCTAACGAGACGAGTTGCCGTATAACGCCCACAAGGAGAACAATGTGAAACATGTAAAATGTAGACAAACAGCTTAGCCACCTGCTGATTGTGATAGACTAGCAGGCACACAGCTGCAGCTGCCCCTAGGTCTGGTCAGGGAGCGTCCTCAGCCCTCGTCTACTTGTTTCTTGAAAGAGAGAGGTCACCAGCATCAGAGGGACTCCTGGGGCTTCAGAAACGCAGATACTGGCCCTGGGAAGATCGGGCACTCTATAAAATCAAGAAAACTAAAACTGAGCAAACTCTCAGCTACTCCTCGTGCTGTCCTTTGATCCCTGCAGGCCGATTACCCTCTCCTCACTGTTTCTTGGGCACCTCGGGAACTGCCTTTCATGAGAAATGGCCCCACAATCTGTCTCTGATGGAGGAGTGCGGATAGGAACCTGAAAAAGCGACAAGTCTGCCCTTTGGGTGGTGTGGTCTCTCTCCTTTTATCTTCAGCGGCCCGGTCTGGCAACCAGGAAAAACTCTCCTGCTCGGCCCCGGAGGCCAAACCCCCGTTCCCGAGGGACAGAGCTTCCCGAGGTGGGCCCCGTGGGTGGCCCTCAACCCACAGAGTCCAGCGGAGCTGGGGTGAGCTCCTCTGGGAGCGTTTAATGGAGAAATACGCTGTCTACAATTGAGCAGAACTGCCTTCTAAGCTGGGCTCGTTTTTTAAGAAAAATATATATAATTAAAAATATATATATAATTTATATGTATATAATATTTAAATTATAATTTATATATAATTTTAAAAATTAAGTTCTGTGTCCCTACGGGAAATCTTTGATCGGGTTTGTCCTTCAGACTAATCGTCCTGCTGAGTTCGCCTGGGATTAGACGCGATACAGGGTGAGCTGCTGCCCGCCCGGGCGAGGGCGGAGGGTAGCGTGCCTGGGAGGGCGCGGCGGGCCCAGGTACCGATGGACTACCCTGCTTCCTGGCCGGGGCTCAGAGCCCGGCCGTCTAAAGACGACCATACCGCCTGATCGCTGTGGCAAAGACAAGCACACCGAGCAGATCCTCCCAATTCTGTCCTGTTCCTCTCTCCAGCGAAGGGGCTCTGGGAAGCAAGAGATTCCGGAGGCTTGAATGAAGCCTCCCACGAGATCACACCCGCTAGTGGCTCTAATGGGGCCTCTCCTGGGGGAAGGCAGGGAGAAGGCGATGCGGATGCTTTACACTGGCAGAATCGACTGTTTCTCCGGAAGGGCCGTTCGTCTCGTTCTTTAAACTTTAAACAACAAAGAAACAAATCCCAAAAGAACCTCACCCACTCTGCTGTGCTTCGCTGCAATGGCTAAAGACCCTGAGATAAAATCGGCGCTGCCACCTCCCCGCACCCTCACTCCCCCACGTCCCGCTGACATTGGCAGTGCCGCAGGTGTCCCTTCGCGTTTAGAAGCTGGCACAAAGCCCCTCGGATGATCTCCGTCTCTGACATTGGCTGTCTGGCGCTCGTCACCCCTCATGTCAGTACGAGCACTTTTCAGTCACTTGTAGTCATACTTGCCCTCAAATTAGGCCACCTGAATGCACCAGGCTGGTGCTAATCAATAGGATTTTATTTTTCTTCCCTTCCCCAGTCAGGACCAATTTTTCATTCGCGTTTATGAGGTCAAAAATTCCTCTGTCGTACACGGAAGAAACGGTGCCGCAGATTGACGAGGTGCTTGGACGCGGTGCCCCACTGGGTTAAGCATCACGGGCGAGGGACAGCTCGATGGCTGCCCGCTTCCGTCCTGGGGCCATGAGGCAGAAAATCCCGGTCCGAGCTGTTCTGGGGGATGCAAACGCGTGTGTGTGTGTATGGGTGCGCGGGGGGGTTCCCAGCGCCGAGATGGAGTCATAGGGCACCCACAGAGAGATTGACAGACACTCCTCGCTCATCCCTCCTGGCTGCCCGCTGAAAACCGCAGATCCTCATGGGCTCCCTCAGGCTGCGTTTCGGGGGCAGGGGCCGCTTCCACGGCGAATGATCTTTTCTCACCCGTCCTCTGCCCCATTTTTAACCCATCAGCGCTTCCCGAAACAGGCCGGTGCGGCACAGTGCCGAGGGCAGCGAGGCCCGGCTCCGAGCTCTGCACCTGTGTACGCACTGCGGCAGTGGGGCGCTGGGTGGGGGAAGGGAGGCGACGGTCAGTTCCTCGTTCCCGAGCTCTCTTCTCGCTGACAGCAGGCAGAGGAACAGGAGCTGGGGTGATGAATCCAGACCCCTTCACCTCCGATTGGAAACACCCCGACCACGGAGATACTCCGGGGACGGGAAACTGGGCCTGCAAGCAGGGAAAAAACTGGGCCGAAGGTAACTCTTGTGGAGGAAGACTTCAGGCTAGCGCCATTATTCTGCCCTTCAGTTTTATAGCTGTGTTATTTCTTTGGATTTTTTTTGTTTGTTTGTTTGTTCCTTTTCTTCCCCTTTTACCCTTTTCGAGCTGGGAGCAGGGTGGTGGTGGAAAGAAGTAATTCTCCTGAACAGAAAAGCCAGGCCCGAAAAAGTTGCTTTTGACTACTCAGGGTGATCTATCCAGGCCCTCTAATTAGAGAGGGATCCAGGGCGGCATTAGTTTCCAAACATTTTAATCGAGCTTTAAGCAGAGCTTTTTTCAATGGCAGGAGATAAATGTAGCAACTGTTACCGTCCCCCTGAATAGCCACCTCCCATGGTGGGCATTCAGCCTTCCTTTCACAAGTCCTAAGCAGTTTAGTCTATGGACCCAGCAACACTCCACATATCTTCTAATTAGTCTAATTAGAAAGGTGGATTGATAGATGCAAGGAAGATAGAGTTAAGTTACGAAGATGCTCAGTGCTGCCAATCTGCACCGGAAAGTGACTTATTCTCTGTAGGAGTAAGAAAGAAATAAAGGAAGAGAGAGGGGGAAAAAAAACAAAAAAAAAACAAAAAAAAAAAAGCAAAAAAAAAAAACAAACACCCACACCCCACACCCAAACCAGGAAGGAAGGAAGGAAGGAAGGAAGGAAGGAAGGAAGGAAGGAAGGAAGGAAGGAAGGAAGGAAAGAAAGAAAGAAAGAAAGAAAGAAAGAAAGAAAGAAAGAAAGAAAGAAAGAAAGAAAGAAAGAAAGAAAGAAAGAAAGAAAGAAAGAAAGAAAGAAAGAAAGAAAGAAAGAAAGAAAGAAAGAAAGAAAGAAAGAAAGAAAGAAAGAAAGAAAGAAAGAAAGAAAGAAGGAAAGAAAGAAAGAAGGAAAGAAGGAAAGAAAGAAAGAGAATCGTAGAGAATAAAGACAACACAGAACACGAAGAGCAAGTTCCGAGACATCCGGGGATCACGAGCTGCTGTATTTTAACTGAAGGAGACACAGAACTGAGGTGCTGCTCTTGGCCTCGTGGATTTGGCTGTTCGCCGTTCCAGCCTGCAGGCGCTCCCCGCCGCACGGCACAGCCGGGCCGCGCCGTCGGGACGATCACACACGCATGGAGGGGATAGACGAGAAAGGGGAAGGCGGAAAGAAGCTGCTTGTTTCTCAGGTCCCCACGTTGGTCTGTAGCTTCCCAGGCTGGGGAGTAAGGAGCCGGCACTCGTGGAGACTGTGTCGAGGATGCGTTTGTGCAGGGATTCCTGATAAGGTTCTGGTGGGGGTGCAGGGGCAGGCGGGGGGCTAAGGAGGGTCTCCGCCCCACATTCCAGGCCACCACCGCCTACTCTCAAGGAGGAAGGTGCTGAGGGAAGCAGCGCGGGTGGCTTTAGGAAGGCTGAACCTTTAACTAGGCAATAAATCAGGGAGAGGAGCATAGGGCAGTGCGTGCAGGTGTCAAAACAGAGGACAAGTCGACCGGCCAGAGCGGCACGGCAGGGCCTCTTCGCTCCCTCCCCCACAAACGTCACTCTGGTAAGTCTCTTGTCTACAGACGGAATGAGGAGGAACAAGACAGGGCCGGCGGATGGCGGATGGCCAGTCTTTTCGGGCCACGTCGGGGAACCGCACTGTGCGGAGGGTCCTCTCACCGCCATTGCCCGGCAAAGAGTGTTCAGCGGTGGGTTTACCCCTTATCTTTCTTCCGCCAGTGCGTCACAGAAGCCCGAAGAAGAAGCATGGCAGAGGAAAAACACCCCCGCCTCTCATTTAGGCACCCTGGGGCAACTGAGCCCCCACTCCGTTTCCCTCCCGCTCTCCTTGTTCCTTTACCAGAACCCGCCTTTGCCCGGATTTGCTTGTTCTCTGGTAGACTGGGATTATGCATCAAATTGTGAGAGATTTCAAATGGAATACCTCTCTCGGGAAAAGGGGGTGGAGGAATTAAGACCCAGCCTGTCAAAGTTCCTAATCAAACTGCTAGTGAAAGAGGATTCGGAGACAAAAGCAAACAATGGAAGTCTCGTTAGATCATTTTTCTGGACATTGTTTATGGTCTGGAAGGGATCAATCGTTTCAAAATGTTACCAGTAAAAATGATCCTGTGTGGAATGCAGCTAATCCTTTTAGGTTCCTGTCAACTGTTTCCACTCAAGGAATCCGATTTTTCAAATCAAAGGTGCAGAACTCAATTGCCAAGGGATTTATAGCGCCGGCATTGGGCTCCGTGCTCCCCCCATCTCCCCACCCCCAGCGGCCCACGATGTCCAAATCCCAGCGTTCCTGCAGAAGACGGGAACGGGCTGAGCCACAGCTTGTTCACGTTGGGACTCTTCCTCGACGGCAACTGTGGTTCTCTCTGCCGGCAGCCACCGAGTGTCCGGGGCGGCCGAGGTCGCGTGGCATTGTACCTAAGGCCGGGAGGATACGCGGAGCAGCCGGTCACTTCCAGTCAGCTTCCTCCGGCTCCTCTCCGGCGCGACCGCGAATTCGATCCACTCACACGAACAAAACACACTATCTCGCAGGCGCAGGCAGCAGCTCCGGGACTGGGTTCAAAACCTCTTGTGAAAGCTTTGGGTTTGGCTTGCCCGTGTGTTAGCAAGTTATTACGGGCTTCCTCTGGGCAGGGAGGAGGCTGGTGAGGAAGGGAGTCTATTTAGAATCCAGAGACACCCTCTTTCCCTGCTGATATCTCCGCTTGGGTTCGAG
Source organism: Melanerpes aurifrons (assembly GCA_011125475.1). NCBI lineage: Eukaryota > Metazoa > Chordata > Aves > Piciformes > Picidae > Melanerpes > Melanerpes aurifrons. The sequence goes on from WWNC01000003.1 coordinate 4,603,696, forward strand.
GGTCGGGCATGTGCCTCATGGGAGGGTGAGAGGGACCGGGGTCTCCCCCGAAAAACGTATCAGGTTCAGCAGATGTCTGAACACCGGAGGAAGAGCCATCGCGAGGAAAGTCGCTCTGAAAGTAATTTAAAGAGGTTAATTTCCAGAGAAGGGCAACCCTTTGGCTTCTCGTACAGAAGCGGGAGGCCGTGGGGAGGTGCTTCGGTGTTAGCGGGGTCGCCGGCTGTCGAACATTTGTGGAACATGTGTATGAAGACACACTCGTATGCACTGTCACTCACACAGCGCCGTCTGCACGGAGAAAGAGAAGCTAAGAACTTCCAGGAAGGAGGGAGAATGGTTAATAGAGTCCACCGAGATACCCCAGGCTGGATTTTGTGCGGAGGCTGGAATTAATAGTATAAATTGTTTTCCACATCCATAATTTCCGACCCCATACACTTTCGGGCAAGGCAGTCACCTGACACACCCGCCCCTTTTTGCTTTGCGCTGCACGTTTTGTTTTGGGTTGGGTTTTTTGTTTGTTTTTGTGCTGTTTGTTTGTTTGTTTGTTTGTTTTAACTAATGGTTCCTTTAAACTATATAACTTTACCTCTACTTCTCTCTGTATGTAGCCAACAGGTGGAATTTCACTGATTTCACGTATATTAGAAAGCTATCAGTTTCGTCTAGTGGTTGCTGAATAAGCAGATGTGACAGTGTTTATTTTACAAAAATAGAACCCGTGAAAGACACGTCATTTATCTTAATTGTGTATGCTTAATGTATTTCATGTATACAGGTGTGCACGTGCTCTCCTGCAATGAAAGCTAAGAAGCAGGCCTATGTCCACCGTTTTAGGAAGACTCACATTCCCAGGTCTTACAAGGACTTCCCAAAGCGTGGGTATTTGGTGGAGCAACCACTACAGTCCACAAATGAGTGGGAATAGGTCAGTGCCAGAACCAGGTCCCGGGCACACAGGCCTGAACGTTTCAATACACACAGATGGTTTTCTGCATGGAGGAGACAAATACCTTTGGATTACCCGTGGATAAGGCTTTCCCGATCTTAGACAACGAATTAAGGCAACAACTGAAATCTCTATTTATCTTTTTTCTCTCAACATAAATTGTATAATTTATCATCTAAATATAGGACCCTGCAGGCTTCTCCGCGCCATTTTGTTCCAACAGTGAAAGGGAAACTTAGAATCAATTTAACAGTTCTCTTGTGGTTTGAAGAAAGGGCAAGTTTAATCATATTGATTGAATAAAACAACATTGATTGAATTCAGCCAACAATATAAATTTTTTAATTGGCTGAACACTGTGGTGAAAAAAACACTACCCAACCAACAAAATAAACCCAACAAAAAAAAACCCAACACCCAAAACAAAACCCATCTAACCAAACAACCAGTAACAACAACGTTAAAAGTCTTCCATACAGTTCAATCCGTATTTTATTCTGCTTTATAGGCACTGTGGGTCCTAGTCACTAAGTCTCTCCTCTCCTCTGAGGCCCTTCGTTGTGGAAGTCTGCAGAGCTGGAGCCCTGAAACAAAGGCCCATCTTCCTACAAGGCGCATCTTCTGCTGGGTATCCTCGGTGATTCCTGCTGATCCGTCGGGTGCCAACCCTCTCCTTCGAGCCGGCTCCACAAGAAACCACTCCGCGCCGGCTCTGCCCCGCTGTGCACCCGTGCACGACCCGCGGTGCCACCCACGCTACCGCAGCCAGCAGGGCTGCCAAGCCGGCAGCCCGCAGCACCCCTTCGGCGGAGGGGACTGGCGGCGGGAAATGACGCTCTGCTGCAAGAGAAAAATGGGAACGAGAGGTTTACAGATCTGGGGCTCCTCTGCACTTCTCCGCCTCCCCCCAGATCGACAGGCACCCGTACTCCAAGTGGCAAGGAGGACATTCGCTGCCGCAGGATGGACCCGAAGGTAACTCATTCTGTGTTCCTGCCCACAGGTACCTTCACACACTTGTGCACGTGTCTTCGTTGCGCTCTTCAGTCGTGGTTTGTGGCTCGGAGAAGGTACAGCAAGCGGAGAGCCCATGGTGGGGGTTGTGGAGGGGAAAGAACTTATGGAGAAAGGTGAAGAAGCGTTGCAGGCACCTGCGGAAGGTCCTCGAGGCCGGCGGAGGCACAGACAGAGTGGACACTTACCTGCTCGAGAGGTGCCCGGCTGCGGGCACACGGCAGACGGTCCCCTCCGGTCCTCAGGTTCCTCCAGTGCCTGCGTCTCGGCGACGAGGCGAAGGGCAGAGGAAGAAGCTTCGTTGTGGTTGGGGGAGCCACTGGTAACAGGCTGAAGAACAGATCTGGTTTGCTTAGGAAGACCCAACACAGGAAGCCTTTGGATACTGTCTGAATTTCCGTGATTTCGGTGAAATACGGTTTTATCAGAGGCTTACTGAAGTACTTACTGTTAAGTAACGAGGGAAAGTACTACATACGGAGCGGAGCCTTCGGGCCATGCCAAAGAGCTATTAACCAGATGCGCTTTCCAACGGATCCCCAGATGCCTCAGTCTGGGTGGGGGCGACCGTGCATTCTGTCCTCGTCACCAGCGCTCTAAGAAAGGCAGCAGGTGAGGCCCTCATACTCCCCTTTCGGTCTTCAGCCTCTGGGACCGGGATGGTCCTAGGTACATGAAACCAGCCTACGAGGACGGAGAGTACACCAACCGACACCTCACTGTTTCCAGGGACGTCTCTAGCTGAACAAACAAACAAACAAAAAAAAACCAACAAACAAAAAAAGTAACCGGGAGCGAATGTACGGCACGAAAGAGCTGAAGATGGGGAGGGTTTGAGAGGGGACCAGCTTCAGGGCTGCGTAGCCGCGCAGGGACTGGGCCGGACCTCCGAGTCCCGCTGCTCGCCGCAGAGCCCACGCCGGTGCCGGCAAAACCGGCGCAATGTCGCGCCCCTCTGTGGAAGGCAGGGGGAGCGCAGCAGCGGGAAGGGCGCAGTGTACGGACATGCAAACTAATGATCTTCGAAAATGGAGAGGGAAGGGGAAATTCTTTTATAAGAAATATGGGAAGGGACCTAACTCGATTCTGTTCAAGACAAACGTTATACAAGATTATTGAAAATAAGGTTTTTTGGTTGTTGTTTGTTTGTTTTAAAACATAATTAAAAATATAAATCACCCAACAGAAACAAAGATGTGGAAGGAAACGTTTCTGGATAGAAACACTGTGTGTGGCATAGAAAGCGATTGAATACATAAGGGCTTCATTAAATTCCCAATAGATAACATTTGGCTAAATCTATCCCTAGATTAAACCAGCATAATAGCACCATAAACTAAAAAGTTTCTTTTGTGTGGTCCTTCTGGAGGGACTGATTGAAGCATTAGCCCCCTCACAGGGCAACCCCCTCCCAATTCAGCTTCAGTAATTCGTCTCTCAGCCCTACGGGGATATGATGAGGAAAGGAGACGGGTTAATGAAGCTACACTATGTATCTGGGAGGAGGAGAAGGAGGAAACACTATCCTGTTTGTCCCACCAGCTTGTTTATTAGGGCCCAGCCTATTTTGAAGGAATCGTTCGTCCGGACTCAGGCCCTGCGAAGGCTACACGTCCCCTCTGTTCGTCTTGGAAGCTGGGGGATGGAGAGGGGGAGGGGGGCATGGCGGGCCATTTGCACGCAAATGAAGCGCTGTGGCCCGGAGGTGCTGGCAGCCCATCTAAGGGTTGAGGTGCAGGCGCCCTTTCTGGTGGCACCTGCTCCGACGCAGAGGTGCGGGATTCGAGGACTGCCGAGCCCTGGGGACTAGGCTGGGCAGCCTCTTCGTAGAGAGAAAACATGCAAGTGGTCTTCCCCATCACCACAGACCCATTACCAACCCATTTCCTGGGAAGGGAAGGGAAGGGAAGGGAAGGGAAGGGAAGGGAAGGGAAGGGAAGGGAAGGGAAGGGAAGGGAAGGGAAGGGAAGGGAAGGGAAGGGAAGGGAAGGGAAGGGAAGGGAAGAGAAGAGAAGAGAAGAGAAGAGAAGAGAAGAGAAGAGAAGAGAAGAGAAGAGAAGAGAAGAGAAGAAGGAAAAGAAAAGGAAAAGAAAAGGAAAAGAAAAGGAAAGAAAAGGAAAGAAAAGGAAAGAAAAGGAAAGAAAAGGAAAGAAAAGGAAAGAAAAGGAAAGAAGAGAAAAGAAGAGAAAAGAAGAGAAAAGAAGAGAAAAGAAGAGAAAAGAAGAGAAGAGAAAAGAAGAGAAAAGAAAAGAAGAGAAAATAAGAGAAAAGAAGAGAAAAGAAAAGAAGAGAAGAGAAAAGAAAAGAAAAGAAAAGAAAAGAAAAGAAAAGAAAAGAAAAGAAAAGAAAAGAAAATAAAAGAGAAGAAAAGAAAATAAAAGAGAAGAGAAGAAAAGAAAAGAATAGAAAAGAAAAAAGAAAAGAAAAGAAAAGAAAAGAAAAGAAAAGAAAAGAAAAGAAAAGAAAAGAAAAGAAAAGAAAAGAAAAGAAAAGAAAAGACAACAAAAGAAAAGAAAAGAAAACAACAGAAAAGAAAAGAAAAGAAAAGAAAAGAAAAGAAAAGAAAAGAAAAGAAAAGAAAAGAAAAGAAAAGACGATATACTGCAATTTGCTCCTGCCAGCTTGCTCACCATCTTCCAGGTGAAGGCCCTGTCCGCATAGGATACAGACGACTGACATGAATTGTAGAAGCAACAAGCGACCGAGTAGTTTCCTTACCATGTACCTTCCAGTATGGTATTCCTCTGAACAGACCCAGGGGAAGGGCTGCGGGCACGCTCGGATGCCCCGCTCGCCGGGCCAGGCCGGGCTGGGCCGGCCTTCGCGCAGGGGAGGTCGCCTTAACCTCCCCTGGGCTTGCTGCGAGAAAGCCAAGAGAAACAAATGCCGGGGCTCCGGAACGGGCTTTTCCCATCCATCTGCCTGGGGACGGCGCAAGGACTCACACAGTCTCTCGCCCCGGTCTCTCGCCCTGTTGCAGCAGCCAGAAGCCGGGACGACCGCAGGCAGCAACCCTCCTCGGGGAGCCTAGTATCATCGTCCTCATGCCTACAGCCAGCTTACCCCTCGCAGTCTTTTCACTGCTTGGTTCTAGCCACATCTCTTAAAGGCCTCTAAGCCGAACTCCCTACTCCTTGTTGGATCGGCGCGGCGGCCCGGCGCATCCGCCTGGTAGAACCCAGGAAAAGCGAGTTAATAGATCTCTTCTGAAAAAGATGCGCTCTGCCCAAACGCGGTGCCTCTGCCATCTTTTTCCTTTAGTTTTCGAAATTAGACAGGACTCTACTTGCTTGTGCTCTAAAGGACCCGGGACACCCAAAGAGGCCCTCCAGCTGCAGTTTGCAAAGGGAGCCCAGAAGAGATCTTGTGTCTAGTCTTTCTGCTTATTGAAAACCATTATTTAAACCCTGTATTTCTACGACAAAACAGAAAAGCATTACTTTTCTATCTACAAGAAGACTTAAACCCAAGGCAACAAAGTGCTTCGATACATAAAACACATGTAACTGCACAAACTTCCCCTCCATCCATCCTTCTCTTTCTTTCTCTTTCTTTTCTTTCTTTCTTTCTCTCTTTCTCTTCCTTCCTTCCTTCCTTCCTTCCTTCCTTCCTTCCTTCCTTCCTTCCTTCCTTCCTTCCTTCCTTCCTTCCTTTCTTTCTTTCTTTCTTCCTTTCTTCCTTTCTTCCTTTCTTCCTTTCTTTCTTCCTTTCCTTCCTTTCCTTTCCTTCCTTCTTTCTTTCTTTCTTTCTTTCTTTCTTTCTTTCTTTCTTTCTTTCTTTCTTTCTTTCTTTCTTTCTTTCTTTCTTTCTTTCTTTCTTTCTTTTTCTTTCTTTCTTTTTCTTTCTTTCTTTCTTCCTTTCTTCCTTTCTTCCTTTCTTCCTTTCTTCCTTCCTTTCTTCCTTTCCTTTCCTTCCTTCCTTCCTTCCTTCCTTCCTTCCTTCCTTCCTTCCTTCCTTCCTTCCTTCCTTCCTTCCTTCCTTCCTTCCTTCCTTGCTTTCTTTTTCTTTCTCCCTTTCCTTCCTTCCTTCCTTTCCTCCCTTCCTCCCTTCTCTTTCTTAAACTCACATAACTTATCCTTGAAACCACTGATATGCTACAAATACAGTAGTACTTAAACAGCACCCCGCTGATTTGAAAAACGCAGGTTCCTAATCCACAAAAAGCAGCAACACGCCTATTTTTAAAAATGGTGATTCTATTTTCATACCTCAGTTCCTAAGCTCCAAATATCTGAAGCAGGCTATTTAATTAAAAAGAAACTTTAAGTCTATGAAATAGATATCTATCGACCTTATGTGTGTGAACATGAGAGATCAGAATAACAAAAGCTTTCACAGTTAGTTTCACTTACATATCCTTACTTCATCAGCTCGTGTACTTAACCAGCTCCTCATATGAGGATATTCCAATGTTCATTTTATATTGTATGTAATGAAAAGTAGAAACACATGTTCCTATTACCGTCACAGAAATATAAATGGCTAAAACAAATCCCTCTGAATTTTAATACGTGCCCCTTATTAGTGGTATTTTTCTTTGAGCCTCTTGGAAACCAAACTGTGATGCATTTGTGATTTAGACCACAAGCAACAGAACAAAAATAGTTTAAAACCGTAGTTTTGTTATTGCTTTTTGTTTGTTTGGTTGGTTTTGGGTGGTTTGTTTTGTTTTCCCTCCAATCAGTCCCCTGATTGATGCCTTACATAACTGGTATTCCTCTGAAAGATACCTATTTCTAATTTGTTCCCTCTTTTGTCCTTCCTCTTGTAGTTTGTTTTTGGTTTGGATTCTTTTTTTGTTTGTTTGTTTTTGGGGGGTTCTTTGGGGTTGGCTTTGGTGTTTCATTCTCCGGTAGGGTTAACTATGGTTTGACTGCAAAGATCATATTTTGATCTTCTTCACAGTCAAATTAGATTACATGATTTAAATTCCTGGGTTATTGTGCTATTAATCTTAAAAAAAAAAATCAACATCCCAGCAAAGGGAGGCGTATTAAGGAGAGAAAGTTCTGAAGCCAGTTGTTTGGCTGGATTCCTTTGGTCTTTGGTTTTGTTCCTATTTTTTTCTTTTTTTTTTTTCTTTGGTTGTTTTTTTTTTGAAAATTAAAATTTTTATTTTTTAAAATGTGTAAAAATTTTACATTAAAATGGTACAATAATACTTGCCAGTAATTTTTAACAATATTCCTTGTAAAGAATACGCATAAAGTACAAAATAAAAAACTCCGTAAGTCTATTATAATACAAAACACAGGTTAAAATAAGAAATGATAATCTTGACTTTCTTCTGTGTAAACATGTTAATCTTTCTTTTATAAAAGTACATGAGACAAGTGTACTAAAATGAAAAAGTATTGCTTTGCTGTCCTCCCTCAAGCCTATTTTTTTCCTGTACGTTACTGTTTTCAAGCTTCTAGACCTGAGAATCTCTGAACTTTAACGGTTTAGAGATAATATTTATCACCTTTTTTTTTCTTTTTATTTTTTCTTTTTTTTTGTCCTTTTTAAGGAGTAACGGGTAACTTTCCAATACTGTGATCTCCTGCCCATGCTAGACCTGGCTTTGCTTAAAATACAGCGGATGCCCACCGAGCCCCACCGCGCAATCCCCACGCAAAGCCGCGGCCCCTCCGGGCAGCGTCTGCCGGATGTCCAAGCGGCAAGGAAAGGATATACCCCAGATCCTACCTTCGGAAAAGACTCCCAAACCCTTAACAGTTAGAGATGCGGGCAGCGAAGCCGGGGGTGGCAGGCAGGGCGGCAGCGGGGGGCAGGCCTCCCCCGGCGCTCCCCAACGAGCGAGCCAGCCCCGGCGCCGCGGCTGACTGAGAGGCGCAGCTGCTGCCCGCGCCGGGGCCGGGGCCCCCCCCGATGATGCTCTCGATGGAGAAAGGCGAGCGGACCAGTGCCCCGCCGCTACCGGGCTTGGCGGCGTGCAGGGAGGCCGCCAGTGTCGGGCCCAGCGGGTGCGGGTAGCCGAAGGGCGTCCGTGCCAGCTCCGCCGCCGGCAGCAAGGGACCCGGCGGCGCCGCGGCAGAGGCGGTGGGGGGCAGCGCCGCGCCGGGAGCGCTGCCGGGGGTGGCGGGGGGCTGCCGGGGCGGCGGGGAGGGGTGGTGGAAGGCGAAGAGGGCGGAGTGGGGGTGGTACGGCTGGAGCTGGAGGCCGTAACCGCAGCCGTAGGGTCCGTAGGCGCAGGTCGGCTGCTGCGGAGGCTGGGGCGGGGGCTGCGGAAGGAAGGCGGCGGGGTCCACGGCGCGCAGCAGCAGCTCGGGTGCCGGGAGCTGCTGCCGCTTGAAGCGCTTTCGGCGGCGCAGGAAGCTGCCGTTGTCGAACATGTCGGCTGACTCGGGATCCAGCGTCCAGTAGTTGCCCTTGCCCGGGTTACCGGGCTCCCGGGGAATCTTGACGAAGCAGTCGTTGAGTGAGAGGTTGTGGCGAATGCTGTTCTGCCAGGCGGGGAACTTCTCCCGATAGTAGGGAAAGCGCCCGCTGATGAACTCGCAAATCTCGCTCAACGTCAACCGCTTCTTGGGGCTCTGCAGGATGGCCATAGTGATGAGGGCGATGTAGGAGTAGGGCGGCTTCACTAGGCTGTTTTTGCCGCTGCCACCGACAGCCCCGCCGCCTCCCGCCCCTCCGCCGCCCGCCGCCGGTTTCTGCGGGCCGCCCCGCGAAGGAGGCCTAGAGCCGCCGGCACTGTCACCGCCTGCCGCAGCACTGCTGCCGCCGCCGCGCAAGGGCGACCGCGGCAGCAGAGCGTCGTCGTGAAGGTCGCCCACATCCTCCTCGTCCTCTTCTTCCTCGTCCTCCTCGTCCTCGGCGTAGGAACGGCGGTGGCGGGGCTGAGGCTCCTCTTCCTCCTCGTCGTCGTCCTCTTCGCCTACCACATCGATGTCGGTCTCATCAGCCAGTGCCGACGCCTCGGACATCTCCGAGCTCAGGGTCATGGCGCGCCGGCCGGGCAGCGCATCGGTGGCGGCTGGCGCGGCGGGCCAGCGGGCGCACTCCCCTCCGCTGCTCGGCCTCCGCGCAGCTCCGCGGAGAGCCGCCCCGCCACTGCCGCAGGCAGGCGAGCAGCTCCGAGTCACGCCGGCTCCCCGAACCACCGGCGTGCAGCGGGAGCGCTCCTGCCGCAGGCAGCGGCTCGTTTGAGTTCTGTTTCGGGGTGGGTTTAGCTGCTTTTTGAATTTCTAGCTCTCTCTTTTTGTTCCCCTCCCCCCTTTTGGGGGTCTTTTAGTTGTTTTTATGTTGTTGTTGTTTTTGGGGTCGGGGGATGGGTGTCGGGGGGAGGGGTGCTGTGCCGCTGCGCCTGGTAGTCTCTTCCCCCTGCTTTCTCTTCACCTCAGCCCCCAGACATTAATGGACGCGGGGCAGGAGGCAGCGCGCCTAGTCCGGGGAGGAGGAGAGGGGAGGAGGCTAGGGAGGAGGAAGGGCGGAGCGATCGGCTGGCGGGGCCTCAGGGAAGACACTAAAAAGGCTGCGGCCGAGTCGTAGGGAGGGCGGCCTTCTTCCACGCCTTATAGTGAGGGGTCCATCACATGGCTCCCAGCGTCATAGTGCAGCGGGGCGAGTGGCGGCCCCGGGCTGCGCTGTATTCCCCACCCGTCCCCAAGGCAGCTCTCCTTGCTTCCTGCCTCAGCTTCCCTTCTTCGTTCCGCCACCGCCAGAACGGGCTCCGGGTCCTGCGGGGCGACCGGAGCAGTCTGTAGCGGAAAAGTGGGACATTAAAACCACGCAAAACCCCACCACTCCGGGGGAAAAAAAAGAAAAAATAAAAAAGAAAAAAAAAAAAGAAAAAGAAAGAAAGAAAAAAAAATAGAAAAGAAAGAAAGAAAGGGCGTGGGGGGGAAGGCGCAAAAAGCAAGCCAGTCTCTCAAAGTGCTGGAGCATCTTGTCCGCAGCCGTCCGGAGCGTGCCGAAGAGCTGCGTCTTCCTGGGCTGTCCCTAGGGACGGGGTCCTGCTTCTCGTGGGAAGGAGAAAAAAAAAAAAACTACAACATAACAAAACAGACCGGAAAGGAAGGTGGTGAGTTCATAAACTTCAGATTTCTGTCCGCGAGATGGTTTACACACATCTCTCCCACCACACTCTCCCCCCTTTTCCCTCCAGAGTTTACTTTATCTAGGAATACTTCTAGATGTCGACCTCGCAAGCTCTCAACGAACAGCCTCCAAAGCACTAAACTCTCACTTTATTTGTAAGGCTATTGTTTTTAAAGTAAGACAAAAAGCTCCTTCCATTATGGGAAACGCTAACGGAGAATTAGCATAACCGCTTTCCTATGCAAAGAAGACGATTCACTGGCCTTTAAAGTGCGAATTCTCCTGTAAGTGCAGCAACAATCCCGAAAAAGTGACACAAAAGATCGCTTCCGAAGTCCCACCGTTCCCAGTTTCAGGTTATGCATATAAGAAGAGCAGAAGAGCTAGGACATCCTTTACGCGAGGGTGGGAAGGGAAACAACCAAACTTGGACATAAATGTAAGCACAATTGTATTAAAAAGAACAGTTTTGAAAATTCCCATCGCTCCCAGTTCTGTCAGGAAAACCCACGACCAGGATACAGATGGGATGGGAGGAGCAGAAGAGCATTTCGGGCTCCAGAATAAATGATCGTGAAAAGGGCGGATTGATGCCCAGTGACCTTAGTGCTTAAACCTTGTTTCTCAAATAACTTGCACAAACTGTTTTCTTGAAATAAATTTTCGACGTATTGTCCTAATCCAGAGGTACGAGGCACCGTGTTTCACACGCAGTTCCATGGATTTACAGCTTAATCCTTTTTACTATTTCCAAGTAATCCGATTTACATTTTGTTCACTAGTAAGGTTCCTGCAGTAGAATACCATTAAAAGTTATGAAAGTTTAAAAAAAAAAAAAAAAAAGAGAGAGAGAGAGAAAGACACCTCCCCCCAACCATTAATTTATTAATTTTATTTTTTTTTAAACTTTTTTTTTTTTTTCCCCTGCAGAAAGACGGGCCATGTTACACAAAATTAACAGTTCATAGGAAATAAAACGCCTCGCTGAATCAGTTTTGCGGTTCCAGGAATGTCCCAGGACTTTTCGTCCCAGAGAGCTTTCTCCTCTTTACCAAAAAAAAATAGTATTTTTGTTAGTATTTTTTTCCTTTTTACTCCCTTTTTGTTCCTGCTTTTCTTCCTCGCTCTTCTCCTGATAATCTTTTAAGTGTCTGAAATTTAAGATCATCCGAAAAACAAAAGCACGCTGTAAAATAGGAAGAACGATGTGTCTTAAAAATTTACGGGTAGAACCGCTTTAGCGACAAACAAGAAAAGCCGGGTATGTCCGCTATCTGCAAACAGCCACGCAGGAGGCAATGTTGTTTCACGAAGCGTATGACACCGGCAGCTCCTCGACACCACTGTGGCCCTGGAAACACCGGGGCCCCGGCGCTCCGGCCGGACATGGGTCCTCCACGACGTGGCCGGCATGGCCTTGCCGGCGGGGCTGGGAACCCCGCTGCCAGACTTGGGCAAGCTTTCATCTGTTTCCGCGGGGAATGAGTGGGTGGCCGGGCCGGATGAAGTGGCTTGCTTTCTGCGGGGCAGCTGAGCCAGCCCCCAGACAAGTAAAACCTGGTGTTGAAGCCCCTGAAGATCACGTCTTGTCTTTGCACGTCTTCAGCTCGCTCCTGTCCAAGTCCGGCAGGTGCCATGAGTAGCGGTTCTCCAGGTAGGACCCCGCCACTCCCGCGACTAAAGCTACGCCCTGTCCCTCGCCCCGCCGCCGCCGCCCCCGCTGAGTCCCGGCAGTGCCCTGAGCGGGCGGGGGATGCCACCTACCGGCAGAAAGCGTCGAGTAGAGGCGAATCGGCTGCCTCTACTGTGTGCCGCGGCAGAGTGCCCGTCGTGGCCCCCTGCCCAAAGCAGCCCCTAGGAAGGGCAAGGCAGGACCCCCTCGAGACCCCGAGCAAACCCACGTTTTCGGGCGGCCTGAGAAACCCCTCTCCACGGAAGGAATGAAACTCTCCGGATCACCTTTCCACCCGTGCCCCTGCACTGTATTCATCCTCCAGGCAGTGGGACTGCCCCTTCTCAGGCCATTTATAAATTTAAATTATATTTATATGTGCAATTCCAGTATTCTTATACAGAACACCTCACATTTTATCAGTGCAGTGCATGCATGGGATCAAAGCACTGTGATAATCCACACAAGCACCTTTGGTGGTTCCTGTTTGCCCAATGACCCTTCCTGTCAGCACGGCTGGGTCCCTGGTGTCCACAGCTCCTGCTGGGAGCCAAGGAACTTTCACCCTAGCTCTGTTCCTCAGATTCAAACCTGAGAAAGGGCTGGGTATTTTGGCATCTCTCTGCTGCTAGAGGTGACTGGACCAGGAGCATGTTGGCTCAGATGGTGCATTTGGTGACAATGGGCAGAAGTTAGACTGTGCTGGACCTATTACTGCTGCCGCTTGAAATCTCCCTTGTTCTAGGAGACAGTATGCCTTGGGACTAATACGTCTCATACATCTTTCTACACTTCAGGAGCCTGTGACCAAGCAAGGTACCTAGGAGCCTGTCTTGGGATGGGGGATAGATGAGCCTGCAGATCTCTGGCCTGCTATGTAAAATCAAAGAGCACCCTGGGCACCTAAATGCACATTCAAGCAGTCACACTGGCACACTGGCTGAGGTGCTCTGGGTTTTCTGAAGTTGTCCCTGACCATGCAGAAGAATACCCAAAGCCTTCTTCATCACCCCATGGGTCACATGTCTGGTAGAGATGTCACCCCTGGGTGATTTGTTGAGTGTTTAGCTTGGTGCAGCCTGTGGAAAGTGAAGTAAACCTGGCTACCAGCTACAAATGCTGGAGCTGAAGAACCTTCCCTGGGCCTACTGCACTTTTCAAGACTCCAGTACCAAAATCTGCACTTCTTTCAGCATGGCCACATACATCTCCATACCCAGATTTGAGTTTTACCTGAAAAACTGGACTTTCTATTATTGAAATAAACCCCTTTCTTGAATATTTTAATACTTTCTTTTAATGTAGTTTCTTCCACCAAAGATTAGGCTGGATTCTGAGTTGCTTGTGCCATGGAAATACTAAATCCTCCAGCAATGACCTTGCAACAGGTTGATGGTGTCCATGACACCTTGAGTACTGTGTCCAGTTCTGGGCCTCTCAGTTTAAGAAGGACAGCGAAACACTTGAACGTGTCCAGAGAAGGGCAACAAGGCTGGTGAGAGGCCTTGAACACAAGCCCTATGAGGAGAGGCTGAGGGACCTGGGGTTGTTTAGCCTGGAGAAGAGGAGGCTCAGGGATGACCTCATTGCCCTCTACAACTACCTGAAAGGTGGTTGTAGCCAGGAAGGGGTTGGTCTCTTCTCCCAGGCAACCAGCACCAGAACAAGGGGACACAGTCTCAAACTGTGCCAGGGGAGGTTTAGACTCGAGGTGAGGAGAAAGTTCTTCACTGAGCGAGTTGTACGAGTCGTTCGTCATTGGAACGGGCTGCCCAGGGAGGTGGTGGAGTCACCGTCCCTGGAGGTGTTCAAGAGGAGATTGGACGTGGCACTTGGTGCCATGGTCTAGTCATGGGGTCTGTGTTGATAGGTTGGACTCGATGATCCTCGAGGTCTCTTCCAACCTTAGTTATACTGTGATACTGTGATATGACAAGGACTATTGCAGCAATAGCTGTAATGTCCATTGCCCAGTATCACAGTGACTATTATTTTAGCTCCACAGTTTTGCGGGTTTATTCTCTTCTTCTCTTGCTATGTAGTTTTGAGGGAAGATAACACTTCCTTTGCGCCTTCTGCAGAGGCTGGGATTTATAAACAGCATCTATGTGACCTGGATAAAACCCAATACATTGACAAGGGATGGCAGCAGGCACTTGAAAAGCTGGGAAAAAAATCAGGGGCTTCCTGATATGTCTTCTGATGACAAAGAGCTTGTCACCCTTGGAGATGACCCTAGCTGGTCAAGAGGTGTCACCGGTTGGGGCTGTCCCCTTAAGAAAGGGAATATGGTGGATGGAAGTTGGTAAATGAAAAGAACAATCTAAACTAATTTCATTGGTAAAGTGGGAGGAAGCACCTTCTGAACTGGGAGTGCAGGAGGGTATCCTGGGAATTCCAGCACTTTATCTTCAGTCTTGCTTCCGCTCCTCCGCAGGGCAGCAGCTCTCTGTCCTGGGCTTTCGGCCAAGGCTTTGGCCTTGAAACCGACAAGCTACTAAGGCCTGTATTAACTCCCTTCCAATTAACACAAACTGCTTCTAACTTTTTTTTCTCTTTCTTTCTCTTTCTAACCCGCTCTGGGCAAAGTGGGGAGAGAGGGGAGAGCGGAGATGGGGAACCCCCTCAGCAGAGGGAGGAACTCTCATTTCTGTGCTACTCTGTTGTATATCTTTGTATATATTGTAAATATTGTAAATTTGTATATATATTCCCCTGCATATCCTACATTGCTTTGTAAATATACAGCTCCACTGCTTTGCTAATTCAGCTGTGAGTTTTTTTTTCCCTTTCCCTTCAATTTTCTTTCCCTTTACTTTACAGGGGGGAGGGAGGAGGCTTTTGGGCCTTACCCTTCCAACCCTCGACAAGAGGAAAATGTTTTTAAATTTCCTGCCTCTCCCCCTTCTTTTCTCTCTTTGTTCTACAGTTCTTGCAGGGCAGGTACATTTGCTATGACAGGTTAAAGTCACTTCATTTAAAGCCCTTTTGGACTGTGGTGGGTTGAAAATTCCCCCTAACATAAAGTTGCCAGACCAGCTCAGCTGAAAGCAAATGAAGCTACAATTACAAGCAAAACTACAATCTAAAATATGGAATGCAATGAATATGTACAAAATATACAATATTTAAAATTTATGAACTGCACAAGAACCCCTCTGGACAAAAATCAGGGGGCTACCAATGGCTTCCCCCTCCCTACTCTCTTCCCTGTGCCCTGTACACAGGACAAGAGAAAGAGCAGAGAGTAGTTTGATAGTACTTAGCCACAAGAAGAATGCATTTGAGGTCAGCAACTGCTAGCAGAAACAACAGCTAGTATCTGCCAGAGAGAAGGAAGCCAAAAAGAGAAAAAGTTAGTTTACAGATCTAACTTTATGTTGATAGCTAGACCAATAGAATTATTTAGGCCTTATAATTATAGCCAGACCAATAGAATTATTTAGGCCTTATAGTTATTTTCCCTTTTACATCCAATGGTAATTTATTTACTGTCTATCACTTTTGCTCAAGATCTGTGGAAAATTTTCAAGGTACAGCCTATAATTACCACGTGGACTTTTAACTTCTGTAAACTGTGACTAAATGTTATCAGCACCCTCCTGAACTTCTCATCTAATAGAACACAAGGAGAGACCTCGCTAGCAACATAAGCTGAGTTCATCAGCCAAGGTCAGATGTTTAGGGAAGAATATAGAAGTAGAACAAATGCGCAAAATTAATTCCTAGTAGATGGAAATCCAGGTTTGGGTTTTGTTTTGTTGGTTTTAAATCTAGAGATAACATTTTAATTTAATAGCCTGTGATGAAGTATCTTCTGTGCATTTGCCCAGTCACTTTCTGAGAATATGTGCATCACTAAACATATTCTGAGGTGCAATGTTCCCCAGCTCTAAACATGTGTGGTGTGAAGTGTCTCTTTTTATTTGCTTTAAGCCAGTTACCTGCTCATTTAATCTGCTATCATCTAATTTTTGTACTAGGAGAGGCAAACAGTAACTGTTATTAATCATTATCTCCCTTCCAATCATGACTTTATATATTTTATCACATTTTTTGTTGTTAGTTAGCTGTTTTTCAGGTGTTCTGTTTTGGTTTGTGTTTCTGGCTTAGCACAGAAGAAACTTTGTACCCCTGACAATCCTTACCATTTTCTTCGCCTTTTCTCATTCAGCTCAGGCTGCTTATTATTGTAAGAATCATCCAGAACAGCATAAAATACCTAAATTTGATTTTCCAGGTTCCATTTAAACTTAATATTTTTAATGAGCCAGTGTCTATTTCCAGTGCAAGTGGAGGGACGAAATCACCAGAGATGATGCAGCAGGGTATTATTCACATGAACAAATAATATTTATTTAAGTTACATTTGATTTCATGATTCCACTGACCATTGAAAACATTTCTAATATTCTTCACACAAGCCCTTAAATCTTTGTTGCAGACACGCTCTGGCAAACTAGGAGGGAGATCCTATAATTTATGGCTCAGATATTTGAGATATTTTCCATTTAATTCTGCAGCAATGCAAGTAAGCCCCAAAGGAGTATGAACCCTTCCATAAATGCAGAGAATAGTGGCAGGTATGCTCTTCATTTGCTTAGAAATCTTTGGGGATAAGATATACTATGATCAAAGACAGAGAGGATTGATTTTTCCACCTGAAACTATGTGGGTGGTGAGTTACTGGCAGTGCTTGAGCAGAAATCAAAACCAGTTGCTGCAGAAGGTACAGTAGTTCACCCTCCAGCTCTGGTGTCCCCACTTCTGGTCACTGCACTCATAACTTGTCTCCTACTGAGCACCAAGCAGGATCAGTTCTAGAAAGCCAGATGCAAAATCCAGAATTAGCTGCACCTTCACAGTTGTCAAGACATTTGTCAGAGGTGGCATACATACAGTTACACATCTAAAGCAGGATAAATTTAGTCCAAATTAATCCTGGGCTAAATATGCCATCTTTGAGTAAGATTATGCTGATTTGGAATCATGTCTTAATGTTTCTGACTTGTAACTACTTGTCTTATCAGGGGTCAAAACACCTCTGTGATCATGGCTTAAATGATCAGGTTCTTTTGAATTCTGTGTGTTTAAGATGTCTACAGAAATGATCTATTTGTCTGAGTCTCTAACATCTGTGCATAACTTTATGGTACCACCTTTTTCACACACAGCTAGTGAGGAATATGATGATTTCTGACTTTTATCTATTCCGTATAGGCCTCTGTGGGGTGTTTTAAACAGAGAGAGGCATCCTACAGCTCATGAAAGGCTTATGATGTGGCTTGAAGCTCAGGTACTTAGGGTTTATAAGTTTATGAGTTACAGGTAGAGTGAGTGAAGGATGCTGTTGAGAAGCCCTCTCTTCCTGGACACTGAAGTCTATAATGGATTACTCCATACAAGTCACCAACACATGGTACAACAATCTAGACTTTTAGAGACAGGTTATTTTCCATTAGTATCTCTCACAGCACTTTTGCTTCCTTGTGCTTGTACCCCACAATGCTGCTACTTGCCTCCCTTAAATCACTAACATGTATGTGTATTTTTCCAAATAGCTTAGTGCTTTTCACCTTATGTTGTAGATCATCTAGATCAGGAATGACAAGATTATCATTCCCTCGGTACCTTGCTGATGTGCCACACACTTCAGCTTTCTTGAGTGCTGAATTTGACATTCTTTTGAACAAATACTTTCTATTGAGATTTTGATACACATTGCCTTCACTGCCTGAAATGACACTGAATATATATATGTTCTTTGTGGCCTCTGGCAATCAGGACAAATATTAATTCACTTCAGCCTGAACACTTATGACTTGTGATCTGTTTCCTGAGTACGATACTAACAAAACATCTCTTCTCAACATATGCCATTATTACCTAAGCAACAATAGCAATGTTATTCAGGAGAGCTTGTCCCTTGGCATTTTGACAGCAAATGTTGTCATTCTTCTGCCTTTAACCTTCCACATAATTACGAACACAATTTCCCCAAGTAACCAGTTTAATGGTCTTTTTTCCACTCTATTCTGCTTCTGTGAAGATAATGAACTTTGTTTTAGCAATGTATATTCTTTGATGATATTGAGATCCCAACTTTCACCCTTTTTCAGAACTGAAAAGACACTGAGCTCAGGCTCTGTTTCTGTGCTACAGGGCTTGGATTTGTTGCATTTTCCAACAGAAGTTCAGCTACAACTATATTCATGTTTATGTTTCTAATTATGTGATTACACAGAAAGGACTGGAGAAAACAAGCCAATGCTGTTTCAGCATTCTAAAATACTTCTCCCCTTATGTAGTTTGGTTTTTGAAAGGCCTTCTGCTTGATCTAGGAAATGTAACCAGATCTTACGTTGTCCTTTTAGCTGCAGTTCCTCAACTCCTTGATTCCAAATACAAGTCGGTGATACGGTTTTCAGCACAACTCATCTTCAAAATCTCACATGAGGGAATATAAGATCATACCTCTAGTCCAGTTAGTCCTAGCCTGACAACAGGGACAGCACTTTCTACAACTTCTGTCTTGGAATCGTCTATCTGTGGTTCGTTTTCACTTCAGTATTTCAGCACATTAAAGCATTTTGCATGTTTGGCTTAGTAATTGTGATTTTTTTCTTCTACAGTGATGCCAGACTCTGACAAATCTGAAGTTGAAATATTGCTTCTACTTTCAATAGCACAAAGTGATCCTAGCTTTAGGGGTTGGTGGGGTTTTTTTGGTTGGTTGGGATTTTTAAAATCTTGGCTGTATTCTCTTTTGATGCAGGTACACTCCCAATTACATCTTGCAATAAATTTACAAGCCTTCTTTTTAGTTCAAAACAAACTCTGTCTTCCCCAAATCTCATCTCAAATCCCCTTTCCCTAAATCTGTTTTGTGCCTTTCCTTCTGCATTAGATACTGTATTTGCTAGGTCAAATATACTAGTATGTTTTTTGTTTGGTTCGCTTTCAGTAATTTGGGTGTTTTCTTTCCCTGATTTGCACATTCCAATTTCATGGAGATGACAGTCCAAATTTCCACAGTCTCATGTTGCTTTATAATTGTTTGACGTGGCTGTGATATTAGTCTCCTGAGCTGCACCAGTTGCTCTCTTTGAATAAAAACCTTGGCAAGACCTATCACCGCCAGATGGAGTAATGTCAGGTTTATCATTCATAATTCCCAAAGTCTCAATTTTAACAGCAATTAAAATCTTCTGTACAAATTAACACTCGGACCCAGTGTAGTAGAGAGATATCATATGAGCAAATGAAAGTTACAGGCACAGAAGCGCTGCTTTGGCAAAGCCTTGTCTCTAGGAACTGTTAATATAGGCACTTTAACATTAATCAGTAAGAAGGCTAAATTAATGATTAACATAATATTACAGAACGAACAACTAAATGAATGCTTTAGTGAGCATATTCCACAGAAGAACAATTTTAAAAGGCACTAAAATACAAGATGAAATGGCAAGGTTAGTAGCGTTCTTATTGATGCCAGGATGTTCACTGGGTTTGGCTGCAGTGGTTGATGATGAAGACAGAACAAGACTTCTGCTCTTTTGTGTCACTCTGTGAGCACCGATAGGAATGCCAGGCGGCTTCTCTTATAAATCTGTTCCTGTGCCTTGCTTTGCAACACAGATCCAGATCCTGTGAAGACTTAGTTTTCTGCATAGTAAGAGTCGTTGGTGGAGCCAGACGTGGATTCCTGATAACCAGGGCGGTGGAGAGGTTTCACCCGAAGAGCCACACCACGGGGCCCCGGCGGAGCACTAAGACTGGAGACCGGCACCGGGGAAACAGGAGAGTCACGGCAGCGCTGAACTGGGAGAACAACAATCACGGACAGGAGGAGCAGGTCTGCGTTGCACAAGAAAGGGAACAGTACACTTAGGCGTTTCCTAGGGAGAGGATAAAAAAACTCAGACAACAACAAACAACAAAACCAAACCAAGGAACCAAAAAGCGAAAGATCGCGGACGGACCTGCCCGTGGCAGGCAGTGCCACCGTCAATGCTGCAAGCTACGGCGAGAAGGGAGCAGAGAATGCGCAGCACAGCGCGGCGAAAAGGCCCAAGGCTACTGGTGACCCGCACGCTTCACCATACGCCCCGGCTCGGCCTCTCTGAGCAAAAAGCGCGACACCCTCCTCCCACACCCCACGCTGCAGCCCTGACCCCTCCTCTAGAACGCCCCGCCCCTCTCTGCGGAAGCTCCCTCCCACTCTGCGCAGGGACCCAACCCTGCCGGTCCGGGAGGGGGCGCATGCGCTATCTGGAGAGCGGTGTCTTCCTTCCGGTCGCCATCTCGCTCAGCTCCGCGTGCCGTGCCCGGTCCTGCGCCTGGTGGGCACTCTTCGTCCTTCCTCTTGGGCTGGTGTCGCCGCTTCTACCCCAGGAAGGTACATGACGAGACGGCATGGGGTGGCCGGGGGTCGTGGATCAATGGGCGGCGGCTGTGGTTTGGGGCAGGGGAAGTAAGGCGAGCCCGGGCCGGGCCTGGCGGAGCCTCACCTCGCCTCAGCAGCATTGCGCGTGAGCAGGCCCCTTTCCGCCCCTGTGTCGGAGCTGGGCTACCCTCCTGCTGGGAAGCGGAATGTGGTGGGGGCTAGCTGCGGAGCCCCTGGCACCCGTCTGCCATGCTGCCAGGTCCCTCGTCGGATGCTTCTTTGCTCGCTTTCCACAGGTGATCTTTTTGCTTCTGCAGATGAAAGAAACAATTATGAACCAAGAAAAGCTCGCCAAGCTTCAGGCCCAAGTGCGCATCGGTGGCAAGGTAGGAGCCGCCTCCCCACCTTGTCCCTGGGACGGAGTGTCCCTCCACACACACCAGGCCTAGCAGGGGGAGTTCCGAAAACCGGGGCGGGACGCAGCCCTAGGTACTCTCAGGTTGATTTGACTGACTTCAGAAGAAGCCATGCTGCTGTAGGGATCTCTGGAGACAGTTCCGTAGAAGCAGTAACAACTGAATCTCAAACCTTTTCTCTTTGAGCTTGTAACAATATATTACAACAGGTTTACAGCCTGTGTTCATGTATGGACTGTTGTAGAATGCATGTAGGATTTCAGATGAGTAAACCTCACAGCAAGTGAGCTCAGGTACAGTTTTATTAACAGGTAATATTTCAAACTCTTTTCAAAATGCCTAGGGCTATTTTATTGTATTTCAGGGCAAAATTGGAATTTCTGTACTTGTAACAGCCATGTATTTTTGGCTGACGTGCTCAGAAAACTTAAATTTTTTTTCCCCCCACAGGATATTTGACTGTATGTAGCTGTATGATGGAGTACTTTAATATTTGAAAGTAAATATGTTTAGTAGAGTAATGTGGTAATAAACATTTTATTTACAGTGCCATTTTTAAGGCAATAATTAGCAGTTTTGGCTTTTTTTATGCCTGAGGAAGTATTTGACAGAGCTTTAGCTGGCAGAGCTTCCAGGAACATTCATTCCTGTGTTGCTTTTTTCCATTTTAGCTCAAGATTTCAGATGGTTCGTGAAGTAATTAACTACCTTGGTCATTTTGTGTATTCTTTGTATGAACTGCCAATTAAGCAGAGAAGTACTGTATTGATGATTGTGTGTGTGCTACAATAATGTGTTTATAGACTATGAGGCTTTTAATATTTGACATGTATGAGCATGCCTTCATGTTACAATTCTTACAGCTGTCCGCTCAGTATAGGTCTTTCAGAGGCATTAAACAAAACTTAGAATATGCTGGTGGTGCTGTCATTCACCTTTAAAATTGGGCTGTGAAATACTTTTCCATGCCTGAATATTTTTATATTTTTTAAAATTACTGTTTTATTACTGAGATTCCCCATGGCATTGTCACCATATAAATTGAAACAGGTGTGGAGAAGGCAGAGTCGAAGAGTTAATTCTTGGGAATTCTAGGTTGCACGTTGCCTTTGCTGGAAGATTTGTGTGATGTTGCAAGGCTGCAGATCTTAGAAATAAGCTAAATAGGATGTTCAGGTGGAGGGCTGTTGTAGTACTTCATGTGAATTTGAGATTTTTGTGTTGATTGTAGCTAAGACTAAATGTTGAGGCTCTTACTCAAAATCTTAGAAGAGTCTGCAGTATTCCAATGGTGGCCTGCTGTGCCTACTCCTTTATTAGAGAGGTAGAGCAGTGTGACAAGCATGTCTGTGCATGATCAAGATAGAATTTGTGTAGTAAAAATATGTAGTCTTTAGAAGCTTAAATCTGTGAAGATGAAAGCAGCAGCTGTTAATTTAAATAAAATTAGTCTGTCTGAAGTTTGATACCTGTTTATTACGGGTAAAAAGGAGATATGCCTTTCTACATAGCCTTTGATCCAAGGCATAATTTTATAAAATTTATTGAGAAAAGTTGTTTCTCCAGAGTGATTTAGTGTGCTGCTTTGTGGCTCAGTTCATAGGTATTCAAGGTAGTAAAGTAAAACTTCCTATTATTTTACTAGCTTTCAAATTGCATGTGTGTGCTAACTTGACAGTATCAGGGAATGAATATCAAGCTTTCTAGGCAGATGACTAAAATTGTGAGCTGTAGTCTTACAAGTGTTAGTTTCAAGTGACTTGTCATTAACATTCCTAATTGTAAATGGATTACCTGAGAGATGTTATTGTCCATTGAGTTTGTTCATTTCTATCGGTTAACTCAAAGTTCCAGCTATTCGTATCGCCAGGCAGCAACACATTGTCTTATTGATAACATGTAGTAGATGGGCAACTGGAGTAGGAGGATTTAGCTTAGTCCTTGTTAGTTACAGTGTATCAAGAAAGAGCTTTAGTACTGTACATCTTGTGTTACATTTTACTGAACTCTTACTGTAAAAAGAAGCATAGAATGATACTTGCTGCAGGTATAAATATCTTGTAATATGGGACATTTATTTCCCTGGAGAAAACTAGAGCTCTGCCTGTGTAAGGGGAACTTAACCTTTGCATGCTTTGCTCTCTAAACGGGTGGTCTGGAATACCATGTAGAAGTGTTATTTTAGAACATACTTACAAAATATTTTTTGAAAATGTGTTCTTCAAGTATTTAACTCCAGATGGTAGACATCTATTTGGAATGAAAAAAAAAGTGAATAATTTGTGTTTTCTGATAGTAATTTTTTAATGACGTCCTATGATTTTATGACCTCTGACTGTTAGCAAAATCTGACTACAATTTAAGGAAGACAACATAAGGAAAAGTGCTTAAGGTTCAGATGTTACCTGACTGTACTTACTCTTTGGTGTTATTCTTACAATTACAGGCAAGAGTAAACTTGCATATTTTATTTTCTAAGATGGTCCAGAATCTCTGTAAGAATTGTGGAATAAATGTTCTCTGTTGCATTGCTTCTTAAGTTATCTTGCTTCTCACAGACATGTAAAGCTTGCCTTGTAGCAAAGGAAAGATGGCTACAGCACAGTTGGAAGGGTTAGGTTGTATGCACTTTAACATAGAATGATTTGTAGATGGCTGCAGAGTAGTTATATAGCCCTCAAGATTAGAGTTTGTGAAGACTTACTGCAGTGTTAATTAATTATATATATTTTTTAAGGGTACTGCCCGCAGAAAGAAGAAGGTTGTCCACAGAACAGCTACAGCAGATGACAAAAAACTTCAATTTTCATTGAAGAAACTGGGAGTCAACAATATTTCTGGAATTGAAGAGGTAATTGCTTCAAATGAAAAAAAAAAAAGTTATATAAAAATAGAAAATATCAAAATCAATTTCCTGGTAGGTAACATCCTAAACTTGCCTGTAAATTATGAGTAGGCCTTCATTTGGCTTCAAATAGTGGATTTTTATTTTTTTCTTGCAGGTAAACATGTTTACTAACCAAGGGACAGTCATTCACTTCAATAATCCTAAAGTTCAAGCATCTCTGGCTGCTAATACTTTCACTATCACTGGTCATGCTGAGACAAAGCAGCTGACAGAAATGCTTCCTAGCATCTTAAACCAGCTCGGAGCTGACAGTTTGACCAGCCTGAGGAGACTGGCAGAAGCCCTTCCCAAGCAACGTAAGTTGAAACTTGAATGTGTTTCACTCTGGCAGCTGATATGAAGGTTATTTGTATAGCAGTAGTGAAATTCAGTGCACTTGTGCTGTCTGCAAGTGTATTAAAAAATGCTCATAATGAATTGGAACTCTTTGATCGTATTTATAGCTCAGTTGCGGTGACAAGTATAACCAAATGAAGCAGAGGCACCTGTTACCATATCTTGCAGCTGGTCTAGGACTGGAAAGCTGAAGCCAGACTTGATTTTGTGGTAGTAACTTTTTTGCGGGGTTGCCATATTTTGACACAGCTTGTCATTAAAGCTAGGTAGAGTACTTAGTGTGGAAGAATTAAGTTTAAGAAAAAAAACCTGTGTGTACCTGTTTTGATGCTTTAAATGAAAAAATGAGTAACAGGGAAAGGAATTGAAAGGAATTTGAGGACAGTTACCTTGCAACTGAAGTTGGTGCCTCAGGAGCAGAATAGAATAGAATTAACCAGGTTGGAAAACACCTTGGAGATCCAACCTATCACCCAACACCATCTAATCAACTAAACCATGGCACCAAGTGCCTTATCCAGTCTCCTCTTAAACACCTCCAGTGATGGTGACTCCACCACCTCCCTGGGCAGCCCATTCCAAAGGCAAATCACTCTTTCTGTGAAGAACTTCTTCCTAACATCCATCTGAAACCTCCCCTGGCACAACTTGAGGCTGTGTCTTCTTGTTCTTTTGGTAGTTGCCTGGGAGAGAGAGACCAACCGCCACCTGGCTACAACCTCTTTTCAGGTAGTTGTAGAGAGCAAGAAGGTCTCCCCTGAGCCTCCTCTTCTCCAGGCTAAGCAACCCCTGCTCCCTCAGCTTCTCCTCATAGGGCTTGTGCTTCAAACCCTTCACCAACTTTGTTCCCCTTCTCTGGACATGTTCCAGCATGTCAACATCTTTTCTAAACTGAGGGGCCCCAGAACTGGACATGGGACTCAAGGTGTGGCCTGACCAGTGCAGTGTACAGGAGGATAATGACTTCCTCGCTCCTGTTGGCCACACTGTTCCTGATACAGGCCAGGATGCCATTGGCCTTCTTGGCCACCTGGGCACACTGCTGGCTCGTGTTCAGCCTACTCTCAACCAGTACCCCAGGTCTCTTTCTGCCTGAATGCTCGCCAGCCACTCTGATCCCAGCCTGTAGCACTGCATGGGGTTGTTGTGGCCAATGTGTAGCACTTGGATGTGTTAAATCTCATGCCGTTGGACTCTGTCTCTGCCTATCTGTCCAGCCAGTCAAGGTCCCTCTGCAGAGCTCTCCTACCCTCTAACAGACCAACACCTGCCCCCATCTTGGTGTCATCTGCAAATTTACTGATGATGGACTTAATCCCCTATCCAGATCATCAATAATGATATTGAAGAGGGTGGGGCCCAGCACTGATCCCTGGGAGACGCCACTAGTGACTGGCTGCCAGCTGGATGTGACACCATTCACCACCACTCTCTGGGTTCGACCATCCAGCCAGTTCCTAACCCAGCTCAGAGCGCTGCTGTCCAAGCCATGGGCTGACAGCTTGGTCAGGAGTTTGCTGTGAGGGATGGTGTCAAAAGTCCAGGTAGACTACATCCACAGCCTGCCTCACATCCACCAGATGGGTCACCTGATCATAGAAGGAGATCAGGTTGGTGAGGCAGGACCTGCCCTTCCTAAATGCATGCTGGCTGGGCCTGATCCCTTGGCCATCCTGTAAGTGCTGTGTGATTGCACTCAAGATGACCTGTTCCATTCCTTGCCTGGCACTGAGGTCAGGCTGACAGGCCTGGAATTCCCTGGTTCCTTCTTCCAACCCTTCTTGTAGATGGGCATCATGTTGACCATCTTCCAGCCATCTGGGACCTCTCCATTTAGCCAGGACTGTTGAAAAATGATGGAGAGAGTGGCTTGGCCAGCTCATCTGCCAGCTCTCTCAGCACCCTAGGATAGATCCCATCTTGTCCCATGGACTTGTGGGGATCCAAGTGGCTGAGGAGGTCTCTAACTACCCCCTCCTGGATCACAGTGGAACTATACTGCTCCCTGACTCCATCTGCCAGCTCAGGAGACCAGTTGTCTGGAAGACAACCTGTCCTGCTATTAAAATTTGAGGCAAAGATGGTGTTAAGTACCTCTGCCTTTTCCTCATCCTTTGTTACAATGTTCCCCTCTGTGTCCACTAAGGAGTGGAGGTTGTCCTTGCCCCTCCTCTTGCCATTAACATATTTGTAAAAGGATTTTTTGTTGTCCTTCACAGCAGAGGCCAGTCTAAGCTCTAAATGGCCTTTTGCCTCTCTAATTTTTTTCCTACCTGGCCTACCAACTTCCTTAAACATTTCATGGGTGACCTCTCCTTCCTTCCAAAGGTGATACACCCTCTTTTTTTCCCTTAATTCACTCAGAAGTTCATTGCCCATCCAGGCCGGCCGTCTGCCCCGGCAGCTCATCTTCCGGCACATTGACACAGCCTGTTCCTGTGCCTTCAAGAGTTCTTTCTTGAAGTAGGTCCAGCCCTCCTGGACCACTTTATTTTTAAGGACTGGTTCTCAAGGTACCTTCTGAGTTAGTTCCTTGAGTAACCTGAAGTCCACCCTCCGGAAGTCCAGAGTGGAGGTTTTGTTGCTTCCCCTCTTAGCTTGACTGCAAATTGCAAACTCAATTATTTCATGGTCACTGGACCCCAGCCAGCCTCCAACCACCACATCTCCCAACAGCCTTTCTCTGTTGTTAAAAAGAATGTCAAGCAAGGTGTGGTGAAGCTTGCTCTTTGCATGGGGTTTTTGATGGTAAGGAGGAAATTGCACAGTATTTGTAACTAATTGTATTCATTTCAGCTTTTGTAAAATAGTGTGAGTAGGACTGGCATGAGTGTTAAGCTGGATACACAAATTTAGCAGAGGAACATGAATGTTTCTTCTTCCTAAAACTGTGGGAAAAGTAGAGGAAGAACATGAGTATGTGGTGTTTGTTAAAGGTGCTGCTGGTGCAAGGAGTGAATTACAGGCTTTTTGACACTGGGAGCACTTATGTTCTGCACATACGATCGTTGAAAAATCATAAGCCCAGCATCCTCGATACAGACAGTATGGGAGAAGCATATAATTGTGTCCAGTTTCTCTTAGTTCTGAACATCAATGATACTACAAGACAGCCTTTATTTCCATTCCTGAAGTTGGTGATACTTCTGTCAATTTATTACTGAAAAAAAATTTTGATAGAAGTAGTCTTCAGGAGGTGAAATAAATGGCAGTTTTCCCTGTGGAGCTCAGTTCCTTCCTGGTGTTACCTGTTGGCTTTTCTGTGGTAGTGGTATGGCTTTATAGGGGGGAAAAAAATGGAGAGGGGAGGAAAAAAAGGAAAAAAAAGTGTGGGGTGGATTTAAAATGGTCCCTGAGCACCTGTTTTTTCCAAACAAGGTGAATATATTCTGGATAAAATAAATTGTGCAGTTTTAATATTAGGGAAGCATGTTTAAAGTGTTGCCTTTGTGTGACATCATAAATGGCTGTTCTTTTCCACTTTGGGTGGATGCCAAAGTAGTTGCACAGAACTTTCCATTCAGCATTGTCTGCTAGATTTGTAAGCCTCACAATGAAGAGTGAAGTGCCTGTGATGATTGCATTTCCAGGTGCTAAAGTAATCTTAGTCTGGTCTTGGGGCTGAGAGAGAATGAAAGCTCTTTAGGAGGAAATAACATGGTTTACTTTTAAAATGTATTTTACACTAATACGCACATAATCTCTAACAGCTTTTTGCTGTTGGAATCATAGAATCAACAAGGTTGGATTATCAGCTCCAACCTGTCACCCATGACCTCATGACTACTAAACCATGGCACTAAGTGCCATGTCCAATCCCCTCTTGAACACCTCTAGGGATGGTGAGTCCACCACCTCTCTGGGCAGCGCATTCCAAAGGCTAACAACTCTCTCTTGTGAACAACTTTCTCCTCACCTCGAGCCTAAACCTCCCTTGGCGCAGCTTGAGACTGTGTCCTCTTGTTCTGGTGCTGATTGCCTGGGAGAAGAGACCAACCCCCACCTGGCTACAACCTTCCTTCAGGTAGTTGTAGACAGCAATAAGGTCTCCCCTGAGCCTTCTCTTCTCCAGGCTAAACAATCCCAGCTCCCTCAGCCTCTCCTCATGGGGCTGTGCTCAAAACCAAAGAGGGTTTAGCAGTGACCTTGTCTCAAGCTTTTGCAGAGCAAAGTTTATGCATTCATCAGTTTTGGTTCTCTAGAAGTTGGTGTACAAGTCTAGTATGAACCCATCTTTTTCCTCACACTTTCCTTTAACTGAGAAGGATTAATTAGGATAAAACACAGGTGACAGTATGAGAGGGCTGGTAATACTATTTTCAGTTGTGGCTCGGACAAGCGGGGACCTGAGATACATATTAGCGTTACACTGCCACAGTTTGAGAGATGGTCATTGGTTGCTACAGTGGCCATGGTTAAATCTGAGTTGCTCTGGTTAATACAATGGGAATGTTTTAAGAAGTTACTGTGTTAGCAGAGATTTGAACTGAACACACAGTTACTTCAAACACCTACGTGTGAAATTGTGTATCCAGTTCCATATTTCTATGACTTTTCCAGGGAACAGTAGCTTTCTGAATATATCTAGTCATGCGTATCTGCACAAGTACACCTCATTTTCCTTGAAGGACATTCTTTCTTTTCCTTAAAATGTGATGTAAAATATTTAAAACCTGAGAAACACTAAGTAGTGAATAAACCAAGCCACTTTTAAAACAAATTGGTAAAAACAATCTCTGTACTTGTAACTGAAAGTTATGAACATGCAAGGCACTCTGTACACCTAGATACAAGTTGACTAGTAAGCTGGTAGCATGTATTAGCATATATCTTCTCATATCCCCACTGGGCTATTTGAGCATTATCAGTAACAGAGTGACTGTGAGCTTCCTGGGTTAGGTGAATATTCTTACTTAGTAAGGGAACTGGATAAAGCACAGCAGTTTAGCTCAAAATCCTTGATAATGCTTTCTGAAAACACTGAGAAACTAATCAAGATGTCTATGGTGAGCTTGACTGATGCTTTTAAATTGCTTGTCTCTTGCAGCTGTGGATGGAAAAGCTCCACTTGCTACTGGTGAAGATGATGATGATGAAGTTCCAGGTAAGAAAATGCATGCAGTGGAGGAAAATGGAGTGAATTTTGCCAAGAGATAACATGTAGTGTGATTGGGACAAGGATGGTAAGAGTATTGGCTAGTCACTTGCTGTCACAAAATTTCTGAGGGCAGATGAGGCCCTGAGCAACCTGATTTTGTTGAGGATATCCCTGTTGTCTGTGGGGAGATCAGACTTCAGAGCTCCCTTCCAGCCTGGACCATTCGGTGATTTTGTTTCAGACACCATGATAAGTTACTGTTTTGGGCTAGCATTTTTGTCCTGTGTGGAAGTAATGGCTATGGCTAAGATAATATTTAGTATCAATGAGAAGGGTGGGAAGAAGTTATCTTCTCAGTATTACTTTGCCTGATTGTGGGTATAGTACATAAAGTTAAATGGTTGCAGAGTTGTGCTTTATAATGAGCTGGCCAAAGCTGACTTGGTTGAGCAAGGAGAATGAACTGTGAGGCTCTTAAAAGTTACTTGGTCTGTATTTTACAAGCTGTAAATAATATTTACTGTATTAATAAGTAAGTTATTTGTGCTGTAAACATTTGATGTGAAGTAGAACTTTGAAAAAACGAGCAAAAAATATGTCAAAGTGGAAATGTGTTATACTTCAATTTCTGCATTCTTCTTTTTCTAGATCTGGTTGAAAACTTTGATGAAGCGTCAAAGAATGAGGCGAACTGAACTAAGTGTTGCTTTCAGAATGAAGTTTAAACTTGAAAAAGCTACTTGGAGCTGCTATTTTCTATTGTGACTGCTTTGATTTTGTTTTTCCTTGCTTATGAGATCTTAAGATTTGTGATACTTGGAACCTCCTTGAACATGCAGCTCATTAGTTATTGCTTGTATACAATACGATTTGGTGGCCTGATTGAACAAACCTGTGCTTTGAAATGTCAAGATTGCTAACAAATCTCTTCCTAGGCACAATTTTTCAGTAATTTGTATACAAGCAAAGCCTCATCTTTAGTGAACTTTGGCATACAATAAAACTATAAGAGAGAAACTTTCTGGTGTGGCTTCTTGTCGGAAAAGCAGGGGAAAAAAATGACCACAAATATTGATAACCCTGAAAGGTCTCTTGCATTCCTGCAGAGTGTCTTCCTTTGGGTGTACTAAAAAACTCTTCTCGATTTTTTTTTTTTTTTTTTCCCCCATGCATAATGGAGCATTTTGGACTTAATTGGTGAATTCCCACTGTTTGCAGATCATAGCTACATATGATCTTAAGTTAGTTTGTAAGCTAGTGAATTAAAAAAATAGATCTGTTCTCTAGAAACAGTTATTGGTTGTTTAATATAAAATGGGCAATCTGAGAGAGAACTTTACTTGGCCTTGAATGGTGGCATCTTGGGAGAACTAGAGAATAATGTTACTTTTATCTTCAGAAGTGTTTGATATGTATTTCCAGGATGTCACTATCTAACAAGTTAAATTATATTTTCCCAGTATTTTAACTTTAGTTACTTGAAAATGTCAATTATGTGGGGGAAGGAGTATATGAGGGGTAAAAAGCCTTCATGGAATTCATAATGGATTTTAATTAAGTCTATATTTAGCATCTTCTGATCTGTTAACAAATAATTGTATTTGGATGTTTCAGGCAAATGTTGCTGCTTTTCTGTGTTCTAGAGGGAAAAAGAACACTTGATTTTTACTTTTTTTTTAAGCTACAGGGAAGACTGAAATTCCAGTCTAATGTTTTCATTGCTGGAGCTTCTAGGGGTGGTGCCTAAACTTCATGTTTGTGAGTTTTTGGTGTTAGCCAGCCTTCTAAGGTTGTCTTTAGAACAAATGCTTCCTGAAGTGGAAGTTTGTACTGATCCATGCATGATAAAATTTAGGGTAAAACTGCTTTTGCCTAAAGTTCTCCTTGGGCCTGGAAAAAGGTGGGGCAGTGTCTGACCTGCCAAGTGTGTTTCTCTTGGTGTAAGTCATAGCTGTTGGGAAACAGTGGAGGAACTTGTTCAAGCCCAGTGGCTTGAAGAAAGACAGCAGTCTGATGAGAACATGACATGGCTGAAGCCAGGTGCAAGAACTGAAGAGTAACAATTTAAGGTTACTTGTCTCATTTTGCAGGTTCTTCATTAGTATATTACACTAAAATTGAATTGCAGCAGTAAGATGGAAAACATTACAAATCTGAGTTTTGAAATGGTGGCTTTAAGCTAACTGGTCTTTAAAAGGTAAATCCAAAGTTCTGCAGGCTTGGTTACCATTTGCCACACTTCCTGTGATCTGTCAAGTTAAATGGGCTGTGGGGTTTGTTTGTTTGTGTGTTTGTTTTGTTTTGTTTTGGTTTTTCTTAAATCAACAAATGTGTTGCCCATTCTATGATTGAAATATCCTTAAAAATACTTCCTGTAAGCTACGGTAGCTCTTGCTTATGAAATGTTTCATACTGGTTTCTGTCTCATGAAGTGACTTACTGTCTTGTTTATGCGATCTGTACAGTGTTAACCTTTTCCCTTCTAGCAGACATGCTTAGTGCTTGAAAAATAAGATATTTGCTGTAACAATATCTTTGAAATGCAAAATTATGCTAATCCAGTGGTAAACTACCCTGTGATATGTCTGTTGTATGTACACCCAGTCAGGAAATACTGGCATATCTTTGCATCCCCAAAGAGAATCAAGATATGATCGAAATGTGTTCTTTATCATAGCAGAAGAGGAAGTGGTTTTGTTGGAAGTTTATAGCAATCTTGACATCCAATGCTTAAATGCTCAGTCCTTGACTCAAAGCTGTGATTATTTTCTCCTAGTGAGGACTTTGGTTATGGTCTTTCTTGTCTGTCATCTGGAAACTGAAAAACAGGACTGTTGATGTTTTTCATTAGCTTGAACGTCTGTCTAATGCTATTGTAATTACACCATTATGGATTCACATCTATAGGTCTTGCTCAAGGAAAATGGCTTTGTATCTCCATTTCAGATATCTTGGACGATACAGAAATGAGGACAGATGCCTGCATTTCTGTTAAAGTTTCGTTTGAGATTTTTGTTTTTAAAAAAGCGAAGGGAATGTTACTTTGTCACATCAAGCTTTGTATCAGCTTAACTCCAATGCAGTAGGGAGTACTAGCAAGGTATGTTTTTTTTCATCACATTTGCAACAATTTTTTAGAAATACCTTCATAATTGTTAATGTCATACTTCAAGGACTTTGGTTTTAAATTAGTATTTTCTAATTTTAAAAAAAAAGGCATTTTGGAAATTCTGTATTTTATTAAGCTAGTGTGATGCATGTATAAAAATGAAAAGCTCTCTACTATTGTTTTAAAGTAACTGTTTTCGAAGCTCTTAAAGACAGATTTATTTTTAAGTCATGTGTCTCTTAGGAAGTATTCCCTGTGAGAAATTAACAAAATTAGTAGTGCATATTTAATGTATGTGACCAAGGAGGATGACTTGAGATCATTTAAAATGTTCACAGCTCAATACCTCAAATACCAAATCCAATATTTATTATCTTACTATGTTGGTTGGCTGGAGAGTTGGGAAAAGTTTGTCTAGTTGCACTGGTTTCTGGGAAATTTTGTGCTAATGTGTTTTGTGGGCGGGACATCATTTAGACACTTCACCTTCCAAAGGTCACATATGGTACAGATAAAGTAAGAAAGGATGTTTTGAAATTAAGAGGATAGCTTGTATTTGTTGTCAGAGGCAGGGGAAGAATTAAGACAATGTGATGGGAACAATGGCTTGGAAAAAAACTTGTGTGGATGTGAGAGGTGGTATGATGTGAGGTTTAAGTTAGTGTTTTTCAAGGGAGGTGGGGGAAATGATTGAGAAGCCAGAACACCACAACGAAGATGCTGGCTGATCATCCTGTTTATGAGAATGAATTACAACAAGTTAGGAAACTAGAAAGTTAATATTCAGCACAGATAGGAAACCTTACAGGGAAGCTTGCTGATGATTGCATTACAACTCCAAACGACTGGGAAGATGGTGGCATATGTAAAGGGAGATTTTTACGCTGGGTATTTTAAAACACAACTCATTTGGGCTTGCATAAATACATACCGTGTGCCCTCTGATTTTTCTAAGCTATTCTTCATTCTTTTTCAGATCTATAGTTTTAGATGCATCTGGTAATTTGTGCTAACTGCCAAAATTATCACTAGGTATGATAATTCAAAGAATCTGACCTGTAATGGAGGGTGGACTCTGGAAGAATGCCTTTTTTTAGAGGAAAGGAGGTGGCAGTGCAGTTGAGCAAAGTTTACATAGCTAAGGTGAACAGTCTGCAGCACAAGGGACTATCATGATTAGTTTGAGGTTGAACTTGGTAACTTTGAAGATGGATAAAAAGTAGATGCATCTAGAAGCTCTTTGGAGTAGAACTATACCTCTGTATTCTAATGAACTTTAGGCTGTAGTTTCTTAGTGTCATGAGCTGCTTGCAGTCTGACCATGAAAGACTCATTGGCCTGTTAATATTCTGCTTTCATTTCATGCATGGCTTGTCATTAGAGAGTAATGTTAATGAACTGATGGAATACAGTTTATGTAATACTCTTACTGTACTGTCTGGCTATAATCTGGGGGGTTTTGGTAAGAAATGGGTGTTAACAGATGCAATTTGTGTGTTGCCTTTACAGTGCAGTGAAGGTATCCTGGGAATGAGGCAGCTATTCTAACAATGCTTGTGTAGTGCAGGGATTAATGATACTTTTACAGATGAATTACAGCCCGGCTTTTGCATTACTAATTAATCCAAACAAATCACGGGTCAGTTAGTGCTGTAATGATATAAGCATGCATTATTTTTGTAGCATATCATCTCTTATGTAGGTGGATAGCAGAGTTTTACATTGTCTTACTGATGTTCAGATCCTGGGCTGGTGGAAGATCAGTTTAATCATGCAACACAATGCTTTTCCTAACCAATAACAAACAATTGCAATACTTTCTCACAAAGCTAAGGGTTCAGTGTGCTGTACCAGATACTCCACCATGCAGATAATGGTGGGAGGACTTGCTGCATTTGAAATCCTTGTTTTGCCTTTCTGCTCAAATATGAGTAGTGTTTTAGTGTTTTGGGATTGGCTTTTTTTATTTGGGGGGGTTGGTTTGTTTGGGCTTTTTTTTTTTTTTTAAGTACTAGTTTAAGTACTAGTAAAATGTAAATGCAGGTTGTGTCTCACTCTCCCTGTTTTCAGGAGGCACCCAGAGTTCAACATGGGTTGTCCAGGGAGGTGGTTGGGGCACTGTCCCTGGAGGTGTTTAAGACCAGGCTGGACCAGGCTCTGGCCAGCCTGATCTAGTGTGGGCTGTCCCTGCCCGTGGCAGAGGGGTTGGAACTAGATGATCCTTGTGGTCCCTTCCAACCCTGACTGATACTATGATAACAGGTATTACTTTCTTTGGCTGGAGACCTCTACCGTCTATGGAGCTGAACCTGAGTTAACATAGAGTGCATTTTTGCTAGAATCTTGGAAATTCCAGCTGTATACATCTGAGCAGTCTCCTGCTTCATAATCAAAACCAACTTGTGGCAAGTGTTTACATGTGCTTGTTATCACTGGGTTTAAAATGATGCAGTAAGACTAAGCAAGATTTGAAGGTATTTGAAGTATCTACTGTAACTGGAGGAACTCTTGAGTGTAAGACACAGCTCCATGAACTGCTATGCTTTCCTCCCACTTCCAGCAACCAAACTGGGCAGTTGCAGAGGTAACTTGAATATGGCTTGAGGGCCAAATTTTCTTTCAGCAGCAGCATTTTGTTTGCTGTTTTGCAGTGAATTCCTAATAACTTATGCACAAGTAAGACTGCTGCCACCTTTAAGGACCTAACAGATACAGTTGGGCTTCTAGTGTGCACTTTTAACTTGTGACTGTGCAGAAGAAAGATAATGTGAAGATTGTGGGGTAGGCCAATATCTATGCTAGATCTGTGACCTTAGTGTTTGACACATACCTGTGGCATTACACACTTGTTGAGTGTAACTGGCAGTCACAGTAGAATGGTGTTGGTCATTCCACTCTTCAGTGTCTCTTCAGTGGTCTCTTCAGTGTTATGTCTGAATGCAGCAGTTAAAAGTGGTAGTGCCTCTTAGAGCCACTTACATGAGCAACAGGGCTGTGATACGTGGCAGACTGGAGTGTGTAGGAATCCTTGTTACAATATTCTATTCAACTACATTTTAAGTACTTTTGCATTTGTACTGATTTCTGACAGTCTGACGTCATCTCTATGTCTTGGTTAATGCACATGTCATTTTGTTATAGTTGGGGGATTCATCTGCCCCCACTAGGCATGAGTTTGATGTAAACAGGGTGAGAAGCAGCTGCTGCCTTGATGCTCCTGATCCTGTAAAGGTAATGTGAACATGCATGTTTGTAGGATTTATGCCTAAACTAAAAATGAAGTGAAAAATTTGAACAGTTCTGTGTCAGGTTTATTGATGTAAGTTTTTGCCCCTGAGACAACTGGCATCAAGAGCAACAGAGTTAATGTGAAAATTCATTTATCTCCCTTCTGGCTGCTTTGCACCGCTTAGTGTTAGGAATCAGGAGATGGTGCAGTTCTTCCTGGTTAGAGAAGTTCCTAAACAGCGTGAAACCAGCACAGCCGGCTCATGCAGCTGAGGTTTGCCTTTAGCATATGTTGGGGGCAGTGTTTAGATAAACAATCTCCATGTACATCTGCAGCATTTCATGCTCCAGTAATTCCTACCCAGCGGTGGTGATCTTTAAGATATATTTTTGTGTGTGTTTTTGTAACTGTTTGCAGAAACTGGAGTAGCCTACAGGTCTCAGGAGTCACTGAGTCATCTTCCCCCAGCATACAAAATTCAGACTTGCTTAGATGTGGCCTTGTGCACGTATACACTGGTGTCTAGGCTGACCTCTGTCAGGAACTGTAGAGTAGAAGGGTTGTCATTCTGCTTTAGTTAGTGTGTCAGCCTCTCACATTTGCAGATTAGACCCTCCCATATTTGTTCCTCACTTTTTAGTGCTGTCCTACATCAATTAATTGCACATTGAAAATTAAGTGCTAATATTTATTTCAAAACCTGGGTTGTATTTTTTTTCATTTATATCCCATCTTGGTAGCTCCCTGGTTTCATCAGGGAATGTGGTGTATTTGACAAACTGTGTCAGCAGGCAGTAAGTTGAATTCCAATAGAAACCACACATGCAGAGCAGCTAAGCAAAGTTTCGTGGTGCGTTTTGAGAAGCAACCCTTGTTTTAAGAGTCCTTGGGGCTGTAACATTTGCCTTCATTTAGGTGTAGCCCAGTGGCTTCAAATGCAGGGTGGAGGGATTTTTAAGCTTGCCCATTTTTCATCTGTGCTAGGAGTCTGGCGAAGTGCTGGCACATAGAGTTTGCCTGCAGATTGTAGATCATCAAGTGTCCTCTTACTAGCAATATAGAAAAGTCAAGTCAAGCCACTAGGTGTTCTGAAATACTAGAACTTGGTGTGTGAGTGGTACTGTCTTGTAAGCTGTATTTTCTACTTAGGAAATAAAAATGCTGATGTGATAAAAAATTTGTGGGCTGTGAAAAGCTTGCCATGTGGTGGAATTTGCTAGTTTGGTTTCAATGCTAAAAAAAAAAGGATCCCAGGCAGTTGGCTTACATAATAAATTAGAATAATATTCTCCACAATGCAGGTCAGGGGTTTTTTATTTTCACCACACACCCCCCTCCCTCCCCCTAAGTGTTATTCAGAGATTGCTTAGATTTCTTCTTGCAGGAAAAGGATGAGCTGTGTGGTGCAGTACTAAAGCTGTAATCCACCTTATTTCAGTGCCCAGTTTATATGTCCCTTTCTGCTGGGCTCTGCAACCTTTCCTTCTGAATTTTGCATGCATGGCTGGCTTCATCACTACTGATCTGCTGATTACTGATACGTGTTACAGTCCTGTGTGCCCGCTAGCTTACTTTGGTGACGATCTTCAACAGAAAGATCTTTCCCCGTGTCAGGCGTAGGACTAACTCCTAACAGTATCTTTGATCTTTAAAGTTCCTAGTGACTGAATTTCTAATTCATCCAGTTACACATTCATTGCCAGACAGAGCAGCGTACTTCCTGAAAGCATTATGTGCTGCACAGCAGGAGGTGCATGCAAGCGGAAATGCTCTAACAATACTGATGATGACCGTTCTAGTGATGGGCCATGTCTGCACTCCAGTGATTTATACTGTGGTTGTAAAGGAAAAGTCTAGTCCACAGTGATCACGAAAAACTCTGCTGAAATGCCTCTAACAATCAGCTTCTTACTGAAAAATATAGAACAGATTTTTAGTGTTGTTATCCCAGTAAATACAGTACATTTTCCCTACCCTTTCATGAGAGTATGGTTCATCTGGTTCGTGCTAGGGATTAGCTGTGTATGTGAAGTGCTTATGCGGAATGTTACCTAGAATTATAATAAATTTACACGGTTCTTCCACTTCTGACAATTTTTATTCCAACTACTGTTGTGAAACTCTTGTGGGGTTAAAAAAAAAAAAAAAAAAAAAAAAGGAAAATGTAGTATGGGCATTAGTTTACAGTTCTCTTTTTGGGCCACGAGTTAAGTAGCATCCCAATAATAATGAAATACCATCTTGAAAACTAAAAAAAAAACATACATTTTTAAGGACATACAATACTTCCATGTAATGTGTTCATTTCATGCTTAATTGCATGCAATCCCAAGCACCGATACAGGCTGGGCAGCGGCTGGCTTGAGAGCAGCCCTGAAGGAAAGGACTTGGGGTGCTGGTGGATGAGAAGCTCAACAGGAGCCACCAGCATGCACTTCAGCCCAGAAAGCAAATCACATCCTGGACTGTATCAAGAGAAGCATAGCCAGCAGGTCAAGGGAGGTGATTCTCTCCCTCTATTGTGCTCTGGTACGACCCCACCTGGAGTACTGTGTCCAGTTCTGGAGCCTGTATTAGAGGAAGGATCTGGACATGCTGGAGCATGTCCAGAGAAGGGCCACGAGGATGATTAGAGGGCTGGAGCACCTCTCCTATGAGAACTGACAGAGAGTTGTGACTATTTGGTCTGGAGAAGAGAAGGCTCTGAGGAGACCTTATTGTGGCCTTCTAGTATCTGAAAGGGACCTACAAGAAGGCTGGGGAGGGACTTCTCAGGATGTCAGGTAGTGATAGGACTAGGGGGAATGGAACAAAACTAGAAATGTGTAGATTCATGTTGGACGTTAAGAAGAAGTTCTTCATCATGAGGGTGGTGAGGCACTGGCACAGGTTGCCCAGGGAGATGGTAGAAACCTCATCCCTGGAGGTTTTTATGGCCAGGCTGGATGTGGCTCTAAGCAACCTGATCTAGTGTGAAGGCATGGCAGGGGAGTTGGAACTAGATGATCCTTGAGATCCCTTGCAACCCTAACAATTCTATGATTCTATGATCAGGGTTTAAAGAAGTGAGCTTGAGGATTGCTTAAAGGTTACTGGAAGAATGTAGGACCAAGGCACAGTAAAATAGCTTTGCAAATCTAAAATATGGGTGTCTGTATTGTTTCTCAGCCAAGTAAGAATAGGCTTCAATGGCTGATATCCATCTCCTTGGGATTAAGTAACAGTATTTCTTTCTACAGTAATATCATTGGGATAGTAACAGATGAAAAGGTACTATGGGGACAACCTTGTGTCATGGGCCTGGGACAGAGTTTCCTTCTGGTGCCACAGTGGGGATCTATGATCACCAGATCACCAAGATCTGTGGCTCTTGATGGCCAACAGTGGTCCTGTGTGTGATCCCACAGCTCCCTGTGTGGCATGAAAAGGTGTAAGATACTCCTTTCAATTGCTTTTTTTGCTTGGTGTGTTTTTTGTTATCTAGTTATTTTCCTGTACAAAGGTAGAACCCAGAGGAGGCTGAAGGGAGGTAAGACTCTTACCCTAGGAAGGTCTAGCAGAAGGCTGTTGATTTTTGTAATTGTCTCAGAAATACAAGTGGGGAATTCAAAGTACAATACAGATGAACAAAGACAACAACAGAGTGGAACTAGTAAAGGCCCCAAACTGGAACAGATAGGGAAGTGTGTTACAAAGTGCTCATCAAATTTACATGCAAATAGTAGTGCCAATAAATTTATAAACTACAACAACGGTGTCAAAGGGCTTGCTGAAGTCCAGGTAGACTATGTCCACAGCCTGCCTCACATCCACCAGGTGGGTGATCTGATCATAGAAGGAGATCAGGTTGGTGAGGCAGGACCTGCCCTTCCTAAATGCATGCTGGCTGGGCCTGATCCCTTGGCCATCCTGTAAGTGCTGTGTGATTGCACTCAAGATGACCTGTTCCATAATCTTGCCTGGCACTGCGATCAGGCTGACAGGCCTGGAATTCCCTGGTTCCTCCTTCTGGCCCTTCTTGTGGATGGGCATCACGGTGGCCACCTTCCAGTCATCTGGGACAAGCCCTATGAGGAGAGACTGAGGGAGCTGGGGTTGCTTAGCCTGGAGAAGTGGAGACTCAGGGGTGACCTTATTGCTCTCCACAACTACCTGAAGGGAGGTTGTAGACAGGCAGAGGTTGGTCTCTTCTCCCAGGCAGCCAGCACCAGAACAAAAGGACACAGTCTCAAGCTGCACCAGGGGAGGTATAGGCTGGATGTTAGTAAGAACTACACAGAGTGATTGGCCATTGGAATGGGCTGCCCGGGGAGGTGGTGAAGTCACCATCATTGGAGGTGTTCAGGAGGACTTGATAGGGTGCTTGGTTGCATGGTTTAGTTGATTAGGTGGGTTGGATGATAGGTTGGGCGTGATGATCTCGAAGGTCTGGTCTGGTCTATTAGTCTAGTCTATTCCCGTAAATGAAGGCTGGCTCTGAGAGATGTCATACCCACTGCAGTGCAGGTTGGGTTCACTCCTTGTGTATCCTTCTGTTAGAGTGCTCTGCAAAGCCAAGTGTGAACGAATGAGACAAAGGCTTTGTGCAGCTCTGAGGCACAGTGCTGCTGTTACTATGTGGAGCTGTGCTAGGCCCTGTGCTCTGTGAGGCAGAGCTCATGACACCTGTGATTACATGCTGCACATTTAAACTGGCAGAGGTTTAGTTAATCAGCAAGTGACTTGTTTGCTAATAGTGAAATACAGTATGCTGTCACTCAAGTTCATGTGTAAAATATTTTGTTACATTCCTGTAAGGAATTACACTAGCAAGTGTTTTTTGTTAAAAGTTTGGGGATTAAAATTCTGACTGCAGAATTTTCAGACTCCTCTGGTCTTGTGACATGCTGTGGCAAGGGAACAGACCCATGGGTGTGGTTCAGAGGTGACTCCTAGTGTCTTATCCTTGCCAGCAGAGGCTGCAGAAACTGTTCACTACAACAAAATCAGCAGGCTAATAACATTTCAAAACAATTATCAGGGCTGAATCAAGGGCTTTACAATTTTACTACTATAAACAAAGAAAACTGGCTACTGGGAAGTATTTGCACCAACAGAAATGTTGCTGTGTCTCAGAGAAACACAAACTGTGGAGCTGTTAATATTGCATAATCCACAGTTGTCTCTGCTTTCTTAGCAGTGATTATTCTTTTATTTTCCAGTGAGTAAAGCTTTTACTTAGCACACTGGGCAGGGGTGGGGAAATCTATGCAAAGTCTTTAAGTTTTCCTCACAGGGTGTCTGAATCAGAGCTTGTGAAATTCTGCTGGCTGTTCCCTCTAGGGCCCTCACAAGAGCCACAGAAAATTTAATTCCGTGTTCAGTGCCTTAGCAGCACAAAGTTAAGCTATAGAAAGGACTTTTAATGCAGGAAATTTGTTCTGAAAGATGTCCATCTTCATGTTTGTACTCACTTTTGTGGGATATATGGTCTCTTTTTGCAACTAAGTCAAAGGACCACAGGAGGAGGACCATAGGGACAGAGTCTGTCCCACAGTAAGAAAAGACCAGGTCCATGACCACGTGAGGAGCCTGAACATACCCAAGTTTATGGGTTCTGATGAGCTGCATCCCAGAGCCCTGAGGCAATTGGCTGATATAGTCACCAATCCACCCCCTCTCCATGATACTTCAAAAGTCCTGGCAGTAAGGTGAAGTCCTCAGTGACTTAAAAAAGGGAAACATTGCACTTCTGTTTAAAGAGGGTAGAAAGGAGGACCCCAGCCACTGCTGAGCTGTCAGCCTTGCCTCTGTGTCTTGGAAGATCATGGAACAGATGCTCCTAAAAGTTATGCTAAGGCACATAGAGGACAGGGAGATGATTCAAGAGTCAGCATAGCTTTACTAAGGGCAAGTCCTGCCGACCACCCTAGTGGCTTTCTACAATGGAGTGACTACATCGGTGGATAAGGGAAGGGCAAAGGAGGTCATCGATCTGGACTTTTGCAAGGCCTTTAACATGATCTCTGAAAACATCCTTCTCTCCAAGCTGGAGATATATGGATTCAATGGGTGGACTGCTTGGTGGATAAGGAATTGGCTGGAGGGTAACATCCAGAGGGTAGTGGCCAGATGGAGATGGATGATAAGTGATGTCCCTCAAGGGTCTTTACTGGGACCAGTGCTGTTTAGTATCTTCATCAATGATAATAGACAGTGGGATTGAGTACAGCCTCCAAGTTCACAGGTCACACCAAACCGAGTAGTGTAGCTGGGATGTCCAAGGATGTGATGTCCAAGGATGTGATGTCATCTCGAGGGACCTTGACAAGCTGGAGAAGTGGGCCCAGATGAACGTCATGAGGTTCAACAAGGCCAATTGCAAGGTCCACACCTAGGCTGGGACAATCCTTGTTATCAATACCAGCTAGGGGATGATGTGATAGACAGCAGCCCTGCAGAAAGGACTTAGGCATGGTGGATGAAAATCTGGACATGAGCCAGCAGTGCACACCTGCAGCCCAGAAGGCTAGTTGCATCCTGGGCTGCATGAAGAAAAGCATGGACAGCAGATCAAGAGAGATGATTCTGCCATTCTACTTTGTTCTAGTGAGACCTCACTTGGAGCACTGTGTCCAGCTGTGGGGTACTCAACAAGACACAGATCTGATGAATTGGATCCAGAGAAGGGCCACAAAGATGATCAAAATTCTGAAGCACTTCTCCTAGGAAGACCATCTGAGACAGTTGGGGCTGTTCAGCCTGGAGAAGTGTGACAGTTTTAGGCTGTGCCTTTAAGGAAAAGACAGCTACAGAATTCTCTAGCTGCATGTTTTGGTGTAAAAAGGAAAACACAGATAATTCTAAATGAATTTCATTGGTAGATCAGTAGGACTGTAACTTTCAGAACTTAGTTTCAGTTCAGTCCATTCAGCTTTTTCTGTGCTGTGCAGCTGTTTTCTTTCTTCTGTTCTTGGCTGTGCTGATCTTGGGCTAATGAGGTAAGAAACTAATTTTTTTTTTTTTTTCCCCTTAACAGCCACTTCGAACTAACAAAATTTCCCTTACTATCCATTTTCTCTCTTTAATCCTTTTTGGGAAAAAGGGAGGAAGGGGGAAAAGGGGTTTTGGGGGAAACCCTCCTCTGGAGGGAGTTTCTGTGTTACATTCTTTCCTGTATATTTTTGTAGATACTGTGTATTTTGTATACATTCATTGCATTTCATTCTGCTTGTAAAAATACAGCCTTTTCCATTTGCTTCTCCAACTGAGTTAGCTGTGGTTTGTGTGTGTGAGAATTGAACTTTTCTTACTACCACAAGAAGGCTCCAGCAAGTCCTTACAGCAGCCTTCTAGTACATGGAGGGGGCCTACAAGAAGGCTGAGGTAGAGCTGTTCACAAGGGCTTATAGTGATAGGACAAGGGGTGATGGTTTTAAACTAGAGAAGAGTACATTTATATTGGACATCAGGAAGAATGATGAGGGTCTGGGACACAAAACAGGTTGCTCAGGGAGGTGGTGGAGGCCCCATCCCTGAAGATGTTAAAGATCAGGCTTGATGGGGCTCTGAGCTACCTGATGTGGCAGTTTAGGCTGGGTGCCTCCTATTGCTGCCACATAGGTTACACTTCCGGTGCCCTGAGTGTCCAGCCGAGTGGGTGGACACAGGAAGCTGCGTATTTCATACCCATAATGTCCTGCACCCTATAAATCTATCTTCCCTCTCTGCTCCCATGGGAGATGCTCCCTATCAGGTAATGGTGGGAGAGTTATCTCAAGGCCTCTTAGGCCTGGCTAGGCCTAATGCCAGGAGAAGAAGTGGGAGGGGCAGTCTCACAGCTGGCCAGCGGAGACTAGCCTAGCAGTGGGCAGGGATGAAGAAAGAGCCCTGGGTGGGGTTTGGGTATACCCTTAGCTGGGGAGATGGGAAGTGTTGAGAGGCTTTTGGATGTCTTGTAGGGGACTCTGTATGCTTTGGGTTTCTTTTGTCATTATGCTTGTAGCTTTCTGTAAAACATTCATTGCTTTTCCATTTAAACTTTCCATCACTTCTGCAATCCATTTGTGTGAGTGTCATTCTTTTGCCCCTTTGGGGTCAAGAGAGGATCTGCCTGGCCTGAAATCAGGACACCTGATTTAGTTAAACATGTCCCTGCTTACAGCAGGATGATGAGACTGGATGACCCTTAAAGGTCCCTTCTAACCCAATGCATTCTATGACTGTAACTGACAATTGCTTGAAATTCTACAGCAAAAAGATGGAAGAAATTTTACATTTTGGTGTCACAATCTACATTCCTCTATTTCAGCATCTTGCCATATAATACCCTTCCCCCAAATATTCTAGAATTGTTGTCAGGTAGTAGTTAAGAATTACTTTATTTCCTATACATTAATGCACTGCTGAGTGAAACAGAGGACAAAATACAAAGCAGGTATTTGGAGATTCATCATTTAGAACTGGTATTTCTTTGTAACAATACACAAAATTTCTGCTCCTTCATTTCATTTGTTCATTTGTTTTTACAAAGGCCATTCAATCTCAGGATATTTAATATGCAACTTTACAACAACTGCCACCTCATGTTACTTTAATTTAAAATTACTTACAATAAGAAATTTTTCCAGATTTTGATTACAGACCAATTTCCCTCTCTTGCTGCCAAGGCATACCAGCTTTACTGTTTCTTTCACCTAATTTAATCATTCATGAGACAGTAAAATTGGTGTAAACCCTACATAAAACACAAGCATCAAAGCTGGGAAACAGACACTACTCACTTAAATGCATCAAGGATATCACCAACACTTGCAAGATCAGTTATATTTTCTTGCTTCACCTCCCTTAAGTTCATATAATTTCAGATTTCAGCTTCATGGAAGAAATAGATCTCTGGTCTGGCTTTCACAAAAACAACAACCAAAGTTAATTCTGACCTGATTTACACCACAGATGTTTCAATATAGAGTCAGAGAGAAATTGGCCAGAAATTCAGGTTTAATCCGTAGGTTTTGATTGTGTTTTTTTTTCCTCCCTTCCCCCCTTATTGTATAAGCAGTCACTTTGAAATAATGAAGTTATCATTTTTAATTAATTATTTATTTGGTTCTGACTCAAATAACTCATCTGAATTATTCCCTGTCACTCCAGCACCTTTGGTCAGGATCATGGGGCATGTACTTTCAACAGCATCAATTTCCTTTGTGTAGGGAATGGTTTTCAAATGAAAAATGAAGCACATTTAGAGATAGTATACTAAGAATACAGTAACTTACCTTGGCCCCACTCATGTCTTGTGATCTCTAGATGGAGAGTAAATTGGTGATTTGGCTCACCACCCACAGACTGAAGGCAGGGACTCGAGAGTGATTGCCCATTGGAATGGGCTGCCTGGGGAGGTGGTGGAGTCGCCGTCACTGGAGGTGTTCAGGAGGAGACTTGACAGGGTGCTTGGTTACATGGGTTAGTTGATTGGGTGGTGTTGGGTGATAGGTTGGACGTGATGATCTTGAAGGTCTCTTCCAACCTGGTCTGGTCTATTCTATTCTATTCTATTCTATTCTATTCTATTCTATTCTATTCTATTCTATGTGAGTGGATGCCATACCTCTAGTGGACACAGTGGAGAAATGTATGTGTGTACTGTCAGCTGGTGAAAAGTTTTGGTGCAAAACTACCACGTGTCCCCATCACTCAGCATAGTTTTGATTTTCTGAGCTCCTTGCACTGCCTGATTTTTCAGCTTTTTCATTATTCATATTCTAACTAAATGTCAGAATACACTGGGATGTCCCCCCAGGCTAGGAGATGAAAGCAGCTCTGCAGAAAGAGATCTGGG
Organism: Melanerpes aurifrons; assembly: GCA_011125475.1. Classification (NCBI taxonomy): domain Eukaryota; kingdom Metazoa; phylum Chordata; class Aves; order Piciformes; family Picidae; genus Melanerpes; species Melanerpes aurifrons. Next base: position 4,648,679 of record WWNC01000003.1, read on the forward strand.
GGTCTGGGTTGATGGCAAGCTGCATATGAGTCAGTAGTATGCCTTGGCAGCCACAAAGGTCAACTGTATCCTGGGGCACACCAAGCGCAGCATCACTGTCCAATTGAGGGAGGTGATTGTCCCACGCTGCACTGTACTGATGTGGCCCCACCTCAAGTACCGCGTGCAGTTTTGGGCACCTTAATATAAGGAGGACATCAAACTGCTAAGAATATGTTTAAAGGAGAGCAACCAAACTGGTGAAAGGCCTTAAGGGCAAGACTTAGGTGTGCCTGAGGTCAACTGGTTTGCTCTGCTTGGAGAAAACTGAGGGGTGACCTCATTGCAGCCTATGACCACCTCAAGGTAGGCAGCAGAGGAAGAGGTGCCGATCTTTTTGGTAACCAACAATACAGGACACACAGAATTAGAATGAAGCTTCATCAGGGCAAGTTCAGATTGGGCATTAGGAAAAGGTTATTCACTAAGAAGGTGGTTGGCCCCTCCAGGAACAGACTCCCCAGGGAAATGATCATAGAACCAAGTCTGTCGAATTGAAGCAAGGTCTGAATGACATTCATATGGCTTAGCTAGAGGTGGTTTAGCTATAGGTGCGAGGAGCAGGGAGTTGGACTTAATGACCTTTATGGGTCCCCTGCAACTGAAGAAACTCTGTAGTTCTGTGATGCAAAGGATTACACTTTGGATGAAGAAGGCTGAAATGCAGTAGGCTCTGGCCTCTCTTCCCTTACAGATGATGGCTGCTTTCAGCCACTGCAAGGATATTTAGGAGCTAGGCATTCTGCACTTGCAGTTAGATTTCCTTATACCAGGGAAATTTCTACTTAGGATGCTCTGACCTAGTTGTTTCAGGACAACAGAAAGGCAGAGGAAGATAGAAAGAAATCAGCTCCTTCAGTTTATTACCAAACTTTTTCAAAATAGGACAAAGCCAAAAGCTGATACAGTAATACTCACTGGGGATCTTAAAGCAATCACACACGGTGCACATTTTAGTATAATTAACAGCAAAGACATCTATACTCTATGGTGACACGTCTCAATAACTAGACAATTCTTTTCCTGTGTGTAGATATATATATCAATGATGTAATGAACTAGGACACCTATCATAGTGCCACCTACTGCACTCAGTATAAACATTTAGATGGTCAAACCTGGTTTTATTTTACAAAGTTTTTCACGCATGACAACTGACTTTTCTAAAATTATATAAAGTATATTTAAGAAAAGGATGACATCACCAATTTCTATGAACAACAACAGAAAAGGAAGAATATTAAAAAGCTTAACTAAACCCAGCACACATATATGAGCTGAGGTAAACAGCTAATGCTTGTCACTGATTACAGGGCTAAAAAGTAGTTCCAATTTCCAAGCCAAGAATGACACCTGCCGAAGAGCCAAACATTATTCCTTGATATTTTGAAGTAGCCTTAATAAATGAGACTCAATAACCTGTTGAACTAAAGCAGAGGGAAAAAAAATCAGGTTAACAGGTGTTCAATGTTAGTTTTTTTCACATTTTTACCATTGTACCATTGGCTCCTGGCAGACACTAGCTTGTCCTGTACAATCATTTATAAAAACCGAACTGGAGAGTTGGCATCCCTTCAGAAAATAAAAGTCTTGTGTAATTCAAGTGACAGTGTGTTCTCTGGTTTGAATAGGCAGGTAGCATAAGGAAAGCAAATTTTTAAGCCTGTATATGGCAAGTGGGCAAAACTATTACAAACTATTTCAGTGGAACATTGAGCCTGAACCCTTAAAGTAGTCTGACATCTAGACATCAGTGAAGTTACTGCACAGGCCTACAAGCACAGGGCTCTGCTTGGGAAAGCTATATGGAGAGTGGATAGGCTTGTTTTTAGATTATTTGTTTCTGTAGTGACAGACATTCCATGGTTTTCAAAATGAAAGCAGCACAAGGGGAAAACAGTGAAGAGTCCCCTCTTTGCCCCTGTTTTAAAAAAAAACAGTAACCTGATTCACTGATCCTGGCAGTATTACTGTCTGCCTCCAAGATACACTAGAGCTACTATGGCAGGGGAAGAAGGTTTTGCAAACTTCATTGCATCTTGCAAATTAGTGGTGTGCTAGGTTGAGAGATTCAGGAGGGCTGCACACCTTTTAACAGGGTGAGGGAGCAGCACAACTTCCTTTGTCTGGCTCATGGTTGCATCAGCCTTACACATCTACAAAGAGAGGCTGAGGGAGCTGGGGTTGCTTAGCCTGGAGAAGAGGAGGCTCAGGGGAGACCTTATTGCTCTCTACAACTACCTGAAGGGAGGTTGTAGACAGGCAGGGGCTGGTCTCTTCTCCCAGACAACCAGCAGCAGAACAAAAGGACACAGTCTCAAGGTGCTCCAGGGGAGGTTTAGACTGGATGTTAGAAAGAAATTCTTCACAGAGAGTGATTGCCCCTTGGAATGCGCTGCCCAGGGAGGTGGTGGAGTCACCATCATTGGAGGTGTTCAGGAGGAGACTTGATAGGGTGCTTGGTTTCATGGTTTAGTTGATTAGGTGGTGTTGGATGATAGATTGGTTGTGATGATCTTGAAGGTCTCTTCCAACCTGGTTAATTCTATTCTATTCTATTCTATTATTTGTGCTCAAAGATGTACATCTAGGTTAGTGATGTTTTCTTAGTAGGTACCTGACTTTTTGAGACAGGTAAGGAAATTCCTACCCCTTTTGGGCTGATACACTTAGGTGTATTAAAACTTGTAGGATAGGGAACTTCTTACAGGTGCGAAACCTCTACTAGGCCATTACAGCAGCTACATAAACAAGGAGCAACAGAAATAAGAATCATTTACTTTTGCAATACTCACCACTCCGATAGCCCAAGGCTACAGCCAAATCCATAGAATTACAGCCAGCATCTGTTTCAATAGTTGGATCAGCACCGCTTTCTATGTGAAACAGGAAAAGAAACTCCTATTTCTGACAATGAGACCTTCAAGTACATTTTTATTGATAATTCAGTTTGGACAGTACTTACCAAGGAGAATTTTTACGCATTTCACATGATTCCCGTGTACTGCATATAGTAGAGGTGTGCCTCCATTCTGCAAAAGTAGATGATAGCTAATGATGGAGCCGTCTGCAACAGTAATTCCTTAACACACCAGTATACTTCCATGTATCAGTAAGAGACTTCAGAAGTTTCATAAAAATGTAGTTCAATATTAGTTCTTCACCATTTCTGTCTTTTTTTCTTTCAGTCTGCTGTTCAGTCTGTAAGCTCACCCTTCTACAAGGACTGAGCATCAGTCTCATTCTCTTTTTACCAAGAAGTCACAGTGGGCCAACTTTTCCTACCTTGTGGAAGTTTTAAAACTCTCAGATACTTCAGAAGAGGTAGGACAATTTTCAAACCCAAGCCACTGCTGTGTTTCAGTTTTCTCCACAAAGTGCCCTCCGGCTAAGTTCAAGCTATTGACTTACCCAGTCATATTCATTAACATCAACTCCACAGTCAAGCAGCATTTTGACAATATCTGTGTATCCCTTACTGCAAGCCAGTGAGAGGGCACTTTCTCGACCTTTTCCCAAAATCTGAGGATCTGCACCCTGAAATAGTAAAATAATTACAATAATTATCATGAAATTAACCTTTTTCTTTTTTAATGTAAGGTTTTACACAGATTTTAAAGTATTTAGGTGTATAGCAGTGTTGACAAATTGAATTAGAGTAAATTCAAAATTGTGTGGCACTTTTTCCTTACATTCTGAAGGAGAAATTCCACCACTGCTATCTGTCCATGAGCTGCAGCCCACATCAGAGGGGTAAATCCTTCTTCATCCTTATGATTGATTAAATTTTCTGTTTAAAGAGAAACATGCAACTTAGTAATCCATTTTACCAGTGCACTTTATGAGCCGGTGAAATAGACTGAATTATCATCCATGGTGAATGGACTGAGGTCACAATATGTTGTCAAGGTCATTCTCATTTTAACTTTAAAACCAAAATTCAATCCCCATGGTGGTGCAGCTACTTTGCTCAAAACCAAAACAAAAGCAACCAACCAACCACCACCACCACCACCCCCCCAAACCCCCAAAACAAACAAACAAAAAAAGGCAACCCCCCCATACAACTGATCAAAGTAAGACAGAAGAGAGGGGGGAGGTATTTATTTTTTTAAGCTCTCTAAATCAAGCTCTGTTTTCACTCAGAAACGTTACAAGTTGTCTGTAATGTGAGCTTTATCTTCGGAAAGAAGAGAAGGGCAGGCAGCTTCAACAATAAAGAAGCACATTCTGTATTATACTCTAGAAAGGGATTTATCTACTGAGTGGTCCATCCATCAAACCCAAATTTTACCAGCTTGGAGATCAGGATGTCATGTGGAACAGTGTGAAAGGCTTTGCTCAGGCCCAGATAAATTACATGGGTTGCTCTCCCCTTGTCTATTAATGTTGTGACCTTGACACAGAAGGCCACTAGGTTTGTCAGGCAGGATTTGCCCTTGGTGAAGTCGTGCTGATTGTATCCAGTCACCTCTTCATTATTCTTCTGTCTCAGCAGTGCCTCCAGGAGGACCTGCTCCATGATCTTACTGGGCACAGAGGTGAGACTGGCTGGTCCTTTTCCAGTCAGTAAGGACCTCCCTGGACTGCCAGAACTTCTAGAATATAATAAAGAGCGGTTTAGTGATCTTGTCTGCCAGTTTCCTCAGCACCTGTGGGTGTATCCCATCAGGTCCCATGGGCTTGTATACTCTCAAGTTCTTCAGATGGTCACAAACCTGATCTTCACTTACAATGGGCAGTTCCTGCATCTGGGTCAGGGCAATCCCAGGCCCTGATGTAGGCTGGGCAGACAATGGCTTGAGAGCAGCTCTGAAGAAAAGGACTTGGGGTGCTGGTAGATGAGAAGCTCAACATGAGCTGCCGGTGCACACTTGGAAGCCCAGAAAGCCAATCACATCCTGGGTTGCATCAAAAGGAATGTGGCCAGCAGGTCAAGACAGGTGATTCTCCTCCTCTACACTGCTCTGGTGAGGCCCTACTTGGAGTACTGTGTCCAGTTCTGGAGCCCCTATTACAAGAGGAATATGGATGTGCTGTAACATGTCCAGAGAAGGGCCACGAGGATGATCAGAGGGCTGGAGCACCTCTCCTATGAGGACAGACTGAAGGAGTTGGGGTTGTTCAGTTTTGAGAGGAGAAGGCTCTGAGGTTTTTAAGGCAGGTTGGATGTGGCTTTGGGCAACCTGATCTAGTGGAGGGTGTCCCTGCCTATGGTAGGGGGTTTGGAACTAGGTGATCCTTGGGGTCCCTTCCAACCCTGACACTTCTGTGGTTTCTCAAGAGAGTGACTGATACAATTTGTATAAAATTAGCTTGTGAAGCAATATAGAAAGTGTAACTTAATTCTCCCCAAGTTCATGTAATAAACATGGTGTATGGTGTTTAGTGGAAACAATGGAAGTCTACTTCCAGTGCAGCTAGAAGAAGGAAGACCAATTTTTTTCAAGAAGTGGCAGACTGAAATAATTGAGTTGGATTTGTTTTTTAATATTGAAGTACTTTAAAAATCCTATGCTTATCATAGCACCATAATATGCATTTTAACTGTTACTGGTGCTTCACAATAGATGTGCTGTCCATATACGTGACAAATTACAAAGCCTTTAGACTTGGCAACTCATCAGCTGCCTTCCAATAAACATTTCAACAAAGATGCACTGAAAACATGGTTGATTATCAATAGTACAGTAAGAATAAACTATTAACAGTATATCATGTACAGTTTAAATTTATGTATTAGGGTCACACAGACATCATACTGAAGACTACTACACAACTCAGGATGAGCAGTGCTTTTATACTGCAGGTATGAGCCGTGGCTTAAATTACCAACATGTTGATTGACTAAATAGAACTGGAAAGCCACAATTAACCAAAATATGTTTTAAAGTACAAAGATAATAAAATTAACTCTTGTGATAAAGAGATTCTTCCTTCTCATTTCCAAGGATTACCTATATAGCTGGGGTGTGGGGTAAAGAAGGAATTTATCTACAACTCCTAGTAATGATAATGTTTCATTTAAAACCCAAATAATAGCAATGTGGAAAGACTGATTGTGGTGGGTTAGTTCTGCCTGGGAGCTAGATGCCCGCCACAGTCACACTTTCACTCCCCTTCTTTGATGGGCAGGGGAGAGGGAAAATACAACTAGAGGCCTATGGGTCAAGACAGAAGCAGTTTAATAAGGCAAAAACCAAAAGTAAAGGCTGCACACAGAACCAAAAGCAAACCAAGGTATTATTCCCTACCTCCTGTCAGGAGATGATCTTCAGTCACTCCTGGGAAGCCGGGCTTCAATATGAGTAGCGGTTGCTCCAGAGGACAGGTACCACTAATGAATGCCCCCCACTTCCTTCTTTCCCTTAGCTTTTGTGTCTGAGCTGATGTCATATGTTATAGAATACCCCCTTGGTCAGTTTGGGTCAGCTGGCCCAGCCATGCCATCTCCTGAGATCTTGCCCATCCCTCAGCCTACTGTTAGCAAGGGGAAATGCTGGAAAAGCACAACCTTGGTGCTTGGCTCAGCAGTAGCCAAAACACTGATGCATTACCAACACTCAGCTACATCACTGCAAAACACAGAAAGCACTATGAAGATGCTATGGGGAGAATTAAATCCATCTGATCCAAAGCAAACACGCTGATCTAGAACAGTAGTCCATACCCACAAAGAACAGACACCTCAGCCATCCTTCAATTTGTACCAGAATTGAGGATTTAAAAAAATAAAACTATAGGGGAAAAGTTAAACCAATGGAAGACATTCAAACTCTGTCTCACCTTGTTCAATACGTGTGGCCAGATACAGCATTTCTCCCTGAGCAGCCAGCTGATGAACTGACAAAGCTGCAGAAAGGAAAGCAAAAACAGGTGTTAACACACACCAGTTTCCATTCTACCCTGTTGGGATAATATATATAATATATATATTATCTCACTATATATATATATATAAAATAAATAATATATATGATATATAATAATAAATGTTCGCTGCCCTCTTCCTATGCGAAACATGGAAGTTTCATGTTTCAGAAAGACTTCTTATTTTGTCCAGAGGTCAATACTGCAGCTCCATTTTTTCCCATGGAGGCAGCCTTTTTTTTTTTTTTAACCCTCCAAATATTAGATTTAGTAGAGAACTCCCCAGCATGGTGTGGTTTCCAGACTATTCTCCATTACTGATCTCCCAGACAGGTGGGGAGGAAGCTGCATCCCATAATCTGAGAGATTTCAAGACCTTGGGATGGTTGGTGAAAGAGTCTGGGGCACAAGTTATATTCTCTTGCCTACTTCCAGTACCTGGCCATGATATGGAAGGCAGTAGAAGAATCCATTCTGCCAATACCTGGACCCACGACTGGTGCTACAGGCAGGGCTTTGGGTTCTTTGATAATGGCTGGGTTTACAGGACACCAGGACTGATGGTAGTATGTGGGAAAGGCTTCTCTCACGGGGGAAAGGATTCTAGGACAAGAAGTAGCAGGGCTCATTCATAGAACTTTAAACTAGAATCAAAGGGACATGGGGTTCTTGCTGGGTTTGGACCAGTGGGGCAGCATTCCAATACTAATGAAGACCAGAAGGCCTCCCACCCTGAGAGGGTAGAATAGGCATGCTCTGCCTGCTCCCTGCAGCACCTGTACACCAAAGCACACAGACTGGGGAATAAACAGGAGTTAGAAATCCATGTAGGGTCAAGGGGTTATGATCTGGTGGCATTTACAGTGACATGGTGGGACAGCTCACATGACTGGAATGTGGTCATGGACAGCTATGTCCTTTTTAGGAAAGACAGGTCAACAAAGCAAGGTGGTGAAATTGCTCTTCATGTGAGGGAGCAACTAGAATGTACTGAGTTCTGTCCAGGGGTGGATGACAGACAAGTTTGTGGGTGCGAATTAAGGGGCAGGCTAGCATGAGTGGTATTCTTGTGGGTGTTTATTACAAAACATTGGATCAGGATGAGGAAGTTCGTGAGGCCTTCTACAAGCAACTGATAGCAGCCTTGCAATCACAGGCCCTGGTTCTCATGGGGGATTTTAACTATCCAGATATCTGCTGGAAGGCCTACACAGCCAGCCATCCACAGTCCAGGAGGTTCCTCCACTGCACTGCTGGTAACTTCTTGATGCAAATGCTGGATGAACCAACTAGGAGAGGAGTGCTACTGGACCTGGTTAAGGCTGAGGGCAGCCTTGGTTATAGTGATCATGAGATGGTGGAGTTTAGGATCTTGTGTGGTAAGAATAGAATAGAATAGAATAGAATAGAATAGAATAGAATAGAATAGAATAGAATAGAATAGAATAGAATAGAATAGAATAGACCAGACCAGACCAGACCAGGTTGGAAGAGACCTTCAAGATCATCGCGTCCAACCTATCAACTAATTCAACACCACCTAATCAACTAAACCATGCAGCCAAACACCCTATCAAGTCTCCTCCTGAACACCTCCAATGATGGTGACTCCACCACCTCCCTGGGCAGCCCATTCCAGTGGGCAATCACTCTCTCTGTGTAGAACTTCTTCCTAACATCCGGTCTATACCTCCCCTGGCACAGCCTGAGACTGTGTCCTCTTGTTCTGGTGCTGGCTGCCTGGGAGAAGAGACCAACCCCCACCTGTCTACAGCCACCCTTCAGGTAGTTGTAGAGAGCAAGAAGGTCACCCCTGAGTCTCCTCTTCTCCAGGCTAAGCAACCCCAGCTCCCTCAGCCTCTCCTCATAGGGCTTGTGTTCCAAATCCCCCACCAACTTTGTTGCCCTTCTCTGGACACACTCCAGCAAGTCAACATCCTTCCTAAACTGAGGAGCCCAGAACTGGACACAGTACTCGAGGTGTGGCTGAACCAGTGTGGTGTGCAGGGGGAGAATGACCTCCCTGCTCCTGCTGGCCACACTGTTCTGATGCAGGCCAGGATGCCCTTGGCCCTCTTGGCTGCCTGGGCACACTGCAGGCTCATGTTCAGCCCACCATCATCCAGCACCCTTAGGTCCCTCTCTGCCTGGCCACTCTCCAGCCACTCTGACCCCAGCCTGTAGCACTGCATGGGGTTGTTGTGGCCAATGTGCAGAACCCAGCACTTGGATGTGTTAAATCTCATGCCCTTGGATTCTGCCCATCTGTCCAGCCTGTCGAGGTCCCTCTGCAGAGCCTCTCTACCCTCCAGCAGATCAACTCCTGCCCCCAGCTTGGTGTCATCTGCAAATTTATTGATGATGGACTCAATTCCCTCATCCAGATCATCAATAGATATGTTAAAGAGCACGGGGCCCAGCACTGATCTTTGGGGCACACCACTAGTGACTGGCTGCCAGCTGGATGTGGCACCATTCACCACCACTCTCTGGGCTCGGCCATCCAGTCAGTTCCTAACCCAACGCAGTGTGCACCTGTCCAAGCCATGGGCTGATAGCTTGGCCAGGAGTTTGCTGTGTGTGAATACCAAGGAGGATCAGAACCTTGGGCTTCAGCATGGCAAACCAGCCTTTTCAAGCAATTGCTGGAGGAAATCTCATGGGACAGGGTACTAGAAGGTCAAGGGGCCCAAGCTAGTTGGTTAGTATTCAAGGACTGCTTCTTCCAAGCTCAAGATCAGAGCATTCCAATGAGTAGGAAATCGAGAAAGGTAGCCAGAAGACCTGCATGGTTAAGTAGAGAACTGCTGAGCACACTCAAGTGGAAGAAGAGAGTCTACAGATCATGGAAGGAGGGGCTGGCCACTTGGAGGCAACTAGGAAAGCTAAGACCTCCTTGGAATTCAACCTTGCAAGGGAGGTCAAGGACAAGAGAAAGGGCTTCTTCAAATACATTGCAGGAAGAACTAACACTAGAGGCAATGCAGGCTCACTGCTGAATGAGATGGGTGCCTTGGTGACAGAGGATGCAAAGAAGGTGGAATTACTAAACACCTTCTTCATTTCCATCTATACTGCTGGAGACTGCCCTCAGGAGATCCAGACCCCTGAGGTCCCAGAGGAAGAGAGGACAAAGGAGGAGTTTTCCTTGGTTGGTGAGGACTGGGTTAGGGATCAGTTAAGTAAACTGAACATCCATAAAACCATGTGTCAGGATGGCATGCACCCACAGGTAATGAGGGAGCTGGCAGAAGTCTTTCCTAGACCATCTTTGGTAAGTCATGGCATACAGGAGAGGTGCCTGTGGACTGGAGGAAGACAATCAAAAAGGGAGAAGAAGGACTTTAAGGGCTTTAAACTAGATTTGAAGGGGAAAGGGGTTAATAGTCTCCTGCTGGCCTGTGACAAACAGAGGGGCAGCTCACCAGAGGCAGAGGGATAGAGAGCTAGTAAGGGCTCTGAACTTGCTGCCCTGAGGCAAGCCATGAATGGTGCACCAGGACATTCTGTGGAAACCGAGGGGAATTGGCACAAGAGGAGGACAGGGCCAGCGCAGCTGAAGTGCTTCTATGTGAGTGCGCGCAGCTTGGGCAACAAACAGGATGAGTTAAGGGCCACTGTGCTGCTGGGATGCAGAGATAAGAGAACTGGCAGAGGAGGTTGCTAAACCCCTCTCTATTATATTCCAAAAGTCATGGCATTTTGGGGAAGTCCCCACAGACTGGAAAAGGGGAAACATTGCCCCCATTTTCAAAAAGGGTAAGAAGGAGGAACCAGGGAACTCCAGGCCAGTCAGTCTCACCTCTGTGCCTGGAAAGATCATGGAGCAGATCCTCCTGGAGTCACTACTGGCTCAGAAGAATAGTGAAGAGGTGATTGGGAACAGTCAGCATGGCTTTGCCAAGGGCAAATCCTGCCTGACCAACCTGGTGGCCTTCTATGAGCAGGTGACAAAATTAATAGATGAGGGGCGAGCAACTGATGTCATTTACCTGGACCTGAGCAAAGCCTTCGACACTGTCCCACACTACATCCTGGTCTCCAAACTGGTGACACATGGGTTTGATGGGTGGACCACTAGATGGATAAGGAACTGGCTTGATGGCCGCACCCAAAGAGTGGCTGTCAATGGCTCCATGTCCCAGTGGAGGCCAGGGACAAGCGGAGTCCCTCAGGGATCAGTCCTGGGACCTGTCTTGTTCAACATCTTTGTGGGTGACATGGACAGTGGCATTGAGTGCACCCTCAGCAAGTTTGCTGATGACACCAAGCTGTGTGGTGCAGCAGACACGCTGGAGGGAAGGGAGGCCATCCAGAGGGACCTTGACAGGCTGGAGAGGTGGGCACAAGCCAACCTCATGAAGTTCAATAAGAGCAAGTGCAGGGTCCTGCATCTGGGTCGAGGCAATCCCAGGCACAAATCCAGGCTGGGCAGTGACTGGCTGGAAAGCAGCCCTGAGGAGAGAGACTTGGGGGTGCTGGTGGACAAAAAGCTCAACATGAGCTCTCAATGTGCACTTGCAGCCTGCAAAGCCAATCAGATCCTGGGTTGCATCAAAAGGAATGTGGCCAGCAGGTCAAGACAGGTGATTCTCCTCCTCTACACTGCTCTGGTGAGGCCCTACTTGGAGTACTGTGTCCAGTTCTGGAGCCCCTATTACAAGAGGGATATGGACGTGCTGGAATGTGTCCAGAGAAGGGCCACAAGGATGATCAGAGGGCTGGAGCACCTCTCCTATGAGGACAGACTGAAGGAGTTGGGGCTGTTCAGTCTGCAGAAGAGAAGGCTCTGAGGAGACCTAATTGTGGCCTTCCAGTATCTGAAGGGGGCCTCCAAGAAGGCTGGGGAGGGACTTCTCAGGATCTCAGGTAGTGATAGGACTAGGGGGAATGGAATGAAGCTGGAGGTGGGGAGATTCAGGCTGGATGTGAGGAGGAGGTTCTTCACCATGAGAGTGGTGAGACCCTGGAATGGGTTGTCCAGGGAGGTGATTGGGGCGCCGTCCCTGGAGGTGTTTAAGACCAGGCTGGATGAGGCTCTGTCCAGCCTGATGTAGTGTGGGGTGTCCCTGCCCATGGCAGGGAGGTTGGAACTAGATGATCCTTGTGGTCCCTTCCAACCCTGACTGATTCTATGATACTATGACCCAGGTAACTACAGACCGGTCAGCCTTACCTCTATCCCCAGAAAGGTAATGAAACAACTTATCCTTGGTACTATCCTTAGGCATATCAAGGACAAGAGGGTCATTAGGAGCAGTCAACATGGCTTTACCAAAGAGAATTCATGTCTGACCAACCTAATAGCCTTTTGTGAGGACCTAACCATGTGAATAGATGATGGTAGAGCAGTGGATTTAATTAAAGCATTTGACAATGTCTCCTATAGCATCCTTGCAGCTAAACTGAGTAAGTGTGGTCTGGATGATCAGGTAGTGAGGTGGACTGGGAACTGGTTGAAGGAAAGAAGTCAAAGCTGTGGTCAATGGGATGGAGTCTAATTGGAGGCCTGTATCTAGTGGAGTCCCTCAGGGTTCAGTACTGGGACCAGTACTATTCAGTAATTCAATATATTTATCACCAACCTGGATGAGGGCACAGAGTGCACTGTCAGCAAGTTTGTTGATGACACAAAACTGGGTGGAGTGGCTGACACACCAGAGGGTTGTGCTGCCATTCAGTGAGACTTAGGCTGGAGATTTGTGCAGGGAGAAATGTAATGAAATTCAACAAGGACACATGTAGAGTCTAGGACCTCATAAAGAACAACCCCCAGGTATCAGTATAGGTTGGGGACTGACCTATTGGAAAGCAGTGAAGAGGAAAAAGACCTAGGGGTCCTGGTGGATGGAAGGCTTGAACATGAGCCAGAAATGTGCTCTTCTGGCCAAGGCCAGTGCCATTCTGGAGTGTATTAGAAAGGGTGGGGTTAGTAAGTTGAGAGAGGTTTTCCTCTGTATCTACTCTGCCCTGGTGAGGACACATCTGGAATATTGTGTCCAGTTCTGAGCCCCTCAGTTCAAGAAGGACAGAGAACTGCTTGAAAGAGTCCAGCATAGCGCCACAAAAATGATTACAGGAGTGGAACATATTCCTTATGAGAGACTGAGGGAGCTGGGTCTCCTCAGCTTGCGGAAGAGGAGACTAAGGGGTGACCTCATGAATGTTTAAAAATACATAGAGGGTGAGTGCTGAGGGAATGGAGCCAGGCTCTTCCTGGTGATGCCCAAAGACAGGACAAGAGGCAGTGGGTGGAAGGTGAGGCATAGAAAGTTCCATGGAAACATGAGGAAACATTATTTGACCATGAGGGTGGTGGAGCACTGGAACAGGCTGCCCAGGAGGGTTGTGGCATCTCTCTGGAGATATTCAAGACCTGTCTGCCTGTGCTCCTATGTGATCTGGTATAGGTTATCCTGCTCTGGCAGGGGTTTGGACTAGGTGATCTTTCCAGGTCTCTTCCAACCCCTAACACTCTGTGATTCTGTGATAATTTATAGAGGAAATATTTTACAGATAAATACATTTGAAATAATTAATTTATAAAGAAGAAGTCTAACAAATAAAGAATAACAAAATCTCATAAATAATAGTGCCTTCTTGACTTTCAAGATCTGTGACAATCAAGACATTTGCAGTAGTCTGTAGCACTTACCAATCATCTAATTGTAATATGTTTTACAAGGTGCACAAGTTCTGTGTAAGTAATGTGAACCACATCAACTTAAAGCCTCAAAAGGATGAGAAAAATCTAGGGTTTTAAAATAAGAAGTTGGATCCTTTCTGGAAAATACTTTCCAGTCATGGATTCAATACAGTGGGTAGATTACTATTTTATGGTTGGAACCATGTGAAATCAGACAAGGCTCTCTCAACGTTTTCTTCCTATATTAAAGTTCATTATAGCAGCAAAGAAAAAAAAATCAGAAAGATCTGTGAAGCACCTAACATACAGTTCACAAAATAACTAACAGGCAGATGGATACTCACAGTTCACAAGCAGAGGTGTAGTAGAAACTTCATTTCCCCTGTGTTTGTTAGTGAGGGTAGTTGACTGTTTTATTGGCGAGAAATGCTTAGTAGTTGATGGAGTATAAACATGTCTTACTTGGATACCGGGGGAAGGAGAAGTGTGGATGTTGCATTCAGCTACATTGAACAGAGAAAACATGATGTTAGAACTAGTAAGGGCATTAAAAACAAGCCACAGATTCTAAGTCAAACTAGAAAGCCTTAGTATCACAAGGTATTGAAAACCTATGTTAAGTAAGCTTTGTGACATGTACCTTTTCCACTGTGTATCGTGAGAGCTGAACAAATGGCTGTGCTCATTTCTGGCATTAAGATAATGCTGCTACCCTACACATCAGTATGGTGTAGTGTTACCCAGAGACAAGCTGGTATCCAAACAAGGTAAACTTTTGTCTAGATTTTTCAACTTGCCTAGTATGAATTATCAGTCAGGACAACTCCATGTAGCCTGGCATATCCTTTCTAATGCTCTCCAGTGCAGCAACAGGATGGCTGCATCATGTCAGCCATGCAGTCAGGTTAACAGCTCATCTGATCACTTTGCTTGCTTCCTAGCCAGTTCACTGCATGGGTGAAGATAAACATCACTTAATTTTTTTCACCTATACTTTTTCCACTCCTGTTGGATAAAACTGTAACTGCATCATGAATGCCTTAGGAATGCCTATCCAACAGCAAGGGAGTGCTATTCCACACTAGCTTGTATAAAATGCAACCACCAGGTCACCATTTAGAGTTCAAGAAGTCATTGACAGATTCACGATATTGGTTTGGAAGGGACCCTCGAAGGCCATCCATTGCTGCTGTGTTCATGCGTACTAAATTTTCTAGCTTTCTATGAGAATCTAATGGCAATTTATTACAATATACGCCATCTTGGCTTCTAATTCTCCAGAGCAGATTTGGGTTTTGAGAAGTAGCTGAGAAGCCAAGTCATTTTGAAGAAGCTAACTGATTAGACACTGGGACAACATACCATTATTTGCTTTGACACCAGTGTGCACTAGTAATTAATGACTAGAAGCTAATTAACAAGCACATAGAATTTGCACCATAGAGAATGAAATGATTATAAACCAAAGTGCAAATCTGGAGTGCAAACCCATTAAAAGTACTAGGAGCAAACACAATGAAAATGAAATTACATTCTGACTGTTAATCAAACAGAAGCTACAGCTGAGGTGATCAAATTAAGAGACCTACCAGGGATTTTTGACCTGCGGTCCCTGGATCCGCAGGGCTACTTCTAAGGGGTTCAACAAATGTTACCTATGAAAAACAACCCTATCGCTGATGGGTCTAAATTTGCTGTTCAGGTCTGCAGCTCCACTAGTAAGCACTTAGGGCCTGCAAATCAAAATTGAAAATTACAATGGCTGAATTGCAGCCACACACTATAAATCAGAGAAACTATCAAAACCCACAATAGATCGGTGCTTGCGTATGTTAGGGAAAATGGGTCAGTTTTAACTTCATGAGAAGACACGTCAACAGTCAGACACAAGAAGTGACCACTGGAAACTACAACAGTTAAGGGGAAACAGATGGGAGTCCTAATTCTGTCCACTATCAATATTCTCAGCCATGAAAGACCACAGATCAGTTATAACAAAGCTGCCCAGCAACAGCTGGAGATTAGCTGCAGGGATTCAGAACTGGAGCAGCAATTCACTTTGCAGCAGCATGAAGCTGGTCTGGCAAGCCGATCACCTCAATGACAGGCTTTGTACAGCCATGTTGAGAAAACAAAGTCAGCCGCACAACCTGTATTACCTTGTTGTTGTACTAGTTGAAAGATAAAATGTGCTGCAGAAAGCTGGAAAGTTGAACTGATCATACAGTGCTTTCAGCAACGTTCTGTAAAGATACATTCAACAGTGTATAGCATGTTGTAGGGCACACTACACAAAAGTAAGCTTGTTGTCATAACCAGCATCAGCTCTTATCAGAGACTTTTCTGTGACACTACTTTTTCAATTAAAAAAAAGTAGATTTAAAAAGTGATTTAAGAAACAACCTTGGGGTAAATTGTATTAATGATCCAGTAAGTATATTATAAAAATCTTAGGAGAACACATCTTAGAAAACTGTTACTAATGAAAGCACATATAAAGCAGGTGGTTTTGTTTAACAGGATAACACAGTACACACAACAATTTGAACCATAAAATTCAACCTTTAAATAAGACGGATGCCACTTCGAGGTCAGAGTTAACTTGGTCTTGAATGTTTTTGCTGTCCTCTTCGTTCAAAGATTTCACAAATCGTGAGCAAACATTCATATCAAATCTATTCGGCAAAATGAATTTCATTCCCATGGCAACACTCTGAGCTGGGCCTTCCTCTGTGCTAGATTCAAGCTGATGCTCCACTTTAATGTCTGGCATGGGTGAAAGGCTGTAGCTTGTGGCACATTCTTCCACAATTAACTGGGCCCCAACGTCTAAGTTTGTTGACGATGTCATGGCCACACTCAAGTAAAAGCTTTATGCAAAATGTCTCTTCATAGTTTCTAGCCAAGAGCAGTTCCAGCCAACCAAACCGAAAAGATCCAGATGTTTAAACAACCTGCAACTGAACCCATGCAAAATAGGTTAACAGCGTTCTGGCAAAGTAATGCATAATACTACACTAAACTTAGCTTCAATTAAGTTCGTGGAGTTTGGTTTTGATAGGTAAAACTTTGGTGAAATGTCAGTCATACTGCTGTCACAAGCTATTGACCAAATCCTCTGTTTAAATTCTACCACATGGATACTTAAGCCAAATCCTCTAATGAAACCAGGAGTTTCATCTAAATGACATTTCAGCATATTGGTCTGGTTGCAACAATAAACAAATCCAAAACACTACAAGCCACTACGTTTATACCAAGACAGAAACAAGGTGTAAATAAATTACTCAATCGCCTAAAAACATTAGGTTTGAATAAATTAAAGGGACTTCATGCTCGTTTATGACCCTTAAGTGTTTTCATGCCCTGAATACAGTAAACGGTGTCTAACATACGCACAGGAAAACGACAAATTCCTTCTAGATCGAAGACTGTAGAGTATCTCAGAATAACCGGGGGTTCTTAACACCACCGCAGGAAACCTAACGTCAGGCTAGCCTCCGTGACCGCGCACGCCGGCAGCCGCCCCCCGCCCCCACCTCAGGCCACCAGCTCTAGAAAGAAACGCCCAACGGCGCGCGACGGCGGCAGCACTGACCTCCGTGACCACTGCGGAACACCCACCGGCGGGGTAAATCCCTCCGGCAGACCAGACCCGCAGATCCCCTCCCAGCAGCAATCCCCACTCCCCCACCCCCCCCCCCCACCTCGAAGCCACCGGCCCGGCGGCTGATGGGAGCGAGAAGTGACGTCCTAGGGCCCCGCCGCGGTGGCGATTGGCTAGCGGAGTCGCTTCCTAATGACGCTTGCCCACGTGCGCATGGTGCTCTCCTCGAGGGTGGTGCAGGGCTCGCCATAGCAGCCACGGCGGCGGCTGGCGCGGTGTCTTTTCCGCATTCACGGAGCTCATCCCAGAAGGCCACCGGTCTGTCAGGGCTCGCAGGCGGGAGCTTTCCCGTGAGGAGGAGCGGCGCAGACTTTCGTGTTGGCCGGAGCCTCCTGCTCCCGGTCAGCCATGGCCACGTACAAGCCGGTGGTGGTTCAGGGCTTCCCCAAGCTCGGGGAGAGGATCACGCAGGACACGGTGTACTGGCGGGGCTACAAGGTAGGAAGCAGGCCTCCGGGGCCTGTGGTGCTTGGGCAGCGAGCAGGCTTCTCTGACCGTCTGTCTGGCGCGGGGTCTGCGGTCAGCTCCATGCCTGTCCCGGCAGATACTGTGGCTTTCGATTAGAACCAGTTCTTCAGTACTGCCCTGAAAACTTTCAAAAGGTTCCTGAGGAGCGGCGCTGAAGTGTGCCCCAAACTGGCCAAGAATCGTACCTACCGTCCGGTATTTTTTTTTCTTACTGTTTTCGTGTATATTCCACGTGTCTGTTCTTGTATATTCCAAGTATTTTAAAACATGCGTGAGTGAATAAGGTTTTGTTCTCTAGACGCTTACCTAATGGTTTATTTGTAATGCACGAATTGGAAAAAATGTATAAGGGCAGAACTAGTCAGGCAGAGGTTCTCAGTAGGACTATTTAAAAAAATTGTTTTATTTTTAAATGGAGGAAGAATAGGTTCTGTGGTTTCATTTTTAACGGTGCTCATATGTCTATTTAATGATCTTTTTTGCAATTGTTTCAGACACCCGTTCAGATAAAGGAGTTTGGTGCAATAAATAAAATCGACTTCTCCCCAGTTTCTCCATATAACTATGCTGTTACAGCCTCCTCAAGGGTAAGGAATTTTTCTGAGATTTTCCTGTTCTTGTCCTTCAGCTAGTATCCTGTGGGCTAACTTAATGTCTTCTTGTTTCTCTAGATTCACATTTATGGTCGATACTCTCAGGAACCTATCAAAACATTTTCCCGCTTCAAAGATGCTGCTTACTGTGCCACATACAGAGGTGATGGCAATCTGCTTGTTGCTGGCAGTGAGGAAGGGAGCATTCGCCTCTTTGATGTTAGCGGAAGAGCACCTCTGAGACAATTTGATGGTCACACTAAGTAAGATTGTTTTTCTTCATTGTGTGTATTGACATGTGTATTTAAACATGCCTGATTTCCGTGTTGCTGGAAATCTGAACAGTGCCCACTTATGCTGCTTGCCACCATCTCCTGTAGATCTTAGTGAAAGGTAGTTAAATTTAATTCAGGATTGACGTGGGACTTGAGTACATGGAAAAGTAAATACATGGTGTGTGTTCTTACGTTATGTAGACAGTCTTGTGATTGCATGTCAGTTGTAAGCTCATTTATGTGATGCTGTCAGGAAGTGTTCTTACTAAAGAAACAGTTAGACAGTGAAGAGATATGTCAGAAATAGCAGGAATCCCTTAGAAAAACACCCAAACCCAAAGAAACAAAACAAATTAACAACAAAATCCAAACCACCAAACCCCCCCACCACCGAACCAGCAAACCAAACAAACCCAGAAAAGAAGTTCATAATAATGGGATGGGGTTGGGAAGGAGTTTGAAGAGGAGTTCTGATGTATCTGAGGAGAAGGTAGTGCTTAGGTTAAACAGATTTCTGTGCTATGGAAAACCAGGACATCACTGAAGAGCATACAGGTGAGCCTTAAGAGTATTTCTATTTGAGGTCTTTTGTATATTCAGATTGAATATTGTCTTATGTCCCTGCCATTAATTTAACTATAGTAAAATTCAGAGAATCTGGCAAATTATCTT
Organism: Melanerpes aurifrons; assembly: GCA_011125475.1. Lineage (NCBI taxonomy): Eukaryota > Metazoa > Chordata > Aves > Piciformes > Picidae > Melanerpes > Melanerpes aurifrons. Next base: position 4,667,909 of record WWNC01000003.1, read on the forward strand.
TTGGGATATTACAGTGATAATACAGATTTAAATAGTGATTTTAAAGGACAAGAAGAGTGTCCAACCCAGTCATACCTAGAATTTGCCTGTAGGATTTTTTTCTAAAGGATCAGTGCCAGTACACAGAGCTCTTAAGTAACAAATGCAGTATTTACAGACCATATCAGTGCTTAAGTAAGCATCTGTCAGCATTGGCTGGAAATATAAAAACTAAAGTGTTTTTAACCTCTAGGTTGAGGCTTTATAAGTACCAACAGTGATCACTTTGCACTTTTAATTTGGCGAGAATACTTTAATAAGCTCTACATGCAGACAAACTCTTCTGGAAACAAGTACATATCTTAACTTTGGATATTGTTGTTTCTAGACCTGTTCACGTTGTGGGCTTCCTGTCTGATATGTACCGAATATTTTCTGCTGGTGATGATTATGCATCAAGTTTGTGGGATATCCCGAGTGGTACAGAAATCATCTCATACAACGAACATACTGACTATGTGAGATGTGGCTGTGCAAGTAAAGTGAATGCAGATGTCTTTATAACAGGTTTGGATTTGTAATGTATGTTTCTTTTGAATGAAATTGAAGAAAATCGCAGGAAGATAATTCTGTTACAGTAGGATCTTATTTATTGTATTTAAACCATGGAAGATCTGTCTTCCATCTGAATGCCTACTTGGTTATTTCCTTTTCGCTTGCTTTTAAAGCTTGACACTGATGTTTATAGGGGAAATCTGAGTGAACTAATTTCTAACATTTTCTTGCGTTGGACTGTTGAAGTTAATGGGATTGTTCTGACTGCCCTTTGAAAGTTTTGACAAAGTCCTTTAGATAGGATTGACTGAAGTGTTCTATCAGTTTTCTGAAGGAGGACACTAGGTCTGTTGTGGTTGGTACAGCTCAAAACTGGTAAAATCAAAAGGTGCGTGAGGAGTAACTTTGAAACTAGAAGTAAATTGCTATGAAGGAAACAGTATTCCTAGCACAAGAAGTTAGGTTTCATCAGATTGTCTGGTATTTATTGTTGTTGATTAATGGAAATGCAGTAAAACTAAGATTTAAATTACTAAGACAAGACATGTTCTACATTTAGGATTAGAAGACTTATGTTGTCCAAAGGCAACCAAGGTAAATCACAAAGTGTTCTAAATGGAAGGTTTAAATTGAAATTATGAAACCAAAGTTGTTTGCTGTGTTGTCTGCAGGTTCCTATGATCACACTGTGAAACTGTTTGACACACGAATGAAAAGTAGTGTCATGACAATAGAACATGGTCAGCCTGTGGAGAGCGTGCTCCTGTTCCCTTCTGGTGGGCTTCTAGTATCCGCAGGTACTTAACTAAAATCAAATTTATTTTCTGTGGCCCTGATTTGAGAAATACTTCTGCTGCTTCTTGCTTGTGTCTCTTGCTTGTGTCTCTTGCTTGTGTCTCTTGCTTGTGTCTCTTGCTTGTGTCTCTTGCTTGTGTCTCTTGCTTGTGTCTCATTTTCATTTGGTAGTGAAGTGGCAAGTTATGTAACAGTTGGATTTCTCACAGGTCTTTAGAAGTTTAAAAAAGAAAAAGGACATTTCTCATGATAAGAAACAATTGGCCCAGTGCTAAAGTGAAAGCATGAGCATTTAAGGAGTTTAGAAGAGGTGGGACTGTATCATTTTCTAAATGATAGCAAGACTTTGTCTTGCCCCTGCATTGGAAGTCCTGTAACATAGTGGTATGTAGGTTTTGAGGAGTTTTTTTTTTTGGTAAGTATGTTGAATCACCTAGATATGCTTGCAGAATGGCCTAAGAAAGAGTAGGCTTTTGAAGTGTCTCGTCCCTGGGGATAGTCCTAGTGGTTGGGGATAATGAGTAGGTACAGAAAACTGTTGCGAAGGGGGCACGGTAGCACTCCATAAGAACTTTTCCAGAGAATCATGAATGTGTATGTATGTCACACTATTTTGTGTGTAACCTTCTCACAGGAGGTCGATACGTCAAAGTTTGGGACGTACTAAAAGGTGGACAACTACTGGTTTCACTTAAAAATCACCATAAAACTGTAACTTGTTTATGCCTGAACAGCTCTGGACAAAGGTTATTGTCAGGATCCCTGGACAGGTTAGTGTATTTTGTGGCTTTGTTGTGATTTCAATTCTTTAGGGCTTTTCTTCCTTTGAAAATTTTTATACATCACTGTGAATCAGTGTATGTTTTTTGGGCCTGAAAACATATCTTGGAGTCAAGGTAGGTATTGTGATACAATTCAGCCTTTTTCTTCTTACTAGCCTGAGTATCAGTCAGTTAGGGTTGCATGTGCTCTTTGGGAGCACATGTGGGGAACTTCTGAAAAAGCATTAATTTTTCTGAATCTCTAAACTGACCTTTACAGTCTCTGTAAAGTAATTTTTTTTTAAATGCAGTTTACATAACTGAAAGTATTTTAATACTTACCTTAAAAAGCCTGTTTTTTTTTTGGTCTCTATTCTGATGCTTTTTGTACCAAAGGTGCACAGGTGAAATATGTCCTCCTTGCTTTTTCATCTGTTAACCTTAGGTTGAGTTGCTAACACTGTCTATTATTTCTGAAATTAGAAATATGAAGTGGTCTGAAATTAGTGATTTATTTTCTTTCTCCCTCCCTCCCTCCTGTACTTCATAGGCTTTCATAGGCTTTATGATTACAGTGCATAAGCTGCAGCTGTGCAGCTGTTTGCCATTCAGTGCTCACAACATTAAAGTTTCCCTTGTGTTGAGTGTTTTTGTAATTTCAAGAAAGCCATTAAAGAGCATTAGAAGACAATGGATTTACTTCTAGAAGTTGTCAGTACATCTTAAATTTAAAATTTATTAACAAATTTGAAGAATTGCTTTGCTTAGTGTTTCCTAATAAGTATTGCTGAAGTCAGACAGTCACTGCGTCTGCCTTCAGTTTCTTCTTTGGATCTTGTAACATTTTCACTTTATTTTGTGTAGAGTAATCCTTTCTTGAATTTGGCATGTCTTTTTTGACAGAACCTTTCTGTTACAGGAGAGGTAATGACTAAGGAGTAGACAGGAGGTCTGAAGAATGCTTTGCATAAATACTTAGTTTCTTTAAATGATTTGTAGATGTTGAGAGTGATAAAATTCCTGTCAAGTGTCTACAATAAGGCATTAGTAACAAGGTTTTAATCATTACTCTTCCATATAGGCATGTGAAGATTTATAGTACTACTTCTTACAAAGTAGTCCACAGCTTTAACTATGCAACATCCATCCTCAGCCTCGCGTTGTCAGTAAGTACGTTAGAAATCATTGTATGCAGAATAATTTCTGATACCTTTTATGTCATTGAGGTAATTAATTTTTGCTTTCATTGCTACTGGGTGTTTCAGAAGAATGCTGTGTATGCAAAGAATGATGACTAAGTATATTCCTCCCAAGTTAAAAGTGCATATATACATACATATAAAATACATACATGTACATATATATACACACACACATATATAATACACTCAAATACCAGATGTTATCATATTAGATTGTGCATAGTTGTGTGTTTATGAAGGACAGCGTATATCTTACGGAAAGCATATAGTTTAGGAGGGAAATCCTTTGACATTTAGAAGATTCTGCTTGATCTTTTGCTTTTGAGTAACCTTGTGAGTCGTCTTATGTAGCAGTGGTAAATAGAAAAAAATGTAATTTGTTGAGAAATTTAAAATAGGGTGAACTTGTCTTAGAAGTGGTCAGTGTCAGGTTGGTCTGAGGATGAAAAAAGGTGAGCACATGAGGTATGAGTGTGAACAAACTGGTTTGCCACAGCATGCGTCTCGGTGCCTTGGAAACAGAAAGGCTCATTTCTCTGAAACGTCTAAATTCTAATGGGTAAGTGATCTATTGGCCAGAAATTTGGAGGCTGGCACTACTTTTTAAAACAATGTTGGCGTCGTAGTTACCCTCTTATGTAGCCTCTGATAGACATATGAAAAACGGACTGTGCAGAATCTTTATTATTACTTTACTCTGGCCTGCTCTTCTGAAACCTAGGGGAAGGTGTGTGTCTTCCTTTCTTCACTTCTTATCTTGTTCTCTAGGCAGCTAGAGCTAAATGAGTTTTGAATTACTTTTGCTCAAGGTAGGAAGAGTACAGAACAAAAAATCCTCCATATTTACCTGTGATTTGACATCTCTACAGGTGTGTGTATATATCATTTGGAGCGTAATTTTTTGTTTCCTGTTGACAAAAAACAATTGAACTTTAAATGGTTGTATGAGAACCTAGGACTGACTTTACTGGGTGGAACCAAATGCTGGTCTAATTCCATATGCTGTGTCCAACTATAGCCATACATAGATGTGTATGAAAAAAAAACTAAGGCAAGTGTGTATAAGTTTCCTGATACTATTCCAAACTTGTTTTCAGATGAGAAATCAGCTCATTAGAATGTAATTTCTTCGTAATGTAGAGATTTTTCTCTTACAAAAACCTGCTCAGTCTCTCACTGAGCTTTGACAAACTTTTAATCTTCACTAGGTTATTTGACAGTAAGTTCCCAGTTGTTGTTACTTGTGTGAAGAATTGCCCCCCTTTCATTCCATTTTAACCTTTATTAACTGCCCATTTTAACCTTTATTAGCTGCCCTTGACATACGGACCAGCTGATCTACATCCATTCCTGTCATCATTCTGTAGGCTTTTATCATATTCCTCCTCAATTGTCTTTGTTGTTGTTGTTCAGGGCTGAAGAGTTCTATTTTAAATCAAGCCAGTCTTTGATTATTCTCAGGCTTTTCTCATTTTTTATTTGAGTCTGCTACTGTTTTTTGAGAGTGGCTCACATAGGACTTAAGATGTGGGTTAACAATGGATCTGTTTGGTGTCATGACTTCCTAGTTTTTGTTTGTTAGGTAGTAATTCCTGACACTTTTAAGGTTTTTTTTCTGACCAGCAGTTGAGCAGTCAGATAGAATTTCGATAGAATTATGTGTTACAAGTTACTTGGTATTTTTATATGTGAAGTCAGTGCCTTTCCCCGGTACATCATTTAAAATTATAACCTTTAGAATCAAATAGATTAAACCTTAGGGACATACGTGAAATTTATACTAGGGACTGGTATTTTGAACAACTTTCACTTGTTTCCAAAAATCCTGCTTTCTCATTGGTGCTGTTCATGTCTGCTGTATGACATGTTGTCAAGGGTTGAGGGGAAGGCCTCAAGCCTTCTTTCCCCGCCCCCCGTAAGTAAAGGGAAAAAAAATGAAAGAAAACCACAGCCAGATTAGCAAAGGATTGTGTGCTGTATTTACAAAGCAGTTTAGGAAATGCAGGGGAATATATACACAATTTACAGTATTTACAATATATACAGAAATATGCAACAAAGAAACACAGGAATGAGATTCCCTTCCCCTGCCAGGAGGAAGGGTTTTCCCCTGTACCCCCTTCTCTCCCCTTTTCCCCCGAAGAGGGTTAGAAAGAGAGAAAAAAAGAGCAATTGTTAATTAAAAGCAGTTATATGTTAGTAGAGGCCTTATCTGCTCAAGGTCAGTCTGGCTGAAAGCCCAGAAGCCACAAGCTGCGAAAGGAGAAAGTGCAAAACTGAGACTAGTCTCTGCTGAACTCAGAGTTCACAGTTGCTTTCTACCAATCCACCAATGAAATTAGTTTAGACCTGTCCCTTGTTTATAAAACATTCGGCCATGGTGTCCCTTTGTTAAAGGCACAGCCTCAAACGGTCACACATGTAATAGCCAAAGGCAGTTGTAAATCATTAAAAAACCAAGACCTGTCATAGACCAGACATACAGAAGGATGTTAGTGTGTGGTTTTGCTTGCTTCACAAATCAGGCTGTAGTCCCTCTAGATATTTTTAAAAGGTTTATTGGATGGTTAATGTTGCTTACTGTTGTAGCCTTGGAGCTGTTTCTGCTTTGAACAAGGTGTTTGACCGTGGAACCTCATAAAAGCGCCTTCTGACATAAGTTACTGTGTGATACTGTGTTTAGATCCTTACCATGAAGCATAATTTTTTAAAAATCTGTGTAGTAGAGCACGCGTCATTAAGTAAAACACTAGGTTCACAACTCTGATTTCTTTGTTTTAGCCTGAAGATGAAACCATAGTTGTAGGCATGACCAATGGAGTGCTAAATGTTAAACACAGGAAACCTGAAGTAACGAAAGAAAAGACTGTGAAGAAGAGACAACCAGCATATAGAACCTATGTGAAAGGAAGAACTTACATGCCAAAACAGGTATAGGGTGGTAAGAAAATGTATACTGAAGCATTTTTTCCTTTTTTTAGTGTATGTCCATTAATGCTGAAGATAAGGAAGGGAGGAAAGATACAAAGATGTATAAAAACATATTCAGTGTGCTACTTCTAAACCATTTTGTGTGTCTCTGTCTTACTCTGGGTTCATCTTCCAATTCTAGGAAGATTTCTGTGTCAGTAAACCTGTAAAACGTGTTTTGAGGAAGTACGACAAGCTGCTGAAGAGCTTTCAGTCTTCCAAGGCCCTTGATGCAGTACTGGAGGTAATGTGGTTTTTTTTGGTCTCAGAGTTGTTTGCTGTCATCTGATGTGGATTATTTTCTGCATGAAAAATAATTTTATTGCTGTGTATACATAGAAATTAATCCAACCTGTGTGGGCTCCGTTTTTAGTTTTGCTGATATCAGCCCTGTTTTATGTGTAAAGATGCTGTTTTGGTACTAAACTCTCCACTATGTATGTCCAGCCACCCATCAGGCTTCATACTCCTGAAGTTACAGTCGCAGTCATGCAGGAACTACATCGCAGAGGAACACTGAGGAGTGCGCTTGCAGGCCGAGATGAGAAGCAAATCAATCTTCTTCTTACCTTTGTGGCAAGGTATTACTTTAACCTGAATGCTTTCTTCCCTGTTTTGAGAGTGGTATTTCTTGATAGCTTTTGTCTGAGTCTCAACAGATCATGAGTAGAACACTGGTATTCTTGAAATCACATATGCATGCAGTTCTCTGATACCAGGGTCTGGGACAGTACAGAAATAGTTTGTTTACCTCTTAGCAAAATCCAATCTTACTGATAGTAGGAGTGAGTATGTTTTAATTCTTTTTCACATTATACCTTCCTTGGTGCAACTCATGTCTTCGTGTACCTGACTCTTCTGCAGTTTTCCCAATCCCCATTTCCTTCCTGAAATAGTTAATACCATGTATGTAGCCCTTTTTGACTTTGACTGCTGTTCTGTGACATCTCTTCATGAAGAAAACATTTTGTGTGCATTCGTGAGAAGGGTCTGTACTGGTGGGAAAAGGAGTGTGGTTTACAAAAGTGGTACAACTGGGACGTGTTCTATTTTGACAGGCGTGTGATTGATCCTAGATTTACTCCTATACTGGTGACTGTTGCAGATATAATCACTGGTAAGTAGACAGAAATTGTCAAAGCTGTACAGCTAGCTTGGAAATAAAGTAAGAAGTATTAACATTTTTAAGGAACCAAACAGTTTTGGCTTTGTTTAAATAACTATAAACTCAATGATGCAGAAAGAGATACTAACAGACAACTTTGACTACAGTCAGCACCTGATTTGCACTGGCTGCAGAAAGCTCCCCATGTTTTGTTAAGCAGAATAGAATAGAATAGACCAGGTTGGAAGAAACCTTCAAGATCATTGTGTCCAACCTATCAACCAATCCAACCCACCTAATCAATTAAACCATGGCACCAAGCACCCCATCAAGTCTCCCGAACACCTCCAATGATGGTGACTCCACCACCTCCTTGGGCAGCCTATTCCAATGGGCAATCACTCTCTCCGTATAGAACTTCTTCCTAACATCCAGCCTAAACCTCCCCTGGCGCAGCTTGAGACTGTGTCCTCTTGTTCTGGTGCTGGTTGCCTGGGAGAAGAGACCAACCCCCACCTGCCTACAGCCACCCTTCAGGTAGTTGTAGAGAGTAATAAGGTCACCCCTGAGCCTCCTCCAGGCTAAGCAACCCCAGCTCCCTCAGCCCCTCCTCATAGGGCTTGTGCTCCAAACCCCTCACCAACTTTGTTGCCCTTCTCTGAACACGTTCCAGCAAGTCAACATCCTTCCTAAGCTGAGGGGCCCAGAACTGGACACGGTACTCAAGGTGTGGCCTGACAAGTATCTTGGATACTTCCTGGTTCTATAGTTAAATAGATAGTGCAAGTGACTTCCACTTCCCCAATGAGAGAAAAACAGTATTTGAGGTTATAAAAACATGTATTTGTTAGTTTGACATACTGTTAGTAAGTACATACCAATAATTAACACTGTTTTCAGAACTCCGTTATGTTTTTGTTTTTTTATAATGTTGGACTAGTGCCAGACACCTTAAATGCATCTCTAGCTAGCTAATAGTATAATTCTAGTGTTTTTATAGATATGTGGATTCTTAAGTGACTTTTTTCTTTACAGACATTTATCAGCCTGTGGTTGGGCAGTCGGCAGTTGTTGACAGACAGTTCTTGAAACTTCAGAAAGCCATAGGAAAAGAGATTGACTATCAAGAGGAACTACTGGAAGTTTTGGGAATGATGGATACACTGTTTGCTACTTTTACCAGGAAAAGAGCTACTTATCTAGAAGAGAGCAAAAGTAATGGTCTTGGAGAGACCATTGAAACAACTATGAATAATTGACTGACAACCATCACCACAATTGTCTCAAAAATAATGTGGACTTGTGAAATACCTGTTCTCCTGGTAACTTTTTGTAACAGTGACTTTCAAAATAAGGCTGGCTGTGTTGAAACCTTTCAAGCTGTGGCTTTCAGTATGCTGAATTACTGAAAACAGGAAAAGGAATGTTTTCAAGATTCTTCCATACAATATTTTGCAAACAATTGAGTTTTAAAGTTTTATTCCAAAGTTATGTAACTGTTGGAAGGTTTTTTTAATGCATCCAGTACAAAGTAATTATTTTATTTAGAACCATAGAATCAACCAGATTGAAAGAGACCTCTAAGATCATCCAGTCCAATCTATCACCCAGCCCTAGATCAGCTGTCAACAATTTCACATTTTTGTTTACCAGAAAATAATTGAGACTTCTCTAATGTGTCATTGCCCTTATTTAAGGTTAATATCCCATCTCACATACTTGGACATCAGAATAAAACCATGACTCCTTTTATAACACATGACTACATTGTGTTTTATCTTCCTGCTTCATCTCTGTTTCAAATTTCCATGCATTCATAGGAAGCAGTAGAATGACTCAAGAAAATAAGTGTATGCTTAGGTGTACTGAAACATTTGTTAGCTTCATTTTTAATGGTGCATGTGCATTTGCAAATCATAATTCTCTAAAAAAAACCCAGATCTTACTTGGAAAGGGAACATAATTTATATTAAATGAATACAGTAAGTAAATTGCACACCATTGAGAAAATCTGCAGTTAGGTAAAAGAACTCAGTGTTTATGTAATTCTGTGACTTCCAGTGTACAGTAGATGCATTTTAAGTCTGCATTGTTACCAGTATGTGTTTGAATGCTGGGGTAACAGTTTAACTAAAAACAATGCTGTACTTTGGAAATACTGATATTGTAAAGGCTGTTCAACACATAAAAGGACAATAGGGTAGAACTTTGTCCTTTACTTGTTTTATATGGCTTGGGTTTTCCTGCAGATCTGGAATCTTTTTGAGATCTAATCTGAATTTCCTGCAAAAGGAATTTGCTCAAGTGTTGCAGTGAAATATGGCTAGCAGTGGTAGAAATAACCTGAACTATGCTCCAGGTTCTACCTAAAATCTTAATAGTCTTTAACTGAATAGTGTAGAGTGATATCTGGTCCGCCTTAAAATTAATGTGAGCAGTATATGTTTCTGGGTACTGGGATCTGCTGGTTTTGAAGGCTTAGGATGATAATAGGTAATAATGCGGAGTGTGATCATGCAAACGGTAAACTTTCAGTTTCCTTGCAACTTTTTGTTATAAATTTTATTTCTGCCAGTAGACCTGAACTTTTCTTTTGCCTTTTAGGAAATGTGTGCTACTTTTCACTATCAGGCAATATCTCCTGGGAGACTTGACAAAAAAAATCATTTCCTGGTTTGAGAGGTTTGTCCTAGAGCCACCTTATTCCATGACCCTTCAGTAGTGCTTGGTGTTGAAGGCTGGACTCTTGGCAGCCAAGAGTTCCATGACTTGAGAAGCATTGACCTTGTCATGAAATATGTTCTTACTGACAATATGAATGTCTGAAGCATGTATCAATTGTAGCACCTTCAAGTGTGACTAGCAGAACCATAGGAAGAAGTTAGATTAAAATAGCAGATTAGTTTGAACTAAATTGGAGAGTTAGATTTGATGGATGGAGTCTTTGGTGAATGAGGAATTGGGTGGATGGTTGCATCCAGAGAGTAGTGGTCAGTGGCTCAACATCTAGATGGAGAAAGGTGAGTGATGTTCACAGATGTCTGCCCAGTGCTGTTTAATATCTTCATCAATGACACAGTAGGATTGAGTGTACCCTCAACAAGTTTGCAGTAGATACCAAGCTGAGTGGTGTGGTTGACACTTGTGTGGCAGGATACTATCCAGAGGGACCTGTGTAAGCTTGAGAAGTGCACCCATGTGAACCTCTTGTGGTTCAACAAGGCCAAGAGCAAGATCCTACACCGCAGTTGGGACAATCGGTGGTATCAATACAGGCTGTGGGATGAAGGGATTGAGAGCAACCCTATGGAGAAAAACTTGGGAATACTGGTGGATGAAAAGCTGCACATGAACCGACTGTGTGCTTGCAGCCCAGAAAACAAATTGCAACTTGGGATGCATGGAAAGAAGTGTGTGTTGAAAACTAGTGTTTGTTGGTGATACCTAGTCTGCCTGCCACACTTGTCTATTTTTTCATGTTTCTACTCATGTCTGCTAGAAAAATTAATGGGTTTTTTCAGCTTAATAAGATTTAAAACAATTTTTTCATGATGCCAATTTTTCTTCAGTAACTACATAATTAAGTTACAGAGCCTGGATAGGATGCTATTCTTGCCTGTGTGGTGTCTGCTGTTCATATTTTAATTATGATATTAATTTAAACCTTAAATATTGGCTTTTCAGTAGGCTGCTGGTTGCATAAAATAGGGGAAAAAAGGTGTCTTTCAGGTGACAGTTTGCAGCAGTCTCCATGCTGGTGAATGTTTAAAATGCATTAATGCAGTTCCAAGCATGCTCATTTTTGTTTTACATGTAAAAATTGAATTCATTTATATGGAAATTATTTATCCAGCATTGCATTACCTTATGCCCCAGTATTTTGAAGCCTTAAGATGAAATGCCTTGAACTGAAATAGCTCAAATATTTAATTGTGCATCGAATAACCTGATCTAGTGGAAGGTGTCCCTGCCCATGGCAAGGGGATTGGAACTAAATGATTCTTGAGGTGCCTTCCAACCCTGACAATTCTGTGAATTGGAGAGGGTGTAATGCTGGGTATCCTATTTGGGGAAAGGACATTATTTTATATATGCTATTTATAAAGAAAAGTGGGGATTTGTTGTGTAATGTATCTTCTTTGACTTCTAGGTAATTTTGGAGTAGCCAAGTTTGTCTTTGAAATACAGTTAAAAAATTGTCTTCTCCCAGAGCAGAGAGTTACAGACAGTGGATCTGTTACTTTTTCAACATCATAGGAACCATTTTTTGCAGCTGTGTACTAGGAAGAAAGAACACCTCCCCATGCCCAAAATACTGCTGTGTCTCAGGAGCATTGTTTGCACAGAAGGTTGCCAGAAGAGGGGCTTCTCTAACCGACTGCAACCAGAAATAGACTGAGTTTCAAAAATAAAAGTAAATTCAGCACTATTCTCTCTTGTGTTCAGCCACCTGAATTGCATGAAAGGGAGTGTTGAGCTATTTGATCACTTGATTGATTTTTTTTTTTTTTTTTAATCAGTTGTTCCACTGAACATTTCTCAGGTGAGACAATGATCTCTTTTCCATGGACTAATTCTGCTAATGGGTGAAATTTCTGTTTCTATATTATTCAGACATTCTAACTTAACTGAGGGTAAATACCTTTGTATTTCAACAGATAAGCGTTGAAGACTGCTGCTAAAATTTACTAAATTATGTTGCTCTTGTTCAAATCTGACTGAGAAAATGGAAAATACTGAAGTATTATTGTCTAACACTATGCTTGAGCTATGTGGAGTATTCAAAGTATGAGAAACTGAAACAAGCCTATAGAGAGGAGCATCAGAAATAACAGTGGCCATCTCACAAATAGGGACATCAAGTGGAGACATTTAATACATTATTAATTTTTCTCTTCAACACCAATAATGAGCCTTGGGACACACAGAGCCCTATGACTGGGAGGATGATAAATTTCCAGCTGACCCTGAAGTTGTTGTTAAGGACTTGCTGCTCCAGATGGATGCACAGAAGTCTATGTGGCTTGCTGAAGTTCATCCCAGGGTACTGAAAGAGCTGGGTGATATCATCATGAGTCTTTCTCTCAGTTTTCAATGGTCTTGGGAATTGAGAAGTCCAAGTCATCTGGAAGCTGGCAAATGTCCTGGTTTCCAAGAATAAAAGAAGACGTTAGTAAGTGTAGGTCTGTCAGTCTCCTTTCAGTGCCTGGTAAAATTAGCATTGTTTCACAAGAGGGAGGTCCTGCTTAACCAATGTAATTTCCTTTTGCAACAAGGTCACCCATCTCATTGACCATGAGAAATCAGTAGATAGTTGGTTTTGATAATTTTTTTACTTTTTTTTTTTTTTTTAATACAGCTTTCTATATTCAGTGAATATAACAACTGTAGAAAGGCAATCCTTATGTCTCCTGTAAAGTATGCTGGGGCTGGATGCAGGAGGAAAGGTGCAAGCCACTCCTAACCTGGCTGCACCACATCAACCTGTATTTCTTATTTTAACTTCTTGCAAATTAACTTTCCCAAGCCCTGATCTCACCATAGCCAGTGGGTATATTAGCTTTGCAAGCTCAGAGTTGTGCACTTGCTCTGACAAGCACAACACAGAAAGTCCCTGCTTTCTTGTACTCTTTGCAGATGTTTGTCCTGTAATGAGCCACTCAGCAAAATGAGAAGTTTCAAATTTTGGTGATGATCACACACCATGTAAAGCCATGAAGCTGTCTGAAACACAAGGTGGGAGAGTGGTGGGGATTTATTGGCTTCTTTCTCTCCTTCAGGGAGGTGCCTTCATGATTGTGTGTTCTGTTACAACAGTCTAATATATGTGTATTTTTTTAATGCCGGTGAAACTATCATATGTTTAGATGAGTAAAAGTAAGTGAATCAGAAAGGTTTGATTGGATTAAGGATGTCTGATAAGCTCAGTTATTGTCTTACTGAATTTTTGATGATGAAATATGAGTCGGGTTATGATCTTGTGCTGTTAATGAGGAGCTTTCACTGTGTTTACAGCTTGGCTGTATCTTTTCTGTTAAATATGCTTCATGTGGGCCTTTGAAGATCAGCTAAGGGAAACATCAGTCTGAATTGTGTTGCTGTTTCCTATGTACAAACTTTTTAAAGTATTTGGGTCTGTTATTAAAGTCAATGTGTTCACTAGTCTCATTGTAAATGAGTTTAAATTTAAAAATCAAGACTTACAATTATTCTTGTGGCTATTATGGGAAAAGAGTACAGAATGGGAAAGAAGTGTGGCAACAGAGCATGCTTTCATTTCGGATGATGTTCTTGGAGGACATGTATTTTTCACTGCTGACTCAGTCAATTTTAAACTGGTAGTATTGCTCAATAAATTGTTGTGGTTTAGACCCAGCTGAGCCCCATGCAGCCACTCACCTGCCAAACTGTTTTCCCTCCCCTGCCTCGTTTGGAATAGAGGATAGGGACCAAAATGCAAAACCCTGTGGGTTGAGAGAAGAGCTTAACAGAACAATACAAAGAAAAACAGGGATGACAGTAACACTAATTATCTGTAAAGCAGGTACTAAAATCCACTATACTCCCACCCAACAGCACCTGCCCGCTCCAGCCGCGCCCCTTCTACAGTGGCTATGATATTTAGGATGTGGAATACCCTACTGACTGGCTAAGCTGCCCGTCCTGGGTGTGAGAAAATTAACCTTGTCCTAGCCCAACCCAGGACATAATTTAGATCCTGCTTACGGGCTAATTTTGGACTGAAGAAATCCAGCTTTCTTATGTTTTTCTTTGATTGCCATTACTCTCCTTCGTTTCACAGATGGTTGGGATACTGAGGAAATACACACCTTCATAGTGTTCCAGCCACTGCTTCACAGTAGAACGCCAGTTCTTTCGTACATTGCTTGCAGAACTCTTGTAAGCTTTTTTTTTCATTCCAGCAGCACCGTGCTAAAATGCTGCTGTCGCAAAGTATGCAGTCCAGCCACAGCAAGGAGGACGTGAATTAAGTCTCAGTGCAATGAGAGGGGAGCTTGGCCTTCTAGTGTAGTGCTCCGTGAAACGTTGTCAGAACAGGTTTAGGGAGTCAACATGACATGACGGTTTGAAGAATATCTGAAATTATGTGCTGTATATGCGTAGCAGCTGAAAGGCCGAAATAGGGTCCTGCCTGTCAGCATCAAACTACTTTACCGTGTGAAACATGCCTGGAATAGTGACTGCGCAGTCAGCTCAGGATCAGCCAAGCCCTATGTATGGACAGTCCCTGGCTGGGGGGTGCGTGGGTCAGGGACGGCGGCCCAAGAGCGAAGGAAGCGGGGAGGGTAACGGCTGCCAGGGAGATTCCCCCTTCCCGCCTGCTCCGTCGGACTCGCACTCTGCCTGTCTGCAGGCGCTCTGCGCCCGGGAGAGGGCAGCGCTCCGCTCCAACAGGCGCTGGGGCTGGTACTCCCCGTGGCCGCGTAGAGCTTCCCGCGGGGATCCCACCTTCTCCTAGCCCGGTCTAGCAAGTACTGATAGCGCTGCTCCTAGGGCGGGTTCCCACCGGTGTGGACAGTCACCAACGTCCCCCGGGACGACCTTAGAGCCGCTTTGTTTCCTTGTCCGGCGGGCTGCCGGGCCCGGGGGCGGTGCATTCGCGGGGCCAGGCGCAGCCCCGGCAGTGGGTCAGCAGCGCCGCCTCCACGCTCTGAATCGCGGGTGGCGGCAGGCTCGCCGGTGTGCTCCGCTTAGGTAAGACGGCTGCAACCCTGGGGCGGAGGGGGGAGCTCGGCCCGCGGCACCTGCTACCCGGCAGCCCCCGGCCTGGCGGAGAAGGTGGGCGCCGGGACGGCTTTGAGAGTCTGGGGGCGGCAGGTTCTCTCTTCCTTCCCCGGGGCGCCACGTCGAGCCCCGGGGCGGGGAGATGGTGCCGTTGAAATTCTGTCGGCAGGGACAAGACCCGGGTGCTAGTCTGGTGTCCGGGAAAAACGCTTCCTGTGGGATGTCACCTTCCAAAGGCACAGAAGAGAGGGAGGATTATTAATTTGTTGTGGTTGGTTTTGTTGTTTGTTTATCCATTGTTTTGCTGTAAGAGTCGCTTGCATTTTCTTCACTTCTTGTCCCTGGTGGAAGAAGTTTTAAGTTTCTTTTATTTCACTTTTTTAATATAAAAAAAAAAAAAGTAAAGGAAATTAAAACTTTTCTAACCTCAAAATCCTGAGAAACAAGTTTTGAAACGGTACTTGGTAGCATTTTGATGGGACGCTGGTGTGTGCATCATAGAACTGTGCTAATTTTCATCCTGCGCAGTGGTTCTTGTACAGGAAAAAAAGTCTCTAAAATCCATCATCGTTTTTACGGAGCTACACCTGCCTCTGTATTTTGTCCCATACAAAAATGTAGGTAGTTCTCCTGAGGTAAACGAATCCTACAGAAAGCCTAACAGATGTCAGAGGCTTTTACTTTTGTAGAGATGATTTGCTTTCTGCAGCAGTTCGTAGAAGTATGGTTTCAGGAGGCATTCAAGTAAGAGGGATTTTTCTACATAGGTAAAAAATGAACTGTGTTTTGTGACTTCAGTATGTAAAATCGTCAGGATAAAATCTCGTGAAAAGATTTAAATGTTTTCTTTTTCCAAAGTGGTGTTTGAACACTGACCGTAACAAAGAAAATGATTGCATACATATATTTTCCTAATAATCTACCAGATGAGTTCTCAATTAATTTTAAGTTAGACATTTCTGCCAACAGTTTGTGGCATAATAGCAGGGACTATTCCTTTTCTCCATTTGAAACTGCTGTTGTTATTCAGAAGTTCCCATTGTCTCCCCTGAGAATAAATCCTTTATGGGGCTGTTGCAGAAGGGTATGATGTGTGAAATATCCTGACATTCTTTTGATCTGAGCAACACCATGAAGGAGAATTTGCACGATGATACAGGAAGGATGGTCTACGATTAATAAGGTTTCTGAGAAGATCTAGTTACAAGTTTTGGCTTTGCCAGCCAAAACCCAGCTATCTGCATGACTACACATCAGTCAGACACCTGCACATCTCAAGTTCCCATTTATAGGTGGGTGATAAAGTAATCTCAGGGCAGGATCATGCATTACAGTATCACAGTATCACCAAGGTTAGAAGAGACCTCAAAGATCATCGAGTCCAACATGTCACCACAGACCTCATGACTAGACCATGGCACCAAGTGCCACGTCCAATCCCCTCTTGAACACCTCCAGGGATGGTGACTCCACCACCTCCCTGGGCAGCCCATTCCAATGACGAATGACTCTATTGGTGAAGAACTTTCTCCTCACCTCGAGCCTAAACTTCCCCTGGCGCAACTCGAGACTGTGTCCTCTTGTTCTGGTGCTGGTTGCCTGGGAGAAGAGACCAGCCCCCGCCTGTCTACAACCTCCCCTCAGGTAGTTGTAGCCAGGTAGTTGTCTTCTACAAATAAGTCTTTTAGGTTCTAAGGCACTATCTAGAACAGCAAACAGAATTTGTATTCCCCATGTGTGTTTGTGTCCAAGTATTGAAGCAGTGGAAGCCTTCATTTACATCGGGATTTTTCATACATTTTAACTGAAGTACTCCTTTTTTTCCACTTCTATCATGGCTTGAATATTACTATACCTATGGCATCTGACCCTGCTTCCCTCCCTCTCTGCCCCAACTGGTTTCTGAATTTCGTTGTCTGCTCAAATTCATCAAAAGGTATGGAATAATAAAAAAAAAAAGTCCTACTGACCGGTTGAGCTCTATGAGTTATATCTTTCAGACAAAGCATCACTAAGACAAGTGGGTACCACTGAACTATGTTAGTAGAGTGCTCTGAGGTGCAGTAGTTGCCCTTTGCAGTGGAAGAATCTGTGAATACCAGAATTATGTCTGGTGACATTTTGTATAAAAATTTTGTCTTGCTCTTAATGGCAGCAGTTTATTGTGCTTTTCTAGCTGATCATGAAAGCGGGATGCAAATTACAAAAATGTCATTAAAACCAGTCTGTCACTTCACTGTGTTCATTAATTACAGCAGTTTGGTGGATCGCCAAGCCTGAGTGATGATGAAGTGTCTCAGGTGGCACTAAAGCATATATTTGAATGCATTTGTAGAACACTACATTTCTAGTCTACTTCTTTGCTACCTTGTCAGTGTACAACTGTGCTGTGTGAACTGTTTGATGAGTTTGATTTTGCTCTTGGTTTCATGGCTCCACTGTGTCCAGATGAAGGAACAGTGAATTCTAAAAGCTATTAAAAAAATAATCATTATTTGAAAGCTAGTCACAGTGAGCATTAAATGGAGTGAGGGAAGAGTGATAGATAGATGCCTGGCAGTGATATCAAGCATATTTTGTTTTGTTTGAAGACCTTATATGTATGTTTGTTTTAATTTTTGTTTTCCAGTTATACATAATTCAGAGCTCACATTTCTAAGGTTTTTAAAATCTAGAGTGCAGTTTTATTTTTAGTTGGAATGAGAATGCTACATTAACAATGTTAGTACAAGAATGCATAAGGAACACATTTTGCCGCTCTTAGGAGCAGGCTTCTGTCTAAGAAGATTTTTTGAAAGTTATTTTTGTGTTTTAAACCCCAAATCTATTTTTAAAGGTTGAAAAATGTGAGCCTTTTTTGGATGCTCTTTAAATATCTTCTCTGCTAAGGTGCACAAAATGACAAAATGGTTGTGGCTTTAATAAATTAAAGAAATACAATAGCCATGAATGGGGTGATGGTTTTTTGAGGAGTTTTCTTTTTCTCTCATATTATTGTAAGAGGGCTGTTTAAAAGGGCATTTAACTGCATTTTTTCTGATCACTTGTTTCAGGAGCAACTAATATGTGCTGAAGTAATCAACAGTAGTGCAAACATCTTCGTTATAAATTTACTAAGTAAAGGTTTATTTTACCCAACAGTTCTGCAGTTCGAATAGTGTTAGAAGGCAGTAAATGAATGTGCTTGTGAGGCTATTAACTGAGGGATTTTTTTGTTCTTTTTGTTTTGGTTTTTTTGTCCCTTCCCTATTCCATGTGCACTAAAAGTTCAGGAGAGCCAATTGTGCAAAGGAATGACTTTGTCAAAACCCGTGGCTGTAAAGGTGTTAAAGTCTGACTTTGTGAGTGTAGTATTTATTATGTTTGTTTTTTCAGCTTGATACTTTTCATTTAATTCTTCCAAAGACTTCTAATCAGAACAAGGATCTGCATGTAAAAGAGCATTCTGTACTGTGTTAGACCTGATTGCAGTGAACCACGGTTTCTTGTGCTTGGAAAGCTATGAGTATGTAACACAACTCAAATGAAATCTGTAAATTCAGAAATACAGTTTGATTCAGTTGCTGTTTGTTGAGAGGAAGCTGTGGAATGAATTTAATGGAAACCACACTGAAATATATTAAGTACCACACTGGAATATATTAAGATCTCTGAAGTGTAAGCATGACAGGTACAATAATTCATGTCTATCTTAGATGCTGTCCTGTGGGTTGATATAACACCTAGCTCTCATATTGTATGGTAAAAAAATAATAAAACAGTGATAAAGTTCACATGCAACAGAGTCATCCACTGGAAGAGAGCCTGGCAGAAGGCCTCTTAATATATGTATGCTAGAATTGACAACGTTCAAGGCATTTTGCTTAGACAAAGATATTTTATTTTAAAATGTCACAGATAGTCCTCTGGGAATTGATTCCTGCCTGCTTTCCAGTGGCCTCTGAGTGGGACCCACTCTCCCTTTCTTATTGCTGCAGTTGATTACAAATAACTATTTAATGTACTTGTCTTTGTGATGATAATAAGGCTGTAATTCTCTTGTAGATGGGACTTTCAATGTGGCCATCACCAAAAATAACATAATTGAAAAAGGAAGAATTGAATTGCAAGGCACCTGAGAAGCATCATTGGAGTTTTATTTATGTAACTTGACAGTTCTGATATTCAGTCAGTTGCTTGACAATTTCTGAAACACCAGTTGTGGTCTGTGGAACGAGGTGTGGGATTATGATTTGACAAGAAACTATAGGGAGCAGGGTCCAAAGACCTGTGCTTTACCTTTGAAATGATACATGGAAGAATAGTATGAATATGTATCTTACAGCACTGCTTGTACTTGCAGCCGTTTGCAAAACTTGTACAAACTGTGGTGTGGTGCTGCTTAATGACCTGTGGATGGTCATTATGGCAGCAGTGGATCCCTGACTTAAGTCTATACTAGTGTGTGCTGTATCACAGAGCAGCATCAAAGCCAGTCTTGCATTCACTACTTCTGTGTCCTTCTTTCATAGTTGCATGCTTTGTGTACAAGGAAGAGGAGCAAGTCATGAGTTGTATGGCAGGTTGCTGCAGTATCAGGAAATGCCCTTCTCTGCTTAGAAATATGCTGATGATACACACACGCACTAGGTGCTTAGACACCCGAATAGTAGTCATAGTGTTGGCTGAAGGATCACTTTGTCAACCAACAGAAATGCCTTTCTGCTGAGACTTAGATAATGCTTTCCCTTATCTAATTTATTAGATGTGTACAGAGTGAAAAAGTTTGATAACTGCTGTTTTCCAACCTAAGTGATACTGTGATACTGTGAAAATGCAATTAAGCCCGTTTTCCTTTGGTTTACTTTGTTGTTTTGGTGTTGGTAATAACATTTGTAATATCAAAAGAAATTTGATACATGAAAGTACCCAAACTGGCAACCAGTAAATAAAATATTGAGTGAAAAAAAAACTGTTGGAGGTATTATTGATACAGATATTCATTATAATCTTTGATAAAACGTAAGTACTTGATATTAATCTCAGTAACTTCAGCTGGTCAAAAGGCTGGCATTTAACATGGGTTTAAGTGGAGACTCTCAATTGAAGAAAAAGTCAGTTAAGTAAAATTGTTTTCAAGATTTTTTTGTCCTTTTTTTTCCTGTTTACCTCGACTTGACTGAAGTATATGCCACAAGTCTCTCCATTTCACAGCACAATGCAGTAAATGCTGCCATTAAAATTTACTGCTAGACTAGGTGTTGATTAAAATGATGTGTTTTCATGATGTTGGGCAGCTCTACCCTTCCCTTGCTGTGTGGAGTGGAACTCCTCCTCAGTATGGGAGAGCAGTTGTGTACGTGGCATCTCTTGGGCAATGGGCATCCTGCTTTTTTGGGTGAGTGGCAGTGTATGTGATAGTCTCCTTCAGTTCCTTGTTCTGAAACAGAGATTGCACAAGAGCTGCTCCGCTCCATAGTCAGATCTGAGTATTTCCTCTTCCAGCAGCCAAGATGAGTTTACTGTGAGTCCCATATGGAGGAAAGACATTACCATTTGCATAAAACTTTTGTTCTAAGCAACCAGCTCTCTTGAGAGTGTGAGAAGAGCAGAAGAGGTTGCTTCATGCTACACGTTGACATTTATTAATTCTTCTGTAAGAAACAAAAAGTACAGTTAGGTACACCTTTGTACTCAGGAAACACCATTATACGCTGATTTGTCAGGGGAGCACATGTTGAAAATGCTGATCATATTTTCACAGAATCACAGAACGTTAGGGGTCGGATGAGACCTTGAAAAATCATCTAATCCAATGCCCCTTCTAGAGCAGCATCACCTAGAGTAGGTCACCCACGAATGTGTCCAGGCGTGTTTTGAAAGTCTGCAGAGAAGGAGACTCCACAACCTCTCTGGGCAGCCTGTTTCAACATGATTCAACATGATTCTAATCAGTGCTATATGGGGAACATTGACAACTTTAGGTGAGCTAAATATTAGGGTTCCACTCAGGGCCTATACTGAGCTAGGTATTTAGTGTTTCTGAACACATAAGCTTGCAGGAGATCCACAGTGTGACTTAAGTGAAGAGTGGCCAGTGATTTTGTGAAGGATTTTGACTTCTGTTTTAAAATTATACTTAAGTCAAACAGCAAGAATGTTGATGAAGTGCTGGGCACCAAAAGATGAGTATTAACAAAGTAATTTAAAAATAGTGTGTGCTAGGATGGTGGGTGAATCGTTTTTGGTTTTGATTGAAACTGTGCACTTAATTTCTGCAGTTTGTAGATAGGGAACTTCTCAAATCCGATGTTACTCATAGCATGCTGTACCAGTGCATTAACAAGCAATGAACTGCACAACTGTGTTGTTCTTGGAAACTATTCAGCTGTAAAAACAAGGCCACATCTGAGCTGAGACAGCCTCCTCTTAAGACAAACCCTCTTTTTTTGTAGCCTGTTTCAGCAAGTAGAAGATGTGTGTGTGTAGTTGAGCTCACCTTCTTGTTTTAAATACACAGAGCTGCTTTTGACTTGCTTTTCTCATTTGACAGGAATATTATTTTTAGAGTATGAATTTGAGGATATAGTGAGGGTGAAATATAATAATAGAAATAGTAACAGAAATCAGACTTTCTATGATGACTGTAATTTCAGTAATGACTTGTGAAGGTAGCTTGATGCTTAGGGTAGATAGGGTGACCTGGCTTGGGGATTTCTTCTATGAAGTGGCTCAAAAAACAGCTGAGATACTGGTGTGGAATAAAAGTTGCTACAACTACATCTTGAGGTCACTCCCCCCCCCCCCCCTTTAGAGATAAGAAGTGCTGCAATTCCCACTACTTCATTTGCTGCAGCTAGGAATGTCTCAGTGGCTGGATTCAGCCTGGCCTGTTTTATTTATTGTGTCTGTTCTGTGAAAAGCGCACAGCACATTAGCCAAGACCAGCCACCCCTCCTCCAGCCTTACACAAACATCATTATATTAGTGTCTGCTCATACTGGGGAAATTTGGGCCAGCTGGATGGCTGATAAGCTTAGTATAATTTTTTTGCCTCCTAATTCTGGAAGATGTTCACTTAGTTTGCAGACATAAATGGTAATCAGTGCCTCCTGGTGGGTGTGTAATAATTCCACTGGCTTATTCTGTTTCTAGATGCTGTGACAACAGAGTTGAGCTGCGCTGAGGTACCTCTTTATGTAAATTTTACCACACTGGGCTTTTGCCTAGAGAATCACTTTCTTTTGGGTAACAGCTCAATTCAAAAGCAGAGTGAATGAACCCAAAACCCCTTCTCAGGTTGTCTGAGACTGCGCTGTTGTTGAATGTTGTTCTCTGATGCAGGCATATGTAGGGATGATATTTTTCAGTACCATGGCTCAGTTCTCTGACATAAGTTTAAAATTATTTGCCCTTAATGGTCATTATGTTCTTCTTTAGTAGTCTCAATTGCAGTTTTCAAAAGAGTTACTGCCTGTGAAGAGGCACCATAATTCATAACCTTTTTTTTTTTTTTTTCTTCTGCTATAAAATTGCCATTCTCTCCACTTCCTCAAAACAGGAAACTGTATGGTATGTCAGAAAAATGAGTAAGTTGAAGTTTGTAATCAACTGGATTTTTTTTCCTGCAAAACCTGAAGTGATTCCTTAAAATAGGTGAATTAGGAGTTCAAAAGCAGGTAGTAACAGGAGGAAGGATAACTGGAGTTATACTCACACCTTCAACAAGGTGTGGGTATAACTAAAATCAGTGTTGGGATGTTTTACTTGCCATTTTTGGTAACTCTGTGAGGAATGGCTGTGGGAGCTGGGGTTGTTCAGTCTGGAGAAAATGAGGCTGAGAGGAGACCTTATTGCTCTCTACAACTACTTGAAAGGAGGTTGTAGCCAGGTGGGGGTTGGTCTCTTCTCTCAGGCAACCAGCACCAGAACAAGAGGACACAGTCTCGAGTTGCACCAGGGGAAATTTAGGCTCGAGGTGAGGAGAAAGTTCTTTGCAGAAAGAGTAATTGGCCATTGGAATGTACTGCCCAGGGAAGTGGTGAAGTCACTGTCCCTGGAGGTGTTCAGAAAAGGAATGGACGTGGCACCTGAAGCCATGGTTTAGTTAGTGATGAGGTGTTGGGTGACAGGTTGGAGTTGATGATCTCTGAGGTCTTTTCCAATCTTATTGATTCTGTGGTACCATTTGCTCTGAAATGTCCTATGAGGATTAGAATTTAGGCAGTCTAGTAATTATTATTGATAAACCATGAGTATCCTTTTTTTTTCTTTTTACATATTCTGCCATAATTTACAATTAGTATTGTAAGAGTAGGATTCCTTGAATGTTGGTGTCTAGGAGGTTAGTGAGTGGGCACTGTATGGTTTTCAAAAGGGTTGTGAAGTATGAAACAAAGAAACAAAATTTTCTGCTTGTTGTTTTGAGATGGGTATGGAAGTGGAGCGCAAATAATCTGTATCTGTGAAAGGTGAAAAGCAAAATATTTGATGAAGCATTTTCAGATATTAAGGAATTTATGTATGGCAGTTGTTCCTCCTGCTGAAAGCAGTAGCTAGTGAGGATAAAGAAAACTCTTTAATGGAAAATCCTTCTTGTTTAATGGTAGGTGACTGCTTTGTTTTGTTTTAAATAAATATTATTGATTTCCATCATTAGTCTTTTACATTTGCTAAGACATGTCTTGCTGCCACAGGGCAAACATATTGTGGGAGTAGTCAACTTTAAGAAGAGAAAATAACATCTAAGAAGTTCATAAATTATTCTGTGCTGAAAACCCAAAGCTTTGTGAGCAGCAGAGAGAGATAAAGAGGGGTCTTTGCTCCCCAGTTGATGATGCTGCAGGTTACATGTCTCTTTCGTCTTTCCAAAGGAGTATTTGGATGTTAATTTTCCATGAAGAGACACAGACATGGGCTCCCAGCTTCCAGACTCAATAGAGATTTATTGAAAATAAAACTTTCACTTGTTCCTGTACTGTACATTAATTAATACTCTCAAAATGCACTTTCCTAAGGTATCACATACTTTTGCCTGCAGCTACTGGAGTTGGCTAAAAGCGCTTGAGGTATTTAGTTAATTAACCACTCTTGTATTCCGCTATATCAAGCCTGTCCCTCTTAAGTATCTCTTCTGGTTTGTTCTCCTTTGGGCCTGGGTCTTATTTCGGACAGTGTTACAGTTTCTTTGGTGAAGTACAGTTGCAAAGGAAGGAGTGGTGCTTATGTATTCACTGTTTAATACTGATCTGTTGAAGTACGCCCACAAAGGGTGTCTATGCTCCTCTGACTGAGCTGAGGTGAGGAGCGGTGAGGAGCGCTGAGTACGATGTAGCACCAGACGCTCTGTAGCTGCTTGTAAGCCACAGAGCATTCTAATTCTTGGAGACTCTCCCACCCCTCTTAAGCTTGGTGATAGTCTTCACCTAGACCAAATCTGCAGAGTGCCAAGTGTGTCAAGTTCTTTTAGGTTTCTTTTTCCCCAACTTCCTTCTGTCCAGCATATTTCCTCTTAGTAGTCTTAATGGACTTTGCATGGCGTTATGATCGTTAAAAAGGCTATTTAATATTCAGTAAGCGGAATTATTAATAATATTAATAACGTTATTAATCATAAAAATCCCGCGAAAATATTAATAAAACCTATTTACAGGTTCGGGATGTTCGATCGTGGAACAGATACTTCACCATCAGGAACAAGTAACAATTTAAACAACATGTACAAAAATCCAGAAACAGCAAACAGCACTTTAAACTGTAAAGAAAAAAAAAAAGGAACATTGGCCGGAGATTGCCCACAAGGTGGGGGGGAACTTCAGAATTCCTTAGGGCAACAGACCTCCACTAGATGCTTATAAATATCAGATTTCATAATTACTCACTCCTGGCACCCCGCGGCACACGTGGGGATTTAAACAAAACCAAAATGGGGTTGACCACGTGGGAGCTGCCGGAGCAGAGTTTCACTTTCTGTTGGTTGCTAAGACAGGATTTATCCCCGAAGGTTTTGTTGCTGAAAGCTTTGTAGAAAAGAGGTTCTGCTGCTGCAGTTCTTCGCAGCGGCACTCGTCGCTTCTTCCAATCAAATGAAACTGCCCCGGGGACTTAACTCCTCCGGGGATTTGCCTCTCGGCCTGGCAAGACACATCTGTCTACTCCTGGGCTTTACAATGCTAACAGAGTGAGGGGTCTTTGTAGTCCTTTCTGGTTAAACTGAAATACAGCTCGGCTTCCAAGCGAGGCTTGTGCTTTCTTCCAGAGCTTGGACAATTGCAAGGCAATAATGGCCAGTGACAACACAGATTAAGAGATAAAACCCTGACACTGTAACCTACAGAAAGGTTTTTCTCCAAATGTGGCCAAAGACACACACACCTGGCCCACTTGGGCTCCAGGACATGTTCAGGCAAGCCTGGGCAACATGGGCATTTTCCTGAAAAACCAGACCTGCTGGCTCCTGCCCCATTGTCTGGTTCAGAGCATTTTTGAGCCTTTTTGTCCCTTCGGGACACATGGTTGTGCCTCTTCTTTGCTTGTCCAGCTATTGGTTTGTTCAGATTGGTGGTTTGCTCAAGGAAATGTGATACTTGCTTAATACTTACTATTTTAGGAGCCTGTGTTTTCCACCACTGTAATAATGGCAGTGCTTTGTGATTTTTGTAGTGCATTGTTCCTCTCAGTTATCTTTTGTTGTCAAGAGACATTGTTTAACTCATTTGCAAAGAAGATCTGAGGTCATGTAAGTGCAGCAACATGTCTAAAAATGTTAGAAAGGTATGGTGAAACATACTCCTGTCTGAGTTTCCCAGATGCTGGGGTGTTAGGATCCTAGTGATACCTTCATCTGCTTATCCTGCAGTGAAGCAGGAGGTACTGAGGCCAAGGGCTATTAAAATGAGCGTTTGGAGCACTTGAGGCTGCAAGTCCTGAATTTTTATGCTAGATCATATGCAGGTGCAAACCTAGGCCCTATCCACATCAGCATTTCCCTTCATCATTGCACCCCTGGAGATCAGCCTTGGTAGCAGTGAAGGAGGAAGAGTGAGTGCAGCCTGGTGGCCGTAGCTGGCCTTCCAGGTGGATTTGCTCCACAAGCTGAGATGACAGAGTATCTTCCATGCTGCCTCAGCATTAATTGCTGGCCCAAGAGACTGACTCTCTGAAGAGAGTGTAGGAGTGCAAAATGGGAAATTAAATACTAGTGCAGGCAAGATGTCTGGCAGCTTTTTTATCATGCAGTATGCTTGTGGCCTATCCCTACAAAGGCATGTCTGTATTACAGCTTCAGTTAATTATCACTTGAATCCATGCTATTTGATTTCCTTCTGTCATTAAGCAACAATTCTGAAGTTCTTTTGATACTTTTTTTGCTCTTTGGAGGATATACCCTCATTCCAGGAATTTTTTGGCAAACAGTTGTGCTATAGCCAGGTTCATTAGCATCTTCACTGTTTTCTTAGTTTGCAGTCTTGTGGTTCTTCAAGGATGAATTGGCATAACTCTCTGTGACCCAGGTGAAAACATGACAGCCTATTCATGAGTACCTTGGCTGCAGAACACACTTGAGTAAGGAACAAAGAGGAGAAAATGAAACAAGACATGTTTCATTCCCTGGGGGTGCAGACTAAAACAGTTATCTTCTGGACCAGTTTTTAATGTTCTTCAAAGCAAAATTGCTCTACCGATTGACAGTTAAACTACCTAGACTTCTGTAGGTGAGAAGTATGGCGAAACAGACATAATTCTAAAATGGTTTAGTTCACAAATAAGCTCAAACTCACTGCTGTGTGTGCAAAGCAAGAGAAAGGCTTTGTGCTCCCAAGTGGTATATGTCATACGTGTACCTGTTCCTTAGGAGCTGCTTTATTCAGTCCAGTGCTCTGCAGTGAGTTGTGGGAGATGGTGCTTTCAGATGGACATTGAACGGTAAGAGTGTGTCCAGAGGTGTCCACAAAAATGATGAGAGGGCTGGAGCACCTCTTCTATGGGGATAGGCTGAGAGAGCTGGCAATATTCAGCCTGGAGAAGAGAAGGCTCTGGGGAGACCATGTAGTGTCCTTCCAGTACCTGAAGGGAGCTGACAAGAAAGCTGGGGAGGGACTTTTTAGAAGGGCTTGTAGTGATAGGATGTGGAGGAATGGCTTTAAGCTGGTAGAGGATAGAATAGAATAGAATAGAATAGAATAGAATAGAATAGAATAGAATAGAATAGAATAGACCAGATCAGACCAGGTTGGAAGAGACCTTTGAGATCATCGAGTCCCAGCTGTCACCCAACACCATCTAATCAACTAAACCATGGCACCAAGCACCCCATCCAGTCTCTTCCTAAACACCTCCAGTGATGCTGACTCCACCACCTCCCTGGGCAGCCCATTCCAATGGTCAAATACTCTTTTTATAAAGAACTTCTTCCTAACATCCAGCCTAAACCTCCCCTGGTGCAGCTTGAGACTGTGTCCTCTTGTTCTGGTGCTGGTTGCCTGGGAGAAGAGACCAACCCCCACCTGTCTACAGTCTCCCTTCAGGTAGTTGTAGAGAGCAAGAAGCTCTCCCCTGAGCCTCCTCTTCTCCAGGCTAAGCAACCTCAGCTCCCTCAGCCTCTCCTCATGGGGCTTGTGCTCCAAACCCATTACCAGCTTTCTTGCCCTTCTCTGGACACGCTCCAGCAACTCAACATCTTTCCTAAAGTGAGGGGCCCAGAACTGGACACAGTACTCAAGGTATGGCCTGAACTGGTTAGTGCTGAGTACAGGGGCAGAATGACTTTCCTGCTCCTGCTGGCCAAACTATTCCTGATACAGGCAAGGATGCCATTGGCCTTCTTGGCCAGCTGGGCACACTGCTGGCTCATGTTCAGCCTACTATCAACTGGTACCCCCAGGGCCCTTTCTGCCTGGCCACATTCCAGTCACTCTGACCCCAGCCTGTAGCACTGCATGGAGTTGTTGTGGCCAATGTGTAGCACCCAGCACATAGATGTGTTAAATCTCATGCCATTGGACACTGCCCATCTGTCCAGCCTGTCAAGGTCCCTCTGCAGAGCTCTCCTACCCTCTAACAGATCAACACCTGCCCCCAACTTGGTGTCATCTGCAAACTTACTGATGATGGATTCAATACCCTCATCCAGATCATCAGTAAAGATATTGAAGAGGATGGGGCCCAGCACTGATCCCTAGGGGACACCACTACTGATTGGCTGCCAGCTGGATGTGGTACCATTCCCCACCATCTGATTTAGATTACATGTTATGAAGAAATTCTTTGCAGAAACAGGTTGCCCAGGGAAGTTGTGGATGCCCCCTCCCTGGAGGTGTTCAAGGCTAGTTTGTAAAGGGCCTTGAGCAACCTGGTTTTGTGGAAGGTGTCTCTGCCTATGGGAGGGAAGTTGGAACTAGACAACCTTTAAGGTCCCTTCAAACCCAAACCATTCTGTTCTGTGATGATACATAACATGCAACCTGTTCACCCGCAACCATACACCAAAAGCTAATGTGTCTGCCTGGGCCATCCCTCCCCTTATACAGCAGGCATGATGTGTGATAGGTATGGAATACCCCAGTGGCTGTCCTGGATGTGGGCCCTTGCAGTGTTTTGTGAGAAAATGAGCCCTGCCCTAGCCAAACCCGGGACATCTGGTTTAAAATCTAAGTGTGTGTTAGGCTTCCAGCATGCATTTGCTGATGCATAGAGCTTTTTCACTGCCCTGATCCAGTGCTGGGTGGAGTCATGAGTGTTTTGTTGTTGACTGTGGGAGCCTGTTCAGGGCCACCGTGGGTGTGGGCACCCACAGAGTGTGCACAGGGCAGCCTTTGTTTGGATGCAAACTTGTTGTCATAATGAGACTGAGGCACTACATGTGAAAGAAGTGGATCTATTTTGAAAGACATGAAGGAGAAGAATGAGTACTTCAAAGCAAGTTCTTCAGTGGTTGAATCATGTTTTGCTCCCATGGTGTATTATTTTTCCTCTGCTTTTGTTTTCATTTTCAGTCCTTAGAATCTTATAATACAATAATTTTTGTTGGAAAAGACCTCTAAGATGATTGTGTCCAACCATTATCTAACTGTACTGAGTCTGATGCTAAATGGTGCCTCATAGCACCATGTCTGTTCATCTTTTAAACAACTTGTGAGAAACAAGCTCACTGCTAAATTTTAAATACAAACAGTTTATTATAAAATAAAGGCAAAACAGCACTGGGTGCATAGCAGATTCTCTAGAGGCATGCCATAACAACACGAGCTGAGCTTATATAGATGTCAAGCGTACATATTCATAAATACCTCCAGGAATCCCTTTACATTTCCCAAGCACACTCCCACCCTCCTCATTCCCAGTCCTGCCTATTGCTGGCTGCAGTCAGGGTGGGATAAAGGTTTGCACTCTTGATCCTGACAAGTCTCAGACATCTCAATGCTTCACCCTCCCTCCATTTCTCTCCCAATACACAACATACACAACACAGACTACAACCAGCCAATCAGCTTAAGGATCGAACCCTGCGGTCCCCAGCAACACTGGCACCCACCGGCACCCACCTTCCCCTTGAGAAAGCCAAATGTAACGATTGCTCACAATCTCCAAGATGGTGATTCAGCCATCTTGCTGGAAGCCTATTGTAGGGCTGGTAACCCTTTCAGTGAAGAAGTTTCTTCTGATACCTGAACTTCCCCTGGCATAACTAGAGGCCATTTCCTCTCATCCTATCACTTGTTATTAGGGAGAACAGACCAACAGCCACTTGACCACAGCATCCTTTCAGGTGGCTGTGGAGAGCAATAAGGGCTCTCCTCAGCCTCTTCTCCAGACTAAACAACCCCAGTTTCCTCAGCTACTCCTTATAAGACCTATTCTCCAGACCTTTTACCAGCTTTATTGTTCTGCTCTGGATAAGCTCCACAACCTCAATGCCTTTCTTGTAATGAGGGCCCCAAAACTGAGCATAGTAGTCAAGATGTGGCTTCACCAATGATGAGTACAGCAGTACAATCACTTTCTTGGTCCCTCTTGTCACATTATTCCTGATGGAGAATGTGTTTGTGTGATATCTGCAACAGTTGGGCTATGGTGTCACACAAAACACAAGAGCAATAAGTAATCTCATTTATATGTTTTAAATTAAGTAATCTGAAAGATACAACATTTTTGTTTTGTTTGGTTGGTTCTGTTATTAACATCTCTGTTAGAATGGGTATCACTTTTCTTTCAGTATGCTTTGTCATAGAAGTTTTCTGACCTGTGTATGTCAGCTCATTCCCAAGTATCTTAACTCTTCTGTATGAGTTTATGCTCCAGCATAAATTGTGTTGCTATTGACAGCAAAACACTGAATGATGTTTTAACAACAGGCCAGCAAGAATGTTAATACGTGTTTTGGCACGTTCTTCCTTATTTCTGCACCTCCCCTGACTCCTTTCTGATAAAGGCATTCAGTATATTTTTATTTCTAGTTAGCAGTTTCAGAATGAGAAGATACCCTATTCCTCACAAGTATTGGTTACTTTACCATACAGGAGACTGAAAACTTTTCTATACCTTACCTGTTGTCACAATTTAGTGTACTATACTCAGCTTTAAGGCCTCTGGTGACAAACTAAAGAAAACAGTGGCCATGTGATGCAGAACTCTTGATTTGCTACACGCTTGCTCTATGGTTCAGGATTTTTGAAAACACTGGTAGATCAATTCTGCAACAGCGGCCACATCAGGTACTGTCTCTTTTCCTGCTGTTGATGTACAGCAGGCATAAACAACACAAAACTGGCCTAAGCTTTGTATCCTGTGCTCTCACTAATTCAACAAAAATTGTGTGCCCAACTGTGGCATGAGTAAGGTTAGTGTGGCTAGATGTTGGCAATTGTGATGTGAATATGGTCTTGCTGCTAGCTGTATCTTTAAATGAGAGGTTAGTCTTGCCAGTCTGTGCCGGGGGGGGGGTTGGGGGTGGGGTGGGGAAATTAGCGGATGCTTTCATTCTGTTCATGTCTTTGATTTGTGGTCTTTCAGGGGCTTTGTGCTTTGGCCAAGTTCCTGCAGCATCCTACCTGTGGTCATGTAAAGTGTCTGAGCTCTGGTGTTTGGCTCTAGGATATATTTCTGAAATGGCTGATTGTCCAAGTTAAAGTATATTTATGACTCTTTTGATTTTCCATTATAAACGAATTCTTTCATTACCCAAGTCGTTCCTTTGCCTACACATCACTCTGTATACCAGTACAGCAGTGCAGCCTGTAAGATATATGTGTTGCCAGCATTGCAATTTTATACTTTTAAAATTGCCTGCTTGCTGCATGCTGTGCTGTTTGTGATGTAAAATTGTGCTAGGCTTCCCTCACAAACTTGGTAAACTGTAAACTCCAGCTGTGTTTGTGGTTCACATCTTTTTACGGGCTGGTGCTTTGCAGTGTGAACTAGAAGGCTTGACGGAAGTAAAACAAAAAGCTTAAGGCTGACTGAGAGTGTGCAACAGTAGAAACAGGATTGAGGAAGGCAATGTTTTGTAATAAGATAGTACTGTAAAAATAAGGACCTGGGACGTGTCTGGGCATATTGCTTGTGCACTGTTTGAAATGCAGCAGTATGTCTGATACGTGTTTCTGTTTAAAGTGGACAACATTAGAGGCAGCTTAGCAGTGCAGATCAGCATAGAGATTTTCAGTCATGTATATGCATTACCTGTCACAGAATTTCTTGTTTTCAGAGGAATTATATTTGCCTTTGTAGTAAATAAGGATTATTTTAGATGCCTTTTTAATTATTTTTTTTCTTTACATTTTTAATTCATTTTCCTGGGGCCAAATCTTTCAGTTTGCAAAAAGAAACTTGTTCTTCTGCCTGTGTTTGTGAAGAAAGTGAGCCTATGTTGAGGATAGTAAGGAGGCAGAAGTTGTAGCTTATTTTCAGGTATCAGCTTTGGGAAAATAACAGTGTATGACCTTTCAGAAACTCTCAATACAGCAGGTATACTTCAGGGAGGAGTATTGCAATAAATGTCACTGAGAAATTACAAACTTTAAGGCTAATCTATTAGAACATGACAAAATAAAACAGATTATTTAATATCTTGAAAAAAAAGAAAAAAAAAATAATCTAGCTTTGACAAAATTGGTAGGCTAGAGCTCAGCTTGTGCATGGAAACAGAGCTGTACAGAAACAGAGGCTGCACTGAATTATTTAGTGTAGCCTTCTGGCATGTTCCTGGCTCTGTTGTATCACCAAGCTATCCTATTATCAAGGCTGAAGGCTTGTTAGGCCCTTATAAAAACCAATATATTTGCCAACTGTGGAATGTGGGAGAGGCCAGGTGGAATTTTTTGAATGGAAAAAAATCTCTCTGTGATGGCTGTTAGGTGACTGTGCAGGCAGTAGTTTCAGAACAGGGTGGAGAACACCTGTCTTTAAGGACTAACTTGGCCAATGTTGATTTTACCTTGAGACAGGATTCTGCTAGCTGTCTTCTCAGAATCTCTTCCAACCTTCTTGCTTTCTTTTTTTTGCTTGGAGTGTACTTTTCTCTTTGGTTTGGATGATTTGGTAACAGAATGCTTTAATTTTTTTCCAGTTTATTTGGGCTACTATGCCAGCTTTAGGCAATACCTTTAAAAATTAGCTGCAGATTTTGAGCAGAAAAGTAAAAAAATACAAATAATTCACTATTTGGTGTAAAAAGGAAAGCAAAAGATTATTCTAAACAGATTCATGGGGCTGTTGTTCCATAACGTGTTTCACATTTCACTTCCATTCCCATTCCTTCTTTTCTCCTGTAGTCTTGTCTGTTCTGCTTCACTCAGGGAGATAAATAGCCACTTCTGGCCAGCCATGAGAAAAGATAACAACACTAACATTGCTTCTCTAAACTAACGTTCCTTCCTTTTACTAATAAGAAAGGGGAGGAAGTTTGGCGCGGAGGAGGCAGTGGAGCAGCTTCCTTCCTTCTATGGGAACCCAGAGAGGGCTACAGGGGGATTTCTGTGCTGTTTTCTAATTGTAAATACCTGTATAATGTTGTAAATACTGTATATTTTGTACATATTCATTGCATTCCAGTGTACAGTGTAGATTTTGCTTGTAAATACAGCTTCCATTTGCTTCCAACTGAGTTAGTTGTGCTTAGTTAGTGTGAATGGGAAACTTCAACCTGCCACAGCTACTTAAACTGCTAAAAAGGTAGCAATAGCTCCTACTGACACTTGGTTTTCCTTTTCAAAAGGCATTGTGTCTAAACCAAAGTGTCAGACTTGCTGATGTATCAGAAGAGGGCAGATTACCTGTCTTTGTTAGGAAATTTCTGTTCATGCTTTTCTCTTCAAGGTTGTGCTTAGACCTTGATAGAGTGTCCTTCAGATTATGTTCTGGAAATTGATAACTGAATCCTATTTATGCATTCTTGACCAGAACAAAGAGCTGCCTCAGCTGCTAGTTGTTGGACTTCCCTTGTGTTGCTTTGCCTTTAGTGAATGTGGCAGAGATGATTCTTAATTGTGCCCACAAGTGTGTGCAGATACTTGTGTTACCAAAATCAGGAATGAAACTCTTTAACGCCAAATTCGTCATTAACGAGCAGGTATTACTTTATTACAGAGTTCTGCAAGTTTGGGTACTGG
Organism: Melanerpes aurifrons; assembly: GCA_011125475.1. NCBI lineage: Eukaryota > Metazoa > Chordata > Aves > Piciformes > Picidae > Melanerpes > Melanerpes aurifrons. Next base: position 4,701,609 of record WWNC01000003.1, read on the forward strand.
GGGCATTCTCATAAAGCTAGCACACCAACTGTGATCTGTGGTGGGTACTCATAAAGTGCGTTAGCTATGTCTCATGTCAACACCTACGGATTATCCATTGATTAGTCTCTTGCTCACTTTGCGATCTTCTCTTAAATTGACTGAACTTGCTCATAGAGTGAGGGGTTTATTCTGGACAGGGTTCTTCCAGCTAGGAGGTGTGGATTTAACATCATGGAATCATAGAATGAATACGGTCGGAAAAGACCTCGGAAATCATCAAGTCCAACCTATCACCCAACATCTTATGACTAACTAAACCATGGACTCCACCCCCTCCCTGGGCAGCCAATTCCAATGGCCAGTTACTCCTTCTGTGAAGAACTTGCTCCTCACCTCACGCCTAAACTTCCCCTGGCACATCTTGAGACTGTGTCCTCTTGTTCTGATGCTGGTTGCCTGGGAGAAGAGACCAACCCCCACCTGTCTACAGCCTCCTTTTAGGTAGTTGTAGACAGCCATAAGGTCTCACCTAAGCCTCATCTTCTCCAGGCTAAACAAACCCAGCTCCCTTAGCCTCTCCTCATAGAGGTTCTGCTTGAGACCTCTCACCAGCCTCATTGCCCTTCTCTGGACATATTCAAGAGTCTCAATGTCCTTCTTAAATTGAGGGGCCCAGAACTGGACACAATACTCAAGGCGTGGCCTAACCACTGTGGCCTAACTTCACTATCTCATGGTTGCTGCACCCTAGACAGCTTCCCACCATCACATCTCCCACCAGCCCTTCTTTATTTGAGAACAGTAGGTCAAGGAGGGCCTGACCCCTGCTAGGCTCACATAGCAGTTGTGCCAAAAAGCTGTCCTCCATGCACTCTTTAAGAACCTTCTAGACTGCCTCCTCTCTGCTGAGTTAAGTTTGCAGCAGCTGTCTGGCAGGTTAAAGTTGCCCACAAGGACGAGATCTGATGATCTTGAGGCAGCCTCCAGTTGCTTATAGAATATTTCATCAGCCTCTTCATCCTGGTTGGGTGGTCTATAACAGATTCCAACCAGGATGTCAGTTTTGTTAGCCCTCCCTCTGATTTTAACTCACAGGCATTCAATCCTTTCATCCTCAACCTCAAGTTCTGCAGCATCAAGAGATTCCCTAATATACAGGGCCACCCCTCCTCGTTTTCTCCCTCACCTGTCTCACCTAAAGAGCTTGTAACCACCCAGTGCAGTACTCCATTGTGTGAATCGTCCCACCATGTTTCTGTAATGGCAATTATATCATAGTCCTCCTGGTGAACCAAGACATCCAGTTCCTCTTGTTTGTTATCCATACTGTGTGCATTGGTGTACATGCACTTCAGCTGGGCTGCTAATTTCTCATCTAACTCTAGTTTGTATCCCTCTCTCTCCTCTCCAGAGAGACTGGTTTCATCACCCACCCCCTTCAAACCTAGTTTAAAGCCCTCCCAATGAGCCCTGCCAACTCTAGTGCTAGAGCCCTCTTGCTCTTTCTAGATAGATTCACCCCATCTAGGTCCAGCATTTTTCAGTAATGCTTCCTCTGCATTTCTCACAAGGCTTCTCACAGAATGTTACCTACAAATACTTGGTGCATAAAGTTAATATTTGGAGAACCTGCTATGGTGCATATCCTGTATGTAAGCAGTGTCTGATGCACAGGTATGGAGTCTAAGGACCGCACCATTTTTCCTGGTGTGAATGAATGAGGTTCTCAGGATGCTGGTAGTGTTTTGCAGTGTAAATCAGCAGAAGACTGTCTCTTCTCAAAGCAACCCTGTATGTGTGCTTAATTTGTAGAAAACTCTACTTGTAATACTGAATGTAATCGTATCATTACACCAATTTGTACTCCAGTCTGTACTCCAGTTTGTACTTGGAATTATGCTTGTTGTGTTATTCTAGATAGAAAAGAAATTAATTATACTCAGTTGCTTCTTCTAAGTCATTTAATTGCAGAACCCCCTCAATTTTCTTTTAATGGGTTATTATGTACACAGTTAGAAAGTGAATGCTGACAGATAAATATTTGGCTTTTATATGGTAGTTTGTTTTTCAGCTTGTTACGCCTTTCTTTTCCGGGGTGTAATTGCTGTTTCATCCTGTATTTTGCCTTGAATCCCATTGGATTCCATTCAAAGAAGATGTATGCTTCCTTAAACAAGTCATGACAATATTTACTGCAATGTGTCAACAAGAACTGTCTGGTGTACATTATAAAGGCATGTTCATAACTTTGTCCTTGTAATTAGTGATTTTAGTGTGGTTGTTTATTCACATTATCCCTACTGATTTTTTAGCATATTTTATGTAGAATTGCTCACAGTTGCATATAAGTTGCAGCAAATGTCATTAAAAATATGTGACTGCTTAGGGTAAATATCTTGCCACTATTCTTCTCTAAGCAAAAGTAAAATATATCTAAACAATTCTCTTTAAAATACAAAGATTTTCTGAAGTGAGTATTTTAAGCAGTGGGTAAGTGTGTTAAATTGTAATGGCTAGTGTCAGCTTACATAGAGGAAAAAACCTCATTATTGCAATTGATAACTTGGGGATTCACATTTACTTTGGGATGCTTGGACTTGCATTTTGGAACAAAGAAGTGTTTTGGGGCTTTTAAAATTTAGTTTTTATTTTTCCTATTCCTATAAACAGATATTTTTCTTGCAACATGTAATTACAAATGTAGTATCTGCTGATGCCCATTATGCTTGCAAATAATATTAATGAAGATACTGGATAAGGCATTGATTTTCAAGCTGGTACATTGCCTATATAGTTTGATAAAGACATTTTTAGTGTACTTTAGAATATGTTATTTGTATGGTAAATGTCTCTTGGGAAAACAGATTTATCCAGGTTGTCTATTTAAGGGCAGTGACCAATTGTTTGAGTTCATGTGTTAGCCAGTGTGGTGGCCTGGATCTGGAAGCCCACTAAAGGTGTTTTTGTACTGCACCTCTTTTGCAGAGGCAGGTTGTTGCGACGAAGATGCTGTTACTCAGGGGATTTTCTGCTGCATGCCAACACAGTCAGCTCTCAAGCACTCTAGAGAAACTGAAGGAAAGCATGTTTGGTTATGTTTAAAAAGTGCATAGACCTATAAATTCCGATAAACCTACAAACCTTCCTAATCTACTTGTGCCAGGGCAGCGTTTCTACTGGTAACAAAAGTCACGCGATTGCCATTTTGTAAGAGAGCTACTTGGGACTGGGACTGGGACTGGGACCAGCGTGCTGAGCCAAGAAGCACTCCATTTTTATTTCTTTTTGGGGCTTTTCAGGGCAGAAGAACCTTGGCAGACAGTGAGGATCGGCAGGGTCATCTTCTCGTGTGCTTGCTCGAGATCGTGATACCAGCAGCAGGAAATTTAAACCCGGGAGAACTGAGATGCACGGTCACCATTTTGCTAGAGCGCTGCTGTCTTCTCGTTCAATTGCAGCTAGCATCATGTGCTGCAACACGTTTTTTATTTTTCCAGTTATGCCCCATGGCCAGGGACAGGGATGGTGGCAACTCACCGCCAAGCTGTTTTCAAAAGATCTGTGTCAACCCAGACTGAGGTCAAACTTAAGCAGGCAGGTGTCAGACAACTGGCTGCAGAGTACTGCAGCCTGGCACCTGAAATGGTGGAGGGCAATGGAGATAACATCTGCATTAGGTATGAGCAGCTTGATTATCTGCTTAATCTAGTGGCTGAACTGAAGGAAGAAGTTGCCAGACTTAGGACTGTAAAGGAGTGTGAAAGGGAGTTGGATTTGAGGAACTAGGCTCTGTAGACACCCATAGCAGAGGGAGGTGACCAAAGATGCAACGGGAAATGGACACAGGTCCCTGTTAGGAGATGCAAAGTAAAACCCTCACAGATCCCTTCACCTTCTCAGCTGCCCTTGCAAAACAAATATGGGGCAGTGGAAGTTGAGGGTGAGGTGAATGAGAAGACAGAAGAGACACCATCTGAGGTGTTGCTTAAAGCCAAACAGCCTGCCCCCTGCATCAAGACTTGTTTCCTCAAAAAAAAGAGGAGGGTAATTGTTGTTGGTGATTCCCTCCTGAGGGGAACAGAGGGCCCCATATGTCAGGCAGACCCTTCCCTCAGGGAAGACTGCTGCCTTCCTGGGGCCCAGGTCAGAGATGTTACCAGAAAGCTGCCTAGTCTGGTACAGTCCTCTGATTACTATCCCTTGATAGCTATGCAGGTAGGGAGCGATGATGTTGAAACCAAAGGTCCAAAGGCAATCAAAAAGGACTTCAAGGCTCTGGGAAAACTGGTTGAGGGGTCAGGGGCACAGGTAATTTTTTTCATCAATACCCTTAGTAGCAGGAAGGAATACTGAAAGGAACAGGAAAGCAGGTGTTATTAACAAGTGGCTCAGAGGGTGGTGCCACCAACAGAATTTTGGGGTTTTCGATCTTAGAGAGCTTTCTATGGCACCAGGTCCTCTAGCAACAGATGGAGTACATCCATCCCAGAGGGGGAGAAAGATCCTAGCACATGAGAACAGCCTTTCCCCCAGAGGGAAAACGGTTCTAGGAAGGGAGTTGGCGGGTCTCATTGACAGGGCTTTAAACTAGATTTGAAGGGGGAAGGGGCTGAAACCAGTCCCCCCAAACAGAAGTCTGAGGGTGGTAAGCTGGAGCCAGGAGTGAAACCAGCGGCCCGGCTGAAGTGCATATACACTAATGCATGCAGTATGGGTAACAAACAAGAGGAGCTGGAAACCGCCTTGCAGCAGGAAAGTTATGATGTAGTTGGCATCGCAGAAACTCACATGACCGGAGCACTGTAATTGATGACTACAGGCTCTTCAGGAGAGACAGGCGAGGGAGAAGGGATGGAGGGGTGGCCCTGTACATCAGGGAGGCTCTAGACGCCATGGAACTAGAGATTAAGGATGATCAGGTTGAGTGCATGTGGGTGAGAACTAGAGGGAAGGCCAACAGGGCTGACATCCTGGTTGGAGTCTGTTATAGACCACCCAACCAGGATGAAGAGGTTGAAGAATTATTCTACAGGCAGCTAGAGGCTGTCTCAAGATCACCAGACCTTGTTCTCATGGGTGACTTTAACCTGCCTGATACCTGCTGGGAACTTAACACAGCAGAGAGGAGGCAGTCCAGAAGGTTCTTAGAGTGCATGGAGGATAGCTTCTTACCACAGCAGCTGTGTGAGCCTACCAGGGGTAAGACTTTGCTTGACCTTCTTTTTACAAACAGAGAAGGGCTGGTGGGAGATGTGGTGCTTGGAGGCTGTCTGGGGTCCAGTGACCATGAAATAATTGAGCTTGCAATTTGCAGTCAAGCTAAGAGGGGAAGCAGCAAAACCTCTGTGGTGGTTTAGGCTGCGTGCTGGCCCGGATGCCACTGCACAGAACACACCTGGGAGGTCCCAAGGAGTGGGCCCAGCCCAGAGGGTGGTCACAGGCAGGTATTCCATTTCCCGTAATGCCCTGCTCCCCTATAAAATGCCCATGCGGGGTCTTCACTTCCTCTTTCGCACCCAGCTGCAGCCTAGGTAAAATGGCATGAGCCGCCTCCCTTGGGCCTGCCCAGACCCAAGGCTGGGTTGGGGGGGGGAGGAAAGAGCCCTGGGGGGGTTTGGGTGTACCCCCCAGGTGGGGATGGGATGTTCTTGGGCATGTTCTGGGATTTCTCTCTTTTGTCACGGTGCTTGTGGTTCTCTATAAAGCTTTCATTGTTGTTTGTTTTTAAATTGTTTTTCTATTTAAACTTTCCATCACTTTTGCAATCCCTTTGTCTGAGTTGTTGTTTCTGCCCTGCGGTGCGGAGGGGGTTTGCCCCAACCCATTACAACCTCCAATCTGGACTTCCTGAGGGCAGACTTCAGGTTACTCAAGAAACTAACTCAGAAGGTACCTTGGGAAACAGCTCTTAAAAACAAAGGGGTCCAGGAGAGCTGGACCTACTTCAAGAAAGAAATCCTGAAGGCACAGGAATAGGCTGTGCCAATGTGCCGGAAGATGAGCTGCCGGGGCAGATGGCCAACCTGGATGGGCAATGAACTTCTGAGTGAATTAAGGGAAAAAAAGAGGGTGTATCATCTTTGGAAGGAAGGAGAGGTTAACCATGAAATGTTTAAGGATGTTGCTAGGTCATGTAGGAAAAAAAATAAGAGCGGCAAAAGCCCATTTAGAGCTTAGACTGGCCTCTGCTGTGAAGGACAACAAAAAATCCTTCTATAAATATATTAATAGCAAGAGGAGGGGCAAGGACAACCTCCACTCCTTAGTAGACATGGAGGGGAATATTGTAACAGAAGATGAGGAAAAGACAGAGGTACTTAACACCTTCTTTTTAATAGCACTTAACACCTCAATTTTTAATAGCAGGATAGGTTGTCTTCCAGACAACTGGCCTCCTGAGCTGGCAGATGGAGGCAGGGAGTAGTATATTTTCCCTGTGATCCATGAGGAAGCAGTGAGAGACCTGCTTAGCCACTTGGATCCCTACAAGTCCATAGGGCTGGATGGGATCAATCCTAGGGTGCTGAGAGAGATGGCAGATGAGGTGGTCAAGCCACTCTCCATCGTTTTTCAACAGCCCTGGCTCACTGGGTAAGTCCCAGATGACTGGAAGCTGGCCAACGTGATGCCCATCCACAAGAAGGGCCGGTTGGATGAGCCAGGGAATTTCAGATCTGTCAGCCTGACCTCAGTGCCAGGCAGGGTCATGGAACAGGTCAACATGAGTGCACACAGCACTTAGAGGATGGCCAAGGGATCAGGCCCAGCCAGCATGGATTCAGGAAGGGCAGGTCCTGCCTGACCAACCTGATCTCCTTCAATGATCAGGTCACCCGCCTGGTGGATGTGGGGCAGGCTGTGGATGTAGTCTACCTGGACTTCAGCAAGGCCTTTGACACCGCCCCCCACAGTAAACTCCTGGCCAAGCTCTCAGCTCATGGCTTGGACAGCAACACTCTGTGCTGGGTTAGGAACTGTCTGGAGGGCTGAGCCCAGAGAATGGTGGTGAATGGTGCCACATCCAGCTGGCAGCCAGTCACTAGTGGTATCCCCAGCCTCTAGTGCTGCATGCAGTTGTTGTGACTGAAGTGCAGCACCCAGCACTTGGACTCGTTAAATGGACTCTGCCCATCTGTCCAGCCTGTCAAGGTCCATGTGCAGAGCCCTCCTACCCTCTAACAGATCAATTCCTGCCCCCAGCTTGGTGTAATCTTCAAACTTACTGACGATGGACTCAATGTTCTTGTCCAGATCATCAGTAAAGATATTAAACAGGATTGGGCCCGACACTGATGCCTGGGGACACCATTAGTGACTGGTTGCCAGCAGGAAGTGGCACCATTCACCACCACTCCCTGGGCTAGGCCCTCCAGCCAGTTCTTAACTGCAGTGCACCTGCCCATGCCAACGGTTGAACTGTTACTTTGGAATTCCGGAGGGCAGACTTCAGCTTATGTAAGCAACTAACCCGGAGAGTACCCTGGGTAGCAGCCCTTAAAAACAAAGGGGTCAAGGAGGGTTGGACCTATGTCAAACAGCTCTTGAAGGCACAGGAGCAGGATATGCCCATGTGCTGAAAGATGAGCCACCGGGGAAGGTGACTGGCCTGGATGGGCAAGCAACTCTTGCAGGAATTAAGGGAAAAAAAGAGGCTGTATTGCCTTTGGAAAGCGGGAGAGGCAACTCGAGTTATGTTTAAGGATGTTGTTAGATCATATAGGAGAAAGATTATATTAGGTCATATGTTGTTAGATCACATAGGAGAGGGAAAAGCCCAGTTAGAACTTCAGGTGGCCACTTCTGTGAAAGACAATAAAAAGCATTTTTGTAAATATATTAATGCTGAAAAGAGAGTCAAGATGAACCTACACTCCTTATTGGACCTGGAGTGGAACATTGTAACTGAAGATGAGGAAAAGGCTGAGGTACTAAATACCTTCTTTGCCTCAATTTTCAACAACAAGGCAGGACGACTTCAGGATAACTGGCCTCCTGAACTGGTTGATGGGGTCAGAGAGCAGTATAGTTCCCATGAAATCCATGAGGAAGTAGTTAGAGACTTGCTGAGCCACTTAGCTCCTCACAAGTCCATGAGACCAGATGGGATCCATCATAGGGTGCAGAGAGAGCTGGCAGATGAGCTGGCCAAGCCACTCTCCATCATTTACACCCGTCCTGGCTCACCGGAGAGGTCCCAGATGACTGGAAGCTGGCCAATGTGATGCCCATCCACAGGAAGGGCTGGATGGAAGAACCTGGAAACTACAGGCAAAGAAAACCTGAAAGCTGACTGGCTATGTAGTCCTTCAGCCTTAGAGTCCAGGTATAATAGAGGTGTTTTGGGAACTGTGGCCACAAGTACCTGTCTGGAAGAAATTGTGCTGTGCTCCTGTGCATGAGGATGGTGTCAGCTTAGCATCTGCTAGTGCAGTCTGTGGAGTGTCTTTAGGGACTTTACCCTGTTCCTATCACTCCAAAATAGCCATCCATAGTATTACTCTCAACTAACATAAAAAGATTTTTTTTAAAAGGATGACAAATTAACAGCAACAACTGTTATGATTCTGATTATTATTTCTGGGTAAACAGTGCAGAACCCAAAGAAAAACAGGAGAAAACATTTTGACACTCTTAATAACACTTCAGGCTACTAAAAAGAGGTGCATTAGCAGTTTCTGGGGATGATGGGCACGTTTGGTCTCAATACTGGACTCCTAATGTTGTTTGCATCTATCTAAGGAAGATTTTGTGTCTAAAACTAGCCTTTGTCTGTTCAGCCCTAGTTTTATAGACTTGCCTGTTTTTAAGAGGAAAACAAATACAGGATTTGCATTGTTAGGAATGATGAGAAAGTTGTCCTTGGGGAAGACAGGTTCAAGGGGAGATTGGACGTGGCACTTGGTGCCATGGTCTAGTCATGGGGTCTGTGTTGATAGGTTGTACTTGATGATCCTCGAGGTCCTTTCCAACCTAAGTGATACTGTGATACTAAGATGTGATGTTGTGGGGAGCAATGAGAGTCTCACTGCAGTGAAGTGTATGTTTGTCATGTGTTGAGCAGGGAAGCAAGCCAGATGTTTGCCAGAATGGTCAGAGAGGTCAGAGCATAACTGCAGTTTTAACCATGGAAATTTCTGTGCTACAGTGTCATGCTTTGGTGCAGGTTTTCATGAGAGTGCTGGAGTCAGTGCTGTGGTAACTGTTTTAACTAGAGGCAAAGCAGGCATACTTTGGAAGCATAAACAGCTAAGGTATTCTTCTGCAGTGTGTTTTCAAGAAGATACTATTTTTGTCAGATGTTTGGGCAGTTCTGTCTTATTTAAAATAACTGGCAGCCAGGGACCATGGTGGAGCACAGTGTCCTTCTCTTTGAGGAAATGCGACTCCATCTAAATTTCCTCCTTTGGATGTGTCAGACACTTGTTATAGTTTGCTGCTTCTGGGATCCTTTTCCTGTTCTTTTTTGAAGCTATTGTGTGACAGATTTTTCTTGGCTGGTTGCTTTCTGTTTACTGTACAGAAACCCATGAGCAAATATCTGGGAACTGGTATTCTTTGAAAACAGCATAATCAGTTGTGGAATGACATCAGTGCTTTAGTTTTGTAAACCAACTCTTTTCAAGTTGTTTGGATTTTTTTTTTAAAATGTTTTGTTCTTAACACAGAGTGTGATTTTTGTATATAACAGGTTCACTGCTATGCTTGAGTTTGCTGACTTGCTCATTCTGTAATGCCCAGTTCCTAGTCTGGAGCTTGCCCTTGGCTCAGAGAGTGCTAGGGGTCATCTATCTTGTGTGCTCCCTTGCCGGGCTGTAGCCTCTTCTGGGATTCAGTTCTGTTGGAGCTTTTCCCCTTTTCTGCCTTGGTCCAGGTGCAAGGCCTGGGTGTAGTCGTTGCCTGTTGGTGCATGCCCTTCAGCTGCTACGGGGGCAGCATTTGGCTCTTGTTGCTGTCTGGGTGAGGACAAGGCAAGTTGCCTGACTTCTTGGCTGGTTTAAATCCAGTCCCAAGGCAATTAATGCCCTTTGGTAACACAGAGCCCTGATAACTGGACCTGTAGGATGGGGCATATCCAAACCTGGCCAGGGGCACACACAGTTCACAGCTGTATTACAAAGTTAATTACACATGGTACATGTTTATGTGGACCCCCGGGAAGTGTCTGGATTTGCACATTCACAGACATTCACCTGTGAATGTTGTCTGGGCTCAGGCGTGTTTTGGGGTTTGACCCTTCAGAACAATGGGTTTGTTGGAGGTGGGAACTTTATTGGGTATTTCTGAAAGAGCTTTCGTTTTTCAGGGATGGGTGATTATACGTGCCAAATTTGGCAAAGACATTTATGAACCAGAGGATGCCGATATTAATTTTGTTTACAATGGATCCCTGAAGAAGCACATATAAAGTTTGCTGAGTGAGTTAGTGACAGTGCTCTAGAGTCCATTCTTCCAGGTGAGCGCTGAACTCCTGTTTACATTTTTCATCCCTTTACTACACTCTACCCTCATTTCACAGCTGTGCAAAATAGAGCAGCTTGGTGTAACTTGATTTTATGGCTCTGTAATGGAAGAAAGGTAGGAATTTAATGATTGCCTTTAGGATGCAGACAGAGTTTGACTGACCATAGGTGAGCCTGCCTTTCATAGCAATCCATACCAGCACAGTGTCAGGTGTAGACAGGGTTATTGAACTTGCATAGGGTGCGCAGTCTTCAGGGATGGCTTCACTTTTAATGTGAATTCTATGCCACAACGGTTTACCTCCAGATGTAATAACATCTGGAAAAATTATTTTCTTCTTTTTTTTTTTTTTCCTGACCCTTCCCTGGATGCAGCGGTCAGTCTGGCTTGCAGGGCTGTCCTGGTGGTGTGCAATGCTTGGAGCTCTGCTGGAGCTGTACACAGTGCAGACATGTCAGGGAAACCATTCCAGGGGTGCTTCACTGCAAACTGGGGATTTGGGTTACTTCCCAGAGAGCCTTGGGTTGTTCCTCTCACAGGTGTAACTTAGCCCTCATTGACACCTATATTGTGTGCTTTGTGACCTTTAACTTGTGCAGTTAAGTGGATTTAGATGTGATGTGTGTGTGCAATAGGATCTACTTGTTATTTTTTCTTGTTATCTAAAGGGGACTTAGAGTCTGAAAATAACTGCTGAGTATAAAAATGGAAAGCTTACTACCATTACATGGTGGCTTCTTTCATCCTGTAAATGGTAAATTATTGTCATGGATTACAGATGGGGAAAATGTAATGATGTAACAGTAGGTTTGTTCCAGTATAGAGAAATCTTGTGTGTTGTTCTCCCCGTCCCCATTTATTTGTTTTTGTTTTTAAGGCCTGAAGTGACAATGTTAAATGATTGCTTCTGGGCCAGGAAGGAAAACAGGAGGTTACAGGCAGTACATAATCCTCTGCTTGTTCCCAACAGAATCTATGAACAAATGAAAATAAAGAGGGAGTCCTTTGGCCTTCAAGGGTCCCAGCTGTAAGTCAGAGAATATCTAATTAAGTTTGCTGAAAGCTTGAGGCATGCATTAATTAAAAGCTTCTGTGTTTTGGTGTACCTGAAGACACTGGGTAGGTACAAAATGGATGTTAGTATAAAGGTACATTACTCAGAGTTCTTGTTACAGGCCACTCTGTCACTCTTATAATTGTTTGTAATTCTTGGCAAAAAAAACCTTCAGGCTTTTGATTTTTGGGATTTAATCCTGATGTGGTTACGTCTTCTTTCCGCTGTAGTTAATAAACCTTCGGCTAGAAAGACTGGCTCTAGAAGTAATTATGTCAGTATAATTGAGAGGATCTGCAGTTCAAATCCAGTTCAGACTGAGTTCATCACCAGAACTGCCAAGGAGCAGTTTGTGTCTCTGTGTTAACGTACACAAGGGGATACTCACCTGTGGTCATTGGAAGCTGTCCTGTAACTGAAGAGGAAGAATCTATCTTGAAAGTTGTTGTGCTTTCTCGTCAGTTCTGCATAATATATCACTGCTTTTAGTCACAAGATGTTACTGGATAGGTTTGGACTAAGAATAAATGATCTGCACTCCCTGGATAATGATTTGGCAGTGGTCACTGCCCATAAAGAATTACCTTCAACCTGGAATGTCTTTGGAAGCATTGCAGAAGGTGGTAAATATTTTTTTTTTTAAGTTGGAAAGCTTTTAGCAGTGGTTAGATGTACCTTTCAGAGCAGAGTGTTTCACCAGTTTATCCCAGGTTCTCAACACTTGTGCTTTATTTTGTGGTTAAGATGAAGAATTGTTCAAGCGTGAGCAGGGTAATCAGAGAATTGGGTTGTGCCTGGAAGTGTGAAAAGGCTAACAAAGGTTGTTGTAAATCAATCTCTATCAATATTTTTTCATGCCTTGACTCACTGTGAATGCCGTTCTTTAGTTGTAACTAGATTGTGCCTTTGCAAGATTAAAGAGCTGTTTTTAATAAACAAAAATTGTAGCAGTGAAATACTGCCACCATGATACCAAACAGGTGAGGTATTTTGGTTACACAAGAGTAAGATGGTCATTAAACAGAAGAAAGTGTTACTGTCTGCATTCTGATGTACAAAGTAAACATTTTTTTATCACAGTTTTGTCAGGGTTTATGCTTTATTTATGTCTAAAATAATTCTTTGGGGAGAATCATTAAACATACTTAGTGGCACCTTTTTCTTTTTTTTTTTTTTAATTGTAGTGGAAATGGGAAAATTTACATTAGGAATTTGATGTTTCATAGTTTCATAGTTTCATTCAGGGTTAGAAGGGACCACAAGGATCATCTAGTTCCAAGCCCCCTGCCATGGGCAGGGACACCCCCACACTAGATCAGGCTGGACAGAGCCTCATCCAACCTGCTCTTAAACACCTCCAGGGACGGGGCCCCAACCACCTCCCTGGACAACCCATTCCAGGGTTTCACCACTCTCATGGTGAAGAACCTCCTCCTCACATCTAGCCTCAATCTCCCCACCTCCAGTTTCATTCCATTCCCCCTAGTCCTGTCACTACCTGAGATCCTGAGAAGTCCTTCCCCAGCCTTCCTGTAGGCCCCCTTCAGATACTGGAAGGCCACAATTAGGTCACCTCGGAGCCTTCTCTTCTCCAGACTGAACAGCCCCAACTCCTTCAGTCTGTCCTCATAGGAGAGGTGCTCCAGCCCTCTGATCATCCTCGTGGCCCTTCTCTGGACACGTTCCAGCACCTCCACATCCCTCTTGTAATAGGGGCTCCAGAACTGGACACAGTACTCCAGGTGGGGTCTCAGCAGGGCTGAGTAGAGGGGGAGGATCACCTCCCTCGATCTGCTGGCCACACTTCTCCTGATGCAGCCCAGGATGTGATTGGCTTTGTGGGCTGCAAGTGCACATTGAGAGCTCATGTTGAGCTTTTTGTCCACCAGCACCCCTAAGTCTCTCTCCTCAGGGCTACCCTCCAGCCAGTCACTGCCCAGCCTGGATTTGTGCCTGGGATTGCCTCGACCCAGATGCAGGACCCTGCACTTGCTCTTATTGAACTTCATGAGGTTGGCTTGTGCCCACCTCTCCAGCCTGTCAGGGTCCCTCTGGATGGCCTCCCTTCCCTCCAGCGTGTCTGCTGCACCACACAGCTTGGTGTCATCAGCAAACTTGCTGAGGGTGCACTCAATGCCACTGTCCATGTCACCCACAAAGATGTTGAACAAGACAGGTCCCAGGACTGATCCCTGAGGGACTCCGCTTGTCCCTGGCCTCCACTGGGACATGGAGCCATTGACAGCCACTCTTTGGGTGCGGCCATCAAGCCAGTTCCTTATCCATCTAGTGGTCCACCCATCAAACCCATGTGTCACCAGTTTGGAGACCAGGATGTGGTGGGGGACAGTGTCGAAGGCTTTGCTCAGGTCCAGGTAAATGACATCAGTTGCTCTCCCCTCATCTATTAATTTTGTCACCTGCTCATAGAAGGCAACCAGGTTTGTCAGGCAGGATTTGCCCTTGGCAAAGCCATGCTGACTGTTCCCAATCACCTCTTCACTATTCTTTTGAGTGAGTAGTGACTCCAGGAGGATCTGCTCCATGATCTTTCCAGGCACAGAGGTGAGACTGACTGGCCTGTAGTTCCCTGGTTCCTCCTTCTTACCCTTTTTGAAGATGGGGGCAATGTTTCCCCTTTTCCAGTCTGTGGGGACTTCCCCAGATTGCCATGACATTTGGAATATAATAGAGAGGGGTTTAGCAACCTCATCTGCCAGTTCTCTCAGCACCCGTGGGTGTATCCCCTCGGGTCCCATGGACTTGAACACTTTCAGGTTCTTCAGATGATCACGAACCTGATCTGCACTTACAATGGGCAGTTCTTCCTCCCCGTCCCTGGCTTTGACTTCCATAACATCAGGAGTGTGGCTAGAGGCCCTTGCAGTGAAGACTGAGGTAAAGAAGTTACTAAGTACCTCAGCCTTTTCCTCATCACTTGTGACCATGTCACCATTTTCCTTTCTGAGGGGACCCACACCTTCCCTAGTCTTCTTCTTCCCATTAATACACCTGTAAAAGTTCTTAGTGTTCCCTTTAACCTCCCTGGCTAGATTCAATTCAAACTCTGCTTTGGCTTTCCTAACCAGGACTCTTGCTGCTCGGGCAGCTTCCTTATATTCCCCCTGTTCTACCTGTCCTTCTCTCCACTTCCTGTAGAGTTTCCTTTTAAGTAATAGTGTGTCCAGTAGCTCCTTGCCCATCCAGGCAGGCCTCCTAGCATTCTTACCTGCTTTTCTCTTTGTTGGTATACAGAGCTCCTGGACACAGAGGAGGTGGTCCTTGAATACTGACCAGCTGTCCTGGGTCCCTCTTTCCTCCAGGGCTTTGTCCCACGACACTTTGGCTAGCAGATCCCTGAAGTGATCAAAATCTGCACGCCTAAAGTCTAGGGTCGTGAGCTTGGAATACTTCCTCCTGATTGCCCTGAGGAGATTAAATTCAACTGCTTCATGGTCACTGCAGCCAAGGCTGGCTGTGAGCCTCACATTGCTTACCAGCCCTTCCCTGTTGGTGAGAACAAGGTCCAGCATAGCACCATTTCTTGTTGGTTCCTCTACCATTTGGAGGAGGAAGTTGTCTTCTATGCAGTCCAGGAACATCCTGGATTGCTGGTGCCTTGCTGTGTTGTCCCTCCAGCAGATGTCCGGGTGGTTGAAATCACCCATGAGGACCAGGGCTTGTGACCTGGAAGCCACTTCTATTTGCCTATGGAGGGCCTCATCTGCTTGGTGTTGAAAACTTCTGTAACAAAATCAGGTAACATTTTCCTGGTTTCAGGGTCTTGTTGCAAGCCAAAAACTGTAGTTAGGTTTTGCTGAAGAGTGTAATTTTTTTTTTTTAAAGATGAGGCTGGAAGCCATGTTAAACTTGATGTCTTCATATGTTTTTCATGGAGAATTTGGTGCTTTTGACTGTTTTCCCTTAGTGCTTTAAATTGCTAAAAACTGGAGGACAGGCAGTTTCCATATGAGCCAAAATGACAGAGAAATTCATGCAAGCTTTTGGAATGTGAAAACACAGCACTTAGTCGGTTTCTTTGGGTGAGGGCTTTTCCCCCCCATCTCAAATCTTTCTAGTTTTTAATTACAGATAGCTTGAAATCTGCTTCCCTAGGAGAAGGATGTTTTTTGTCTATCTGTTGTAAACAGCTCTTTTAGAAGATGTAAAAATGATTAAAAAAAACCAAACCAAGTCTCATTCAAATACTGGCTAGATGGGAAAGAGAAAAAAGCCCAAACAGCGGTTACTTGTTTCTTTTTTGTGTAATTTGTTCAAATTACTCAACTGTTGGAACACTTCTTGGATCTTAGCAGTGAAAACCTTGATTTGAAGCCTGAAGAAATCAGCTGTAGTTTTATTCATAGACTTGGTGCGACCGTTTGAGGCTGTGTATTTAATCCAAATTGGTTGGAAGTCTAACCCAGAAGCCTCATCGAAGTACCATCAGTACTGAGAGAGGCTCAGGCAAAGCCAGTTGGGTGCCTGCTTACTTGAAACATGGGGAGGTTTATATTGGGTGTATTGTGGGTCTGGAGGGTTGCAGTACTGCTCAGTTGGTACCAGCTCTACGAGGGCAGCTGCTATCTAGGTAGCAAAATTCTTTAATTTTTAGTTATGGTAATTGTTATTTTTCAGGTATACTGCAACATTTATATGAAAGAGAGTGATTCCTTCATGAGACTTTTATAAGACTTGTATTTTTTTGATTGTGTAATTTTCCTACTTTGTTTTCAGATTTAAGTATTGTGTATAAACAAACTTTGGACACTTTGGAACAGCAGGGATGTTCATTTCACTATGTATAGTCTCCATGAATGTTTGAAATGTTAGGTGAGTATGTCTTGAGCGTGCTGCCTTAGTGGTTGCCTCATGGCTACTATTGCACTGAAAAGATTCTTAGAATTGTTTGGGTTGTAAGTGACCTTTCCTTTTGTACCTGTCGTTACTCTTAGATGAACCTGGTATCTTTCCTCTTATTTCTAAATAAAACAAAAATATATCCATATTCCTGGGGTCTGATAGTGATGTTCATGCACAGTGAGGAGTTCGCAGTCCAATCCTGCCTGGGCAGTCTTTACCGGCCACCCTTTCTGAGACCAGGGCTACTGAAGGCTTTCTGGACAGCTTTTCCTTCAGCCCAAGGGAGGTCATTCATTCCCTGTGTTTCTTTCAGAGGCTTAGGCTTGAGCCAGGCCTGACATCTGTTTTGGTATCCTCTAAGCAGTTTGTTTAATATTTCTTTGGCTCCTGTATCCTTTCTCCTTTCTCTCTCCTTTATGAAAGCATAGTTTTGATTCTTACAACTGTGTTCTCTTCTGTGAAGTACTGACTTAGGTTATTTCCTGGTTTTGTCCCCATCACTGTTTATTTCCCTACAAAGTCAAGAGGCCAAGCACAGCTGAAGATTGTGTGTGGCTGAGGGAGCCTCTGTGTACAAGGAAGAAGAGCAAGGGAGAAAGGGTGTGAGGACTTCAGATGTCAGCACCCCTGAGAAGAGAGGGGGAAGGATCCTCATCTTCAACTATAAGGAGATCAAAGGTTGTCTCAGCACTGTTTCTTCCCTGCCTTCCAAAAATCAAAATAGATGAGAAAAATGGTATTTATGAGGATTTAGAAAGAAGATGGGACTTTCTTTCCCTGTCTGCCCTGCAGCTCCTTGCCCTAGAGGTCTTACAGCATCTTAACAGTGTGAGTATCAGGATGTTCTTTTTAGTGTTGGTGTTGTGCAAGGCATGAGGGCTGTCGTACATCACTAGTTAAGATCTAGTGAGATTCTGTCAGTTTTCAGAGCTCTTGGACTGTTTTTATTGAAAAAAAAAGTACTTTAAAGTGATGTTGCTGGAGAAAATTAATGCACCATATGGTGTTTTTTGGACCTCATTCATTTTTATGAGGATTTAGAGGCATATGAGTTAGTGGAAAGACCGAAGAATAATTTATTTGTAGGCATTCTGGTATTTTGAAAAAGTGTTTGTATTCACTTTATAAGGTATAAAAAATGATTGGATAATGAGAAAGCCTGGATTTTCTAGGGAGCTTTGCAAATAGTTCAGGAATTTGGTGCACTTGTACAGGTCAGGACTTGTTAGCTGCATTATTTAAAATTCAGCAAAAGAAATAAGAAAGCATGAACCTTTCAGTAATCCTCACATATACTAAGTGCCAGTGTGGCAGCCCTGTCAGGAGCTGCTCACTCACACAAACTGATCAGATGTTGAGACCACCAGACCCACAAGCAATTTGCTTCTAGAGGGAGCTGAGGGCCCAGCAGAGATTCTATGCTTAGATATTTATTGACTCCTGGATTTAAAGAATGGAAAAGAAGGGGCAGGAATGAGAGAAATGGAGAAGCTGAATTGCTTGTTCATTGTATTTATTAAATATTAAGCCAATAATATTCATAGTAATAGATACGATACTATACTATACTATACTATACTATACTATACTATACTATACTATACTATACTATGTGTTAAGCCAAATAACTTGTTAGAGCTGCTCAGGAAAAAAAAAAAAAAAAGAAGAGGAGAGGGAGTCTTCCTACAGTTTTTCATTTTAATGGAAAACAATGAAGAAAGAAAGTTGGAATGGTTTAATCTGGGTGAGAAAAGTGCCTCTGGTAACCTTTCCTCTCATAGTACCATCAGATTAGGGTGGTCTTACCACCAGACATAAATTCAGGATCTTCAGTACATTTTTTTAATCTGTCATACACCTGAAGCTTATGTCCCTTGGCTGTAAGGACTCAGTATTACATACAGTAGGCTAAGGGCATCTCAGTTTCTGTTTTTTTTAAGTTCATGTTGTGTGGGTGACTTAACTGTGCTGGTATTGAAACAAAAAGAGTTGCTGCTGGCTTTGACACTGTTTACAATTGTTTTTCAAGAGGAAGAGTGTTGTTTTAAAGCTATTAGCAAAAGCAAGAAAATTGCAGCCTGGATAATGAAAATTAATTGTGGATCACGGGGAGGGAACAGTGTCTAGTCTTGTTTAATTCCCATTCATGAAGAAGGAGAATTTACATTTTATTTCATGAGTACTTCCTAAGTGTTGTCTAGGAATAAGTCTTGTGGAGTCAATTGCATACCTACCCAATCTTGCTGCCTGTTGTCCGCTTCTGAGAACACTTTTGTGTTTTCTGTGGCTTGTATTATTTTATTGCTCTCTCCCTGTCCTTCTCTTTGTAAATCCTGTTGCTGTTTCTACTTGGTGTTAAATATGCTTCTGCTAAGTTGCAGCAGTTCAGACCTGGGTGGTGAGTGTCATACTCATTATCTAACATAAAGAAAGCTGTGAACAAATTTAGCTTCAGATTTAAAGGAGGGTTGTTTGGTTGGGCAGATAAAAATTAGTTACTAGAATGTTCATGGTGACATAATAGAAACTGTTACTGTAGGTGATGTTATTAAGACCACAAAGATAAATTACTGTTTAGTTATTTTTAAAACTCTGTTTTATGTTGGGTTTTGTTGTTGTTGTTTATTTTTTAGCACACTTACTGACACTGCATTGTTTTTAAGGTTTGACCAACAGAAAAAGTGACTTTATCGACTGCAGCGTCAGAGCAGAGAGGCTGTCCCTTGTTAGGGAAGGCTTCCTAAGGGCTCATTTTTTGATGTGCAGGGAAGTCCTAATTGTATCTATTTTTCTACGGTCTTACAATGAATGCTGAAACCCAGTAGTCCCAGGATAACATTTTAACAAAAAGACAAGTTCAGAGTAAAGTTTGCTTTCTTGTTTCTATGTTTTTAATCTGAGGGGTGGGGTGGGGTTGGTATCTAATTGGATGGTTTGTGTGTATTTCTTTTAATTAGATGAACCTACATGCTGGATGCTTGTTAATACATTTTTATATAGAGAGAAAGATTATCCAGTTAGAAGCATTCAAGGAACCCACTTTGATGTCTAAAGCAAGATTTTAGCAGAATTTAAGTACTCCGGACCAAGGACCAATTCTGAAAGTTCATTTTCTAGTGGATATTTTACCCTGGAATTGCATAATACTTGTTCAGGGGCTGTATTCTGGACCACAGTAATTCCTGAGCATTTAAACTTCAACTCCTTGGTGTACCTATAAGAAAACTCGAAGAGGGAGTGCCGATGCTGAGCATCCTGTGGTGCTCTGCCAGGGTCCAGCCTGGTGGCATAGCACTGAGTCTGCTAATGTCCTTGTGGAGCAGACTCTATGAAGTACAGAAAGAGTGATGAGGGCAGTGTTCAGAAACAGCTAGGAAAAGGTAAGATACTGGTACACATTTTCCTACTGTCTGAATGGTTAGGGTGTTCTTTAAGCAAGCATAATTTTTCACATCTGATGAAACTAATTAGAAATGCAGCCATGGCCACATAGCACACTTCTCCCAGCTGGTTGTTGCATTGTAGTCTGTCTGCAGCTTTCTTTGTCTTCTGCCCTGTATGCCTTATATTTTCTTCTGCACTCTGACTCATTTTCAATTATTCTGCAACAGATAGGACAGGGTGTGCTCCCAAGGGATTCTTTTATGATGAGGGTGGTGAGACACTGAAACAGGTTGCCCAGGCAAATTATGGATGTCCCATTACTGGAGGTGTTCAAGGTCAGGTTGGCTAGTACTTTGGGCAAGCTGATATAATGCCCCCTTTTTAGGGACTTTGGATGAAGGCCTTTCTGACCCAAGCCATTTTATGGTTCCATGTACCTGTTTAGCAAAGCAGTTCTGCAGATGATTGAGTTGAATTCAGTGGACTTAAAGGTTGCATGTACTTGAAAGCTTTGAAACATATATGCCATTCTCTCTTAGCAGATCTGTAAACACTAATTCATACCATTAATGATTAAAATTGGTAACTAAAATGAACCAATGATCATTGTCTCCAAAAACTGAAACTAGAAATATTTTTCAGACCTTTGAGAAAAAAAAAAAGGCTTATTATGGTTGTGGTATCAGATGGTTTGTGTTGCTGAGGCAGTGCAAAGCAGCTGGAAAATTTTCTCTTAACTGTCTTTGACAGTATATTGGAGCATCTATTGGGCTGAATGTTATGTTATATAAAAAGAAAGAGAGAAATCCTGAGATTGGCTAATTCAGACTGCTTTCTGAAATTCGATGGCATTTGGATATGCTGGTTTAGCTCCACAGATACAAAGAAATATCTAATTCTTCATTGCAGTGAAAAATTGATTCTGCCAATGTACTTTTGTAGATCTGAACTTGAGCAGTGATATTTTTGCTGTGATAACAAGTTTCTTTTGATGCTTCCTGGCAAATAAAATGCTAGGTTTTGTTACTGATGATTTAGGGTTTTTTGCTGTGTTTTTTTTTTTTTTTTCCCAGAGCCTAAATATAAAGAAGCTCTTTTCACTTTGTGATAAAGTTGTGGTAAGTTTGTATTTACAATTAAAGAAAGTTTATGATTTGCATCTTTCATTACATCTGCAAGTCAATTAATTGTCAACAAAGTGACATAGGACCAGCTGTACCATCAGGTACCTCCCAGCACTCTCTCAGCTGAATAAAACACATTACCAAGTCGAGGACATCCTTAAAATACATAGACAGAAATGTTTAGATGCAAATAAAAACATAGGACCTGACTTTCACAAGACCTCAGCAGACTTGGTGACCTCTGTAAAACTCAGGCTTGAATGGATGAGGGAGAGTGAGCATCAAATCCAGTGCTGCAGCTACAGCTATTTTGTTGGAGAGCTGCCACACTGACAAATAACTTAGAGGACAAGTGCTGGTATGTTTCAGCTGCCTGGAATTTCCTCTCCGTGGACCTGAGGTGTGGCATGATATATATATGTGTCTTAGGGTACCAGATATTCAGCATCAGATGCCCCTTGGCTTTTCTTTGCAGATAGAAATATGCAAGAACTGGGTTACATTCTGGTTTTGTATGTGGTTTTTCTGGTTCTTGCTCTGTGCAGCGTGTACTCTACGTGAGACTTACCCGTAGTTCAGTTTGATAAAAAGAAATGCTTATAACACTGGTACAGTACATTATGTTATGAATGTCTCTTTGTTTGTAGTGTCCAAACAATGCTGTATTCCCCTGAGATGCTTTCTGTTTTTCACTGTTGTGGGATAACAAACCTGCTAGCTGGCCATCGTGTCCTACTGCTATATGTGAAAACATTAACAGGAAATGGTACTATTGCTAATTTACAGCAACAGGAGAAATAGGTATTGTCACAGCTTGCTCTTTCTGGCTTAGTTTACTAGTGAGCAAAAAACTTAACAGCTAACCCTGCTAATGGCTAGAAGTAACTGCATGTTCTTAGGCCTGAACTGAGTCACTGGGAAGTATTTGTTTGCCTAGATGGGTTTTCAGTGGATGTATCAGATCTTTTACCTCTTTTTTTTCTTTTTTCTTTTTAGCGGTTGTGCTGTGATCCCGAAAAGCTTCGAGACAGGCAAGCAGGAAGCTCACTGTGGCCGTGCTTTCTTTGTACCTGTGTGTGGAGCATCTGCTTTGGCTTAAAGAGCATGTTGTTCCAATTTCCAGAGCAGTCACTTGCTTGGCATTTCAAGAGCAGAGATTAGCAAGAGTGCTTACACACAATTTGCTCATTCATTGAGAACTTTGATGCTGACACTTAGCCACACCGCACAGCACTTGCCGGAGCTAGACATTAAGCTCTTCAGAAAATACTTCTGGGACAGATCTCCTCTTTACCAGGTAGGTACCTATCTGGTTCAGGGTGTTGTCACAAATGTTCTTCAATAATTTCCAGACTCTTCAAGCTGGCCTTTTTTTGGTTTGTTTCGTTTTAGTAGCATTTTAGCTTAAGCTGCCTGTGTCATTGTAATTGCAGTATTACTGTGGTGGTCTTCTACTTGGTGTAAGTGTGGCATGTTGTATGTGTGAAGCTGGAGGATATGAGATGCTGAGAACTTTCTCAAAGCCTCCTTTACCTCCCAAGTTGTTATTAAATAATTGGACTATTTTCCCCTGAGATCTTCATGTCTTTAATTACATTGCCATTGTATCCATGTTGGTACTTTGAACTATTTTAGTTCCATTCTTTTGTATAGCAGTGTAATAACTAGAAGCCTTTATCAAAAGCCAACTCTAGTCTATTATTTACAGCATAAATACAGAGTATAAACTTTTGTTAGAATTCAGTTATGGTGTAGTGGGTCTTACTTCAATGTAAGGTGTCTGGAGCACTGCTTTAATATTCTCCAAGACATCTATCAGTGTCAGTGAAGTAAGGAAGAAAACACGTGAAAAGCGCAGGTTCTATAATAGCAATACAGGCTAGATCAAGACAGCATGACTGTATAATACTAGTGAGCAAGACCCACAATAAATTAGTCTTTTTATCTCTTCATAAAATCTAGTTTTTATTTTCCATGCTTGACCAGGTTTTCTTATTTGTGCACTGATTTTGTTTGAGCTATCTTTGTTGCATTATGCAATTTTTTAAAAACTTAGAACGTGATGT
This sequence comes from Melanerpes aurifrons, assembly GCA_011125475.1. Taxonomy (NCBI): domain Eukaryota; kingdom Metazoa; phylum Chordata; class Aves; order Piciformes; family Picidae; genus Melanerpes; species Melanerpes aurifrons. The sequence continues at coordinate 4,724,543 of WWNC01000003.1, forward strand.
GTGTGTTAACACAAAGACTAAAGGTGTGATGCAGTGCAGTGATCACGAGACAGTGAAGTTTTCAATATGCAGGGAGATAGGGAGGAGCACTAACAGAACCCTTACTTTAGACTTCCAGAGGGCAAACTTCAACTTGTTTAAGAAACTTATTTGGAAAGTTCCCTGGGCAGCAGCCCTTAAAAACAAAGGGGTTCAGGATGGTTGGACCTACTTCAAACAGGAGCTCTTGAAGGTACAGGAACAGGCTGTGCCCATGTGATGAAAGATGAGCCGGCAGGGAAGGAGGCTGGCCTGGATGAGCAAGCAGCTTCTGGAGGATTTAAGGGAAAAAAAGAGGCTGTATCACCTTTGGAAGGACGGGAAGGCTTCTTGAGGTATGTTTAAAGATGTTGTTAGATTATGCGGGAGAAAAATTAGAGAGGCAAAGGCCCAGTTAGAACTGAAGCTGGCCACCTCTGTGAAAGATAATAAAAAGCATTTTTATAAATATATTAATGCTAAAAAGAGGGGCAAGGAGAACCTGCACTCCTTATTGGACCTGGAGGGGAAGATTGTAACTGAAGATGAGGAAAAGGCGGAAGTCCTGAATACCTTCTTTGCCTCAATTTTCAATAGTAAGGCAGGAGGAGTTCAGGACGAGTGGCCTCCTGAGCTGGGTGATGGGGTTGGGGAGCAGTGTATTGCCCCGGAAATCCACAAGGAATTAGTTTGGGACTTACTGAGCCACTTGGACACTCACAAGTCCATGGGACCGGATGGGATCCATCCTAGGGTGCTGAGAGAGCTGGCAGATGAGCTGGCCAAGCCGCTCTCCATCATTTACACCAGTCCTGGCTCTCCGGAGAGGTCCCAGATGACTGGAAACTGGCCAGTGTGGTCCCCCTGCACAAGAAGGGTCGGATGGAGGAACCTGGAAACTACAGGCCAGTCAGCCTGACCTCAGTGCCAGGGAAAATGATGGAGCAGATTATCCTGGCGGCAGTAACTGTGCACCTGAAGGATGGCCAAGGGCTCAGGTCCAGCCAGCATGGATTTAGGAAGGGCAGGTCCTGCCTCTCCAACCTGATCTCCTTCTATGATCAGGTGACCCATCTGGTGGACGTGGGGAGGCCTGTGGATGTGGTCTACCTGGACTTCAGCAAGGCCTTTGACACCGTCCCCCCACAGTAAACTCCTGGTCAAGCTGTCAGCTCATGGCTTGGATCTCAACACTCTGTGCTGGGTTAGGAACTGGCTGGAGGGCTGAGCCCAGAGAGTGGTGGTGAATGGTGCCACATCCAGCTGGCAGCCAATCACCAGTGGCGTCCCCCAGGGATCAGTGCTGGGCCCCGTCCTGTTCAATATCTTCATTGATGATCTGGATGAGGGGATTGAATCAGTCATCAGCAAATTTGCAGATGACACCAAGCTGGGAGCAGATGTTGATCTGTTAGAGGGTAGAGAGGCTCTGCAGAGGGACCTCAACATACTGGACAGATGGGCAGAGTCCAACAGGATGGCATGCAACAAATCCAAGTGCCAGGTGCTGCACTTCAGTTGCAACGACCCCATACAGTGCTACAGACTGGGGTCTGAGTGGCTTGAGGGACCTGGGGGCACTGACTGACAGCTGCCTGAACATGAGCCAGCAGTGTGCCCAAGTGGCCAAGAAGGCCAGTGGCATCCTGGCATGAGTCAAGAATAGAGGGGCCAGCAAGAGCAGGGAAGTCATTGTGCCCCTGTACACCGCACTGGTTAGGCCACTCCTTGAGTCCTGTGTCCAGTTCTGGGCCCCTCAATTTAAAGAAGGACATTGAGACACTTGAATGTGTCCAGAGAAGGGAATGAGGCTGGTGAGAAGCCTCGAGCACAAGCCCTATGAGGAGAGGCTGAGGGAGCTGGGATTGTTTAACCTGGAGGAGGCTCAGAGGAGACCTTATTGCTGTCTACAACTACCTGAAGGGAGGTTGTAGCCAGGAGGGGGTTGATCTCTTCTCCCAGGCAACCAGCACCAGAACAAGAGGACACAGTCTCAAGCTGTACCAGGGGAATTTAGGCTTGAGGTGAGGAGAAAGTTCTTCACTGAGAGAGTCGTTAGCCATTGGTAATGGGCTGCCCAAGGAGGTGGTGGAGTCACCATCCCTGGAGGTGCTCAAGAGGGTATTGGACGTGGCACTTGGTGCCATGGTCTAGTCATGAGGTCTGTGGTAACGGGTTGGACTCAATGATCTTTGAGGTCTTTTCCAACCTTGGTGATTCTGTGATTATATAATCCTTATATATAACCTTGTGTAACCACACTGCCAAGATTTTGATTAGTTCCAAAACAACGTGGAATCTCTATCAGTCACTTTAGTTTTTTTTTTTACATATTTGTTTGCTAGTCTTTGATATAGAGTTTTCTAGCAAATAACATGGACATCAAATACAGTCAGTGTCTTCTGGGTGTTTTTGTTTGTTTGTTTTTTGTTTGTTTTTTAATAGATTATTGATTCAAACCAAATTGGAACAGTGGGATGTCCAAAACAACAAGCTTTGTAGAAGGTGCAGTTTGATATGCCACAATTTTGCAGTTTTCAAATGCCCAGGAGAGTTGGCACAAATTTGTTAACTAGTTATTCAAGACGATCGTGTGTTTCGTATGACATTAGAGATCTGTAAGAAGACAACAGTGGAATATAAAAATCATACTCTATGACAGTTGTGGTTTCAATGTTGAACTGAAATTGTACACAAAACCCATGTCATTTATAGTTGACTGGAAATGCTTTAAGGGCCAGGAAAATGTCGGAAGAGTCCAGGAGAGGGCAGTGTCTAACTGAGTGAATACTCTTGGCAGCGGATTCCGGTAAAGTCATGTAGCTAAAGCTAATAAAGATAGGAACAGAATAATGTTTTGTATGAATTGCTTTGGGATCCAACACAGACTTCGTAATCTGGCAGAATTTCCATGTTGCAATTAGACATTCAATATTTTGGTGGGCAGTTTCCCTCTGTAAGGATTGTAGGATTGTGCTTGCTGATGAGAAAGCTCTTTCATTACCAAAATACATTCCTGTGTATCTGGGAGAAAGCATCTCTTAGAGCTGAAAGGAAAATAAGAGAAAAAAAGTTCATTCATCAGCAGAATTATGACACTTTGGGAATTTATGCATGATTGTTAGGAATTAATTAAAAGTTTTCATTATTTGGTCATTAGCTTATATGGCTGACACTATCTATTTGGATGAAGCAATAAAAGCTGAAAACTGTGAGCTCTGTGAGAGGTTTGGTTTTGCTTAGTGGGTGTACTGGGGACACATTTCTACTGAGGGCAGTGGAAATGGGAGCACCTACAACAACTGCTGACAGACTGAGGAAAAGGCAAAGGACTTCAGTTCCAAGTGGCATCAGCTGGTAACTTCAAGTGACTAGATGAAATGGAGATGCAGTTGTTGTGTAGATCATGTTTAAACGTGTAAGCCACCATTATTAGTGCTGGAAAAGCAGTTTTATACCAAACTTCTCCAGCAAGAAGGAGAACACCACTTGCTCAGGCAACAAGTGTTCTGCCACTAGAAGTCAATTTAGCAGAGAAATGATAAGCAGTTTTTGGCAGTTGCAAATTGTGCATCTGTTATTGTACGTATAAGTGTCAATTTACCACACAAAGTTTATGAATGGCTCTGGTGACACAATGTGTAAATGTGTTGCCTATGGGTATTTATCTGAGTGCCATACTCTGGGCAGCATGATCTTTATGCTGTTTCTCAGTGATGGAAAGTGAAAATGGCCTGAATTGGTAGCGCTGTATGTGTCAGTAGTGTGATCAATACAGCTTCTACGTGGTGATTGAATGTTTTAAATAAAGGCGGTTTCAATTCAGGCTGACTTGGCACAAGCAGTACCTAATTTCAGATGGACTTTCAAGAAGAGCATGCCATGTTTTGATGGAATCCAGACTTATGCAAATAAGTTGTAGTAATTGTTCTTGCATGGTTTTACACTCTATTTTCTACATGAAAACTGTGTTTTTGACATGAAAAGCCTGTAACTGTTTTTGCAGGCCACTGAGTTTTTTTCCTCTTCTTGGTAACCAATGACAGTATCAAAATCCGTATTTCTATAAACAAGTCTATTTTCTTTGGCCTCTTTCACTGACCACCACCGAATCCAGATACTGAAAAATCATGAATGATCATTACTGGTGACTAGTAGCTGGTCTTACACCCTGCATTTGCCAGAGCTCACAAGACCACAAGAACTTTTGTCAAGATTGAATTAATATTGTTGCTGCTAGAAGCTGAAATGACATGAAGTGACTGATGGAGTACTTTTTGCTATACTCTGTTACATGTAGTGAACTCCTTTGTAAAGTGGCTGCAAAGTTTAGGACATTAATTTGGTGCATTCTTGTCATCAAAGGATCCCTGTTGGATTTTAAAACTGCTGCTCTTCCATGAAGTATTAACTACTGTGGTGGTTTGAGCCTTAACTGGAGTTTAATCTACCAAAAAATAATCTGGAGTCAGTTTGGAAGTAGGAGAAGTAAAATTTTTAACTCTCTCTCTCTCTATATATATATAGCAATAACAGGGAAGACTTACAAGGGTAAGGAATAAGGATGAATAGGAGAATATACAAAACCGAATTTGGATGGCCTTGTATCTCCCTGGATGTACGTGGATTTCAGTCCTTTAGAGAAGCGGGGATGTGGCAGGGAGAAGATCAGGCCCGACCATGTGGCAGAACCAGGAGGCCAGCAACAGCTGTTGGTCCTTTCAAACAGGTGAGGCAGGAGCAAATAAAAAAAGTGGCTACCACACCCTCCCCTTTATAGTCCTGCTGGACAGGAAGGGGGAGTGGAACAGACCAACTTAGACCCCTAGGACCTCTCCTCCCAGGAGGGAAAAATCACAACCACCTGGATCACATTTCTTTTGTCCCCTGGGGGAAGTGGGGCTCTTGAAACCCTCCCCCAAAATGGGTGTAACCCATCACAACTACTCACTTCTCAGTGGGCCTAAAGTCAAGAGCTTTAAAATGCAATGCTCTCAGAAGCCCTGAGCTATTACTTAGCAGAGGTTGCTATAGCAGCATGTTGCTTCTTGTGAAATGCAATCATATGAAGGCAGTGGGTCAGTGTAAGGTGATGCTGCTAAATTAGCAGTGAATCTCCCATAGCAACTTAATTAAATTCAAGTACATGGAGTGATACATTATCCAGTAAGGATGCAGAACATAAGGTAGAGTAGATGGTATTTTGGCTAGTTCAGTACTTTGTGTTGTTTGTTTCCCCCCCCCACCCCTTTTCTGATCTTGAAATTCCTTGTCCGTAATTTGACTGAATGCTGTTATCTGGAGGATAACCTGTTTGCTTCTACAGAATATTGGGTATAGAGCAGACAGCTTTTTAATTTCTGAGAATTGTGAAACTCAGTAATAATAACCCCAACTGCAAGGCCATACTGTAAAAAAAAAGATCTCCTCACTGAAGCTTTTGAAGTAAGTTTCTATGGTTACACTTTGTTCCTTCTAGCTGAAAGGTGATGCCTGGGATGCTTTAGTTGATGACACTAGTGATTTTGTGCTCTGTGATTGTATCATGCATAGGGAGGTACATATGTGACTGTTACAGAAGGTTAATTAAAGAAAGTGAATTAATAAAAAATTAATAATTGAGATACTGATCAGCATGGACCCAGTCCTGAGTCCTGCCAGCATCTGAGGGCCCTGCTGAAGTTAGGGACAACAGGCACACCGATTACAGTGGGCCTGCAGTTGTGTCCTAAAACTTTGTCTCACAGAGACCTACAGGTTAGGTAGGGTTGTTATTGCTTAGGACTGTCTGATTTAGATATTAGGCAGCTGTCTTTGAATTGTTTTCCAAAGATATATTGATGCAGCTCTTCTTATTTGCTGTATTTCTTAAAAAGTTGAGTATAGGCTTTGTGCAACACTAAGAAAGATCAGAGGTCCCAAATTCCCACATTCCTCAAGACAGTCCCCCAAACTACTCCATATTGGCTGCTGAGTAATACTTTGATGTAGCTGGAAAATGGAGAAGGATTTGCGTAGCTGAGAACAGATCTGAACCTTGAGTTGAAAGATTTGATGTAAAATGAAATACATTTACCACCATAACTCTGGATGTACATTTATTATTATTTAAAATGTATTTGCGTCAATAATAATGTTCCTGGGTGCTGGTGCTCATTTGCATTCCTGTAGACAGATTACTCCTGTGTACTGTTTCAGAGTAGTCCTTGAGATCGCATTTGGACAAAAATTGCCAAGTGTGGTCTTTGGGTTGCAAGTGCTGTGTCCTTTCCCACTGCCCTGGCAAGAAACCGTTAAAAAAAAAAAAAAAAAAAAGAAAAGAAAAAGACAGAAGTGAAGTTATTTTTAACTTTTTGGGGTGAAAATGCAAGGTCTAATTTCAGAAAACTCTTGAAACCCCAGAAGAAAAGCAGAACCTGGGCAATTTGTGGAGTTGGTGTGAGGCATGGCGCTAGAACTGTTGATTTTCAGAGCTGTGGGGGTTAATCAGCAGCTAGCTGGCAAATCCACATGCTTGCCTAGCCAAAATGTAACTGACAGTAACATAGCACTTGTTGTGAATCCATCTTGCATGCTGCCCACGAGAACGTCACTGTGGGGAGATGCTTGGGCTGCCCATGTCCATTGTTCTGGCTTGCCTGCCTGTTTGCCTGCTCCTGTGTCTCCCCGCCCATTCAAAGTAAGAGAGAGAGACCAGCAGCAGAAATCAAAGCAGACCCTGAGTGAATTTACTTGTTATTGAAGACAGGAATCTTTGCTTTTACTGGTCCTGTGAAGTTGACATCTGGTGAATTGTCCCAGGATGATAAAAAGGTACAAATTTCTCCTTATACAAAATTCTAAGCTTTATTCAGGTTGAGCACATCCCAGAGTTAACAAATAAATAGGGTCACAGATGCCTGCTAGACATTTACTGTCTTTCCCTATCCTGGAGTAATAGTTCTATGTGTAGAAGATTATTATTTGAAGGAACCTGTTATATGTTTTGGGGCTGGAAATACGGGTTGAAGAAGCAAGCTCTGCTTTTGAATCAGTTTAGGGCCTTTAGGGAGCTCACAACTCAGCTGCCAGTCTGAAGGGATGATATAAGGGATGATCTCTGAGATGATCTCTGAGAAAGAAGGGATTATCATCTCTGTAAGGGATGATCTCTGAGAAAGACCAGGTAGGTATCTGTGAGTCCTAAATGGAAAAAATGCATGGTGTATCAAATGTAGCAGCTACCATTGTCTTCTATATGGATTTATCTAAGAGGTGTTGGAGAGGACCAGTATCTGTGAGAAGGCCCATTACAGTTAGTTGTATTTGATCTCTAGTCTTACATTCTGCTTGTTATTTATTTGAATCTGTTTACAAAACTGGGAAATCTTTGTCTCAGTGTTTTTTACTTTTTAAAGCAGGAGCTTGATTATTAGCTCAACTGTGTATAATGCTAACATAATCATTTAAGTTGAGAGAAGCAAAATCTGATAAAATGTGGCAAGTCTGGTGAAGATGGTGTCTTCTAAATAGCTATTAATGGTTTTTTTTAGCTATATTTGAATTTGGTGGAATGTTGTTGGACTGCCACCTTTGTTAGGTCATTATTATAAAAGTGATGTCTCTTTAGGTGTTTTGTTTTTTTTTTTTTGTAATTGTCAGCTGTGTAGAAGATTGACCCTTTTTTGGGGGGTTCATGTGTTGCTGTTGTAATCTGTGTTACTGCAGAATTATGTCTCTGCGGTATGCACGCATTTTGGAGTCTCTGTTGGATCAGTGTATTGCAGCTCAAATCTTGCTGAGGGGAAAAGGCTCTAGTGTCATATTGATAGTCTGTTGTTTTAATCTAGGAGAAAGGCCATAATAACTATAAAGAATGAACTAACCTATGATATTTATGCAGGTGTGAACAGCTCAGACATTAGCAAAAGAGGCACCTTAGAAATATATTGCTCTTTCTTACAAAATGCACTATACTGGCTAGTCAGGGCACAGTTAAACTTTGTAGGAGAAGAGCAAGCTGCAAAGTGGAGTTTATTACCCTGAACTGTTTTAAACTATTTAAAAAAAAAAAAAAAGAAAAAAGAAGATTGTCTTGACAGTGTTGTTAAATGGCAATGTTTTTGGCAGGAAAAGCACACAGTGGGGGATGAGGATAGAAGTGGAAGTGGCTGTCAGTCGGGGAGAGGAAGAGGGAAAACAGAGGGTTTGAGTGAAGAACTGTGAACAGAAATGAGCAAATTCTGGAATCTCACTTGGAAGTTAGATGAGGACTTCTAAGAGTGAGAATGTGAGTGGCTTTTCAATGGGTTAAATTCTCCCAGTTTTGCTTCTCACTTCTTTTTCCACATGGTTCTTGCTTTTAGAAACTTCTACTAATCAGTCTTGTCATGAAATGGTCTGGAGGAGCGGTAACTGCTTGAAGGGCTCTGCTGGTCCTTCTGTGTTTTCATTCTCCGCCTTCCTTTTCAGGCATGCTGACTGTTGTGGGTCTTTCACCACACTCAGCAAAGTTTTGGGAGTATCTTTGCAGAGGTGCTTTCATTCAGTAGGATGCTGAAAGGTTGTCAGCTCTCCTTACTCCAGTTGTTCATTTCTGGGATGAGACTAGGCTGCCTTAGGCACCATTTGAATCTTGTAGTTAAATTTTGAGAATGGTAGATCAATTTTGTTGTGCAAAAAGGCTTCCCTTTCTCCAAGATTGGTGGAGAGCCCCTGGGGTCCCATGCCTATGAGTTTCAGAGGGGGTATGGACCAATAAGAAGCCATAGAAACTACAGATGATTTTTATTTTCCATTTGAAAATAATTTGAAGGAATAGGAGTAAACTGTGGGCACAAAAGGATGTTAAGAGCAGCAAGAACAGGGATTTGTATGCAGACTCCTGAGTTCATTGCTAGTCACCTGCCAATCTTCTCCCCTGGAAATTGTTAGGGATCTGTTTTATGTTTATGAGAGCAGAAAAAGCAAACAACACCCCTCCCCCCCCCCCTTTTTTTTTTTTCCCCCTTCATTGAGAGAAATCACACTGGAAAGCTTGAGAGGAAAACCCCAGCAGTAGCCACTTGGGGAAAGTGAGTGGTATAAACAAAATGGTAAGCAACAAAAGATTTTTTTTTTTTGTCTCTTTAATTATTAAGCATATATATTATTGCCAGGCATTGTCATCCTCAGAGTCAACGACCCTGTACATTTTGGGAGAGTGTCTAAGAAGTGACAACTGAATGTTGTTACTATTGGGCATGTGACAGTGTGACCTGGGCATGTGTATTTTAAACACTTGTAATTCCTTCCTGTTTTTCATAGCCGTTTTGGAAAGAGAATGTTCATAAGGCCATTTTCAGTTTCATTTTTCTGATAAGAAAAATCTAACCCCCAGTTTTTCTTCCAAGGAAATACATAATTATTTTTTCTCTCCCCTCCAACTTCAGGAGGCTTGATAAGGTTATTTTTTTGAACTATTTTCTCTGCTTTCCTAGTTACAGTGACAGTGACCTAGTACTGTCTGCCTAGTCTATTCTGTTTGCTCTGCCAGTGGTGAGTGGCTCCGCAAGCCATGATTTGCACTTAAAGAGATAAAAATACTGATGCCAAATTTTTGGCAGTTCGCTGTATGTGACCAGGCAGCTACAAAAAATTTTTAGTAGAGTCTGCGCTTTGATTTTCATGGTTCCACAGATATCCCAGTTCAACCACAAGTCAGTTTCATGGAACAGAATATAATGATCATTCTCTCAGCATAAACCCATAGGGCTGCACTGTAATCTACAGAAAAATCTGTTTTCACTATTGCTGTTTTGCTCTTTTGTAATTAGATTTTCTTATGGTGGTTGGTAAGACTTAAGAAAGTGATTTTTTTTTTTTTTTTAAAGATAGAATACCATGGTCCTGCTGTCTGGAATCTTGCCTTTTTGCAATTTTTGTTAAATCTGTGGAATGATTATTTTTTTATACTTACTGCTGTCACATCTTTTGCTCCTCTTTTAGTTTTCATTTGCATTGTTTTTTTGTGTGCAGAATGTTTGCATTTAGAAGTATTGAGAGTCAAGTGTGCCTGTTTGACATTGGAACTGCAGGAAATAATTTTATGATTATTGATAGATAAAAGTGAAAGTTATATGTTTGGTTTTGCCTCCTTGAGAGAGTTACAAGAACCCTGTGATTAGGGCTATGTAGATCTTTTCTGTTTGTGGGCATTTTTTTTCTCCTGTCAGCTTTCAGTCCTTCCTTTCCCTTTTGTATGCTTTGAGAGAGGTTAGGTGAGCCAGCTACAGCATCTCAAGTCCAGAGCTGCAGATGTTTGCTTCAGTTTCTCTCCTTAATAGATTTACAACAGGACCTTGGGCATGTCACTTATCTTTCCCATGTGTCTCAGTTTTTCATCTGAAACAAGGAAGACCATCAAGAGAGGGGCGAGAAAGCGCCACTGCAATACTAAGATGATTTGGGATGTGCAAATACTTGGGATTGGTTGTGCTGAAGAAGTTCTGAAAGGTCAGTTTGTGATAAAGGAGACTTCAAAAAAGAAAAAATGTTTTACTTAAGAGGTTGGTGGTCTGAAAGTTGTAGAGAAAAATAATAGATGAAGAAAACATCATAGTTATTGCTGTAGCTAATGACTGTGGAAATTGCACTCTGCTCTTTACTGCAGCTTCTGCTTTTGCTAAAACTTTGCATTGTTTGTGTACCCGGCAGAAGAGAGGCTTCACTGCCAGAAAAAGCTTTCAAACACACTTAAACATGACAGAAGTTTATTTTAGTAGATAAAGCATATTCTCATTTGTTTGTAGTGTTTATAAACAAGTAAATATTGAAGACTGCAAAATAGTTGAGTGTGACAGAAAATGTGGGAAGTAAAGTCTTCCTGGGACGTGAGCCTGAACTGAGCTTAATGAAAAAGCCATGGAGAAATCTGGAAGAAAGAACATTAGGCACCAAAGCAAGCTTGTGCTTGTCTCTTGGATTTTCCTCCATTCTTGATGTTCTGAGACATTAATATAATTCAAGTTAATCTCAAAAGGAGGACAGAAAGAAAAATGAACAAGTTACAAACATATGCTCTCTGACTTTCCAGAACTTGTCCTCCTCCTCTGCCTAAAATCCAAAACAAATTTGCTGAACAAAATGATCTTTCAAAAAGAGGCTCATTTTTCCTGATGTTTAAATAAGCTCTTTTGCCTGTCCTTTGCCCGGTCTCATTCCATGCTAACATAAATAAACAATCTGGAATAAATCTAATGTCAACTGACTCTTTAAATATGAAATATAATCCAGAAATACATTGTGAAGAAAACAGTTGTAGTCTTGAAAATGCACACATGAACATGTTTCTCAGCTTGCTTTCTCCTTGAGAGGCAGGCTTTCCCTTGAAATGTTCCCTGAAACATGGAAAATAGGGGTTTTAACAACATGGGTGTTCAGTGAGCTTTTTGGTGGCATAGACTGCCAGTGTAAGTAGACTCAAGAACAAATTCATTGGCAAAACCTCAGTAGGATTGAGGTCCAAGTCAAACTTGGGTTTGCTTTCATGTGAGGCCATCTGTGTTCTCCATGTCGCTGTGGTTCATTCAGGCCTCTGTGGAGCAGAAATGCAGAAAAGACTTTTTTTGACCTGAGCCTTCAGTTCTCAAGCTTTTCCAAATAAACTCAAGGGAGCTTTTCGTTGTGGTACAGGACAAAAAGCAACAAGCTTTCCATCCACATTCGTATTGCATATCCCAGCTAGTCTTTTGATGTGAATAGATACCGGACGAGGAGAGCATTTAAGTGAATTGCCTCTTTATGTACTTTGTTGGAAGCGCTTAGTGGTTGTTTCAAGAGTCAGGGCATACTGACTGCTGTCACGTGAAAGTAGTATTAATGAGTTTGTTATCCTAAAGGGAGCTTGTTATCCTACACCATATCGGGTGAATGGTGCGGTGAAAAAAAAGGAAACAAAATATAAATCAGTAATCAGTCATGAAACGGATACCGTGGTTTGATGTTTAAATTGGAGGAACACTGTGAAATCCTGAGATCAGGACAGTAAACTGGACAACACAAAGAGTTTGGGACAAAGCCTGAGATAATGCAGTCCATGTGGTCACTGGCTCTGTGGAGCTCCACTGAGTCATGGTTGGGCAGAGGTCATGTTTTTGCCTCAGTTTTGGAAAACTGAACCCTTCTTTATCCCAGTCTTGTGGGTGTTCTCCTAGAATTTTGTTATATCTAGTATAGTTCATGCAAAACTGTTTCTCTTAAATGTTTAAAAGTTTGCTCCCTTAGTTTACTGAAGAAATAAGAAATTTAAGCACCACCACTTACAAACTGTTGCTTCCAAAAGAGGTATTTCTAATAGCTCTTTCTTGGGTAATGCATAATTCATTGAATATCACAAATGTGACATTTTTAGCATGAAAGTGTTATTATAGCTGTTCTAACTGCAGTTGTTGCCCTGGTGTCAAAGAAAACACTGAAAGAATAGCCTTAAAAATAATTTCATAATTCACATTGTAATTAGAATGTATACGTGCAGGGGAATAGTAAGGATTTAGGGCATAAACTCAGATGGCACAGTTTCTTCTCAGTCTGGATGGTTTGCAGAACCACTGTGATTCTGTGTGCCCTGTGTGGGGTTGGTAAAAAGATACATCCATATGAAAGTAAATGCAGTGGAGCATAAAAACCCCAAACAAAACACTTGGAATGGCAGTTTAGCTTAAGACATTCCAGAAAGCAGCACACACACATTGACTCTGTTTCTGCTGCAGTGTGATGTGGCTGTGGAGTGTTTCAGTAAAGTTGAGGGTCTGTATAGAAGAGCATTTTTGGAGATGGGTAGGGTGGCCTGCCATTCTCAGCAGGGCGTTTGTGAAGGCAGCAGCTGTTCTGTGTTCATTTCCAGTTGTGTGTCCAGGAAACTGCACAAATAAGTTGATGAAGAATTGATCCAAATTTATAGTACTGTATCATTATTTTGTATTATTCATTTAAATCTCTGGTATCTGTCTACACAACATCTGCAGGAGACGCTCATTACAGATAAAGCAGCTCTAATGCAGGTGGGTTTTGTCAGCAGTTGTTTGAATGGAAGCATGGAGAACACCTGCATGAGGGGAGATGTGAGGGCTTGGTGGGGTGAGTCAGAACCATTTAATTTCCTGTGAGAATGTGCCTAAGTTTGATACCCAAATTCATGCAGGACTGTGCTTTTCCAGGAGAGCAACATGTGCTGCTCTAAACTGGCAGTGAGAGGAAGAATGCTGTTGAAACCTGTGGCTTCATCAAGGTTGAAATAGTGGGAAGCGTAGGACAGTGTGCAGTGCAAGAAACTCCCTGTTCCTCCGTTCCTTGCCTTGCTCTCTGCACTTCCAGCCCTTTCCCCCTGCAGGTGACATAGCATGAGGAGCATGCTGCAGGGTACTAGCAAGAGGGGTGAGATCCATTAAATACTGTCATATCTCAGGCTGTGACAATGGGCAGCAGCTGTCTGCCTTGACCTTTTGGGATCTACTGCTGAATAGTTTAAATCCTATACTGTTGTGTTACTTGTGCGGTGCCTCTGTGCACAAAACAAGGAAATAATTGGGCCAGTTCCCTAAACTGAATACATGGGCCAGCAATTGAAATTTAGCAGTAAAGAAGATTGTAACAAGTAGAGGAAGAGGTCATCTGCCAAGAACTTAAGGATCTGGGCTTGGTTCTGCATTTTTCAATTATCAGTTCATCAACGGTTTGGGAAAGGGAGAGGGGGAGAACAGTGATGTGACAAGGTGTTTTGACTATAATAGTATGAACTTTCATAGAAAGACCCAGGTCTTTGGTAGAGAAGAGGGTTGGTAAAAATAATGTGTGACAAGGCATCCTGTGAGACTTGAGAAGCTGTTGCAAACAGGAGTCTGCATAGCCATCTTGTCATCAACGTTGGCAGCTGGGAAGGGCATTAAAGTTAGAAGGTGCCTGGTGTGTGTGATCTGGTTGGTAGTGTTCTGTGTTTCCTTGCCTTTAATTCACATTTTCTGAGTTTTCTATGTAATTGTTAAGTATAATGCAGGGTAATGCAGTTATTTTCTCCAGGTATGTTGGGTGATCCTCTCTGTGGGAAGATATGCTCTAATTAGTAAAAACAATGGAGAGAAAAAGGTAGGAAAGCCACACGTGGGTGGATCACAGGGGCTGATAGAGAAGATCACCTGGCCTTTTCTACAGCACCTTTTCTTGTCAGAACCTTCTCTGCAGCCTCTGGGGAAATGACTGCAATCCCTCCTGATCCTGTGGCAGAATCAAGCTAAGGAGGAGTCAGCTGCATCCCTAATGGCAGGGAAGGCTGTGCAGAGAAACCAGGCAGGGTGTTGTTCAGGCAGCTTTTGTCTCAAATGTGTCCAACAGTGACCCTCTTGAGTCCCGTTTCTGGGGTTGGTAGCCCTGCTTTCTGTGCTGTGTGCATGCATTCTCCATCTGGGAAGAGGACACGGGTCCTGGAGGTGTTGATTGCTTCAGAGATCAAGACCTGCCAAGTGTTTAGCACTGTTTGAGGAGAGGGGACCCACCTGCTCAGCACCACAGGGCTGTCCTCTGAGTGTGCTTGGGAGGTGACAGTGCCATTCCATGGAGACTGCAGATTTTGGTGACATTTTTCTGCTTCCTTCCAACTTGCCGGGAATGATGGGAATGATCAGACATTGGAGTGTAATATGTCTGAAAAACACATCATACAGATGTGTTTTGACAAGCTTTGAGTGAAAGAATTTAAGGCATTACGTTATTTATCAAAAGCCTTTGGTAATGCACACAAGCCCTCCCCCTCCCACTCCCCCCCGGTTTGGTCTTTGTCTTCACATCTTTACCGTGTTATACATAATTGAAACCCATTTTTTTCATTGGAAATCAAAGTTGATGTTTTCCAGCAAGAAAGCACCGTTTATCTCATAAGCTGCCTGATCTCTGTGCCAGCTGCATGCAAATGCTTTCACTTTTGAAACAGTGTGACAGGTGAAAATTGAGTTTGGCTCTCGTGGAAAGGGGAAGAATGGGGAAAAAACATATTGGTAGTGAAGATTGCAAGTAAAGCAGAGCCCTTCTTTGTGGCAAAAATCAGCATGTCTTTCACAGCTGCATGAAGTAATTTTACAAACTAGAAAAGAGTAATTGTTCACAAAGCCCTGAACAGAGCAAGTAAAGTGAGCGATACTGAGTTAATCCTTAAGGAACAGGGGATAAGGTTGATAATTCATCTGAACTTTCAGACTGCCACTGACAAACTCCTGTGCAGGATCCTATTCAGGGAAGATTGCAGTGAGGGGGTGAAATGCCTAAGAACTTTGCTAAGAAATAAAGGACAAACAGCAAGTGTAAATGATCAGGTTTTTTGGTCACAGCAGAAATTGAGTAGCTGGATTCTCCCAAGTGGTGTGTAATAGGGCTGCTATTGAAAAAATATTTAACAATCCTTAATTGGTTGTATTAGAAGGTTATAAATGAATTCTGCTAATTTAGGGGAGGAAGTAGAGAATAACTGAGCAGCCAGTGGAAATATTTGTGTAGTGTACAGAGGTCATTCAGGAAAGTAAATGTCTTGGCATGTAAAATATTTTAATGCCATTAAATACATCGATGGTATTTCCGCATTGCAAGTGTTTTGTTCAGTTCCAGTTAGCCCTCCCTGGACTAAACAGAATTCCAGGAAGACCAGTGGAATCATAATTTGATTGAACATATAAGTGAAAAAGTCAGAATTGGTCAATTTAGAGAAAAGATGCACAAATGGAGATAGAAGTAAGCAAAATTTACTGTTTGTCCTAAAGTAGAACAAAGGAATGATAGCTCAAACTGAAAGGACAGAGATGCTAAAGCCAGTGTAAAACATAAACTCTCTCCAAATGTTAGCTGCTGGTTGCCCATGAAGTTCTGCCTTTTGTACATGTCTGGATGTAAGACTTTTGTTCCACTTGGCATTAAATATCTCCAATGAGCAAGACAGCATACAGGGTAGGGAAAATTGCTGTGTAGAGGGGAAATCTTTTGTGTTGCAGCAGTTGGGAAGGCATTTCCTAAGTGAAAACATTATCCAACAAATACACTCTGTCCTTTCCTTTTCTCTCAAACTGCAGCCACAATGGGAAGCAGGCGAGTGCCCTGTATAGTGTGCGAGTGAGAAGGTGTACGTCAGTGCCTGTGGTCCTGTATGCCCAGGGGATTGATCAGTGCTGTTCAAACCTGACATTTCAGGGAGTGGAGATATTTTGAAGTGGATGTTTGAAGAATGGAATTATATCCTTTCTGTATTTTGAGTCATCCATTGTCTGTTTAATTCCTTGGGGCTGTTAATTATATATAAATGTAACAAAGGCTCTGGGAGTGTGTAATATTTAAAGTGAAAGTCTAAGGCTTCCAGTGTCTGGGGTGAATTATTCTTTTCAGGCCTAACAAAGCTGGCAGAACTTCAGTTAAGGGAAGGGCACAATAATGATGTGTTTAACTGTGTTTTATGTAATTTGTGAACTTTCTGAAATGCTTGTATAATAACTACTTTATCCCTGAAAACCTGATAAGTATTGTTCCAATGGGGTTTGAGTTAAATTTGCATTTGAATTGCTTTACGTTCTTTCGACAAATACGTTGTTATCTCTGACTGAAATGTGGATTGAGGAATCACTTGAAACATAATACAGAAGTAGCACTGAAGACCTCAGCAGACTGAAAAATAATTGAAGTAAGGAATGTTAACAAGCTTGTCATCGTCTTCCAAAACCTGACATTTAAGCTGATCCACATTCCCTCTCCTCCTTTGTGCGGAATACAAAACCGCATACATTGTGGGGTAACTAAAAGAAATGTTTGGAAGAGTTGGTTAAGAAACAGTGCACATGTTATTTTTGTATTAGCTCTTGTGTAGTCACATTTGAGCCCGTTTAGAAAAAAAATGTAGTTTGTGTAGTGTAAAGATGTGGGGGGAAGGGATAATGAGTTGCTACTGAATACTAATTGCCTGTGAGTTGTTCGGGGAGACTGTATAAGAATGGACGATTTGTTGTAAATTGGTCACTAGCTGTATTGTGCATTGCTGTGAGGTTAGACCAGAGCTGTAAAGGTGCCAACTCTACAAAATCCTTATGATTCATTCTCTGACTTGGTGACTGCGTGAAAGAGAAAATACTGTACAGACTAAATATTACTGGAAAGAGACCTCCTCTAATTGCAGTGTGATCTTTCTTTGTAACACTTAAGCTTTAAGCTTGTTTGAGCCAGAAAGATGGGAGCAATAGGTTTTGAGTGGGTTATTGCTGCTTTTCCAACTGCAAGTGCCACTTCCCAAGGTCTGCCAAAGTTGTAAATGCCGGGAGGAGGGGAATCGCTCTGCAGTAATATAGCGTCCAGCAAACTGATTAGTGCTCTTAGCTTACAGTTAATCTTTGGCATCTTTAATTCTGGCATTTTGCCTGTCTTTAAGTTGAGAGTCCTTGTAAACCCTGCTTTTAAGATAGAAACAAAGCTTTGAAGAAGTGTGCAATAGTTTGTTTACTTTTGAGACGTATTTTCTTATTTAGCGCCTATTGTTTTCATTTACATCAGAATGGAAAGGTGAGTTAATGATTCATTGGCACACAGTGACCTTTCAAATAGCTCTGAACCACGATGCAACAGCTCCGTTCGAAGCTCTCATACTTTAAACTCCTTGCTTCTGCCTTAATATTTGCAGTCTGCTCTGTCTACATGCCTGGACGCCTGAAGAGAGCGAGCATTTACGGCTTCTCCCTCCTCTGTGTTTAGTGGGCAATTTGATCCTTCCTTGCCCATTCCTTTATTTTACATCACTCCTAGATTTGACTTGCTGTTCAGAAGACAAAGTGCAAATTTGGGAATCTGCTCTCTGTTTATTTAGCTAAAAAATGGACTCAGACTCTGATTCACCTTTTAATTACTCTTGGCCTTCCTTACCTAAAATGAAGATCCGAAGAAGGGCATCCAAACCAGGTAGAAAAAACTGTCCTCTTTTAAATCGCTCTTGCTGAATAGCTCTGCCTCCTTTGAATTGTCTGATTGCACACAGGTGGTTCTAAACAGTATGCATGAGATAGATTGTTTTTCTGTCAAAAGTCTACCTTACTATTAGTTATGCTTTTGTAGATAACAATATTGGGATTTGTTAAGTAGGAAGAAAGTGTTTTCTCCAAATGAAGTACTGTTCTTTATTTTTTAAAAATTATTTTATTTCTTTATTCTCTTAGGGCCTTTTTTTAAAAACACCCTCCCCACACACATCTTTTTTTTCCCTTTCTTCTGGTTGCATTTGTAGCTCTCACTGAGTAGCTCTGACACCCTAGGAGCTGCACAGCATGGCAGTGGCTGTGGGAAGCTCTGCTGGTTAGAATTGTTTTCATTTAGGGAGAATTTGCTACTTCGAATATGCCTCCACATCTAACAGGATTTTTTTATTCTTAAATTACGCAAAAAAATCTTAATAGAATGAAGAACAAATTCTTTTGCAAGCAAAAGAGTCAGTTTCTCTGGTGGCAGGGTCATTTACTGTCTTTGCACATAGTCCTCTGTGGAGAATCTTTGAGAGGTAAGCATTATAATTGCCAGTATGATAAAGGAGATTTTAAGAAGATTGGAGGGCACTGACCAGTAAGTTTATGTTAGGAGAAATTATCATTAAAAGCTTTAATGAAGAAAGATAAATTTTTACTACCTTAAATGAAATTAGGAGAAAGAGTGGAAAAAATGTAATCTGTGCTTTCTTCCATAAATAATTTTTTTTGTGTGTGTGTGTTTGAGAAAAGGGGGAAAGCCATCAGTGTCATTAAAGTCAATGAGCTGGGAGAATTATGTTTACACCGACTGAGGCTTTGACCTAGTTTGAGAATAAAAAATGTGTACAGGAACTACATTTCAATGTGCAGAACACTTCCTTCCAAACTTTTTAGTTTTATTCATGAGATTTCCCAAGCACATAGGGGTTTCTGCAATGTGTGTGAATGCACATGCAATTTGCAGAATCAACGAGCTGAATTGCAAGTGTGTTCTTTCTGTCTCTCATGAAGACTCGCTTTATTTGTGAATGCTGTAGCTGTGCACCCATCCCCTCCATGATATCTTTGTTGCAATTTACCTTTTTTTTCTTCCTTTTTTTTTTTTTTTTTTTTTTTTTTGTTGTTGGTTTTGTTTTTTAGTACTTCTTCATTGTATAGAGATCTGGTATTTGCATCTTGTTTCCTGTGTCTGTTAATAATATACCAACACATGTGACTTGTATGCACAGCTGACCATGTATCTGGAGGTGCTGGAGCAAGAAGGTGTTCTCGAGTGCATGTGCATATTTTAGCAGTAAAATGCCAGTTGTGGTTGAAGAATTGAAGTCCTGGCTGCACATGGGGTGGGAGTAGTGCCTCCTAAAAGGGACAGCAGGTTTATTATCTGCACTGGTGGTCTTTTCTTTTTTTCTGATACAGTATCTGGATGTAGCCAGTTCAACTTGGCACACAGGTGTGGGGCTGGTCTTGCAGTTGCATTTCCCACGTGCAGGAGTTAAGGTCTCAGTAAACAAGAGATGTGTAGTACCCAGCAGAAAGCAGTGTGGGAATCATCCTGGCCATTCCAAAAGTCATGAAGTTATTATGTACATTTTCTGGGTGCTCCATCTGATCTGGGCTGTGAAATGCTAGCCTCCTGCCTTTCTCTCCAAATCAGCAGGCTGTTGGTTTCCTAGTGTGGGTTCGCTCCCCATGGAAGTGCAGATCTCAGGTGTGAGAGTCCATATCCATCACTCTCTTCAGATTTTAAGTTAGCTGTGGGCCCCAAGGGCAGCTTTTGTCTCTGTTTAGAGTCCTGTCAGACTAGATGGTGGAGCCCCTGTCCTCCCCCTGAACTGGAGGCCAGCAGAAGCCAAACACAGATCGCAGAGCTTTGGGGCCATTCATTATAGACTCCTTCCCTTCTGCTAAGGTTTCATGTGCGTGGCATAATTAAAGCTCAATTAGGCTCAACAGAGTCTAATTAACATGACTGTGTCCTACTTCTGGGGCTGGGGAGGGAGTCTAGGTTCTATTCCCTTCTTCAAGAGCCATAATGGTATTTATATTGTTATTTGACGTGAAATGGCCACAAGGCAGGTCTCTTCTCTCCTCCTCTTGCACTGGCATACTCCTTCTTGTTCTGAGAAAGTGACTCTCAAAGCCTTTTTGGATGCTTTAACAGCCTTCAGGGATACTGAGAATATCTGTTTCTGGCAAGTCTGTCCCACTGTTCTGGGAGGTGGGAATTAGGTGTCGAACTCAGGAAAAGGTGGAGATTGAAACCAGACATCCTGTGTCTTGTGAAAATACTTGTCTGTTGTGCTGTTGTATTAAATGAGACACAAACTTATTTCTTACATTATGTTACATTTGTTCTCATAGTAGGTAAAGTGCCTGCTTCAGAGAGGGAGATCAATGCAGTGAATCTGTTGTTGGAAAGGGACACATTCGACATTTAGGAAACAATGAGTGACAAGAGAATAGAATAGAATAAACCAGTTTAGAAGAGACCTCCGAGATCATTGAGTCCAACCCATCATCCAACACTATCTAATCAACTAAACCATGTCACCAAGCACCCCATCCTGTCTCTTAGTGAACAACTCCAGTGATGGTGACTCCACCAGCTACCTGGGCAGCCCATTCCAATGGCCAGTCACTCTGTGAAGAACTCCTTCCTAACATCCAGCCGAAACATCCTCAGGCGCAGCTTGACACTATGTCCTCTTGTTCTGGTGCTGGTTGCCTGGGAGAAGAGACCAACCCCCACCTGGCTACAACCTCCCTTCAGGTAGTTGTAGACAGCAAGAAGCTCTCCCCTGAGCCTCCTCTTTTCCAGGCTAAGCAACCCCAGTTCCCTCAGCCTCTCTTCATAGGGCTTGTGCTCCAAACCCCTCACCAGCTTTGTTGCCCTTCTCTGGACATGTTCCAGCAAGTCAACATCCTTCCTAAACTGTGGGGCCCAGAACTGGACACAGTACTCGAGGTGTGGCCTAACCAGTGCTGAGTACAGGGGCAGAATGACTTCCCTGCTCCTGCTGGCCACACTGTTCCTGATCTAGGCAAGGATGCCATTGGCCCTCTTGGCTGCCTGGGCACACTGCAGGCTCATGTTCAGCCTACTATCAACCAGCACCCCCAGGTCCCTTTCTTCCTGGCTGCTTTCCAGCTACTTTGACCCCAGCCTGTAGAACTGTATGCGGTTTCTGTGGCCAATGTGCAGAACCCGGCACTTGGATGTGTTTAATCTCATGCCTTTGGACTCTGCCCATCTGTCCAGCCTGTCAAGGTCCCTCTACAGAGCTCTCCTACCCTCTAACAGATCAACTCCTGTCCCCAGCTTGGTGTTGTCTACGAACGTACTGATGATAGACTCAATGCCCTCATCCAGATCATTGATAAAGATATTAAAGAGGATGGGGCTTAGCACTGATCCCTGGGGGACACCACTAGTGACTGGCTGCCAGCTGGATGTGGCACCATTCACCACCACTCTCTGGGCTTGGCCCTCCAGCCGGTTCCTAACCCAGCACAGAGTGCTGCTGTCCAAACCAAAGGCTGACAGCTTGGCCAGGAGTTTTGGGTGGGGGATGGTGTCAAAGGCCTTGCTGAAGTCCAGGTAGATCCACAGCCTGCCCCACATCCACCAGGCAGTCACCTGATCATAGAAGGAGATCAGGTTGGTCAGGCAGGACCTGCCCTTCCTGAATCCATGGTGGCTGGGCCTGATCCCTTGGCCATCCTGTTAAGTGCTGTGTGATTGCACTCACGATGACCTGTTCCATAATATTGCCTGACACTGAGGTCAGGCTGACAGGTGTGGAATTCCCTGGTTCCTCATTCTTGCGCTTCTTGTGGATGGGCATCACATTGGCCATCTTCCAGTCATCTGGGACCTCTCCAGTGAGCCAGGACTGTTGAAAAATGATGGAGAGCCAGCTCATCTGCCAGCTCTCTCAGCACCCTAGGATGGATCCCATCTGGTCCCATGGATGTGTGGGGATCCAAGTGGCTAAGGAGATCTCTCACTACTTCCTCCTGAATCACAGGGGAGCTATACTGCTCCCTGACTCCATCTGCCTGCTCAGAATTTGTCCTGAATATTTATTAGTGGCTACTTTCAGACTACATCTTAAAAGTGATGGTATGATTTCTAGCATCCAGATTCCTGAGCCTTTCCAAGCAATATGTAGGAAACAGTGCTTTAGTTTCCGTAGCTTTAGGACAGTTAAGTATTTGTCTTTATGATCACATTTCTAAGTGCACCTTGCTTTACCCTATCTGTTTAATGCTATTATGTACTTGCCTAATTTTGCTGCCATCAGTATTTACGCTGTCTGAATGAAGTAATAAGACACCTGCATTAGGAATACAGATCACCCTTTGAGAAACTGGTTTTACTGTCCCCACCTACAGATGTGCATGTCACTTAGATGACCCTTTGCCAGGAATGAATGTGTGGGCTTCCTTCTCGGAATTCAGGTGACCACTTCTGAATTTAGAGGGTTATTTCTGCAGTCCTGCATGACCCACACTGTTAGCTGTCTGCATTTTTTGTTGACTTGGTAACTCTTATTTCCAGTTATACATTAACCACTGCTCAGATTACTGGGGGCAAATGAGATGAGCAGTCTGAAAACTTTCCTCAACACTTTTAGTTGTATCTAGCAAAGGGAATATGAAATTTATATCTTGTTTCTTGGCTTGTTCACATTGATAAATTTTGCTTCTGCTGTTTGCTGTTTCATACAGTGATGTCATTCTTATTTTTATGGAAGAACAGTGTTCCATTCTTGCAGTTTTCTGACACAGGTCATTCAAGGCTATACTTTTTCTTAAGCCAACCTAAAGTATGTTTTGAATTCTTGCTGTTGTGATCATGTGTTGTTTTTTTAAAAGTTCAAGTAGTTTCATAAGCTGGTGAAATACACAGCCTTTGCTGTATAACTTTGATGATGGTTTTGCAGAAGATGTAGACAGCTTGTGTCTAGCTATTTGATGGTCAAGGTCTTTTATATTATCCATGTTTGGAGATTATCTTTCCCACCACTGGGGGTTTTGTTCACCTACATCTAAATAAAACATACATCTCACTTGACTGTTTACCAGGCAGATGGCAGAGGGCCACAGACTCTGCTAAAGGAGGCATGCCATGATTTTATTCTTTCTCTGTGATCATGGCACAAAGATCTTGCAGCTCAAGGAGTGTCTGCTTGATGAGTTTTTCTGCTGGGTTGTTTCAGTACCAGATGCAGTTCTGATTAGTCACATTTGGGTCATTTTTACCGTAGTAATCCTCTTGAAGTTCATTGATGACATCATTCAGAGCTAAAACTTTGGAAGACCTTCACACTCACAAAAAGTGCAGATTTGCCCTAGAAGTTTTCTCCCTCTTTCCATAAGCTGTGCTGAAGTTTTGCATCTGCAATGACAATGAATGTTTTAATAGGTAGGCAAGGTTTTTGAGAACTTTTGTTTGAAAATGTGTTTTATTGATACTGGTCATCTTTAAGTCAGGGACAGCCTTGCAATTCATACCCAGTGCAGAGAGCTTTTGCCTGCTGCCTTGTTAACCTCAAGGAAGGTCTGCTGATGATCCCTGTAAGACCAAGGTAACTGGTAGGCAGCGAGGCAGGCTGGTGCTAATTAGTGGGGCTGTAGGAATGTGTTGTGTAATGTGGACATCTGCAATGGTTTTGTCACTTTTTAAACTGTTCAGGCCTGTCCAAGGGAAATAAGTTACTAGAACTGTCAATGTGTAATTAATAATGGTCTCCCCTGCATTCAGCAGTCTTGAAATACTTCTCTTGTTACAAAGTCAATTTGATGTAGTCATCCCCACGTGCGTGTTTGAAATAGGGGGTGGAGTGGGAGTAAAGAGGTGCAATGGGGTTGTATTGCAACGTGAAACCCAGAATAATCTGCTACCTTTTAGTCTGTTCATTTAAAATCCCCCCAAAAATTTATTTACACATCTCACCTTTGGCAACAGACTGACTAGAGCATCACCAGAAAAACATAGGATGTTTAGCAGTGATAATAAAGACTGACAGGTGACACATTCTAATATACCTTGCTGTATTTGCAGTAGATTTCTTCAGAACTTATTTACAGAATCACAGAATTAACCAGGTTGGAAAAGACCTTCGAGATCATCAAGTCCACCTAATCCCGTCTAATCAACTAAACCATGGCACAAAGTGCCTCATTCAGTCTTTTTTCTGAACACCTCCATTGATGGTGACTCCACCAGCTCCCTGGGCAGCCCATTCCAATGGCAAATCACTCATTCTGAGAAGAATTTCTTCCCAACATCCTGCCTAAACCTCCCCTGCTGCAGCCCTGTTGACCTTCTCTGGACATACTAGATTACTCTTCTATTACAGAATTTTGTGAGAATGTAAAATGTGGTATCAGAAGTTGCTATATGAATAAAAATGTGAAGTAATAGGGTATTTTGTTATTTATGGCTTGGGACATGTAATTCATAGCGCAGTCCATTAACTGACTGTAGAGACCCTGTCAGTGGGCACTGTTACTGAAGACAAGAAACTGTCTCCACAGGCGTAACCTAAAACTACCACAACTTCATAATGCCTGGGCTGTTTTTCAGGGATACATATTGATACTTTTCAGCCTGCCACTGGAGATAAATACTGCCTTGCCGGTTGTACCCATAGGTTTAAATACAAGAGAGAGTGTGTGCTGGGGTAGGTAATAAGCATACAAGAAGCAACAGACAGCCTGACATTTTCTTTTCTTTCTGGTTGTTGGTTTAAGACCAGCTCTTGGAAAGCTTTTCTTGCCACAAGAAAGTACTGGCAGTTCTGGCAAATCACATTTCCATATCGTAGTATCACTAAGGTTGGAAGAGACCTCACAGATCATCAAGTCCAACCTGTCACCACAGACCTCATGACTAGGCCATGGCACTAAGTGCCACATCCAATCCCCTCTTGAACACCACCTCCCTGGGCAGCACATTCCAATGGCGAATGACTCTCAGTGAAGAACTTTCTCCTTACCTCGAGCCTAAACTTCCCCTGGTGCAGCTTGAGACTGTGTCTCTCGTTCTGGTGCTAGTTGCCTGGGAGAAGAGACCACCCCCTGCCTGTCTACAACCTCCCTTCAGGTAGTTGTAGAGAGCAAAAAGGTCTCCCCTGAGCCTTCTCTTCTCCGGGCTAAGCAACCCCAGCTCCCTCAGCCTCTCCTCAAAGGGCTTGTGCTCCAAACCCCTAACCAGCTTTGTTGCCCTTCTCTGGACTCATTCCAGCAAGTCAACATCCTTCCTAAACTGAGGGGCCCAGAACTGGACACAGTACTCAAGGTGTGGCCTAACCAGTGCTGAGTACAGAGGCACAATGACCTTCCTGCTCCTGCTGGCCACACTGTTCCTGATCTAGGCAAGGATGCCATTGGCCCTCTTGGCTGCCTGGGCACACTGCAGGCTCATGTTCAGCCTACCATCGACCAGTACCCCCAGGTCCCTCTCTGCCTGGCTGCTCTCCAGCCACTCTGACCCCAACCTGTAGCACTGCATGGGGTTGTTGTGGCCAATGTGCACTTGGATGTGTTAAATCGTGAACCGTTGGATTCTGCCCATCTGTCTTGCCTGTCAAGATCCCTCTGCAAAGCAGATGACATCTGCCCCCAGTTTTGTGTCATCTGCAAACTTACTGATGATGAACTCAATGCCCCCATCCAGATCATTGATAAAGATATTAAAGAGGATGGGGCTTAGCACTGATCCCTGGGGGACACCACTAGTGACTGGCTGCCAGCTGGATGTGGCACTGCCACTCTCTGACAGCTTGGTCAGGAGTTTTGGGTGGGGGATGGTGTCAAAGGCCTTGCTGAAGTCCAGGTAGACTACATCCACAGCCTTCCCCACATCCACCAGGCAGGTCACCTGATCGTAGAAGGAGATCAGGCTGGTCAGACAAGTCCTTCCCTTCCTGAATCCATGCTGGCTGGGCCTGATCCCTTGGCCATCCTCTAAGTGCTGTGCGATTGCACTCACGATGACCTGTTCCATAATATTGCCTGGCACTGAGGTCAGGCTGACAGGTGTGGAATTCCCTGGTTCCTCATTCTTGCGCTTCTTGTGGATGGGCATCACATTGGCCATATTCCAGTCATCTGGGACCTCTCCAGTGAGCCAGAACTGGTGGAAAATGATGGAGAGTGGCTTGGCCAGCTCCTCTGCCAGCTCTCTCAGCACCCTAGGATTGATCCCATCTGGTCCCATGGACTTCTGGGGATCCAAGTGGCTAAGGAGATCTCTCACTACTTCCTCCTGGATCACAGGGGAACTATACTGCTGATTGCCTCCATCTGCCAGCTCAGGAGGCCAGTTGTCTGGAAAACATTCTGTTATTCTGTCCTGCTATTAAAATTTGATGCAAACATGGTGTTAAGTACCTCTGTCTTTTCCTCATCTTTTGTTACTATGTTCCCCTCCATGTCCACCATGCAGTGGAGGTTGTCCTTGCCCCTCCTCTTGCCATTAATATACTTGTAAAAGGATTTTTTGTTGTCCTTCACAGCAGAGGCCAGTCTAAGCTCTAAATGGGCTTTTGCCTTTCTATTTTTTTTCCTGCATGACCTAGCAACATCCTTAAATATTTTATGGTTTTCCTCACCTTTCTTCCAGGGATGGTACACCCTCTTTTTTTCCTAGTTCCTTTAGAAGTTCGTTGCCCATCCAGGCTGGCCGTCTGCCCCGATGGCTCATCTTCCAGCACATTGGCACAGCCTGTTCCGGTGCCTTCAAGAGTTCTTTCTTGAAGTAGGTCCAGCTCTTATGCACCCCGTTGTTTTTAAGAGCTGTTTCCCAAGGAACCTTCTGAGTTAGTTCCTTGAGTAATCCAAAGTCTGCCCTCAGGAAGTCCAGATTGGAGGTTTTGTTGCTGCCCCTCTTAGCTTGACTGAATACTGAAAATTCAATTATTTCATGGTCGCTGTACCCTAGACAGTCTCTGACCACCACGTCACCCACCAGCCCTTCCCTATTTGTGATGAGGAGGTCAAGCAGAGCCTTACCCCTGGTAGGCTCACGCAGCATCTGGGATAAGAAGCTGTCCTCCATACACTCCAAGAACCTCCTGGATTGCCTCCTCTCTGCTGTGTTGAGATCCCACCAGATATCAGGCAGGTTGAAGTTGTCCATGAGAACAAGGTCTGGCAATCTTGAGACAGCCTCTAGCTGCCTATAGAATGATTCATCAACATCTTCCTCCTGGTTGGGTGGTCTATAACAGACTCCAACCAGGATGTCAGCCCTGTTGGTCTTCCCTCTAATTTTTACCCACAAGCACTCAACCTGATCATCCCTGATCTCTAGCTCAATGGCATCTAGAGCCTCCCTGATGTACAGGGCCACCCCTCCACCCCTTCTTCCTTGCCTGTCTCTCCTGAAGAGCCTGTAGTCATCAGTTTACAGTGCTCCAGTCATGTGAGTCATCCCACCACATCTCTGTGATGGCAACTACATCGTAACTTTCCTGCTGCAGCAAGGCTTCCAGCTCCTTCTGTTTGTTGCCCATGCTTCATGCATTAGTGTACATGTACTTCAGGTGGGCTGCTGGTTTCACCCCTGACTCCAGCTTACCACCCTCAGACTCCTGTCTGGAGGGACTGGTTTCAGCCCCTTCCCCCTTCAAATCTAGTTTAAAGCCCTGTCAATGAGACCTGCCAACTCCCTTCCTAGAATCTTTTTACCTTTGGGGGATAGGCCATTCTCGTACACTGTGATCTTTCCCCTCCTCTGGGACAGATGTACTCTGTTGGCAGCTGACCTGGTGCAGTAGAAAGTTTCCCAAGATCGGAAAATGCAAAATTCTTTTGACGGCACCAGCCTCTAAGCCACTTGTTGACTATAGCTGCTGACCTGTTCCTTATGGTATTCCCTCCTGCAACTAAGGGTATTGATGAGAAAACTATTTGTGCCCCTGACCCCTCAATGAGTTCTTCCAGGGCCTTGACGTCATTTTTGATAGCCCTGGGAGTACTGTTTGCAGCATCATCATTCCCTAGCTGCATAACTATTAAGGGACGATAATCAGAGGACTGCACCAGACCAGGCAGCCTTCTGGTAACATCCCTGACCTGAACTCTAGGGAGGCAGCAAACTTCCCTGTGAGAAGGATCTGGCTGACATATGGGGCCCCCTTTTCCCCTCAAGAGGGAATCACCAATAACAATTACCCTCTTTTTTTTTTGAGGGAACAAGTCTTCATGCTGGGGGAAGGCTGTTTAATCTTAGGCTGTTTTGCCTTAGGCAACACCTCAGATGGTGGGTCCTCTGGCATCAAAATCACCTCAACCTTCACCTCCAGTGGCCCATACTTGTTTTCCAAGGGCAGTGGGGAAGGTGGGGGGGAGGCAAGGAGGTTTTAGTTTACGTCTTCTAAGAGCCACCTGTGTGCATTCCCCACTGCTTTTTGGGTAACCAGCCTCTGCTAGGGGAGCCTGCAGAGCCTGCTTACTCAAGTTCATCTCCCTTCTACATTCCCTTACAGCTCTAAGTCTAGCAACCTCATCCTTCAGTTCAGCCACTATTTTAAGCAGATAATCAAGCTGCTCACACCTAATGCAGGCATTATCTCCATTGTCCTCCATTTCAAGTGCCAGGCTCCAGCACTCTCTGCAGCCAGATACCTGGGCACCTACCTGCCTATGTTCCACCCCAGTCTGGGTCGGCCCTGATCTTTTGAAGGCATTTTTGCTGTGAGCCACAACCATCCCTATCCCTGGCCACGGTGCCTACTGGACAAATAAAAGAAGCACGGCGGTGCGTGCGGCTGCAGTCGAGTGAGAGCACCGCACAGCAGGTTCCTGCCGCTCAGTGCAGCCTGCGACAGACCCGGCTGGGTTTTTCAGTTTGCCGCGGGTGACGTCACGATCACGAGCAGCGGGCACATGAGAAGGTGGCGATACCAATCCTCACTGAGTGCCCGGGGAGCGCCGGGGTCCTGCCGCTCCCGTAGCCTGGAAAAGAAAGTAGAGTAAGGCGTCCTCTGAGGCTGCTGGTCCCGGTGCGGTTCCCGAGAGCTTGCTGCTCAGTGCAGCCCGTGCGAGCCCCCGGCTGGGTTTTTTGAGTAGAACTTACTCTTCTTGGGCTTTATTGAGATAGCATCTGAAAACAAAGTAAAAGCTGTGGTGCAGCACCGCAGTTTTGGTATTGGTCTGGGACTTTATTTTCCTGAATTAAAAATGCCTCAGACCTTGACAAGTGTTGTTTCTAATCCAGTGTCATTTCTTTATAGTAACTCTTCTTGCAATGTGATGATCACAGTCCTGATGGATGGGGCTTTGAGCAACCTGATCCAGTGAAAGATGCCTCTACCTATGGCACGGGGTTGGGAGTAAATGATCTTTAAAGTTTCATTTCAACCCAAATCATGCTATATGATTCTGTGGTCTTCCAAAAGTAGTTACATTGCTATAGGAATATAACCTTGGAAAAGTCTTTAGTGGTATATTTTCCTTTCCACCTTTACAGAAAATGAATTTCTGATTCAAAGAGGGCTTTTTTGCATAATTTTCAGGAACAGACAAACTGAATTTAAATTTATGGGGAGTTTTTGGTTTTGAGTATTTTGCTGGTTATGATACTTTATCACCTTGCTCTTGTGCTAGTCTGTCTTGGTTCAGTTCCAATGGCAATGACTTACAGCATCTTAAAATAAGGAAAATTGCATTACAGCTGTGATTTTATTTTTTTTTAAGGCTGTTTTCACGCAGTCTGTAAAAAGATTGGTTTCCTCTTTGTCAAATTTTTCTGTTTTTTACAAACGGAAAGTAATCTGAGGCTTTGAGTACCACATGCTTTTCATACTTACAAGCAGCTTTAAGAGAAGGGATTGCCCAGGGAGGTGGTTGAGTCATCATCCCTGGAAGCGTTCAAGAGGAGATTGGACATGGCACTTGGTGCCATGGTCTAGTCATGGGGTCTGTGTTGATAGGTTGGACTCGATGATCCTCGAGGTCCTTTCCAACCTAAGTTATACTGTGATACTGTGATACTGCAGAACAGACTGACACTGTTACTGTAAAACTTCTTTAGTTTTTCTGTTGCTCAAAGCCATGAAATAAAGAGTCAGCCTGTGCAGCTTTTTATAAGATTTGCAGTGATGAACACGTTATTGAAAACTGAACTTCCAACTTCTGTTATTTTTGGTGAAGCTGATATCTCATTTCAGATCCAAAATCAGATCAGATTCAGGCTTCATCCCAAATATCTTGTTCATGGGTTAATTCTTGATTGATTGCTGCCACTCTCTTAAGGCTCAATTGGTAATATTTTGTTTGTACCCCTTTAACAAATTTCTTGCCCTTTTTTTGTCGCTACAATAGTAATTTGCTTTATTGGTTTAAGATTAGTTTTTATGTTGCTCCCAGTAGGAAGAATGCTCTAGTTGAGTCCTTGTTTGACTCCACTTGAACATTTTTCTATTCAAACAATGTATCAGCTGTTAAATATTTAATGTATAGACCATAGTTATGCGCATTTCATTCTAGTTCATAAATGAAGTCCTGTGTACTTCTGCAACCACAGATGTCTAAAAAATTCTATCTTGGGCAGAAAATAGAAAGTTTTGCTAACCAAGATACAGGAACACTTAAGTTATGTGAATGATTCTGTGGTGCTTTTTAGTATCTTGCCAGCTAGAGGCTTCTTGGAACATATAGAAAGTGTTATACAACTACAAAATGGGCAGTTTTTTGAATGGCCACATAAACAGTACTAAAACTGTAATCCTAAAATTTGGTGTTTAATGTAGCCATTTTTATGACAGTGTATATATGTGAGAATAAAATGGTTTGGGATTTAATGGCATATTTTCCACATTTTATTTTTTCCAGACCAGAGACACTCTACCCTTGATGTGCTCAGGAAACTCAAGGCTCCACCTACTTTCTATGTTGCAGCCAGACTTTCTGCCATGCTGAGTAGAAGTGATGAAGTATATGCAAACTGCATGGTAGTGGACCAAGTAAGCTTATGTTTGAACTTTCACAAAATTTTAATAGTTTTCTGGTAAAGTATATTATTTTTGTGACAGTAAGGTCTTCTGGATGTCAGCAGTGGTGTGTGTGGGCAATTAGTAATGCTCTAAAATGAAACCAAGGATACCTTAACCAAGAATACCTTACTCTTCTCAGCTGTGATTTTATAACACTTTTTTAAGGTCCCTTTTTACAGACTCAGTTGATAATAGGAATTATTCTTCCCAGCCTGTATGGAGAATTCTAAGGTAGTTCTTACAGTCTCTTCTATGTGTGAGCTGAATGGTACGTGCTTCTTTCTAAGAAACATTAACACACTGTAGCTTGCCTATGTGCATATCAGATTTTCTGAATTCTATGTACATTCACAAAAGAGATGAGTTTGCAGATGCTGGCTAATTGTGGAAGTTCATAGCTAAGCTCATAGCTAAGCTTATATGCTCAGATGAGATATTGCTGAGGGGGTGAAATCGGTGCCCAACAGCTGGCACAGAGTATTCTGATACTGGAAATTCTGACTTAGTATTCATGTTTCTGATTTATTTGTCACCATCACTGGAGATGAACCAGAATGTCTAGACCAAATTATATTTGACACCACTATTTTGCACCTGAAATTCCTGCCCCATTGTCATATTCACATATTATAGTTTGAGCCAAGAGTACTAGGTCAACTCTTGTGTATAGTGATTGTGTGTAGTTAAACAGCTGCCAGATTCTGGTGGCATGTAGCTATGTTTCAGTGATGGTTTAAGTGGTTAATTTATTTGTAATCTGCTGTGGGCTCTTCTCTGGAGTAAAAGATGGACTGTATGAATATGGAATAATCAGATAATGGTAGAAAAATACATAGCTACTTTCAAATTTGTTAAATTGCTGACTGGGGCCATATGCTCCCTTACACACCACACAGCTGGAGCCAGAGCTGCTTCTGGAGAAGATCCTTTTGGTGCCAGGGGAAACAATACCTGTGCAGGAATAACTTTGAAGGAAGGAACAGCTGTGTAAGACCTGGGAGCAGCATTTTGCTGTCATGTTGCTCATCTGCATTGTGCAATAGAAATAATTCCAGGCTTGCATGCGCTGTATTTTCAAATGGAAATATGGGGTCCTGTAAAAATGCCAGCAGTTCCCTCTGTCTTTAGTAAAACATTGTCATGGAGATAAAAACACGTCTTAAGTGTGTCTGGAGGAGGTCATCAGTCTGCAAGACCAGGGTTTTGGAGATGCTTTGCAGTCCTTTCTTCTGGGTTTTATACAGGTGGTTCTTGGCAGTTGGGTGTTTTCACTGACTGTGTGGCTTTTCATTCTTATTCAGCATCTAAATAGATGCATTGCACCTAACAGAAAGGCTGCTGATGAACTGTATTTTAGTATTGTCTATAGAGTTCAACCTCAATTGCACAAAGAATTGTTACCAGGGTCTAGATCCTGATCCTTGTACCTGAGAAAACATAATCCCAGCTGTGTTCTTATCTTTGTGCCAGAGGAGAGGTGTTTCATGCCCAGAATTACTTAATGGCAAATAATAAAGATTCCTTTCCCCTCCTACCCTGGAGAACCTCTGTTCCAGATCATGTATACTTATCTGAAAGATTAGGAAAATGGTTCTGGAAAACTAGAGTGCACGATATGTGTGTGCCAGGGGAAGTTCAGGCTCGAGGTGAGGAGAAAGTTCTTCACAGAGAGAGTTGTTAGCCATTGGAGTGGGCTGCCCAGGGAGGTGGCGGAGTCACCACCCCTGGAGCTGTTCACAAAGGGATGGGACATGGCACTTGAAGCCATGGTATGGTAGTCACGAGGTGTTGGGTGACAGATTGGACTTGATGATCTTTGAGGTCTTTTCCAACCTTATTGATTCTATGATCTGATTTTCATAAAATAAATTGCACAATGTTTGAATTATTTTCCATATGTCTTCCACACATTATGCATATTTTTGCATAAGGATATTCTAAAATCCTTAAATATGAAATAAAAGCTATAAATGTATGGATGGATGCATTTGACAAAAGGTATGGATACAAGTGAGAAATTAATTAGACTTGCAAATAACATTTATTGCAACTCTCACCATAGAAAAAAAACAGCGTAAAGTCTAGAATCTCTTAGCCTTTGATTCATCTGCTGTAAAAAGCAAGAGAGGAAAAAAAAGGCAAAACATAACCATAAATGACAAACTTATCTGATCCTAGTTCTCTGACAATACATCTTGTTACTGCCTCTTAGCAACATTCATTTTTTTTCTCCACAGGCTGGAGAATTAAAGGCCAACTATGTTCATGGAGATAGTGCCACCAGCTCAGCCTTGGTGGCTAAGAGCTCTTCATCTCCTTCACTTGAGGGGAATGACCAATATGTAAGTGTTACAAATGAAGGAAAGCAAAGGCCAGTGAAAAAAGGAGAAAACACAGGTTTAAGAGATACTGCTTCACCTGGTGATTTGTATGGAAAAGATTCATACCTTCCATTCAAGACCCATGGATTTATTAAAGATCGGGGCCAACTTTGCGCTGAAATGAAAAAAAGAAGGTATGGGATTGACTTGATGTTATGATCAGAGTAAGAATCATTTGATCTAATATTTTATTTCAAAGGATGTGAGTAACAAATATTATTACTGAAGCAAAATTACTGTTTTCACTCACTGATATTTTAATTTTCCTAATGATCTGTTTTAATAAAACCATTTTTAACCGATATAAGGTGTCCTTCAAGTAAAGTAATGTTTAATGCAAATTTGGACCTCTTTTTCTCATGTATAATACTAAAAAAAAAGAATAGGAAAATAATCTGTTCTTCACTCTAAGCTTTTCCATTGTGTTATTTTTGTCAAAAAACAGAATTTCACCCTAGTTTTCCTTAGTTAGATTTTCTATTAGGAATATTGTCCAAAATATTTTGAACACTCTGGGGAACCTTCCACTCTTTGCACTGACCTGTATAAGAACCAGTATATTCCTGATTGCGTGTATTTCTTTTCACCTTTGAAGACACCATGCAGGATATAACTCAAGTTTGATAGGCTCAGACTCTTTTCTGCTTTTTTGATGGTACACAAATATTGCTGTCAGCAGAGGGCAGTTGTTTGAGGGCCCTCCTCCAGGTGGCTTAGCTTATACTGTGAACTGGTTGGCTTTAGGAATGCAGAGAGCTTTGAAAATGACACTATACACATGTTTTTAACAATTAGTAGATTTCCTTGACAAAAAAGCTTCACTGGTTCTCTGGATAGGAGAGACATGAAACTAAGACATGAAACTAATTCCTCCTTGATAGGAGGAAATTTGAAGCTGTCAAGTCTATGTGAAAACAGTAAGAAAGCAGTACTGTTTGTCATTAATTAAAGCAGACAATTAAATTTTCTCTTAGAGTTTCTTAGCAATTATGAAGTTCCACTAGGAGGAATCTTTGAACATATATAAGACAGGTAGTGTCAGACTAAGAGTTGTTCTTTTCCCAAACCTTTTATTTTTGCTAGCTCCTGGAATATAATGTAGATTATAAAAATCATCTTCTACCTCCACCGTAAACATTTTTCCCCTCTACAGTTTCCGCCTTCCTTAAGACCTGCCCGGTACCTATATATGAGCTTTAAGAGCATATATGAATTTTCAGAGAAATGTGATTGTCTGTAATATGTAAACTTTAAGTGATCCAAATATTACGCATAAAACAAGACTATCAGTATGTTATTCCAGTCACACCTTCTTTGAAGTATCTGAGGTGACAGAATTGTAGAACTGTTCATTAGAAAAGACCTTTAAGAATTAGTTGAACTGTTATCTAACTCTTCCGAGCCTGGTACTAAACCATGTCCCTTAGCACCACATCTATGCATCTTTTAAACATCTCCAGGGATGGGAATTCAACCAGCCCCCTAGGGAGTCTATTGCAGTGTTTGAGCGCCCTTTCAGTGAATAATATCCAATCTAAACCTCTTGGTGCAGCTTTAGGCCATTTCCTCTGATCTCTTGTTGGTAGAGAGGAGAAACCAATAGTCATCTTGCTATAACCTCCTTTTGGGTAGTTGTAGAGAGTAGTGCGGTCTCCCCTCAGCCTCCTTTTCTTCAGACTAGCAACCCCAGTGCCCTCAGATGGTCCTCATAAGACTTGTTCTCCAGACTCTTAACCAGCTTTGCTTCCCTTCACTGGACCTACTTCAGGACCTCAGTATCTTTTTTTTGTAGTGAGGTTCCCAACACTAAACACATTACTCAGGGTATTCACCTCAGCAGTGCTGAGTACAGGGGGACAATCACTTCTCTGGTTCTCCTTGTCACACTGTTCCTGATACAGGCCAGGATGCTGTCAGTATTCATGGCCACCTAAGCACACTGCTGCCTCACATTCAGCCAGCTGTTGATAACATCCCTAAGCCTTCCTTTGCTGGGCAGCTTTCCAGTCACGCTTCCCCAAGCTTGTAGTCTTGCATGGGGTTGTTGTGACCTAAGTGCAGGACCTGGCATTTGGCCTTGTTGAATCTCATGCAGTTGGCCTCAGCCCATTTATTCAGCCTGTCCAGGTCCTTTTGTAGAGCCTTCCTACCTTCAAGCAGATCAACACTCCCATTTTAGTGTAATATGCCAACTTACTGATGTGGCAAGAGATTGAAATCAACATTTATGTAAAAACAATTCTGTGGGTAAGTTATCCTTGGTAACATGCTTGTCTGTTGATTATATAGGATTTTTTTGCCCCCAATTTTAAAATGTGTTAAGAACTGACATTCAGTTAAATAACTTGTTTCTGAGATGTCACATGGGCTGTTAGTAGGAAGCACTGCAAAAGATAGCCTCCAGAAGTCTAATAAGGAAGTAGGTTTGGACAGTATTGATAGATTTGCCCTTGAACAAAACAGCACTGTAGTGGTGTGTGAAGGAATTTTGGTGTTGTTATTCCTGTTAGGAGCTATGGATATTTAGAAATACCACACATAATTTAAAGTTTTATGTTCGAAACTCAGAATGTTATTGCAAGCAGTCAACCATTCTTTCCAGTCACTCTGATGAAGAGACCAAGAACTTTTGCAGCTAACAGGATGCACCTGGAGAAACCCTAGTACTAAGGCCCAAGAAAACTCACTGCACTCTCCTGCTCAGGAATCCTTGCCAATCAAGTAGTCTGTAGATGTTTGAATTGTTGATTTATTCAGGGATTTTTTATTTTATTTATAGTTATTTATATTTATTTATATATATGTTTTTAAGTTTGTATCTTTCTAAATGATCTCATAAATTGTCTCAAACATTACATCTCATTAGTTTTCTCTTCCATCCTCCATAAAGTCAAAGGTATAGAAAAAAAAAGAGAAGTCTGTGAATAGCCACACCATTATCTTTCAAATACACAATGCACACAAAATATCTGTATATACCTATGTATCTTAATAGTGGAATCCGAGTAAGTTGTCTTAATTATTTTTATCATCTACATAGAGAGGCAGGTACATGTGTGGAAAAAACATCTAATTTTAAGGGATATGCTGAATATGAGTCTGAAAATTGTCCTCCTGAAGTGGCTGACTGTGGTGGGTGTCTGCGTGATTTTGAGCCATGGAAGCATCTGTAGTGCAGATCCACAAGACTGTCAGATGAGTCCTGTACAAAGTGACTGAATACCATGATCAGGTGACTGCAAACCTGAGAGTGGACTCAGAGCATGACTTACATGATATAATCGTGGTTCTTTGGATTGTCATTGATCAGAGTATACAGCAGTATTTGTTGCATTAAGGTTGAGATGGATTGTTACTGGAGTTCTTGCAAATTAAAAGCTGTTATTTGTTTCAGTTCAAGTCTTGATGACCTTGAGGTAGACTGCAGAAGTGGAGATGTTTCAGACAGATCCCACATTCACTACCCTCCTCTTGGCTGTTCAGAGGCCATGGCTTGTAGCAGAGATGGATTAGACTCACCTACCAATCTACAGTCCAAGGTATTTGATGCTGTCTTGGTTTGCTTTGTTTTCCTTTTAAGTACATCACTGAGAACACATAAGAAACTTCTGTACCCGAAAGGGAAAAATGAGTTCACAGTTGGCAGTGCCAGTGCCTACAGAGAGCGGTGTGCACAGGGTTGTGGAGCCAGAGCTCCTCAGTTGTGGCTGGACTGGGTGGCAGCCATGTGAAGGGTCTGTCAGAGATTTTCTGAAAAAGCATAATTTATCAGAAGGAAATAATCTCAGGTTCTTTAGTGAGGAAATGTTTAACCAGCTGTAATTATGTGAAAGGGTAATAGCTTTGTAAAGTACAAAACCAACCCACCTCCTCTTTTAAAATGATTCCCAGAGTCATGAAAATTCAGATGGCTTTTGTGCTTTGACCAGTCCTCTTAATTTCTAAAGTATCCTGGCTACATTTGTTTTCATTAGACTGTGGTGGTGTATCTGAAATCTTCAGACACATAGAGTTTGGTGGTTTTTTTTTGTTTGTGAGGATTCTTGATTTTTTTTTTGTTTTTAAAGACTGCTTGCCTCTGTAGAGCTTTATCTGATCTTCAGCAAATGAAGGGAAGAAGAGTCCAGAACAAACACTGAATTCTGTTAAGGCTACTTTTAAAAATAATGACATAGGCAGTTTTAGAGGAGGTTCTGTTGAAATGTAAATGATGTATCAAAAATCAGAAGGTTTCCTTTCATAATCAGAATATCTTTTCATGCACAATAATAAAAAATACTGCAGAGAGAAAAGAGAAATGTGAAATGTGCTTGAGGTACTAAAGTATTAAGATTAATGGCTTCCTTGGTAAAAGAAGATAGCTTGGTCATCACATAGGATGGTTTGAAACATGTTTGGCACACCACCTAACTGGAGAAGAATGAAACATTTCTTCCAGTTTCTTAGTCTAACAGGCACCACAAATTATTGCCTGTAAAATACAAAAAATTACCATGGTGAAAATATGACAGACTTAAGAATTCAGATGAAGTCACCAAAAATTTTTCTTCAACTTGAAGCTTTTACAAAGCCAAAAATTTGTGTGAATCATAAATCATAAAATTGTTTTGATTGGAAAAGACCTTTAAGATCATGGAGTCCAACCATGATCTAACTCTACCGAGCCTACTGCTAACCCATGTCCCTCAGCACCACATCTCTGTGTCTTTTAAGGCGCCTCCAGAGGTGGAGAGCCTACTCCAATCTTTGAGAACTCTTTCAATGAAAATGTTTTTTCTGATAGTCAACCTAATCCTACCCTGGTGCAACTTGAGGCTGTGTCCTCTCATCTATCACTTGTTACTAGGGAGACCAACACTCAGCTTGCTATAGCATGCTTTTATAATTTTTTGGTGGACTAAAGACCAACCAAGAGGTTTCAAAGCTTAATTTTAAGCAAGATCACCTAATGACACTATGCTGCTTTCAAATTTTATCAGATACTAGAAAAATAGCCAATTAAATGTATCTAGATAAATATCAGAGTGATTCAATCTATCTGAAAGAGGGCCCAGACAGAACCAAAACATTAATTTATATGTTAGGAAATAAAAATCTGAGCCCTGCATATGTGTCTTTTGCAAAGCAGTGCCCCAGAACTGGCTTTGAAAGACAGAGTGGATTATCTGAGTATATTTTCTCAATGTAGAGCTATTATCAAAAGAAATAATTTGAGTTCTGGGAGGGATTCAAAAGATACTAGTGCACATGACACTGGTACAATTCCTATAGCATGGTGCACCCAAATCCTGGAGCTACCAGCAAAAAAAACCCAAAACTCCAGTAAGTTAAAAAGTACCACAGGAGAATTAAGTGCCTGGAAAACACACTCTGTGTATTCAGTGCAAGGGTTAAACTGTCTGCTCCCCCAACAGGAATGTGAGGGGAAGAACAACACACACAACTCAGGGCTGAGATAACAGTTTAATGTAACATAAGATATCATAAGCACAATGCATAATTACCTTAGCTAACAATCTAATTAATTTAGTAATACAATACATGATTACCTCATCTTGCCTAGCCTATTTGGAGAAGAAGCACAGTGAAATATACAGGGAAAAAATCAGCATGAAACAGGTAAGCCAAACCCAGCAGCTGCCTGACTTGCACTCTTTCCACTGCCATGGATACTGAAAAGCCAACACCCAAGA
The DNA here is from genome assembly GCA_011125475.1 of Melanerpes aurifrons. Taxonomy (NCBI): domain Eukaryota; kingdom Metazoa; phylum Chordata; class Aves; order Piciformes; family Picidae; genus Melanerpes; species Melanerpes aurifrons. The sequence goes on from WWNC01000003.1 coordinate 4,763,635, forward strand.
AGCCAGAACCTAAAAGCAGCAATTGGAACAGGAAGCCTTCCATGCTGCAATCTTAACTTAAAGCCCCATAACACTTTTCTCCAGTTAAAACTTTCATTTTTGAACCTGGCATGACTGCATCATCGTATGAATAACAGCAGCAGATTCAACTCAATCCATAATACCCTGCAAGGACAGAAGTTCATGCTAATGGTCATCCAAGAGATTGGGAGGGTGATTTAGTCTTTCTTCTTGTGTGCAATGCAAAAAAAACAACCTAAGTCATCACTATTAACGAGATGTTTAATTCAACAGACAAGCAGCAAATTAAGTGAGGGTAATCACCCATTGCAACAGGTTAATAGGGGCTAGGCACTGCAAAGCTCGGATCCATCCACAAACTAGGTACTACTTCATCACAGAACTTCATCATGGAAGTTCAAGTATTCTCAATCATGCAGAAACTAGATGAAGTGGAGATGGCTGTCCAAAGACTCATTGCCATGTGCCACACAACTAGAAAGACATTTCATCAAGACGTTTCTGTCAAGCTGTGTCCAGAGAAGGGCAAGGAGGCTGGTGAGAAGCCTTGAGCGCAAGCCCTATGAGGAGAGGCTGAGGGAGCTGGGATTGTTTAGCCTGGAGAAGAGGAGGCTCAGGGGAGACCTCATTGCTCTTTACAACTACCTGAAGGGTCGTTGTAGCCAGGAGGGAGTTGGTCTCTTCTCCCAGGCAGTCAGCACCAGAACAAGGGGACACAGTCTCAAGCTGCACCAGGGGAAGTTTAGGCTCGAGGTGAGGAGAAAGTTCTTCACTGAGAGAGTTGTTCACCATTGGAATGTGCTGCCCATGGAGGTAGTGGAGTCACCATCCCTGGAGGTGTTCGAGAGGAGATTGGATGTGGCACTTGGTGCCATGGTCTAGTCATGAGGCCTGTGGTGACAGGTTGGACTTGATGATCTTTGAAGTCTCTTCCCACCTTGGTGATACTGTGAAACCCACAGTTAAAGCTCTTAGGCACCACCAGCTGCATCCTCCACCTCCCAGGATGAAGAGATCCCATACTCCTGTCAGCAGTGCAAACAGCACCGCCGGGAAGAGTTACAGGGAAAGATGTGCAACAGGTGGTACTCAGAAGGGTATCTGTCTTTCAAAAAATTCTGTCACTAATTTAATTTGTTTCTATTGCTCATGCATTTCAAAATGACACAGGTTCTAATTTTCTGCAATTTCTTGAAGGAATGCACAGCACCTGGGATTCGGTCACGCTCCTACTCCTGCTCGACGCCTAAAGGTTTAATAGGAAGACCTTGCATTCCTCGGGACTTTGCAGTTGGGGATTCAAATGAAGGTCAGTGCTTGGGCTTTGCAGCTGCACAGCCTCATCCCATGGCGCCCTGCTTCAGTCCTAGTGCTGATGGCTTTACTCATGTTTGTTCTATATAATGACCTTGCCAACAGGTGTGGAAGCAGGGTTTAGTTGCCTTTGGGCACCATCATCTTTCACTCTTCCATCTGTTGCCCCCTCATACCCTCTCCTGAAACAGCTGGTTGATAGTAGGCTGAACACGAGCCTGCAGTGTGCCCAGGTGGCCAAGAAGGCCAATGGCATCCTGGCCTGGATCAGGAACAGTGTGGCCAGCAGGAGCAGGGAGGTCATTCTGCCCCTGTACTCAGCACTGGTTAGGCCACACCTTGAGTACTGTGTCTAGTTCTGGGCCCCTCAGTTTAGGAAAGATGTTGACTTGCTGGAACGTATCCAGAGAAGGGCAACAAAGCTGGTGAGGGGTTTGGAGCACAAGCCCTTTGAGGAGAGGCTGAGGGAGCTGGGGTTGCTTAGCCTGGAGAAGAGGTGGCTCAGAGGAGACCTTCCGGATTAGAAGCTAGGTTACGCAGATACAGAGTCCTAGGGAGTAGCAGCTTGGACTCAGATCTTATCTCTCGCCTCGCTCAAATCCTACAGAACGGATCTCAAAGACCAAGGAGTTCTACCCAGTGTAAGAGTCCAGGATCTCCACATAGTCCAAAAACACCACCCAAAAGCCCTGTCATCCCCAGACGCAGTCCCAGTGCCTCCCCTAGGAGCTCTTCTTTACCCTGTACTGCCAGTTCTTCTCCATCCTGGGCTGGGAGAACCCACCATGATCAGAGGAGTTCATCTCCACATCTTGGGAGGAGTAAATCACCTCCTAGCCATTCAGGCTCCTCATCATCTAGGAGATCCTGCCAACAAGAGCACTGCTGCAACAATCCAAGCAAGAATGGTCCAAAAGGAGCTAGTAATTCCTTCCACCATTCCTCAAACACTAAGACTTCCACGGGAAAGAATAAATCAACCACTAAGCTTAGCAGATAGGAAGTGGGCCTTGACAGATATAAAGCCTCCTCCTAAATCTGATGCATGTTGTGTCTGTGTACTGTGGATTTAAAAAAAACCAACAAAAAAAAGATTATATTAAAAAACAAATACGTTGAATCTGTGCTTTTTAAAGAAAGTAAGCATCACAAACCATTCATGAGAAAGCATCCTATGTAAATAAGTGGCCAGGTACAGCCTAAGAGCAGGCAGCAAGCAGATCTGTGAGGGGAGAAGTAGAGGCCAGGATAAAAATGACTAGGTAGTCAAAGATGTGCAGTGTATTTAGGGTAAAAAATATATCTAAGTTGGGCATTTTAAAAGGGTGTTTTGTGTTGTAGTTTACCTACAATGGATGATAGGATTGGATGATTGGATGATAGGTTGGACATGATGATCTTGAAGGTCTCTTCCAATATTCTATTCTATTCTATTCTATTCTATTCTATTCTATTCTATTCTATTCTATTCTATTCTATTCTATTCTATTCTATTCTATTCTATTCTATTCTATTCTATTCTAGCTGTCTACCACTACCTGAAGGGAGGTTGTAGCCAGTTGTGGGTTGGTCTCTTCTCCCAGGTAACCAGCACCAGAACAAGAGGAGACAGTGTCAAGCTGTGCCAGGGGAGGTTTAGGCTGGATGTTAGGAAGAAGTTCTTCATAGAAAGAGTAATTGCCCATTGGAATGGGCTGCCCAGGGAGGTGGTGGAGTCACCATCACTGGAATTGTTCACTAAGAGACTGGATGGGGTGCTTGGTGCCATGGTTTGGTTGATTAGATAGTGTTGGATGATAGGTTGGACTTGATGATCTCAAAGGTCTTTTCCAACATGGTTAATTCCATTCCATTCCATTCCATTCCATTCCATTCCATTCCATTCCATTCCATTCCATTCCATTCCATTCCATTCCATTCCATTCCATTCACAGTTGATCCTCGAGAAAGCACACAAGCTGTGAGAGCATTAGTCAGGAAATGTTTCTTGACCAAGGGCAGGAACCTTCTTTTTGAATGACCCTTATCCTGGTTTCCCACTGAATGCCAGGCAGAGACCATGAGGAGGCTCAGGATGACACTGAAGAGGGGTCAAAGAGGGTAGATGGCCCTAGCTTCCCATGGATCCCAAGGAATGTCTGAAACATAGATGGGCTATTGTCATCCCTGTTGAAATCTCCACATGCTGATAAGTGAATCCCATCTTCTCACAGAGATGTCTCTGCAAGAAGCTTGTATTATTTTCCCCAAATGGCTTCTAATGTACTTTATTTCTAGGCACGTAGTTTTTTATTTAGAAGGCACCCCACAGCAATAAGGGTATGAGTTATATTTGAAAACCCTTCAAAATGTAAAATACATACTATGTTTTTTTATATAGATCACATAACTTAAAACCACTTTTGTTTAAAGAGGCTTGGCATCTGTCTCTATAACCCTGTCCATTGCTGTACTTCCAGCTTGTCTCTGCCACCAGTATATCTATCTGTAGCTTTCAACTGGTCCTGAGCAAGAGGCAGAACGTGAGAGTTACATCAAATCAGATGAGATAGACATATTCAAAATCAGGTTGCATGGGGCTTTGAGCAATCTGATATAGTAAAATATGTCTCTGCCCGTGGCAGGGAATTTGGACTATGTGGTCTTTGAAGATGCTTTCCAACCCAAACTATTGTGTCATTCTGTGACATGAATGTGAGAACATGAAAAAAGTTGTGGAAATTTTGTTGTTAACAAATTCTGTTAACAAAAGCTGTGAGAAGCTGAGGTGGAGAAAACTGATGGGCAAACATGCAGTGACTGCAGACATCTTTTTGCCTTAAGAAACTATGCTAAGAAGTGCAGCAAATAACTTGCTTGTGGTTGCTCAAGTTCACAGTAAGATTTTGTATCCCTTTGTGTATGTATCTCATCCTGCAGCACACAACTGTATTTTATTTTTCCACATTACTTAATGCATTTGTAACCATTTGTATCCAGTGGGTTAGGTGAGAAGTCTGGCAAAACAAGGGAGAAGGAAAATGTATGTCTCAGAAGCAGAGAAAGGCAGATCAGCAAAGCCCTGTGGCATGTGTGTAAAGTTAAAACAGGATTCCTTAGAAGTCCTTTCACCCAGCTCAGAGGGACTGTTGGAGTCACAGTCTGTTACACTTCAGCCAAACACCATTACGTGCTCTGACCCCATCTAGGCTTGGGCCTATATCTTGGTCATTTTTTCTCACCTTCTTGGGGATAGTCAGTTCTGGACCTCAACCTGTCTTGTAGAGAAGGTGAAGGCCCTTTCCTGCCCACATTTTGGAAGCCAGCTATTCTTCAGCCTTCACTGCTGATGTGTTTGTTAAGCTGCTAGGAGGAAGGATGGTGGTCTGCTGAGTCTACTGATGGCGCTTCCATTCTTCTAGCACCTTCTGCTTCATGCCTTCCTTGCCGGAATTTTGCAACAATAGGAGCATTGAACAGTGCTTAGCAACAGTGGTGATTACTGTGTGAGGTAGGCACTGTTGAGCAGTTGCATCTGAGTTTAGGACTGGTTCAAGGGCTTGATCCAAGGAACTAGGTCAAATAGCTCATCCTGATCTCTCTGAGCTGTAGTGATATTGTCTCTGTGCAGGTGTCTGTGCACTGACAAACTGCCCCTTACCATCTGCCCAGCTTCCTGCTCTTTGAACATCTTGCTCAAGGCGTAGCTCCACAGGAGGGATGTGCAGCTGACCTTATACATTGCAGTGAAACATAAGGCAAAGCAGATGGATACTGGATAGCAACAGGATGGTCCAGTATGAGAAAAAAGTGAGAAATTGCCATCTATTGTTGGTGAAAGCTTTTCAGTATGCTCAGGTTTAAAATGACTACCTGCTTTTATTCAAGAAGCTATTACCTGGCTATAATATTAAAGGATTTGTCCCTGCTCTGTAGATGGTGTGCTCCTGAACAGTGGTCAATCCCTCCTTCAGACTCTTGCACTCTCTAAGTCAGTGTCTCTGCACCACCCTTGTAGTAAGTACTACAATGCCAGCTCCATGATGCTGTTTTGCATGAGCCTGTTTTCATCTCCCATGGATGCGTTGCCTTCATTTCTTCCAAAAGCATCCTGTGGCACAGTTTGTTCCTGGCAGCTAACTGAAATGCCCTTTTAGTCTTTCTGCTTCTTTGGTAAATATTCTAGCTCTCGCTAACCTGAAATCTACACTTGTCTGAAGACATGCCGATTCAACAGAGCCTGTTTAAGTCTGTATCTAACTTTAAAGAAGACCTGCTTTCACTTAGGCAGGAGTTCAATTGTATTTCTGAAGCATAGTTGGCAACTGCAAAAAAATGTCTGCAGAATGGAATAGCTTCTTATTTTGAAATGGTAGAGTGGTCTCTATCTTTTCTTTGCTGGATTTTTTTGCTTGTTTATTCTTCCATAACAACCCAACTGATATTTTTTTTCTCTTTTGATTTTTAGACGGTTTGATGGAAAGTGGCTTCTTGAGTCCTCTCTACAGTTCATGGGATGTAAACTTGTAACTTCACATCCTATGCAGTGCCTGGACTGGAAATATTCCTCTTTCTGCAGAGGGCTTTTATTTTTTTTTATATTACAGCTAAAGCTGTGCAAGACACATAATTTCAAATTTTGGAAGAATGTAATGAAGATATTTTACAACGAATTACATAAAAAGCAAAATTAATAATGAATAATTCAATCTGAGTTGTTAAGAAAACCAGAAGAAACTTTTTTTTTTGTTATTCTTAAAAACAGACTGTCTGCAGAAACTGTCATTCATTGATACCTGTCTCAATTCTGCCACCTTCTGACAATAAAAGGCTTAGTGGGCAATGGTCTGAGCCTAGGAAGAGCTGCTTCTAATGTGTTTACAGTTTTGCTTTCCTAATTTTCAAACGACATTGCAAGCCCTTAAGCTTATGGCCTGCTGGAGGTTGCATATTTCAAATAAATCTGACAACTGTGTAGCCTGAGTGCCTGATAACTTTTTTTTTATGTCTTGCAGAGCGAGCATACAGCCTACCCGAGCAATGCCAAGAGAACAGGTATGGGAACAGTTGCTTGCAGGACCTATGTTTGGAGGTGCTGGCTGCTGATCTGGCCAAGAATGCCACAAAGGGAGCAGAGCAGGCCAGAGCCTGCTGCTGTGAACCCTTTGTAGCAGGGCTTTCAGCAGCAGTTTAGGGGAGTGATTCTTGCTCAGAGAATCTGCAAGTCCATGCTTAGGCCCTGTGCTGAGCTCAGCTTGGCTCTTTGCTATCCTTCATTATGGGGCTTTATTGTGCATAACTATGGTGACATGCACAGTAGGGATGGATGTTCTCCCATCCACTGTAGAGTTGTCCAAAACACTGTAATAAAAGCACCTCTGATGTTGTTACAAACCATGGTCTAGGCAAGCTTGTAACACATTACATATTCAGAGCATTCCATGGGCTAGTATTACTCCTTTTTATAAAAACGGAGTGCAGTCTTTTTAGTAATGTCAGCTAAACCCACAATACAACATATGATTGTAAATGTTAAGTTAAACACCAGTCAAAATCTGCTCTGATTTTTTGTTTCTTTTTTTTTTTTCCTTCTTTTTTTGTTTTTTAATCACTGGCTTCTGTTTTTAGGATACAGGAGGAAGAATGGAATAAATACATTGTACCCTCAAAAAATGAGTCTGAAAAATGTAAAGTGAGTCGGACTTTCAGCTTTTTGATGAACAGGATGACCAGCACACGTAATAAGTGCAAGGTAATTTGGCAGTTGTAGCTGTATTAGTATGTATAATTATGTCAGTGTAATTACATTAATTATAGATGAGAATCTATTTTTTTATGTAAATAGATGTTGTTTATTACAAAACCAAGTAAGTAATAAGAAGAAATGTTTATATTTATTATTTTCTTTTAATTTTAAATGGTGTGCATTGTATCCTGGAATGACCTTCATGTTATAAATGGCCTACCTTTTAAACAGTAACCTTAGCTGAACAATAGGAAGTGTTTCCCTTGCCATTTTTTTGAATGTTATTCATAATCTCATTTGATGATTTATCTGAAGTTTAAATGTATTGAATTGCCTTAAAAATAATTTTCTCTATTGAATGAATCTAGAGGTGTGGGCTGGTTCTTGCAATTAGTCTTGTGTAATTGAGGCTGTAACTTCTCCATTGGCATATCATCAGTTGAATTAGCCTTAGTTGAAATTAATAAGACTTCCTGCATGAGTAAGAGCTGCTTAGTGTTACAGAGATGCAGATTTGAAGCCCTCACAGTCAAACAAATGTACTGTGGAAGGTGGATTATAACATTTGTGGTTTAATGTTGAGGCATCCGAAATTTCGAACAAAAGCATCAATTAGCAGCCTGAGAGTTGGATTTGGTTTACAGAATCTTTTCAGTTTTGAAGGCTTTCTAGTACTCCCTCCTGTGCCCTAAGATATCCTAGGGTATGAAGATGGTTGCCTGAGGCAATACCTTCAACAGTGGCAGAGCTGGCTTTGAGCATGTATGTCTGGTCTGGCAGCCATACATTAACCTGTGCCTGTGTGGTCTTCTAAAGAATTAACTACAAGGGCTGCTCAGAAGTGTATACTCACAGCACTGGGAATACTGTAAAAATAAACAGAATTTATTAAATTTGTTATCACTCATTAAAAATACAAATTATTTCTAATGTCTGCTAAGAACAAATTGTCTAAATTGACATAACTGCAGCTCTAACTGCAGAGGCATGAGCTTGCCTGTGTGCCTCAGGGAGATATGTGCATTTATGTTTATGCATGCAATAAGTCAGTAACACTTCCTTTTTGCAGCTTTATTAATGTATTTCTTCCAGTCTTCCTTGATAATGATTGCTGGTTTACCTGACAGTGATAGCAATACCTGTATCATTTTAGAACCTCAACAATGCTGGTTGTTATAATTCTTCAGGCCATGGAACAAATGTTTTAGAATAATTTGCTCTTAAAAGGGGATGTTATAGTGTTTTTAAGATTGAATCAATCTTCCTTCTTTTTCCTTCTTTTATAATGTTATTTTTATTTTTCCTTCCCCCGCTGCTGGTTTCCTGCCTCTGCTGTTGGGGATGAAGACAAGAAATAAAGATACCAAAGATAAAGAGAAACTGAACAGGCACAGTTTTATAAATGGAACTTTTCCAGGAGTTACTCCATGTATGGCCTGCGAAAAGGCACTCCTAGGAAAAGAGTCACTGCAGTGCTCTAGTAAGTAGGTGCTGGCTTTTTGCATGCAAATTTAGAAAGTGCTCTGAATTCTGCTTTGAAATCCTGCTTCACTGTTTTGTTTCAAAAAGAAACTTTGCCCAGACTTGGATTTACATCCAATTTATGTAATGAGCCAAGGTTGGCAAGGGATAGGGATGAAGGATGGAAGGTGACAACTTCAGAAGAACATGGTCATCTTCCAGCTTCAGTGCATTAGGCAAAAGCTGCTTCTAAGCCAGGGGCTGTAACGTCAAAGCTTCCTCAGGGCCACTTTAGTAAGGAGGAGAGAAAAAGATGAGGCCTCAGGGTATGATTTTCTGCAGGCTGACGACCCTGTTCAGTGCCAGTGCTTTCTCTTTCAGATTGCAATGTGATTGTGCATAAGAGCTGCAAGGAATGTGCTCCTGTTTGCACCAAGGTAATTTCCTATACTGCGCCGTTTTTACTAGAGGGTGTCTGCTTTCCTAGGGGTCTGGAAACATGAAAGAATAAAGAAGGCACACAAAGTCTGCCCAGATCAAGTGTCTGTATGGGCTTCAAGGGTGTTTAAATGTCAAATATGAACAACAGAGCAATCACTGTGCTTGAACTGCACTTTTCAGAAGAGGGTCAAAAGTGAGTTCAAAGAGATACTTGTGTTTTTGAAGAGTTGCAAGATCAAATAGCAAAATGGTGTGGCTGGAGCGATGGAAAAGAAATTAAAAAGAAAGGTTTCTCAAAAACTTAGATAGCCCTGCTGTAGAAGGGAAAAATCTCATATTTGAAATAATAGAAAGCAAACAGGGAATGGACTTTGGGAAGTGACCTAGTCCATGTCCTCACCCAGAGGCAGGCTAACTTTTAGGTATTGACTTGGGCAGATGTTTGTTTGACCTGTTCTGGAAAACCTCTGGAGCAGGAAACTCCATAGCCTGCCTAGGCAGTTACTCCCCATTTTCAGCTGGCACTGTGGACAGGGCAAAATCAGCACTAGAGCAGATGGTTTCTGTGTTGTTTTAAGTAGGATTACATGCATGGTGAGGTTATCATGACAAAGACCTAATTTCCAAACCCAGCAGTGTTCTGCCCTCACCAAACAAAACAAGCCTTGCAGAGAAGTGTCCCACAAGTAATTTTTTCAAATTATTGGAGTGTATCTTTCTGGTAGAACCGGGCTTTGTATGATGTTGACTTGCAGGCAGAACATGTTTTCACACAGATCTTCAGCATAAACAAGGCTTAAACTGTTTGTATTTATTTTGATTATTACTGTCACATCATAGACTTGCAGAAGTTTCTGGACAACTTCAGGGCATTAGGACAAGGGCAGACAACAGCCCCACCCCCATCTCAACAAGACTGAGGTGCAAAAAGTGTTCACTAGCCCACCTCTTGTGAAATACATGCCTAAGCACAGCAGACTTTCACTACAGGCTTTGCAAAAGTACTATAGTACAGATAATATAATTCAGCTTTGAGTATTGTTATGTGCCAGTAATGAGTTTGGATTTAGTAGTTATTGGTAGAGATGTGGTCTATAATGTAGGACCATTTTCTTGAAGCCTTTTTGTATGATAATATATGGAATTGCATTGCTGACTTGACTGTTCATGGTGTTATTAGCTATGATTCCATAGCAATTTCATAAAATTCTTCTTTTTTAAGAAATTCCAGGAGAAGTATCACAGCAGGAACAAACCCCAAGCTGGTGTAACAAGTAAGTTAGGAAGTGTAAACCTAGCACTTCCAGGTTAAGCCTTGGTTAAAAATAGCATCACTTGTAACATGGATTTTCCTGCATGATTTGTGTATTTTCTTTTTTTTTTTTTTTTTTTTACTTTCTCTGTCTTTAAGAAAGTGTGTGTCTAATAAAACAGGATTTTAAAAGAAATTACTGCTGAATTTAATTGGTCCTCTATTAAAATGGGTGGAAGTTTTACTAAGCTTTGTTTTCAGTGAGAATGAAAATCAAAAGTAGTTCTATCGTGTGCTTTTGAGTATGTAATTTACTGTCTGCACAAATGTTTGTGTTTTCTATGTTTAGGTTGCAATGTTAGAGCATATATGGTTTGAGATTGTTTTCTTTCCAATAGTATCCATCCCAGACCTATTCCATGTTGTCTGTAGCCTTTTCTTTATAAGAGAGCATTAATGATCTTGTACCATGGCATATATTGTTAGTACCCAGTATAGGTCAATATGAACACCAGGCATTATTTTTCAGTATAAGTGTATTGTTGATGGCATGCTTTATGATGATTGTCAGAATGCTGCGTTGTGTTTTGCCTTATAGATTCCCTGCCTGGAGACATTTCACAGATGATGCTCTCCCCAGTGCATCTTTCTTCCTCTGTACCTATTGGGATGTCTGCTGGAAGCAGGGAAGCCTTGCAACAATCCCACTTCTTGTCCAAAAGTGTCCCCAGTGCCAGTTTTGAAAGGTAGAGGGAGGGTGCCAGCAGGCTGTGCTCAGTAAGTCATTCAGCATTTCTAGGAAAATAAAAACCACTAAATAAATGTGGGATTTTATTTTCTTGCTGCAGAAGATCCATGCAATTTTCTGAACAAGACTCTGAGACTAGCACTTGGAGGTCCAAGTCACAGTCTGAAGAGATGTTACAAGCATTAGGAACCTTTTCTTCAATGGATTCTTTTATGATGGAAGGTGAGAAGTATTGCACAGATGTTTTATTTTATAGCCCATACTGAAAAGTGTGAAAGGGAAAAACTCCTTAGTTGATACAGGAAGACACTTAATCTGCTACAAGAAGAGTATATTTTTTTTTTTATAGTTACAGTTGTGTCCCTTATCAAAATGATGCAATCACACAGTTTTAAAATACTTTTTCTTTGATAACTTTTGGAATATTTTTGTAGTGTGACCATGTTAAAATAATGGAAATGAATGTATTTGGCATCCTTGCAGAACCAGAACAGCAATATGCTTGTCTTCTGCGCTCATCTCATCATCTTCATTGACAATGTACATTGCAAACTGTAATACTACATCACTTGTATTCCCTTAGCAGCCTCAAAATCTTCCCATCTGCTGATGAACTGTCCTCCTAAAAAGGCTGCATATCCTTGTGAACTGGATAGTAATAGGTTTTTGGTGTAAGACTGAATTTCAGAGTTGAAGAGCACACACTCACACTCACGGTGCAGATGTCTCTCACTGGCATCTTTGAAAATGTTTAAATCTTAAAACATTTCTTCAAGAAGAGAAGTATAAAAAGGAAGTTGTTTAGGTGTGGTGTTTAGTAACATGGTTTAGTGGTGGACTCAGCAGTGCTAGATTAATGGTTGGACTCGATGATCTGAAAGGTTTTTTTCAAACCTAAACAAGGATTCTGTGACTTAGTCTGAACAAAGAAGGGTGGTTTTTTTATCCTCCCCTGCCATCACATTTGCATTTCAACACTTTGGTAATGGTACTGACATCTGGCAAGCTTCTCTGCTGTAAAGCCACTGCCAGTGTTTGCAGAAACCCTGTCTAAAGTTGGTTCCTGTGATGTTTTCCCCTTACTATATGAATAGGTCTGTATGTGCAAAGGCACTTACCTTACTGTTTGTATACCTGGTGTCAATGAGATATGTTTTTTATCATAGATGATGTGGATTTGTCTCAGTGGACTGATCTCCGCTCAGATGCACAAGAATTTGAGGCAGAGTCTTGGAGTCTTGTTGTGGATCCAGTATTCTGTAGTAAGCAAGAAAAGGATGTCATCAAAAGGCAGGATGTAATTTTTGGTCAGTATTTCAAAACTTTGTGTAGGTTTAAAGAAAATTTGGCATAGAAAGTAGAGAAGGGACCTACATGTTTTATATTCAGAAGAATAAATGCTTCAATTTGAAATAATGAAAAGGTTGAAACCCCATTTTTGTCACAAATTACGGGGTGTCCTAGAGACCGAGCTAAGGATGTAGAGAGTGGTGGTTACCAGACAGACATGTCTGCTCTGCTTATGCTACAGTTGAGGTTGGAAGGGACCTCATCCTGTCAAGCAGTTGGTCAAACAGTTGCAATTCCAGCTTGTTCAGTTGAGTACAGTTGAGAGAACTGTGTCACAGACAAAATAATTTTTTTCTACTGATGTAATCTACTAGATTTAAAGCTCACAGGAAAAAATTGATTATGCTTGTGTACTTGAATGCCGCTAAAATCTGTCTTGGAAGATGTGCAAAACATTCCAGTAATTACTATACTATGCTCTTTTCTTTTGTACTGCAGAGCTGATGCAAACAGAAGTGCACCACGTCCATACCCTATTCATTATGTCTGAAATATTCAGAAAAGGAATGAAGGAAGAATTGCAATTGGACCACAGCACAGTGGACAGAATATTCCCCTGCTTAGATGAGCTTCTGGAGATGCACAAGCAGTTCTTTTGCAGAATGAAGGAGAGACGACAGGAGTCCTGTGAGGCAGGGAGTGAACGCAATTTTATCATTAGCAGAATTGGAGACATTCTTGTGCAGCAGGTAGAAGCATTGGCTCTGTTAATCCTTTGTGTACTCAAGGTTCCCAAATTAAACAGTTTATTGACTTTACAGATGTTATGGTCAGAGGACTGCGGTTGCATTATGAAAAACTGTCCTCTCCAGATTATTGCAGGGTGAAACGGCAATGAGAGAAAATAATTGCTGAGAAGTAGCTGTGATGAACCTCTACTTATATGATAAAAGCTATGAACTTGTTCCTGTTCAGAGTAGAAGGCTGTTGCCATCTTGCTGTGAACTCAAAAAGTGGAAGCAACAGATTAACTTTGTAACAGCTGAGCAGACCTGTAAAGAATTGACTGATAATGGAAGAGAGATTACCTATTTATTTCTTGTAGTGATCTGGCACTGTGCATCTCAAGTTTCTGCTTGCTAGAGAAGAGGTGGTCAGAGTGCATTTTGTAGAGGCAATAGAAAAGTTAAATGACTGCTTTCAGGTCACACTTCTGTTCCTTGCAAACAAGAGAGTGTGGTTTTTCACCTTATGTCACTTTTTGCTCTGTCAAAATAAAGACGCTGAACTGTTATTTTGTCTAGAAGCTGTGCAGAGATTGGACAAATGCAAATAAGGAATTGTGTTTGCAAAGAGGTGAAGAAAACACTGTTGTAATAATTGCAGTAGCTTTTTTTTTACTGGCAAGATTGTAGTGGAAGTCACTTGTACTTTTTCTTGCTTGTATTTCTCTTCTTGCTCCTAAAACCAGCTAGGCTATTTTCATTCTGTAGTCATAGGCTCTGTTAGTGAAATTCAGAGAACTTGAGAAACAAGTAGTTTACCTTTCCTGTTAGGTTCAGCGTTGAGCACAATTCATTTGTCAATGTTTTCAGTTTTCAGAGGAAAATGCAACTAAAATGAAGAAAATATATGGGGAGTTTTGCAGCCATCAGAAAGAAGCTGTTAATCTCTTCAAAGAGTTGCAACAAAACAAGAAGTTCCAGAATTTTATTAAAGTAAGTTTACATGGAAATGTGATCACTATTGACAAAAGCGCTCAGGAGAAAGATACACAGCTTTTACTCATGTTTAGGGTTGAAATGCTATTCAGTAACTCAATTTAAATAACCAATAAAAATGGCAGCTTTGTCATCCTTAACCAGTAAACCTGATAAATTACATTTTTCTTGTAATTTTAGAAAGCTTTGGTATCCACTGTGAATTTCACTGCTATAGTACACCTCACCCCTCATGGCAGCAGCTGTTCGTTGGGGATGGTTCAGATATCTCAGCATTTTGTTTTAGCTTAGTCTAATGCATTTAGTTCATATTTCTTATTAGTCATGTGGTGACTAATATGCATTTATTATTTAAGATATATATTTGTATCTGTGCAGCTGAGAAGTAGTAACCTGTTGGCACGACGCCGAGGAATCCCTGAGTGCATTTTGCTTGTCACCCAGCGAATCACCAAATACCCGGTTCTGGTTGAAAGGATATTGCAGTACTCAAAAGGTGAACAAATGCTAAAGTGTTGCTCCCTATCTGGGATCCTAGTGCACTTCTACCTTAAAGAATACACACTACTGCAACTTAAGGAAAGATGAAATTCTCTGCTCTGTAGACAACCAGGGCAATGTAATTATCTACTGTTCAGGAATATGTCACCTAAACAGGGTCTCTGGTGTATGTAGTCTTTATCAAGGCTGGGCTGTGAAGATTTCCAGTATTCCAGCCAGGTAAGCCATGTAAGTCCAGAAGGTCATATTTACTTTGGAAAACATCTTGTCTAGAGAATGTTAACTAGTTCAAGAGAATCTGCTGCTTCTTTTGAAATAAATTCTGCTGAAGTCTTTTGTAAGTAGGGCTGAGCAAGCATTTCAACAATTACTCTCCAGTTTTTCAAATAAAGTTTGAATGACCTCTGCGATTTTGTAGAGTGCTGTAGAGGTATTAGTAACTTACAGATACTGTCCCCCGACTGGTTATAAATGAGTACTGCATAAAATTGCATATCCACATGTAAACTCTCTGCTTACAATCCTATTTCAAGATTTGTTTGTTTGTTTGTTTGTTTGTTTTTTTCCCCAAAAAAACTATGCAGAGGAGTAACATACTGTGTGTATTTTTAATGCTAACAATTTGTAAATATGTCAGAAACTATTAAACATGTTGTTTTAACTGATAAATGTATCTGAGGTGCATGTTATCTTTTAAAGGGGAAATAAAAGAAAGGCATATGCCTATAGTATTTCTAAGAAATTAATTGCCAGGTTTGATTTAAAATTACATATTTCTCAGTTTAAACTTTGTGTCATGTTGATTGTTGTCAGAAAATAAGGAATGATATCTTTTCTGAGTATTCTGACTGCTATCATGGTCTTTGTTTCATACAGAAGGAACAGAAGAACACACAGACCTGTGCAAAGCCCTTCATCTAATTAAGGACATGATTGCAGCAGTAGATTTGACAGTGAATGAGTATGAAAAAAAACAAAAGCTGTTGGAAATTCTTAGTAGAACTGAAAACAAAACATTTACAAAGATGAAAAATGGCCATATTTTTAGGAAGCAAGACTTGATGAGGAAAGAAAGGATACTTCTTCATGAAGGTTTAGTATACTGGAAGACAGCAACTGGTCGTTTCAAAGGTACTCCATCTGATCAGTAAAGTCCTTTAACTCTTTATTTGCAAATAACATACAACGATTGTTTGGTTTTAAAATTAAAATACCTTATTATGCTATATTGCAAATGGATTTCTGAGGTAGTAGTGTGAAGAATATGTCACTAATTGCTAGAAGACTAGTTCAAGAAACTGCCATGTTTTGTGGAAAAGAAAATCTGAAGTCACATTTGGCTGGAGCCTTATTTTTCACTTGCAAGTGCAGAATTTGACTGTGGTAATCACATGTAGAGGCTGGGTTTTTTAATGACCTTGCTCATATTTGCTGTATAACTTTATAAAGCTATGGGTATTCCAGAAATACTTGTATCAGTGCAATACTGTGCTGTGAGCATATGTTACAGCACAGACAACCCAAAATTTATGTGGGATAGTCTTTCCCAGGTTGCCTGTGGGTGACCTTGGGAAGCTGTACTGACATGGGACTTCTTGCCCACAGCCAGCACTACATGCTGCATGAGGGTAGACAGAAAAAAACATTCTTTCCCGTGCAATAGAAAGTGGTGGTGTCAGTTGCTTCATGCAGACTGTAGGCTAATACAGATACTTTCTGTTTGGTTTACTGTAGTATTCTGTGGGATATTTATTAATCAGGACTTCTGCTTAAAGATTGAAGAGGAGCAACCATAGTTGTAATAACTTCAATTAAAACCCATCATTTTAATTTTCTCATTTTAAGACACTTTAGCTCTGCTTCTGACCGATGTGCTACTCTTCTTACAAGAAAAGGATCAAAAATACATCTTTGCAGCTGTCGTAAGTATATGTGGTGGGTTGAAAAAAAAAATTTTAAAGGCACACCCTAAAACTACCACAGTATATTTTCAAATGTTTGAATATACATGTTGCACTTTTATTTGTATATTTTGTGAAAACTAGGCAATTTTCTTTTTGTTTTGTTTTGTTTTGCTTTCCTAAAGTCCTGGTACTGTATTCAGAACACTGGTATGCCAGGATATACAAATTATGTATTTTTTATGAAGATGATGAAAATAACAAAATTATATTTTTAATGCTGTCATTATAAAGACTGGAAGTAGAGCAGTCTCTCTTAAAATAAATTGTAACTTGTGGTTCTGTAAAGCATTTAACTGCAAATGTTGTAGTAAAGACGTGTAACATGAATGAAAGGTCATGGAAAGTTCCCAGATGACAGAAATACAAGCATTATATGAATACTGTCCTTCTGGGATTTATTTTTTTTATCCCATCCTCAGTGCTTTAATTGTTCATACGACAATGTATTTTAAAAGATACTAAAAAAATAATAATTTTGAATAGTCAAAATTTGCAGCCACTTAGATCTGGTGAGCCCATACGCAGTCTGACTATACCACAGCTAAAATGAGCCAAATTGGTTAAAAAGTCGTACTCTTCTAAAAATGTGATGTTCGTGTGCTGTGACTGTTTCCCTAGGACCAGAAGCCTTCCATTATCTCCCTTCAGAGGCTCATAGTAAGAGAAGTAGCCAATGAAGAAAGGGGAATGTTTCTGATCAGTGCTTCATCTGCAGGGCCTGAGATGTATGAGGTTCACACCAACTCTAAAGAAGAACGTAACATCTGGATGAAACATATTCAAGATGCAGTGGAAAGGTAGAGGGAAAAGTTTGGTTTTCATTCTGGCAGTCCAAAGCAAATGGGAGGTCAGTTGGGTGTTCATAGCAGCTTGCTCTCTGTTCTGCTTTATACTAGATCCATCCTGTGAGGTTGGATTTGCCTCTCAGCTCTGGACTGGCAGACCCCAAAACCTCACCATGACTTCTGCCATACTCCCCATGTTTCTTTTTGTTACCGAATCAGCAGACCCTTCCTGCTCTCCATTAGATGTTCTTAACAGCCATTACAAGATTCCCTCATTTTTGCCTTTGCACTGTATGATATCCACAATCCTGCAGGGGAAAATCCCCAATTATGCCTGTTGTGTTGGTGCCAGCTTTTTAAGAATGGCAGGGACCCGTGGCTCCTCATGAAACCCAAGGTTATGCTTAGCACAACAAAGCTCTGAGGGCCAGCCACCCATTTGCTGCACAGTACAGCCTTACTAGAATTGAAAGGAGTCCTTCATTCTAGTTTATGCCCAGTTACTGTTCTTTGAAGAAGGAGACAAATGGCATGCTTCTGGATCATAGCAAACATTGGTGCTGATGTTGTGTTCTGTTTATTATGAATGCAAGACTGCACTGAAGATGAATGTATGATACGCAGGTTTTGCTTTATCCACCTTTGTTTGTCCTTCATCTTTGAAGCTGTCCAGAGGAAGAAGAAGAAGAAGGAAAAATGAGTGAATCTGATGAAGACAGACGTATTGCTGAGATCAAGGCATCCAGAATTCAGAAATGTCAAGGTGTGGTACCTTTCCTGCCATTCTGAGAACTCCTGCTTCCTGAAAGTTCAAGATGAATGAAGCATGCACCCATACTTTTGGGTTCAGAGTGGCTCAATAGACAGAATCACAGCAAAGAAGGCTGGGGTAGTCTGATGGTAGTATGTGAATTTATTGAAAGAGAACCATTTTATTTTTTTCCCCCAAAGACTGTATTTTTGCAGTGTTACCATGAGGAAAAATTCCAAACCAAAAATGCGTGCTTTCAGAATAGACGCTGAAATTCCTCAGGGCCAGGCAGATTGTGGAAACACCTCAAACCTTCAGTAATTCTGTGCTTTCTGCTTGTTTATGGTGTTTCTTCCTTTGATGATACTGTTTTTATCTAAAAATATACCTGATAGGCATAATTTCTCTTACCTTTGTTCCCCTACACACCTAGGCTGCACATATTTATAGTGCTGTAAAGAGAGAAATTCCAGCTATGTCCTTCCTGTAGAGAGCCACAGGGAAGGGCATCCTCCACTGAGAGTAGGTGTTTGACTTTTTTTTTTTTCTTTTTCTTTTTCTTTTTTTTTTCCTTCACTTTAGGACACTGAATCAGTGCATATTCTGTCTGTTTGAGCAAAGTGCATTGGTCCTTGTGAGTGCTGAGGGTCCCAGAGCACAGCCATGATCTAATTAGGGTAGGGCACTGCCTTGGCCCTTTGCTAGGTTCTGTGCCAGCTTTCATTAAGCAGACTATGGGATGAATTTAGTCCCGGCCACTTCAAAAGGGCCTATCTTCAGTAAGCAGTGCCTATGTGGCATAAAGATTAGAAGTGTGCATGGGTAACATGCTTACCCTGCAGGATAAAAAATATTAATATGGTGTTTAATTTTGATTGACAGAATCACTGAGTATGCAGGACCAACAGATCTGTAGTTTTTTGGAAGAGAAGTTGCGTATCTATGCAGAACTGGGAGATGTGAGTGGCTTTCAGGATGTTCATGTCGAACCTCACCTTCTTATCAAACCTGATTCTGGAGAAGCTCCTCAGGCTGCTTCATTGCTGGCAGCAGCACTCAGGGAAGGTGAGTTTTCATTGGAAGTGTGGACTGATGGTCCTTAATGTGGGCAGATAATTAAAAGCAACAAAGTATATCCATGTTGCCTTGGGCTGCGATTCTGTCAAGTCTCAGGAACTCAAAACTTGGCAAAGGGCATTGAGGAGAAGTCTCTCAAGTTCATACTTGTCAGATGCATGAGGTGATACCTGCCAGATTCTAAGTTAATGGATGTTTAGTACATAATGTCATGTGTAAGCAAGTAGGGACATGGTGTTTGGTTCCACCTGAGGACTGTTTCCTTATCTGTCATCCTTGCAGTACAGTCCTATAAAACGAATCAAAGGATGCACTATGATACTGCATCTGGTCCCTCACCTTCACCTACCTTGATTAGTTTGGTGACTGTGGCCGGTTGACGGTGTCCCTTTAAGAAAGGGAATATGGTGGACGGAAGTTGGTAAACGGAAGGAATATTCTAAACTAATTTTTCATTGGGCGAGTGGGAGGAAGCACTATCTGGCCTGAGAGTGAAGTGGGCATTCCCAGCACTTCTCTGTCACTCTTGCTTCCGCATCTCCTTCAGTGCAGCAGCTCCCCTGTGCTGGGCTTTCTGCCAAGGCTCCGGCCTTGAAAAACTGATAACCAGGCCTGTAACTGCTTTCAATTAACACAACCTGCTTTTAACTTCTTTCTTTCTTCTTTCTCCCTCTTTTCCGAACTATTCTGGGGAAGGGGGAAGGGAGGAGAGCGGAGGTGGGGAACCCCTCGGCCGAGGGGGTTACTCTCATTTCCGTGCTATTCTGTTGTATATCTTTGTATATATTGTAGATATTGTAAATTTGTAAATATTCCCCTGCAAAACCCTACACTGCTTTGTAAATATAGCTCCACTGCTTTGCTAATTCGGCTGGTGAGTTTTTTTTCCTTTCCCTTCAATTTTTCTTTCCCTTTTACCTTACAAGGGGGGAGGGAAGAGGCTTCTCGGCCTTACCCTTTCACCCACCACATTTTTTTTTTATTGGCGTACCCAACGTGCGGCAGATAATTAGTTTAATTTATTACTTGATTGATTTAGTGTTTTCTAGCTGAATTAGCAAACATGAAGGTCTTGTGGTTTGTGGAGCGATTGTTCTTTTCAATTTTTGGGGCTCTGGTTTACAGATATTGTTTGGGTTTGCTTTTGGATTACCTGGGTAAATATTTGGTGCGGACAATTTATATGTGGGTTATGTATAGAGTTAAATTATGGTATGGAAAATGTATTAATTTATTATGGCCAGTGAGATGCAGGAATGTTACCTCCACCACTCTCCCAATTGAGATAAAGGGTTTTAAGATTCCGCCTGAGGAGAGAGTAACTTTAGGTGATGCCTGGGACCCAAAGGTGATTTATTTGATGTGTATAATCCTGCTTTCAGTGATAATTAACGTGTATCTGCTGTTCTCTCTGTGGCGAGAGAGAAAGGTGTCCAGAGCTTGTTTTGTTATTAAAACTAGACCAAAAAGACAACGCCGTAGCTCGAGATCAGTCCCAGAGTCATCCAGTGATGAGGAAGGTGGAGAATCTCCATCAGTTAAAAAGAAGGCTAAAAAGTTAATTGGTAAAGCAGCTCTAAATGACTTTGCTGATTCTAGCAAGCTGCCAAAGGCGGCAGCTGGTATCAACATGGCTCCTACTCCTTCTTCTTCTTCTTCTCCATCGGCCATTAACGGAGCAACGTCACTTCCACCTACTCCCTCAGTGGGACCGGAAGTCACTGCCCCAGCAGCTGATTTATCTCAGGACCTGTCAGCTTCCATTAAGGTGGCTGTAAATTCAAACACAGCTCCAGTTAAGGTGGCTCCTTTAAAGACTAGAGGTGCAAAGGCCAAAGATGGAGAAGAAGAGGAGCTGGAGACTGATCCTGGTGAGGGGCCCTCTACTCTAAGAGATCCTGCTCAGGAGGAAGAGGTGGTTTGTTTTAAAGATCTAGCTAACCTAGTGAGATCAAAGCTGGATACAGATGAAGCTAGGAAAGCAGCTGGCAAAGGTGGTTCTCAGCTTAAAGAGATCCTTAGGAGAATGACAGCAGGATTATATGGACAAAAGATTCAGGGAGATGAAGAGCAAGATGATATTTTGGAATGTTCTTCGCCACGGGAGGAATTGCGCAATGTCCGTAAAGATTTCACCAGGGCGGATAAGGAGCCAGTTCTAGCTTGGCTTAGTAGGTGTTATGATACAGGTGCTCCAGCTCTAACAGTTGGAGACAAGTCAGCAGCTCAGTTAGGAACTCTCTCAAGGGATAATGGAATAGATAGACATCTAGGCAGAGCTCTCGGTAAGGTTAGTCTCTGGATACGCCTTTTAATGGCGGTTGCCCTGAGATACCCTTCCCGAGATGATCTCCCATGGAACCCTAAACCCTGGACTACCATAGATGAGGGAATTAAGCGCTTGAGAGAATTTGCTGTTAGAGAGCTACTCTATGGTGAACATGAAACTCTGAATCCTGATGACATTCCTGTGGGTATTGGTCTTGCTAAAAAGATCATCAAACTTGCTCCTTCTAATTATGCAAACATTCTGGCAAGCAGAATTGTGTCACGAAGTTATGGTGGAGCTTCTCCTACGGTTGGCCAATTCAGTGATCAAATGAGACAATTGGAGGATAGCATGACACGTGGTTCTTTGGTTTCAGCCATTGAAACTCTGTCTGGAAAGATTGAGAATTGCATGAAGGATCTGAAAGATTCCATATCCCAATTGGCACAAAGGGATAATTTCAATTCTCCCTCCAGATGGATACAAGTTTCATCTGTGAGGAATACACGTCCTCCAAGGAGGTCATTCCAAAACAGGTCATTCCAAAACAGGTCATTCCAAAACAGACCGCCAAGGCAATCACGTAGAACTATTTGGATAACTCTGCGTGATCAGTTTGGTGAGAACATGAACCGCTGGGATGGCCAACCAACTTCTAATCTTTTCAGGAGACTGAGGGAATTGCAAAGTGGCAGAACCCGAGGTAGCAATACCAGAAGGGTAGCTGTTACTTCCACAGTTCCCCAGAACGACTCTTATGGCTCCAACAGTGGCTCCGGTTATAACATGCAAAGCTATAACCCTGCGAACTATGTGCAATGCACATGTGCGCATGTTCCCCATAACTAGGGGTGCCCTGCCTCCCGCCAGGGGGAGGAGAGGGATAACAGAGATAATAGAATCTATTGGGATGTGTACATCCAGTGGCCTGGCACTTCACAATTTCGGAAGTACAGGGCCTTGGTTGACACAGGAGCTCAGTGCACCATAATACCATCAAATTATCAGGGATCAGAGTCTATAACTATTCTGGGAGTCACTGGTGGATCTCAAGAGTTAAGTAAGGTAGAGGTTAATATTAGTTTAACTGGTAAACAATGGAAGAAGCATACAGTTGTGACCGGACCTGATGCACCTTGTATTTTGGGAATTGATTTTCTGAGAGAAGGGCGTTTCAAGGACCCTAGAGGTTACAAATGGGCTTTTGGAGTAGCTTCAATAGAAATTGATGGACAAAAATTGAAGCTGTCTGCCAGACCTGAACTTTCTGATGAATCTGCAGTTGTGGGACAACATAAGATACAGGACATTAAATTGCCGGTTGCTTCTCAGACTGTACATCACAGACAATACAGAACCAACCGTGACTCTTTGTTGCCCATTCAGAATCTGATTCGTCAGTTGGAGAGTCAGAAAGTCGTCAGCAAAACTCATTCACCTTTCAACAGTCCAGTGTGGCCTGTGCAGAAGCAGAATGGAGACTGGCGTCTAACAGTAGACTACCGAGCCCTGAATGAAGTGACACCACCTATGAGTGCAGCAGTGCCAGACATGATGGAGCTACAGTATGAGCTGGAACCAAAGAGGCCAAATGGTATGCTACCATAGACATTGCTAATGCATTTTCTCTATTCCCATAGCAGAGGAATGCAGGCCTCAGTTGCTTTCACCTGGAGAGGAATCCAGTACACTTTCAACAGGCTGCCAATGGGCTGGATCCACAGCTCAAGCATCTGTCATGCGGTGATCCACGATGCTCTGGAGAAAGGCGGTGCTCCAGAACACATCCAGTTCATCGATGATATCATTGTCTGGGGTAAAACTGCTGAGGAAGTCTTCGAGAAAGGTAACAAGATCATTGACATTCTTCTGAATGCAGGTTTTGCCATCAAGCGAGACAAGGTGAAAGGACCTACCACAGAGATTCAGTTTCTGGGAGTGCGGTGGCAGGATGGACGCCGACACATTCCAGTGGATGTGGTAAATAGAGTCTCTACCATGGCAAGTCCCACAAACAAGCAAGAGACCCTACGTTTCTTGGGGATAGTGGGATTTTGGAGACTGCACATTCCTGGATACAGTCAGATTGTGAAACCTCTGTATGATGTGACTCGAAAGAGAAACAGTTTCCAATGGGGACCTGAACAACAAGCAGCCTTTGACCAGATAAAGCAAGAGGTAATTCAAGCAATGGGTCTGGGACCTGTCCGAGATGGTCCAGACATTAAGAACATTTTGTACACGGCTGCAAGTGACAATGGTCCAACCTGGTGCTTGTGGCAAAAGCTCCAGGTGAGACACGTGGACGACCTCTTGGTTTCTGGAGTCGAGGTTACAGAGGTTCAGAGGCTAATTATACTCCAACAGAGAAAGAAATCTTAGCTGCCTATGAAGGAGTGAAAGCATCTTCTGAAGTGATTGGAACTGAATCACAACTTCTCTTAGCTCCCAGATTACCAGTTTTGAATTGGATGTTCAAAGGCAAAGGTTCCACACCACATCATGCCACAGACTCCACATGGTCTAAGTGGATGGCTCTGATAACACAGAGAGCTCGAATGGGAAATCTTGAAAGACCTGGTCTAGTGGAGGTGATCTCAAGTTGGCCTGAAGGTATCAACTGTGCTAAACCTCCGGAGGAGAAAGTAACTCGTGCTGAGGAAGCTCCTCCTTACAATGACCTTTCTGATGATGAAAAGAAATATGCTTTGTTCACAGACGGTTCCTGTCGTCTTGTTGGAAACAAGCGGAGGTGGAAGGCTGCAGTGTGGAGTCCAACACGCCGAGTTGCAGAGGCGAAAGATGGAGAAGGAGAATCCAGTCAGTTCGCAGAGGTAAAAGCTGTCCAGCTAGCTCTCGCGTGGCTGAACGTGAGAGATGGCCAAAGCTTTATCTCTACACCGACTCATGGATGGTAGCCAATGCTCTATGGGGTTGGCTAAAGAACTGGAAGAAGAGTGGTTGGCAGAGAAAAGGAAAACCCATTTGGGCAGCCAACCTATGGCAGGACATTGCTGATCGAATCGAGAGAATTCCAGTGAAAGTGAGACACATCGATGCTCACATTCCTAAGAGCAAAGCTACTGAGGAACAGCAACACAACCATCAGGCAGATCTAGCTGCAAGAGTTTCTCAAGTAGACATGGACTCTAATCTTGATCTCGACTGGAAACACCGAGGTGAGATATTCTTAGCTCGGTGGGCTCACGATTCGTCAGGACATCAAGGCAGAGATGCAACATACCAATGGGCTCGTGACAGATCCATAGACATTTCCATGGATGCTATCACGCAAGTCATCTATGACTGTGACATTTGTGCTGCTATTAAGCAGGCAAAACGACTTAAGCCCTTGTGGTATGGTGACAGATGGTCCAAGTACAAGTATGGTGAAGCTTGGCAAATTGACTACATCACTCTACCACGTTCTCGCTCTGGTAAGCAATACATACTTACTATGGTAGAGGCAAACACTGGATGGTTGGAAACTTATCCAGTTCCACATGCAACTGCACGCAACACCATTCTCGGTCTGGAGAGACAAATCCTGTGGAGACACGGAACTCCAGAGAGGATTGAGTCAGACAACGGAACTCATTTCAAGAACAACCTTGTAAAGAACTGGGCCAAAGAGCACGGTATTGAGTGGATATTCCACATTCCCTACTATGCACCAGCTTCAGGGAAGATTGAACGCTACAACGGTTTGTTGAAGACCACTCTCAAAGCCATGGGAGGTGGATCTTTGAAAAACTGGGAAAAACATTTAGCACAAGCAACCTGGCTGGTAAATAGTAGAGGTTCAGTGAACCGAGCTGGACCTGCACATTCAGATTTGCTACGGAAAGTAGAAGGTGATAGAGTTCCTGTTATTAGAGAAAAGAATCTGTTAGGTAAAACTGTTTGGGTATTTTCACCCTCAGGAGAGGCTAAACCTGTCCGAGGGGTGGTTTCAGCTGAAGGTCCGGGTCACACTTATTGGGTAATGCAGGAGAATGGTGAAATTCAGTGTATTCCACAAAGAAATTTAACTTTAGCTGAAAGAGGTTAACTTCGAACTGCTGTACAGCTATATCGCGCCCAAAACAAGAATCAACGAGGAATCTACGGTGCACGAACCCTGAGAGCCCTGAGTCAACTAAGAGACCCTGAAATTTCCCTGTTTCCCTTTTCTTTGCTTCTTCGGCGAAGAAATGAACTGTTTTCCATTTTTCTCATTTTCTGATTTTCTTGGACTTTTGAATCATCTACATCTGAGCATAGCCGGAATGGACTATGAACTCTATTCACGAACTGTAAATATCATCTTGGATTGGATGGACAGTATAAACAGCCAATGAAAATTGTTTAGAAGGGGTGGACTGTGGCCGGTTGACGGTGTCCCTTTAAGAAAGGGAATATGGTGGACGGAAGTTGGTAAACGGAAGGAATATTCTAAACTAATTTTTCATTGGGCGAGTGGGAGGAAGCACTATCTGGCCTGAGAGTGAAGTGGGCATTCCCAGCACTTCTCTGTCACTCTTGCTTCCGCATCTCCTTCGGTGCAGCAGCTCCCCTGTGCTGGGCTTTCTGCCAAGGCTCCGGCCTTGAAAAACTGATAACCAGGCCTGTAACTGCTTTCAATTAACACAACCTGCTTTTAACTTCTTTCTTTCTTCTTTCTCCCTCTTTTCCGAACTATTCTGGGGAAGGGGGAAGGGAGGAAGAGCGGAGGTGGGGAACCCCTCGGCCGAGGGGGTTACTCTCATTTCCGTGCTATTCTGTTGTATATCTTTGTATATATTGTAGATATTGTAAATTTGTAAATATTCCCCTGCAAAACCCTACACTGCTTTGTAAATATAGCTCCACTGCTTTGCTAATTCGGCTGGTGAGTTTTTTTTCCTTTCCCTTCAATTTTTCTTTCCCTTTTACCTTACAAGGGGGGAGGGAAGAGGCTTCTCGGCCTTACCCTTTCACCCACCACAGTGACAGATCACAATCATGTAGAGATACATACAGACCAAATGGCAGGTGATACTGACAGATCTGCCAAGAAAATACCTGCCAGTATTTCTGTGGAAGCTGTGTTTGTTTTATTTTTTCAGTATACTGACAGAGAGATGATAGCCTTATGCTTTCCACAGTACCGTCCTCCAAAGGAAGAAAGGAATTGTTTTTGTGAATACTTTGCCTCATTCAAAATCCAGCTAAATACTTAGGCCCAGGGCTCAGCACTGGGACCAGTTCTCTTTAATATCTTTATTAATGATCTGAATGAGAGAATTGAGTGCATCCTCAGTAAGTTTGCAGGTAACACTAAACTGGGTGGAAGTGCTGATCTGCTTGAGGGTATGAAGGCTCTGCAAAAAGATCTGGAGAGGCTGGATTGATGGGCCAAGGTCAGTTGTATGAGGTTTAACAAAGCCAAGTGCCAGGTCCTGCACTTGGGTCACAACAACCCCATGCAGTGCTGCAGGCTTGGGGCAAAGTGGCTGGAAAATTGTCTGTCAGAAAAGGACCTGGGGTTGTTGGTTGACAGCCATCTGAACACGAGCCAGCAGTCTGCTCAGGTGGCTGAGAAGGCAAACAGCATCCTGGCCCTTATCAGGAATAGTGTGGCCAGAAGGAGCAGGGAATTGATCATAGTATCATAGTATCAGTCAGGGTTGGAAGGGACCACAAGGATCATCTAGTTCCAACCCCCCTGCTATGGGCAGGGACACCCCACACTAGATCAGGCTGGACAGAGCCTCATCCAGCCTAGTCTTAAACACCTCCAGGGACAGGGCCTCAACCACCTCCCTGGACAACCCATTCCAGGGTTTCACCACTCTCATGGGGAAGAACCTCCTCCTCACATCCAGCCTGAATCTCCCCACCTCCGGCTTCATTCCATTCTCCCTAGTCCTGTCACTACCTGAGATCCTGAGAAGTTCCTCCCCAGCCTTCTTGTAGTCCCCCTTCAGATACTGGAAGGCCACAATTAGGTCACCTTGGAGCCTTCTCCTCTCCAGACTGAACAGCCCCCACTCCTTCAGTCTGTCCTCATAGGAGAGGTGCTTTCTCTAGTACCAGTTGATAAAACGAAATGGCCTGAAGGTGCAACAGTGGAGGTTTATTTTGGGTATTAGGAAAAATTTCTTTACAGAAAAAGTGATGAGGCATTGGAATAGGTTGTCCAGGGAGATTGGACATCCCAGGAGGTGTTCAAGAAATGTGTGAGCATGGCACATTGAGACATGGTTTAATGGCCATGGTGGTGTTAGGTCGGTGGTTGAACTTGGTGATCTTAGAGGTCTTTTGCAACCAAAACAATTCTATAAAGTCAGCTGAAAAGAGTCCTGGTAATCTGAGCCATGTCCAGTATGGCCATATGTGCTTTGAGAAGGACAGCAAGATTTTAGCATCACCTAACTTGAGAGCTGTGGGGTAGTAATCACATTATGATGTCAGGGAGCATTTTTTGGATAAAATTGATAAAACTTGGTAGGGAATATAAGCAGTGATGCTATAGTAAATGTCACTTCAGCTGAAATGGAAGTCTATAGTTACATACCTTATTCTGCACACTTTCTCTCATGCTCATGTTGATAATGTCTTGGATTTCAGGATTCTTCAGGACATTGTGAGGAATTTACAATTGCTAACACTGTGGGCAATTTGTGTGGGTCAATCTCCAGAACAGAAATAGAAGTCCCTGAGCTAATAGCAGACTCTACTGGGATAAAGTATTGCTTATAGTAGAGGAGGATAGAATTAGGGAGTGCTTAAGAAAATGGTGTATACACAAAGCCATGAGAAGAGATGGGATAAGTCCTGCTCAGGGAGATGGCCAAGGTAAACATGAGGCTGGTTCCTGTCATCTTTGAAGGTCACAGTGATCGGGAGAGATTCCCGATGACATGAAGAAGGCGGTATAACCTCTCTTCAAGAAGGAATATGTAGGGAACTACAAAGTAGTCATCTTCACTGGTGCCTCTGAGACAGTGATAGAGCAAATCCTCCTGGAAGCAATTTCCAAGAATTGTGAAGAACAAGAAGGTGACTGGAAACAACCAGCATGGATTCATCAAGGGCAAACTGTCTCTGACAAACCTGATGGGTTTTATGATGAGAGGAGAGCAGTGCATGTTGTTTACCATGGGTGTTTTGAAGGCTTCAGCACTCTCTGCACTGGCTGTAGTATTCTTACAGCTGAACTGTGGAAATGCTGACTGCATAACTAGGAGGAAGATTAGCTGCATTGCTGGGCAAAAAAGGCTGTGGTCAGTGATTCAATGTCCAGCTGGTAGCGTATTATTAGGGGATTCCCCTAGGGATGGATCCTGAGACCACTACTTTTCAACATATTTATTCATTAAGTTAACCAAGGGATTGAGTACACTCTTAGCAAATTCATGGCTGTCACCAAATGAGGCTGAATGACTGGCGTGCTGGAGAAACTTCTAGAGATGGGGAGAATGGGCTAAGAGAGACCCCTAGAACTTTGGCAAAAACAAGTGCAAAGTCCTGCATCTTGTATAGAGTACCATGTGTTGATGCAGGCTTGACATTGCATAGATAGAAAATAGCCTTGCAGAAATGGACCTGGCAGTCCTACTCAACAGCAAGGCACCAATGTACTGGCACCAAAGAAAGCCAGCTCCCACCCAGGCTGATGAATTAGAAGAGGTGCCAGCAGGCTGGGGAAGGTGATCCTTCCTCTACTCACTCAGTCCTATCTAGAGTGCCATAACCACAGCTGGGTTCCTATGGACAAGAGGAACATTGATGAGCTGGAGCAAATCCATCACGGGGCACCAAGATGACAAGGGGGCTGGAGCACGTGATGTCTGACAAGATGCTGAGATAGTCGGTCTGTTCAGGCTTGAGAGAAGAAGGCTTGATGGGATCTTATTGCTGTCCTCAGCTGCCTAACAGAGGGGTTCAGAAAAGCCTGGTTTTCTGCAAAGGCATGTGGTGATAGACACAACAGGCTCAAGCTGGAACATGGACAATTCTAACTGAATGAAAGGAAAGACTATGTGTTGTGAGGATGCTCAAAAACCAGAACAGGTTGCCTTGAGGCTGTGCTGTCTTGGGCAATGTTAGTCTTGGCTATGTACAGCTCTTAGCAACTCAGTTTAGTTTGACTATCTTTGAGTAGGGTGTTGAACTAGATGACCTCTGAAAGTCCTTTCCAACCTAAATTGATCTATGATGAGTTAGGCTGGTGGTGAGACACTGGAACAAGTTGCCCAGGAAGGTGGGAGATGCCCCATTCCCAGAGGTTTTTAAGGCCAGGCTGGATGTGGCTCTGAGCAGCCTGGTCTAGTGTGAGGTGTCCCTGCTCCTGGCAGGGGCGTTGGAACTAGATGATCCTCAGGCTTCCTTCCAACCCTGACAATTCTATGATTCTGTGTCAATGATTTATGCAGTAAGGAGCTGTTTAAGGGGCCCCTGTGATTCTGTATGTTTTTCTCTCAGTTGAGAGTCTCCATGTTGCTGCATCACAAGTGAGTGAAGCAGACAGACCAGAGGAAACTACTGAGGAATTAACTGTGAAGCACAGATTTAGTACCAATGAAATCTTGGAATCTCTTCCTTGTGGTAAGTAAAATTTGATGCTTTTAGATGTTCAGAGTGCTAAAATAATTGATACTGGATTGATGTGGGTTTTTTTTGGAAAGCTTTCTTAGTATGAGGCAGAATCAATGGAAAATAATGTAATAAAAGTTGTCTTTGGGCAAATGCTCAGACAGTGTAAACTGTTATATAACTTCATTGAAGTAAATGGATGGTTTGCACCCACTTCATCTTTTCTGTAGCACATACCTGCATTCAGCAATATTGAGTGCGACCTGTTTATCTCCACAAAACTTCCTGTCGTTACTCAGCTCTGCAGCAAATCTCTGTTGCAATTTAGGCCATTTCCCCAAGCCAAGCAATTTTTGTTCAAATGCCTGAAAACCAGAATCAACATTGCAATAATTTCAACTGTAGGTGGCTCTGATACCTTTCTCTTGCATTTTATTTGGGGTTTATTTGTTACACGCAGAAATAAAAGAAGAATCACCTGAGACTGATCTCAGTGTTGAGAAGGAAATGGCAGGTGCCAGTCTAGAGGATAAGGTATTGTAACTGCTTTTTCCTGTTTTGCACGTAGCACTCTGGGCACTGGGAATGTAAATGCTGTCAAACTTTTTATAGACTATCTAAAGACTGTTCCAAAGCATAAAGCATGAGATAGGCACATTTCAACCCAAGCCAGATAATTCAGTTGAAGAGAGGTTACTGATGCCAATAATGATTTTTTTTTTTTTTTTTTTTTTTAATCATAGACAATTCAAATGCAGAAAAACTTTTTTTGCCAGGCTTGCAGATCAGTGGGTTGTAGTAACAGCCATAGTGGTTTTGTACCACTTTCATCGGCCACTTAAGAGCCTGGTTCTCTGCTGTCATAATTCAATATGTGCATCTCTATGCAGCAGATGAATCTATTCCCTCTACTCCTTCTCCTGTTCACAGGATAATGCAATTCTGCTGCAGTGAGGGAGATCTCAGCTAGTGCAAAGAAGACTTATGTAGTGGAAGAACTTTGTCCTGAGAAAAAGCACATAGCACAGGATAAATTTGTCTTACAACAGCTTGCTTCAGAATTTTGAATTAAAACAAAATGGAGCAATTAAATGATAGAAGAGAAGCTGCCCATTTTTCAAAGTCCTATAACTCATAAGCAAATCTGAGGAAAAAGTAGAATCACAGGTTTCTTCTGGGAAAATTAGGAAAGGCAATTTTAATGTACTAGTAGAGTGTTGAAATAAAAGCAATATGAATTACTGTATGGAAGTAAAGTAAGTTGCAATATTGGAGTCCTCAGGTGTACAAGCAGGACTATAAAAGGAATATAAAAGGGGAGACAAGAATAGAAAATACAGGACATGTAACTGAAAGCAAAGGTTATTAGAAAAGGAGATACTTAGCATTAGCATACTGTCTGCATCAGTTCTGATGCTATTGGTAGCTATTTCTGGAAGTATCTTGGTAACACACTCATCTACCCATAACCTTGCCTCATGTTCAGCTCTAAGCCATCAATTACCAGGCAGAAGCGTAGGAAGAAGAGTGTGTGTGCGTAAAAATAGGGATGAAAACAAAAGTCCAAGTGAGGGAGCACAGAAACTAGGTGAGGGGCTAGGACAGAGGGGCTCAGATCTAGCTCATTAGAAGTTCAGGTAGCTCCACATGAAAACGTGGCTATAGGGATTATATATAAAGCTAGAGCCAGGCTTTTTGTAGAGGTGCACAGCAAAAGGATGAGCATCCAAGATTACAAATTGCAAAAAGCTAGCCCTACTTTGAGCTGCCTCTGGACAAGAGGGAGTCTAAGCTACTGTTTTAGTCTGCCCTATTTGGGCAAGTTGCGTATCACGTTTTACCATGTCAGACTTACCAGGAGGTGGCAGAACAGGCAAACAAAACAGTCAAGACAAAGACTTTCAAGTGCAGAGGATGTTCTCCCATATGCCTTCAGTCTCTGGGTGTGCAGTCCTGGGGTTGTGAAGTGGTAACAGTGGCTCAGGCACAGCTGGCCTGGGAAAGCAAGATCTGGAGAGCTGGAGCAGAAGTCCCCACTTGGGGTTTAGGTGCTTACCGAGCTATGAGAAGGAGCAATGTTGCCTATGCAGTGCATAAGGTCCTAAGTGGGCAGCTGTAAGAGAGGCCTTTCTTGTCCACCATTCCCCTGCCTCATAAGCACATCTGGGGATTGTCTGAAGCACTGTGCATGCGGTCTGCCCTGAATCTGACCATTCTCATCTCTACCACTACTTGTTGCTCTGAACCAAGGTGCAAGGGGTGAGTGGCAGTGAGGTCACAGTGCCTGGCAGCACAGGGTAAACAGCAGAATATATTGCTTCTGACATAGCTGGACTTAAAGGACTTGTGCTGAATCTTTAGCAGTGCTGCTGCTACAATGCTACTGACCCCCCATCTAGTTTGGCTAAACCTGCTTTGAGCTCATCCCCCAAAGCTCAAGTGGTGCTGCAGTGAGAAGACCATGGCTGCTTTGGCTAGCTACTTGCTACTCCTTGGCTATGCCAAAGCCAGATAAGTCTTCAATCCTCCTGTACACCTCCTTTATTAAATGTAAGAGAGCTTCAAAAACTGGAAACCTGCCCACTGCCTCCATTGGTTCAGCATGTGAGCTCTTCTTTGTACACTCGCTCTTTCTCTCTGTGCTACCACCTCCTTCTCCTCTCTCTCCCCCTTAGCCCTGCTCTTCCTCCTTGTTTGCTACTTGTCTTGGCTATCCAGCACAGGTGGAGCTTCCTTCTGTGAGTCCTTCTGGTGTGTAGAGGGAAGTGTGTAAAGTGCTCTGCTTTTCGCAGAAGAGCCAAGCAGTTATGTGGCTTGTGGGTCAGTGAGAATCAGAGGAAGAGGTGAAGATGTGGACGATGAATGGAGGAAAATTCTTAAGGAAGATAATGCAAGTGAGAGAGAGGAGTGGAGAAAATGCTGCAGCTGGCACTCACTTCCCCCCTTGGCTTGTCTATGTTGAGTGGTGTTTTTGGGGCCTGGCCTTTTTCAGCTTAATTTTCAGTTATCAGAGCTAAATGGAGCAGCTGTTTGGTTCTCTGTGGTGGAAAATGAGTCTCAGCAGAGAACTTAGGAGAATCATGGAGAGAGCAAATATTCCCCAAATCCTCCTCTGTGCCTCTGAGAAAAAAGAAAAAGAAAAAAAAATCATAGAGGAAGTCATTCCAGCATGGCCTCAGAAGGAATTGTCTTTTATTTCTCTACCATTTGACTTTATCTTTCTCAGAGGAGCTGTTCTTCATGCTGAAGGGATTATGTGTGGCTTCACCCCATAAATTTAGAAACCTTCTTAGGAAAAGGGAGCAGAGGGGGAAGTGTGTAGTGACTGAGCCTCACTGAAGTGGACAATAGTAACCATGCTGGTACATTTTGCAGAGTATAGCAGGCAGACAGCTTTTGCTTAGTGTCTCAGAAGCACCATCTAAAGCTTTCACTGTAACTCACTAACTTAATTTCTGTGAGCTTCTTGCTACATTAATATCTTTGTTTTTGAAGAGTCATCCTCTAAATAGTCCAAACCTTTTATACTCTCTATATGTGTCTGGTTACTGTACTTCAACACTCTCAAGTAAACAAAGAATGTATGGAAATGTCTTTTCTATGCAGCATTAGTCATGAGAGGATTAAAATTGTGGATGAAATATTTTTGTTTTTACAGTTGTACTTAGAATCTCTAGTGATTTCCACAGAAACTCCAGTGTTGATGAATTATTAGTCTTCACTGGTTATTGCTTCTGTCTTTTTTCACATACCTACAAAGAAGTTTGACTCAGCACTGCATATATAAGTGATATGAATGTCTCCAGTAGTTTAATGAAATAAAATAACCTAGATGATACAATTCTAAAGTTAAAACCTCTTTTTAAGGCAATGTATTATTTCAGGGAGAAAGTATGAGTTTCCTGGGATCTACAGGGACAGAGGTGAGTTTATTTAAACCCCAGACAGAATGTAGTAACTATTTAGTTAACAGTGGTCACAACTTTGAATATCCTTCTCTTTTATTTTCTAGATTGTACAAGCAATCCAGAATTTAACCCGTCTTTTGTACAGCGTACAGGTGACTGCTCAACTGGTTTGTAGAGTAATTAGTCTTAATAATTTACTTCTTGAGGTTTGTCTTCATCTTGCCCTACTTTTAGACATTATGTCAGTGGATATTTATCTCTACTGACTGTTGTGTAGGTTGTGATATAGTATATATTTTTGTTCAGTGTCAGTGGTAGGTCTCTTTTAAGAACTGAATAATGTTTGCTTGCCTGAAGATCAATCACCACAGCTGTAACTGAAGTGCATATGCACAGATGTAATGTAAACATATAGAATAATGCAAGTGTAAACTAGAAGCTGTGTTTAAAGTGCTTGAAATGGTTGAGTGCCTTCAGAAGCATCTTTTGGTAAAGGTATAAACAGAGAATTTTCTCTACTTGCACGAGGCATAACCTCCCCAAAAGCATTAAGCATTTGGTTGAAGAATTTTTATGTAATACTTCTATATAAAAATACAGCAGTGGATTAATTCTGATATTTAAACATTGATATCTGATTATTTTGTGATGTCTAGGCAGCCCTAGCTATCCAGGACAGCCACAAAGAACTCCATAGGTTAGTACTTCAAGAGAATGAGAAGACTGGTCGGGGGTACAGTTCTCGGCTAAACTTCCTTCTAGAACAAGAGAAATACCGGAATCTGGAAAAACAAAGAGTGGAGCTGGCCAACATACACAAACTGAAGCAGCAGTTTCAGCAAGAGCAGCAGCGGTGGCTGCGTGAGTGTGACCAGCGGCAGCAGGAGCAGGAGGCAAGAGAAGGCCTGCTGGGGCAGCGGGAGAGGGAGTGTGGGTGCCAAGAGGAGCTGCTGGAGAGAAAACGGCAGGAACTGGCAGTTCAGCTGCAGGAGTACCAGCAGAGCCTGGAGAGACTCCAGGAGGGCCAGAAAATGGTGGAGAGAGAAAGAGACAGTGTGAAAATGCAGAAGCAGCTCCTCTGGCACTGGAAGCATGCTCAACAAAACAGCCTGCTGTCATCCACAGGGAGCCATGAGGTGTGTAGTTCCCAGCATAATTACATCTCTGACTGCAGACCTAGAGGGGCTTTTCTTGTTGAGTAGACTAGTGCATGTGGGCTTTGTTGGTTGGTAACATAGTAAGTGAAAATGTGGGAAGCTGAGGTTCAGGCATATCCAGGGTTTTGTCTGAACTTCATGAAGTTTAACCAGGGGAAGTATAAGGTCCAACCCTGGGAAGGAATGAGCCTATGCATCAATATATGCTCGGGGCCACCCAGCTGGAAAGCAGCTTTGCAGAAAAGACTTGTAGATCCTAGCAGACACTAAGTTAAACATGTGCTGAGATTGTGCCCTGCCTACAAAGAGATCTAATGGTTTCCCAGGCTGCATTAGGCAAAGCGTAGGTCAAGGAAGATGATCTGAAGTACTGTGTCAAGTTCTGCCTCCCAACTACAAGAGAGACATCGAGGTATGAGATAGAGGGGATTGGAGGGCAGGGAATGAGTGTTCAGTGAAGGTGTTTGAGAGACTGGGCCATCTCTCCTATGAGGACAACCTGAGAGTATCCAGTCTGGAGAAGAAAGGCCTTACGGAGGTTCCTACTGATTTATATAAATACCTAAATGGAGGATGTAAAGAGGATGGACACAGGCTTTTTTTTAAGTGCCACCTAGTCCTAGGACTAGAGACAATGGGCACAAACTGAAATACAGGAGGTTCCACATGAATATCAGGAAATACTTTTTCCTGTGAGAGTGACCAAGCACTGGCACAAGTTACTGAGGGAGGTTGTGGAGTCTCTGCTGTTGGAGCTGCTCAGAAAATTAACATGGTCCAGGGCAACTTGTTCTGTACAGCCATGCTTGACCAGAGAAGTGGAACCAGATAACCTCTAGAAATCCCTTTCAATCTCAGCCATTCTGTCATTTTCAAGCTGGATGCCCTACAGAAGCCAAGCTGAGATTAATGAGTATTAAATTGAGGAGATGGACATTTTAAGTGAGACTGTGTCTTATTCTAATTTGCTGCTGTGTTTGCAAAACATGTTGTTTCTCCTGCCTCTTGTAGAAAAGATAAATTATTGTAATGCTTGAGGCATATAAAGCAACAGTACTGACTCTGGTGAGGAGAAGGGTCTGCTTCAGGAGTGGGAAACACCAGGCTTCTGTGTGTGAGCTCCATGTGTCGGTCCCAGTTGTCCTGCACTCCTGAAACAAACAGCTCCTGAGAGGAAGGGCTTGGTGTGTGGCTCTATCCCTGGCAGTGTAATTCCTTGGAGATGGTTGTTATTATTAGGGGATGCAATTTAAAATAGCTCTGAAGCTGCTTAGGCATGTAATACTAAAAAGGATAAAGTTTTTATTGAGGGTGAAGAATAGAGGCTGACTATGAACTCAGGGAGGCAAGCACCCAGGCAGGTGGGACCTGACCTCTAATCCTGTCCTCAATGGGTGTGGTCTTGATTTCCATTACTGTTCTCTAAAGCACCTGAAAATCAAAACACTTTGTCTGTTTGCATATATTGAAAGCTTGCTGATGCAAACAGCATTTTTCTCGTGAAGGTTTTCATTTTCACAAGAAAATCTGTAGAGCATTTCTTGAGGCCATCACCTCCCTAGTTTTTCAGCTGGCAGCTTACCCATAATACTCAGTGACCATTCAGCATTTAATCCTGTTTCTGCATAAAAGGGTGAAGGACTGCCTCTAACTTCCCTCTTTTCATGTGGTTTTTGTCAACACCTTGTGAGCATGACATCCGTGTATGCTTGCCCAGCCCAGACAATGAAGGCGCTTCTTACTACCATAGCTTGTGGTACAATTTTGATTTGTTTGACAGTACTTAAAAAGTGGATGGTAAAACCAAAACTGAACTTGCCCATCAGCTTTAATGGATGGGACTTTTCAGATCTTTTGAGGAGATGAAGCTGAAGAATGACAGCTGGGTGCAGGGATGGCCAGGATCACGGAGATGGAGAGTCAAAATAATGAAATGCTGAGTGTTAAAGAGTGGTGCAGAACTGCTTGTATTTTTATTTCAAGTAAACTACATGGCTGCGGGTGCATTCCAGGCCTTGGAAGCATCTTTATTGTGCATTTTCCACTACCGTACTCCTTGTAGCAGCAGAGCTGGCTGAGTGGTTGCCAGTCAGCCAGTGCTCCCAGCGCATTGTTTTTGTGGTTACACTGAACGTAGCTGGTTTTGAATAGACAAGCTGTGCTGTAAATCACACCTCCTTTTTTTTTTTTTTTTTTTTTTCCTTTTTCCCTGGTGAGCTCAGCCTTGATAAACACCTGCAGGCAGGGAGTCTTTGTAGGAGCTGTATTTGTGCCCCGTGGGAGCCGTGGACATTTACTGAATGCTGTTTGCCATCGCTTGCTGACTGCTGCAGTCCTGTCCACTATGGTTACCTTTGTAATGAGATACAGTGTTATTTTTGGATGGCAGTGGACACAGATTTACATAGGTGAAGTGGTGCCTCATTGAACCATGGGGTAGAGCATTAACTCCAAAAGGGGTCAGCAGAGCTCAATGTATCCATCGTGGGTTGGGAGACCAATTCTCCCACCAGAGGCAAAAGAAAGACTTAGACAAAACGGATTGCAAAAAAATGGTGGAAAGTTTAAATGGAAAACCAATGAAAGTTACAGAAAACCACAAGCACTGTGACAAAAAAAGAGAGAGAGACCCCAGGACATACCCAAGAACATCCCATCCCCACCTGGGGGCACACCCAAAACCCCTCCAGGGCTCTTTCTTCCACCCCCCAACCCAGCCTTGGGCCTGGGCAGGCCGAAGGGAGGTGGCTCATGCCATTTTACCTAGGCAGCAGCATGGGAGGAAAGAGGGTGAAAGGACCCCTGCGCTGATGTTTTATGGGGGAGCAGGGCATTATCGGTGAAATACCTGGCTTCCTGTGACCATCCACTGGGCTGGGCCCCCTTTTGGAACATCCCAGGTGTGGCCTGTGCAGTGGCATCAGGGCTGGCACCCAGCCTAAACCACCATAGTATCCCAGGTAGTGGCCCTGTGTTATTTGCTGTTTTCGAAGTATTACTAAGTTTTCCTGTGTTTTGAGATGAAGTAAAGCAAAATGTACTAGGTTATCACTGTTTATTCCCAAACACATATTTGATTCAATATGTTTTGAGGTTAACTTCAGGAAATTAGGTGAATGTTATGAATTCCATTCTGTCTGGAAGTTAATTTTATGTACCCTGGTGTAACGATTCTTCCAAATGATGCCCATAGTCATACCGTTTAGTTTTAGATGGTCCCACAAGGAGTAGAGAGTTGGACTTGATGAGCCTTATAAATTCCTTGCAGCTTGAGATATTCTGTCATTCCATGATTATGGTGCTGAACAAAGGTGAAAATGCTGTTTTCTGGGTTTATTTTTCCCCTTCTACAGATAATGGGACATAATCAGTCGGACGGCCAACATGGCGAAAATACGTTCTACTTAAATGAAGCTTGTGTGTGTGTGTCTCTAACCAGTCTCAACAGATCTGATTCTTCTCTCGTTTATGAGGATGGTGTGTATGGGCTGGACGTGTCAAATTCTGATTTAGCAAGGAATAGTGAAAATCAGGTGGACCTCAAAATGGACCCTTCTTGCCAGCCAGCATTAACCAGTTCACTGTGGAAATCCACTGGTCTTTGCCAGCAGATGTCTTTTTCCTGCAAAAGCAACAAGGATGCCTTTAATAATGGTAATTAACATTTTGTTTAATTAGCAAGTAGTGTGGGCAATTTGCCAACTCCTAGAATGAATAGTCCAAGGAACAAAGGTAGCTTGGTAGCAGTGGAAGCAATAGATTTTGCTAAAACTGCATGTTGCTTTGCAAGTTTGAGGGCAGGTGAGAAAATAGGCAGAAAAGAAATACAGAAAGCTTTGGAAAAAACCCCACAAACTCTTTTTGTCAGCATAACAGCACTTAGAATGTTGTTCTCTAAAATCCTTCCCCAATTAATTTTTATTTTTTTTTGTGAGTTGAAGTAACTTTTGCCATTTCAATTGTATTTTATTGGCTGTTTTAGAACATATGTGCATTATCTGATAATTTCTTGTTAGAATAGCTTTTGATTTACATTGTTAAAATGATGATCACTGGTTAAGTACTCTTCTTCATTGAGAATGAAATGAAAATATCTTGAAAGCATCTTTAGCTGTGGATAGAAAATTCCTTCTAAGAGATAGTATAAGCTTTGACATTAGCTGTCTGTGTTATTGAGAACAACTCTCATTCCATTGCTTTTCCTTATTTTTGGGTTTTACCAGAACTCCCAAAGATATGTAAATTGCATGGTAGTTACTGATGGTGGCTAGTAAAACGAGTGGAAGAGGCCACCTATCTGAACACTGCATTGCACTGAAAATTCCCTGAAGGACTTTAAAGAATGCTAATGAGAAACTTTTAAACTAGCTATTATTTCTCATGTTGCACAATGCTGGGTTTTATCCAATTCTTCTATTGTTGTGAGGCTTGTAAAGCAGCATATGAAAACCAAAGTAGCTAAAAGTCTTAGGGGACAATGGTGCGGTTTTGATTTAATGGATAATCCCATGGGGTTTTCCTCCACAGTTGTGAAATTCAGGTAAGACATGACAAGTCAGCACTGCAGCAGTGCCTGCACCTCTCATTTTTTGGCAGCTGGCAGTGCAGGATGACTTCTGTCCTCACACCCGTTGCACGTGCGTCAAGTCCAAACAAAGAGCGGAGCGCAGCAGGATCACAGTTTGAAAACATACACAGCTGCAATACTTTTAAATCGTCCTAGGTCAGATCTTGACGTTGTTAAATTAAAAATGCCCTTATTAAGGAACTTGCTCCTTAGTACTCTTTCTAATGTTTTAAGCAGACATCCATCTCACCCTTGCTAGTCCTTGGTATATGCGTTGCCAAAATATAATCAAAGGTAGGGCAGGTCATCACCACAATCACCAAACAAAGCTGATTAGTGAAAGAGATTAATAGTTCTAAAAATTCCTGAATAATTAGCCTAGTGAAACTTGCTCTAGTTTGAAGTGGTCATTTGAGTAATAAGTTAGCCAAGGTAGTGCAGATTTGAAGAGGAACACATGTGGGTTTAAACCTCTCAGAAGTCGATTAGCTTGCACTGGCAAATGTTCAGATGCAAGCTAACCAGGATACTTTCTATTGAGCCCACATGAGAGCATCTGCTTTAATTAAACTGGCTTGTACCAGTGTAATTGCACTGATTCTAGGATAAGCTAGTGGAGCTTCTGTATGTAAATATGCCAGCTACCTACAATGGGCCTGCTTTGTGTTCATCTGCTGTCACTGCATCTTATGTAGATGTCCTTATCTTGCCCTGGTAACAGGGCACCAGTGCAGACCCAGCAGTTTGGAGACCAGCACTGTCTACAAAACCTACCCAAGAAGTAGAGTAACAGGCTAGCCTAATCTCTTTGTCTATGTCATGTCTGTAAAAGCTGCAGTTACTGCCTTGATTGACTCTAAAGGTGACATTAGCAAAGCAGTGCAGCAAATCCTTGCAGCATCCCCTTGCAAAGCCCCTGCAGTGTGTTGCTAGAGCAGTCAGGGCTGGGAGCCTCTCCCCAGAGAGATGTGCCATCACATTCCAGAACTGCATTTGTGATCTGGAGGGTGACACGTATTTTATGCTCTAATTCTGCAGTGCTTGAGTCTGCACAATTCAGACTTGCTTCTGTCATGCATCAGGAGCCACTGTATGGGGAGTAGGGAATGAGAAGAACACTAAAATTCCCCTCTGCACTTGGAAATTAAGTAAATCACTT
The DNA here is from genome assembly GCA_011125475.1 of Melanerpes aurifrons. Lineage (NCBI taxonomy): Eukaryota > Metazoa > Chordata > Aves > Piciformes > Picidae > Melanerpes > Melanerpes aurifrons. The sequence goes on from WWNC01000003.1 coordinate 4,804,305, forward strand.
GTTCCTATGCAATTTAAATCAAGCTGAGTGGTATGACTGTTTCATACAAAGAAGCTGATTTCCTTTTGGTTGGTTTTAATTTTTTGGCCATGCCTTTTTCCCCAGACAGTTTAGTAGAGTGTAAGATTTCTGACCTTGTGACTCCATTTCCTGACAGCTCTGCAGGATATAGTCTGCTCTGATCACTGTGAAGGAAAAACAGTAGAGATGCAATAAGGGAAAGACTAGGAATAATTTGAAAGTTAGGCGAAACTTACAGTATTTTCAAGTGGATGAAACTTTCATGACGTTTTCCTACATTTTTTCAACCAGCTCCATGTATAAAGTCTCATAATTGTCTTCCAAAAACCATTTCTTAGCATCAAGTCAAAACAGAACTAAGAAACAAATACTGGGTATGCTTTACAGGAAAAACCACCACATACCAGCCGCATACCTGGCTGTATCTTGCATGTAGTAAGTTTTGTGTGCGCACAAAAGGAATGTCTTGGGTTCAATTAATTTTCTTAGGATTATTATGCATCCTGTAAGAAGTCTGGTCTGTTAAAAACACCTTAAGGAGAAGCACAACCTGAATCAAGGAGCTAATCATGCTGCATTCTACCATATGCTAAGTACTATGCAATTTAGCTTCATAAATATACTCAGATGGAAACAGCTACATTCCTCTACTGCATAATTTTCCATTCATATTTTCTAAAGTACTACATACGTCTCTTCACACAGATTCTTCACATCATGATTATATATCATTGTTTTATGTGTATGGGAAGGAACTTTATACTAAAGACCTTGGGGCAAGTTCCCACAAAGCTGAATCTGGCACAAGTACACTTGCTAGGAAAGGTGTGTCAGTCAACAGGAGGAAAATATGACAGAAAGAAAATTCTTTCAATGCTTTACACTAATGGTTATGAACTTACCAGCATGGAGGAAGGCAAGTGCTTTGGCTAACTAGGAATCAGGGGAAGTACACGCTTTGTGTCAGACTAGACTGAGAACTGAATAAATTATTCTTTCATTTAATTGACATGTCAGGTTAACTAGCTGAAGTGATGCCTCAGGATTTATCTATGGATTCACTTCTTTGATTTCAGGGATCAGTGAAATTTTAATTATTTTAAGCTTTGAACAGCTTTGTTCACTGATACTGCCTTTATTTATTTTATGTTTTAATTCAGATTTAGCTAAGTAATTGAGTTGAAAAGAGATAGATTTGGAAAACTGCACTGAAACATGATTACATGATTGTATGAGATTTTTTTTTTTTTCCCCCCCAGACATTTGTAGAGTTAGCATGAGGGACCTCTGTGGCCTGTGTAGTGAAAAATATAGTTTAAATTTTTATGTGGAAGATAGAAAAAATGTGATCTCCATAAACACCCAAATGCAAAACCAGGGAGCAAAATTAGGGCTCTACTCAAAGAATGTGATTTTAATATTTTTTTAAAGGACATAAATTTGTACTTATAGGCATACAAACAGATGAGGCAGTTTGATTTTAACAAAATGATCAGTTCTTAGTAGTTTTTGTCAAAGTAAGTGATTTCTAGAGACATAAAATGTTTACTTTGCAATAGAAAAAGGAAATTGCCCCAGAATCAATGCATAGTATCCTATAACTCCATTTTTTCTCCTTATCTTCCTATTCCTTAATGCAGATTGTGCTCATGGTGATTGTTCTATTGAACCTGTTCTTAAAACTGAGGATTGGATTCATGTGTTGTAGTTTCCGGTTGGTAATTTAGATGAGGTTTAGAACAATAGGTTTATTTTTTTGGCTTAACAATGATTATGTCCTAATGACATTGTATAAAAGTACTGGCATATTTTGCATCAGGGAGGTTGAGGATGGTGCTGTCTGGGACTGGCTCTTTTCTCATACTTGGGTAAGAACAATTTCTTGAAGTCAGAAGAGGCATACCATGTAAAGCTGGTGCAAATGTGATAAAAAGCAGGCAAAATATGCTTTGTGCTACAGCAGAAGATATGCAAGCTGTTTCCACATGGTTCCAAGTCAGCACTGGATTTTGAAAAGGGGTGAAACTCAGTAACTCCAGGCCTTATTCAGATAGGTGTAGTACTACTGCCAGTGTTGGAGGTGGTTAGTGGGATCCCATGTTGGGGACTGTGTTGAAGAATATTGCTTTCTTTGCTTGGAATCTGTTAAATAATGACAAGCTTCCACAGAAAAAGAGTCACCATAGGTCTTCATATGTGACCCTTGTGAGTTTATTTCCCTATTACTGCTGCTGTATGAACTCTTTCTGAGTATGTATGACTTGCTTGTCTTTTAGGCTGGAACACAGTTATACCCTGCACAGCACACACCTCCTCTTTAAGCAGCATTTTTTGTAGCCAGTGGCAGGCCAACTACTCACCACATGCAGAATGGCATGTGAAGATGCTTTCCTATCTATTTTGATTTTTTTCTGGTACATTTCACAATGGTTTTAATAATGCAATTTTTAAAAAAACTTTTTGCCCTGCACAGTGAACAAATTATTTCTTTTGTTCTTTCACTTGAGAAGGAGAAAGGATGGAAATCTTTTAAAAAGCAAAGGATCTCAGGACTCTGGAACTCCTGGTTTGTCAGGGAACATCCTGAGCATATGTGATATTTTTGAGCTTACCCCCCCCCCTCCCCCCCCTTCTTGTAATTGAGTAGATTCCAAATTGAGAACATGCAATAAATTCCAAATTACCCTTTCTGTGTTTACATAGACTGCTGTCTAGGTGGTCACAGTCCATTCAGTGTTCAACACAGGTCATAATGAGAGTAAAATTAAATGGAAGGGTATAAGAATAGGAAGTTGAGTAACATCATCACCCACATCTCCCATGTTCAAAATTGCATTGATTAGAAAAGTGAGATCTTTTATTTTTGCAACAGGTAACAGCAAATTTGTCTCCTCTCCATTCCACAGAACAAAGAGTTTGTGCTCTGCTAAGAGACTTCAGTATCTGTGGGTTACTTGATGGAACTGAATAACAGGGGGAGTATTCTTTTTCCTCTTGGGAATATCACTGCCATTTGTTTAAAGCAGGTGGCAAAAGGGATTAAATCACATTGCAGTGTGATACCAAAGTGAAAAATAAGTTGTTATGTGTCATCTGCAATTAGTATACTTCAAGTAACACCTGCTTTTCAGTTCTGCAGCACTAGGGGTTTGTAGTTCTGTTACTAATTTTCTTATGTCAAAATACTTCTTCTCATTTCTGAATATAACCACGGTAGATGCAACAGTATTACATAACCTTTTAATTAAAGCATTTGATGATATCTGGTTTTATTTTGTATGCTAATTTAAGTACAGAATTTCCTGTGTAATGCCTGTCTGATTTTGTTATTTCTAATATCTTCCATTTAGAGCTCATTCATTAGGAAGTAAGTTTAAAGTCGTACACATCTTTATGATGCTGAAAGGAGTGGAAAGATTCCCTTTCTTTTGAGGTACCCCTGGTGTTGGCGTAAATCTCCACACCATCCTCAGCCAATGGAATTACTGGCATCAGTGAAACTAGAATAATTTGGATCATATCTCTTGCACACAGATCTATTCTTTACTCAGTTAAGGTTGTTCCAATAGATACAGGTCTCACAGGGAAGTAGAGGGAAGTTGCTGGAACCATAAATATTAGGAAAACCAGAAGATCCTGGGCGGGGCATCTTTTGCCATTTCATTTGTGGTGAGGCAGCTCAAGCTCAAGGTTGTGCAGAAGTGTGGCTATGCTGCAATTCCATAGGGAAAGAGCTGATCTCTCTGAAAAAGTAGTCGTGAAGTAGGAGTATCACTAATTGTTTTTTGATGATACCTTGGGAGGTCTGTGTTTTCATCAGGCAATGTGATCTGTGGGTGAAGACCTGGTGGCATGCCCTGCTTTAGTATATTAAAATTGTTTTGTATGTGTTTTGTAATGGTTAGAACCTGAAAGAAATGTACAAGTATGAATAAATAATGCATCCCTAATGGATGGGAGAAGCTGTTCACGCATAATCAAATTTTGCAAGATACTGAGTATGCAAACACACCCTGTAAAGTCATGCGGCTGAATCACCAAATACATCTGCCTGGCTTATTTTGAAAAGTACAACCTCATTTTAATTATTTAATATAATACTTTGCATATTCCACAAAATAGCCTGTAGTATGTTGTGTAAAAAGAATGAAGTCTTAGAAGCACAAAATCTCAGCAGCATCTACAATTAAATATTTATTGAGATGCTGGGGAAGATTGTCTTGTCTTTTACTGACATTCATCACAGGAGCATCTGATTGCCTTTCATACAAATTATATTTGCCATAACCAAACTACTGGGGAAGATTTAATGGAATATCATGTTCTGTCATTCCAAATGATGTAGAAAACTTTCCTTTGGGTTTAAACTTTTGGTGGGACGGTAGAAGATTGGAGACTTGGTGCCGTTATGGAAGTTGAATTTATCTTAATCAAAATAGTAAGAATTCTAAGAGTCACTTGCTGAGATTCCTTGAGTGTCCTTGAGTTTGATCTAGAGCTGGAACATAAGTCATGCAAAAGTAAGTGTGATCTGGCTGTACTTGCTTAGGGTTTACCATAGAAAAATCAAAGAAACCTGTGTGCCTTTTAAAAGTAGTTGAATATATTTCCCATTAAACAATACACAACATACTGGGAAACTAGTGTATTTGGCAAGGGTGAAAAGATTATTGGTTTTCTTTTTTAAGTGGGATTGAGAATTACAGGGTAATTATTGCTGACAGCCAGAATGGCAGAGAATCTGTCTCCTCTGCAGAGGAACTTGCCGTTACAGCATGGCTGCAACAGGAAGGAGATGAATGTCTGAGAAATGTTTTTGCATTACACACAGGCAGTTTTGAACTAAAGGAGACAATGAAAGCAGGAGGGTGTTTTTAAAACATAGCATCACTTTTTTTCTGCTGTGGAGAAGTAGCCCACTCTGTGGAGAATTAGCCCACTCTGTGGAGTGGTGGATTTGGATTGGTGCAGAGCTGCAGCGCATGAGGCCAGGGGGCAGGAAAGCACTGGAGGGAGTTGGACCAAAGCAGAGCTGGCCAGGATCTGCAGAGGCATATCTCTGGGACAAGAGAGAGAAAACTTTTAGTAAAGTTAAGGTAGAAGGAGATGGTGATGAATCTGGGTAAGACCAGTGTTACTCATAACACATACAAGAGGAAACAGAAATAAAAGAATGTGTATCCAAGCACATTCCACGCACTGAAGAAAAGCACTTGGCTGAAGGGATGATGGCACATGCTTATTTGATAATTGTGCTTTTTCCCTTGCTTTGATGTACAGTTTTTCCTTTAGCTTTTATGCAGACTGCTTTGACGGCAGGTACATGTTCACAGTGCACTTAGCAAACAATTAAAAAGGGCACTCATTGCAAAATATTTGATCACACCCTGAAAATTCCTGTATGTCTAATACAAAACTTGGGGACTGTGCAACCTTTAAATTTTTGCTACCTTTTTTACTTAAGTGACTGCAAGAACAGAACATCAGTGTGTATGCTTCTCACCAACCTAACAAAAAATGGTTTTAAATGGCTGTGCTATACTCAAAATGCAATGAAAAATTGGTAACTATTTTCCTGTGTCTTGAACCTCATGCTCACTCTTGCAGTAATGCCCATAGTTTTTCTTGCATTAATCAATAAGCAGCAGCTTCTATTAAAGCATAAGATTAGCATGTAATTGATGTAATTGATTTGAAACAGGTGCTTTCCCTGAATTTTTGCTTTTGCAGAAATTCTGTATATTGGCTTAGTGTGCTTCTACCACTTACTTTGAGTTTTCATCTCATCAGCTTTTATGAGTGAGAAGTGATGGATCTGGTCTGTTGTTGGGAAACTAACATAAAACCTCCAAGGTGCTTAGGAGGAGACCTGAGAGTATTTTATAAATGACATCACCCTTTGGACTTTCATAACAGAGTTGTGCCCTTTGTCTGCTCATGAAAATGTTTACCAAAGTCCTGAGCATGCTTCTTTGTGCTGTACCTGAAAGACTGACCAAAAGCTGGGCACTAAACCAGTTGTTTGCCAATGTCTTTGATTTCATGTTTACTTAAAAGCAAAATCGTACTTTTAAAAAACCAAGCCCAAGCCATCCATAAAATGCAAAGCAGAGTTAATCAGTACAATAACGTCTGTCTGTGGTAACAGAGAACTCGAAAGAGTAGTTTTGATGTGTAAATGTCCCCTTTGGTTTCAAAGGAACTGAATTCATCTGCCAGAGAGACTGCTTTTTCAGGGTTCATGTGAACTGTTTCTGTCTTGGAGGGAGGAATGAGAGGAAGCTTCATTGCAGTGTTTTACCTGCAGGGTGCAATTTGGGAGAGCAGATGAGGGAGATGTGGGCATGTGCTGTCCCGTGGCAGAAAGGGGAACTGGTTTCATGGCTGAGTCTTCGGAAAGCTATTTCAGCCTGTAACGCTATGGGATTTCTGTTTCTCCATAAAACATTAGAATAGAATAGAATTAACCAGATTGGAAAAGACCTTCATGATCATCAAGGCCAACCTATCACCCAACACCATCTAATCAACAGTGCCTCATCAAGCCTCTTCCTAAACACCCCCAGTGATGGTGACTCCATCACCTCCTAGGGCAGCCCATTCCAATGACCAATCACTCTTTCTGTGAAGAACTTCTTCCTAACATTCAGCCTAAACCACCCCTGGTGCAGCTTGAGACTGTGTCCTCTTGTTCTATCACAGGTTGCCTGGGAGAAGAGACCAACCAGCACCTGGCTACAACCTCCCTTCAGGTAGTTGTAGACAGCAAGAAGGTCACCCCTGAGCCTCCTCTTCTCCAGGCTAAGCAACCCCAGCTCCCTCAGACTCTCCTCATAGGGTCTGTGCTCCAAACCCCTCACCAGCTTTGTTGCCCTTCTCTGGACACATTCCAGCAACTCAACATCTTTCCTAAACTGAGGGCCCCAGAACTGGACACAGGACTCAAGGTGTGGCCTCACGAGTGCTGAGTAGAGAGGCAGAATGACTTCCCTGCTCCTGCTGGCCACACTGTTCCTGATGGAGGCCAGGATACCATTGGCCTTCTTGGCCACCTGGGCACACTGCAGGCTCATGTTCAGCCTACTATTGACCAGCACCCTCGGGTCCCTCTCCACCTGGCCACTCTCCAGCCACTCTGACCCCGGCCTGTAGCACTGCATGGGATTTCTGTGGCCAATGTGCAGAACCCGGCACTTAGATGTGTTCAATCTCATGCCATTGGATTCTGCCCATCTGTCCAGCCTGTCAAGGTCCCTCTGCAGAGCTCTCCTACCCTCTAACAGATCAACACCTGCCCCCAGCTTGGTGTCATCTACAAACTTACTGATGATGGACTCAATGCCCTCATCCAGATCATCAGTGAAGATATTGAATAGGACAGGGCCCAGCACTGATCCCTGGGGGACACCACTAGTGACTGGCTGCCAGCTGGATGTGACACCATTCACCACCACTCTCTGGGCTCGGCCCTCCAGCCAGTTCCTAACCCATCACAGAGTGCTGCTGTCCAAGCCATGGGCTGACAGCTTGGCCAGGAGTTTGCTGTGGGGGATGGTGTCAAAGGCCTTGCTGAAGTCCAGGTAGACTACATCCACAGCCTGCCCCACATCCACCAGGCGGGTCACCTGATCATAGGAGGAGATCAGGTTGGTCAGTCAGGACCTGCCCTTCCTAAATCCATGCTGGCTGGGCCTGATCCCTTGGCCATCCTCTAAGTGCTGTGTGCACTCAAGATGACCTGTTCAATAATTTTGCCTGGCACTGCGGTCACGCTGACAGGTCTGGAATTCCCTGGTTCTTCATTCTTGTGCTTCTTGCGGATGGGCATCATGTTGGCCATCTTCCAGTCATCTGGGACCTCTTCAGTGAGCCAGGACTGTTGAAAAATGATGGAGAGTGGCTTGGCCAGCTCATCATCACAAGATAATTGAATTCTCATTATTTGGTCAAGCTAAGAGGGGTAGCAAGAAGACCTCCACTCTGGATTTCCGGAGGGCGGACTTCAGGCTACTCAAGGAACTAATTCAGAGGGTTCCTTGGGATAAAGCCCTTAAAAACAAAGGGGTCCAGGAGAGCTGGTCCTACTTCAAGGAAGAACTGTTGAAGGCTCAGGGACAGGCTGTGCCAATGTGCCGGAAGATGAGCCGCCGGGGCAGACGACCAGCCTGCATGGTTAAAGAACTTTTAATGTAACTAAGGGAAAAAAAGAGGGTGTATCACCTTTGGAAGAGAGGGGAGGCAACCCGTGAAAAATTTAAGGATGTTGCTAGGTCTTGCAGGAAGAAAATTAGGGAGGCAAAAGCACATTTGGAGCTTAGTCGGGCCTCTGCTGTGAAGGACAACAAAAAGTCCTTCTATAAATACATTAATAGCAAGAGGAAGGGCAGAGACAACCTCCACTCCTTGGTGGCCACGGAGGGGAACATTGTGATAAGGGATGAGGAAAAGGCAGAGATACTTAACACCTTCTTTGCCTCAATTTTTACTAGCAGGACATTAATAGCAAGAGGAAGGGCAGAGACAACCTCCACTCCTTGGTGGACACGGAGGGGAACATTGTATCAAGGGATGAGGAAAAGGCAGAGATACTTAACACCTTCTTTGCCTCAATTTTTACTAGCAGGACAGAATGTCTTCCAGACAGCTGGCCTCCAGAGCTGGCAGAAGGAGCCAGGGAGCAGCATAGTTTTCCACTGTTCCAAAATGGGGTAGTTGGTGATCTACTCAGCCGCCTGGATCCCCACAAGTCCATGGGACCAGATGGGATCCATCCTAGGGTTCTGAGGGAGCTGTCAGAGGAGCTGGCCAAGCCACTCTCCATCATTTTTCAGCAGTCCTGGCTCACTGGCGAGGTCCCAGAGGACTGGAAGCTGGCTAACGTGGTGCCCATCCACAAGAAGGGCCGGTTGGATGAGCCAGGGAATTACAGGCCTGTCAGCCTGACCTCAGTGCCAGGCAAGATCATGGAACAGGTCATCCTGAGTGCATTAACACAGCACTTAGAGGATGGCCAAGGGATCAGGCTCAGCCAACATGGATTTAGGAAGGGCAGGTCCTGCCTGACCAACCTGATCTCCTTCTATGATCAGGTGACCCGCCTGGTGGATGTGGGGAGGCCTGTGGATGTAGTTTACCTGGACCTCAGCAAGGCCTTTGACACCGTCCCCCATAGCAAACTCCTGGCCAAGCTGTCAGCCCATGGCTTGGACAGCAGCACTCTGAGCTGGGTTAGGAACTGGCTGGATGGCCGAACCCAGAGAGTGGTGGTGAATGGTGTCACATCCAGCTGGCGGCCAGTCAGTAGTGGTGTCCCCCAGGGATCAGTACTGGGCCCCATCCTCTTTAACATCTTTACTGATGATCTGGATGAGGGCATTGAGTCTATCATCAGTAAATTTGCTGATGACACCAAGCTGGGGACAGGAGTTGATCTGCTAGAGGGTAGAGAGGCTTTGCAGAGAGACCTCGACAGGCTGGACAGATGGGCAGAGTCCAACGGCATGAGATTTAATGCATCCAAGTGCCGGGTTCTGCACATTGGCCACAACAACCTCATGCAGTGCTACAGGGTCAGAGTGGCTGGAGAGCAGCCAGGCAGAGAGGGACCTGGGGGTGCTGGTTGATGGTAGGCTGAACATGAGCCTGCAGTGTGCCCAGGCAGCCAAGAGGGCCAATGGCATCCTGGCCTGCATTAAGAACAGTGTGGCCAGCAGGAGCAGGGAGGTCATTCTGCCCCTGTACACTGCACTGGTTAGGCCACACCTCGAGTCCTGTGTCCAGTTCTGGGCCCCTCAGTTTAGGAAGGATGTTGACTTGCTGGAACGAGTCCAGAGAAGGGCAACGAAGTTAGTGAGGGGCTTGGAACACAAGCCCTATGAGGAGAGACTGAGGGAGCTGGGGCTGCTTAGCCTGGAGAGGAGGAGACTCAGGGGTGACCTCATTACTCTCACAACTACCTGAAGGGAGTTGTAAACAGGCAGAGGTTGGTCTCTTCTCCCAGGCAGCCAGCACCAGAACAAGAGGACACAGTCTCAGGCTGCACCAGGGGAAGTTCAGGCTGGAGGTCAGGAGGAAGTTTTACACGGAGAGAGTGATTGCCCATTGGAATGGACTGCCCGGGGAGGTGGTGGAGTCGCTGTCACTGGAGGTGTTCAGGAGGAGACTTGACAGGGTGCTTGGTTACATGGGTTAGTTGATTGGGTGGTGTTGGGTGATAGGTTGGATGTGTTGATCTTGAAGGTCTCTTCCAACCTGGTCTATTCTATTCTATTCTATTCTATTCTATTCTATTCTATTCTATTCTATTCTATTCTATTCTATTCTATTCTATTCTATTCTATTCTATCTGCCAGATCTCTCAGCACCCTAGGATGGATCCCATGCAGTCCCATGCACTTATGGGGATCCAAGTGGCTGAGTAGGTCCCTAACTACTTCCTCCTGGGTCACAGGGAAACTACACTGTTCCCTGACTCCATCTGCCAGCTCAGGAGACCAGTTCTCCTGAAGACAACCTATCTAGCTATTAAAAATTGAGGCAAAGAAGGTGTTAAGTACCTTTGCCTTTTCCTCATCTTTAGTTACAATATTCCCTTCCATGTTCAGTAAGGAGTGGAGGTTGTCCTTGTCTCTCCTCTTGCCATTAATATATTTGTAAAAGGATTTTTTGTTGTCCTTCACAGCTGTGGCCAGTCTAAGCTCTAAATGGGCTTTTGACCTAGCAACATTCTTAAACACTTCATGGGTAACCTCTCCTTTCTTCCAAAGATGATACACCCTCTTTTTTCCCCTTAATTCCTTTAGAAGTTCATTGCCCATCCAGGCTGGCCGTCTGCCCCGGTAGCTCATCTTCCGGCACATTGGCACAACCTATTCCTGCACCTTCAAGATTTCTTTCTCTCAAGCAAGAGCACTGCTCACTGGCTGCAGTTAGCTTTGACTTCAGCCTACAGGCCAAATGTCTTCTGCAGATCATGGGCTGGGGCCAATAGTTGCAGCCCACGTCATATACACTCACTTTAGACACCTGAACAAAGGGACTTTCCCATACTGACTGAAGCAGAGCTTCCCTGTGCTTCCCTGCTGCTGTTGTCAGTGGAGAGACTAATTGCTGGTGTACCCCTGGAGATGTGTTCTGTGCTGGCTCTGCTCTATGGGGTGGAGAGGTGGCCCTGTGCTGGCAGCTGGTCACATTCCTTGTGATTCTTTGTAGAAGGGGTATTTTGGGGGGAGTTATGTTTATTTTCTCTTGATCATTTGGGCGCAGTTGTGCTTAATGAGCTTGAAAAGAAGTAGGTCAATAAAACATGTTCATTGTTAGCAGAATACCTGTTGGACCATGTGTGTGTCTAATTGACCATGTAAAGCTTCAAAGCTTAGCACAAAGACAGTTTAATAAGGAATTCATACCTAAATACATTAATATTAAGCAGAAGCAGACAGCTTGCAGGCAGTATGCCTTGCCAAGGTGAGACTGTGGGTATTTAATGCACAGCGAAGTTACAATTTTGAGTCAGACCTATTTTTAAGTCTCTCTTATTGATTTGCATTAAAGCTCAGCATGCCAACAACAGTTTAGAAGCTGTGTGCCTTAAAGCCAATATAACTGGTAACATAGCCATGTAAGTAGGTTAAAATTTTAAATAATTTCAACCTAGGGGCATGCTATGAACTTGATGTTATAGTATCACTGACAGTGTCTGTGCTTGAGATGTTTTTACAGTTTTTTCTTTGATAGCACTGTGTTATTAATCAATATGAGATTAGTTTACTGGGCTTTAATAAAAGAAAAGGTGACTGCATCATCACATGACTCAACAACCTAGAGCTTTAAGAAAAGTATAAAATAAATTAGTCAGAACCATTATGGGGCTTTATGATAAAGAGCTTTAGCAGATGTGACCGTTTGAGGCTGTGCCCTTAAGAAAGGGAATATGGTGGACAGAAGTTGGTAAATGAAAAGAACAATCTAAACTAATTTCATTGGTAAAGTGGGAGGAAGCACCTTCTGAACTGGGAGTGCAGGAGGGTATCCTGGGAATTCCAGCACTTTATCTTCAGTTTTGCTTCCGCTCCTCCGCAGGGCAGCAGCTTTCTGTGCTGGGCTTTCTGCCAAGGCTTTGGCCTTGAAACTGATAAAGGCCTGTATTAACTCCTTTCCAATTAACACAAACTGCTTCTAACTTTTTTTTCTCTTTCTCTCTCTTTCTAACCCACTCTGGGGAAAAGGGGAGGGAGGGGGAGTGGAGGTGGGGAACCCCCTCAGCAAGGGGGGGGGAACTCTCATTTCTGTGTTACTTTATTGTATATCTTTGTATATATTGTAAATATTGTAAATTTGTATATAATCCCCTGCATATCCTACATTGCTTTGTAAATATACAGCTCCACTGCTTTGCTAATTCAGCTGTGAGGTTTTTTTTCCCTTTCCCTTCGATTTTCTTTCCCTTTACTTTACAGGGGGGAGGGAGGAGGCTTTTGGGCCTTACCCTTCCAACCCGACGACAGCAGAATAACTGTTAATTTTGTCTTTGCTAAGAATTTGGTCCAAACTCTCTGGACCAAACTTCTCCTAAAGAATTACGAGGAAAAACCTGAAACATGAATTACTTTTTTATTTTTGTTTTAACCTGAGCCAACAATTAAAGAACAGAAGCATGAAGAACAGTGCCAGTTCCAGTAATTTTATCACAATCAAAAAATCCAAGGTACAGATGTGTAGAAGAGTTATGTTGCAGACCATACTCATCATAGACTTTGAATTCTTTCTACTGTCAGGCTTGTATGTGGAAAGGAAAAAATAAAAAGGCACCAAAAGTTGGTAAGATTAATTAATGTCAAATCTATTATGATCTAATTGCTCAGCTGTTTCTTGTGAAAAGAGCTCTTGTCCGTGAAGGTGCTTGTTTGCGTAGGAAATGCAGCTGCTGCTTTTTCATGGGGTTGGGCTGGTTAAAAGTAAATAGCAGCATTAAAATTCTCAGATTGATTTCCTGCCTTATTCAGTCAGCTGGGAATAGGATTAGGCTCCTCTTTCCTTCGTAGCTTCAGGATAAAAATATTTTTCCCAGTGTTTTTTGAGACCCAGTACTGAATCCAGTTTCTGTTATGAAATTAGATTTGCTGAAGTAAAAAGGCTTGGTTTCTCAGTTGTAGCTCAGCCCTTGACTCAAAATGAAACTGTTGGGAATTGGCTTCATCAAGGCTTTTGAGAGGTATCCACCTTTTCTGTACCAAGTGGTCTGAATACACACAACAGCAATGGTATCCTGGCTCTTTGAGGGCAAAGGGCTGTGCTGCCCTGGTCCAGTGCTGCTAAAAGGTGTTCTCTTTGTTTCACTGACAATCAGGTCCATAAACAACTGAAGCTGGGATATGGAAAACCCATTTCAATCTGGGAAAGTCCTAGTAGGCACTAAAAAATCCTAAGCAAACCTGACCATAATGCCTTTCACCAGGAGGAAAGGGAGAGCGGTAGGTGCCTGGAGTTCCCTGAGGCATTGGCTGTCACTAATAAGTCTGCATACATACCACTGGGAGCATCATTAGGGGCAATGAGATGATGCTGGATATCCCGGTAAAAACTTTCAGTGGAGCTCATGGGAGTTAGGCTGCTATTTGCCATGGAACTGTAATAGCAAATGAGAGCCTGTTAACCTTGAATTCCTTTGAATACTCACAGGCTGGGTAGATTCAGCACTGGTTTTTAGGTGTCTGCTTGTGCTTTGCATCATTATGCATGAGTGCCAATGGGGGGATTAAATACAGCAGCTCTGCCATTTCAAATAGCTTTGGTCTGAAGTTGATGTGTCAGCTGTCAGTCCAGATGAATTTGGTGTAAAAACTAATGCCAGTTATTATAAATAAATGGTAAACCCTAGACCTAGCTCTGTATGTTATTTTCAGAGTACTAATGGTTTTGAGAATCGTTAACATATTTACCTAAGTGGCCTAAATCTCTCTTCATGTAATGAAATGTTATTTTGTTGCAGTTTCTGCAAAATCTGTGTGGCGAGCTCCCCCATCCCTCCCCCCTTTTTCCACCCCTTCTTCCTTTTTCCTCCCTGCCCCCACTCCCTCCCCCCTTTTTCTTTCCCCTTCCCTTTTTTGAAACAGCTAAGAATGAAGGAACCTGGCCTATCAAACTTGGCTTGACCTCAGTGCTGACCCAGCTTTGAACCAATGGGCTCCTAAGGTCCCTTCCAATTATTCTGTGATGCTGTGAAATTAGGGTCAGAGATGAAAAAGGAAAAACTGAGGGCTTTCTGTTAAGAAAAGAAACCTGAGCAGTTTTTTGCCTGGAGTGTTTCCTACTACCTTCATAATGTCTTCCTATCCTTCCCCTAATCATCAATGTGTGTATTCCAGGCTTACCTGAGGATCTCTGATCCTCGGGGAAGAGAAAGGCAGGGTGAAGGAGAAAGTCTGTGGCATTTATTTGATGTGGAAGTATCACAACAGGCAGAAGGTGAGAATCACTGTGACTAATGAGTTGTTTACTTGGCTTTTGTACTCCCCCTCCCCCTCTCCCACCACCAGGAGCTTGGGCTGTGTTTGGTTTGGTATGTATTGATCTCAGATTCCTGCAAATACCATTGCTTTGTCCTTCACCTTTGGAGCAGTTTATTCGATGTCAGTAGTCCTGCCTTTTAGTGCTACGGGAGGGCAGGGTATAGTAGTTAGGATGTGGAAATGCCACATACAACACAAGCGTATTTTTAGCGAGGAGCTGTCACTTTTCTGAGTTTGGACCCAAGATGCTGTTGGAAGAACTGAGGTCCGCTTAAAAATCCTGTGAAAGCTGTCCCCATGTGCAGCAGGCCTGCAGTCAGCTGTTTTTGCTGTATTTAGGTTGCCTGGAAAGGCATTTTTATTTTGGGGAAGTTACAATTTTGTGATACCTATCCTCATGGTAACAGAGGAACTAATAGAAAATAGGAAGAAACTGGGATTTGGTTTTGATGTTGGACTTTGGCAGTATGTGCCTTCGTGCATGAGACTATTTATGATTTTCCAGAATTTTATAAGAAACAGCCTCTAAGTCATTGTGAGAAAGTTGGTGAAGGAGACAAGAGGGAATGTCTGTGTTTTCTTTGGTTAAAGAAATGGTCTCACTTGAGATAAAAAGAAGAAAAAGCTGGACCTAAGTGGTGTTTTGTGCTGCAGTGTGGTGTTGCTGGGCTGATCAGGCAACCTGGCCCAAAATTACTGAAGTGCTGTTACAGATCACCTGATACTTTGTCTTCAGCCTCAAGCACATCCTTCTCTGCTGTGTAGTTTGACCAGCACAACATTGAAGAGTGGATTTTTCTCGTCTGCTGTTCATTTTTTGTCTAGGGTATACATGGTGCAGCTAGGGATCAGGCTCTGGCTCTTCAGGAAAGAGTTACCTGGGGTATCACAGGAGAAGTAATTTTTGCATAACTGAGCAACAGTTATAAGGAGCATAAAATCCAGAGGCCAGAGTGCAGCGAGAAGACATGGGTGCTGCAGAAGTGTGAGGGAGCAGGGACCTGGGAGTCTCATGAGGAACCTTGTGGAAGGCCTTAACTACAGCTAAGCTTTGTTAAAGCTTGGGAAATCTTTCCTGTGCTTACATGAAGAAAAAATTGTTTTCCTTAGGTGTAAATGATCAAGTACAGTCACCTTCTCTTGTCCTTTCTGTACAAGAAGTGCAGGGGCAAAAAAGTGTGCAGAGCCCAGCCTGGTGAGGAGAGGTGCGTGCGTGGGCAGTGGGAGCATGTTGGTGGAGTGCTGGTGAGGCAGGTGCTGGTCTGGTGCGTGCTGGTGGGGCGGACAAGTTAAAATCACAGTGAAGGAGGCTCATAAAAGGCCAGTGTTCCTTATTTACCTAGGTCTTGATCCATACTGATTTCTGGCTGGCAGACAGAATGGGCCTGGAGAGGGTGGAGAGGTATCCATGGATGCCCCAGGAGGGCTTCTCAGCTGTTGCTTTCTGGTGTCTGTATGGATAATTTCTTTTCCTCTTTTTTTTGAGCATCCTGATGTCTCAGAGTTCTGTAGTGGGCAGCAGCTGGTGCTGTCAAGGCTAGTTCTGGAGGTTTCTTTCCTGTTCTGGGGATGTGTTTGAGGATGAGGATTCCCTCACCATTCCCCTGCTTGGGGCCAAGGGCAGCTGGTTACCCCATGCTGCACTTGGGGGAGCTTGGGGGAGGCTTTGTGGCAGCTGTTGCCGCTCTGCATAACAAGAACCAGTGCTGGCTGGTGGATTGGTCCCTGCTCCACTCTTTCTTCACTTGAGGTTGTTGTGACCAATTCTGGCAGTTATGTCACCCTTCCTGAGCAATGGCTTTCAGGGCACATTGTGCTGCCTCCTGCAAGACATCAGCTGGTGTCCTGGCTCAGCTGCTTCCGGCATGGCACCAGGCAGGGACACAGCAGGCATCCTCCCTGGTGGCAGGCTGGGTATGTCAGCTCAGGAACACATAGTGCTTTTGTTAGAGAGAGCCTGTATTGAGTGCCACCTGACATGCAGCCAAAACCAGCCCCTTAACTCTCAGTTGGATTAAGGACAACATTTCCATCCCGAAAGACTAGCCACTCATCACCCCAGCAGCCCCTGGGCTCTCACCTCCTGGGTGCTCTCCTGCTGTTCAGGCTCTCTGGTTGCAGCAGGTTTTCAGTTTTTTCTTTCAAAAGGAGAATTAAGAGGCAGCTAAACTAGCAATAAATAATTTATTTTGATAGCGACAGAAGCCAATTTCTTTTTCCAGAATGCTGACAGTTTCCACTACTCAGCTTTGCTGTTTAGAGTTCTAACTGTTAATGAGAAACGGTTTGGAAACTGCTAATGTCTTAATTGGTGGAGCAATTACTGTTTAGTTTTGGTGGTGGAAAGTAACTGCATGTAAATGGTTTCTCTTTCTTTTCTAGTTTTTTTCAAATTTGTAGTTAGGCTTCTCCAGTTATGTACTTCATAAACTTTGGAAACAGATCTTTCAAATGAGTGCTTTGTTGCCTGGTATTCTTATGCACTTGACTTTGGTAAGGTGCATAGACTCACAGGACTTACAAAAGAATATGAATATGGGTAAAATTACCCTGAAAAACAAGTGTTTAGAAGATGAGGAGCTTTCACTGGTAGGGCTTTTTTTGTTTGGTTTTTTTTGTTTTTTTTTTTTAATTTTCTATTTTTTTTTAATAAATAAAATGGAAGTAACCAAATTGTAATTTTTTTCTAATATGGCTGTCGAAAAGAAATAAATGTAGAAGTCATCTTTAACGTAGAATATAGAATACATAGAATAAACCAGGTTGGAAGAGACCTTCAAGATCATCACGTCCAACCCACCTAAACAACTAAACCATGGCACCAAGCACCCCATCAAGTCTCCTCCTGAACACCTCCAATGATGGTGACTCCACCACCTCCCTGGGCAGCCCATTCCAATGGGCAATCAATCTCTCTGTATAGAACTTCTTCCTAACATCCAACCTAAACCTCCCCTGGTGCAGCCTGGGACTCTGTTCTCTTATTCTGGTACTGGTTGCCTGGGAGAAGAGACCAGCGAAGCAGGGCTCTTAGATTGTTAGGGAATCCTGTAAATAACTCAACAGCAATCAAGACTTACTCTGGATTTTCACCAAGACTGAAACTTGATCCTGTAAATCCAGTGTAAAACAGTAAAAGCAAGGGAATTCACAATTAATTTTCTTCATGTCCTGTACTGTCTCACAATGAGCAAGCACCTCTTGTCTGTAAACACCTTGGCCCTGCCACCAACCCTGCTGTTTCAGCAGCAAGTATGTATGTGGCTTATGCTAGGAGCCAAAGCCCCAAAGCCTGTTTGCTTCCCCCTTCAGCTGCATGAATATCAAAGAGAAGACGTCGCTGAAAGCAGATGCAGCCATAGATGTGTTCTCACATGCCCATTGCATAATCATCTCCCACCATTACACACAGACATGGTGAGGAGCAACCAGGGAGACCAAGCTTTGCAGGGTGCCAGCAACCCTATTCTGCCTTAAACTCCTGCCTTGGAGAACTAGACCAGTGAAAGCCACATGTGCTGAGTGTGAGCAGGTGTCGTTTTAAATTGTCACCAGTTACAATGACATAGGGTGTAAAAACCCAAGTATTTCCTTCATAATAGATTTTTGTTGCACACATATATGAGAACTGTGAAATGTCTTTTTAGCTTTTTACATAAATGACTAAGGCTCAAAGGACTCCAGAGCTGAGGTTGCTTGAACCTGGTGTTACCTGTGGAGGAGTGTCAAGCTCCCCTGTTTCCAGCAGAGTCCTTTTTGAAGTGGAAAGAGTGAACGGTTAGCCCTACATATATACTAGTGGAGGTTGGTTGGGCCAAGCCTACAGTGAGAAGTATTGCAGCCTGTCCAACTACTAAGGTATTGGTGCTGAGGGCTTGGTGTGGTACAGAAAGCTGAAAAAACCCAATTGTGGTTGTTTCAATTTGGTTTTGGTTGTTGTTTTTTTTTTTTAAAGTAATGCACTGGTCAGCACAAAAGCCTTCAGAGCTCAATGGTGGGGAAAAATTACCCAATTCTCTGCATTTATGGGAGAAAATTGTTAAGATAAAAAAAAAAAAAAGAGAGAAGATCCTTGTGAAATAATTTCTTAGTTTTTGGGTGCAAGGATTATCTCCATGTCCAACCTCTGTCTGGTTAGTGAAGTATGGATATGAATTTCTTTCACTGTAAAAACAATGACAGTGATCATCCCTTGCATGACAATAGACAGACTCAAACAGATTTCAGCAAATTTGGGTAAGGTACCTCCCTGTACTGGCTGTAGTATAATTTGTAATACAGCATCATTTTTCTTTCTAGACAGGTGTAGCAAACTAGAAAATGGTGCTAATGAAAAAAAAAAACCAAAAAAAGTCAGAATTTGGTTTTTCTGATGCTAGAGGCAAGGTAGAAGATGCATTGTCACATGTCCTCCTCTTGTGCCTTACAGATCTGAACGCATTGCAGACCCAAAGTCCCCAGACAAGCAGTCCAGACCAGGGATCCATCCAGCCACCACAGGTAGATGCCCTGCTGCTGAACCACCAGCCTGAAACGCTACAGGATGCAGAAAGTGGAGGCAGAGTAGAGAAGATTGTTTACCTCTGATGGCTTGTTTTCTAATCTTGGTAGCACTTTGGAAATATAATTGTGTTTGCTTTTCTAAACAGCCATAGTTGCTTTCTGTATGACCAAACGGCTTTATGGATAGAATTTAATTTTCAATGCAAGATTTTCCCCATGGTAAATATAACAATTAAGTTATTCTGAAGCCTTAAAAAGCATAATCTTTAATTTATGACATGATTTCATATGTTTTGCAAGAAGCAGTAGTTAGCGGGGGAGACATAATGTTTTGGAATTGCTAAGATGCCAGCAAGAGCTGTGAAAACTAGGGTTGATTTTCTGTTGAGTCTTCTTTTTGAAAGAGCAAGCCAAGAGGGATGGGCCTGCTATTTGAGATTTCAGAGTATGAGTCAGTAACCTTCTAACGATTGTGATATAACGTGAAAAGACAGCAATGTTATGGCTATAATCTTTGTTGAAATGTACTACATATTCTTAATTATCAGGTTGTTTTCCTTGTCCTCTGGCTCAGGAACTGCTCAGAAGAGGATGCTTTTTATAGTTTCAATGTAATTGCATAATTGTAAGTGTATGTTTGTGTCCTGAAGCATATAATCATTTTGGTAGTATTGCAGAGATAATTTTCTATGCAGAGATGCTGTAAATCAGTTTATTATATTATAACTGTGCTCATTTCATAAGTGCCCTTGCACATTAAAATTCACCACACAAGACCATCTCTCTGCTCAAAAGGGGATAAATAGTAGGCTTTTAGTTAACAGAACCCTCCTGAAACTCCTCTGCTTTACCATGTAGGAGCCAGCTAGGTTCCTGCTTTCAGGTTCCGGAATCATCTCTGTATTAGGCAGTAAGAAACCAGGACCTGTTTTGTGCCTTTTTGTCTTTCAGAAATATTTGTGCACTTACCTTGAAATAAAGTTCTGTTCATTTCTGCAAAACTGTGCATTTGATTAATTGTCAGATTCTTCAAATAAGTTTGAAAACAGGAAGAAAAAAAAATTCTCTTTGCCTGGTTTGTACTTTGCCCTGCTACAGATATGCCTGCCTTGGTCTAGCACACCCAGAGCTGTGCTTCAGGCACCTCATCTGGAAAGACCAAGGATGTGTCCATTTGAGCACTCACAGGTAGCCATCTGGACTGACCAAGTCCTGCTTGGTGTGGTTGATGGGACTGGCAGTGATGCAGTGGGGATGCAGCTGCACAGCTCACAAGGCAGAGAGGTGCAAAATTGGCCCTGCCCATTTGTCTGGATAAGCCCCAAGTGTTACATGGTTTCTGTTTTACCATTAGACTTACATTATGCAAAATTTTTGCAGGCAGTAGAGTTTTAGATAGTAGATTTTTGACAGCAAGTGTTTCCTGATGCTGTAACCCACCACAGAGTCTCTTTGAGGAACAGGTGTGCTATTGGCAATATTCAATGTAGAGATTTCTGAGCTGCATTACTGGGCAACCAGACTAGCTGTTCTGTTGGTATCTCAGGCTAACAACTGAACGACCAAACTTGAGGAGCAGAACCTAATTCCCAGGTGGTATTTATTGGTGTGCCAGTGCCATTAGGGGCCTCCAGATGTATTTTCCAGTTTCTGTTTCCAGCCCTCAAGACTTCTGAACACCTGACAGCACTTATTTTAACACATCTCCTTACAGGAGGAAAAAACTTGTAATTTCTGGAAATGCTACCTTCTTTGTTTTTCACAGACTAAAATGAAAATGGGAATCCAACATCTCTTGAAGGTCCCACAGTAAGGACAGTCCACAACCCATCTATTTACCAATCAGCAATGAAGCCAGGATTGCCATCTGGACAGCTTTTTGGCAAATTTCTGAATAGCCAAACCAGTTTCTTGGGATGCATTATGTTTCAGGGTATGTGCATTGCCCAGTGACCAGTGGGAGACTGGGAGGAAAATGAGTAGTTTTCTCCACAATTACTCTCTCTGCATTTTATTATTCCTTCACTGAAACATCTGGTATTGGCTACTGTGAAATCCAAGTTTCTGAATGGATAGCTGCTGTCCCAGCTTGATGTGGGAATTTCCATGTACAGGTCTTGCAGCTGGGAGAGGAAGAAAGGATACCACTTCTCTCATCAATTTTAATTGAGTGGCAAAGAATCAAAAAGAGGATCATTGTGACTTCAGCTGTCGAGCTATTTCCTCAAGTCCCCTAACACCAGGCAGCACCTTATTTTGCTCACCTATTTTCATAGTAAAACCTCTGGCACTTGAGGAAGGCAAAGGCAGGAAACAGGTGGCCTCTAGATTTAGTTATTTTAATTGTAGAAAACTGTTTAAACTATAGGCTAGTATGGTCTCTGCAGGTGCTCTTTATAACAGGATGCATTATATACACCTAAACTCCATCATTTAAGCATATCTTAATACTTCACAGTATCACAGTATCACCAAGGTTGGAAGAGACCTCAAAAATCAAGTCCCACCTGTCACCACAGACTTCATGACTAGACCATGGCACCAAGTGCCACATCCAGTCCCCTCTTGAACACCTCCAGGGACAGTGACTCCACCACCTCCCTGGGCAGCCCATTCCAATGACAAATGACTCTCTCAGTGAAGAACTTTCTCCTCATCATGAGCCTAAACTTCCCCTGGTGCAGCTTGAGATTGTGACCTCTTGTTCTGGTGCTGTTTGCTTGAGAGAAGAGACCAACTCCCTCCTGGCTACACCCCCTCCTCCAGGTAGCTGTAGACAGCAATGAGGTCTTTCCTGAGCCTCCTCTTTTCCAGGTTAAACAACCCCAGCTCCCTCAGCCTCTCCTCACAGGGCTTGTGCTCAAGGCCTCTCATCAGCCTTGTTGCCCTTCTCTGGACATGTTCAAGTGTCTCGATGTCCTTCTTAAACTGAGGGGCCCAGAACTGGACACAGTACTCAAAGTGTGGCATAACCAGTGCAGAGTACAAGAGTACTTAGCAGAATTTAAATGCAGGCTCAGTGAAACTCAGGTGTTTTAGGAGGCTGCATTTTCAGTCATTATCTAGGCATAAATTAATTTTTTTTAACTAGAAAAATATATTCAGATGGTCTCCCTTTCACCTTTATTACATTAATTTGAAATGGCCTTATTTGCAAGGCCTGTTGTTTTTAAGGCATGCCACATTTTGTGTTTTCTTTTGGCCATGCTCAAAATTGAATTTAGTTATTCATTTCAGTGTTTAAATTAAAGGAGCAGTTGCTGTGCTGTAAATCTCTTCTGGGCTTTCTCTTAACGTTTTCTTTCTTAAACTTCCTTCCATTATTTGACAAAGAGGGCATTCCTTTAGTGTAATACATAGCCTTTGTCCCACATATTTGCTTTAAAGTTACAGACTGGTAAAAGTGTATCTAACGACTTAAGGAGATTTTTAAAGAAAACTCACAATAAAGCTTTTTTTGGCAAATCTGTAAAAATAATAAAGAAAGAGTTCATCAAGGACTCAAACTTAAGAATGAGCTGGATCATAGAGTCATAGAATGGTCTGGATTGGAAGGGACCTCTGAAGGTCATCTAGTCCAACCCTCTCTGCAGTAAGCAGGGACATCCTCAACTAGATCAGGCTGCCCAGAGCCCTGTCAAACCTCACTTTGCATATCTCCAGGGATGGGGCCCCAACCACCTTCCTGGGCAACCTAGATCCAGAACCTTGGATTTATTCATTCAATCATTTAGAGAATGGGGCCGGAACAGAGCAAATGCTTTACTTGGCTGCTCTTTGAGTATTAAGGTGAGCAACATACTAACTCGCATTTTAAAGAAACTTCTCGTCCATGTAATTTTCAAATGACTAAACTAAATACAGATTAGGTTCTCAGCAAAACTCCTCAAAGATTGTTTACTATAAAGTGATTAAACATAAATAAATATGTTAAGATTTGCCATATAAAGAATGTGAATAATTTTATTTAGAGTACCCTGTGGGCTGCATTAATTTATATACTGTCCATTTAGGTTTAAAAAAGGTTTTTCATTGCTTCTTAATCAAGTAAGTGTCAAATCTGAAATGTGTCATAATGCCAGTAAGATCGTGGTCATGCTGTTGTCCATTCAGAGAAAAGTAAAGAGTCCTAGCTGTGATAAGTACAACTTGCTCTGACTGAAATTAGAAAGCAAAGGAGAGCTGTAGTTGGGGCAGTTTTCCTCATGTATTTGATGGCTAATGGGAAAGCAGCATGACTTCTTGGATAGCTTCTAATGAAGATTCTGTCTGAAAAAAATTCCAACCCCAAATCCTTCCCATCCAAAGCCTTCACTGTGCCCAGTTTGTGTTAAGGAGCATACTGCAGTAACAGGTTGGGTGTCTATTCTTTCTTATTGAATTGCAGTCACTTGTGACTTCTTTTTCACACAATAAATTAGTGTATTGGTTTTATTCTTGTCCCTAGTAAGGATCTGTATATAGAAGCGCTGCAGAAGTAGCTGTGAATAGTCTTGCTTTTATCTTAGTTATATGGACATTCTAACCTCCAAAAGAGTTTTCCTGTTTCACATGCTGCCAGATTCTGAGATAAGACTGTGAAAATAACCTGAATTCAATGGAGTAAATTTTACATTAAGCCTCCCTTTGGCAGATTGATGTGAAAACAGAATATTTAATTCCTTCAGTGTAAAGGGAGAATCTCAAAGGATAACCTTGCTGGCATCAATCTAAAGTGTTCTCATTAATGAAGCCCTTTGCTCTGCCAAAGTGGATCATAGAACAGACTAGACTTCTTGTATCAGGAGGTCACCAAAGACTAAGAGAATTGTGGAGGAACTTGAAAGTGTTTGTGGGCCGTGGTGGTGAAATGGTCCAGATGTACTGTTTGGGAATGTCAGTGTTTTTCACTGACATGAAGACCAGTGTTGGCAGAAGCTCTATCCAGGTCAGTAGTTAGTTCCCAAATTCCTAGAGAGCTCTGTTTCCTATCCTGGGAATCAGCTATTCAGAAAAGTCTTCCTCTTCTTACTTCCTTGGTCTGAGGTTCAGATAAAGAATGTTCCCACTCCTGACATGAAAGCACTCTGCCACAGACAGGCCTGCAGCACCTGCCAAATTCCAACATGGAGTCTTGCAATATCCTGGGTAGAGAGCAGGAGGAGAGAAGAGAGACATAAAAAAGGCATTCTGGGTACAGAGAAGTCAGGAAAAGTGTCCTGTACCATGGGATGTTTTCTACTCTCCTTCATGGACCAAGCTTTTATATTCACAGGGAAAAAAATAATCAGTAGTTACAGAGCTAATGATTGTTTGTTAGATTGATAATCTGAGAACTAGTTAAATTTTTTAAATTCAGTGTCAGATGGAGCGTGGATCATGTGTGCATAAAAGTGACAGTGAAACGTGCAAATTGAAGCAAAGAATTTTTTGTGTGAAGACTGTGTAACACACCCAAGGGAACATATTTATCAGCTTTTCATAAATCTGCCAAACCATGCCTACAGGAGCTATGCAGAAGTGTGAACCCTTTGCTAACCTAGGTTACCAGTGTTAACAACAAAACCCTGCATGGATGAGCAATCTCATAAACTGAAGACAGCTTGTCAAGGCCAGTATGAGTCACTTGCCCTCCTGTTCAAGTGTGTGCTGGTGTGAGCTTTACCTGGAGTCTAAAAGCCCAAATGATTACAGATTGATATTCTTCCCCATCTCCCTTTCCTGGTAAGGTAAAACAAATCAAGCAGGGGAGAGAAGAGGTAAGATTACAAAAGAAAATGGTCTAGAATCTGTTTAGAAGTAAAAGAGATAATTTTTTATATGTGTGTGTGTGTATATATATATATATATCAGTAATGGGGGAGGTTACAAAGGTATAGGGTAAGGATAAATAGAAATATATACAAAGCCAAGCCCAGCTGTCATTGGATTCCCTGGATGCAAGTGGATTCAGTTCTTCAGAGAGCACAGATGCAGCATAGAGAGGAAAGTAGGCCCCACCACACAGTCGATGCAGGAAGCAGGTGCTGTAGGTGACCTCTCTCAAGCAGGTAAAGCAGGGAAAAGAGGAAGAATTCAGATGTCTCTAAGCAGGTAAATCAGGGAAAAGAGGAAGAATTCAGATGTCTCTCTCCTTAAATAGGCTTGCTGGACAGGAATAGACCACCTTTGACCCAGGGGGATCCCTCCTCCTTGGAGGGGGATAACCAAGTCTCTCTCTGCCCACCTGGATCAAATTTCTTTTGTCCGCCTGGCATCTGGGTTCTTTTCAGCCCTCATCATGGATGGGCGTAACCCAGCACAAAGGCAACAAACACAGCCCTAGATTCCCTGTGTTCAGGTCTTTGAGTATGATCAGGTCAAGCTGTAGACTTGCTTGTGCTCCTCTTGAGTAGTGCAAAGAACATGAGAAATTAGTGTTACTCCTGGGTTAAGTAAGTAAAACCTCACTTGGAATTAAAAGTTTTTTCTTTTCCTACATGCACACAATTATTCTAGCTTTACTTAAAGAATGCTACAACAAGCTGTTGTAGATAAATTACAAACTCATCAAACCAAGCCCAGTCCAGATACAAAGGCAGCCAAGAGAAGAAAAATAGGTTTAATGCATATCCTCCTTTCAGTCAGTGGATAGGAACCATTCTCATCCTCTGGGGCCTCTCTATCCATCTTCTGATGTGGCTGACTGTATACTACTGATGTCTCAAGTGTAAGGAGCAAGGTTTCAGAGGAATATACTCAAATTGTCAGTGAAAAGGAAAACATCAAAAGGAGTGAAATTGCCTCTTGGCTGATTTTGCTTTCCTTTGCGGAGTCCCACATGACCACATATGGTCTGTTTTTAAACCTGCGTGCAGCTACCAGGTGAACTGACCAGGTACATAAAATTATTTCCATGTGCCTGTTTCTTGAGAGATGGCTTTGTGACTCTACCCTACCACAGAAATGATGTCCTCACCTCAGCTGACATTCATTTGGTATCTAGGCTACAACCATGGAAAATGCCTGGCCTGTAGGTCATGAGACTGAAGGAAGTCCTCTTGCTGCTGTTAAATGCTGTAGAACATGGGACTGCCTTC
This sequence comes from Melanerpes aurifrons, assembly GCA_011125475.1. NCBI lineage: Eukaryota > Metazoa > Chordata > Aves > Piciformes > Picidae > Melanerpes > Melanerpes aurifrons. Next base: position 4,830,397 of record WWNC01000003.1, read on the forward strand.
CAGCTGATGCCCATGCTTTCTGTAGAAAGATTTATCAAGATAATTTTCTTTAGTTTTAAGTCTTCATTAAACATCTAAAGTGCTAGACTAGAGACCATGGTTGATATTTTTCTACCACCAGGTGAAACTCAGGAAGAAAAGTTTGATTCTAGCAGATGCATGGATTTTGGTGTGAACTCCCTGAGAAACTCGCATGCTTGCTAATGTTGCATTCTTAACAGGAATGCTGGGTGCAGAGGGAAGGGTTCCAGCTGTGTGGCTGGTACTGGGCTGTCAGGTGAATGATACTGGCATCTTGGTAATCCAGAAAATTTAGCTGTTACAGGACTGAGCCATTTGGTGCCACTGAAGCTGATGCCATAGATCATGATGGGAACCAGCTGCATGTTCAACCTCGCTTTGATGAATGGCTGCCTGTTGGGGTCCTTGAGTTCACTATGCATTGGTCAGCTCATTCTCCATGTCTGTCTCTCATCTCTTTGGTACCTATCTGGAGTCTGAATGGTTGTATGCAGGTTGTGAAAGGTGGCATACAGCTCTGGGAAGCCTTTTGTCATGTGTAAAATAAATGCAAGCACTGAAGGGTATTTCACAGTATGAAGTAATTACTGACAAAGGGTTGGGTTCCAGTTGTTTTACTGGAAATCTTAGTTTGCACAGCAGAAGCAGTTCCATTTCTAATTCTTATCCCAGCTGGTTTCATTTTATTTTCAGCATAATTCTTCAAAGAGATCAGGATAACAATTTTCAAAGACAACATCAATGAGGCTGCCAAAAAGAGGGGAAGCGGTTTAATTTATTTGTGAATAGTTAGTCACTTCTCTCTGTCTTGCAGGCTGGACTGCATTGTAGTCTCACAAGCTAAAAAAAACCCATGAGATTGCTGGGACTCCAACATGCTGCGTGAATATTCTGAACATGACTGGCAAAGCACAGTTTAAGGATGCCAAACTCAACATATTCTTCCATCTGGGAAACTGTGAGCTCAGAATATTTGGGTGACTGACATTCCTCAAAATGTAGTCCTTCCATTTTAATTTCAGTTAAGTGTAACTCAGTTAGTACTCACCACTTAATTTCCTGTTTGCCTTCTGATAAGTGGGAACATTTCCCTAAATGTTGCTCAAATGTTTCCAACCTATTATTTCTTCAACTTCTGTCAGCAATTCTAGGATAATTACAGAGATGGGCCTGAACATAAGAGCTCTGAAGACCATCACAGGTTTCGAACATGCAGACTGGAATCCAAGCTTGAAAGACTCAGACAAAATGCTCCACTTCAACAGCATGTTTTTCAAACTCAAATTATGAACTGTTGGGCAAAATTACATAGGCTCAAAAATTAGTGATTGGGTAAATAAACAGCACAAGAAATAGTGGGAACCAATTATTCTGTACAGTGTTCAGGAAGTTACTGTTGATAAAAATCCATGTAGGCAATCTATGAAATTACATTATTATAGCAACAATTTGTTAGTATTTGAATGGGGGTGGTGGTAACTAAGATTTAGTATATAATTAAATTACTGGGCAGCTCTAGTGCTGATAGTAAAGCTGAATCTGATGAACTGGGTTTAATATGGTTTAAGAATTCACAGCCAGGTAGCAGGAAGGATTCTTTCCATGCATGGAAAGGCTTTTCATGGACTGAGGGTCCACAGTGGGCAGAGGAAGAGGGTGAGATTTCACTGTATGGTCCTGCTGAAGGGGCTACACTCTCCTGGAGGTGCCAGGTCTTGACTCTAGGTCCATTGCCACACCATGATCTCACCTCCTCATCACAAACCCAGGATATCTAGGCCCTTTCCATTAGGCATCTGTCCAAGGGTCCTCTCTTCCCCAAGCACAGAGGTGTGAGTGTGTGAGGAGGTGGTACATGAGCCTGGCCTGTGGTGGTGAGGATGCTCATGCTGCTAATCTTCCTTCTATGCCAAAATGAAGATTTATTCTGTGTTGCAGAGTAACTTTGCACTGTATATATATCACACAAGCAGTCTCATATATTTGATGCCTTCTGTTATGTTGCCATTTCAGCTGCTGTGAGAAGACGTTTGTCAAGGATATGAAGTAGTGCCTTCTGAAATGCAGCATCTCTGTGAAAATTCAAAATGCATTTAAATTTTTGTGGAGCAACAAAGGTTAAATATGGCTGTAACAACCAATGACATGAGTGTTGTTTAATCTTCAAAGCAAGTTTTACCTTCAGAGGTCCATAATTTGCTCAGTAAATATTGTTTCTCTTACTTCAAAAGGAAGCAATAATTAGATTATCCATGGACTCAGATTAACATTTAATTTGCACATACCTTCAGATCAACCTGGTTGTCTACATACAATAGCAAAATAATTCTTTTCAACTCTGTGTGTATGCTGTCAGTGTTTAAAGTTGTAATTTAATACCTGGAGGAAAGATATGGCAGTGTAGGAGATGCAAACACTCAAAGGCTTTCCAAGCCACCAAGCCCTCCATACGCTTGTCACTGGTGCACAGTCATGGCCTGAAGTCACCTGCTCCCACCTCCTCCGCAGCCACTGTTATACCCAAATCCCTTCTCCAGTCACCTCTCACAATTTTATTTATTTATTTTTTTTAAATTTAAGTTTCCCCTCCCCCCACCTCGAGGTAATTTGTGGGTTGATAAATAGCAGGTTTGATTCTGACTTGATGCAACAACTTGCTCCAGCCCCATCAAAGGAGCTTGGCTCAGGGATACCAGGGTCCACTGTGGGCCCCTTCCCACAGCTGTCCTGAGAGAAGAAGCTTCCTGGGGGACATGTGAGGTAGAACACAGCAGGAGCAGCTCATGCTTCCTTTCTGAGGCTGGCCTGAGAGGTTTTAAACAAACCAGCTCCCAGTCACATGCTGGCTATGAGAGTGGCTGAGTGCTGGCAATGGGTTGCTCCTGGCCTTTGGCCATCAGGTCTGCCTTTGCTGGAGAGCTGAGATGAGCTTTATATTCCTGGGAAGCCGGAGGTCTTGCTGCCTGTCTGGCAGATCATCCTGATACTGTTGTGGTAGTGACATTCAGTATAGTGCCTTGCTCAACTTAGCTAGAGAGGGTGTATCAGAAAATCACAAATGGGTGCCCCATGTTCTCCCAACAACTGAAATAAGCAGCTCTTCCATTAGCTGTAACAGCAGCTGTTACTCCAGCCTCCATTAAGATTTAAATAATGTGGATCAGACCTTGCCAAAACACATGCTTTAAGCCTATGCTGATAAGATAATAGAACTAAAGAGGTAGAAAATACACCAAGGAAATATCCTTTTGCTACCAATATTTTCATAATTGCCTTTAGGATATGGCGCTGCAAAATACTGCTCTTCATTTTCTGAAGCCCTAGAGTTTATTTTAAATATAGAAAGTGTTAATGGGTTTCTTTCTAGGCTTTGAAAAAGAGCCTATCTGCTTTAATTTATCTTAGCTTGAATGCCATTATACATTTTAACGAGGTAATGCATGAGGAGGGATCAAGTAGAGCAAGGACACATTCTCTTTCCATCAACACTGACACCACATTGATAGCACAGAAGCAATTCTGTTGCCATAATTTGAATAAAGTATGTAGTGTAGACATTCTATTGAATATTCCAAGTCAGGGGAGTCTGTTGAGCATTGTTGCCATGGGGACTGCATGAAGGCTGGACTAATTAAGGCCTGAGCAGATGCTGTGGAGTATGCAGTATCATTTCTGCTTTCTGCTTATAATTAATGTGCATGTGGGGGGGATGTGAAAAAAAAAGGGAAGAGGGACATACCCACCTTAATTTTTGTGTGACAGATTTTCATGTAAAATTAATAATCGGTATATGAAAAGTCCTACTACAGATGCTAAAAATACAGATTAAAAAGAAATTTAAAAGAGGATCTCAAAATCAGCGTGTATCTATGGCATTATGTTTCACATGAAAATGCTGGAATCAAAGACAAAAGCTTTCCTCTTTTTTCCTACAAAATTCAGGAATTCAGAAGAGCTAATTTACTTGTGAAACCTGTTAAGATTAAAGAGTAACATTTAAAATTATCCTAGAAAGCACAGGTGTTTCATGGTTTTTGGGAGCATTTTTATGCATACATAAATTCATGCATGGAAAGAGAAAGGGGGTAGCTTATATACATATATGCATGTGTATCTAAAGTTTAGGCCTCCTTGCTGCTTCATTGAAGTTTGTTGGATGTTGCTGGTCTCACAGGGAGTGCTGAAACATCATTTCAAACCCCATTCTACTCCCTGTGCTATTTGCTCTATTGCTGTAGCATGCCTTGAGATCTTTAAGATGGTATTACATTCTTTCCTCTTTGCCTAGCAGTGAGGAAGTGGTGCTCAGTTCTCTACTAGTGCCCTGAGCTTCTCAGGAAGTTTTTCTTGGGCACAAGGGATCACACATAGGAGTGGTACCCTCCAAAGAGGGTAGGTGTAGTGGTGGCCATCTGCTCTTCCACTTCTGCTTCTGTTCTGCCTTTGCCTTCACATGGGGTGGTGGATATTACCAGATTTTCAAAGCATCATCCAAACCTAAGAGTTTGGAAAAAATAGTATGCTATTCCATGGGAAAAACATTACCCAAACTTGCTTTAGGAAGTGGGAATAGAGTACTCTGAAGCAGCTGTGGTTGATTTGTGAATAACTGGTTGCACTGGAACTGTGGTTTCTTGAAAAATAAATGCAAAAAGTTCTCAGTTGTTTTCTAAGAGAATTTAATTGAAAAGAATTCAGTTTCTCCGAACTGCACATATTCCTACAGTGGAGGGTGAGTCTTCACAGCAATTCAAGGTGAAATTTTGCAAAAGTCCAACAGCTCCCTTCATTCCTTGATGAGGAAATGTATTCCTACTACTCTGAGTAGGCAGATGAAATTGGACATTATTGTCAAAAGTTAGAGAGCAAAAGCAAGAATATTAACTTGCTGAGAACTATTTAATGAAATATTATTTCTTAAAAGAGAATTATTTTAATTTAAAATGCTGTGTGATGGAGGAGTGAAAAGTGACAGATATATTTTTCAGATTGTGAAATATAGAGGCCAGTCTAATGAATGCTGAAGCATGTCTCTTTCCCAGGAGCTCAATCTTCTCTTTTACTCTACAATTTGCCTGCTAAATCTGTTGCATTTTCTGCTAGTTTCTTAATATTCAAGGATTATCTCAGGTGCTCTCTTGGGAAATGTAGCTTCATTAGGGTTATGGAAATAATTACAAAATATTACAGCCTACTCTTTGAATGTGTATAGATTTATTTCTGTTTTTCTTGTTCCTGATGAGAGACTTGCATGTTCTCACTTTGGTTTAGAAAAACTGTTTGGTTTTTTTTTTCCCCTCCCAAGAGAGAATCTAATCTACAATGTAGAAAAGTAACTCTTTGAGAAAAAGTTGAAAAATCAATAGAAGTGGATGAATGGTTTTTATCAAATCCATTTGGACATTGTTAAGGTGTTTTGCGTCTTTCATATCAAAACTCCCCAGTTCTTTCTTAGGAGCTCTTTGGTGCTAGAACTACTGATTAAGGCAGGGATATGCATTCATGTTTGGTATTAATTCCTTAATTTCTTTCCCTAGCACATATTATTGAATTATTTAGCAAGATTTTTTATATGGCTCCTTCTGTCACTCCTGAAATAAAATTGGGCACAGTATTTGTCAATAAAGATAAATTCCAAATCTTGCATCCATACTGGACTAATGCTAGACAGCAGTAAAAACTGAAATGTGGGGGATCCAGTTCCAAGGAACCTGGAGACTCAGAAATAGAGTAATGGGCCCTAGTGGACTGGGTGAGCTGAGTCAGCAATATACCCTTGCAGTGCGGAAGGCAAAGCTGCAAATTCAGCAGAGTTAGCAAAACTATAGCCAGGTATGTAGAGGGAAGCAAGTATTTCCCTCCATTGGGTACTTCTGAGGCTATTTCAAGGATAGTGTGTCCGGACTGGGGACTCAGCACAAGACAGTTATTGGAAAATGGAGTCTGAGAGGCCAGAAAAGTATGGAACATACACTAAACATGGAGAGTCCAAACTAAACACAATGGCTTAGTCCATGGAAGAGAGAGGTGAGCCGGGATTTTACAGTTGTTGTTATTTTCCTTATGGGGAATGAAGGGGAGATGGAGACACACTTCTCTAAGAGTTGCCCAGCGAAAGGAGGGGAGGCAGCAGCTGAAGGTAGCAGCAAGGGCAATTCCTATGGCATTTAGAGGAAAAAATCTTTGCCTATTAGGGAACACTTTTTGGGACAGGTTGTACAGAGACCCTGTGGCATCTCCACCCCAGAATATTTTCAAAATATATCTAGTCAAGACCCTAAACAACTGAACTTAACCTGGATTTAGCCCTGCTTTGAGAAGTAGATTGGATTAACCACTTCAAATTAAATTACTTTCTGAATTTGTGAGACTTGCTATTAAATCTGTCCTGTCCAACCCTGTATACCAGAATATAAAAGCTTTATTGCCTGAATTGCTTCAGACTAGAGCCTTTGTGTTCTTATTTGGGTTTTACCACCTCTTTCATTCTGATTCTGACTTAGAACACATATAACAGTTATTTACCACTGTCAACAGACAAGTTTCTACTCTCATTTCAAATTCCATACTCTTGTTATTTTCTGTCAATACAATGGTATCAGTCACCATTCTGGATTCACCCTGGGTTTTATCATACACTCACTGTTCTCTTCAGGAAGTTACATGTACCTGTGTGATCTTAAGTATAACACTGAAAAGCAGTTTTGCTTCTCTGGATTGTTTGTTTTGTTCCAGCTTCAGTTTTACTGATCATCTGCAGGAGGCAGGTTCAGGAGATGAGCTGGAATATTTTTTCTTAAGAATTCATCTTGGACTGAAGAACACAAGCCTTGGCTTCACATGCTGCCTAGAAATAATACCTAAGGAAACTGAGGATCTGAAACTTGAAATATCAGTGCACATTGTTTCAGTTGTTTATCAAAACTACATAATAAAATCTTAGCTAACAGAACTTGCAGCTGAAAACCTGTGATCTTAATAGGTATTTTTGCACACAAGCTGTGATACATACTCAAAACAATTTGTGTTTCCTTTTTATCATTCAAATCTACCAATTATTTTTAAAACAGAGAAGATTGAATTTCATGTTCTTTGGTTTGGGGCTATGTGGGGTTTTCTCAAAGCTTTTAAAGAAGCCTATTAAAAGGAAGGGGAACACTTGCACGGGCTTTAATGGGCCCAGGACAAATGGCCTTGTAAATGTTTGGGAAAGGTGCCAGCCAGACATGCAGGTGTCCCTTTATTTACCAGGGACAGAAGTGCCTACAGTGCAAAAAAACATTGCCAGATCACACATCATGTCACCCAAGGGGGTGACAAATAGGGTAGGGACATTTGGTCCTTCTTCTTTCATTGACCTCGATGGAGCTTGCCTAGGACTGATGTCTGCAGCCATGGCTTGAGGGGAAGGCAAATATCTCCCTCATGGGAGTTACATGGATATCCCCAGCTGCCCTTCACAGCTGGCAAAAGGGGAGAGAATTGTATTATTTAATGACCAGCTGGGTGCCATGGGAGGCATTTCTTCCTCAAGGAGGTTAAAATCTTTGCCACTGCTGCTGGTTCAGAAAAGCAGAGGCTAAGATCTGAATCTAGAACTGTGCAGCAAAAGGAATGCCAGATCCTGCACACTGACTGTGAAGGCAATTTATAGGGAGAATATGTTCAGACTCCTTCTGGAACAGTATGTACCTTCTATGCTAGGATTTAGTACACGGGCATTGGGAGATTCTGCTAAGTGTCAGTTCATGCCAACAAAGACTCCAGCATTGCAGTACTGTGCTGTTCTTAGCTGATTGTTTAAGAATACTCTGTAGGAATGAATGTGGCTGATTAATAAATAGTAGCAGAGAGGAGATAATGAGCTTTCTGGATTACTGAGAACAATTAAAAATTTCTTGGAAAATCAAATTGTCTTTGGTATTTGCTAGTATAAAGAATAGGATGCCAGGTCTGCAGTGAATAGAATAGAATAGAATAGAATAGAATAGAATAGAATAGAATAGAATAGAATAGAATAGAATAGAATAGAATAGAATAGAATTAACCAGGTAGGAAGAGACCTTCAAGATCATTGAGTCCAACATATCATCCAACACTATCTAATCAAGCACCAAGCACCCCATCCAGTCTCTTCCTAAACACCTCCAGTGATGGTGACTCTACCACCTCCCTGGGCAGCCCATTCCAATGGCAAATCACTCTTTCTATGAAGAACTTCTTCCTAACATCCAGCCTAAACCTCCCCTGGTGCAGCTTGAGACTATGTCCTCCTGCTCTGAGGAAGAGGAAAGAATGGGGCACAAATTAGGGTCAATTGAGAAGTTGAGAGCCCAGCTGAAGTGCGTGTACACCAACGCACGCAGCATGGGCAAGAAGCAAGAGGAGCTGGAAGTCCTGGTCCACCAGGGTGACTTTGATATAGTCACCATCTCAGAAACATGGTGGGATAACATGCACAATTGGAGTGCTGCACTGGGGGGCTACAGGCTCTTTAGGAGAGACAGGCGAGGGAGAAGAGGAGGAGGGGTGGCTCTGTATGTTAGGGAGTCACTCTCTGCCACACAACTTGAGGTGGAGAAAGAAGGGATTGAGAGCCTGTAGGTTAAAATCAGAGAGAGGCCTAATAAATCTGACATCCTGGTTGGAGTCTATTACAGACCACCCAACCAGGATGAGGAGGCTGACAAATTATTCTACAAGCAATTGGGGGCTGTCTCAAGATCATCAGATCTTGTCCTTGTCGGTGACTTCAACCTGCCAGATAACTGCTGGGAACTTAATTCAGCAGAGAGGAGGCAGTCCAGAAAATTCCTGGAGCACATGGAGGACAGCTTCCTGATGCAGCTGTTAAGTGAGCCTAGCAGAGGACAGGCTCTGCTTGACCTGCTGTTCTCCAATAGAGAAGGGCTGGTGGGAGATGTGATGGTGGGAGGCTGCCTAGGGTGCAGTGACCATGAGATAGTGAAGTTTTCAATATGCAGGGAGATAGGGAGGAGCACCAACAGAACCTTCACCTTGGACTTCCAGAGGGCAAACTTCAGCCTGTTTTAGAAACTTATTTGTAAAGTTCCCTGGGTACCAGCCCTCAAGAACTGAGAAGTCCAGGATGTTTGGACCTACTTCAAACAGGAGCTCTTGAAGGCACAGGAACTGGCAGTTCCCACATGCCGAAAGATGAGCCAGCAGGGAAGGCGACCGGCCTGGATGAGCAAGCAGCTCCTGGAGGATTTAAGGGGAAAAAAGAGTCTGTATTGCCTTTGGAAGGAGGGGAAGGCTTCTCAAGGTATGTTTAAGGAAGTTGTTAGATTATGCAGGAGAAAAATTAGAGAGGCAAAGGCCCAGTTGGAACTGAAGCTGGCCACCTCTGTCAAAGACAATAAAAAGCATTTTTACAAATACATTAATGCTAAAAAGAAGGGCAAGAACAATGTCCACACCTTATTGGACCTGGAGGGGAACAATGTGACTGAAGATGAGGAAAAGGCTGAATACCTTCTTTGCCTCAGTTTTTAACAGGAAGGCAGGAGTTCAGGACGAGTGGCCTCCGGAGCTGGGCGATGGGGTCAGGGAGCAGTGTAATGCCCCGGAAATCCATGAGGAATTAGGTCGGGACCTGGTGAGCCACTTGGATACCCACAAGTCCATGGGACCGGATGGGATCCATCCTAGGGTGCTGAGAGAGCTGGCAGATGAGCTGGCCAGGCCGCTCTCCATCATTTTGCTCCAGTCCTGGCTCACCGGTGAGGTCCCAGGTGACTGGAAACTGGCCAATGTGGTCCCCATCCACAAGAAGGGTCGGATGGAGGAACCTGGAAACTACAGGCCAGTCAGCCTGACCTCAGTGCCAGGGAAAGTGATGGAGCAGATTATTCTGGCAGCAGTTACTGTGCACCTGAAGGATGGCCAAGGGCTCAGGTCCAGCCAACATGGATTTAGGAAGGGCAGGTCCTGCCTCTCCAACCTGATCTCCTTCTATGATCAGGTGACCCGTCTGGTGGATGTGGGGAGGCCTGTGGATGTGGTCTATCTGGACTTCAGCAAGGCCTTTGACACCGTCCCCCACAGCAAACTGCTGTCTAAGCTGTCAGCTCATGGCTTGTACAGCAACACTCTGTGCTGGGTTAGGAACTGGCTGGAGGGCCAGTGAATGGTGCCACATCCAGCTGGCGGCCAGTCAGTAGTGGCGTCCCCCAGGGATCAGTGCTGGGCCCCATCCTCTTTAACATCTTCATTGATGATCTGGATGAGGAGATTGAGTCAGTCATCAGCAAATTTGCAGATGACACCAAGTTAGGAGCAGATGTTAGTCAGTTAGAGGGTAGAAGGGTTCTACAGAGGGACCTCGACTGACTGGACAGACGGGCAGAGTCCAACAGGATGCATTCAACAAGTCCAAGTGCCAGGTGCTGCACTTTGGCTATGGCAATCCCATGCAGAGCTACAGGCTAGGGTCAGAGTGGCTGGAGAGCTCCCGAACAGAGAGGGACCTGGAGGTGCTGATAGACAGCCACCTAAACATGAGCCAGCAGTGTGCCCAGGTGGACAAGAAGGCCAATGGCATCCTGGCCTGCATTAGGAATAGTGTGGCCAGCAGGAGCAGGGAAGTCATTGTGCCCCTGTACTCTGCATTGGTTAGGCCACACCTTTAGTCCTGTTGTCGAGTCCTGTCCGGTTCTGGGCCCCTCAGTTTAGGAAGGACATCAAGACACTTGAACGTGTCCAGAGAAGGGCAACAAGGCTGGTGAGAGGCCTTGAGCACAAGTCCTATGAGGAGAGGCTGAGGGAGCTGGGATTGTTTAGCCTGGAGAAGAGGAGGCTCAGGGGTGACCTCATTGCTCTCTACAACTACCTGAAAGGTGGTTGTAGGCAGGAAGGGGTCTGTCTCTTCTCCTAGGCAACCAGCACCAGAACAAGAATACACAGTCTCAAGCTGCACCAGGGGAGGTTTAGGCTCATGGTGAGGAGAAAGTTCTTCACTGAGCGAGTCATTTGTCATTGAAATGGGCTGCCCAGGGAAGTGGTGGAGTCACCGTCCCTGGAGGTGTTCAAGAGGGAATTGGACATGGCACTTGGTGCCATGGTCTAGTCATGAGGTCTGTGATGACAGGTTGGACTTGATGATCTTTGAGGTCTCTTCCCACCTTGGTGATACTGTGATACTGTAAAGTAAAGCTAGACAACATCCGCTCTTCTATCTGTGTCTACCCATTCAGTCACACCATCATAGAAGGCTATCAGATTGGTCATACATGATTTCCCTTTGGTAAATCCATGCTGGCTGCTCCTGATAAACTTTCTTCAATGTCCTTAGAGATGACCCCCAGAATGAGCTTCCCCATTACCTTTTTAAGGATGGAGGTGAAATTGATTGTCCTTTTTGAAGACTACTGATATTTTCTTTCATCCAGTCCCTAGACACCTCTCCTATTTTCCACGATCTTTTTAAAATGATGAAGAGTGGAGAGTCTTTCCTCCACCAAGCTTTATCTCTTACTTCCAGGGTATGTCTAGTCTCTGTCACATCTGAGGTTAATGTACCCATGTTGTAGTGAAGGATGCTTATGATCAGGATTGTGCCCCAAACATTTGGGTAGGATATATTTCTGTATGTGTTGTTTCAAATAGAATAGAATAGAATAGAATAAACCAGGTTGGAAGAGACCTTCAAGATCATCACGTCCAACCTATCACCCAACACCACCCAATTAATTAACCCATGTAACCAAGCACCCTGTCAAGTCTCCTCCTGAACACCTCCAGTGATGGCGACTCAACCACCTCCCCAGGCAGCCCATTCCAATGGGCAATCACTCTCTCTGTGTAAAACTTCCTCCTGACCTCCAGCCTGAACTTCCCCTGGCGCAGCCTGAGACTGTGTCCTCTTGTTCTGGTGCTGGCTGCCTGGGAGAAGAGACCAACCTCTGCCTTTTTACAACCCCCCTTCAGGTAGTTGTAGAGAGCAATAAGGTCACCCCTGAGTCTCCTCCCCTCCAGGCTAAGCAGCCCCAGCTCCCTCAGTCTCTCCTCATAGGGCTTGTGTTCCAAGCCCCTCACTAACTTCGTTGCCCTTCTCTGGTCTCGTTCCAGCAAACCCTCCTTTAACCTGTGTTAACCCTCCTTTGTCCCCCCCTCCTTTCTGGAGGCAGCAGGGGGAATCCTGGTGCCACTGAGTCCAGGTAAACAGCCTACCTGGGCGTGGTCTCACCCCTGCAGTACTAGAGGCAGGCTATATGTTTGTTTCCCCGAGTATAGCATATACTCAGGCCATATTTGGTAGCTGGTAGTTCATTGGTTAATGTTTGCGTTGGCAACAGATGCTTATTGGGCCAGTATTCACTGGGGCAAATGGTAAATAGGGGTCGTTTGGCAAATGAGCCCCCCCCACCTCGGTGTTGGAGCCTGTGTGTGCGTGCGTGCCAGCCAGTGCTCTGGGAGGCCTCGTGGTCCTTTTGCCACTGTTACCCAGCTGTGTGCAGTGCCGTGGACAGCACTCCGTGGGATCAACCGCTGCGCGATCCATCGTAGGAGAAAACCTGGTAGCCTGTGTGAACCAGCGTTGCTGACCTGCCACTGCCCCACTCCGAGCGAGGAATTTTGTATCCTGGGAGAGAACAGCAGAGCCACGCGGTGCGGCCACGCGGCCGGCGCCATTTCCTGCCTCCTTATTACGGCACATCCGTGCCACGTTGTCTGGATTATAAACATTATTGAAGAAAGACTCCACGACTTCCTCAGCGTCTGAGTAAGCCAAGCCCTCCTTTGTAGAGCCTCAGTTAGGATAGCATTTATATTGCTCCGGGTGGAGGGTTGCCGGTCACTGACCAACCCCTCCCCCACCACTCTCTGACTCAGTTTAGATTCTAAGTTCTGTGAATCATTTTGGTTTAAATGCCCATACATAACATTCTGTAAAGATAGTTCCACTAACCGAATATTGATACCTGTGAAGGGCGATTGTAAATACCCCGTTACAGAGTTTGTATATATATAAATAAACTTATAATTTCATTGATGAATCTGCCTCGCATTTCTGAGGGCATATCCACGACACATGTGGTCAGTTTCCTAGATGCTGCTGCTCCTGCTTTTGATATTGTACTATCAGGATATGAGTGACTTCCTTGCTGGCAGCCAGGAAAAAATATTTGGAAAACATAAGCAAGTAACAAACCTTAAAGATACATAGGAGTCTGGCCAACACATCTGCATGCCTCTTTCCTCCAATCCCAAGTGAACAAAAGATGTGAGAGAGAAAGATGAAAAACTGGTTTAATGACGGTGTCATTCAGTCATACATGCACTAGAAAGAAACAAGGGATTTCATGGTTTCAGCCTTCCTGTGTCTGCAGAAGGGCAGGAAGGTAGGCATCTGCACCATTCCTGGCTCATCCTAACCATTCCATGACCCTTACCCATCACCAGTGCTCACTTCCTGCAGGAAAAAGGGGTATGATCAATTCCCCTTATGGTTGCAAGGTTACCTGGGTGTCTCTTTGCATAGTCAAACTAAGTGTAACTGCAGGAACACAGAAAGGTCACTTTTGTTTTATGACTGGGAGCTGAGGAAGCACTGATTTACTCAACCAAGCAGTGATAAAGTTGTTGGCAATGCCCAGGACAAATTTCAGAGATCTGGTCCTATTCATCATGCCATGGAACCAACCCCTTCCCAAGCACACAGCCACTGGGAGGCTGTGAATACTCTATGCAACAAGAGAAAGGGCTGGGAAAGTTGTGATGGAATTACCAAGGCCACTGAAGGGATAACAATCAGAAATTCTTCAGCAGACTCTCCTATATGCCTGACACAGCCTAGTTCTTTGACATCCCAGATTGCAGCAAATATTCAGGGATCACTGGCCAAACCTGAGTTCAAATTCCAGACTGAGGAAGTGCAACTGTGTACTTTCACAAAAACAGGCACATTTTTCTTATATAGAGAGAATACATATAAACAACCAACCAGAAAAAAGCAGGCTATCAGCCAGCATCAAGCCTCCTATATCTCCACCATCTACAAAGATTTTAATCTGCTGTTGGCACAAGAGGGCTGACATTTCTGACTGTAAGTGCTCACTGCATTGCAAGTGGGTCACCTGGAACTAGTGTCAGAGAAGGGGCATGAAAATTCAGATGCACTGCTCTGTCATCTCTCTGTCTTGTCTTTCTGTCTGCTATCTATCTCTATGTATGTATGTATGTATGTATGTATGTATGTATGTATGTATGTATGTATCTATCTATCTATCTATCTATCTGTCTGTCTGTCTGTGTGTCTGTCTATCTATTTATCAACCTACGTACCTACCTACCTATCTATCTATAAACACATCTGTATGTGCTTGCCTGACCATATTTCACTGAGCAGCTGTGGGACCAGAGGCTTGATTATCTTTGTATAAACCTGCAATTATCTGTGACCTCAATGAGTTCACCACCCTCTACATTTCTAGTACTGAAAGTAATATTTTTGTCTCACTAATTTTCTACTTCTCAAGCTACCTCCTATCACCCCATGTAGACTAGTATCTCTGCTGTGCTGCTCTCCCTCAGCATGATATTGCTTGGGGTATTTATCTCAGGCTGTAGGAAAAAAAAATAAACCACAATAATTGTTTCTGTTTCAGCAGTTCTTAGTTTTATTGTCTTTGAACTGTGTCTGGAAAAAAATACCTTTCTTCTTTATTTTCCTCTTGGGACAGTCAGTAGATCTGCTTTCAGGTGGTTTAATGAGAAACAAGCCTCTGTTGACAATGTTTAAGGAACATGATTAATTGCTTGAGTCAAGAGCTGCAGCATGCCTCAGTCTAATAACTAGAAAAGCAGAAGTCGGAGGCATGACTGTGCCCTTTCAGCAGTGAGACTGTTTCTGGGTACAAAGAAAAAAATAAAGCCCAAGCATACTCCTCTACACCACCTCAAGCTCTAAGCTCTGGCACTGCAAACAGACAGTTGGACTGTACCATTTTGCCCTGTTGTCATGAAAGGGGAGAAAGTTAGAAATACATTTCAAGAGCATTCGTTTGCCCACAGTCTTCTTTTGTAGATTTGCCACTGGGACGTGTCTTTGCCTTGCAGACTTGAAGCTGTGGCTGCATACTGAGCATCCAAGGGAAGTTGTTCTTGGAGACTTGCAGTATCATAGACACAAGGAATTGAAAGGAAGCTCCAGAGAGAGAAGAGGGGTTCCTTGGCTCAGCTGGAAGGCAGGAGGGGAAGCTGAGGTCAAGTCTACGTGGGTTCAGAGATGAGTTGAGTAAGCTCATAGTCATGATCAGGCTGTGTTTCTGCTGGTTGTGGATCACAAGTACCATACCTTTGAAGAAGTTTAGCACTGATTTGCCCTCACAAGGTTAAGGCAAGTACTAACTGTAATTTAACAATCACAGGCCTTCAGAGCATTTCTTCTGCTACTCTTGCTTTGTTGATACATGGTTTTCTATATGTTCCTGAGGTGGGGAAGATCCTGTGAGAGTCTTAGGAAGGGTACTTGATAATTCAGAGGCACCTTTCCTCCAGGAATTAACTCCCCTCAATCCATAAGAAAGATTTTCCATGCACTAGGAGTCAAGTTGAAGGTGCTGGGATGTATTGGCAGGGCTTGAACATTTTCTGACTTATTTCCCTTCAGCATGCATGCAAGCCCTGCACCTTGGTCTTTTCTTGTCATATGGTTGAATGCTCTTGAAATCTATTTCTATTTTCCCCTCTTTTCATGACAATCAGGCAAAATAGTATAGCGTTTGTATTTGGTTTCTGGACTAGAAAATGAATGTCAGGTTATGATGCAGCCCACGTCATATATGGCCTCAGATTGTCAGCAGAAATTTGTCACTCACTTGCATGGTGACCAAGTCTTTGCCATTGTCTCAAAAGGTGTGCTAAAACTTTGAGCCAGGTTTGGTCAGCTCCTGGTTTTACAGGAGAGCTTTCAGCCCCTAAACCTGGCCAGATTGGTTTCAGCCAGAAGATTATATCCTTCTCTGTGATGTTTTGGGAGCTGAATCACAACAGTGCTTTCCAAACAAGATGAATTTCCATCTGAGGTACATAGAGTGAGGAAATAATAATCCCCCTTAAAAAAATGAAGAGGTACTCCTTCAGGGCACTGTTTAGTGCTCTGCACATGATTAGATCATCGTAAGTGACCATGACACAAGTCTTTACTTTTGCCTCTTTAATTTTATTAGAGATAGTATGAAGTAATGTAGCTGTTGTCACAACACATATTCTGCTTAAAAAAAAGAAGAAAAAAAAAGGGGAAAAGCTATAAATCTTCAAAAATTCAGTTATTCACTTAAAATGAATTATCTTGGCTAGATCAAACTGGGGAAATGAGCTGTCAAAGGATCACATTTTTCTCCCTTGCTATTACTGGCACTTACTGTCATAGAAAAGCAGGGACTGTTATGAGGGAGATGCTAAGGCTAAGAGCTAGCATGAAGTAAACAGAGGAAAAAGAAACCCAAACATTGAGTCCAAGGGAAAGGTATGACCAGCACACTGTGTGTCTCAGTCGTGCTGGATTAATTTATTCTAGTGTCTTGGTATTTTATGCATGGTATTTTAAAATCAGAAATTATGTTGCAAAGGCTACTGCAGGAGGCAGTAATTTGTTTGGAGACATCTGTAGTTTGCTTTATTCACTTTATTCATTAAGACTTAGGTCTGTGGTGGTAATTCTTAGATATTTATAACTGATTAGTTTACCTAGTTGTATCTCATAGAGTTATTTGTGCACCTGAGAAAAGTGAGCTCTGGCTGTAAAACATGTCATATCCTATTGGGGAGATTTTACATTAGCTCTCATCTTTCATTGCACATGGCCTGCAGAAATCTCAGAAATCAAATAATGAATATATTTATGTTATTTCTGTATGAATTATAAAGGAGGCTTTGAAGTCTATTAACTTTGGCATGTTATAGAGTAACTTAACCTGAAAGAGATATAGTAGAAAGCCAGCAAATTCCTATGGACTTTTACTCCCAGGTGATATAAATGTCTCTCTGGCAACTTGCAACTTGTCTAGTGCTGCAAGGTGCTACACGGTGCTAAGTCTGCGCCTACTGCCTCTGAGGCCTCTTCATGGCTTCCTGTTCTTAATCTGGGAAACTGGAAAACTGCAGAGCAGATGATGTATGAACCTGCAAGTGCAGATCTTGAACCACTGTGCATTGGCATACCTCCTATATATTGGAGGCAGAACTTATGCTGATTTATGTCCTTTGAGACTGTACTCCAAGGTAATGGCATGTTCCCTCCTGACTTCAATAGGAGCAGCTGCTGGTGTTGGAAGCAAGGCTTCCTTCCACTAGAGAAAAAACACAGCTGGATCATGAAGTCCAAAGGAGAGAATCATCAAAAGATGTCTCAACAGCAGTGGTTAGATTTAAGCACTCTGTGCACTTTTAATGTTCCTAGGAACCAGGTTTTAGATGTGGAAGTGCATTTTTTTGTTGGATGCCAAGAAAACAGATGTGAGAGTCATTTCCTAACAGCCGCAGGCACCATCACATGACTAATTCAACATTTCCCCAAACCGGGTGCCTGCCTAGGCATGTCATAGAAAAGGGGGAGAAAATCATCTGGGTAGGTACATTCTTTGTGGTAAGGTGAATTTAGCTCAGCAAAGGCCATGACTAACAAATGTCAACTACTCAAGATCTCATACAAAATCGCACCACCTTGAAAGCTGTTTATGACATTTTACAAAGCTTGCAAAGTCTGAATAAAAAAGAAAGATCATAGAGCTCAGAAAGAAAATTTTGTGGTAGTCAATGGGTGTACCAATACCTTAGATGTTCTGTTTTGGGATTACGTTATAGCAAAATCTTTCTTAGCAAGTAGGCATGTTCTGCCATTCTAAATAGTAATGCTGAAAAGAAGTAATCAGCCCCTCTCTGCAGGTTATTCTTTATTTTGTAATTTCCCAATAACTGATAATGAGAATATCTCATGGTACTGCCTGCTGCCACAGAGCTGCTGGAAGAGATCACACAGAAAAAACTACCTCAAAGAAAATTAAGCTAAATTTTTTCACTTTAAGAAAATGTTTTAACAGTAGTAATGGAACTAGAACATCTTTCTCTGATTCTCTTGTAATTTGTCACCCTCTAATTACCTAGCAAGATACATCTTTCAGGGGATACTCCTGCTGCTTCATTGACTTTCAGCAATATCCTGTACAGCTGTGCTGTTGGCTGCCTTCTTGTTCCTCCATGCTGCTTATCTCTAAGCAGTCCTAGTCAAGAACATCAATTTTACCCTGTCATGTCTGCCATGTTTCCTGATCTAGGTCTGTGCCATGGAATCACCTCTTTCAGCCAAAGTAAAATTTTGTCCAGGCCTGTCCTGCAAAGATACAACAGCTGCTAGATTGCCAGTGGGCCACAACCAGCGTATGTGATGTTAACCAACACTCTCTTCTTGTTTCTCTGTACCCACCACTTATTATGATGTTTCTAGTCTCCTGTTTTTATATTTGGCATGTCAGGTAAGTGGCTCTTGTTTTGGGACTGCAGATTACTGGGACTGCAGATTACAGGTCCTGCAAATAACATGAATAGAGAATAACCATAAAGTAACAATACAGTTGAAGTGTGTGTATCTAATTTGTATGCCAAACTGACACTGAGAAAGTTCATTGTCCATATTTTTATATAAGACAAGGTAATTTTCACTGAAAGTGGTTCCTGAAAAAACTAGTCTGTACAGAGTTGTGTTACACTCACCAGCATACGGGTGAAAATACCTCACCTAATGCAGGAGTGAAGTTAAATACTTTCCCTTTGCCTGTTTTCAATGCTCAATAAAAATGAGATATATATTCAAATAAAAAATACACCTGATATGATCTGGGAGATCATGCTTCATAAATGTTTTTAGTCTCATTAAAACAAAATCCCACACAAGTAGTTAATAAAAACATTGCAGTGACTTCAGCATTTTTCACCGATGATAGACTACAAATTCAAGTTCTTGTCATAACCTCTTTCAGTCAACTATCTGCTCACTAGTCTATGGCTCTTTAGGCAAAGAAACAGTTAAAATGCCAGGACAGCTGCAGCAATTTCCAGAGTCCCTTTGTGCAGCTGGTGTACCCTGATGAATACAATCAGCCTTTTGCCCTGGGAATTGCTGTGCTTGTCACTGACTAAGTAACCTGTATAGACAGGCAAGTTGGAATAGGTCTGCATCAAGCCAGAGGTGTGAACTCTGTCATCACCTGCAGACCATGTAGAGCTGGGGGACAGTGCTTTTGACAAAGCTGGAAGGAGGTGACCCTTCTTGTTTTCTGACAGGCTGGAAAAAATGAAAATTTACTAACTGCAAAACAGAGAGGCAAACTAAAAAAATATCACTGGGAGGGAATACAGGAGAAGCTAAAGGCATAGGCAGGTGTGGGCTTGTTGACCATGCAAGCTTGGCTTAGGATACAATTCTGGGCTGGAGAAGTCACACTCTGGTAGGGGTCCAGAGACCTCTGAGGAGAGGGTAGCTGAGTTTTATTTAAAGAGTAAGTAATTTTTGTAATGACATATGATCTCTTGTGTTTTGTTGTATAAAGTGTCTTCACACTGCCTCTCAAAGGCTATTTATAACTGCATGTCTACTTGCTGTTCTCTGTCCAAAGCTTCAAAGATTCAAACTTTTGAGAGAGGATGCTGTTACACTCAAGAGCCAGGGCTGCACCTCAGGATCAGAGAACAGGAAAGGGCCTGCTGAGCAGATGTTGCACTGTGGTCACATACCAGAGGCCCCAGGGTTAAAAGGCAGGTGCTTAGACATGGGCTAGAACTCAGAGGCCTGTAGATTCCCTAGGAAACAGGGGTTAGATCTCATAGTAGGTAGGTGATGAGGATTAAGGACATTTGGACATATGCTTTCTCAGCTGCATCTCTCCTTGCAAAGCCGAGTCATTATCAGTCTCTTTTATAAAAATGGCTACTTAGGAGCACACACAGCTTAACCCCATTTAAATTAAAAAACTGGCATTGACAGTATACAGAATATAGAATCAACCAGGTTGCAAAAGACCTTCAAGATCATCAAGTCCAACCCATCACCCAACACCATCTAATCAACTAAACCATGGCACTAAGTGCCCCATCCAGTCTCTTCTTAAACACTTCTAGTGATGGTGACTCCACCACCTCCCCGGGCAGCACATTCCAATGGCCAATCTCTCTTTCTGTGAAGAATTTCTTACTAATATCCAGCCTAAACCTCCCCTGGTGCAGCTTGAGACTGCGTCCTCTTGTTCTGTCACAGGTTGCCTGGGAGAAGAGACCAACTCCCACCTGGCTACAACCTCCCTTCAACCTTCCTTTCAGGTTGAAAGTGATCGTAGTTGCTTGTGTTCTTGCCCTGCCATGCCACTGCATACTCACGCTAGGTTAACATGCACAGATTGAGTGATCACCTGTGAAGAAACAGACTGTCTTGTTCAGCATCTATCATCAGTGTTATCTTGCAAGAAAAGGGAGACTGAAAAGCAAAGCTCTTCAAAGGAGAGAGGTTAATGTAATTTTAATATCCTCCATGACTCCCTTTCCCTGTCTTCCTCCTCGGGCTGTCTCCTCAGAGCTGCCACATCAGTGGCATCATTCTCTGAAAAGAATCATAAATTGGTCTTCTGTGTCTTTCTAGTCCATAGCCCTCAGTCTTCTCAGAGCCCTGAAGAGCGAGGTAGTGTTTCTGCAAAACATCCAGATAGGTTGATTAGTTCAGCTTCTGCTATGGTTACAGAACGGTAACCCACACATTAGTTATAACCCTGATGGTCCAAAGAGCTTAAAGGAGGTAATCCAATGAGACTACCCTGTAGAATACTTTGACATGAATAATAATTTTTATTAAGGCAGAGATCACATCTTACTGAATTTTAGAAGTTGAGTGTGTTTTAATCCATAAAACCAGGTCCATAGAGAAGCCTCTAAACGTAACCAGAGCAATTCATTCTTTCTTGGTCCAGAAACACCTAATTAATTTTAAATGAGATGCCTTAAGTTTGGTCAAAATTTGGAATTTTCTTTCAAAAGTACTGCAGTGTTCTTGTTTAAGAAGTAAGTTTTCTGCTCTCAAGCATAATTTTTCAAATCTTCCTTCAGCAAATTACCTCAGCGCTAGGGGTCCTGAAGAAATGAGAGTAATCACTCACTGTAATTAAATTTTTCATATTTTATTAGACACTGCATGCAATATGCAGTCTGGAGATCTCATAAAAAGCCTGCCATATCTTTAACTCTCTCTCATACACCCAATTGGATCAGAGCAGCAGCTGACAAGAATAGCCTCACCTGTGTCTGAGAATGAGGCAGGCAACATGAAGTCATGTAATATTGTCAATGTCCAGCTCTTCTCACCATGACAGAGATAATATGGCTGAGGAGAGGCACACAAAAACACAGACGTTTGCAGTGGATCCTAGTACAGCCAGCAGTTCTCAGTTGAAACTTGGAACAGCTCTAAAAGGTGAAGCTTTGTGGCCTTGTCCAGGGCTTAGCCTGCCAGGCTAAACAGCTAAAACTGTCCATGTAGGTCTCAGAAAGTTGTCCAGAAGTTGAGAGTTTGGTGTCAAATTGTATCACTGGTATCAATTGTATCACAGATGATTTTGTGGTCTCAGCTTCAAACAACAGTGTAATTGTTGAACTTACGGAGGGCATTTTGGATGGCAGTTTTCATTGTTGAGAAACCTGAAAGAACTACCTCAGAAATAAACTGAATAAGTGTCTGCAATCAGCAACTCTAAAAGAGAGAGAGTGAGCGATCTTAACTATAAATACCTGACCTGCTCAGGAGTTGCTGGGAAGTGATGCCATTGCTCTGGAGGGAATGAGGCTCTTTCCCACAGGTGCTTGTGTCTTTGGCTGTGTTCTCTGATTTCAATATCTGTTCTTCTTTTTCTCAAGTAGAAAATAAAAAGGGAAAAAGACTAAGAGCTATGTGAAATGTATTTATTGAAACCCTGGTCTCCAGCGAGGAAATCATGCAAGCTGCTCTGTATAAAGGACAAAAAAGAAAAAAGAAAAAAAAAATAAAAGAGAGAGAGAGAGAGTAATATAAGTTGCAGCAGAGCAGGAAGTTCAACATTTTATTAAAAAAAAAAAAAAAAAAGAAAAGAAAGAAAAAAGAGACATAACTGCAAGATTTAGAATGGACACAAAGAAACTATGTGAAATACATATTCCAGCAAAGAAGAGTTACAAAAGGAAGAATAATCCTAAAGGAGATATATTAAATTTTTTTTTATAAACATAATATTGAATTACCACTGCAGTAGGTTACCTGGGACTTGTATTTTGAGACATCATCGCATTAAGGTCTGGATATTGCCTTGGAAACCTGAACTAGTGTTGTGTACTCAGATGACTGCGTCCACATTGTTGCTCCTGAGGATTCAGTGTGTGCTGGTGAGAGAGCGAGCGCTATTTTTTGTGCACCGCTGAAGTTCTCGGTCCTTTGTAGCAGAGGAGAACAGTCACCATTTAATTACAGCAGGCTGCTTAAGTTGCAAGTTGCCAGAATAATAAACTGTTTTCCCATGATACTAAATTATGCAGTCCTGAGGACAGGGCTGAACTCTCCTGTTCTACCCTGTATTGTGATACCTGCCTCTTCTACTCAGGCATGTCCTTGGCCTGTTGAATGGCTACGGGCACATTCTGCCACACCCTTAACAGTGTATCTGCTCTTTTTGTGCTGTGCAGGAAACACACAAACATATATAAATATGTTTGTGTGCATCTATGTATCTATGTACCTATCTATCTACCTACCTATCTTTCTACCTATCTATCTATCTATCTATCTTTTTACCTATCTATCTATCTATGATAGAATGGTTTAGGTAGGAAGCGACCTTCAAAGGTCATTTAGTTCAACCCTGCTGCAGTGAGCTGGGACATCCTCCATTAGATCAGAGCCTTGTTGAGCCTGACCTTGAATATCTCCAGGAATGGGAGATATACTCAGCTACCTCCTTGGGCAACCTGTTCCAGTGTTCCACAACCCTCGTGGTAAAGAGCTGCTTATTAATTGTAAATACCTGTAAATATGGTAAATACTGTATATTTTGTACATATTATTGCATTTCATTGTAGATTGTAGTTTTGCTTTTCAATACAGCTTTCATTTGCTTCCAACTGAGCTGGTCTGGCAAATTTAATGTTGGGGTGGGGGGAGAATTTTCAACCCACCACATCTGCACACTCCACCCTTGAGGCTGGTCTGTCTTGCACACTGGATACTGTTGAAAAAAACAGATTGTGACTATGTACTTGAAGTTTGTACTATGCTGTAGTTATGCAGATGACAACAGGGTGTTCCTAGTAGTCCAATGCTTCTGGGTTAATGTTTTTTATTTAGGTCCATAGGTGAAAGCTGAAAGATTTAGGGTGGTGTTTTTTGTGGGTTTGTTTTGTTTTGTTTTGTTTTGTTTTGTTTTGTTTTGTTTTGTTTTGTTTTGTTTTGTTTTGTTTTGTTTTGTTTTGTTGTTGGTGGTGTAGCTAGCAGAGTGTGACAGTGAGTACTACCATTTTAGGGCTTAGACCATGAGCCACTTATCCCACATCTGCTTTGGAGTCAAGACTTCTTCCTCATAAAGAAACTCCAGTCTTTCACTTTGAGCTTCTCATGCTGTTTCTGTCTTTGCTCAGTCTGCCAATACTGCTGCAGCGGAAAAATGTAGCCAAGAAATAAAAACTAGGGAAGTAAACCACTGCTACAAGACAGCAGTGGTGTGAGAACAATTGTTATGAGTTTCCCACGAAGACATTTAAGCCATAATTTAACAGAGGACGCAGTGGCCTTCTACCCAAAGAATGAGCAAAGAAAAGTACATTTAAAATGCAATTGCATGAGATCCCAGATGAGCAAGCATGTAGGTAGTGCCTCCAAGGGTTGGGATTTCTTTCACTCCTGTGGATGATTGTCCCTTGCTCCTGCCTCAGCCAAAGCAGGTTCCTTGGTCTCATCATGCTCCTTCCATTCCAAGCAGGGGGAGGGAAGATGCTGGGGCGCATGTAGCAAATCTGAGTGGAGATCAGCTTTTTTTGGCTTGTGGCTGGTGTCTGGGGCTCTGAGACCCTGGTCGTGGCAGGACTCAGTCAACTGGCCACTGAAGGGGGACGGACAGGGGACCCAAGAGGTCTGCAGGTGTGAACACACCACAATGTGTTCAAAGCAATGATTTCAGTTGATAGAATCAAGGTCTCCACTCAGCAGGGATGATTTTTTCAGTCTTATAAACTGGGCAAATTTGTGAACAATTTCACAGCATGGCAGATGGCATGGGGCAAATGCAGCCTTATTCAGCTTGTCAAATTTTTACCAAAGGTGATAAGACATCTTGAAATACTCAGAAGAAAAGCCCAAGAATGTATTTTTTTTGAGAAAGGCAAAGCAACATATAATTCTGCAATTTCAAGTGCCTGAACTACAACTTTATGCAATGTCTACAACTGCAGAAAGCACTACTGCAGTAACCTGATGCAAATAGCTGACACAAATAAATGTCAATTCTGGCACTCAGCATTTGGTGTATAAGAACTGAAAACAGGGTCTTAAAATGGGAAATATTTGGCAACATTAAGAATAGATGGAGCTGCCAGCCCCACCTGTTGCAAGTGCTTGATGTCCTTGCTGCATATCCTATCCTGTTTTTATACACCAGGAATCTTCCTCATTCTCTGTATGATCAAGATACTGAAGTAGGTATACATACATATATTTCAATTTTGGAATGTACTCTGGCTACTGAGGTTCACTAAATGTGCACTGGATCATACTCGTACGTGTACAGAAGGAATCATTTGTGTGTGTCTATGAAGGTATACATGTGCAAGGGTGTTGGAGATACCTACCTCAAGCCTGATTTCACTTTGAAGCTATAACTGCATCCTGGCATTTGGCAGTGAGTTTCAGAGGAGAGGATTTCACCCCACTGCCCCCCTCCCTGGTGAGGACATGTCCCTTTGTGCTCAGAGCAGCTTTTCCATGGTGTCCCTCAAACCAAAAGTGAGGGCATGGCCTTAGAGTCCATATATTTCCTCCAAGCAAGAAGGCATGGCATGGCCAAAGCAACAGAACACTGTATGTGACAGACCCTGTCTCCATGTCAGCTACTGTTCTGACAGTTTGGAGACGATTACCAAGGGAGAGAGCAGCTGGACCATGTATTGGTATCACAACCACTGCATTAGAGATGCAGTTATGTAAAACCCTTCTATGGGCAGCAGCAAAAAAACCAGGGCAGCAGCAAAGGCAGGACAGCAGTATTACTCAAAGTGGTGCAGAATTACTGCCAAACTGAGGATACTGGTTATGTACATCAGCAGGTGCTTGTTTCTCCTTTTACCTTGATAAACCCTAACTAACCCCTTCCTGCAGGGCTCCAGATCTAATTCTAATCTGGGGAGCAAGAGCAGCTTCTCTGAGCTAGGCAGGCAGTGGATCACCAGGTGAATGAATCCTTGCAAGGCAGCAATGTTCTAGGCTTTCAGGAACATTGTAGAAACCATCTGAAATTGGGACCTCACCTTTAATGGAAAAGCTTACTGAGAGACAACTGGCAAGGGCAATCACACAGGAATGGAGATGCCCAATACTTTCTCCACAGAGGTATGAATACTTATTTACCACATCTCAAGAAGTTGTCCCAGCTGATGTTCCCACTCTAGGTTATAGGAAAACTGGTGTCACTCTCTTCTCCCCTGTAGGCTGCAAGGCAAGGAAATTGATCTTCATCTGATGAGCAAAAGAAGGGCCATGTAGGAAGGAATCAGGGAAGAGAAAAATCCCAGCTCTTATGTTTCATCAATGGCAAGTCAATGTAAAATGCAGTAATAATGCAAATTTTGCTTAATTTACTTAGTTAAACTGTACTCCTAAATGTTTTTACTGGATCTGGCTCTGAGTCATATTGCAGATTATGACTAGGTGGTGACTGTGAGAGAAGCCTTTGACAGTATCCTCTAAATGCTTTTTTTTTTGCCTTTCTCCCCCCCTTTTTTTTTTCTACAAGCAGCATAAATTACTGGCACAGTGAATCTAAAAACATGCTGAATAGCTTAGCCAGAGTCTCAATCTATAAATCTATAATAAATGAAAATAAGAATTGCTTTAAGGTAGATTTTTTTTTTTATGAAGCATCTGTTTGCGGTGGCCTGAAATGTAAAGGAATTGCTTTATCTAATCTTGCCAGGAAAAGCAATTCAGCACAGACAAGTATGAAAGTGAATACTTGACCCTCCTTGGAGGACAGTTTCCCTACAGGATCAGGCAGAAAGACAGCACTTGATGATGAGTGAAGATAAATCCAGGAAAAAAAATAGGACTTGAGTGAGAATTCAAGCTTTGTGGTTTGTACTTGAGCCTTATCACTGCTGAAAGAAAATGGAAGTGATTATATAGTACTTTAAACTTAATGGAAAGGAGAAAGATAGTGAATGGTTGATTAGATCTCTTCTTGAAGTCATTCAAGTACAGGTCATTGCCCACTAAACTGTTGCCAAGGCAGCATTAACTGGCAGCTAGATAATTCAGGATGCTGTCCCTAGGCTTCCCTGGTAAAGATTAACCGTGTAATTTCTCTTGCCTTTGACCTCAGGGTAAGCCAGAGCAAAAAGCACTGCAGGAGGTTTCAGTACTTTCCTATTGCCTTCAGCCCGGGTCTAGAGCAGGCTGCAATGAATACAGTAGGACCCTTGTGCTTCTATGGGGGTGAGGTAACCTGATTCACAGGAACATAAGAAGAATCCTCCTACATTTCTGTGAAAAAAGTTTCAATTCTTAAAATTGCCAAGAATTACTCATTTTTAAAGAGACTCACACAGTGTTGAGGCCTGACTCACGATGGTAAGCACTCCTGCATAGCAGGATAGAATAGGATAGAGTAGAATTAACGAGGCTGGAAAAGACTTTCACAATCATCAAGTCCAACCTATCACCCAACACCATCTAATCAACAGTGCCTCATCCAGTCTCTTCCTAAACACCCTCAGTGATGGTGACTCCATCACCTTCCTGGGCAGCACATTTCAATGACCAATCACTCTTTCTGTGAAGAACTTCTTCCTAACATCCAGCCTAAACCTTCCCTGGTGCAGCTTGAGACTGTGTCCTCTTGTTCTAGTGCTGGTTGCCTGGGAGAAGAGACCAACCCGCACCTGGCTACAACCTCCCTTCAGGTAGTTGTAGACAGCAAGAAGGTCACCCCTGAGCCTCCTCTTCTCCAGGCTAAGCAACTCCAGCTCCCTCAGCCTCTCCTCATTGGGCTTGTGCTCTAACCACACCACCCCTCCAAGCTTTGTTGCCCTTCTCTTGTGGCCAAGAATGCCAATGCCATTCTGGGGTGTATTAGAAGGGGTGTGGTCAGTAGGTCAAGAGAGGTTCTCCCTCTCTACTCTGCCCTGGTGAGGCCACATATGGAATATTGTGTCCAGTTCTGGGCCCCTCAGTTCAAGAAGGACAGGGAACTGCTTGAAAGAGTCCATCACAGAGGCATGAAGATGATTAAGGGAGTGGAACACCTCCCTTACGAGGAGAGACTGAGGTAGCTGGGGCTCTTTAGCTTGGAGAAGAGGAGACTGAGGGGTGACCTCATTGATGTTTATAAATATGTAAAGGGTGAGTGCTGAGAGGATGGAGCCAGGCTCTTCCTTATGATGCCCAATGACAGGACAAGGGGCAATGGGTGGAAGTTGAGGCATAGGAAGTTCATGGAAACAGGAGGAAGAATTATTTCACTGTGAGTGTGACAGAACACTGGAAGATGCTGCCCAGGAGGGTTGTGGAGTCTCCCTCTCTGAAGATATTCAAGACCTTTCAGGATGAGTTCCTGTGCAGGTGATCCTGCTCTGGCAGGGAGGTTGGACTAAATGATCTCCTGAGGTCCCTTCCAACCCCTAGGATTCCATGATTATGTGATTCTATGAAAGCTCTGAAGATGGTACCTTAATATCCACCTTAAGCACTGCTGAGCCTGTCCTATTGATTTTCCCTCTGAAGTGTTTTGAGGCATGCCTTTTTCAATCACAATCTGTACTCAAAAGCTCTACTGTCTTGGAAAGTGCTCTTTGGAGCAGCCATGCTTTCTACCCCATCCCACACCCTGGGGCACACCCTGGGGCACACCCTGGGGCACACCCTGGGGCAGCTGAGGCTGTTTTCTAGAGGAAGAGTAGGTATAAGTCCCTGTAATGATTCTTCTTTGCATTTTCCTTGTTAACACGCTTCAGCTTCTTCTAAAACATTGTATCATAGTATCATAGTATCATTCAGGGTTGGAAGGGACCACAAGGATCATCTAGTTCCAACCCCCCTGCCATGGGCAGGGACACCCCACACTACATCAGGCTGGACAGAGCCTCATCCAGCCTGGTCTTAAACACCTCCAGGGACAGGGCCTCAACCACCTCCCTGGACAACCCATTCCAGGGTTTCACCACTCTCATGGTGAAGAACCTCCTCCTCACATCTAGGCTGAATCTCCCCACCTCCAGCTTCATTCCATTCCCCCTAGTCCTATCACTACCTGAGATCCTGAGAAGTCCTTCCCCAGCCTTCCTCTAGGCCCCCCTCAGATACTGGAAGGCCACAATTAGGTCACCTCGAGCCTTCTCTTCTGCAGACTGAACAGCCCCAACTCCTTCAGTCTGTCCTCATAGGAGAGGTGCTCCAGCCCTCTGATCATCCTTGTGTCCAAGAAATTCAGAATTATTTGGCAATAAAGAATTAATTTCCTTACCTGTTTATTTTTTCACATTTCACTTATTTCTGGACTCTGCATGTATTTATCTACATATGCAGAGGGAAAATGAGTAGGTATGTCATAAATGAACTCCTGCATCAAACTGGCATTCCTAATTATTTTGTCAAGTAATTTCCCAATGGAAGGATAATGAAAAGTGAAGCATTAAAGTTAATGAAAAAAATAAATTTGAGAAATAAAGAGAAAAAAATTTCTCGAATTGAATATTGCCAGCTGTAGAACAACGATGATCTCTGTGGTGTTACTTATGTGTTAATGATAAACACTTCCCGGAGAAAGTAGAAAAAGAAGGGGAGCAGAATTATTTCTGCAGTGGGGGTGTCTCTGATTCAGGAGATTTACTGGCATTTAAATGTTTTATTTTTTAATTCTAGTGGTGATTGTTTACTTCTGTTTCTTTGCTTTTTTAAGAGAAGAAGGAGGGAAAGGGGCATTGAAAATACTTGGCACACATAATGCGTATGTTCCATTGGCTTCATTTGATTGCAAAGTTTGCAAGTTCCTCCAGTTGTGCCAGGAAAGCTTGCAAATTTTCTGAGTTAAATGAAGAGATTAAGTTTGCTGAACATGTGAAAACTTATAATCTTTGCCAATGGAAATACTAAACACACTGATCCACAGCTGTTTGGTCTGAAGTCTCTCACAGGCAAGTTGATCTTCATTCTCTATTCTGCCTTTTTTCCAGGAACAATTCCCAAAATCATCACCAAAAGATCCCCAGTCCTTATGATTTGGATTTTTGTGTGTTAAGGTCACAGAATTGCAGAATGGTAGGAGTTGTAAGGTATCTCTGAAAATCATATAGTCGAATTCCCCCTGCTAAAGCAACATAGGCTAGTTCAGATTGTGGAGGAATGTGTCCTGACGGGTTTTGAAAATCTCCAGAGAAGGAGGCTCCACAACCTTTCTGAGCAGCCTGTTTCAGTGTCCCACTGTCCTCAAAATAAAGACATTTTTCCTTAAATTCAAGTGAAACCTCCTGTGTTCTAGTTTGTACCCATTACCCCTTCTCCTATCACTGGCCACCATGAAAAAGAGCCCAGCCCCATCCTTATCACCTCCAACCCTGTGGATATTTGTATATGTTTACAAAATTTCCTCTCAGTCTTCTCCAGCCTAAAGATCCCCAGTTCTTGCAGCCTCTTCTCACAAGAGAGGCTCCAGTCCTCTAGTTGTCTTCATGGCATTCTGTTGGATTGTCTTCAGCATTTCCTTGTGCCTCTTGAACTGGACAAAATACTCCAGATGAGGCCTTACCAGGGCAGAGTAGAGGGGAAGAGAACCTATCTGGACCCGCTGGCCACATTCTTCTTAATGTACCTGAAAATACCATTGGCCTTCTCAGTCACAAGGCCACATTGCTTGTTCACGGTGAACTCATTGTTCACCAGCACTCCCAGATCCTTCTTGGCAGAGCAGCTTTCCAGCAGGTCAACCCCTGACCTATACTGGTGCCTGGTGTTACTCCTCCCCAGGTGCAGGACACTGCATTCAACCTTGTTGAACTTCATGATGTTCCCCTCTGCCCAAGTCTCCAGATTATCCAAGTCTTACAGAATGGCAGAACATCCTTCTGGTGTGTCAGCCACTCCTCCTAGTTCTGTATCATCAGCAAACCTTCTGAGAGTACTCTCTGTCCCATCATCCACGTCGTTGATGAATGTGTTGAACCTGACTGGACCCAGTACTGACCCCTGGGAAACACAGGTAACTACAGACTTCCAAATCGACCCTGCACCATGGATTGCAATGTTCTATTTTCTGTCATTCAGCCAGTTCTCAGCCCACTTAACTCATCTAATCCACATTTCCTAAGCTTACCTATAAGCATGTTATGGGAGACAATGCCAAAATCCTTGCTAAGGTCGAGGTAGACATCATTCACTGCTCTCCCCTTACCTATCCACCTGGTCACACCATCACAGAAGGTTATCAGATTGGTCAAGCATGATTTCCTCTTCAGGAATCCATGCTGACAGCTCCTGATAATCTTCTTTTCCTCCATGGGCTTAGGTCTGCTTGGTGGGATTTGTCTTACCTAGTGTTAGCTCCGAAATACAGGGTATGTCATCTAAGATGGCTATTCAGCTTTGCCTGTAACCAGCAGATACACTTGTGAAGAAGTCAGGCTGGTGTGGTGGGTTGGAATTTCTCACTACATTGACTAAAGCATGACCAGCTCAATTGGAAGCAAATGAAAGCTGTATTTACAAAGCAAAAACTACACTCTACAATGGAACGCAATAAATATGTACAAAATATACAGTATTTACAATATTATACAGGTATTTACAATCAGAAAATTTACAATCAAAAACAACCAGGGAGAGCTGCCCCACTGCCTCCAAAGCCACCTCCTTTCTCCCTATATTTAGACAAAAAGAGAAGTCGTTAGGAGAAAATGTTAGTTCAAAGAAGCAATATTAGTGTCCTTAGCTCCAAGGTCAAAAGTGTTATCCTTCCCAGCCAAGTAGAACAGCCAAGCAGCTACAGAAGAAGAAGGAATGAAGTGGAATGTGTAAGGTTGCTAGGGTACATCCCGCACATTCTGGCCAGTGAAGTTTGTTTAGAATACTCTTTTGATTTCCTTTTTACACTCAATTGTGAATTGTATATATTTTTCTACTTTTCTGCTCAAAATCTGCAGCTAACTTTCAAAGGCATAGCCTAAAACTGCCACAGCTGGTCTGCCTCAGAGTGGGACAAGCACACCAGGTTGCGGTGTTGAACCATCCATTTCCCTTCACTGGTCATGAGAGCACCTGGAGAATTAGCTTCCACTTGGTGGCCTGTGTTGATCAGGTGAGAAGAATTACACCTCAGGATTGTGCTGGTTTACACCAGTCAACCTCCCTGTAACACAGAAGGGAGGAAAAGTAACACAAAAAATCTCTGGGTTGGGATAAAGAGCTTTAATGAGAAAAATGAGATAGTACAATGCACAATTACCTCAGCATATTTGCAGAAAAAAAAAATGCATGAGCAGCAGCCCCCACCCCCTGATGCACAGCCAGCCCAGTGGAAAAGACCAACTCCCCAAACCTGGAAACAGAAAGCAGCAACTGGATCAGGAAGCTTCTCATGTTACAATCGGAACTTCAAGACCCATAATACATTGCTCCGGACAGCACTTTTGTTTTGAAGCTGGCAGGAGAGCAGCATGGTATTTGAATATCAGCAGCAGATTCAACACAACCAATGACAAAGGACAAACCCAGATGATGGACAGATAATCTGGCCAGATGGGCACCCACTTAAACATCTGTGTGTGTCTGGTACTCAACAGGTGTTTGCCTTCGCATGTAAGCCCTTTGAGGGACATGATCCAAGCCTCCTTTCAGCACATGATCTTATGCACAATGACGGATTTATTTCCCTTCCAAGTCTTCTGAGAAACTATGATGTGTTGATAACATTGATCACATGACAGGTTGTTTTCCTGCCTCCAAGAAAGTGCAAACTTTACTTGAATTAGTATTTATTCCCATTTCTTAAGGCAACAAGGCTCTATTTGCTCTGTCTTCTTAATTTCCTTAGTGTGCTGTGTAAGGCTGTGAACGCTTCCCTATGTCTACTGAAGTACTTTCTCTAACAAAGTCTAGGATGGCATTTGCATTTTGTATTGCTGTATCATCCTGGTAACTTATACTAACTCCTGTAAGTGAATAAAATTCCCCAGAATTTCTCCTTTTCTGTCACTTACTGCAGACATGCAGTGGTGAATCCCCTGTGGTGGTCAATCTCCAGACTACTGCAGAAATCTTCCTGTTGCATGCTTAAATCATGATCTTGAAATGATTGTTACATTTTACACTCCTAGTATTATTCCAGACTTGCAGAATATCTACTTTGACCTTCACCATGTTCATGTGCTTTCTGCACCAAACTATCACCTGTAAGTGGTTAACAAGCACATTTCATCAATGTATGCCTATGTTTTCAACTGTAACCCTTGATGGAGACAGCTGAAAGATCCCAGTTGCCCAGGGAAATGCTAGAAGTTCTTCAGCACAACCCACTGCCATCTCTCTCCAAAGCCACTTACTTTCTTGCTACAGTTTGTGTGCTTTTCATTTTTTCCTCCCTCAATTTTAACCAATGATTCCCATACCACAAATACTTTGCTCAGCTATGATTACCTTCCTTAAAGCTATCCATCGGCTCTCTTGCAAGGAAAAGCGTTAGGCTTCCCTAGGACCCTCCAGCTGTCAGGTCTAGGCTGTTATGCTTCCTTTGATTTTTCATTGATTGTCATATCATTAATTATTCCTTTCCTTCAAAATTCACCCTGTACTCTTGCATACCATTACAATCAAACTAATGTGCCTTTAGATGCAAGTTCATTTTCTTAATTACAGTTACTATATTTACTGTCCTCAAGTTACATGGATCCCTCTCTTTCATGCCTTGACAAAATTACTTTGAATGGCTGCCAGGTCTCTAAGCATCCTGTGTTGAGTGACCGACTCCCCACTGTCTCAGCACACCCATCTCTCAGGGTGTTGCTTCTCTTCCAAGGAGGTATTTTCAATTTGCTGAATCTCATCCCATACCTATCTTCTTTTCCTCCAAATTTTAACACTATCTTAGAGTAAAACAGAGCTGAGTTTGTTTTAGGGTTTTCACACACTTATGCCAGCTCCAATCCTCTCAGTGTAAAAACGTCACTTCTTTTCTCCTTTAGAATATTTGTGCTTCAATAGCTAAATAACATTTTACAATTCCTTTTCTTATTACTATTTAATTTCCTCTGCAAACTTCTAACTTGGTTTGACTTTTGGCAGTGTTTACCCCAGCCCTGTGCTTTCTGGCCTCCAAAATAAAGTTTTATTTGCTGATTAGCTCTTTCTTCCTTTTCAAATGTATGCTGTGGTGGACTTGCTAAGGTGATTATCTGTTCATTTTGTATCTTCTGTATCTCCTTCCTGCAAGTTTCCTTCCTTCATTGTGAAGTGAATTGTCAAGATCTCCTTGCAGCTTTTAAGGAAAATAAATTATAGGCCTCCTTCAGATGAAGTACCTTATGTCTCTTTGGCCTGGCTCACCTTACTAATCAGTTCACCTTCTGAAATCTGTGATATCAAAACTGAAAACCTAACCTTTTTTACATATATGCCTCTGTTTAGTCTAAACCAAATCAACTAAGTTTGACCAATGGCTTGGTTTAGCTCTGAAATTTATGTTAGTCTTTCCACTGGCTGTAGAAACTTGGATCTGTCCTCTTAAAATGTTCTCCAGGGCTGAGGGTGTAAACGTAGTTTTATGGGCCATAGTTTCAGCTGGTTTAAATTGCTAAAGCTCTGCTGGGCTCTGGCCAGTCAGTGTAGTCTTGAAGCAGAAGTTTTGCTCAATGTGTTTTGGAAGCAACTACAGATAAAACTGCAATAAAATGTGTTGTCACGGTGTTTATAGTAGTCTCCAAATTAATTTACTATACCTGTCATAATATCTCATCAATGCTTCCATGTGTGTTACCTCATCTAAGAGCCTCTTCTTGTAGTATACAGCAAATGGAAGGAAAAATTAAATGTGATAGATATAGCCTTTCAATTGATTTAACTCCACATGCCCAGGCTCTCCTGGTCCTCCTGCTTGTGGTGATTGTAAGCTAGCACTCAGCAGCAGCAGTAATGTGAGAAGGAGAGATCAATGCTGGTCTTCAAAATCTCCAGAGAGTCAAGCAGAGGAGGCTACACAGGGACCAGAGGCTAATTATCATGTCAAAGCCTGACTAAGTGATAGCACACTGAACTCAACAGCAAAACTGCACAGTCTGAGAATGTGAGATCCTCATTGCCTCTTTCCCTCCGTTACATGCTACCACATCGCAATCACCAGGCATGTCTAAAGAAGAAGACAGAGAAGCTAG
This sequence comes from Melanerpes aurifrons, assembly GCA_011125475.1. Lineage (NCBI taxonomy): Eukaryota > Metazoa > Chordata > Aves > Piciformes > Picidae > Melanerpes > Melanerpes aurifrons. The sequence goes on from WWNC01000003.1 coordinate 4,865,065, forward strand.
CAGGACCAGAGCACAAGTGAAATATGTCTTCGACTCTGAGGGGGTTTTGTATTTTAGGGCAAAATAATGTATTTCTGTAAGGCTAAGGGTGAAATTGTTCAATGCAAATTAATAATATAGAAGCCTGTAATGGCTTTCTGCCACCCACCACCCAATTTTAGTATTTCCTCATAGTGTGCTGCTGCTCATTCAGTAATAACACAATATTACCTAGCCCTGAATAGCTGCTCATACTTGACAGGCTTTGAAAAATTTGCATGGGTAGCTCCTCTGTATTGTGGTTTAAACAAAGAGAGGTACAAATTCCAGCATTCAGCTTGTACTTTTCTTCCTGCATTTCCCAACATACACCTGCACTAAAATACAGTCCAACCTTATCAAGGGCTGCTTGGGACATTGTAATAGATAGGCTAAGAGAGTAAACATGGGTTTGGGTGTTCACCTGCATGGTACAGGAACAGAGGCTGGCAAGCATTAGCCTAAGTGCAAGCCACTTTGTTTTAGAAAGGGATTATAGACTACTGAGGAAAAAAAATCCCAGCCCTCCTTCTATTTTTAGTTCTCTGATACAGTCCCACTTTCAAACTGACTACCTGCTCAACAGTTGGATGCTGTACCAGTTGAGAGAGGGATGACTCCTGACTGTTGCAGGACAGGAGGGCGGAGCTGGAGGCAGCAGTACCAGGAGGAAAACGGAGGCAAAGATAAGTTTCTTGAGGGGAGGGAGAGCCCAGTGGTGGGTGCTTGCTCAGTCTCTCTGTATGCTTCTTGATAATATTGATGTAGCAAAGGATGAGCTGCAGCTGAGATCAAGAGAAATACTTGAGTCTGAAAATATATAACATTTTTGTATTTTTGCTTCCCTCCAAAGATATTCCTCTCTTAGGTTATTGAATCCAGTGCAGTGTTAGGTTTGTGCATCTCAAACCAGTTGGACCACCCCAGCTAAACTATCATCCCCTCTGAATGTACAATGTCTCCCTAAATCATAGGTCACTCATTTTTCCTAACATTGAAAACCCTCAAAATAAGTAGGAATATCACCAAACTTCAAGCAATTCTTGTTACTCTAGTTCATACTGCACTCATTTCTAACATGGAATATAGATTATTATTAGCCTGAAAGAGCAAACAAGCAAACAAAATATCTCCTTTTTAGTTCCCTATCATTTGCAAAACATAATTTCTTCTTTGGAGATAAAAAAATTAAGACATTGTCATTGTAACTTTTATTTGTGCTTGTTCTGGTTTAAGACACACTGCTCTCACAAGCAAGCCCTGTCCCCCCACAATGGGAGGGAAAGTAACACCAAAAAAACCCTTTCTGGGCTGAGATAAGGAGTTTAATGAGATGTATAATTACCTTAGCCTGTTTCACAGAAAAGCACAACAAAAGCAGAAGCAACAACAGAATCCAATGATAAAATGACCTCCCTCTACCCTCCCCCCCACAAGCCCACAGACAGCCCAGTGGCAAAGACCTACACCCCAACACCAGAGACAGGAAGCATCTCATGATGCAGTCCAAACTACAAGCCCCTTAATACTTTACTGCAGTCAGCACTTTCACTTTTAAGGCGGCATGATGTCAGCAAGATATCAAATACTCATCAACAGATTCAATTGGCTAAACCCATGACAGTGTTATACCAGTTGTTCTTAGTTGTTTTGGCCCAGATGCCTATTCAGAAAATTTTAGCCTGCCAACATAGTCTTACTTTTCTCAGTTGCATTCTGCAGACATCACAGACATAGCCCATAGATTTCCAGGGGTTTCTGGGGTCTTCAGTGTGAAAAAATTACTCAACACACTATGCAGTAGCACAGAACTAAGGCTTTGGAGCACTGTGGTTCTGGACGCTGTTGTTTCAGCAGCATCACAAAGCCAAATGCTAACCTTGTTGGGTGTGGAAAACCTTATTTAAAAGCTGATAAGGCTGTTGTAGTGGGAAGTACAGATTTTTCCTTTCCTTACCATGAGACACTGTGTTAAAATGGAGAAAATTATATCATTAGGGTTTATTAAACCTAGGTAATTTAGGATAGTGGGAAAACCAGACAAAACCTGCTGCTTAATGTGTCAGGTTTATGATCTTGGCTACAAGAGATATTTCAGGAGCGGTTAGTATGTAAATTGTGAAAGTGAAAATATGAAAGCCTAATAGCTGTTTCTACACTTGTGTTAATCTTGTGCCTCTTCCCTGTTATGACATCTAATCTCCATAATGGTTAATGCATGTAATATTGATCCATATTCCATAGCATGTGTAGAGTTTAATCTGATGATCTGATGCTGTTTAGCTTAATCCGGTTTGGAAAGACCAGCAGAAGACACTGGAGCTAGCATGGTGCTGGCTGTCCCCCACTAAATATTATGCGTTTTTGCCATTGCTTTTCAGCCAGAACAAACATATCAATTCTTCATTTTCCCACACTGGTGCCAGCTGTGATGTCAGAGAAACAGGCAACTCTCAAGGAGAACAAATGCATCTCCCAGGCCGGCGGTTCACCAAGCAAAGATGGCTGTATAGCACTGTATTTGGGGAAAGGTTCACTTTTGCACCAGCTTTGGGATGCAATGAGCCTTTGAGGCCTGCCAACACTCTTGGCAGACACTAGATGAAGGATGCAATGAGTCCTTGCTAGCTCACTCCTGTCATCTGCCTGTGAACAGCTTCTCAACTGTCCCTTCTCCTCAGATGTTTGCTTATAGTTTGCAGAGGCGTGAGAATGTTGGTATGCTGCTCATACGGTCAGCAAACAGCCTTCCTTGTTTTACAGTTCATATTCAGAAGTAGCTCTTGGAGCAGGAACAAATCATTGCAGCATGTGATCTTGCAATGCATCAGATGTGCTGGGGAAATGCTACATGCTCTTGACTGGTGTCTTTGTGTGAAAACCAGGAGGTAGCTTCTTGCCCCGAGGGACAGGGTGCTTCTCTGTCTTTGTGTATCATGATGTGTGGTCTGGAAAGCTGCCTGCAAGTTCATCTGGCCACAGTGGCAGTTTGAAGTGTTGCAATCAGTCTCTGATGTCGGTTTTTTTTTGTTCTTTTCCTATAGCTTACTGTGTTACTGTCATGCTGCTTTTTACACAAATGTTGTTGATATGAATCTCGTTGTGGAAACTTTCAGCTATCAAGCTCGATCTTGACTTGTTTTAAATTGATATTCCCATACCTCACTTTAATTAGTATCTGTTGCTAGAAGGTTTTTTAAAAGATTGAACAAATATTTTCATGCAGGCATTCACTCACTTGTAGAATAATTTATCTGATAAAGATTTGGGTTTTTTATGTCCTTCTTCCTCACAAGGGAGGGTATTATGACTTTGAAGTTTGTCATGTGCCTACTTCCAATACAGAAAGCATAGCATCTGAAAGCAGAAAGAAAGCAGCTTTTCTATCTATCTCCTTAAAGGTCCCATGTTTATTCATAGGGCTGAGGTAAAACAAACAAAACAACTTCCTTTGGAAAGTGTTGACTCTTTCAGCATGTCAGGTTCTTTCATCATTGTAAATGTACATGGAAATAAAATTATACATGCTTTCTATTCTGCTGGTACCTTGTGGAGCTTCTAACCTTTCCTGCCATTATTAATGCATGTGAAATGGATTTTGGTTTTGGCAGGGGTTTTTTTTGTTTGTTTGCTTGTTTTGGGGGTTTTGTTTGTTTAAACGAGCATATAATAGAGCTTAACCAGATAGATAGTTCTCAAGCTGGAAACTGCAATTAATATCAGTGATCACTAAAGTGCTTCTCAGACTGCTGTCATCCTTTTGTCTCTCTAGCTCTCCAGCAGAAATGAGTGCTGAACTCACAACATTGAGGCCAAGTGTAAAATGTGGCATCATGGTACTTTTTGTTATGTTTGGGCCTGGCAGATTTATACTACTCATGCTGATGCGCAGTCAGACACTGCAAAATGAAGGATTCGCATTTAGTCACTACTATTAAGAAATGTTCAGTGGGATGTCAGCTATGGAAAGAGAGGAAGAACTCAGTCCTGGAGTGACTATTAGTCTGCTGGACCAGTATATGTGATTGCCCGAGAGCAGTTTACGCTCACAAGGCTGTATGAGGACCTCACTCCTGTGTAAATCCTGTCTGCTTTGAAGTCAAGGAAATTCCATTAAGCAGGGAACAAGTGTGAGATCACAATCAAACACTACAGAACTGTAATCTTCATACTGCTAAGAGGTAAGCATAGGAATTTCATTTTTCAGAGATTGCTGCTGTGAGAGCTGACATGTTTTCTTTGCATAAGCATGCTTGACTACACCCATAACCAGGAAAGAGATTGGTGATGTTTGATGCAGGCACACACACACAAAAGCTGAGGGCAGCTGCCTGCAGAATATTGATAATAGAGTAACTGCTTGGCAGAAGAGTGCATGTGTAGCCACAAATCTCTGAATCACATTCGCATGCACTTTGAAGGCCTTGGCACACCAGGCTATGGAATTGCAAAGTGTTTTTGCTCTAGAGCTCCTGTTTCCTTTCTTCCCTTCTTCCTTTCTTCTTTCACATCAAACACTGCATATGCTGCAAAATACCTACATCAAGCAAAGAAATATGGTGTGAAGATGAGGGTCAGTTTTTAATATTTTATTCATATATGGATTGTGAGAGAAAATGTGTGGAATGAGAGCACATGAGGGAGGATCAAAGTCACAGCACCAAAGTCTGAGACTCAGGGAGGAAAGGTCAGAAGCAGTGATTTCTGAAAAGTGTGTTTAAAACCCAACTACTCTAGCATGGGCAGAAACTTCCTTAGCCATCACTGAGTAGCTAAGCTTGAATCACCTGCCATGCTTTGCCAGTACAGACAGTTCCTGGCAGGTTTCCCTCCTTTGTACCTGGAGGCAGGAGCACTGCAGGCCAAGACAGCAAATTTGCCAGACATTTTATAACTCTGCTCTAGAAATTCCTACTTCTTGATTGCTCTTCTCCCTTTCCTTATCTGTCTTGTCAAATTTGACAGGTGGAAGATTTGAGGAAGAGCTTTGTTCTGCCTGGTTTCCCACCCCCCCACACGCCCTGCCCCCTCCTCCCTAGAAAAGCAAGAAAACCAAGTGTCAATCTGATCTCCCTTTACAGATGACCAGGCCCAAACACCAGGTGATAGCTTCCTTGTCTGGAGCTCCATTTCTACAGAGATGTAGCTGTTCTTGCCATTCTCCATGATGTTTGAGAAGTCATGGCAGTCAGGTGAAGTCCCTGGGGATTGGAAGAAAGGAAACATTGCATCTATTTTTAAAAATGGCAGAAAGGAGCACCCCGGGAACTACTGACCTGTCAGTCTTACTGCCATATCTGGGAAGATCATGGAACATATCTTCCTAGATGCCATGCTGAGGCACAGGGAGGACAAGAAGGTGATTCAAGACAGCCAGCATGGCTTTACTAGGGGCAAATTTTGCCTGAATAATCTAGAGGCTTTCTATGGTAAAATCAATATGCCACTAGATAAGGAATGACCTGTGGATGTGATTCCCCACAACATCCTACTTGACAAGTTGGAGAGATACGGGTTTGATAGGTGGACTGTTCAGTGGGTAGGGAATTGGCTGGATGGTTGCATCCAGAGGGTGGTGCTCAATGGCTTGAAGTCCAGATGGAAAGCAGTAACAAATGGTGTTCCTCAGTACTGGGACCTGTACTGTTTAATAATTTTATCAATGACACAGACAATAGGATCAAGTGCACCATCAGCAAGTTTGCAGATGACACCAAGCTGAGTAGTGTTGTCGATACACCAGAGGGACAGGATGGCATCCAGAGGGACCTGGACAGGCTGGAGAGGTGGGCCCAGGTGAAACGCATGAGGTTCAACAAGAGCAAGTGCAGAGTTCTGCACCTGGGCTGGAACAATCCTCACTATCAATACTGACTGGGGGAGGAAGTGCTAGAAAGCAGCCTTCAGGAAAAGGACTTGGGGATGCTGATGGATGAGAAGCTGGACATGAGCAGACAGTATATGCTTGCAGTCCAGAAGGCCATTCACATCCTGGGCTACATCAAAAGATGGGTAGCCAGCAGGTCCAGAGAGGTGATTCTGCCACTTTACTCTGCTCTGGTGAGACCTCACCTGGAGTATTGTGTCCAGCTCTGGAGATCTCAGTACAGGAAGGACATGGACCTGATGGAGCAGCTCCAGAAAGCCATGAAAATGTAGCACCTCTGCTACAAGGACAGGCTGAGGGAGCTAGGGTTGTTCAGCTTGGAGAAGAGGAGGCTCCAGGGAGACTTAATAATAGCCTTCCAGTATCTGGAGAGGGCCTGCAGGACTGATGGAGAGGCAGTGCGGTGATAGGACTAGGGGCAATGGCCTCAAACTGGAGAAGAGCAAATTTAGATTGGATGTTAGGAACAGATACTTTACTATGAGGGTGGTGGAACACTGGAACAGATTGCCCAGGGAGGTGGTTGAAGCCCCATCTTTGTAGATATTCAAAGTGAGGCACGACAGGGCTCTGGGCAGCCTGATCAACTTGCTTAGTGCAGAGAGGGTTGGACTAGATGACCTTTGGAGGTCCCTTCCAGCCTGGACTGTTCTATGAGTCTATGATTCTATGACTCTATGACTCTATGTTCCCTCCCTGGGAGGGTGTCACTGGTAAAGCCTTTAGGAGCTCCATGCATCTTTCTTTAATTCACCATGAAAGGTTTTTCTGTCGACGTGGGCAATGGATTTAGATTCGATCATCATTGTGACTGTTGTAGGCTATGCCTTTAAGAAAGGGACAGTTACTGGAACACTCTGGCTGAATGTTTTGGTATAAGAATGAAAACAAAGATATTCTAAACAAATCTCATTGGTAGATTGGTAGAATGCAACTTTAAATTTTAGGTTTAGTTCAGTTTGAATGTCAGTCAGTTCAGTTCTGTCTGTTTCAGCCTCTCTGGACAGCTGTCTTCTGTCTGTGCTGGCAGGTGCAACTAACCAGATAAGAAACTAATTCTTGCATATGCTTTGAGCTAACAGAATTTCCTTCTTAATAATTACCTTTTCTCTCTCTAACCCTTTTTGGGAAAAAAGGGAAGAAGGGGGGGGCTTGGGGGGACATTGTGGTTTCTTTGTGTATGTGTGAGAACTGAACTTTCTTTCACTACCACATAATTTTTTGGTGCTCAATGTGGGGCTCAAACCCATGATCTCAACACTCAGAGTCTTATGCCCTACCACCTGAGCCACAAAGTCTCTACCATGGCAAATCCCATGAACAAGCAAGAAACTCTACGTTTCTTGGGGATAGTGGGATTTTGGAGACTGCACATTCCTGGATACAGTCAGATTGTGAAACCTCTGTATGATGTGACTCAAAAGAGAAACAGTTTCCAATGGGGACCTGAACAACAAGCAGCCTTTGACCAGATAAAGCAAGAGGTAGTTCAAGCAATGGGTCTGGGACCTGTCCAAGATGGTCCAGACATTAAGAACATTTTGTACACGGCTGCAAGTGACAATGGTCCAACCTGGTGCTTGTGCAAAGAGCTCCAGGTGAGACATGTGGACGACCTCTTGGTTTCTGGAGTAGAGGTTACAGAGGTTCAGAGGCTAATTATACTCCAACAGAGAAAGAGATTCTAGCTGCCTATGGAGGAGTAAAAGCAGCTTCTGAAGTAATTGGAACTGAATCACAACTTCTCTTAGCTCCCAGATTACCAGTTTTGAATTGGATGTTCAAAGGCAAAGGTTCTACACCACATCATTCCACAGATTCCACCTGGTCTAAGTGGATGGCTCTGATAACACAGAGAGCTCAAATGGGAAATCTTGAAAGACCTAGTCTAGTGGAGGTGATCTCAAGTTGGCCTGAAGGTACCAACTGTGCTAAAGCTCCAGAGAAGAGAGTAACTCATGCTGAGGAAGCTCCTCCTTACAATGACCTTTCTGATGATGAAAAGAAATATGCTTTGTTCACAGACGGTTCCTGTCGTCTTGTTGGAAACAAGCGAAGATGGAAGTCTGCAGTGTGGAGTCCAACACGCCGAGTTGCAGAGGCGAAAGATGGAGAAGGAGAATCCAGTCAGTTCGCAGAGGTAAAAGCTGTCCAGCTAGCTCTCGACGTAGCTGAACATGAGAGATGGCCAAAACTTTATCTCTACACCAACTCATGGGTGGTAGCCAATGCTCTGTGGTGTTGGCTAAAGGACTGGAAAAAGAATGGCTGGCAGAAAAAAGGAAAGGCTATTTGGGCTGCTGATCTGTGGCAGGACATTGCTGTTCGAATCGAGAGAATTCCAGTGAAGGTGAGACACATTGATGCTCACATTCCTAAAAGCAAAGCTACTGAGGAACAGCAACACAGCCAGCAGGCATATATAGCTGCAAGAGTTTCTCAAGTAGACATGGACTCTGATCTTGATCTCAACTGGAAACACCGAGGTGAGATATTCTTAGCTCAGTGGGCTCACGATTTGTCAGGGACTCGATGATCCTCGAGGTCCTTTCCAACCTGAGTGATAATGTGTTACTGTGATACTGTGACATCAAGGCAGAGATGCAACATACCAATGGGCTCGTGACAGATCCATAGACATTTCCATGGATGCTATCACACAAGTCATCCATGACTGTGACATTTGTGCTGCTATTAAGCAGGCAAAACGACTTAAGCCCTTGTGGTATGGTGACAGATGGTCAAAGTACAAGTATGGTGAAGCTTGGCAGATTGACTACATCGCTCTACCACGTTCTCGTTCTGGTAAGCAATACGTGCTTACTATGGTAGAGGCAAACACTGGATGGTTGGAAACTTATCCAGTTCCACATGCAACTGCATGCAACACCATTCTCGGTCTGGAGAGACAGATCCTGTGGAGACACGGAACTCCAGAGAGGATTGAGTCAGACAACGGAACTCATTTCAAGAACAACCTTGTAAAGAACTGGGCCAAAGAGCACGGTATTGAGTGGATATTCCATATTCCTTATTATGCGCCAGCTGCAGGGAAGATTGAACGCTACAATGGTTTGTTGAAGACCACTCTTAAAGTCATGGGGGGTGGATCTTTGAAAAAGTGGGAAAACCATTTAGCACAAGCAACCTGGCTGGTAAATAGTAGAGCTTCAGTGAATTGAGCTGGACCTGCACACTCAGATCTGCTACAGAAAGTAGAAGGTGATAGAGTTCCTGTTGTTAGAGAAAAGAATCTGTTAGGTAAAACTGTTTGGGTATTTTGTCCCTCAGGAGAGGCTAAACCTGTCCGAGGGGTGGTTTCAGCTGAAGGTCCGGGTCACACTTACTGGGTAATGCAAGAGAATGGTGAAATTCAGTGTATTCCACAAAGAAATCTAACTTTAGCTGAGAGAGTTTAATTTCAAAGTGTTGTACAGATACATCACGCCCAAAGGAAGAATCCATGAGGAAACGATGGTGCATGAACCCTGAGAACCCTGAGAGCCCTGAGTCAACTGAGAGTTCCTGTTTCCCTATTTTCCTTTTCTTCGCTTTGTCTGCGAAGAGACAAACTGTTTTCTACTTTCTTGTTTTGTGATTTTCTTGGACTTTTGAATCATCTACATCTGAGGATAGCTGGAATGGACTATGAACTTCGCTTACAAATTATAGATATTGTTTTAGACTGGATGGACAGTACAAACAGACAATGAAATTGTTTACAAGGGGTGGATTGTGACCGTTTTAGGCTGGCCTTTAAGAAAGGGACAGTTACTGGAATACTCTGGCTGAATATTTTGATATAAGAATGAAAACAAAGATATTCTAAATGAATTTCATCGGTAGATTGGTAGAATGTAACCTTAAATTTTAGCTTTAATTCAGTTTGAATCTCAGTCAGTTCAGTTCTGTATGTTTCAGTCTCTTTGAACAGCTGCCTTCTGTCTGTGCTGGCGGGTGCTGACATGCAACTAACCAGATAAGAAACTAATTCTTGCAGATACTGAGCTAACAGAATTTCCTTATTAATAATTACCTTTTCTCTCTCTAACCCTTTTTGGGAAAAAAGGGAGGAAGGGAGAGAAGGGGGGCTTTGGGGGGGACCCTTCTCTCTAGAGGAGGGAAGGTTTTCTGTGTTATGTTCCTTGCTGTATATTTCTGTATATATTGTAAATATTGTATATTGTGTATATATTCACTGCATCTCATCCTGTTTGTAAATATAGCTCTTATCCATTTTGCTCCTCTGACTGAGTTAGCCATGGTTTCTTAGTGTGTGTGGGAGAACTGAACTTTCTCTCACCACCACAATCTTCTAGATTGTTCTATGTGTCTGTAGAGCTCAGGCAAAAATAGCTTGTTTTGAGAATCATCTGACTGTGAAGAGCTTTTGAATTTGGCATTGGCACACTGGGTTTGTCAGGAGGAAAGACTGCAGGGGTTGTCTGTCATTTTGTCTCATTTTCTTAAGCATGGCACTGTATCAAAAGGAGAAATACTGACTTATTCTACTGTCACCTATCCTAAAACATAAGGTCACTGAGGGGGTTCTCACAGCAGTTTATGATCCCACAAAAAAAGATCAAAATATGATTAAAAAAACTCTGACGACAATTCAGAGGGAAGTGAAAATCAGCTTCCAAAGTGAGGCAGTCTCTTTTTACCTTTCACCTTACAGTCAGACAAATAGCACTATCTGACAGTGCCTCTTAGACAAACAGGTACATTAATCTGTGGAACTCAGCTTTCATTATGCAAGATTTTTGTATGTATTTCAACCCAGCAAGTTTGCTTGTTAGGAGCCTAGTGATCTCACATGCTAGTGAGAGAGGTTTTGCCTTTAGCAAAAGAGTTTCTTTTGATCAAACAGAAGATTGTCTGTTAGCCCATTCCCATCCAGCATTTTCATCCTCCCACACACAGCCTCAATGGCAAGGGGAGAATTTCAGAGTGTCCTGGTTCTCCCAGTCCATCTATTTGCATGGAACTTCCACAGGTGTATCATAACTAGTTGGGGTTTGACTGTGAGGAATCTTTGTTGGCAACATGGACAGTGGCATTGAGTACACCCACAGGACGTTTGCTGACGACACAAAGCTGTGTGGTGCAGCAGACACACTGGAGGGAAGGGATGCCATCCAGAGGGGCCTTGACAGGCTGGAGAGGTGGGCACAAGTCAACCTCATGAGGTTCAACAAGACCAAGTTCAAGGTCCTGCATCTGGGGCAGGACAATCTGAAACACTAATATAGGCTGGGCAGCAACTGGCTTGAGAGCAGCCTTGAAGAAAAGGACTTGGGGGTGCTGATGGATGAGAAGCTCAACATGAGCCACCAGTGTGCACCTGCAACCCAGAAAGCCAATCACATCCTAGGCTGCATCAAGAGAAGTGTGACCAGCAGGCCGAGTGAGGTGGTTCTCCTCCTCTACACCACTCTGATGGGACTTGGAGTACTGTGTCCAGTTCTGGGTTTCCTATTACAAGAATGATATGGATGTGCTGGAACATGTCCAGAGAAGGGCCATGAGGATGATTAGAGGGCTGGAGATCCCGAGAGACTTGGCGTTATTCAGTTTGGCAAACAGAAGGCTCCAAGGAGACCTTACTAAGCCCTTCCAGTATCTGAAGGGGGCCTACAAGAAAGCTGGTGAGGGACTTCCTAGGGTGTCAGGTAGTGACAGTACTGGGGGTGGGGGGGGTCAATCCAAGGTAGAGGAGGGTAGACTTAGATCAGATGTTAGGAAGAAGTTCTTCACCATGAGGGTGATGAGATACTGGCACAGATTGACCAGGGAGGCGGTGGAAACCCCATCCCTGGAAGTTTTTAAGGCCAGGCTCAGGCTGGATATGGCTCTGGGCAACCTGATCTAGTGGAAAGTGGTAGGGGGGTTGGAACTAGATGATCCTTGGGGTCCCTTCCAACCCTGACAATTCTGTGATTCTGTGTGGTCCTGTGAAATGCACAGCAAATACTGTGAGGGAGTTTTGCGTTCTCTCTTGAAGAGATCCCAGGAGAGGTCTTCACACATCATGAACAGAACAGAGAAAATAAACCAAACCATGCTATTGCTTTGCCATGCTGGCTACAGCAGTTTGACATAGGTTGTCTTCTCATTGTATTTTTTCTGAATAAAATCAGCTCCTTCTTCCAAACATGATAGTCAAACACCTTTAAAGGAGACAAGAAAAATTTCAGGGCAGTGTCAATTGATAGTATTTTGTGATTCCTAAAATTTCTGGATGTAGAACCAGGATTTCTCTAAGGTTGTGAGACATTTTTATCACGAAAATGTGAGATCTGTGGTTCTGCAGACCATCTGGGAACCACTTATGTTAACCCTACAAAGTGTAAAAATCTTTGTCTCCACTCTGGTAGTGGGATAAGGGACAGTATTTACAGCCTCACCAGTTTTGAGTAGAGAGGGGACATTCACTTCCCTGGTCCATCTTGTCACACTTCCCCAACATTGAGGTTAGACCAACAGGTCTGTAGTTCCTTGGCTCTTCCTTCTGGCCATTCTTGTAGATGTGTGTCACATTTGCCAGTCTCCAGTCAGCTGGGACCTCCCCATACAGGCAGCCATGACTGCAGGTAAATGATGGAAAGTGGCTTGGTAAACACTTCTGCCAGTTCACTCAGTATACTTGGGTGAATATTACTTATTTATTTGGAAAATTCAGTTTTAAACTGCCATCCTAAATTCTCATGTCTAAGCAACCAGCCTGTGAAACTGCTGAGCAACCAGCAGCTCATGTGGGATAATAGCAGATCACATGAGATATAATCACATGGGATGTGATATGATCCATGCTGTGAAATCAATTGCAACCTTGCAGCTGCAGTGCCATCTGGAAAGCACACAATGATAAACTACTACCAGCTCTTCAATTTTGCATTAGTATTTGGAGAAGGTCAGAAAGGTCATCTTCCTCATGATGTTGGAAATGACAATATTTCTGTCTGGAGCCAGGGCATAGGGCCATGAGAAGCAATGGCTCCTACCTTGGAGTGACAATTCCCTGTCCCAAAGTCAAGTGACTCCTGCTATTTAAAAGCTGATTTACAGGTCAGGAATGCAATGGCAATGCTTTAGGTACATGGAGAAATGAGACATGGGTGTGTTTTCCTTTGTTCTAATAATAAACACTGAAGAGCTTTAAATTAAACATTTCCTCATACTGTGAACAACACCATGAAGATGCTGTGCTGCTGGCCAACATTAAACATCAAAGCAAAGGTATCTTACCTTAATTGACAGGTAAAGCAGTAGATGACAAGGTGCTGCCTGCTTTGAAGATAAAGACTGAAAATCATAGTGCTTTGCGTCAAGCCAACACTCCTCACTTTACCTCCTCCTGACTCTGGTTGAGATGGAAAAAGGGAAGGTTAAGAGCATTCTGTTCGGACGGCTGCATCTGAAGAGGATCCCATCCTCCTGCCTCTGGAAGATGAGGAGGACACTGTGTGGTTAGTATTGGAACTACATGGAGGCAAGTTCAACTCTGCTGCCTTGTGTTGCTCTAAAGGCATAAGCTTTTTGTTTTGCCCAAGGAGAAAAAGCACAGAGTACTTTTGTGTTTTATGACAAGAGACTATACCGTATTTTCTTATGGATGCCTTGATCAGTTAAACCAGCCTTGATCAGTTAAACTACAAGGAGAGCAAAGTTGACTCCCTATGTGCAATTTTTAAAAGATCATGAGTGATGGACATCAGTGGCAGGATTAGCCATTGATTACAAGAGGAACAACTATTAAGATAAAGTGAATTAACCATGGAAAGCTGACGGCTCTTATTTACTTTGGATTTAATTTATCTCGCCTCCAAAATATGCAATCAAACGTCTCCCCACTCTTTAAGTATTTGATTCCAGCTTTCTGTAGCACTGGCAGGTAAACACTGCAGCTTCCAAAAAAGCTCACATATTTCTGAAATATCATAATTCCTAAGGTGGATACATTTCAAATATTAGTGGAAGTTATCTTCAATGGGTAAACAAGGAAAAGAACCATCTTCAGGCGCTGAACAACAGTTCTGCTGGAGTAGTGCTTTACCGCTTGGATGAATAACCTTTTATTTTTAAAAAAATATTGCTATACTTCAGAAAACAACTCAAAATAAAGGGCTTAGGTTTGTATTTTCAGGCATAATCTGTTACATATGATGCACTTTTGATACAAAGTTATTAGCATCAACTATGATATAGAAATATTGGCTGGACATGGTAACACTTTCCAGTTGTGCACATGGCCTGTTAAGGATCTGATTTAGTTATGACGGAGAGGTAAAATGCTTAAATTTAGCACCAGTTCAAGTGAATTTTCATATACTTACTTCTTACACTGTCATCATAAGAACTAGATAAATGTGTAAAGATATCCTCTTACACGGAATTAACAGGAGAGGCATATCCCTGCCTATTTTAAAAACAGATCCTGCAGGCGATATATGGAATCACAGAATCACAGAACCACAGAATGGTAGGGATTGGAAGGGACCTCTGGAGATCATCTAGTCCAACCCCCTGCTAAAGCAGCTTCATCAAATCAAGCTGCACAGGAGCATGCCCAGGTTGGTTTTGTAAGTCTCAGAGGAGACTCCACAACTTCTCTGGGCAGCCTGTTCCAGTGTTCTGTCAACCTCAAAGTAAAGAAGTCTTAAGTTCAAGTGAAATCTCCTGTGTTCTAGTTTGTACCCACTGCCTTTTCTCCACTAGTACTTCCAGGTCCTTCTTCTCAGACCTGCTTTCCAGCAAGTCAACCCCTAACCTGTACTGGTGAATGGGATTATTCCTTCCCAGGTACCAGACTCTACGCTTGTCTGTGTTGAACTTCATGATACTCACCACTGCCCCACTCTCCAGCCCATCCAGGTCTCAAGGAATAGAAGCATGATGGAGTGCTTCTAAAAATATTGTCTGGCCTTTATGTCCACAGATCCTCAAATCCCATACACAGGCTTCTCACATCAGTTGTCTTCCACAAGCTGGGGGGTAGAGGTCAGGTTATGATTGTATATCATTAATTTACTTTCACAGCTTCTTCAGTGCAGCTAAATCAGCATCAGAGCCTGAAATGAGTGATGCAAGTTATCATGCTGTATCAACTGTATTGAGAATTTTAAACAAGTTTTCTAAAATGAAGAATGTGTATTTATTTTGCCATTTTACTTTCCATTACAAATTTGTAATGAGTTGTTAATGCTGTTTATGTTAACTGCTGACTGAGTCCTTGAGACTGAAATACTTTTCCAAGCCTGGAATAGTGAGAGTTGCAGCACAAACCTAAATCCTGGCAATGTACAGTGCTTTATTTAATTCATATAAGCTGTGTGACATTTACAGCACATGTAAGACAAGGCTTGCTCCACGGGAAACAAAAGCTGCTTTAGACTTACAGTGAATCTGTATGTTCAGGCCAAAGGTTGTTGTATAAAAAGTTACTGTGTAACCCATAGTGCAACAAGCCAGAGACTGGTGTTTCAGATAAAGGAGGGAAAGACACAGCTTTAAGAAACAGCAATAAGAAATTTCATGTCTATGTAATTATGGTTCTCACCTGACTGAAATGTCCTAAAAGAGTATCTCCAGTGATAATTCTTTTCTGCTCACTTACTGCATTAATGTAAGTGAAAAGCAAATAAAAGGAAAATAACAATAGAAAAGGTTTAGTGTTGCTTTTTGTAAACCAGAACTGCCGAATGGCTGGCTTTGCCTGGTAACACCAACCTATCTGAAAGTGAGAATATGTACCTGGCACCCTCATACAGCAGGTTTGGTTTTCAGTTTTAGTGAAATTAATCTTATGATTTCTTATACAAAGCTGAATCCAGGAAAATTACACAGGATTGCTATACCTGATGCCAGTCCTCCAGGGACTCTTTCACAATTTGATACATTTTGAATAACAGTATCACAGTATCACAGTATCGCTTAGGTTGGAAAGGACCTCGAGGATCATGGAGTCCAACCTATCAACACAGACCCCATGACTAGACCATGGCACCAAGTGCCACGTCCAATCTCCCCTTGAACGCCTTCAGGGTCGATGACTCAACCATCTCCCTGGGCAAGCCGTTCCAATGACAAATGGAGTCTAAACCTCCCCTGGCGCAGCTTGAGACTGTCCCCTTGTTCTGGTGCTGGTTGCCTGGGAGAAGAGGCCAACCCCTTCCTGGCTACAACCACCTTTCAGGTAGTTGTAGAGGGCAATGAGGTCACCCCTGAGCCTCCTCTTCTCCAGGCTAAACAATCCCAGCTCCCTCAGCCTCTCCTCATAGGGCTTGTGTTCAAGGCCTCTCCCCAGCCTTGTTGCCCTTCTCTGGACACGTTCAAGTGTTTCGATGTCCTTCTTAAACTGAGGGGCCCAGAACCGGACACAGTACTCAAGGTGCGGCCTAATCAATGCAGAGTACAGGGGCACTATGACCTCCCTGCTCCTGCTGGCCACACTATTCCTAATGCAGGCCAGGATGCTGTTGGCCCTCCTGGCCACTTGGGCACACTGCTGGCTCATATTCAGGTGGCTGTCGATCAGCACCCCCAGGTCCCTCTCTGTTTGGGAGCTCTCCAGCCACTCCGACCCCAGCCAAAGAAATACAGCAATTTGCTGATACTGCACAACATCTTTCTTGAAATAAATGAAACATGTGCCAACTAAGGGTATAAGTTTTGTTAACTGTTTTAAAAAGCAAGATTTTATTTTAAAAATACACTCCCTGAACTGGCCTGCTGACCCTGGGAATTCAAGTCTTTTAATTCCAGCTTCAACATTTGCCAATACTTAGACAGTTAACCAAGCTAAAGTCTCTCCCAGCTGAATGCCAGATTCCCTGGAGAATCCAATCATTCAGCTTCATTCTAAAGTTTTAAAAAGTCAGGGCAAATAACTGTTTGAATTGTAGTGATTGCTATGTGAATTCTGGTTTTAATAGCAATTGTTGATATCCTCGTAGCTTCCAGACATACACATTAATTGCATAAACTTCTGTCATATGCATGGCGATGCTCCTGCTTATTTTTTACTCACATACAAACTTCTAATTGGGTAAATGTTAACCATGAATAAATAAATATGATATCCATTAGCTGTGCAACTTCAGTGAAAATTATTCTTAGTCTCCTGCACCATGTATTAGAAATTTTAAGAATTGTGATTGGAGAGGTGGTTAAATGCTGCTGTCACTATGCAGAAAGGTGCAGTTTGGAAATAGAATAGAATAGAATAGAATAGAATAGAATAGAATAGAATAGACCAAACCAGATTGGAAGAGACCTTCACGATCATTGTGTCAAACCTATCACCCAACACCACCTAGTCAACTAAACCATGCAACCAAGCAGCCTATCAAGTCTCACATGAACACCTCCAGTGATGGAGACTCCACCAGCTCCTCGGGCAGCCCATTCCAATGGGCAATCACTCACTCTGTGTAGAAGTTCCTCCTAATGTCCAGCCTAAACCTGCCTGGCGCAGCTTGAGACTGTGTCCTGTTCTGGTGCTGGTTGCCTGGGAGAAGAGACCAATGTCCACCTGTCTACAGCCTCCCTTCAGGTAGTTGTAGAGAGCAAGAAGGTCACCCCTGAGTCTCCTCTTCTCCAGGCTAAGCAACCCCAGCTCCCTCAGTCTCTCCTCATAGGGCTTGTGTTCCAAACCCTCACCAACTTTGTTGCCCTTCTCTGGACACACTCCAGCAAGTCAACATCCTTCCTAAACTGAGGAGCCCAGAACTGGGCACAGTACTCAAGGTGTGGCCTAACCAGTGCAGTATACAGAGGCAGAATGACCTCCCTGCTCCTGCTGGCCACACTGTTTCTGATGCAGGCCAGGATGCCATTAGCCCTCCTGGCCCCTGGGCACACTGCAGGCTCATGTTCAGCCTACCATCGACCAACATCCCTAGGTCCCTCTCTGCCTGGCCACTCTCCAGCCACTCTGACCCCAGCCTGTAGCACTGCATGGGGTTGTTGTGGCCAATGTGCAGAACCCGGCACTTGGATGTGTTAAATCTCATGCCGTTGGATTCTGCCCATCTGTCCAGCCTGTTGAGGTCCCTCTGCAAAGCCTCTCTACCCTCCAGCAGATTAACACCTACCCCTAGCTTGGTGTTGTCTGCCAATTTACTGATGATGGACTCAATGCCCTCATCCAGATCATCAATAAAGATGTTAAAGAGCACAGGGCCCAGCACTGATCCTTGGGGCACACCACTAGTGACTGGCCGCCAGCTGGATGTGGCACCATTCACCACTCTCTGGGCTTGGCCCTCCAGCCACTTTCTAAACCAACGCAGGGTGGTTCCCATCCAAGATGCTCACCAAAAACTGGTGGAGTTAGGTAGTGGCCCTTACTACACTGGCAGGCTTAGGCAATTGGGATGTTTGCTGTATTCACCTGCTTGGAAGGAAGGAAAGATCCTGAGCACTCAGTGGTTCCTTTAAACAGCTGTGGACAGTTGGCTACTAAAATTTGAAAGGCACTAACTTCACTTGTTATGACATGCCTCATTGGAGGAACAGTGTTATCATTTTCCTTGATGATCCAGAGAAAATGTCTAGACACTGAGACTGTTGATAATAAATTTATCTGGAAATGTATATGCTGAGTGTTTTCCTAACTCATGATGCTGCTATACCTTACTTGGAGTGAACTCAGTGTAATTCAAGAAATGTAGAGATGGGATAAAATACATTGAAATGCTCTGTTTCATTTACAGTGACCTCATAGATGTTTAATGTGATGAAGGGACATAAAAGCAGAAGTCCCATACAGGAGTATAGCTTGAAGGGCATTCTAAGACGGAGTTAGTATCTGTTAAATGTCATTTCTGTCATCCACTGCTGCTGGAAGGGCCCAAGTGCTATAGTGCAGTGTACACCTATTCTAAATATCTTGATATTGTCAGTAGGCACTGGCTAATTTTCAGCCATTTCTTCAGCTAATGCACATACATGTTACAACTACCCTTTCAAGCCCAGTGCTGCCAGATCACGCTGTTCAGAAAACTCAGAGGTCCCTGATTCACTGTAATATATGACCTAAATATAGACAGCAACATAATCTCAGCTTTTCCTCTGGGGCCATTACACATTCTGCATGCCCCTGTTTCCACCTACAAAGGGTCTGTAGCTCAGGATTCAGGGGTAGGAGGAGTGCAGTGCATATTTGCCAGCCATCTGTGGTACAAGATGTGCGTTCTCTCTTCTAGGGTTTTACACAAGAGTTCTACTTGTGCCACTGTTAACACAGGGGGGGAAAATGGGAATGAAATGTTAATGTCTTATTACTAGTATACAAACAGTTTTTAGCTTCCAAATCAGCTAGTTTGGGAGCAGCCGATAGTCTGGACATTCATTGTAGCAGCCATGGGTTTCTGTCATGAAGATTTTGTTCAAATTAAAGCAACTTACTTCTCACCCAACCGTCTGTGCAGAATAATAGTGGCAGATGGAGAGAGGAAAATCTGGATTTTTCTGCTTTCAAGGAACCACAAAAGCTAATGAGGTAATGTTAATTGTTCTGTGGCTGTAATTGAAAGAGTTTCTGCAAAGCAAGTACATCTCTTCCTCCTTCTCTTGTGGTTGAAGAGAATAGTGTATGAAAGAAATGCAGCTGAGGTATTATGTTAGGGTGTGATAAATCAGATATTCTTGTGCAAAATTATGTACAGGGTTAGGAGGTAAGCATCAATTTAACTGTTATTTATTCTATTAGTATAGCTAGTACTACTGTAAGTGCTGCTTGAATTAAAAAAATGTTTTTTTTCAGATGACACCATGCAGATTAAGTCTTTTAAAAAGTAATTAAGGCATCTCTGAGTATCAGTGACATAAACCCCAGCTCTCACCCCCATTTTTCACTTGAAGCAATTTATCTGTGCAGTACTCTATCCAAACTCAGCAGTGAATATTATTTTGCTACAAAAATCCTCATTTTGCTGTCCTTCCTTTTTACCATGGGCCTATGAGATTCAGGCCTTAACCTTCTCTAAGTATCTGACAAAATTCAGGATGTGGTAAACAATTGAGACTGAGGAATATAACATTTCCTTCCATGTTTCATCATTTGAATCATTTGGAGGCCTGGTGGTTTATAACAGATGAAGCTTTCACGGTTAACAAGCATTTTCTCTGTTGTTTCCTAAAGAGCCATTCACTAGATTAACAGTTACGAGCTAATGAAGGTCCTCTCAGCTCAACTTGAGAAAAGGACACGGTAATGCCCTGGGGGAAAATTCCATTGAAACCATAGCTGTTCACATAGATGTTGATTCCTAATTGTGTCCAGAGACTTCAAAAGCATGAGAGTTTCCAAGGGACTACAGGGGAACAAATTTGCCAAAGCATTCATTGCCTGCAATTTTGGACAGATTTTCAACAGACCAAGTAGGCACCCACCTACTCTTGATTGGTCTCAATAGGGACTTCTGAAAAACTTCCCTCCTAATGCTGTGGTGGGCAGGTGCTGAAGGTGAATTTTGGAGACCTAAGGCTCTACTGCCATTCTTATGAGTGCTGTGGTGGCCCCTCCCCACCCACTCTCCAGGGGGTATGAAGAAACCAAATTAAGGATGAGAAAAGAGTAGTTGGTTCCTTTCTGTGCACAATCTCAGAGAATAATGGCTCAGTGTACTTTGTTTTACTCAGTGCTAAATGTTATACAGCATTTCTTATCACCTGGGGATTTAAAACCTGGGAGTTAAGACTACCAGTTCCCATGGAATAAGTGCTGACTGGAATTTGGATCCAAAATGCAAGCCAAGTGGTGCATTAGTAATATTTTAGCATATATTAGGCAAATGAACCAGCAGCCTTTTACTACATACAATAGCTTCATGATGAAAATGCAACCAATTGCAACTTAAAATATGACACTACAGCAATATTATAGATGATTTAAGAAATAATCAGACTTAAACACAAGGACAAAAGGAAGACTACAGAGAAACTGCTGCTCCTTTACAGTTTAGCCTGAAAACTTCTACTTGCACTGGAGGTATAACACCACAAGTAAATAGAACCTGCAATACTTTTTGTGAAAACTGACATATCCAAAAGCTGTCCTCACTAGCCCCATGAAGAGGTAATAGCCCCATGAAGAGGTAATAGCCCCATGAAGAAGTAATAGCCCCATGTAAACCTCAGAAGAAGCCACCTATTACATTACTTCCTGTAGTAAGAAATCTAATCCAACATGACCTGTATTTTGCCACTACCTACTAACTCTGTCCCTTTGTACATCTCTTGAAATTACATGTTGTGCAGGCACATTAAGCTTCACTTCCATTTTCTTTAACTTGCTAATTGGACTTTTGTTAAAGGAGAAGTGAGATGTTAAAACTCCAGATTTTTTTTTTTTTCTATGTAGTTTGCAGCACTGAAATCTGTTGAGTGGTTTCTTTCACTGTTGCTGCTTACTGTCTTCTCGCTTGCCATGGACAAATCTGGACTCCAAACAGCCATCTATGGTTATGATACATTTTTTTCTGGCTTACAAGGCTGGAGCAAATACAGTTCATCTCAATAGCATATTTTTAGAGGAAGAAGCATCACAAATACAAATCACAGTTTATGGGTGTGGTGGTTTAGGCTGGGCGCTGGCCCGGATGCCACTGCATAGACCACACCTGGGAGGTCCCAAGGAGTGGGCCCAGCCCAGGGGGTGGTCACAGGAAACCAGGTATTCCATTCCTATAATGCCCTGCTCCCCTATAAAATGTTCATGCGGGGTCTTCACTCTCTCTTTCGTCCCCAGCTGCTCCCTAGGTAAAATGGCGTGAGCCGCCTCCCTTGGGCCTGCCCAGGCCCAAGGCTGGGTTGGGGGGAAAGAGCCCTGAGGGTTTGGGTGTACCCCCAGGTGGGGATGGGATGTTCTTGGGTATGTTCTGGGATTTCTCTTTTTGTCATGGTGCTTGTGGTTCTCTGTAAAACTTTCATTGTTGTTTTTTATTGTTTTTCTATTTAAACTTTCCATCACTTTTGCAATCTGTTTGTCTGAGTCGTTGTTTCTGCCCGTGGTGGGGAGGGGGTTTGCCCCAACCCATTACAGTGGGGTACCTCATCTCTATTATTACCAAGGATGCTCTGGAAAATCTTGTTCTCTCTTATACTGATAGATATTGCAGGCAGCCACAGGAATCACCTTCTAACAAGCTTTTAAGACTTCAGACAGTGCAGTGCCTATTCTACATTCACAGAGTTATTAGTCAGAGTTGTGCCTCAGTAGCAACAGTTGGTTATTTAGAATTATGACCAACTGCTTAACAATCTACTAAAAAGAATGATAGAAAGGGAAGGTATGAGTATTAACAATTAAAAAATTACAGACATTTCTGAGTGCAGGATATTATAAAATTGCAGCAGAATCACTTCAAGGATTTGTATTTAACCAGACAATCCTTTGTGCGACTTTTTGAGGAAACAAAATGTTGAATCTTGGTGGTAATGTGCACAGAAAGGCAAAGACACAAAGTCTCATGTTTTCCAGTTCTGGCTTGGGAAGGAGTAAACATGCTCATGCTACAGCATGCTGCAGTGTGGTCCATATGCAGAAGTCCTGACAATAAAACCTTATAAAACTTCATCATTATATTGTAAATGTAAACTGAAGCCTGGTGCAGGTTTCCTTTTCCCTTTTAGATTCTTTCCAGTCTGAAATGCTCTGGAAGTTTTTACTCTCATCCTCTGCCCCTCCAGCCTCTACCCTAGGATTTGCAAGCAAAAAAAAATCAGAGCATATTTTCTGCAGTGTGCCAGATGGTGCTTGTGAAGAACAGATATGTAGGAAGTTCCTAATTAAAGCTTTAAACCTGAGTATGAGAAATGGCAGGTGCAGTCTGGTGAGTGCCCAGATAGTGGACACACAGGCAAGCTGCCTAACAGCATTTTTGAGAGCACCCTCACACCCATCCTCAGGGAACTTGTAATGACAAGAGGCAGTTAATTTAAAGCTAACTGAGAAATCTTTTTCCATTCTTCATGCAATAAAACAAGGTGCCAGATCTCAGCTGGCATTTGCACCCTGACAGAAAGAAAATGGACAGAATGGGGCTGCAAAAGCTGCCACCTCATTCTCACCCCAGGCAAACAAAGCCCAAACCCTTGAATGTTTATGGCTTCAGCAGCACTTCAGCCCATAAATAAAAACTGCAAATGGGGAATGCCGTGGCTAGGAGCAGAAAAGAAGCCTGTAAAGGCTACTTCGTCAGTGGTAAGACCTCAGAGAGCCAAGGGGGTAACTGCATACAGAACCCATGGAAACAGACCGACGACAGACCTTAGGTAGAAGGGACCGCTGGAGCCACTGTCTAGAGCACTGTAATTCCCTCATGTGCTAGAAAAGCTGGGTTTTATCCTGGCACTTCTACTCTCTGATGCTTTTCCTATGGCAAACAGTGTTACACCAAGGTCTTACGCTCCCACTGCTTGATGCTTCAAGAGTCACTTGCACTAACTTTTAATACAGAGCTACTATTAAATCCTGCAAAACCAATGTCAACTTCACTGCAAAGACAATCTGTACACTGAGTGGTGCCAGAACCATCTGAAAGGGGCAGATGCTGGCAGAAAGCATAGTATATAGCTGCCAACACAGGTGGTTTTGGCTGCCTGGGCGTTCCTTGCAACGTCTGCTTTGCTTTGCTGCAGAGCAAGTAGATTACTGTTGATTGCAGGTCTTGACCTCTATTGCTCACATCGGAGACATCTCTTAACAACATTTAGTAAGTTAGTTCTGCTTTTCTACAATACTGCACTCCCAAGTGCCAGGAGAGCTCTCAGTCCTCAGCCTCCCACCAGGGATCAGATTATCTCATCAGTTTGTACCAACTAAGCCTCTGGAAATTCAAGTTGTCTATGAAATTCCAGATGTGACAGGTAGCAGGAATCAATGGGAAAAGAGCTCAGGGAGTGATGCCAAATTTTTAGCCTGATAAACTGAGATTATGAGCTCCACACAAGGATAATGTTGTTTAGAGACATTTAAACAGATCTTTACTCATATCACAGTGTAGTTTAGGATCCCATATAGACACACTATGTCCTTCCTGGGTCTCTGATTTACCAGTGACTGATCTTCCAGTGAATTTCTTTCCTAGTTGGTCTTTCCTCAGTTCTGACCAAAGTCACCAGCCCTCACTAGTATTTTGAACAAAATTTCACATATGATAGAATATAGTAATCCTAACAAGACAGCAAACAGACAAATTTCCATATCCTGATGAATTGTTAGTTGCTCAGTCCAAACACTAAAGGCAAAAGGGACAATTTTAGGAAGCAATGGAAAAATCTGAGATATCTGCCTCATGCTATGGAGCAGCCACAGTTGCTGGAGGCTGAGTATAGTTGAGCAAATTCACCAGCACTTACTACAGCAGAGAAATTACTCTAGCTGCTTTCCCTGGCCTCATAAAGGATGTAGTTCCTTATTACATCAAAGCTGGTTTGAGAGATCCTCACCTTTTCCTGACTCTGGCAATTTATTCCACTCCCCAAACTTTATGTGTCACTCACTGCCAGGCCATTGATACTGAGGGACTATGCTTGATGCCAGATCAGGAATTCAAGCTGAACCTCACAGCTGCCTTTTTAACTTGTTTTGGAAAACACAACACAGATCAACACTTTGAGAGCAGATTTTTTTTTTTCTATCTGAGGAAGCCAGGCATTTCTGACTTTTGAGTGAATCCCAGCTACTGCACACAGATAAAAGTACTAGAATTGCTTGATCTTCATCTATTTTAATTGTCTGCAGATCTGGCCCTCAGCTCTGTGAGGAGTAATAAAAGAAATAGGTGCATGCACTCACATCCTCATTTTCCCTAGACTCATTTTCTGCTTGTGCTCCAACATTATAGAATCATGTGTGTCTTATAAATGCATATTGCTACAGATACCCTTGCATTAGTGTACTGTAAAACACACCATAACAAATTGTAGCATGTATTAAATTGAGCAGGAGGGAAGAACAAATTCATTTTTTTGAAGTTTGGAAATCCTTAAGAAACATGACAGAGAGGATTTGCAATGTAAGTAGATTCAGAAAAAAT
Organism: Melanerpes aurifrons; assembly: GCA_011125475.1. Classification (NCBI taxonomy): domain Eukaryota; kingdom Metazoa; phylum Chordata; class Aves; order Piciformes; family Picidae; genus Melanerpes; species Melanerpes aurifrons. The sequence goes on from WWNC01000003.1 coordinate 4,890,016, forward strand.
CCTATTCTAACAGAAAAAAGTAAATTAGCCACAAAAGTAATATCACAGTCCTCAAAAAGAGCCTGCCTCATCAAAGAGCTGTGGAAATGAGCAGCAAAATAATCTGCAGGGTGCAGAAAGTGAGAGATTAGTTCAGCAGAATAGGAAGATTCAATTAAAGACATACAAACCAAATTGCAAAGCATGTTTTATTCTGCTTTTGAAGAGCTTGGGAAAGCCATTAGCAGAAGGTGGGAAAGAAGATACGAGCACTAGGGAATAGCAAGGACTGCCAGTCAGTGGCGATGCTGGGGGCTGATTTCTCTTTCAGGGAAGGGTGAGATAGGGTGAAGGCAACTGAGGGTGAAAAAGAAACTGAGGTAAAGGAGCCTGTTCTTACCTGAATTTTACATTTGTTACTGTCCCTATAGGACCAGCCCAGATTTCTCAAGGCTGAAGAAAAGAACCTGCAAGGACAAGTAGTGGAAGGCAGCAGAAAAGCATTTGGCTCCAACAAGAGAAAAAGGTCAAGGATTTTATTACTCAGTTTTAGAAATGTAAGCTCACTGCTTTCAGGCAATCCAAGAGCAATATTTTGCCCTACAATATAAGAAACTGATTTGTGCATTCACAAAACACAAAAATTAGCTGCCTTTTTTTTTTTTTTTTTTTCCCCTCCTTCTTTTTCCTTGCTGGTCTGCTAGGATCTAGTTGTTCAGTGATTCTCAATCATGATTTTCTGGACACTAATGTCATGACTGCTGTGACAACATTTCATCAACATCCTTACACAGAAAACACAGAGAGATCAATGCTTCATTTTCTGCAGTTTTACTAGTAGTATCTTATAAATATGAAATTCAGCAAACCTCCTTTATTACTGAAGCTCAACTGTTTCTTAGAATGAACAGCACCGTTAAACTATCCATCTACAAGACATGAAACAAGCGACCTGGTATGGTTCCAAATCTCCTGTGTAAAGAGGCAGCATGTGCCAGCTGAAATATGTTTCAGAGTACAGCCCTTCTCGCCCCTTGCCACCTTTATTTGATGTTGAACAGTATTTGTATTTTAGCCCATAAGTCATCTCAATTAGAATACAAAATGTTGTATACCTGAGTCAAATTACTGGACATGAGTGATGAACTGAATAGCTTACTGATGAGGAAGTTAGTAGGTTTTCAGGTTTGTTGATGGGCTGCATTCTGCCCCCTCCTCCCCCTTCCCCCCCACCCCCGCCCTGGGAAGTCAAATTTGATTTCTACACATTTTGAAGGGTGTTGGTCCCCAATAGTCTTTGCTTCCCCAATGTCTACAAGGTTTTGTTTCCAGTTATCTTGCTGTCGTTGCTTTCAGTTCAATAGATTTTATCCAGTTAAGACTAGCAGATCAAAATGAGCTAGATTCACCTTAAACTAATGCTAATAATGATTGCAAACCTGATGTGTCTGTGTATATGTGTGTTAAGACAAATGAGATGATGAAGAATAAACATACAGCTAGATAAAAGATGCAGAATGTTTTTGCAAAAATAGACAAAGACGGAGTGAATTTGTATGGATTATTAACAGTTTGAGTAGATGGTGCACCATGTGTCAAGCGGAGGAAACATGGGAGCATGGAGCGTCAGTCTCTGTAAGTGCCTGGCACATACTGGAAAGAAGGAGGATTTATGCCATCCCTGTGGGCAGGGTCTGCCCTAGTATGTATCATGAAATAATGATTTCTTTACAGGCAAGTCCCAGCTACTCTGCTTAGGGTTGGCATCATGCCCAAGGACAAACAGCTTCTACAGGGATGGGAGGAGCAGGGAACCAGGCTGGGCATGAAAACACCCACCAAACACTCACAGGAAAAAAAAAAAAGTAAAAAAAAAAAGTGTTGGTGCTCTAGTCATCCTTCCTCCCCTACTCCTGCTCTTTCATTCTGTCTGAGATAATCACCTCCAGCCTCAGGCTCATCTCACACACATCAAAACAAAGTCCTGCTCCAAACGAGTTGTTTCAGCAGCTTCATTTGATTATGTCAATGGAGACATTTTCTGTAAGATGGTTGAATTTCCTGTCAGTGTGGGTGCTGCCAAAAATTTTTCATTGGTTTTTTTCCCCTAAACTTGTAATTAAGACAGCAGTGATTCTTTATAAAAAGCTGCTTTCAAAGGCCTATTCCTGTTAAAATTACAAAATCTCTGTTCTCAGATTTCATCCTGAAATAACAATGCCAGAAAAATTGTCAATTTTGTGAACATTCTGCCATCTTGATATGCAGAAAACCTCTTATGCTTCCTTCCATTTTGGTCTGTTTCTAAATGAGACACACACACAAAATAAATTAAAATGAAGCCACAAGCTCATGAATTTCTGACCCTGATCTAGGCATATTGTTGTGGGAGGAAACTGTGTGGAAAGAGCCTCTATAACCCTGGCATTCTGGATTTGCCTGCTGACAAAAACTGTGACAGCTGTGAAGTTCAAAACTACCTCTGAATTTTGTCCAAAATTAAACTTGTTCTAGCTGCTGTACATCAAAATATTCTTTAAAATTAAAAGAGTTGTTTCTTTTCACAAAATACTGTATTGGCACAGAAGTACACATTCTTCTGCACATTTATGCATATAAATAAATATTAACACACATACAGACATCAATGGTGTTTCAGCTAAGATATAAATTTCAGCCATAATTACTAGATAAATTAAGCTATTTCTTATACTTTTAAAATATCACACTTAATTATACAACAATTAAAAAACCCAACAACTCTTGTCTCAGTATAGAGTTTGTAATAGTGAACCAAACAAGAGTGCTGCTGGCTGATGCAGAAAAGTGATTAAGAATGTAGGTCTCGAAAAATTAACACTAAGCTTCATGAGGTTACAAAGATACAAGCATCAAGCTGTGCCACACAGAGCTTTTATTGTTGCTTATAAAAAACCCAACAATCTGGTATTTTTAGACTTTATTTCCCTCAGCTTTTGATGTAGGCAGAACAATAACCTCCACACAGCTAGATAATTGCTGTTGTCAAAACCTCTGAGGGCGATGTCATCTCTTTAATGACACTCAATTATTATTTCATAGATGTTATCCTAAAATTAGTTACATTCTCTACGAGATGTCCTTAATGTTAATTTTGATGGCTGCCTTATTGATTGGCTATCGAACATTGTGCTGGTTTGCCAGGGTCTCAGCCTTACTCTATATGGAGTGCTTTCCCCCTGGGTTGGCTGCCAATCTCCATGAAAAGACATCTTGAAAAGGTGAGGTCTGACAGAGGTGGGCTGAGGGGGTACTGCCCCTTTAAGCCTAAAATATGCATTAGAAATAATGCATTTTCTCTGGTGGCTGGTTTTGTGTTTGTTTTTTTTTTTTTTTGTTTTGTTTTCATGAGGCAATTACCTGGTGGACAATGAGCAAATTCAGGAGATAGGCTGTGTGTTCTTGCCCCTTTTAGGAATTAACACTGAGATTTCAAAAAAGCCCAGCAACAATGGAGAGAGAGGAGTGGTGGCAAGAAGGCTGAATGCAGAAAGTTTGTTTCTGTTCAGTGGGCCCCATAACCAGATTTCCCCAAAGAGAAAAGTGCTTGTGCTTGCAGATCCTTTTTTTGTTCAGTAGCAAGGGTTTCTGAAGTGGAAAAGGAAGCACATGACTATGCCAGACACAGAAAACATCTACAGTGTAGAAGAGAGGATGGTAAGCACTGGAGATGGGGAAGACAGAGCAGGCAGAGAAATCAGGAAGGAGCACAAGGCATCATGGCATAGTACAGGATTATCTGTGTAGCATTAGTTTTCACTAGTGCTGCTAGTCATGAGTTCAGAAAATATGTCCAAATTTTTGGAAGGCTTTATCATTGGATTGGATGTGGCACTTGGTGCCATGGTCTAGTCATGAGGTCTGTGGTGACAGATTGGACTCGATGATCCTCAAGGTCTCTTCCAACCTTAGTAATACTGTGATACAGTGATCATCTTGGGCCATTGCTGGACTAACTGCTTCCTCAGCTGAATTAAGATCTCTGGCATCTCTGCTTCTGATACAGGCGTCTGCCCATGCTCCCCAGCACAGCATAGCCCTGGTCTCTTGACTCCTGATCTCCACTTTCTTGCTGGAAAGCTCTGGCTTTTGGTGTCTTGACAGGCAGTGCTGTAGTATCATCTCTTGTTTTACTGAAATCAAAGACAAATTAGCAGAGCATTACCTGCACATTATTTTGGCTTTAAGAGCACATTAAGAAGATAAAACTGTCTGTTAGAAGACATCCTATGCTTTATATCTTAGCTTTGTACAGTATCCTAAGTGATTTTGATACTATAATTTCAAGCAGCTTCACATGAAATTCCCATTCTAGCCACAGCATATCCCATCACCAAGCTGCTCCACAGAAAACTCCTGTAAGGAAAATGGTTTCTTTGTACATAGCCCAGCAGCACTCTGATTTTCCATTAACATTACGGAATGGTTTTCACAGTTTGTTGGAAGTTGCTAACTGATCAGGAGACCACAGCCAAGCTGAAGGCCAAACAGAAGCAGATGCCTGCTTGATTACACATGCTGATGGCTGTCAGTATCCATTTGTCCATGGATTTAGCCATTTAGCTGAGGTATCTTGCAGAGTTGTTTAGGTTAAAGGACTGTGTGCAGAAGGCACCTGAGTGAGAGGCTGCAAGGAGAGGCAGTGCAAGGGAGGTGTTGGAGGTTGCTACAGCAGGGGAATGTGCACAAGTCCAGAAGGATGAGATGCAGCAAGAGGGTATTTGCTCACTAACAGGAAGGAAACAAGGGCTGTGTGTGCACATGTGGGTGGTTGCAGGAGTGGAAGGGACGTCATACATATCCTGTGCAAGGAAATAATTTCATCCTTTTCCTGGAGCAGGAAAATTAATCTTTCTTCTGTTGTACAGAGATACTTGAGCCCTCAGTGGTAGTGTAATATAATTAAGTGGCAGCAGGCCGAGAGTGAGGTCTAGCTATGATAGCAGAACAAGTAAAAGTAATCTTTCCTTTGTCAGCACTACTGACATGTCAGAGACATTTATGTATTGGTATTGGTCTCATTTTCAGGAAGACAAGATGAGAAAGAGTTGGAGAATTATTTTTGTAGTGACCCTAGCAAAAGGGAAAAGGACATCTGCTTGATTGCCCTTCTGTACTGTGCAGTGGTCATAAAGAACAACATGTTTTTTTCTGTTCATCCCCCTATTTCTGAACTTGTACTTTCATTTCATTTTATACAGAGTCCCCACAGCTCAGTTTTCTCTTTAATGTTGTGGTATAATTTTCCCAAAATTAGAATATTAATTGAACTCTGAATTAGAATCTGATTGTAATCTAAATCAAGTAGGGAGATGTGACCTTCCAGTTTTCTGCAATCATAAAAAGACATGGATGAGGGAGCTAAACCTAATCATGTGGGTTTTATGTTGTTGCTGTTATTGTTTTATATCATCCTGCTTCTACATCTAGTTTTCTATTCTAGTAAGACCAAATCCAGGAGGCATTTTTAATCAGAGAGAATTCCATGTCTGATTATGAATGCATATTTGTAAAGAAATAATCTAGGAAACAACTGGACTCAGAGAAGCATTTATAAACTATATGTATCTAATTTCTCCCAGCTGATAGCATTTTCAGCATGTCTTGGGTCTGTCAGTTTTCTATTCAGTGCACAGCTTCAAATTCTAGTGGCCTGACAGAATGCTGCTTCTACAGCAGAGCAGTAAAAATGTCAGCAGCCGGGCTGATATCCAATACTATAAAGAGTGCTGCATAAGGAAGTGATACAGGGCTTGTTCCAGGGACCAGCTTGGTGACTCCTGCCTGCTTTTAAACATGTAGTCCTATTGTTTTTGTGGAGAAAAATATTCTGGAGGAAACCTACGGGAAAACCCTCAGTAGTGTGGGCATGAAGAGTAATTTTTAAGCAGCAGCTGTATTTTGTAAGGTGTGACTTTAGAAAGGTTCCTGTATTGTGCTTTTAGTTTTGTAGCCTGATTTGGACAGTGTTTTATTGGTGGCAAAGCTCCTCTTAATTTCACTGGTAGCAGATGACAGCTTAGGTCCTCATCTGAAGTTCTTGGAAAAATCTTTTGCTGGCTTCAGCGGGTCACCAAAGACTGATCCTCCTTCGCTTTGGTCATTTAACTGAGATACTAATTTCATGAATTTGGTGACTCTTGATTTGCTCTTTGAGCAGTAGCAAATGTGAGACTGATACATGGAGGCTGAGACTATAGATGAGAAACTGCCCTTTCACTGATACCTGTTTTTCTTGTGTGGAATAGCTGTGCCAGGTGTGTGTCTTAGGCTCCTTGGTTTGTGGGTACAGCTTGAGGCTTAGTAAAGGCCTCACATGGGAATCACTAGGTTCACTTGGCATTGAGTCAGTGGGAACAATTTAAAAGGGATGTACAGAACTCTTCTGGAAGAAGCTGCTCTCATTGATTTGTGAAGAAGGTACAATGAAGATTTCTCATACAGGGCATTTATTAATTTTTTGAGATATAAACCTGGGGGAAAATCCCAACCCAAAGTCTAATAGGACATACAATATGCTAGTACCAAGAAAAATTGTTAGTTCCTTGTAATTGGTATGAAAATTTACTGCATTTTATTTTGCCAAGTCACACAAAAAGATATTATGAATAGATCCTTGGGGCACTGTTTGCACCAGCTGAGCCTCACTTTGTGCAGTTTACAAAGGTACAGAGCTACCTGCCAGTGGAGGGAGAGTACCAGCTGGACAGATGGGCAGAGTCCAGCAGGATGACATATAACAAGTCTAAGTGCCAGGTGCTGCACTTTGACCACAACAACCCCATACAGTGCTACAGGCTGGAGCCAGAGTGGCTGGAGAGCTGCCAAACAGAAAGGGACCTGGGAGTACTGATTGATAGTAGGCTGAACATGAGCCAGCAGTGTGCCCAGGTGGCCAAGAAGGCCTATGGCATCCTTGCCTGTATCAGGAACAGTGTGGTCAGCAGGAGCAGAGAGGTCATTCTGCCCTGTACTCAGCACTGGTGAGGCCACACCTTGAGTCCTGTGTCCCGTTCTGGGCCCCTCAGTTTAAGAAGGACATTGAGATGTTTGAATGTGTCCAGAGAAGGGCAGTGAGGCTGGTGAGGGGTCTCAAGCACAAGCCCTATGAAGAGAGGCTGAGGGAGCTGGGGTTGTTTAGTCTGGAGAAGAGGAGGCTCAGAGGAAGCCCTATCATAGTATCATAGTATCAGTCAAGGTTGGAAGGGACCACAAGGATCATCTAGTTCCAACTCCCCTGCCATGGGCAGGGACACCCCACACTACATCAGGCTGGCCAGAGCCTCATCCAGCCTGCTCTTAAACACTTCCAGGGGCCTCGACCACCTCCCTGAACAACCCATTCCAGGGCTTCACCACTTTCATGGTGAAGAACTTCCTCCTCACATCCAGCCTGAATCTCCCCACCTCCAGCTTCATTTCATTCCCCTAGTCCTATCACTACCTGATACTACCTTATTGCTGTCTACAACTACCTGAAGGGAGGTTGTAGCCAGGAGCGGGTTGGTCTCTTCTCCCAGGCAACCAGCACCAGAACAAGAGGACACAGTCTCAAGATGTGCCAGGGGAAGTTTAGGCTTGAAGTGAGGAGCAAGTTCTTCACAGAAAGATTAATTGGCCATTGGAATGTCAGCGTCCCTGAAGGTGTTCAAAAGAGGATTGGACGTGGCACTTGGTTCCATGGGTTAGTTAGTCATGAGGTGTTGGGTGATAGGTTGGACTTGATGATCTCTGAGGTCTTTTCCAACCCTATTGATTGTATGATTCTATGGTTTCTTTGCCAAGAAAGCCTGCTGGTGGTCACAGACTCCATCTTGCCCCAGTTGCTGTTTCATATGTGTCTAAATTGGCGGCTTTAGGCAAAGGTCACATTGTGGTATCAATTACTGGCTACTACCTGAAAAATTTAATTTCATGCCCTGCAGTAGGTCTGCTTTCTTCTTTTCTATGATTGGCAACTGTTTCCCTGTTGGTAAGTAGAACAGCTCATTTACTTGAAATGATTAAAACCCAGAAGCGCACTGATTTGGAAAGGCAGCTTTGGATTGCTAGCACAACCCAGAAAAGTCTTGCACAAATACACACAGATGAATAGAACAGAAGCTATTTCTTGCCCTTTACAGGGCCTTTTAAGAAATTGCATTGTTTGTGATTTGTGTCACATCAGCCCAGTCCTTGTTGTCCATTTGGCATTAAGATAATGTGCTAAGTATATTTGCTATAAGGTTATTTGTACAAAATTAAAATCAGAGGATATTAGTCATATAAGAAGTGCTTAATTTCAGATGATAAATCACCAAAGTTTTTGTTAATGTTTCTTGTTTTTTAACCTAGACACTTTTGCTTGAAGTTCAGTTGTCAAATCTTTTCTGTCTTTTATACGCCTTTGAGGAACTTCCTAAACAGATGGTTTGCATTTTAACAGATGTTAGTGCTATTTCCAAGACTGAGAAAGCTGGGCCTTCATGTATTCTCAGAAATTGTTTCCTTCCCAAAGGATACATTATGTCATTGATTTTAAAGTGAAACTACTAATTAAAGTAAACGTGCATTTCTCCTTGAAAATTATTTATGTGTTATAGGCAGTGACAAACACAAAACCAGATGCATCCTAAATCTATCCTAGCCAAAACCAGTACAATGAGGAACAAGAATCTGAAAATCTGTGAAGAATATAAAGTATTATTGACTATTATTAAGGTAACTATCAGTGGAGAATGGAGTTTTGCTAGTTCAAGTACTCCAGTACTCTCAGTTCAGATTGAAGCCAGTGCAAACAACTGTAGCATGGTGACTGGAGTGGCAGTTGGCATTCTGTAGGTGCACTGCAGAGGCCTTCCTTAGAGGACAAGTATGTTAGCATAACAAAGTCCAACTATTTGAGAAGTATATATGCCAGGTACAAACACTCTTGTAGTGGCAGTAGGATCATAAGCTTTTGATAAGGTAGCAAGTTAGAATTTGGTTGACTGAAGGGAGCAGGACATTGAGTTGTGAGGTCCATTATTTCTTTACTAACAGACAAGAGTTTTCGATTGTCTTTGAATTCAGAGCAAATTGCCTAATCACTTCCTACACACTTTTAAGTCCTACCGGTCTGAAATTCTGCTGGAGTGGTCAGTGTTTGTCCTGGGTTCAGCCAGGACAAACGTTCATTTTCCTTGCAAGAATTTGGGAGGGACCACACCCAGGTGTCCTGGTTTAACTCAGCCTGTTCTAACAAGCAATTCCTGCATGCACAGACTGGGAGGGAAAACAACGTAAAAAGCCCTAGGTGGAGATAAGGAGTTTAATGAAAATAATACAATATACAGTTACCTTAGCCAGTGCAGAAGACCAAAACCCCCGAAACTGCAAACTGGAAGCAGCAATCCGAAATAGGAAGCCTTGTCTGTTACAATCTGAACCGTGCTCCAGCCATCACTTCCATTTTGAAGCTGGCATGACATCAACATGTTACAGCATGGTATTGAATGCTCACCGGCAGATTCAGCTGGCTGAGCCCATGACACCAGGACAGCCATCTGAACCAGCCAATGGCGTATTGCATATCACAAAGTCAGGCCTGCTATAGAAGGGGAGGGATGTTTAATGTAGGTAGCCTGGCTTCTGCCACTTCTTGAAGCATCCGGCAAATGCTGTCAGTGTCAGTTGAGCTGTTCATGCTTTGCTTCATTATTATTTTTCCTGTTGTTATTTTAATTTTTTTTATATTGTTCTAGTTCTATTAAACTCTTCTTGTCTCAACCTACTGGGTTTTGTATTTTGCTCTAAATTTCTCCTTCCTGTTCTACTGGAGTGAAGGATGGAGGAGGCAGCTGTGTGAGCAGCTGCATAGGGCTTGGTTGCCACGTGGGCCTAAACCATGATAGTTTGCACTGCAGGTACAGTTCACTGTGTAAGGGATATATCACTGCCTCAGGAGCTTTATAGTATGGAGATCTGGACATCATTAAAACTCTTTAAGAAGACCTGGGAGATCTGAAACAAATTTTATTTTAGAAACCTTTTAACTACAAAATACCATAGAGCAGAGAATGAACAAGAAATCTAACTCTACATCTCTATCTTTTCTTAAAATTGTACTGCTACAAATGATAACCCAGTTGCTAGCACTGGATTCTGAAGCTCTCCAGTGGCTAGAAATGATCATCTACATGATCACCTGTCCATGGAAAGTATTCCTGAGGAAGAGGTAACACCTAGATCTGCATAGTCCTTTGGTACTTGTTTTGGTGTCTACCCATACAGAATTTAACTTTAGGCTTTTAGATTTGTAAGCCTGGTGCAGAACCATCAACTTCAGAAGTAGCTATGAGGGAGCTGCAAGGCGAGGAATGATCAGAGTAGATCAAGCTTTACATGTCCTTCTCTGCCTGTAGGTTATATTGAGCAAGTAGATTTTACATGGGTCATGTCCCAGCAAGACTGTGCTCTCTGCCTGTGGCCCTCCACAGCCCTTTTTGCAAGGCCAGGGTATGCAGGTGTACATATTATCAGCTTTCACATAGCAAAAGCTATGGACCTAATGGTCTATTCAGGATGTCTCCAAGACAGAAGATTTTAGGGCAGATGATTGAGCATTTTTACAACACTCTAGATAAACCCCAACAACTGCACATCAAGCGGTAATCTAAATGCTAATGTGAAGGATGCGTGTTTGTCCTTCAAAAGCAATGAGATTTTGAAAGTACATATGCACATATGTGCTTTATTGGGTGGCAGCCAAAATCCATCTTTTGCCTTATTTGTATTTTTAAACTTCTTAATGATGTTGGAAATGTGTCTGGTACACACCTTTTACAAAGATTTTTACTTACCATAATAAGTTCATGTTGACTGCTACAACACTGAGTTCCCAGATCCAGGCTTTGCTGGTAGGAATTTAATGAGTTGCTAGAGATTTTGCATTGGAGTATCATAGCCTGGAAAAAAAATTGCAGATCCCAGAAATGCCATAGCTCTGCCCCCAAGAAGATGAGGCAATTTTCTCTCTTTTCTTCTGCTGAGGCCACCACTCCAGGAGTTACTGTTGTCCAGGAATGCTTGCCATTTCTTCTTGTACCTAAACTGCACACTGCCAGGGTACAGTGACTGAGACACACTGCCTCAAAATATAACAGGGTATATAATGATATCATTTAACTACAATGCACTTAGATGGTCAAAGAACAGAGACCTAAAACAGGTTCCAAGGTACAGCATGTACCACATCTTATTAAAGATTGAAAGAAACAGATGCTTTTTGTATTCTCTGTAGGATGAAATCACTTAGGGTTCCTGTAAAGTGTGGGCTGATGCTTTGGGAGCATTCAGCTTGGCCAACATTTCATAAATGTCACCAAAGCAAATGTCTGCAAACCTGTGGGCACCTGCCAGTCCTTGATGTTTCTCCTCATCTCAACTTTTGTATAGATTGGTAGGGAAACATCCAACAAAATTTTACCAAGTGAGCCTTTTTGAAAGAATCTGTATGTGAACTATAAATTCAGTACTTCGCTGCTGCTGAGAATGTCTAGTGTCATAAATCCAGCTTCACATTTGGAAATGGGTTCCTCAGAGTTTATTTGCTATTCATCTAAAGGTAAGTCTCCAGTAGCACACAGGAGATTTAGACACTAGTTAGGAAGTAAGTAGCCAATTCCCTTTTGTCTCTTTGAAAAATTTTCCCACTGATGCCTTTGATGAAAAGAATTGAAATAGCAGGCCTTGCTGCATGCATTCTATTAGGATACTCCAGTCAATTGCCATACTTTTAAATCCCTAAGAAGAATTTCAAGTAGAAAAGTAATTATTCACATATGCATCCTAAATGTGAGAAGAACAGGGATTGTGCTCATTTCCATGGGGAGGCAGTACAATACTTTACTAATTTCTTTTACTTCTAGCCCTGTTCAGACTTTCTTAATTCAACAGTATGGATTGACAGGCCTCTTGTTTTGGGCTTTTTGTTTTGTTTTGTTTTGTTTTCCCCTAGTCCTTCTTCCACTCTGACTTTCTGCCCCTGCTGTCTAGACAAAAGTCAAGACCCACAGCTGGAGGAAATAAAATAGCTCTATCACAGTGTTTTAAAATTAACATAATTAATTTTCAACTCAGGAGTAATAGAGCTCTCTGAAGAAGGCATTGGAGCTCACAGTCTGTGTGTCTGTCTCTCTTATAATGGAAAGAACATAAGCATCTGCCTTACTGAAAAAGTCAAGTCAGAAAAATCCACCACCTACCTGTTCCTTATACTCAGCAGCTAGTGTTCATCCAAGCTTGGTAATGAAAGGTGATTCCATCCTCTCAGCATCATACTATCAGGTAGCTTCATGATGTTCTTTTTCTTTACACCCCCAAATTTCAAGTTTTGAATTATTAAATGATACCTCTGTAATTTTGCCATAAAGACTGTGGAATTGGTGTTCATGCTGTAAGTTAGGACACATCAGAGTGGGAAAATTGAACATACTCCACTGCAGCAATACCAGCAACCTCCCTTCCCCCTCCCTTTTCTCCTGTCCTTTGCCAAGCTCTCCTCTCCAAAACCGCACAACAACCATATGGTCAGGATTGTAAAACTTCAAGGCCTCAGTCACAATAGCAATCCTAATAAAAAAGCCAAGGTAGAAGCCTTCATAAGGCTTAACCTTCATTTACAGCTGATCCCTGGAGTGTCTGGCTCTGCAGCTTTTAAACACTGCTCATACCCCCAATAAAAAGAGTTTCCTATTTAAATCATAAAAGATTTATTACACAAATATCCTTCTCCTACACCCCTGGATTGTCCCTCTCTTGGGACAAAATACCAATTGGGCTGGGTAAAACACCTGCCTTAATAGCACTCTTCATCAACAAACAATGCTGAAGAGCCTGACAGAGTGCAAAAATCCTGCCCCTCTTTGTAGCCGAGAGAGTGCCTGCTAGGCCAAGCAGACTTCAGCTACAAGGAGCAGGTGCTTGTCCACCAAAATGATGCTTTTCTGCCCTAGTCATAGCACGAGAAGATGGAAGAGCTCCACCACTCACAGTGTCCTGGTACCAGCAATTGCAGCTGAAAGTATTGCCAGCTCTGAGGGTGTCCCAAGACCTCTGTCTGATGGGGCAAGGTGGGCTCATCCCCATCACACAGACAGTCCAGATTAAGGAGGCTCCTTAGCATCCTGCAACCATGCTACCCTCTCCCTCAGGGAGGGCAGCAACCTTCAACAGGCAGGCCAAAGTGAGACTCCTGATTTTGTTAAGGCGAGATCTCATGTCTGCTCTGCACTAAGCCTGGCTATGCATCTGCTGCATCTCCATTAGAGAGTGTTTTGGGCCAGCCAGCATTTTCCTCTGCCGCAGGCTCCCTTTGTTAACAGTCTGCTGATGGAATTAAATATTAAAGTGCTAAAAACACCCAGATGGTCTACATGGCACAAATCCTTGTTCCAGGCTGCCTGTAGAGACAGACAGACAATTATATTTTCAAGGTGTGCTTTTGTAGCAGTTTGGGCTAGGAATGGGTATTATATCATAAACGCTAATGAAAATTCAGACCTTTGTTCATTTGAAGGAGCTGGGGTCCTGTAAAAAGCATTTACAGCACCTTTGCTTTAATCCAGGTCTAAATACAAAGAGGGACCTCCAAAAGTATCAGGAGGACTATAGAAAACCTGTGGTTTTATATGTGAACATGAATCCATGTCTACTGAGACTTACTCACTTGTGCTTTAAAAGACAAGGTGTCCATTAAAAACAGATTTTAACAATCCAGTGCCTTTTTTTCATTGTATCGACAATTACATTGTTCAGTCTACAAAATCCTCTCTCTGGAAACCTGCAACACTATACAGTAAAACTCTAGTTGTACTTGCAGACTTGTTTTGAAAACTTCTACCAATGAAGCTCACCAGTACAGCTATAACCTTTCCCCTCATTCTCTTTACTGTAGGCAGCTCCTGCTATTTCTGCACTGTGGTAGCATTTGCTGACATTTCCATGGGGATGTCATATATTACGTAGCACAAGATACATCTTGAAGCAGTAAAATTCCACATGCCATTTTGGAGTTAAAACCCTGTTTCATTTAAAAGCTGGACTGCTGGCTGGTAACTTGTCTGGAATAGTGGGTGGCAGGTCAGTGCAATTTGAAATGGCCAGGACAGAGTAGGAAACGATGAAAAATGGAGCAATTACACGGCAGGTCAAGGTTTGTTATAGGGTGGGATGGATGCCATTGAAGCATGGCAACCAGGCTACTCGAGGTGTTCACGTATTTTTGTTATCTGCCATATGCAAGCAATATTTGAGGAGGGAGAGGAGAAAAGCATAGGAGGCCAATTCAACCATCTTGAAGGGGTAGCTGCTTACAAGTACTTTTTAATTTTTTTCTTTTCTCTTTTGGAAATAATTGCTAACACAAAGTTTGGAATAAAAACATCCACATGTGACTTTGAGAAGTTGTGAGTTGTTTGCCAAACTCTATGTTAAAAGAATTGATTGATAATTTTTTCTTTGAAAATAAAAAATGCACATCTGACCTGGGAATCAGTCTGCCAAATTTTAACCTAATGAATTTTGAAATCAGCCTCCTACTAGCAATTCTGTAAATTGAAGTTTCTAGTAGTTGCTCGACAGTTGTTTATAGCCAAAAGGTACTTGTATAATGACAACGTTCTGTGCTAGCAGCTAATAGACAGACTCCTGGTACAGCATTGGTTTGTGCTAACAAAGCTGTTTTTAATTTGTTCCTCATCTTTTATCAGCTGGCACATGAAGCCTAGATGTTAAAATTTGATCACATCAGTACAAGGTAATATAGCCATAAGTCCAGCTGTGGAACACACATCAACAGCAATCGTTTTACACAGCACAGTTTTTCACGTATTGTACCATTCCTTTTGCTTTTATGATGCAGACACAAAATTGGTTGAAAAAAAAAAAATTAAAAAAAGCTTCTGCTGAAGCTGATGTTTGTTGGAAATACCCCTTTGTTCTGCACTTTCCTGACTGCCAGATGGGAGGAACTCTGACAATCTGAAAGAAATAAAAGATTCTTGTTATGCTCAGCCCAGAGAGCTGAAGCCCTAGAGCCAGACACTCATAAAGAAGTATTTCCTGCCATGACTAAAGTGCAAAATGTTTTAAATAAACCCATTTTTAAAATCCTTCACCATTTGAATCTTCTCTGAAAACCAGGTCTCATGATGAAATGTGGTGGCAGTCCTGACAAAAAGGAGTTTGGAAAAAAAACTTGATGATAGCTGATACTTGACAAAAGTGTCCAAACAGAAGGGGCGTGCTGAAACCCACAAAGCTTCTTCTTGCCACCAAACAGGTGAATATATACATATTCTGTAATGCTTTTGGCAATATATGTGTCCAGAGAAAGGCCACAAGGATGATCAGAGGGCTGGAGCACGTCTCCTATGAGGACAGACTGAAGAAGTTGGGGTTGTTCAGTCTGCAGAAGAGAAGGCTCGAGGTGACCTAATTGTGGCCTTCCAGTATCTGAGGGGGGCCTAGAGGAAGGCTGGGGAAGGACTTCTCAGGATCTCAGGTAGTGATAGGACTAGGGGGAATGGAATGAAGCTGGAGGTGGGGAGATTCAGCCTAGATGTGAGGAGGAGGTTCTTCACCATGAGAGTGGTGAGACCCTGGAATGTGTTGTCCGGGGAGGTGGTCGAGGCCCCGTCCCTGGAGGTGTTTAAGCCCAGGTTGGATGAGGCTCTGTCCAGCCTGATCTAGTGTGGGGTGTCCCTGCCCATGGCAGGGGAGTTGGAACTAGATGATCCTTGTGGTCCCTTCCAACCCTGACTGATACTATGATACTATGATATCTCTTGTGTGGACCAGCAACACTTCTTTGGAAATGTGTTTATCTTGAAACCATTTATCTGAACTCTTTCCAGCTTCAGGTGGTAACATAATTAAGCCTCAGCATTGTTTTAATTTTTTTTTTAAACCAAAGGACCCAAAGCTCTATTATTAATTTGTTTTTATTATTACTTTTCCACCATTATTAAGGCTAAAAATGTCTTCCTCTTGTGCTATTTGAGACTAAGACTCTATATGCTTCTAACTAATCATATTCCTGAATTAAGTAAGAAGTTAAAATTATCCTAATTAATTTTAGACACTTGGTTTAAGACAAAATGGTGAGCACTTGAGGCTTCATTGACTGTATTTTCTGAATTTCCACTGCATTTAAAGACCAGATCCACTCAGACAGATTCTAATAGATCCCAGCTCAGGCACTAATCTCAGTATATGGACACAGATTGATACTGATGAACTGCATCTAAGAGATTCCAAGCCTCTGCCACACCTTAAGTATTGTGTCCAGTTTTGGGAACCTCAATACAAGAGACATATTGAGGTGCTGGAGGAGGCCAACAAAGCTGAGAATAAATTGTATGAGAAGCAACTGAAGGAGCTGGGGCTGTTTAGTTTGAAAAAGAGAACCCTTTCCAGAGCTCCACCCTTTCCAGAGCTCCATCTCTCTAAAAATTAACTCCTTCAGAGATTTCCACCATATCATCTGTTGATAGACCTTGTGTCTTTAGGAAGGAAAAAGCCGGGCTTACTGCAAGCAAGCCTGTGACAATTGTGGGGCAATGGGTCAGCTCCACTGCTATCTCAGGGGAGGTAGACAAGTTGTGTGTTGGAGAAGATGTAAGGTCTAACAATGGGTACAAGCTGAGGGATGGCACACCAGGGTGAGAGACTAAGCCTTCAGCTTGTTACCTTGCAGCATGCTGGGGACACATAAGAACTCTCTAAGACTTACAGAGATGTACCACAAGGATAAAGTAATAAGGAATCAACACATACAGAGCTCACTGCTAGGTTGGTGGCCATGGAAGTGGCTGGGAATGGTCAGACCGCAAGAGTGAAAGCAAATAGATTAACTCCCTCCCTGAAATGCTTGTATACCAGTGCACAGAGCATGGGGAATAAGCAAGAGGAGCTGGAGATCTGCATTAGGCTGAATAACTATGATATAATTGCCATCGCTGAAATACGGTGGGACAGCTGCCATGACTGGAATGTTGCCATGGATGGCTATATACTGTTCAGGAAGGATAGACCAGCAAGACGAGGCGGGGGAGTTGCTCTCTATGTGCGAGAGCAACTGAAATGTGCTGAGTTCTATCCAAGGGGAGAGGTGGAAAAGCTTGAAAGCTTGCAGGTAAGAATTAAGGGGTGTGGGAAAGGAGGTGAAATTGTTGTAGGTGTCTGCTATAGACCACCAAACCAAGAGGGAGATGTTGATGAGGCCTTCTACAGTCAATTGGAGGTAGCCTCTAGAGCACAGTCCCTGGTGCTCATGGGTAACTTCAATCACCCTGATATTTGCTGGGAAGCTCACATAGCCAGGCACAGTCAGTCCAAAAGACTCTTGCAGGGCATCAATGATAACTTCTTGATGCAGATAGTGGAGGAACCAACAAGGAGAGGGGCACTGCTGGACCTTGTATTAAGTAATAAAGAAGGACTGGTTGAGGACGTTAAGGTCGGGAACATCCTTGGTGACAGTGATCATGACATGGTGGAGTTTAGTATTACACAGGGTAGAAACAGACCGACAAGTAGAATTACAAGCCTGTACTTCGGCAGGGCTAACTTTATATTCTTCAGAGACATACTTGCAGAAATCCCATGGGCTAAGATGCTGGAGTCTAAAGCAGCCCAGGAAAGTTGGATAATTTTTAAAGACCACTTCCTCTGAGCCCAAGCTAGGTGTGTTCCTTTGAATAGAAAATCAGGTAGATGTGCTAGGAGACCTGAATGGATGAGCAGTGAGCTTCTGAAGGAAATCTCAGGGAAGAAAGAAACTTACAATTCATGGAAGAAGGGAATTGTCTCTTGGGAGAACTATAGAGAAGTTGTCAGGGCATGTAGGAAGGCAACAAGGAAGGCCAAAGCCCTCTTGGAACCAAAACTGGCAAAGGAAGTACAAGAGAACAAGAAGGCCTTCTTCAAATGTATCAGTGCTAAAATGAAGAATAGGGAAGGTGTGGCCCCACTGCTGAATGATGAGGCAGCCCTGGTATCTGAGGATGCAGAGAAGGCAGAGTTGATAAATGCCTTCTTTGCTTCAGTCTTTATACTTTAGACTGAACTGTCCTACCCACTCCAGACCCTGGATGAAGCAGAGGAATCCTGGAGGAGGGAATGCTCCCCACTGGCCAGTGAAGACTGAGTTAAGGATCAGTTACACAAATTGAATATTCACAAGTCCATGGACCCTGATGAGATGCACTCAAGAGTGCTGAGAGAGCTGGCTGATGTTATCGCTCTGCCACTCTCCAAAATTTTTGCCAAATCCTGGCAGACAGGAGAGGTGCCTGAGGACTGGAGGAGAGCCAATGTCACTCCAGTCTTCAAAAAGGGCAAGAAAGAGGTTCTTGGGAACTGTTGACCAGTGAGCCTCACCTCCATCCCTGGAAAAATGATGGAGCAGCTCCTTCTGGAGCATCTCAAGGAACTTGGAAGAGGGTTATCAGGAGTAGTCAGTATGGATTCACCAAGGGGAAATCCTGCTTGACTAACCTGATAGCACTCTACAAAGCCATAACTGAATGTGTAGATTCAGGGAGACCAGTGGCTGTGACCAGCCTTGACCTTAGCAAGGCCTTTGACACCATCTCCCATGACATCCTAGTGAGCAAGCTCAGGAAGTGTGGGATGGAAGAGCAAAGAGTGGGGTGGATTAGGAACTGGTTACAAGATAGAGTTCAAAGAGTGTTGATTAATGGTGCCAAGTCCAGCTGGAGAGTTGTAACTAGTGGAGTCCCCCAGGGATCAGTGTTGGGACTGGTGCTGTTCAACATCTTCATCAATGACATTGATGAAGGAACAGAGTGTCTGCTCAGCAAGTTTGTTGATATCATCAAATTGGGAGGCTTGGCTGATACACCTGAAGGCTCTGAGGCCATCCAACGAGACTTGGACAGACTGGATAGCTGGTTAGACAGGAACCAAATGAGGTTCAACAAGGACAAGTGCAGAGTCCTGCATCTGAGGAGGAATAATAAACTGCACCAGTACAGTCTGGGAGGTGATCTGCTGGAGAGCAGCCCTGTAGGGAGAGACGTGGGAGTCCTGGTGGATCACAAGTTATCCATGGGACAGCAATGTGCTCTGGAGGCCAAGAAGGCCAATGGGATCCTGGGGTGTATTAAGAAGAGTGTGTCCAGCAGATTGAGGGAGGTTCTCCTCCCCCTCTACTCTGCCCTGGTGAGACTTCATCTCGAGTACTGCATCCAGGTTTGGGCTCCCTGGTTTAAGAGGGACAGGGATCTGCTGGAGAGAGTCCAGCAGAGGGCAATGAGGATGATTAGGGGACTGGAGCATGTGCCTTATGAGGAGAAGCTGAGGGACCTGGGGCTTTTTAGTCTGGAGAAGACTAAGAGGGGATTTAATAAATGTTTGTAAATATCTGAGGGCCAGGTGTCAGGAGGGAGGGGACAGGACCATCTCACTTGCTCCCTGTGAGAGGACAAGGAGCAATGGATGTAAGCTGCAGCACAGGAGGTTCCACCTCAACACAAGGGGGAAGTTCTTTACTTTAAGGGTCACAGATAACTGGAACAGGCTCCCCAGAGAGGTTGTGGAGTCTCCTTCTCTGGAGACTTTCAAGGCCCATCTGTACGTATTCCTCTGTGACCTGAGCTAGATTGTGTGGTCCTGCTCTGGCCAGGGGGTTGGATTTGGTGATCTCTTTGGGTCCCTTCCAACCCCTGACATCCTGTGATCCTGTGATATAGACATTCACAGACAGAAGTATTGGGAAAGGGGATAATTGTGTGTTCTAGAAGTATGTGTGAATCGTTGCACTTCATTTCTTCAAAATAATTAGAGCTTGTTGACAACATAACGTGATGCTCAACCTGTGCAAGACACAGCCCAGGATGCAATTGCTGTAAAGGAAGCTGAAGTACTGCATCTTGGTATGTGAAATGCAAGCACATCATTGGTGTTTTACAGTCTCAATCATTGCAAAACACTGGGTATCTAAATGGGTCGTAGGTCTTTACACTGGCACTATGGTATATTCTGTCTAGTGGCATGCTGGCCAGATACTATTCAGCTAGTATTTCATCCAGTGTGTTACCCTTTCGTGAGAGAAAGCAAAAAAAAGAAAATTCTGGCCAGCAAATGCATGTGAGTGCATTTGACTGCAGTAAACACTTTGTGATAGTGATTTCCGGACTTTGAAAGATTTCAGCAGAACTGATTCAATTAAACAGACATCGTAACTTAACTCAGTGGCATTTTGGTGCAAACCTCTTCTGTCAGTCAATTATTTCCTTTTCCTTTTCTGAAAGGCTGTTGCCCTGATTCAGGTTTGCACACCCCAGTGCTAACATCCACATTTTAAAATTTGTGCTTTTGCCTTTAAATGAATTTAAAGCACCACAGTTGATCTCCTTGGACAGAAGCCCATGGAAATACATATTCCAAACCCCTGTACAGGAGGTAGATGCACAAATCTTGTTTACAGATAATGGGATTTGTGATCCGTCTTTTCACACGGAGCGCTGTGTCTGGGAAACTGTATTTTTGTTGAAGCAAAATATTTGAGTTTTGTAACTGCTTGAAGTGGCAGCAAAAGCTTGGTCCAACAAAAGTCTTGACAATTTCTAAAAATTATAATGATAGAAAAGGAGGGCTGATAAGACTGAGTACCATCTTTGGAAATACTAAGGAATACCTGTAGTAAGCGGCACCAACAACTCCTTCAAGGGAAAGCAGCTCCTATCTTTCCACAAATATTGTATCCAAATCATGGAACAGTGCAGGCTGGAAGCGACCGCCAAAGGTCATCTTGTCTGATCTCCCTGCATTTTAGCAGGGACATCCTCAACTAGGTCAGGCTGCACAGGGCCTCACTGAGCCTTAATTTGAATATCTCCAGGGAAGAGGCCTCAGCCACCAAACTGGGCAACCTGTTCCAGTGTTCCACCAATCTCATAGTAAAGTACCTGTTCCTAATATCCAATCTAAATCTGCTCTTCTCCAGTTTGAAGCCATTGCCCCTTGTCCTGTCACCTCAGGCCTTTGTAAACAGTCTCTCCATCCTTCCAGTAGGCCCCCTTCAGGTGCTGGAAGGCTGCTACCGTATCTTCCTGGAGCCTCCTCTTCTCCAAGCTGAACAACCCCAGTTCCATCAGCCTGTCCTTGTAGCAGAGGTGCTCCAACCCCCTGATCATTTTCTGCCCATTCTTTGGACCTGCTCCATCAGATCCATGTCCTCCGTATACTGAGGGGTCCAGACCTGCATATAGTATTCCAGGTGAGGTCTCACCAGAGCAAAGTGGCAGAATCACCTCTCTGGATCTGCTGGCCACATATCTTTTGATGCAGCCCAGGATGTGATTGGCCATCTGGGCTGCAAGTACACAGTCTGCTCATGTCCAGCTTCTCATCCATCAGCAGCCTCAAGTCGTTTTCCTCAGGGCTGCTTTCTAACACCTCATCCCCCAGTCTGTATTCATAGAAAGGATTGTTCCAGCCCAGGTGCAGAACCCTGCACTTACTCTTGCTGAATTTCATGAGGTTCACCTGGGCTCACCATTCCAGCTTGTCCAGGTCCCTCTGGTGTATTGACAGAACCATACAGGTTGGTGTCATCTGCTGACTTGCTGATTATGTATTCAATCTCACTGCGTGTGTCATTGATAAAAATATTAAACAGTACAGGTCCTAGTACAGACCTCTGACCTAGTACAGACCACCTGTCACTGCTCTCCATCTGGACTTCGAGCCATTGAGCACTACGCTCTGGATGTGACCATCAGGCCAATTCTTCATTCACTGAACTGTCCACCTATCAAATCCATATCTCTATGACTTGGTGAGAGGATGTTGTGGGGGACTGTGTCAAAGGCCTTGCAGAAGTCCAGATAGACCACACTGTCCCTTATGCATTTAAATCAACAATCTGCAAGAACCAGGACCATTCTTTTTCAGCTAGTGCTGAAAATGTTAATAATTAATGTCCACAGATCACTGGCCTGCTTACAGTCATCTTCATTTAAACTTCCAGTCAAAATGTCTTCTGAAACTGGAGACACACAGTGTACGCAAGATGGGTCTTGAGTGATCTCTCCTTCAGTTTTCTCATTTTCCAGCCGTCACTCACAACTGTATTGTTCCCACCCCTTGCTAGGTTGTGTCTGGTCCAGACTGGAAGCTATTTACCGTCTAGATGTTTTCTTTTTTTAATTAAAAACATATGTACTATGGTTTAGTTGATTTAGATGGTGTTGGGTGATAGGTTGGACTTGATGATCTCAAAGGTCTTTTCCAACCTGGTTAATTCTGTATTCTGTATTCTGATTTAAATACCTCTGGCTTTTTATGAAGAACAATTAGACAGTTGCATAAACTGACCATCTGGTATTATAAAGAGTAGCAAAAGATATAGAGTTGGGAGTGTCCATTTTCTTTTATGCAGTCTTCTGCTTGTACCGTTGCTAATATGAGAGTGTTTCACAGCAGAAGGCAGTTATCAATACTTTCCAGAAATTCAGGAGGAGTTACAACAACCTGCCTTGGATATAGAGAGCTCCCATAGCAAATTTGTTGAGACTGTGTGCTCCCCTGCCTCAGGGTTGACTCTACAGAGGTCTTGCCCATCTCTTTTTAGGGAAGACTGACACAGTTTCATGGTGTGAAGAAGAAGGAACTACACTTCTGCTTGCTTCAGGCAATTCCTCTTCATGTTTATAAAGCAAGCATCCCTTGAGACAAACTTCTCTGTATACCTGAAAAACGTCACCACCAACTTAAGAGTTAAGTCAAGACATGAACCTTGGCTGACCTGCTTGTGTAGTTCTCTGTAATCCCTTGCTTCCTTGCAAAGCTGGGTGTATGGTCTAAGAAACCCATGGACCTCTCAGTAAATCATAAATCCACAGGGTTGTTAGTCTGGGAAATTTGAGAAAGGGATTTCAGGAAGTAGTGAGGAATAATGATGCTCTGGGAGATTGCATCATTTTTTAATTTGTTTTTCTTATCCAGAAAAGAGTTTACATATGTTGTCTGTGACTTCCCTGGTAAATTTGTATTTCCTTCTTGGAAGAAATGGAAATATCTCAATGTTTAATTTTTGAGTGATACCAATAAAAATTATATTTTAAATGATAGTGGTCTGTAATGTCAGAATTACTGCTTCTCTGATAGAGAAATAGGCTTTCCATACAAAGTCAGAGCTGCTTATGATCTAGTCCAGTATGTATATGTTCTTGCCTGCAGCATCATTATACCTTTTCATTTTAACTTTTGACATAGCCTTTTCTATATTTCATGCTGCCAATGTCTGGCCTGATTTAAAGCATGTGGCCAATCCAGAAAGTTATACAAGAATGGATATGCTATGACATTCTGCACATAATATTGTCAAAAATGTTCACACATCTAGCCTAAAGGTTACTTACTGTTTGCAACCATCCCAGGACTCCAGCTACTTGTTGTTAAAGAACTAACTTATTCCTGTGGTTAAAAAATGCAGGTAAACAGCTTTGAAGGTGCTGTGGCACTTTCAGGCATGTGTTTATCAAAACCCAGACAGGAAGAGTATGAGAAAATGTCTTTGCAAAATATATCTATGCAGGAAGAAAGGGACAGCACAGAGAGTCTGACAGCATTCGTCTCACTGGTTTGAAGCTGGTAATAGAGCCCAGTGCTGGGTAGTTTGCTAAAGAGCAATCAAAACATATAATAATTGTTTGAAATTGTATTCAACTTCGAAAAGGCTCTCTGAATTACTTGCATCTTATTTAGTATAATTTTGGTCAGTGGAGGCTTTCTCACCATCCTAGCATCTAGCAGGGTCTAGCAGTTCAATGGCAACAGAAAGTAAGACTTCTCCCTGTAGAATTCACAGGTAATTAATATGGATCTTCTGCAACATTTCATCCTTGTGCTGAGGCAGGACTATTTCCGAGTAGCTGAGTGGTCCTGCCAACATCACACACCTGCAGTGTTAGAATTGTCTGAGGCTTCCTCTAGAGCTCAGGAGAGGGTAACACATAAAATAAATTATGTGGAGAATAATAGACAGATGACAACTGACAACAGAAACACAAAGGGATGTGCAAAAGCAGTATCTATTATCAACAGAAACACAAAGGGATGTGCAAAAGCAGTATCTATTATGCTTCTCACTTAATGAGGTTATAACAAGAAGCAACGGATTTAAGGTGCAACTGGGAAAATCAGTCATCATTATTGGCAAGCATTTACAAAGTTCAATGGCTAATATATATCTTCAGGTATTTAGAGAAAAATTGTGCAAGTTGTCAGAGGTGATGAAAAACTGTCTTCCAGGCCTCCTTTTCTACTGCAGCAAGCACAAAACAGCCCAATCAGAAAACTTTAAAAGCCATTAAAACCTTAGTCTCCTACAGACATTTTTTTCCTATACAGGGGTAAAAACTTTCTTGTTCTATTTCTTGTTCTGTTAAGGTGGTTTCATGAATCCTTTTTAAACACCTGGGCCAACTCTTTTCTTGGACATCTCCTGCTTTCTTCCGCAGTGCTCTCTGGAGGAGAAGCAACTGGCTCTGCTCTGTTGTTAAATTGCTCTATAAGACACAGTAAAAGTGAGGCTGTAAAACTCCCTCCTTTATGAAGCCATGTCCTATAATCCTGTGTACACAATTTGCATGTGCTGCCAGATTGTTAGGAAAAACAAACAAATGCTGAGGAAACTCAGATTTTGGATGTATCTGGAAGGTGAGTAAGATCCATGGGTACTTGAATTAAAAAGACATTCTAAGGTACAAAACCCAAACCAAAACACAAATCTGATGTTTCTCTCCAGTGTAAAGAGTGTCCAGTGGCCTTGGCCTCAGATCATCCTGAGCAGTGAGGCATGTAAATAAATTGCTGGGTTTTTTTTTTTTTTTTAATTATTTGCAAAAGGTGGATGAATCTTCTCAAGATGTGCCCTGTGGAGGTGACATGGCAGCCAAGAAGGCACATGCTTGAATATGAGGGGAAAACACTGTTTGACAGGGAAAAAAATCCTCATCTCATTGGTACATGGCCTAAATGCAGATCTTAGCATGTGTGCTCCATCTGGTAAAAATACCAAGAGGAATTATTTGCAGAACCAGTAATCAAGAGGGCACAGTTTTCATCTGCTGGGGTAGATGGCCCCACCCTAGTATCAGAAGTGGCTCTTCTGCCCTTGTAGCCTCCAGGAACCCCAGGAAAGGTGCCCACTGCTGCTTTATGACCTCTGTGTGAAGAGGCCAAGGACCTGCACCTTTGTGCTGCTCTCTTCAGCTGTCTAGTTTTCTTCTACCTCTACCCTACCTAGGGGGTTATAACCCTCATTGGAGGCTTAGGTCATGTTTAAAAATGGTGACAACCCTTTCCCTTTCCTACTCCCAGACCAAAACCTAAACCTGATGCCTCACTGCTGCCTGGGATGAGGACTGCCCTGTGTCAGGAAGTGACCAGCCCTTGGGAAGGCTTTGCAGTATGGAGGAGGATTATGGGTTGGAATTTCAGGAAATAACCCATGACAGGAGGTGGCTTACATAACTCTGGTGCTTGCCGGAAGACCAGACTAAAAAAACAACTCAACCCAAATGACAACTCTTCTCTCCCCTCCAGTGTAAATCCAATTGTTTTTAAGTTTTTTCGATGTCAGCACATAGTGTCTGATCTTCCTTCTTGCTGCTTTAAATGAGGTCTGTTGCTCTCCACAGCTGCTTGCTGCTGGGGTTGCAGGGGAAGTGGTATCATCCAGTTGCAACAAGGAGCTGGCATGTGTTTTCCCTTGAACACCCTGGAGAGATGGTCCCATCAGTAGCACTCATACCTCTTCCCAACAGCATTGTATATCCCTCCCACCACATCTGCTTTTGGAAAGAGCTGCCAGGGAGCATACCTAAGTCATATGTCACTGGCAGAGTGGTTTGTACTTGGAGAAACTGTTAGATATTAGGAGCTTGTGAGATTGAAGTTAAATTCCTCATTCTGCTCACAAGACTCTAAGCCAGATAACAATGGTCTGAAGGCTTTTGTGAGCTTGAAGATACAAATCTATGCTGAGAAAAATGCCTGGCTGGTGGCTTCTGGATAATCTCACCAGGAAACCATTAGCCTTTTTAAATGCCAGGCTTTAAGTCTTTGTGCTTCAGCTTCTTTTACAAGGATGATTGCAGTAATGGCTGTAAACACCTCAGCTGTTCCATACTGAGAGTCACATAAATGGAGCAGCCAAGCTTTGTTCTCTTATGTTGCCTAGTGTAAGGAAGGTAGGAAACTCTGAAAAAAAATTCTTTAGACAATCTGAGTTGCCTTACTGTAAAAGTGATGGTTTGTAAGAAGAGCTGTAGGCTAATACCAAACAGAGCTCGAGCAACCTCCCAGATCCCCAATCTGTGTCACTTCTGTAGATCCCATTCCCAACAAATGAAATAAATGACGTGCAAGCTTTGTTGTCTCCACCAGGATGACCATCTGTCTTCTCTTCCAGAGTGAAGCACAGGAGCCAGGTGCTCCCATGCCTCAGAATTTCCCAACTCATTTATTGGGAATTACTTCATAATCTGCCCAACAAAAGTACATCGTCTTCCTCCTTCTGTCCATGCCAAGTGTAACAGCCTGCCTCTGGCAGCAGCTGTTGATCTAGACAATCAGCATGAGCTCAAATGCTACATACCTATCATAGGGAAATCTGCTTGTACTGACCATATGCTTTGAGTGACTTCTGTGTCATTTGCTTATGTTTAGCACCTACTAGATGGACACAAGAAAAATGTGGCAATCATGAAGTGTTGCAGTGACTTTATATAACAAAACACATGTAAAAGCAATTATTCTCATAGAAGTAATCCATACTTCATTATTTATAATCACATTTTTATTAAAGGAACAAGTATCTGGTTTTAGTATCCTGTTCAGTCTAGCCTTTCAGTTTACCAGCATCATTAATCGATGGAATAAGAGTGTTATAAAAGAGATGAATATAGACACAGAAAAAAAGAAGTTAGGAAAATATGTATCTACTTTGGTCTTGGCATATGAAATTGTGCTGTCCTAAGCAACATATTTACTGCAAGCCAAAGAAGGACAAGCAAATGTTTATTACTTCTATCAGCACTAAGGCAGAGTCCCTTCGTCTTTTTCTTTAATCCAAGCAGTGTCCTGGTAGATCCAAGATGTGAGGCCTTTTTGTAATGACTTGGCAAGGGAAAGGGTCCAGAACTTCTCTACAAACACAATTAAGTTGTCAAAGGCTAGTCCCGTATTTGAATTAAAACTATAAATCTTTCATCTGCACCTACTCTACATCAAGTAGCAGGAAAAGAGGCCCTCCCATCTAACAGTCATAATTACTAGAGCGCTACAGCCTTTGAGCATGACGGAGTCAATGATACCTGACCTTGTGCTTCAGGCCCAGACTGGGATCAACATGATGGATGGGAATGCCCGCCTGAAATATCACAGCAAAAGGAACAGCTTCAGATGGTAAATTAAGTGCCTCACACACTGTTGGGGCTACACAAATACATAATAACACCCTCTGCTTTGATCCGCTTATACTGGAATGTGCAGTATGCTGAAGGCTTCGGCAGAAATATATCATGCTTTACCTAGTAATGACCAGGCTTTGCCACCACACAAAAGCACAGCAGGGAAATGTTTGGTTACCTGAGAGCAGCAGTTCCTATGCTATGTAGTGTGGGTGGTAAGTGGCCCTTGGGGTCCACAGTGGAGTTTTCAGTTCTGAATATTTTCCACTCAAGGTATATGAAGAGTCTCATCTACCTATGAGAAATGCTTGCATTAGTTTATCAGCCCAAAACTTATCCAATTAATGCTTCAAGACAGGTCCACATTTCCTGGGGTCTTCTCTGAAACAACTATATTTTAGAATGAGACTGACACATCTTCTGGAGTGCTGATGCAACACCTTCCTCTCTCTGAGGTGTTTCTGAAACTCTTTGTCTCTAAAATTGCTATACTGACTGCTACTGAACATTTCCTCCCTGACCCTAATTTTATTTTAATAGTTAAGGCTTCACAGAGTATTCTCTCCACCAGTTAACAACTCTGCCATGTAGAAGACACCTTGCTATTTGACTAATATTATCAGTTATGAAGGAGAAGCTGTATATGCCCTGTAGAAGAACCCATTTCAGATACGGCATATCAGATATAGAGAGTAAAATGTTTTAACACAAAATACATAGAAATGTCCCTTCCACAAGAAAGGTATCACAAATTTGAGCATTTGCTATCACAAAGCCACAAAAATCTGGTTATGGGAAAGTTCTGTAGTAATTGTTAAACCCTGGTAGCGAGTCCTTCAAACAATATTTTCCACAGTAATGTCCAGAGTGTGCACACAAACATTTCCTAGCACATAATGTATTTGTGCAGGTGTGTCAGCCACACAAGTATTACATTCTATGATAAAAACATATCTGCGTATATGCATATATGTGTTTGCCTTTCTACATTTATATTTGTTACATTTCGCAAAGAAATAATTCTGCATTTAGTTTTATGCTTGGTAATGACTATGCTTTATACAAAAGCATTTGGAATTCCCAATAAAAATACATTAAATAATTAAGGAAAATAAAGAACATTAACAGAAAAGTAGGTGATGGCAAAATCCGTGATGTCAGTCCTGCATTCTTCACATATTCCTCAGGAGGTGCTCTACTCAACCGGTTGTGTGTTTTGGCAGAGGTAGGTTGGTGGCTGCTTCAGAGCTGTGCTGAAAGGAGGCATCTCCTGATGGATGCTGCATGTCTACAGCCAAAAATTAAAAGTGCAGGAGATACTGTGAATTCAAAGGATATAGATAGACCGACTTGCTTTTAGGAAAAACAATGTGACTGTGTTGTAGGGTTGCAGACACACTGAGTTTTGTCCGACAGTGCATTAGTGGAGATGCTTCATTAGTCGGACAAACAGAAGGGTGTGGTGGGAAGACAAAAGCCCTGATGGGAGCATAGCCTTCCTGACTGCCTGAGAAGCCTGCCACTGACTTTATGACAGGCTGAACTTCAATGTGATATTTTCTTGATACAGAATATGAATAGTAAGGATGGGAATGGAGTACACATAACCATATACTGCCAAAAAAAGGGACACAACCCTATTAAAAACAATCTACTTCTGGCAGGAGAAAGTTACTATGCAATTTAAAACAGGAAGTTGTGCAATTAACTGCACATTTTAGAGCAATATCATGCTAAAAACAGTAAGAATACAGTATGAACTAAGTGGCTCAGATCCTCAGGATGTGAGTGAGAAGAAGCAGTTCACTCTAATGCCTCAGTGGAACAGTGTAGGTTTATATTAAATCAAGTGGTTGCTGTTTACCTTACCCATGCAGCATCTGCAGGACATAAAACTTGCCCACTGCTGGGCACAGCTTCACTCTAATCTGCGTTGTGAAAGATAGCTTATATTTTGTCCTTCCATAGCCTTTCTCCAGTGATTTAGGGGCTGAGACAGGTGAAGAGTTAGTCTGAAAACAAATAACAGAGAATTCCTTAGAGAGAGTTACTGGGACTCTGAAACTGTAGAGCATAAAAAGTCCTCCAGCATCTTTCAAACTGTACATGGGTGCATGTTTGCTTCTGCTTCTTGTTGACACTGACTCTGCACACAGCTTAGCAAGCCATACCTATTGTGCATGGACATGATCGACATTCAGTCAAAAAGTGGAGCTTTTGTGCAAGGTATTTTCACAGGACTACTTCTATGGTAGGTGTATTACGAATATTTCTAGAGTTATGTTATGCATGCATAACATAGCATGCATTTGGCAATATTTGGAGCTGTCATGTGCCCAAATCATCTTGCATTTACACACATTTCATGAGAATGAAAATATTTTCTAACATAAAGGAAATCTCTCTCCCAACTGTAACTCTGAGATGTCTAATGTATTTTGCACAGTATATACAATTCTTTTACATAGATTGGTGGTGAGCTGCCATCCTTCCTTTCTGTTTGCCTTGGGGAAAAATACTCAAGTAGCAATAGTTATTGAAGTTTATAATTTCTTCATAGGGTATGAAGAATGGTAGTGGCAAGTCTGGGCATTGAAAAGTTAGAGATAACACAATATGAGAGGACTGCACAAATAGGGAATGGCACTCATAAAAGGACAGTCTTCACTCCTATTTAACTACAGTCTGCACTTCACTCTAGTTCCATGCAAAATAATATTATTAGGAAAGAAACTTAAGGGAGGTTAATTTGTTTGTTATTTAAACTGTCCCCTTCTCTAAACAAGCCCACTTATACTTAGTGTTTGAACAGAGGCCAAGACTCTAATCCAGCCACTCTTCCCTCTGCAACATGGAACAGGAAGGAGGCTGTGCTCAAAGGGCAGCAGATTTTGGGCCCTCCCTTTTCCTCCTTGCCTTGGACCAGCTTGCCAGGCTGCAGGGTTCAGCTCTGCCTCCAGTCACACCGATGTGCATGGCACGAGTTGCAAGCTTGGGCTGAAACAGTAAGGGATGACTGAATGTTGTCAGTTTGTTGGATGTGTGCAAGATGTCAGTAACTTCCAGCTGTTGCAGGAGCAGCAACAAGCAGGCAGAAATGGAAGCTGTGTTGGGGTCCTAAAAAGTGATGTGCCAACACACATGAGATGAATAGCCCTGAGGAATTTAAAGGTGCTTAGTAGAGTATTGAAATAATGTTTGCTAAATTAGTGTATCAGAAAGGCAAGATGAAGCAAGGGTGCAACTTAGGCTGCCTAAAGAGCCTTCAAAAGGCCAGAAGCAGGTACTTAGGCAGATATGAGCAGCCTACACATAGCATGGAGACCCAGTCATTAGCAGTCATAGCAGACAGAGCATGAACTCCAGCAAGAATGGAGTCTGGTCTATGCTGAAGTTTCTACCCTAGGAGTAGAATGACTGGATAAATGTAAAAGCAATTATGATATTCACAAACTCCCAAGCAAATTATTTGGAGATAGGGAGTGGGAAGGAGAGGGGTTAAAAAGAAACCAGTCGTACAGAATCATAGAATCAATAAGGCTGGAAAAGACCTCAGAGATCATCAAGGCCAACCTATCACCCAACACCTCATGACTAGCTAAACCATGGCTTCAAGTGCCACGTCCAATCCTTTTTTGAATAGCAATTTCATTGGGTAGGACAGCATGAAAAAGGCAGAGTTAGGCACAGAGGAAAGCAAGGGAAGCTGCAGCAAGGTGAAAGCTATGCAAGGGAACATGGAATGTAGTCAGGGGAGTTGCTAGGTGGATCACAGAGCAAAGGACACCAAAGGAACAGGGCCCAGTTTCAACCTCTTACAGCAGTTATCTTTTCAGTAGTTATCTTTTTCTTAAAACTGGCTGTGGCTGAAATTGTAAAATCAGACACATCATATTACTATGATGTTTCCATCTGCAACAGAAGGTAGAAGCCTTACAGAGGAAAGATTATGTACGCACAATTTCCAGCCTATTCTGTATGCTCAAGAGATAATTACAATTTGGCTGCATATCTGAGAAGCAGTCTAGCAGTACAAGAAAACCTTTAAAGTTTCACTCAACACTGTACATTGCTGCATTCAGTGCCTTGTATAGAGATTTTATTAGATTGACATATTCAGTGAAGCAAAGTTTGTCTCACCTCTTGTTTTACTCGGTGATTGTAGTGGAAAAGGCAATGGGCAGCCAGCAAAAATTCTGCCCTTATGTGCTCTCACAGACATGCTCCTCTCCTGGCTCCCCAGATCACAGATGTTAAGGACCTGAGTCTGAGCAGGAAATTGTGAATTCAACACTGAATGCCCTTTCATTGCAAGCATTTATTTGTCTTCTCTCTGACTTCTGATGAAGTTCAGGTGTTCAAAAGTATATTATCTCTATATTAGAGAACTGGTAAGACTCATTCAGTTACTCTTAGTCTCTTGAACTTCTACAGCCACACCATGCAACTGCAGAAACCATGCTGGCCATCAGAAAACTAAGTGAGTGAAGGGAAAATGAGAAGTTACCTGGCTCTGCATTAAAAAAGATGAGTCACACCAGCACTGCTTTGGCTCTGTTCTTAGTGAGGTTCATCTGTTCTGAGAAAGCTGAGAACATTTAAAATAAAAGTATTTGTAGTCTCAAAAACTCCTTTACACTTTCAGGGCAAAATGTCAGATCTTACTTCAACAGATCTCTGTCCCCAGAGTCAGAACCTCAGTCTACCTAAAGGTCACTAATAATCTCATACCAAATACCCATAATTCAGCATTTCCCACCCACGACAATTGATTAGATGCAATTGGATCCAGATGCCATTGGCAGATCAACTGTGATTTCCCTTTTCCATTACATTTTGCTTATTGAATCTCTTTTAGGAAATAAAATATTGTTTGGTACCTCAATAAACTCTTTGGCTACAGCTGGTAGATAGGTTTGGGAATAGACGATAAAAATGTGATATGGTCCCTATTGCAGCTGACAGTGCCTGAAAATTATTCAAGGAGGTATGGGGTTTTATTCTGATGCCATGTTACAATGTTCTATTTCTCACAGCAGCTGGAATTTGGGCACCATTTATGTGATAAGATACTATCTAATCAGGGTCATGGAAACATGTCAAGTAGGAGTTGTCTGGTCTGCAACAATAAGTTCAGTAGACAGTTGCTCCAAGGATTTCCATCAGGCTAGAGTAAGTATTCTCCATTTTTTTCCCCTTAAGTAAAGGAAGAAATCAGTAGGAGAAAGTTGCAAAAGATTAAAAGGAAATAACTTAAGAAAAGTGGAAGATTAGAAAATTATCAATTACTAAACCTATTTACTATCCATTCCCACCAAAATCTCAGAATGGCATGTTTTGGTCCTGCTGGAGCTGGTGCCAGGGCAACACTTCTCAGGGCTATGGTAGTGAGGCTCTACAGCAGCTGAGCCTTTAAGATGTGAAACAGCCTTTAACACTAGTGGGAATTGAAACAGAGGAGGTAAAACAAGCTGAAAGGCTTTCATTAAAAACATGATGTGTTGACACATGAATGGATCATTACAGGGTGAATTAGAAGGTGAACTTACAGCATGCCTGCTGACTCACTGTAATTTCTTGTGCAACAGATCTTACTTCTCAAATATGAGGGAGGCATACATCTCTTTTAGTGAAATACAGGTAACTTGCAATTATTTGTCTTTCACAGTGGGATAAAAGCCCATACACTGGCAGTTAATAGGGGTCATTCTGATGCTCTGTTAATGCAGTTTCTTTTTATCCTTACTATCTGTTCACTCATCTGTACCCACAATCTAGCTATATCCCTGTGCTGAGCTTTCAATATATTCTAGTCTTGTGCACTGCAATATTACAGTTCCTAGCCTCTTCTGCCTCCTTGGGTTGTTGTGGATCAACTAACTGTGCACTAATAGAGCAGGGAAATCCTGTGGGGGCGCATTAAAGTAATCACTTTATAAACAGTGTCCTACTGAGCACTGCAAGGAATAGACCATTTCCCAGGCAGAACTATTTCAGCTCTCCAGAACTTCTTTCTCATAGTCTCTAAGACCAATTGTTGCCCTGTGAGTGAATGCTGTATACCTGAGCCTTGGCTACATTTACAGCCTCTCTGCAGGCAAAAATTCACCCTGAAAGGCTTTTACTTTTTCATATGGAGCAAAGTATATTTCAGGTTAGATTAGAATGACATAATCCAAACATGAAAAGACTGATTTCCAGTAAGTCCGAAGTCTCAGGAAGTTGTCTGTAGCACACTAAGAAGTTCAGGACACAAGGTAGGCTCACTATATCAGCACAGAACACTTAAAATGTACTGATGTGAAAGCCAAAAATTGGTAGTGAGTGACTTCTATCCAGAAACATCTCATGTGTTCAGATTCCCTCTTCAATATGGATCACCTGCCCTACTTAATTAAGTTCATCTAGCCCTGAAAGCAACATTCAGTCATGAGACAGAAAATTTATTCTATTTTGAAATAAGAACAGTGATTAGAGTGACCAAGCAGCTTGATAGAAGACAAAACATTGTTTTTGCCAAACAACTTGTTCTTTTATGTCAAATGAGATCTTTACCTGCACCTTGCACAATTCTTTCCTGAAAACCCTTCTCAGGTTTAATGCAATCACTTGCACAATTAATACCATGAAATACCAATGAAAATGCATATAAACTTTCCAAAGTGCAGCCGCTTTGCTTTTCAGAGAGTGACGAAATCTATATTCCCACAAGAAGTCAGGATCTGGCAGTTTTAGTGTACAAGGTCTGAATTGCTCATTGTTGCCCTGAACTTAAACACTATAACAGGTATATAATTCTGTCTGGAGCACCACACTGGTCTAAGTGTCTTCATAGCCTGACGTCTTCATCACCCAGCTACCTCAACCGCAATAGATAGCAGAATGTTCTGACCGAAGATTTCAGGCTCATCTCCAGCAGATTATTTTCTTCTACTCTCTCTCTCCTCTAACTCCCCCAGTTTTGTGAATCTGTTTGGTATGGTCATACCTCTTGGTGGAAGGACCTTTGAGGAGCTGAGTTTGTGCCTTGGAAGTTCCCAGCACCTCAGCTTCTTATCCCACCTCTCCATGAAGACTGTGCTGTATCCTGTTGTTCACTGAAAGAAAGCAGAGCTCATTGCTTAATTTCTGCTTCCAGGAAAAAGTATTTAATCACTGTCTAATTACAATAGTGTTTCTGTGACAGAGTTTCCACAATCATAGAAAGTGAAATATGAGCAAAAAGATTAAAAAAAAAAAAAAGTATAAAATTCCCACCTGAAATGCAAAGTGATTTTACCCTCACACTGAGATATATGCATACCACAAAAAGATGGAAAGTCCACAGACTCTGGCTCTCCAGCTATGATGTTGTTTTGTCAGGACTGAAGCAGAAGAATAATGAAGAGGTGGTTGGGCACAATCAGCACAGTTTCACCAAGGGCAAGTCCTGCCTGACAAACCTGGTGGCCTTCTATGACAAAGTCACAACACTGATGAAGGCCGAGCAACTGACATCACTTACCTGGACCTGAGCAGAGCCTTCAACACTGTCCTGCACAACAACCTGGTTTCCAAGCTGGTGCAGAAATGGAATTGATGAATGGACCATTCAGTGGATAAAGAACTTGGCTTGATGGCCACACCCAAAGGGTGGCTGTGAATGGGTCCATGTCCAAGTGGAGGCCAGTGACAAGTGGAGTCCCCCAGGGATCAGTACTGGGACCAGTCTTGTTTATTATCTTTGTTGGCAACATGGACAGTGCCATTGGGGAAGGCACTGTCTATCTGGACTTCAGCAAGGCCTTTGACACCATCCCCCACAGCAAACTCCTGGCCAAGCTGTCAGCCCATGGCTTGGACAGCAGCACTCTGTGATGGGTTAGGAACTGGCTGGAGGGCCGAGCCCAGAGAGTGGTGGTGAATGGTGTCACATCCAGCTGGCAGCCAGTCACTAGTGGTGTCTCCCAGGGATCAGTGCTGGGCCCCATCCTTTTTAATATCTTTATCAATGACCTGGACATGGGCATTGAGTCCATCATCAGTCAGTTTGCAGAAGACACCGAGCTGGGGGCAGGTGTTGATCTGTTAGAGGGTAGGAGAGCTCTGGAGAGGGACCTTGACAGGTTGGACAGATGGGCAGAGTCCAAAGGCATGGGGTCAGAGTGGCTGCAGAGCAGCCAGGCAGAAAGGGATCTGGGGGTACTGCTCAATAGTAGGCTGAAGATGAGGCAGGAGTGTGCCCAGGTGGCTAAGAAGGCCAATGGCATCCTCGCATGCATCAGGAACAGTGTGGTCAGCAGGAGCAGGGACCTCATTCTGCCCCTCTACTCAGCACTGGTGAGGCCACACCTTGAGTCCTGTGTCTAGTTCTGGACCCCTCAGTTTAGGAAAGATGTTGAGCTGCTGGAAAATGTCCAGAGAAAGGCACCAAAGCTGGTGAGGGTTTTGGAGCACAAGCCCTATAAGGAGAGGCTGAGGGAGCTGGGATTGTTTAGCCTGGAGAAGAGGAGGCTCAGGGGAGACCTTCTTGCTGTCTACAACTACCTGAAGGAAGGTTGTAGCCAGGTGCGGGTTGGTCTCTTCTCCCAGGCAACCTGTGACAGAACAAGAGGACACAGTGTCAAGCTGCGCCAGGGGAGGTTTAGGCTGGATGTTAGGAAGAAGTTCTTCACAGAAAGAGTGATTGGCCATTGGAATGGGCTGCCCAGGGAGGTGGTGGAGTCACCACCACTGGAGGTGTTTAGGAAGAGATTGGACGTGGCACTTGGTGACATGGTTTAGTTGATTAGATGGTGTTGGGTTATAGGTTGGACTCGATGATCTCAAAGGTATTTTCCTACCTGGTTAATTGTAATTGTAATTGTAATTGTAATTGTAATTCTAATTCTAATTCTAATTCTAATTCTAATTCTAATTCTAATTCTAATTCTAATTCTAATTCTAATTCTAATTCAGTGCACCCTCAGCAAGTTTGCTGATGACTCTGTGCAGCTGACATACTGGAGGGAAGTGATGCCATCCAGAGGGATCCTTACAGGCTGGAGAGGTGGGCCCATGACAACCTCATGAGGTTCAACAAGACCAAGCACAAGGTGCTACATCAGGGTCCGGGCAATCCCAAGCACTGATATAGGCTGGGCAGGGACTGGCTTGAGAGCAGCCCTGAAGAAAAGGACTTGGGGGTGCTGGTGGATGAGAAGCTCAACAGGAGCCACCAGTGTGCACTTGCAGCCCAGAAAGCCAATCACATCTTGGGCTGCATCAAGAGTATTGTGACCAGCAGATAGAGGGAGGTGATTCTCCCCCTCTACTCCACTCTGGTGAGACCCCACCTGGAGTACTGTGTCCAGTTCTGGAGCCCCTATTACAAGAGGGATATGGATGTGCTGGAACGTGTCCAGAGAAGGGCCACGAGGATGATTAGAGGGCTGGAGCACTTCTCCTATGACGACAGACTGAGGGAGTTGGGACTATGCAGTCTGGAGAGGAGAAGGCTCTGAGGAGACCTTATTGTGTCCTTCCAATATCTGAAGGGGGCCTACAAGAAAGCTGGTGAGGGACTTCTCAGGATCTCAGGTAGTGATAGGACTAGGGGGAATGGAACAAAACTAGAAATGGGTAGATTCAGGTTGGATGTTAGAAAGAAGTTCTTCACCATGAGGGTGGTGAGGCACTGGAACAGGTTGCCCAGGGAGGTGGTGGAAGCCCTATCCCTGAAGGTTTTTAAGGCCAGGTTGGATGTGGCTGTGAGCAACCTGATCTAGTGTGAGGTGTCCCTGCCCATGGCAGAGGATTTGGAACTAGATGATGCTTGAGGTCCCTTCCAACCCAAACAATTCTATGATTCTATGATTCTATGACTGCCAGACAGAATAAGACACAGAACTGAAAATTCACATTTGATGTAAAACTTTGTTATTATTTATCATCCTGTATTGCAACATTATTATTTTTTTTGAGTGTGAAGGAACAGGCATAAGGTTCAGGAAAGAATTATATACACAAGTATCCTCACAGGGGTATGGAAAAATAGGATTATCCAGATGTACAGGCATGGATAAATGATTTGCCGAGAAGCAAAGTAATTAAAAAGTGAAAACATAAATAACATTCAAAAGAGACACAAATATGGATTAGAGTCTTAGATTTCTTTTTTTCTATATGAATAGTAAGGAAATACTTCACCTTTTGAGGTGAGATAGACTTTCACTGGAACCCTGGTACACTTAAAGATTTGCAAGACGTTGAATATCAATTAAGTTTATGTACAGATGTAATACCTTTGCTCCTGCTTCCAATTGCAAATCTTTAAGTGCACCAGGGTTCCAGTGAACCATACGGACTTGCACGGCAGATGTTAGAGATTCAGTGTTATTTTTTAGCTAACATAAATGAATTTGAAGTTGTTTTTTCTAAAAGTTTGTATGATATCACACTTACTGTATTTCCTATTTCTCACTAGGCTGACTTAATTTCATTTGCAGTGATCTTCAAGCTGTGATTTATGTTACCATCAGCCTTAGGAAACCAATTGCATCAGACTGAATTATCTACAAGTGTTGTAAATTCCAAATGAATACTTGCAATTATTTTCTTTATATTAGCTGTGTGAACCTGTTATTCCCCTGGCATGCAAATAATTTGTACTGCTAGATATATTTGTTAATGCACTCACTCTCAGCTTAAGCAATGTCTGCAAACCAAATAGATAAAGCATTAAAAATAAACAGAAAATGGCTTCGATAGCATTGACTTGGGCCTCTTTAAAAAACAATTTGAATGTTTCAGGTTGCAAACAAGCTTTTTGCTACAGAAGCTCAGAGTTCCCTGCTGTTACTCATGCTAGCAATTTCTTTTGTATGTGTTCTCACTTCAACATTTTCCTCAATCATACTGCAGCTCCATGGAGCTCATATTTCCTCCTGAAAGGCATTTCTTCTTGACACACTGTAATGCATTAGGTATCAGGAAAATAGTCAAAATCATGTGGTTTACACATGTTTATAATGATATGCCCCAAGTGAGTCAGCTGGTACCATCTGCAGTGCCTGGAGCAGTGTCTGGGAGGCTGTGACAACTCAATTGCAGTCTGGAGATTTTGAAAAACAGTGGATAATTACTACTCCCACTTAGGCAAGACAACTCCTATGTTCAGAGATACAAGGGCCACATCTGTTACAACTATAACTAAGTCTGCCAATCATCAATAATACAATAAAAATAGTCATCAATCTGGATAAAAATCACCATTTCTTTTCAGTTCCAGCCCACTGATCTGATCAGGTTGTAACCGATAAATTGATGTTCTGTCACCTTTTCCTTTTGTGTGCCTTTTCT
Organism: Melanerpes aurifrons; assembly: GCA_011125475.1. Classification (NCBI taxonomy): domain Eukaryota; kingdom Metazoa; phylum Chordata; class Aves; order Piciformes; family Picidae; genus Melanerpes; species Melanerpes aurifrons. The sequence goes on from WWNC01000003.1 coordinate 4,928,820, forward strand.
TTACACTGTGATTGTTTTTTGTAGCTGTGTATGATCCTGCCCCAAACAAATACTGTTGATAATACAGAGGGCAAGAAAGACAGCTGTGGTTACTCTTATAGTTAGGTATTTGAGAAGAATATTGGATTCTGAATTCTTAGGTCAAGAATTTTCTGTAAAGCCACAGCTTTCAATTAAGCATGTGCTTTGCTTATCTTGCATAAAATCTTGTCTCTTAATTACCAGCCCGATAATAGCTAGATTGCTTTGCATTTTTAGAACAACCACAGGCTATCTAACTTAAAACAGATTAAAAAGTATTGCAGAAACTTTTGCTCAGACAAATTTCCTGTTTTGATTGTGCAAATTCAAAGGTGAATTTAATCTGCTTTGTTTTATCATAAGCTAAGGCCTTACTGGCCATTCAGACCCCTCTCTATGAGGTCTTTCTTAGTTCAAAGCATGAAGTTTGACAAACCATACCATTATTTGATTTTTTATTGTCCAGCACTGATATGTGGATACTTGATACTGCGAGTAGTGGAAGACAAATCCCAAATATTATCACTGTGAAAATTCAAACATTGGATGTAATATGGATTCCTTCCTACCTGGTTCAGCTGGTCCTGTATGTTATGTTATGCCTGCTAGAAATAATATTTCAAAGCTAATTAGCAGAAATGAAATCTGACCTCTTGGTACCATGAAAGAAGGTGCATCGTGAAATGGCCAGTGAAGAAAAACACACAAGGCACTTCTTACCTGATATGGCTTTGCCTCAAAAATGGTAAATCTTGAAGGAAAGTATTTGGTGCCATATCAGATATCTTAAAACAATGGTTGCTGCAGTGTTCCAAGTTTTGTTTTCTTCATACAGTCTAACAACAGACATGGCAACAGATAAATACCAAAACAAATTTGTTAATGCTGTACTATTGGTAGACCAAAAAAAAGATCACTTTACATTGGAATACTGAGCTTCTGCCAACTGCCAACAAGTGGGTAACTCTGTTTTAGAACTTACTGCTCATGGGAAAGAAATATGTATGTGCTGCACAAAAATAGAAATTATCTGAAGGCATTTGAAAAGGTTTAGGTTCCACTCCAAGAGTCCCTTGAAAATCAGCCCTGCCGACAGAGTTAAAAAACCACAGATTGTGTAAAGGCAGTGGCATTTAATTTTTCCATGTTCCTTTCCACCCTTGCAGTGTTCTGTGAAAAGGAATCAGGGTGAAGCTGGTAAATATCATTAGTCTAACTTAGAGATGAAGACAAAACTTACGAAAAGAAGGACTGGATTATCCAAAGCCACCTGGGAGATGGTCATGTATTAAAAATGATGGATTGGGTAGAGACAAATTAGCAGGGCTCATTTGAGAAGCATGAGGATCTAAGAAGGAAAATTAATTTCAAAGCATATAATTAAAGGCTGAAAACAATTTAAATATTGCTTTAGAGACCAAAAAAATGTTATGGTAATACAATTTTTTTGTTGATAGAAATATTTTGAGGCAGCGAACAGGAGGCCTTAAATAAACTCTTAATAGTGTGTTGATCAGGAAAGGGCTGAGATTTATGCTTACAGTGCTTCCAAAAAGCCTGTCCCTGTCAGACTGCTGACCATGACACTGCAGAAAACAGATCTGGGCTTTGTGGCCCCCTGGTTAACCTAGGAGGTTTGCTGCCCTCATTTAAGGCTGATGTTGGAAAGTGAAGGACTCTGGAAAAGCAGTGCTATTGCCACCTCCTTGTAAGGGTCCATTCCTCTTTTTAGGGAGGGAGACGGTCCACTTTCCAGCTCAGAACACTCTTTCTACTACATTTCCACTGAATTTCCATCCTTGTGTGATGATGACATTCATGGAAGGGGTGCCATGACTAAAACAGAACTACATGAGCCTCTCACTCTAGGGTCTCATAATTTTCTAAGCTTTCTTTTGGTATCGAGTTACACACAGGCATCTAGATTGAGCACATTAACCATAAAAAGATGAGACCTAATGTAGATAACTGCATGTGCAAATTGTTTATGCCCATTTCCCTGCCACTATGAGGTCCTGGACAAAACTGTGATGTGGGCACCGTACAAATGCTTTGCTGTATGAGCCTTTTCCATAGTACACGTGCACACGCACACACAGAGAGAATATTGGTTAACGAGATATGTTTTCAAACAAGAAATGTTTGGTTTTAATCATGAAGGGCCTGATCCCACCTCTTCTTTGGGTCTTCAGCCAGGAGACTGGAACAGCTGCCACAGAGTTATTTCATCATATGGAATAAATAAGTATACATCTCATAAATTATTGGATTTTGGATGGGGTTTTGTTTTGTTTCCTTTAATCTGCTGAGAGGGGAAAAAAGGAAACAAAGGGCAGCTTTTGATTGATCTGGTAAATATGGATGTGGGTAGAGTCAGGAAGTATACAATAGAGAAGTGATTGATAGCCTTTATTATGGTCAGCATAGTGAGAACACTGGCTTCCGCTTTGGCTGCAGACTGCAGCTTGCTGTCCTCTTGCTTTCCATACGGCACAGCTTGTGCTTTTCTCTAAAAATGGCTGCAGAAACAAATAAAAATAGAATTGTGATAATGCTGGCACTGTTAATAGTCAGCTAGCATTTGCACCGTGAAATTCTTCTGTTAAAGACCCATCTTTACTGGATTTCAACTTACTTATGTGATGGATCCAGATAACAAAAACACTTATTTCACTTATTTTACCTTTCCTCTCCCCTCCCCCCCAGTTGCTCCAGAAACAGAAAAACAGTCAAGATTATTTTTTATGGAATACACTTTCTGACCCACTGTTATTACAACATCTGATTTGCTCTATATTTGCCTGGTTTACCGTTTTCTTCAGTTTTCAGCTAACATGACTCTAATAAAATGGTTTAAATGAACCTTCTGCATATATCTGGCCATATATCACAATAACCAAAATGCTTGTTGCATGCTGGGGCTCTGTACCATAGAATATTACTGTATGACAAGAATTCTCCTATGAGAGACTTTGGCCAGGCAACACAGCATATTGGAGAATATTGTCTATTTCCACAGAGAAATGAATATGTCTGGCACATATGCATCAAGCTGTGCCAAGGAAACTTTAGGGAAAAGGTGAGGAGAAAGTTCTTCACAGAAAGAGTTATTTGCCATTGGAGTGTGCTGCCCAGGGAGGTGGTGGAGTCACCATCCCTGGAGGTGTTCAAAAAGGGATTGGACGTGGCACTTGAAGTCATGGTTGGACTTTGGTGATCTCTGAGGTCTTTTTCAACTTTATTGATTCTATGATTCTAAGTGTAGGTCACAAGCAAGAAAACTAGATAGGGAAGAGAAAGCAGGAAGATGCCAATAACAAGAACAGCATTATCAAGACATACAGGAGCCACTTTCTACTGTTTTTCTTCACTCCCTTGAATGCCAAAGGTGCCAATGGAGGTGGCTGTAGGAGCAGTTTCAGTGAGGACAGGGAAGGAGGGCATTGAGGATTTTGTGTAATGGAAGATCATCAGCATGTCTGAGAGGAAATACAGGGTAGAGAAATGAGGTTACATGTAGCAAGAGGAGCTGCACAGTAGATCTTCAAGACTAGGACATGGCACCTCTTCAGAGAGCACTGAGGAAACAGACTAATGTTCAGAAAGGCAGATGCCATAGCAAGAATAAGAAAGATTGCTTTGGTAACAACATCCTGATGGCCCAACTGAGCAATCAGTCCTGTGAGGAAGACTTCAGTAGTTGAAAAGTGATTAGGTGCATGTGAGTGGTTTGGCTGCAGGAATAGAAAGAAAAGGCTAGATATGTACACCACGTGTGGCTCATTTACTTCATCCTCTTGCAGGAGGTAGGTATTAAAGCTCGGTGGGACAAGGACAGTCAAATACACTGCAGGAGGTTTACACTAGATACTGTATTGTGCTGTTTCTTTTACTGCCTGTGGAGACCATCCATAAGGAAGGAGTCATTTGGGATATTACAGTATCACTTAGGTTGGAAAGGACCTCGGGGATCATCGAGTCCAACCTATCAACACAGACCCCATGCCTAGACCATGGCACCAAGTGCCACGTCCAATCTCCCCTTGAACGCCTCCAGGGTCGATGACTCAACCACCTCCCTGGGCAAACCGTTCCAATGCCGAATGACTCGCTCGGTGAAGAACTTCCTCCTCACCTCGAGTCTGAACCTCCCCTGGCGCAGCTTGAGACTGTGTCCCCTCGTTCTGGTGCTGGTTGCCTGGGAGAAGAGGCCAACCCCCTCCTGGCTACAACCACCCTTCAGGTAGTTGTAGAGGACAATGAGGTCACCCCTGAGCCTCCTCTTTTCCAGGCTAAACAATCCCAGCTCCCTCAGCCTCTCCTCATAGGGCTTGTATATTTATCAGAACGGGAGCACTCTGTCAAAGACTTTGCAGAGGCTCAGCTCATTTACTAAGCTTATTCACCTTCCTTATCCTCTTGATGCAATGTCACATTCACTACATTGTTGTGCGGAATAAAATCCCTGTTACATGTGCAGAACATGTACAAGTTAACTCTGCAATGGCCTAGTAGGTATTCGACGTTTGCATGGAATTGCTGAGACTCAATGCTTGTGTAGATAAATGACGAAAATGATTTGCTTTATCTGAAGTGGATTTTCCATGTAATGACCATATAACTAAATTAGAGATGGATAAACTTGATGAAATTTAATATGAGATCATGGGGAAAAAATGGTGTGTTCAGATAGGTCTTAACAACCAGCAAAAATGCTATTTCTCATTCTATACTAAGATATGATCTCATTACACATGAACAATCACTGTAGAAAATGGCATAAGAAAACCCCCTTTCTAATATCTCTAGTTGTCCAGTGTTAGATGCAAGGCTAATGAGCTTTAATCCAAGTGCCAACCAATTTATTTCCCCCATTATCTTGTCTGAATAGAGATATTTACTAGGCTTCCCCACATGTGTTCACTGTGACACAAAGGCAATGAATCACTTTAATGACACAATAACAAAGCTGCTCTGTTCAGCAAGGACCAAAGCTTGGATTCTTACTCTGAAGAAAAAACTCAGAGCATAGCATCACTCCCAAAAGCAGGTGCCAGGGAGGGCCATGCCTGAGGAAGTCTTGTGCAGGTGCTGGTTCATGAAGAGAAAGAAACTTGACCTGCTGAGGCTTCCAGTATTGCTGCCACCAGGCTGATTTTGTTATGGTAGGAGAAAGATATGTGAAAACCCAACATTATCTTTAAATCACAACTAATATTTTTTTTAAACTATGTATGGACTTACACCTTAGGGAAGGCTGTGATCAACACTGCAGATTCAGTAATTATAGCAGCAGTTTCTACTGCACTGTGCTGATGCTGTACACAGACCTATTACTGATGGAAAATCAATGCAGGTAGTGAAATCCAAGTCTAATGGAAGGGTGAAAGAGAAGACTGTTACCAACGGCCACTGAGAAAGGCAACTAGGAAATGGCTTGTGTGCCCCAAGACCTTCTGAAATGTTGGAGACCTCATTTTAGGTTATAAATCATCCTAATCAATACAGAGTATCAAGCCTGGGTGATCTGTCAAGGGCCTCTCAAAATATTTGTGCCTGCTGAAAATTAGGCTGTGTATGCAACCCATGGGCTCATGGAGACACAGGAATTAATGAACAGGTTCACTGCTGAAGTGAGAAACTTGGAATATACTCCTTTATAACTGGTGCAGTTGCTTTTACTCAACTGGATTGTCATTTTGGTTTTATAAAAGTGATCATGGTCAGAGTAGTAGTTCAGGATACAGGAAACAAAGAATCTGACCTTCGCTTACTCAGGCTTCTGCATTTTTGTTATTCTTCACAGAGCAATGTCATGTCTTGGTGATGGAATGCCAGCTCCAACCTTGAATCTCTTTTCTCAACTGCTGTCAACTGCATTTCCTTAACATTTTATCAGGTCATTTAGGTATTTATTTCATTAGATGGTTAAATACTGCTAGTCTAGCAGGGCATTTCGCAAGCCATTAGACATGCGTGTATGTGGGTTCTCACTTATTTGATGTGCCAGCTACAGTTTACAATGATAAAGGACTATAAGAAGCTTTTCAAACGTATTTCATTAATCAGAGCCAAGGCAAAATCTTTCTCAGCATGTCTCAGACTTTACAATCAGCAAGTTCTTATTTATAAGTTATTATTTGCCCAGGGAGGTGGTTGAGTCACCATCCCTGGAGGCGTTCAAGAGGCGATTGGGTGCGGCACTTGGTGCCATGGTCTAGTCATGGGGTCTGTGCTGATAGGTTGGACTCGATGACCGTCGAGGTCCGTTCCAACCTAAGTTATACTGTGATACTGTGATACTGTGATTATGCAGCATTGCTCTTCACCAGGTAGGAAACATCCAATATAAAAAAAAGGTCATCAGCAAACACTGTTATAAATGTTCCCCCATGACACTGAAGAAATCAAAAGGAGACTATGAGGTATTCAGGGTCAGACCATCATAGGTTATAATCTCTAGCCTCTACATTTTCACAGTATTTAATGAAATTTTATCAGTACAATATGACTTAATCAATTTGACATGTAGCAAAAGGCATAAAGCTAAAAGCCTGTATAATTCTTCAACAATGAATCAAAAAGAATCAAAGGAAATGACTCTTCAAAGAGACAGAGCAACAAATTGTAACAGGCCAAATACAGAAGATTCAGACAATATTCTACCTGGAAAACTCCCATGAAGGAGGCAAATTAGAGAATTTCCCAGCCATTGAGGGAAAGGCACCATACCTTTCCACATGCCTAAGATCTTTCTGAGGCCATGGACTAGACAACTTTTTAATATTCCAGGCTTGATAGCAGGCGTAATGTCTTCAATATTAAAATATTGGTTTAACCACCTCCCATCCCCCAAACAACAAAACAGAAGCAGCAGCAGCAAACAACAGCTGAGAATCCTACAATTTACACTTTAATGAGACTCATTGCTTGCTGATTGTTTATGGTTTTGTATGGAGGCACACAGGAGACTCAATTGTCTCTCTTTATCCTTATCAGACTGTAGGCAAACCTGCCAAGTTTTGGTCAACGGAAGGAATCAGATTTGAAAAACATACTCTCTTGAGTGATGTTTCAAATTTTCCATTTAAGCATACTGGGAATCTTCAAGGTTTTATGTGAAACTGCTTCAGATTGCAGGAAACTCAAGCCAAAAATGTGGAGACACACTGAAACTCAGTGACTCTTGGCAATGCATTGGCTCTGCTGGGGCAGGAACAAAAGCTCTCCTAACAGCACTTGCTATCTATTAAATTTTGTGTAGACAGAGGGAAAGAGTGACAGACTTCATCTCTCTCTCTTTGATTTCAGGCAAAGCTTTTTCTCAGTTATCTGACAGCTAAAGGAGTCTCAGTATACCTAGACATTATGGAGAATCATTTCACAGAGGAGAGTTTTAATTTGGTGTTCTCTCCTCTTTGTAGAAAACTTACCTAAACAAATTCAAGGCATATGTGAGTGCAGGAACTATTGAAGCAATTGCCTGCTTTGTTATTGATAAAGTGTCATGGATTGAGTTGAATCTGCTGATGCATATTCAATACCATGCTGATGTCATGCCAACTTCAAAATTAAATTGCTAGCCAGAGTAAAGTATTATGGGCCTTGAAGTTCAGATTGTAACATGAGAGGCTTCCTGTTCCAGTTGCTGCTTCTGTTTTCTGGTTTTGGGGTGCTAGTGTTTTCTGTTGGGCTGGCTGGTGTATGCTTGGGGTGAGTGGAACAGTTTTATGGCTGCTTTCTGCTCCTGCTTTTCTGCAAAGTAGGCTAAGGTAATTACATATCTCATTTAACTCCTTATCTCAACCCAGAGAGCATTTTTGTGTTACTCCCTATGGTGAAGGCAACACGCTCCCACAATTGTGCCCCAGATGCTGAAGCTTGTCCCAGCATGTGCGGACATATCCCCCTTCTTTCCTGAGTGGAACAGGGGCCGGGGCATCAGCCAGGCGGCATAAATGGCCGCATGTACCCATCCCATGGGATGGTCATGTTGATATGGACATAGTTCTATCTTCACATTTTCTATATGCTGGGGCTGGTTGTTTGTGAGAGTTACCATTGGTCAAATCCAGCCTTGAAAAACTTACAACTATTACCCCAACTTGTAAAGAAGTTGTCCTCTTTCTCTTTGCTTGAGCTCCCAAGCTCCCTGCCTATGTGCCAAAGCCTTTGCTATTAAGCTCATTGCTAGTAAGTCTTCTCTCTTCCACAGGCAAAAAAACTAGCAGCCTCTGCAAGATGAGGAGAAGCCAGCATCCAGGAAGGCTTGTCAAACCTCAGCCCAAGAGTCTCCAGAGGAGGGACACTCGCTGAAAGCCTGAGAAGCCACAGCATTGCATTGCCAGCCCTACTGGTTGGAAGAAGAGCCCGACGTGTCTTCAAGAAGACTGGACCCCCAGGGGTAAGACTGCCTAGCTGACGGGGAAGGGACTAGCCGAGTCCAGCAGTCCAAACATCTGCTACAGCCTAAGTAGCAGACTAATGAGCTGCACAACCCTGTGTGTCAGCTCAGAAAGCAGGACCTGCGCCTAGCCGCATGCCTGTGTGACCCCACCACTGAGGGAGAGAAAAGGAGCTGCCACTTCACCGCTCCATGCCCTATGAACCCCAGGGAAACCCAGAGCACTGTTCCTGCCCTGTGCTCCAAAGCCGGGACCACTCCGATAGGGTCCTGCCCGCTCCTTTGAGCCAAGCAAAGGGGAAGCCATTGCTCCGCACAGCTGTACCTCTTCCCCGGGGCCGTCTACGCTGGCTCCGAAGTTCGTTGCCGCAGGGCCGACCCAGCAGAACTGCTCCCCGCTGTCTGGAGGAAACCGCCTGAGTCCTGCGAAGGGGGCCTGCTTATGAAGCTAGCCTACGTTCTGACCCCTTTCCACTGGCATGGGAGGGACAAGGTTGTCCGCCAGCTGCTCTGACGCAGCCTAGCAACTAACCTTGCTACAAAGCACACAGTGTACCTTCCACGTGCTTTCCACTCACTAACACTCAGTTCAAAACATTCCCTCCCAAGCTCTGGGGGGTGGAGGGGTGGTGTCTTGCTTATTAGAGCCGTCTGTGTTAACCAAGGACAGTTCATTTTTGACATCCCAATGTGTGGCTCAAAAAGTGGTCTGTCTTAACCAAGACAGTCAGTTTTGGCAGGAGATGAAGGGGTTAGGATAGTGAGAACTGAGATAATGGGAGGATTTAATTAACGCTCGTTAAAAGAGTTTTTGTAAGTTTTTTGGGTGTGTTTTTTTCAGCGGTGTGTTCATTATGTTGATGCAATTCTTTCCTGGGGGTGGCTAGGGCCAATGTGCTGGGGTCATTTATGTGCTTTCTATGGTGCTGCTTAGAGCTGTGCTGTTGCTGTGCTGGTTACTGTTATGTTAGCTTTTAAATAGAGTGATGCAGGTCTTTCCCAAAAATACTACCTTGAGATCTGCCGCAAGTCTGAAAAATTGTGAGTGGCAGGGTGCGTGAGAGAGTGTGAGCAAGTGGCTATCACGGTGGTCACCTCTGGTGGTTTGGAATTTCACTCCTGAGCAAGTGAAATGTTTGGAAAAAATCTGTTGTCAGCCTGGAAGTTCCCAAGAGACAGAAATGGTTGCCATTTGTTGGGGCCTGCCCCATGCCTATGGAGCTCTTCTCATCATTGTTTACAGTGTGCAAAGGTTTCTGGACATACGGGCCTATTGGTGGGCACTACGGCTACTCAGACCCCAACAGCAGGTGTGGCAGTTGTACCAGAGAACCAGGCTGTGCCACTTTCATCTGCCCTTGTATAGAAGAAGAAATATTCAAGGAAAGCAGTTAATCTGGAAAAGCATGAGGGTGAATCAAAGTTGTCACAGGAACAAGAAGGTGGTCACTCAGTCTTTATCTCTGGCCTTGGAAAATGGCCAAGAACAAACTGTGAATGAAATGACTAGCAGGCTCTGTCAATATGAGGAAGGTGTCTCTTACTCTGTACAGGCCTGTGTTTCTGCTGTGAAGCAACTGTCTCAGGAGGTCCACAAACTCAAGAAGAACCTTTCCCATTTCCCACTTGCATGGGCCTATATTTCAGCTATTAGGAGCAGGTGTTTCCCTGTCCAGGGGAGGAAATCTGGCAGGTACACACCACAGTGTACCCTGGTAGTTTTACTGGTGCAACCAGTGGGGAGAACACAAGGAAGTGGGAGGGAAAACCCATTCCAGCCCTAGTTGCAAGAGTCTGTGAATTACAAGGAAGTTCTCCCAGAAGAATGCTTTGCCAGTTTCCAGTGGAAAATTGGCCCCAAATTACCAGTAAGATGGTACTGATTCTGATCCTCGTGAAGGGACTCCCAAAGCATCTTCACAAGATGCAAGTGATTCCAGACAGATTTAGAGGGGCCCTGCCCCTCCAGCCAGATGGAGGAAAGGGAGAGCTGGGTTTATTGGACTGCGTAGATCCAATGGCTTGGCAAGCTGAACCCACAAGAGTGTAAAGTTTTAGTAGACACAGGCACACAGTTACTCTGATGCTTGTTGGCTTGTTAGAGCAGACTGTGTTAACCAAGGACATAAAGAAATAATTTTTTTTTCCAAGCCAGGAAATATTTTGTTGTTAGGAGACAGATTATGTTTCCAATTAAGCAGTTCACCTGCATCCTAGGAAAGTATGAGTAACCTAAATAGGAATGACAATGATTCCTCAGATGTTCTGTGAAAACTATAATGAGTAGGCAAAGCACTGGAAGAAAGTCATTGAACTCAGCAGCCAAGGATGCCCATTGATGAATGGGGTTTGACCCACTGTCATTCTCTCAGGCATTGATGTCCCTTTCCAACAATCAAACAAAAAAGGTGTAAGATGTATGTGAAAAAAAAAACCAGAAAACAAATTTTGTTTTGTAATTAAATCTAGAAGCCTGGTCTAATAGGAAGCAAAGCACCTCTGCTTTCAGCTGTCACCAATATTTCACCTATAGTTTCAGAGGGCTGTGGCTTACTTGGTGAGGCAGTAAGGATGATCTTGGCCTGCCTGGTCAGTCCCTGAAAAGTCTCCTTTCCTCACCTTTGTCTACTGGGCTTTTGAGAAGCGATATGGACACCAGGACAGATATAAGAAAACTGAATAGAGTGGCTGATACTCCACAGTATTGTGTTGCCATCCAATGGGACCTTGATAAGCTGGAGAAATGGGTTGGGAAGAACATCATGAGGCTCAGCTTAGGGAATTGCAAAGTCCTGCACCTGAGGAAGAATAAATCCATGTACCAGTATACCACTAGCCACCACTAGCCACCAGTGCACCCTTGCAGGAAAGACCAGTAACATCCTGGGCTGCATTAGGAGAATGATTGCCACCATTTCAAGGGAGGTGATCCTTCCCTTCTACTCAGCACTGGTGAGACACATTGGAGTATTGTGTTGGGTGCTAGCATCCCCAGGATGATAGAGACATGGAGTTACTGAAGTAAGGCCAGAAAAGGATCACTAAGATGGGGCTGGAGCATCTAGTATACAAAAGGAAGGTGGGAGAGCTAGAAATGTTCAGCCTAGAGAACAAAAGTCTCAGGTGGTGCCTTCTGAATATTTGATGAGGAGAGTAAAGAAGATGGAGCCAGACTTCTCTCAGTAGTGTTCAGTGATAACTCTATTTCAGTAGAAAGAAAAAATTAAGGTGGTCCAACACTGGCACAGGTTTCCTAGAGAGGCTATGATTGTCTGTCATTGAAGGTGTTCAAAACTTCACTTACAATAATAGAATCATAGAATACTTGGGGTTGAAAGAGGCCTTTAGAGGCCTTTAAAAGTCTTTTACCCCAACCTCCCTGAAATGTGCAGGGTCATGAGCAACTAGAACAGGTTTCTCAGAGCCCTGTCCAGTCTGACCTTGAATGTTTCCAGAAATGGGGTATCTAACACCTCTCTGGGTAAACTGTACCAGTGTTTCACCACTCTTATAATAAAAATATCTTCCTTATTTCTATACTCAATTACCCCTTGTCCTGTTGCAATAGGCCCTGCTCAAAATTCTTCACAAGCCCCTGAGAAACCTGCTCTCAGTGGCCTGGCTATAGCACAAGGTTTGGACAAGATGGTCTCTGATGCTTCTTCCAGCCTCAACCATTTTATGAATATTTGCAAATTCAGTAGCTGCATCAGCTCTACCATGTGCAGGCATCTCTGGGCTTACTCGTCCAAGAGGCTGAGTAACAGACTTAGATGAGTTTATCTTCTAAAAGGCTGACTTTTGGGAAAAGAGTTATGCTAGGTGGAAAAGAGAATGGATGAGGCAGGAAAAAGCTCAATATAGCTATTTAGCTGTATGGTAAATTGCACCAGATAGTCTGAAGTGTGCAAGGAACTACTGTTCTATTTCATTGCCAGAATCTGTGGCATTTGAAATAAAATTTCTATACTGAGGTGAAAATGAAACCCCCAACTCCGTGCACAGAAATTCTGTAGTACTGTAGACTACAGGAAACACAGAAGAAGATACCTCTTGCTTTATGTTGGAATTAGAATTAAATGCTACATTTAATTAAATGCTTGGATTCAGTTTCCTGTAGACCATAACAATACTCTAGAGAACCCAGGTAGAGAGCATTTAATTCAGAATTTTATAAATGTCCCAGAAGACAATTTTATGGAAACATTTCACAAAATACAATTTTGTTCAGGGAAAAAAACCACACACAAAAACCCAAAACCATTAAGCAGTTCCAGTTAACATATAACTGTACCTTAGAAAGTTAATAAGATTGACAATCAACTGTTTAACTTCCTGTCTGGAGCAAGACAAAAGATAGACATCACCTATAGTTATTGAACAAAATTTCTCTACCAGTAAGTCATCAAGAAAATCTTCTAGGTTTTAACATAAACAGGTCTGTGTAATTTATACAAGGATGACAGACATGGTAAAGTGATCTTGAGCAATTACTTTCTGCACTACATTTGCTAGAAATTTTTGTCCTCACTCACTTAGAAAACTCTGAGGATGAATCTCCACAGATGTTTGCTCTCAACAGAGTACTTCAGCCCACACAGCTCTGTATTCATTCAAGTCTAGATAAGACTACCATATATCCAGGTTTTCCAGATATGGCTCTCTTTTCCATTCAGAAATTATGTTTTTCTCTAGGTTTTTGGATGCTTGCTTGGATCAAAGGCCACCATAGAGCTGAAAATCTTGGAGACTGAATCTGTAACCTATGTTGCATGGATAGCCTACCAGTTATTGCCCCAGGTGGGATAGACATGCTAACACAAATGCCTCTAGACAGCACTGGCCTCACCGTGCACATTCAGGTTTTTCTGCCATGAAAATCCCAGATATGGCACTTCAGCTTCTTCCAGTGCCTTAGTTATGTTGTTTGCACATGGTGCAATTCCTGCTGTTCTTCACCACAGTATGCATTGAGATCACAGCTGTGTTCAGTGCAGGAACTGATGTGGCATATTCATTATGGTACCCTGCTTCAAAGTGTGCCTAAAATCTTCTCAGAAAAGTTGTTCCTAAAGGGTGTTAAAGAGTATAACCTGCCCACAGGGGTAAACTGTTCCTTAACATTGTAGTTTGGTTTATGTCATAAATCACAGACATGTTAGTCCTTTTCTATTCCTTCCATCCAACAAAATCTTACTGGTTTCATTTTTCATGCAGATGTCTAACTCCCTGTTTATATACTATATAAATGAGGTTGTTTTATTGGTTGTAAATATCTTGTTATTCAGTTTTGTGCAGTCATACTTTTGTGGGAAAAATAGCATTCCTTACTGCATTAATTGATTTGTACACTCCTCTTTTTCTGCTCTAATGTAAACATCTCTACCCTTTTCATGCTTTACTTACATTCAAAAAGGCCCCCAATATTTCTATGCCTCTAAACCAATTTTTGTCACAGGTTCGTGGATTCACAGAATGGTTTAGATTAGAAAGGCCTTAAAGATCATCTAGTTCCATGTCTCTTGACCTTTAGTATTTGTACAGTATTATTTTCAAGCTGGGTGACTACAAAAGACCAGCGAGGATGTGCCACTGGTTTACATAATTCTATTCTATTCTATTCTATTCTATTCTATTCTATTCTATTCTATTCTATTCTATTCTATTCTATTCTATTCTATTCTATTCTATTCTATTCTATTCTGGTCTGGTCTGGTCTAGTCTAGTCTAATCTAGTCTATTCCATGCAATTCCATGCTATTCCATGCTATTCTATGCTATACTAGTCTTTTCAATATTGATTTTATCCTTTTCCTGTTACATTCTATCAGTTTGCCAACACTTTTGCTCCACACAGAGTATATGGTTTGGCTAAGATTTCTGCAGTGACATTTTTTTTTGTTTCTATATGGTTGAGATTAATTTAGAGCCAAGATAAATGTCATTCTGAATTTTCCTTCCAAGTTGCATTAATTTGTCTTTGTCTGCAGGGAATTTCATCTATCACCAAGCCACAGTTCCTGACAGACTTGTCTTGTATGGACTATTTTATGTCCAAATAGTAATTAAATCTTACCTCCCTTTTTTTGGACACTTTTTTAAAAAATATTTTTTTTTTTTTTATTTCATTCCTAGTGTGGCTTTTTTTCCTCCTTGAAAAGTAGAAATTTTGTCACTATTTCACAGTTTCTTTGAAAATGTCTGAATTAGCAGAAGCACCCCATGCAGCACCACATACAAGGTAACTCAGTGCGACAGCATTTCTCCTGAAAGTAGAGTGAAAGGGAAAAATCAGACAGCACGAGTTAATCAATTGTATTGCATTGACAAACCTTATTTTCCTTCAGCCTGTGGAGCTTCAGACTCTGGTGTTCATTTTCTCATGAGGATTAAAATTTTCCGACTGTGTTCCTCAAAACAGATGGGAAGATCTTTAACCCCTAGCAGGAGACTGCAGGGTCTGGAAACAGTCTCACACAGGATTGCCAGAAAGGATGTCACTCTCAGAACAACAAAGTTCACAGGACTATTGTGAATATGGCAGTGTTACTAAATGCAAAAAAATGAAGGATTAGATTGCAAAGAGGAATTGTAGGCAGACAGGAACTTACAGACTGAAGGCATAGATGCAGAAACAAGAGACAAAGCAGTATGTGATGATAAGCAAGAGCCAGAGTTGTGAGACAGGAAGCAAAGCTGCTGATCATTGCATTTTGCAGGTCCAGCCAGACTTGATCCCTTCTGAGACATACAACTGGAGTATCTCTGGATTTCCTCAATTTGGATTTGTCTAAGTGAGAAGTGATAAAACTGCTTTGGCCCTCCCAGTACAAGCAGTCCCTTTTATAGCTCACTCAGTCTAGAAGGTGAGAGAGGAGGCAATCCTAAAGCAAGTCCCAGCTCCTGGCACTGCATCAGTACTCCAAGTTCCTCTTCAGGCTCTCTGTTCACACTAGC
This sequence comes from Melanerpes aurifrons, assembly GCA_011125475.1. Classification (NCBI taxonomy): domain Eukaryota; kingdom Metazoa; phylum Chordata; class Aves; order Piciformes; family Picidae; genus Melanerpes; species Melanerpes aurifrons. The sequence goes on from WWNC01000003.1 coordinate 4,944,202, forward strand.
CTTTGTCTCTCAGTTGTTCAGGTATCACTCCAGGTACATATTCCCAAACAGAACTGGCTAGGTGGTAATAGGGGATAGATAACTAACATGACTTTGCATGAGTGTGATAAGGAACAACACATATCCAATCTTTCTATTCCATGAGAAAAATAAATTACCCTTTGCTGTTCAGGTGTCCACTGATATCAGTGAAGACTTGATTAGGGGTTTTCCAATCACATTTCATAACTTATTTCTGTCACTGGAGTAAATTCTGAAAAGCTTTTAAACTTCAGCACAGCAAAGCTGCTTATCACTGAACATTGTGATAATTTACTCACTACAAATGTTACTGCTAAAAGTTCATCATTCCTTAATTCCTTTAAAGCTCTAGATGTCTCAATTCTCACTCTGGAGACTTTCCTCCTTTTTAAAATTTCTTCTATTTTACATTTTGACCTTTCAAACTGTCTCAGATTGAATTGAACCTGCTGCAGTCATGACTGCTTCAACAATGAAAGTGGTAACTGGAGCAAAATATTATGGGGCTTGAAGCTCAGATTGCAGCATGGGAGGCTTCCTGTTCAGGTTGCTGCTTTTGGGTTCTGGGCTCTTGGGTGTGGTCTCTTTTCTGCAGAAATGGTGGTGGAAAGAGTGGGAGCAGGGTAGCTAGTGGTTTTTGTTTTCTGGGTTTTGCTGTTTCCCCCTTGCTCTGTATTTCACTGTGCTTCTTCTGCAAATAATCTATGCTAAGGTAATCATGTATTGTATTATTAGATTAATTAGATTATTAGCTAAGGTAGTTACATACTGTGCTTATGATAGCTTATGTTACGTTAAACTCTTTATCTCAGCCCTGAGATGTGTGTGTTACTCTTCCCCTCACTTTTGCATTGGGGAGCAGGCAGTTTAACCCTTGCGCCAAACAGTTGCAAAATTCTGGCATGTGTTGTAACTTTGTTACTTGGAAAAGAGTAGGCATTTCTCTTCTATATTAGTAGTTGACTTTACCAAATGTTTTATCAGAGCTAGCATGACAACAGAAAAATTGCAGTATTGGAATACTGCATCTACCCAAACCTCTTTAGAATCTGGGAGAAAAATGTGTCTCTGTGTAATCTGTTTCCTATTGTCGTTTTTAAGATCTGCAATGTTTTTGTGGGCTCAAGGACCAAAGTAAATCAAGACTAAACTGTGTTGGCTCACCCTGGGGTAACCCCTATAAATGACAAACAAATCAGTATTTCACAGTTAAAAAGCATTACCAAGGGTTCTACAAAATTTCCCAGAAGTTTACTGCAGTGGTACTAACAATGCTGGACATTAAGACAAGATGTTTTCTTTTTATTTTTGCATTTCAAGAGAGGAAACACCACCACCGTTTCTCAGTGGAGTCCTAGCCAATCAAAAGGGTCACTGAACCAGCCATTATGTAACAGCAAATACTGAGAATGGTGACTCTCTTTACCAGCATTTCTCTAGAGCATGATCCAACAAGCGTTTTTACCTCACAAAGAAGACATTTACCTAGTGCACCTCTTGCACTAAAGCTTCATCTAAAATGATAGCAAGAGTCTTTGCCTTTATAATGGCTGGACTACCTGCAGCAAATGTTTCTTGACTTACAGGAACAAGAAAATCTCTTCCTCATAGTGATGTGAATTAACTTTAAGTAATAGGTAGTAAGTAAGAGAAAATACTATCTTAGCCTCAACACTCATTGTATAAGCTATTCCCTTTTCATTTCCAACAAAACAGCAAAGAATTACATAGCCTAAAAAGGAAAGGCACAAGCTGGGGGCCAGAGGAGCTCTGATGCTGTGACTACAGTCAACTGGAAGTGGCCTCTAGCACAAACGTCTTGGTGACTTCAATAACCCTGACATTTGCTGACAAACCTGTACAGCCAGTCCAAAAGGCTCTTGCAGTGTATCAATAATAACTTCTTGATGCAGGTAGTGGAGGAGCCAACAAAGAGAGGCTCACTGCTGGACCCTGTATTAAGTAATGAAGAAGGACTGGTTGGGGACATCAAGGTCAGGAACAGCCTTGGTGAGAGTGATCATGACATGATGGAGTTTAGTGTTATACAGAGTAGAAGCAGGGCAGTAAATAGGGATTACAGCCTGGGATTTCTGCAGAGATAACTTTACACTCCTCAGAGATATACTTGCAGGAATCCCATGGGCTAAGATGCTGGAGTGTAAAGGAGCCCAAGAAAATTGGAAAATTTTTAAAGACAACTTCCTCCAAGCCCAAGATAGGTGTGTTCCCTTGAGTAAAAAATGGGGTAGGCATGCCAGGAGACCTGCATGGATGAGCAAGGAGCTTCTGAAGGAAATCTCATGGAAGAAAGATGCAGTTCATGGAAGAAGAGACTTGTCACATGGGAGAACTATAGAGTAGTTGCTAGGGCATGCAGAAAGGCAACAAGGAAGGCCAAAGCCCTCTTGGAAATAAAACTGGCAAAGGAAGTACAAGAGAACAAGAAAGCCTTCTTCAAATATATTAATACTAAAAGGAAGAATAGGAAAGGTGTGGCCCCACTGCTCAACGAGGAGGCAGCCCTGATATCTGAGGATGAAGTGAAAGCGGAGTTGCTGAATGTCTTTGCTTCAGTCTTTGCTCCTAAGACGGAACTGTCCTATGAAGGAGAGAGTCCAACAGAGATGATTAAGGGACTGGAGCATATGCCCTATGAGGAGAAGCTGAGAGCCCTGGGGCTTTTTGGTCTGAAGAGATGGACTGAGAGGGGATTTAATAAATGTTTATAAATATCTGAGGACTTGGTGTCAAGAAGGAGGGGACAGCCTCTTCTCCATTGCACCCTGTGATAGGACTAGGGGTAATGGATATAAACTACAGCACAGGAGGCTCCACCTCAACATGAGGAGGAATTTCACTGTGAGGGTCACAGAGCACTGGAACAGGCTGCCCAGGGAGGTTGTGGAGTCTCCATCTCTGGAGACTTCTAAGACCCATCTGAATGCGTTCCTGTGCAACCTGTGCTAGATTCTATGGTCCTGCTCTGGCAGGAGGTTGGACTCAATGATCTTCAAAGGTCCCTTCCAACCTCTAACATCTTATGATCCTATGATGCAGTGACATGTAGGATGGGGCACTAATGGTGGCCTCATAAGTGGGGCAAACACACAAGTGTTTCCAGAATTTCCAATTCCAGGGTGCCAAGAAAAACCAAAGGTCAGTGAGGGTCCAAGCAGCAGAGGAAAAACATTTGTGCAGGTATCTCTCATCTACACTTGACTGACACTAGTAGGAAGGCATAGGGATTTTTGGAGTACAGTGGCAAGTGAATGAGCAGGCATGTCTCAGAACTCACTATAAAACATCAGTGTGCTTAGAAGAGGGATAAACCAGACAGCTTCAAAAGAGAACAGCTGACTCTGGAAAGGTTATTGTCCAACTGAGCAGGTTGTCATTGTTCACAACAAAGCAAAATAGCCATTATAATGTCCAGATTTGCACATGGTAAGAGAAGCGAAATGCAAACCAAATTGTATTTGCTGTCTTGAAGGGTTGTTTCCAAAAGTTCCCTTTCTGCTGCAAGATAAGCAAACCTTGTTTAGCTTTGCACTTGCTTCAGGTGTTCAGTGAGAAGCTTTTATTTCAAGTATTTTCATATTGACTCTCTTTCCTTACTCAAATTATGAAAGATTTTTAGAAGGAAGTGTGTGTTGGTAAACAGAATATCAAACCCAAAAAGATGTACTTCTGTCTGATTACATTTGCCCTTCTTCTATGTCCAAAGTATCTAGCTTTCCCAAAATACAGCTCTGTTTACAAGGCAGATGGCAATTTTTATCATCTTTCTCATTTCTGATGAATGAAGAAATCCAGAAAGGAGCTTGTTTGGAATTTTATTTTATTTTTCATTAGAACCTCACACTTTTCCTGTGTAAACACTGTAGAGGTAGATAGTCTGTGAGGGCACACTATAAATAAAGGTTTGGAGATATGTTTAAAGGGGAAAGTGTTTTAAAATTCAGCTGGCTATGAATATAAATCTCTATTTTGACAGGTCTTTGGAATTCAGAACCTATTTATGCTGCCCATTGCAGTGTTGAGCAGAGTTGCCAAATAGGTATCAGCAGCCTGTGTGGGTACCAGCTGTAGTAAAGCTCTGTGAACACAATACAAACACAGCTATATAGGTCTCAGATCAATGAAGAACAGAGGATTAAGACTTTGTGGCTGTGTGTGCCTGCCTGTGTGAAGACAACCTAATTCACCCAAATGCTTCAGACATGATATCCTTCATCTCTGGAAAGCACTATGTACACAGGCAACATACAGTATCTCACAAAGCTCTGAAGGAAGAGTGTCCTTGTTACTATTTGGGTCACCCTAAACTCAGGTAGAAAACTATGCAATAAAACACCTCTACATTAAAAAAAACCAACCCAAAATTAAACATATTTTCAGGCCGCTATGTATGTCAGAAAAAGTAATGCATAATTACAGTGAGGAAAAAAAATCAATTTCATGTTATTTAAGTGACTGACTAATCACTTCATTGTGAAACTGGATTTTTTTCTGTTTGCTAGCTGGTCTCCTTTCTCAGGTACTTAACTATTCTAAAGTTTACCTTTCCCACAGTTTGTCCTTTAATAAACTTTGCTTAGTGACTGTTTAGGAGCCACTTTGTCATCACTGATGTTTCTGGATTTGAAGCAGGGAATTTATATAGACCGTCTCCATCACAATTTACTCCATTCTAATTAAAGAAACAAGTTCACTTTTTTTGTTGCTTGTTTTCTGTTCTTCTCAGTTTGGGTTACTATAGAGAATAACACTGGAATACTGATATATTACATTCTGAGAAATAGCAAGATCAATTTGGTTGTTGCTTTTTTTTTTTTTTTTTTTCTGGTGGAATTAAAATCTTGGGATAGAATAATATCATAGTTTCAGTTGGAAAAGACTTTTAAAATCATCAGAATACAGAATTAACCAGGTAGGAAAGATCATCAAGTCCACCCTATCACCCAGCACCATCTAATCAACTAAACCATGGCACCAAGCACCCCATCCAGTCACTTTTTAAACACTTCCAGCAATGGTGACTCCACCACCTCCCTGGGCAGCCCATTCCAAAGGCAAATCACTCTTTCTGTGAAGAATTTATTCTTAATCTCCAGCCCAAACCTCCCCTGGTGCAGCTTGAGACTGTGTCCTCTTGTTCTGTCACAGGTTGCCTGGGAGAAGAGACTGACTCCCACCTGCCACCTTTGCCAGGAGTTTGCTGTGGGGGATGGTATCAAAGGCCTTGCTGAAGTCCAGGTAGACTACATCCACAGGCCTCCCCACATCCACCAGGTGGGTCACCTGATCATAGAAGGAGATCAGGTTGGTCAGGCAGGACCTGCCCTTCCTGAATCCATGCTGGCTGGGCCTGATCCCTTGGCCATCCTGTAAGTGCTGTGTGATTGCACTCAGGATGACCTGTTCCATCATCTTGCCTGGCACTGAGGTCAGGCTGACAGGTCTGTAATTCCCTGATTCCTCCTTCTGGCCCTTCTGTGGATGGGGACCACGTTGGCCAGCTTCCAGTCATCTGGGACCTCTCCAGTGAGCCAGGAGTATTGAAAAATGATGGAGAGCAGCTTGGCCAGCTCATCTGCCAGCTCTCTCAGCACCCTAGGATGGATCCCATCCGGTCCCATAGACTTGTGGGGATCTCTAACTAGTAGTTAGGTCTCTAACTACTTCCTCCTGGATTACAGGGGTACTATTCTTTTCCCTGTTTCCACCTGCCATTTCAGGAGGCCAGCTGTCTGAAAGACAACCTATGACAAAGAAGAACAGGTGCATGAGGGCAGAGCATGTGCAAGAGAGCACAAAGAGTGAAATAGCGAAAGAGGGAAAGAGTGAGTTGTTTGCAGTTTGGGTAATATTTATCGTTTGCTTGAGGCTTGGATTTAGCCAGTAGGCAATCTTGGTCAACACCATTAGCCAATGGCAAAGCATATATAGCCAGAATATGCCCATATTTGGAAGAAGCACAAGCACAGCACAAGCATCCATAAAGTGGGTGCATGTACTTGTTTATCCCAATAAGGCACATTGGGTTGTTTACCCTGGCTTCTTTTTTCTAAGCTCTGGGCTGAGTATCCACAGCAGAAGGGAGGGGGAAGGGGGTTTAGGAAAACATGTAGGGCAAGTTTTGGCATTATTTGGGGTATAATTTTGGGCCTAATGCACCCTTTACCACACAGTTGTATCTCATCTGTTGATCTCTCTGTGTTTCCTGAACTTGGTCTTATTTGAACAACTGTTTTTGGAACTCAGCTTCTGACTGAGTTGAAACCACACCACCCACTAAGGCTCAACAACAGCTCTAAGCTGGGTGAGCCATCATCTTTGTTCACTTCAGCTTGCAAGACATTGTGCCTATTTTGCAAGGGCACTTGGGAGGGTGGCGTATTAAAGGGGAGACACACTTGTGGTACCTGCTGTGCTGGGCAGGAGCTTATTGCCATTGCCCACTGTCCTCTATGTCACCACATTCAGGCAGGTGGAGAGAGGACAGCAAGTTCTCTGTATTATGAGCTCTGCCTGCCTGTGGGGTTTATTTCAGGGAGGGCAGTTTGTGACTCCAATACTCTAAACCATTACCAGGAAAGAACATTCATTCCATTTTGGATGTGTAACATCTGTGCACTATGCAGAATACTGAAAGTCAAGAGGCTATGAAACCAACCCTCTGGGAGAGGGGAACGTAAGCAGTAGTGAGGTATGAGGAAGATTTTAGACCTCTTATGATTTTATTTGCTTATTTGCTTTTCAGGCCTCAATCTTTTTAACAACTGTAACAAAACCCTCTTAATGCTCACATGTCAACTTTTGCCCTGCATTAACCTGGAAAAACCCTTCAGTGTCACCCCTCTCCTACTGGAATATAATTGATAGAAACCCCAGCAGAAGATGAGTCTGCCCACGGCTTAGTGCAGGTCCACAGAGTGCTTCTATCCATTTGCAAAGACAGTGAGATACCATCCAACTCTGCTCTGAAGGCAATGAAGATGTATATACCTGCACTTTCACAGAGTCATCACAGAATGTTAGGGGTTCTAAGGGACCTCCATAGACTATTGAGTTCAACCTCCCCTGCCAAAGCAGGATCATCTAGGGCAGGCCACACAGGAACACATCCAGGCAGGTTTTGATAGTCTCCAGATGAGCCTCCACAACCTCTCTGGCAGCCTGTTCCAGTGCTCCATCACCCTCACTGTAAAGAAGTATCTCCTTGTGTTGAGGCGGAACCTCCTGTCTTCTAGCATGTTGTTCCTTCTTCTGTCACTGGGCACTACTGAAAAGAGATTATCACCTCACCTTCATCTTGACACCCACCCCTCAGTTATTATAGATGTTGATAAGATCCCCTCTCAGCCTTCTCAAGATCCCCTTCTCAGTCTTCTCAAGACTAAACAGCACCAGAAGTCTCAGTCTTTCTTCACAGGAGAGATATTCAAGTCCCCAGTCATCCTCATGACTCTCCATTGGACTCGCTCCAGTACATCCCTCTCTCTTGAATTGGAGAGCCCCAAATTAGACACAGTGTATTAGGTATGGTCTCACCAGGGCGTAGTAGACTGAGAGGAGAACCTCCCTAGACTTGCTGATCATGCTTCTCAATGCACGCCATGATGCCATCTGCCCTCTTGACTACAAGGGCACATTGCTGTCCCATGGATAATGCCAAGGTCTTTCCCCATAGAGCTGCTTTCCAGAAGGGTGACCCCTGGTCCCTTGTAATAAAATATATATATATTTTATATTTAATATTTCTGGCAGTGGTATCTTCAAACACTGCCGTAGCTTATTTACAAAGTGTATCTACAGGTTCTCTTTATTCAGATGTGTTACATATTCCACATATGAAGACAGTTGAATGATTTAAGCACAAATCTGAGAATTTCCAATACAGCAATTTAAACTGGAAATGAAGGTGCTGTGATCTGCAGTTTCCCACGAGAAGGATTCTGTAGCAAACCAGCTGGGTACTCATGGATTGCTGTTTTGTCTGATATTTTCCCAGGTGCTGTAACTATAATTCAAGTGGGTCTTGTCTCAGAGTGGGCTAAGAGGCATATCTCTTCTTGTGCCCAGTTCACAGGCTGTAGCAGTGCAGCTCTTCTGCGATTCAGTTCTCTCGGGGCTTTTATCCTTTCTCCCTCTGGCACAGGGCTCTCGGAGTGTTGGTTGCCTTGGTCCAGGTGCAAGGCCCAGGTGTGGTTTGCCTGCTAGGGCAGGCTCTTCAGCTGCAGCTCCAGCAGCGTTTGGGTCTTGTTGCTTTCTGGGTGAGAACAAGGCAAATTGCCTACCTTCTCTGCTGGTTTAAATACTGTCCCAGTACAATTAATGCCTCTTGGTAACAGAGAAACCTGATAGCTGAACCTATAGAATGGGGCATATCCAAACATGGCCAGGGGCACACACAGTTCACAGGCGTGTTACAAGGTTAGTTACACATGCTACACGTTTAACTGGAGCATCTGGGCCTCAGGAAATGTCTAGATTTGTACATTCAGAGGTGCTTAACCCATGTCTGGGTTAAGGCATGTTTTGGGGTTTGTTCCTTCAGGACATCTGTACTGGTGCCTAGTGTTATTCCTTCACAGATGCAGGACTCTGCACTTGTCCTTATTGAACAGGCTCTCCAGCCTGTCCAGATCTCATTGGATGGCAGCACAGCCTCCCAGCGTGTCAGCCACCCTCCAAGTTCTGTACCACCAGCAAACTTCATGAGGGTACACTCATCAAGTGATTATCAAGAACCTCTCACTTGATGAGGGGTTATGGGAGGGTTTGGGGGGGCAGGGAGGGAGAGGGTAAGGGAGCAGTGGAGCAGCTCCCCTGTTCTCTGAGAACCCAGAGGGAGTCCAGGGTTTTTTTCATGCTATTTTCTGATTGCAAATACCTGTATAATACTGTAAATACTGTATATTTTGTAAACATTCATTGCATCCCATTGTAGAGTGTAGGTTTTGCTTTGTAAATACAGCTTTCATTTGCTTCCAACTGAGCTGGTTGTGCTTAGTTAATATGAATGGGAAACTTTAACCCACCACAGCAGAAAAGACAGAGGAAAAGGCGGCATTCAGTAATTCCACCATCTCTGCATTGTCAGTCACCATGCCTCCCACCTTGTGTGACAATGGACCCACTTTTCCCTAATTCTTCCTTTTTCTATTGATGTATTTAATGAAGCCCTTCTTGTTATCTTTCATATTCCTGGCCAGGTTTAGTTCCAAGAGAGCTTTGGCCTTCCTTGTTGCATCTCAGCATGCTTTGAGAGTATTTTTGTATTCCTCGCAGCTGCCCAGACCCTTTTGCCACTTAATGTAGACTTCCCTCTTCCATCTGATTTTTTCTAGCAGCTCCTTGCTTATCCAAGCAGGTCTCCTGCTTCCTCTACTAGATGTGTTTTTCTTGAGCTTGGAGGAGGTGGTATTTGATTATTAACCAGATCTCTTGGACCCTCTTGATATCAAGAGCCCTAGCCTGTGGGACACTTTTGAGCAGTTCTTTGAACAGGACAAAGTTAGCCCTCCTAAAGTCCAGGATAAAAGATTTACTATTTGCCATGTCCTTATGTTAAAACTTCTTGCTGCATATTAGCAGAATCTTGTCTCTAAATATCTCTGAAAATGAAAATTCCAGCTCCTGTGAATGGCTGACTGTAGCTGGAGTTATCATAACATCTAAATAGTTCAACCTAAGAAACCGAATCAAGGATTTGGCAATAACATTTATACCCGCAGAGATTCCAGCAGGTGGAATCCTTCTTGAGCTGTCAAAGCTTCAGGCGCTGCTTGAGGGAAGATAGGAAGCCATCTCTGGATTGAAACATGACATCCGCTTAAGGATACACAGCAGTAGCACAGAGCAGCTTGGCAAAGGAGGGTGGAAGAAATGCCACATCCAATTGAAACAGGAGTAACATTCACAGGTAAGAAGAATATAATTATCCAGCCTGGAAGCAGGCCAGGTGCCCTTCATCACTGCAGTCTTGGTATTTCTCAAAATGAAGTAACAGATGTTTTTATGAATTTCTGTCAGACATAAGTTTTATTAATTAAATCTTTAAGAGCTACTCTGTCTTTTTTTTTTGTGTGTTGATTGTTTTTCTTTTTTTTTTTTTCCTACTCAAATAAATTCAGGAAACCAGAAATGTCATGATATACACACATATACATATATACATATACATATAAATATATACCTATGTCACACATATACATATATATACGTATATCTATATATATACCCTTATGTTTATAAATGTCTGTCTTTTGTTTCAAAAGAGATTAATTTTCTGAAACAGATGAAAGGGGAAAAAGTTTCTCTCTGGGGCCTCATGATCATCTCTAGCCTCCAGTTACAAGAGACAGAGACCCTAGACAGAAAAAAAAACAAACATGAGAAAATATACCAGAGAGAGCAATTTGGGTAGAGTGATGGACTAGGTCATCATCTTGATGTAACTACTTTTAACCTCTAGTGAAATAGCTGCAAGGAGGAGGATGTTGTAGGAAGGAGAGATGGGAGAAATGGTATAACTAATACACTAAGACGAAGCAGGTGTACAGTGCTGCAAAGAGACAAAATTCAAGTCTTCACCCTGCAGGTGACTTCTGCAAGACGTAGCTGATGAATGTATCACTGTCACAGACTGGGGACTTTGTAATAGCTAACACACATAAAAAAACCTACTCCATATTCAAAATTGCCTTACCATTCACCCTTCTAAAAGCCCCTAACAAAAGAAAATAAGTGGTAAAACTCCTATTGCACTGCCAGAAAAAAAGCCACCAACCAACCGAAACCCACAACCCCTTGCCCCCCAACAAACAAACAAACAAACCAACTCAGAAAAAAATGTAAAACACACCCAACCAAAATAACAGGGAAGGTTTTCTTCGATGGTTTTTATTTTTTTATTTGTTTGCTTATTTGGCAGGAAGTGAATAGAAACCATCTAAATGGTAGAATATTGCTTTTTTAAACAAACACTAAGCAGCAGAACTGACCTGTACTCAATCCCCAGAAGTGGTTGTGGTGGGTTGAAGTTTCCCATCAACATTAACTCTGCACGACCAACTCAGAAGGAAATGAAGCTGTATTTACAAGCAAAAACTATGCTCTACAGTGGAATGCAATGAATATGTACAAAATATACAGGATTTGCAATATTATACAGATATTTACATATTTACAATTAGCAAATAACGCAGAACCCCCCCGGCATCCCTCTTGTTCTCCCAGAGACCAGGGAAGCTGCTCCACTGCCCCCTTCCCCCAAACCTCCTCCCCCCTGTATCACAGGAAGAAAAGGAGTTGAGAGAAAGCAGTATTAGTTCTTCTCTTTCTCAAGGCCAGCAAGAAGCATTATTATCTCCCCAGCAAACGCAGAACAGCCAAGCCAGAGAAAAGAAAAGGAATTGGAATGGAAATTAAATGTGAAAGATTTTTATGGTACAGCTGCGTCTGTACCCCAGACTTTGTCCAATGCATTTGTTTAGAATAGTATTTTGTTTTCCTTTTTACACCCAATAGTGAATTATTTATATTTTTCTACTTTCCTGCTTAAAATCTGCAGCTAAATTTTAAAGGCATAGCCTAAAACTGCCACAGTGGTATATATAGGTGAGAATGAAGTGATAAGGGAATCCAAATGATAAGGGAAATTTGGGTGGTGCACAATAATTGAGTCCCTTCCATTGATTTTAAAGGATCATGCAATTTCTCCTTCTAGTGCTATAGTATTTGTGATAAACACAAGCTCGAAGGGCAGTAATTACTTTCACTTGAAAAAGAATTCTTCAAGCAATACTAAAAAGAAAAGTCACCATGAAAGATCCCATGTCCCTGGACTTACCTCTCCAATTAAAATTTCCATATTTGCAGAGCAAATTCAAACATTAATTTACTTCACCCCACCCTCCCCCCTTCTTTTTCTCAATGAAGAATGGGCTTTTTTTTTGAGCCAGAACAAATGAAGCCACAAAATCAATCTTTTTCTCAAGTTTCATTTATACAGGTGTCTAGAAGTAGGACAAGTGCTTTGGTAAATAAAAGTAAGTTAATTAAATAGCAGTAACAATCTCATTCTTTCAGCCATGGTCATTAGTTTGATTAGGCTCAAAATTAACCTAGGGATAAAGTAGATATTTTATATTTAAACCGCTCAGGCTAACCTGGTTATTATTGTAGCTTGACATGAACAAATACAGTAGTATGTCCAAATCATAGTTTCATAGTTTCATAGTTTCATTCAGGGTTGGAAGGGACCACAAGGATCATCTAGTTCCAACCCCCCTGCCATGGGCAGGGAAACCCCACACTACATCAGGCTGGCCAGAGCCTCATCCAGCCTGCTCTTAAACACCTCCAGGGACGGGGCCCCAACCACCTCCCTGGACAACACATTCCAGGGTTTCACCACTCTCATGGTGAAGAACCTCCTCCTCACATCCAGCCTGAATCTCCCCACCTCCAGCTTCATTCCATTCCCCCTAGTTCTATCACTACCTGAGATCCTGAGAAGTCCTTCCCCAGCCTTCCTGTAGGCCCCCTTCAGATACTGGAAGGCCACAATTAGGTCACCTCGAAGCCTTCTCTTCTCCAGACTGAACAGCCCCAACTCCTTCAGTCTGTCCTCATAGGAGAGGTGCTCCAGCCCTCTGATCATCCTTGTGGCCCTTCTCTGGACACGTTCCAGCACCTCCACATCCTTCTTGTAATAGGGGCTCCAGAACTGGACACAGTACTCCAGGTGGGGTCTCACCAGGGCTGAGTAGAGGGGGAGGACCACCTCCCTCGACCTGCTAGCCACACTTCTCCTGATGCAGCCCAGGATCTGATTGGCCTTGCGGGCTGCAAGTGCACATTGAGAGCTCATGTTGAGCTTTTTGTCCACCAAGTCTCTCTCCTCAGGGCTACTTTCCAGCCAGTCACTGCCCAGCCTGTATTTGTGCCTGGGATTGCCTCGACCCAGATGCAGGACCCTGCACTTGCTCTTATTGAACTTCATGAGGTTGGCTTGTGCCCACCTCTCCAGCCTGTCAAGGTCCCTCTGGATGGCCTCCCTTCCCTCCAGCGTGTCTGCCGCACCACACAGCTTGGTGTCATCAGCAAACTTGCTGAGGGTGCGCTCAATGCCACTGTCCATGTCACTGACAAAGATGTTGAACAAGACAGGTCCCAGGACTGATCCCTGAGGGACTCCGCTTGTCCCTGGCCTCCACTGGGACATGGAGCCATGGACAGCCACTCTTTGGGTGTGGCCATCAAGGCAGTTCCTTATCCATCTAGTGGTCCACCCATCAAACCCATGTGTCAGCAGTTTGGAGACCAGGATGTGGTGCGGGACAGTGTCGAAGGCTTTGCTCAGGTCCTTCGACACTTCGAAATCCAGTGTTTCCACATAAAATTGATGTTGAAAAATGAGGAATAGTTCAAAAGAACTATGTGACTCAGTGAATGAAAGATCCATAAAATGTTCCTGATGGTGGGAAACTCAATACACTCAATCTACTTTATCTGAAAGCAAATCAAAAGCAAAAAGACTGATGATAGCAGATGATTCTTTGGTGAAGCAGGAGGCAGAACAAAGTTTCAGGGTGGGAAGTTCCTCATGGTTGCTAAAGACAAAATCAAAACAAAAAATCCCCCCCAAAAAACCTCCCAACCACCACCACCAAAACCAAACCAAACTACCACTATCAAAAAAACACAACCAAAACCCCCCAAAACCAACCCCCCAAACAAACCAAACCAACAAAAAATGACACGCCTGCCCAGCCAAACAAACAATGAAACCCAAAGAAATAAACAAGCAACTAAAGCAAGCAAACAAACAAAAATATTTTGACAATAAGAGTAATTACCAGTGAAGCACCCCTCCAAGGACAGATTCACCTTGTTCAGTGCAGAGCATCTTAGACATTCCCAAGAATGCTCTATGCAGATGGGCTCATTTATGTGTCTTAGTGACACTCTGAGATGCTCCCTCAAATGCTGCAGTGCATTGACATGACACTAAAGTAGGGCTCAGCAGCATGTTGTCTCCTGACTCTCACAGTCTTTCTGCTCCTACTGCTGAGCTCAACTGGTTCTCAGGGCTGAGTGCCAGTCTGCTCAGTTATGCTTTGCACAGTGCAGGCATAACCTCGAGTTTTTAATCTAAAAAGAATACTCTTTGAAATGGTACCAATTCACAAGTCAGGCTGGGGTTTGTGCCGAAGTAATTTCCAGTTCAGGTTCAAGCTGAAAAATGATGGTTGAGTTAGTTTTGGTTCAAGTTCAGTCAAATTCTCTTGTGAATGCAGAGTCTTGGAGTTACCATCTTTGCTGGATTTAACTGGGGATTTAACTGCTGGACGTGATCTCACCCCTCTGCAGCCATCAGTGCCTCTGTAGCAGGGACAGCATGGCTAGAGGATGTATATGGTCACAATGAGCCAGAGCCCCTGGGATGCATGGTGAGAGCCAGTTCACCTTCTTTTCCCCTCTCCTCCAGCCTTGTAACACAGGAAAATCAAGTAGGGCCCTCAGCACTATGTTGATTTCTGTTTGGCTCCCTCCCAAGGTAGTGAGAACTACTTAGGTTCCCCATCAAAAATTAATGCAATCTCCAGGTGCTTGATGGATGTAGGTCTTCCATCTAAACAGGATGAATATTTGTTTGAAACTATTTAGAAACCTTGTTATTTACATCAGGGAGCCAGGAGGTAGCATGGCTGAAGAGATCTGCAACACTAACCGCAGACCAAATTCTGAGTATATAGCTCACAGTGTATGACTAGACTCAAATCATCCATTCATGTTTGTTTTCATGTAAGCAAAGTCAACAGATTTAAGTACTCTTAGTTGCTAAAGAGTCATTGTTGGATTCTAATTATCCTGAGATCGGATGTGGACCTAGTGGTTGTATGAAATGTCTCTCTCTCCCAAACGTGCTGTTTCCTTGGAAGCAGAACTTAAAACATACTACGTCAGCTGCACAACCATTAATAAGACCAGTTTATTCAGCTAGGTATGTGCCTGGGACAGACTATGAACCACAGGATTGCTGAGGCTGGCTAGGACCTCTGCAAATTCTCATGCAATCCCCCTGCTCATAGGAGGATCATTTGGAGCAGGTTGCTCATGAGTTTTGACTGTCTCTAAGGACTGAGACTCCACAACCTCTCTGGACAACCTGTTCCAGTGTTTGACCATTCTCACCATAAAAAAGGTGGGGTTTATTCTTACACTGAAATTGAATTTTCTGCATGTGAATTAGGGCCTGTTGTTCTTGCTCTTTCACTGGATTCCACTGGGAAGTGTCTGCTTCTGATCAAAGTCAGTAAGGAGACCACCACCTGAAGTATTATCTGGTTTAGAGCAGTACTGGAGTAGGCTGGGGACAGGAACAGCATGGGAGGACTCTGAACACAGGCAACCTGTTTTTCCCCTCACTGACTTGGTGGACATACACTCTACTCTCTCTTGTAAGGTATTGTGAGACCTGCCCAGTTATTGCTAGGCAATGTGGGTGTGAAGAGGTGATGATTTCTATCAACTTGGTAGATACAGCTGAGAACAAAAGCAAAGACTTTGAGCCACTAGACCTTTTGCAGAGTTGTTAATTTTCATTGGAATTGGAAGTGAGTGGAGGATTTTGCCCTTCATTGCCTAATTCATACCTGAGCCATTCACTGTAAAAATGCACAGTTTATTACTTTCCAACATTAAGTGTTGTTTATTGTAAGAACATGAAAGGTGTATTCAAAATTGAATAAAGGCACTAATATGTTAGTCATGTAAAAATATTATGTTTGTTCAGACATACAAGAACTAATTCTGGTAGAGTCCCATGGGCAATGTGAATTTTCTGGTGCAGTGCCTGTCCTTGTGAATGCACATTTTTCTCTCTGGCAGCTGAGTGAGACTCAGAGTGCTAGAGGGACAGTAGGAGTAGTTCACTTTGATTATTATAAAGATGGAAATCAACACAGAATGCTGACATAACTTTTAGTCTTACTTGACACTGATTATATTCCTCTGTTGATGTTATATGAAATTGTTATGCTGGCCCAGTCCTATAGTTCTTGTTCAAGTAAAGAGTATTGATTTCAAAGAAAAATTTGCTTGAACTTTACCTTGAAGTAGAAAGGTTTCAATTTTGAGTGTATGGAACCTAAAGAAAATCTTCCACAGTTAAGCAGACATCAGGTTAAATTTCACTCATGATACATTCATTGGCGTGATAACAGAATTTCCTGTTGATATCAGCACAAACTGTCTTCAGATCTAAAGTGCTGGTATTAAGCAGAGTTCAATCCTAAGAGGAAACATATGTCTCTAAAGGAAGATGGTTCCAGAATCCTATGGTGACTAAGTTTACTCTTTCTTTGCTTAGTTTAACCCTATTTTCTTCATACACCTCTTCTGGTCAGGGTTAAGTCCAGAAATGTCAAGTAAGCCATACTTGTCATATAATGCCTCACTAAATCAGATCTTCAATTAATGGATCTGTCAGCAAAACATTGTTTAGTCTTGTTTATCATTAGTAACAAACATATCTCAAGACATACCCTAAATGTAATTTCAGTTTAGTTCCATGAGATGAACTGAATGTGTTGTTGACCCTGGCTTATAGCCTGGAGACACACTATGTGGCTCTCAGAAGGTTTTGCCCAGCTCAGAGAAGCAGGGAAAGTACAAATATTTTCAGACTTTGTCAGAATATACAAATATGCAAACTGGGCTAGAAATCATGTCAGGACAGATTTGTGTGACTAAATTATGGCAGCTGTCTAGATGAAGTATAGGAAGACAATTCTCTACCATAGGGCAGTTGAGTATTTCCACTTCCCATCTGTAAAATGGCAAAGATGCCCAGAGATGCTAAAATGGATAACTAGTTGATATTATTGATACTCCAAGTTACAAGAAGCATGCAAAAAAACATTTCTTGATTCAGTTTACAGAAGGTAAAACATCCTGTTGGACACAGGACATTATTTACCTAAAAACTGAAGCATAAATGCCTGATCCTCCGGGCCTGAACATCTTAACTCCAGTCAGTCAAGAGCAGAAATTCAATTGCTGCCATGCAGGCTTATGAGTTTAAAAAGAGCATAGCCTAGCCCATAATCATGACTGGGGATTTCAGGGAAAGGAGAATAAGTTACCAGAACACAGAGAGAGTATAATATTAAGCCAGGCAAGACATTATACCATACCTAAGCTAATCAGGAAATAGCAAGGTGAGGAACAGAGCCCAACACCAATGCCTCAAAAGCAGTTGGTACCCAAGCCCTTCCATTTGAATTCAGATCCAGGACCTGTGCCTAGAGCACACCTGGACTGAAAAGAAACAAACACAATAAAAACCTTGACTGGAGTCCCACTCCAGCTGCTGGCTTTCCTCATGGCTTAATGCTCTTGGTCACAGAATCACAGAATTACCAAGGCTGGAATAGACCTCTGAGATCATCAAGTCTGGCCTATGACCTAACACCACCACACTTACTAGACCATGTCACTAAGTGCTGCACCCAATCTTTCTTTTAATACCTTCAGGAATGGCAAATCCCCCAGCTCCTTGGGCAGTCCATTCCAGTGTTTAATTACACTTTCCATGAGGAAGTTCTTCCTAACATCCAACCTAAACCTTCCCTGGTGCAGCTTCAGGCCATGCCCTCTCATTTTGTCTCAAGTGTAACGGTTATTAATATTTAATTGGTAGAACAATTAATAAAAATATTAATAATTTTATTAATTAAAAATCCCACGGAAATGTTCATAAAACCTATTTACTGATTGTGGATTGTGGAAGGGCATCTCCCAAACAGGAACATCTAACAATTTAAACAATATTAGCAAAAACCAGAAACAACAAACAGTATTTAAACTGTAAAGACAGACTTTGGCAAGGTGCTGGCTTTGCCTACAAAAGGGAACTCTAGAACTCGCCCAATAGATTGGCTGGGGCAACAGAACCTTTTAACAGTTGCTTGTAACAATCAGCTTTACTCACTGCAAGTCACTTCAGTATATTTGGTTACTGTGCTTACCATCCCAAGGACCTGTGGTGCTTTTGAATCCACACTGGCTGGCGGTGATCTCTGCATGTGGGCGCTGCTGTGTGGGGAGAGGCTTCTCTGTGACGGATGCGTCCCTGGCACGCTGTAGGCAGGCAGATGGTGTGGCTGTCTGGGTGGGCTGCGATCTGGGGTATCTTCGGTGCTTGGGCTTTGAGCAGCTCTTGTCCCTGCAGCTCTGGGCTTGGCGGCTTTGTAGCTTTGCCTGCTGTGGAGAGGTTCTTTAGCTGCAACATCCGCAGTGGCTCTTGTTGCTTCTTCCAGTAAAACAAGGCAAATTGCTCACCCTTTGGGATAGCATTTGTAGACTTCCCAAAACAATGATGATCAGTGGCAACAAAGATTAAGAGATAGAAACCTGATACTTTAACCTATAGAATCAGATTGTCTCCAAATGTGGACAAAAGCACACACACCTGGCCCACTTGGACCCCAGGGCATGTTCAGACAAGCCTGGTCAATGCATTACAATGTCCTGGAAAATCAGACCTCCTGGCTCCTGCTCCATTGTCTGGTTCAGGGCATATTTGAGGTTTTGTCCTTTCAGGACAAGTTACGTGGAAGAAGAGCCCAACCCACACCTTACTACAGCTTCCCTTCATGTATTTGTATGAGTATGATAAGGTCCCCCTGAGTCTCCTCTTTGCCAGGCTAAACAAACCCATCTCCCTCAGCCTCTCCTCATAAGACTTTCCCTCCAGTCTCTTCACCAGTCTCGTTGCTCTCCTCTGGACGTGCCCCAGCACCTCAATATCTTTCTTGAAGTGAGGAGCCCAGAATCGCACACATTACTCAAGGTGAGGCCTCACCAGTGCTGAGTACAGGGGCAGAATAACATCCCTAGTCCTGCTGGTCACACTGTTCCTGATAGAGGCCTTCTGTGCCAGTTGGACACACTGCTGGCTCACGTTCAGCTATTGTCAACCAGCACTCTCAGGTCCTCTCTGCCAGACTGCCCTCCAGCCACTCATCACCCAATCTGTAGTGCTGTATGGGGATATTGTGGCCAAAGTGCAGGACCCTGCACTTGGCCTTGTTAAACCTCATCCTGTTGGCCTCAGCCCATCAACCCAGCCTGTCCAGGTCTCTCTGAAGTGCCTTCCTCCCTTCCAGCAGATCCACACTTCCCCCCGGCTTGGTGTCATCTGTGAACTAATGGCAGACTCGATCCCCTCATCCAAGTCATCAGTAAAGATGCTGAAAGAAACTGGGCCCAGTACTGATCCCTGGGGGACACCACTGGTGTGGTGGTTTGAGCCTTAACTGGGAGTTAAGAGCTCAGATGGGCACAAGGCTGAGAATCTCTCCCCTGTTCCCTATCTTCTCCCTCCCAATAGAGGGAAGCCAAAAAAAGGAAAGGGAAGGAGCAAATCCACCAAGCAATAATTGGAAGTCATCTTGGAAGCAAAGAGGTAAAGAGTTTTCTTTAAAAAAAAAAAAATATATATATATATATAACAATAACAGGTAAGGCTCACAAGGGCAAGAAACAAGGATGGATGGGAGGGTGACAAAGAAGAATACAAAGCCAGTCTTTCTCTGAAGAGGCGCAGAGGCAGCAGGGAGAAGGATCAGGTCTGACCTCGTGGCAGAGGAGCAGGAGGGCAGCTGCAGTAGCTCTCATCCAACAGAGGCAGGAGCCAAAAGGAGAGCCAACAGCTACAATGTCCTACTTTTTATACCCTAGCTGGGCAGGGAGGAGGGGGAAGTGGAACAGACTCAGTTTCCCAGGGGGAAAATGCCCTGCAGGGAGGGCAAAGCACCCGCAAGCCCTCCACCCTGATTTGTTTTTGTTTTCAGAATGGGCATTAACCCACCACAACTGGTACCAGACTCCAGCTGGATGCCACATCATTTGCAACCACTCTCAATGTCCTGTCATCCAGCCAGTTTTTAACCCAGTGGCAGGTGCACCTGTCCAAGCCATGAGCTTTTCCAGAAGGATGCTGTGGGAAACTGTGTCAAAGGCTTTGTTGAAGTCTGGGTAGACCACATCTGCAGCCCTCCTGTCATCTACCAGCTGGGTCACCCACTCATAGAATGAGATCAGATTGGCTAGATAGGACCTTCCTTTCCTAAACCCATTTTGGCTGTGCCTAATGCCCTGGTTGTCTTGTGCATGCTGCTTGATGGCACTCAGGTGATCTGCTCCATAACCTTTCCAGGCCCTGAAGTCAGGCTGACAGGCCTAGAGTTCCCTGCGTCCTCCTTTCAGCTCTTCTTGTGGATGGGCATCACACTGGCCAACCTCCAGTCATCTGGGACCTCCTCACTTAGCCAGGACTGGTGACAAATGATGGAGAGCAACTTAGCCAGCTTACAGAAGTGATATTCTGCTCTCCATCCCTGTCTACCAACTCAGGAGCAACAATAAAAGAGGCATGTCTTGTGAGTGAATTGGGGTCATACTCTTTCAGCAAAGGTCCAAATATGGGTATTTTTGAGGAGTCAGAAAAAGGCTGAATACTTGACATTGGAAAGGAAACTAGCTTGTATTAAAATGTAACTTGGGCAAGACAGATAATTTTTAGTTTTCGTGTATTTTATACTGTCTCTGTGAACAGGTTATAAAATAGTGAACCATTTAATAGTTTTAAGATAAACTAATCATCAAATTATTTGTACATTTTGAACATGATGCTAATTGTGCTTGTAGCTTTATGGTGCTGAGTACAATGGCTTTTTATTTCTAGAAGTCAAGTAATGTTTTTTAAATGTGTCTCATGCTTTTTTTTTTATAAAGCTGCAAAGAAAGGTCAAAGAAAGGGTTGTCTTTTATATTATGACAGCTCCCAGTGGGTTAAAGAATAAAAGTGGTTTATAAATAAAAGCCTCTTTCATCTGTCCTTTGATCCCCACCCAACAAAACCTCTTTGCGAGTATTTTGCTTGACACAGTCATAATTTCTTATTAGTTTCAAAATATCTGCACGACAGTGTCATGGTCTTTAGTTATGTGTGCACTCTGCTGGGAACAGAGAAAAGAATTTGTTGTGCAGGGATGATTTTTGGTTCCCTGACCTTGGTAAACTGGTCCGGTAATGAGATCCCATACATTCCAGGGGAGGTCCATAGCTTGTCCCAGCTGAAATTACTTCTAAAAGATATATCTTAGCCACATCCTTCTGACTGAGCTTCCAATGTGTCTCTCTGCTAAAAGATGTGAAAATAAAAGTTTTCAGGGAAGCCCTGGATGTTCATGCTGAGTGATTTAAGAAGTTTGTGCCACCAGCTAACCTCTCAATCTCTCAGGAAGAAGGAATGGGACCTTCATCACATCCATGCCTCTATCTCCATACTCCTTTGCTCCAGATTTGATCTCATCTGAAACATGCAGTGTGGTGTAACACTCCACAGAGAATGGCAGCAGATTGAGAAAGCAACCCACAAACAATACTCCAACAGTGGGACAGTGAACGTGGGACAGATGACCAAAGAGGTGAACATCCTGCAGCGGGCTTTGTGGGATGCACAGGCAGGCTGGGTCTCCAGATGCAGAGCAAACAGTTTCAGCCTCTTGTGGACTGGGAATAACTCCTCTTTTCCAGAACTGTAACTGGGCTATGAGAAAGAATAATAGTTTATCTCACACTGAAATACAATAAAATAGAATTATTTTTAAGGGGCCACCTTTAACTCCATCAATAAATTATTTTTCCTATTCAATATTTGAAATCTTATGCTCAAAATATGTTGGGTTTGTTTAGTCCCTTTTCTCTTGTAGAAGTAAAGTTTACAAATGTATCATTAATTTTCATTTTTTAAAAACAGTTTTCCTGCATAATTCCAGCTGATCATTAAAACCATACTTCAAGAGGAAAATAAAATACAGTGATTGCACAGAATTTGAACTGTAAGAAATATGCTTTTAATTATTGTTATTTTATTAATAGACAAGCACTATCTTATTAAATCTAAATTGGATGTACACTGAGGAACACTAATGTAAACCATTCCAAAGACAAAAATTAAATGCATGTTGGTACATAATAAAACCTTCGTGTACGATAGAGGTGGTTTATAAAGAGGTCTTTCAACTTTTCAATAGACCAACATGCCAGTATTTTGCCATCAAAGTTCATGGTAAGTGTATATTGCTTGAAAGACCATAGTCCTTTTTTTTTCTGCTAGGACCATATGTTTGTGCAGCTCCAGGCTGCTGCTTCAAATTTATAACAGTTCAAAATGAGATTTGGGCTGGAAAAGCTGAAACTATACTGCTAAAAAGTAGTCATGTAGACATAAACTACTAAACGTTGACCCCAAAAATGCCTTTCAGTGCAATTAAATTCCTACGTATAGCAGAAAATCACTTATCTTGAATCCCCTTTCCTCCCATCCCCAGGCATCTATTTGATCATTTTCAGCACAGCTGGAGATAGTTACGGTCAGCATCACAGACCAAAGCGCACCCTCCCAACCCTGCTGGTGTTTGACTGAGCCTGGGTTTCCAGTGTATGGAAAAGCCTTCTTCCTCTTGATTTTGTTTTTTTTTTTTTGGGTGCAATAATGTAATAGGCTGATTGGAAGCAACGCAGGCGTATTCCAGTTTTTTCTTCTAATACCATCATGATGATTCCCAGGTCCTGTTTTTCATCAAAGTACCTGGCAAAGTTGTAATGCCCACACAAGTGTTGCAAGTTCTTTTGTTCTGACCAGTGACAGTTGCTTGGGCTTTCAGTGCAACTCTGCTGTTGCATTACTCATCTGGTTCTAGACAAAGACTGAATACATTTGGTCATTTTTTAATGAAGAGCGGTTATTAGATCTGTGTTCTGAACACAAATACCTCAACCCACAGCAGCAGCGGGTTTGTCCAAAACATACTGGAGTACCAAAAAGGAATTTCCTGTATTTAGTTGGAATAAACTGTTTTCTGCAACATCTTAATCATAGGAACACTGTTTAGAGTGTGAAGTTGAAGGAACATAGACACAACAAAGCTGATTCTTCTGTTTAAAAGGAAAGTTAATGACTTCCAGCTGTTCGGTGTTTCACAACCAGCTCCTTCAAAACTCCTAACTGGAGGTTCAGCCTTTCTGATGGTGGGAATTAGATGCCACCATCAGGGCCCTTGTGTGGTCTAGTGGGAAGATCAGTTAAAGTTTTCCTAGCATCCTGATGTCCATGGGAATTTAAGTGCTTCACTGCTAGTTGAAGTAACTCCATATGAGTGACAGGAACAAGTCGCGTCCATGTCATGGAGATGACAATGTGTAATCATGACAGCTATTATGGAATGGAAAGGAAGGGCAGATGGTGGCAGCCCTTCACAGCTCAGCAAATCTGGTCAGTCACTCCTTTAGCAACATTTTCGCTTTCTCTCCAGGAAGATAATGTGTGCTAAAGCTTTGCTATGTTAGATCTTTGCTGTAGCATATTTTGACGTCTTTGAGAAGGTGAGACAGGTGACATGTTCCCCCATCTCCTTTGCCACAGTACCACACCTGATTAATGGGCTAGAAGCTGGAAGACACTGCCTAAGGTACGGGAAAATTCCCTAATTTTGATCTATAGCCTAGATTTTCGAAGGCATTTAGAGAACTAGGTTATTTGTACTATCTTCTTTCTTTAGGTATATTTGGAAAAAAAATTTAATTATTACACAAAATAAGCCAACTCATAATGATTTCATGCTGGAAAGCACACTTTATAAGTGAGAGCTTTTCCCATGTTAAGGCCTGGAGGAGTTTGCTTTAAAATAGAAAAAGAGGGATGTAAAGTAACAAATTCTCCAAAATGCCAGTTGAATGGATATGGCAGCAAAATAATCAGATTTTCCTTATCTTCAAAATTAATTTAAAGAGTAGAGCTGGTTAATAATTTAGAACAGCTAGTAGCTTGAATGATACTTGCATACAATGGACTCTTTTATCTGAAAAACCAGACAAATTATTTGGTAATCAATGACTAAAAACTATCATGCTAACATGATCAACACTGAGGAAAGCAAATGATTTAATTATTGCTGAACAATTGGCCAAGCACAGATGGCACTCTTAAACAAATCTGAGTCCCCAACAACTGTATCCTGAAGTATCCTACTTGCATGAATTGAAGGCATTGAAATGAAGTTCTTTGCAGAAGATTTCCTACTAGAACTACTTAGGTTTAAACTGATAAAGTTTCTAGAATTGCCTAACACTATTAACACAGAGTTAGATTTTCTTGCATTAGCTAACAAAAACCCTCATGGACTTACAAGATTCTGGTCTAATAGAATCAGCATTTGTCAGTATCTGGATAGACCACTTTTTCAACCAGGAGAGAATTGCTTTTCAAATTTTGTTTGTATTTCACTAGGTTAGGAGTACAGTATGGTCCAGAACTTAATGTGCTCAGGAAAGAAAAACAGAGACACAAGAGATCAAGTCTGCAAGTAAGCAAATGTATGTCAAATTGAATTTCATGACCCCACTACTGTCAAAATGTAAACCATTACTATGAACGTTATTAGAGCTCTAAGATGGGTTTGCAGTAGGATAAGGTAGGTACAGAGTGGAGCTATGTGGATAAACTCCCATAGCATAGTGTATCCTTGAAATCTTCTTAGAAGGACTTCTTAAACAGATTAATATTATGCACAGGCCAGTGTCAGAATAATGAAACCTCTTTTTGAATGAAGTATCCCTCTGTGAAGGTCCACAGGAACAATGAAGGAAGTCCAGACACTGATAGTCCCAGGGTCTGACTAAGATAAAGAAACTGTGGAAAGAAGGCGGAACCAATAAAAGATGTGGTCTTGGCCTCTGCCGAGATCAGCTGCTTCAGAACCAAGCCAGAGAGTAGCAGAGAGATAGATCTCAGTGCACGGCAAGTTCCATGAGAGTTTCCCTTAGTAGGGAAATGACAGGGAAACAGAGACCAGCCAGGAGTCAGCAGCTCTCCTGGAACAGGCTGACTAGTCATGGGCATTGCCAGGGCAACAGTGATCACAGTCCCACCTTAAAAAAATGTCCTGTCCTGTCTCAAAGCAGGAAAAAGATCCTAGCCCAGGAGCTAGTGGGGTTCATAGAAGAGCTTGAAACTAGATTTAAAGGGGGAAGGACACCAAAATGGTCTGGTTGGAAATAAGCCCAAGGGTAGCACAACAATGTTTGAAGGATGGTGTGCTAGTGAGGTCTTTCTGTTTGGTGTATCAGTGGAGGTAGGGAATGGTGACCCATGAGGCATCAAAGATGCTAGTAGTGCTGATGAATTACCAGCCACAGGAGCTCCTGAGAACAGCCAGGCAGGAACCAGGACTTCCTACAAAAAGGTGGGAAGAGCTCTAGAACAACTGAAGCACATCTGCCTTAATGCACACAGCATGGTAAACAAACAGGAGAACAAGAAACACTGCTATGAATACATCAGCAACAAAAGGAGGACTAAGGAGAATCTCTGTCCTTTCTTGGGTGTAGAGAGGAACAGAGTGGTTGAGGATAACAAAAACACTGAGGAACTCAATACCTTCTTTGCCTCTGTCTTTGGTAGTAAGACCAGTTGTTCATTGGATACCCAGCTCTCTGAGCTGGAAGGTTAGAATGGCAAGCAGAATGAAGCTCCTGTAATCCAAAAGGATGTGATTTTGATCTGCTGCACCAGTTAGACATACGCCAGTCTATGGGGCCAGATGGCATACACCCAAGGTTACTGAGAGAGCTGGTAGAATTGCTCACCAAACCACTTTCCGTTATTTATCACCAGTCCTGACTAATTGGGGAGGTCCCAAATGACTGGAGATTGGCAAACATGATGCCCATCTGCAAGGGTGGGAAGGAAACTCTGGGAACTACAGACCTGTCAGGCTGACCTTAGTGTCAGGGAAGGTCACAGAGGAGGTCATCGTCAGTGTCATTAGACTGCATGTGCAGGGCAACCAAGTGATCAGGCTCAGTCAGCATGGGTTCTTGAAGAGCAGGTCCTGCTTTATGAGCCAGGTCTTCTACAGCAAGGTTAGAGGATGAGGGACAGGTTGTAGGCATTGTTTACTAGGACTTTACTAAAATATTTGACACTGTCTCCTGTCACATCCTCTTGGAGGAACTGGCTGCTCATGGTTTGAATGAATGGATGCTTCACTGGATTAAAAACTGTCTGGATGGTTGGGCCCATAGAGTGGCAGCAAATGAAGATAAATCCAGTTGGTGTCTGATCACAAGTGGTATTCTCCAGAGCTCAGTACTGGGGCCAATTCTCCTTAATATCTTCATCAATCATCTGGAGGAAATGATTTGGTTCAGTAAGTGTGCAAAGAAAGATATGGGGATGCTGAGTGACAGCTGCCAGTGTGTTCAGGTAGAAAGAAGGCTAACAGCATTCTGGCCTGTATCAGGAATAGTGTGACAATCAGTGATTGTCCCCCTGTACTTAGTATTGGTGAGGCTACGCATTGAGTACTGTGTTCCGTTTTGGGGCCATTGGTACAAGAAAGGCACTGAGTTGCTGGTCTGTACCCAGAGAAGGGCAATGAATCTGGTGAAGGGTCTAGAGAACAGATTTTATGAGGAAAGGCTGATGGAACTGGGATTGTTTAGTACTGAGAAGAGGCTGAGGGAAGACTTTACTGCTCTCTACAACGACCTGAAAGAAGATTGTTGTGAGGTGTGTGTTGGTGTGTTCTCCCTAGTTGCAAGTGACTGGAGGAGAGAAAATGGCCTCGGGTTGCACTGGGAGGGCTTTAGATTGGATATTAGAAGAAATTTTTTCACTGGAAGGGTTCTCAAGTAGTGGTATACCTTGGTGCAACCATCTGCAGGTGATGGGTGGCAGCTGAGAGGAAGGTAGCTTGTCAGCATCTTTGTTGGTACTAACAGTGGTGGCCAATGCACATGACACTTTCAATATTCTGGTTTCAGGCAGAAAAAGGTAATTATAAAACTCTAGATCCAGGAGTCTCAGTACAAATGAAATAGACTAACACATTGTTTCAAATAGTAGCAAGGAAACTGCCTGCAAAAACGTGCAGAAGAGTTCGAGGTCACACTGTCAATCTTGTAAACCTAGGGCTTTGCCCCTAGAAACAGGGCTCCATTTCTGGGCTAGATTTCCTTAGATTTCAGGGCTACAACCCTGAAAAGAGATAAGATGGTTATTTGGAAGAGGTCTAATGATTCAAATCAAAGATCCCAGAGAACCCAGACTTAGCTTTTGATAATGCAACAGAAGACCATGATCACATCAACTCTCTAGGACATGGATGGGAGAGAAGGGAACCCAGCAAAGATCTTAGCAATGCTGTAGCCACCACTGCATCATTGCTTGAACAAAGAAGTGACATGATGATTTCTTGGAACTGTGCTTTACACAGAAAAATATATGGCTAAAGCAGTTGTGTGAATAAGCAGCCTTAGAGCATGACAGCTCAAAGCCACTCAAAGAACAGATGCAAACTTCAAGAGAGTGCTTGAGAATATGAAGGGTTTAATTAAAGAG
This sequence comes from Melanerpes aurifrons, assembly GCA_011125475.1. Taxonomy (NCBI): domain Eukaryota; kingdom Metazoa; phylum Chordata; class Aves; order Piciformes; family Picidae; genus Melanerpes; species Melanerpes aurifrons. Next base: position 4,971,713 of record WWNC01000003.1, read on the forward strand.
GCCTGAGTCCTGAAATACTATGACAATAAGCACAAAAGTTACTTGTTCGTGGATGCATCCCGGGAGATTATTGGCATAATACTCCTTCAGTAACACAGCTGAAGCTGGAGACAAGTGGCTAATGTATCATGACCATTAATAAAAACTGAATATAAATATGCCAAAAGAATGAAGGAAGCTTTGGCCTTAAGCCATGGCCATAAAAAAAAAAATTCTTTATTTATGGGACACCACTGTTAGCTGAAACTGACCATAAACTGCATACTGCTATTACCAAAATAGCCCTGATAAATGCCTTGTAGATAATACAGAGATTGTTTTTGCAGCTCCAAATGCATGTTTAACAAATTGAGTAAGCCTGTGTGAGACTTTGTGTTTGCAGGCAGACTCCCCAGTCATTTTACAGAACTTTCAGACATTGGTCATGAATGAGCCAAACCTTTCCCTCTTTAATGTCAACAGTGATATTAAAGCAATTAAATTATTTTTTTAACGTTGCTTATGCAAAACAGGACAGCTCCTTTCAAAAGAATCCATTTAGACAGCAGCAGAGAAAGAAATATATTTTCTTGCAATTTTTATTCATTAATAAAAATTAAAATTACTATTATTGTTGTTTCCACTGTTACTATTATTTCTCCAACATGGCCTTCCTAGAAGTTACTGCAGTCAAACAGACAACCATATACTCCATGTTCTTAGTGAGCCAGTCTCTTTTCAGTGATAACCAGTGATAGGATGAGGGGCAATGGACATAAACTCAGTCACAAGAAATTTCATCTCAACACGAGAAAGAACTTTTTTACTGTGAGGGTGAGATAACACTGGAACAGGCTGCTCAGAGAGGTTGTGGAGTCTCCTTCTCTAGAGATCTTTAAAATGCGCCTGGATGGTATACTGTGTGACTTGCCCGTAGCTGCAGTGCTGCTTTGCAGTGGGGTTGGACTTGATCACCTCTGAAAGCCCCTCCCAACCCATAACATTCTATGATTCTGTGATTCTTTTCTATGTTTTCACCACTAATCCCTGGTACTTTCAAACTCCCAACGTCAATGGAAAATTATTAGAAGAATATGGTCCTACTTCCAAAACAGAAGTCTGTGGGAGTGAGACTGATCCTCATTTAGCACCAGTGCAAGTAGCCATAGGTAAGTATCTTGCCAGGGCAAGCTAGTGTGCCATGTTGCAGACAGGCTCTTGCTGCACTGGAATGGTGGTTCAGACTCAGGGCAGTGGTTAACTCCAAATCCCTATTTATCAGTGATTGCTGAACCTTTACCATGTAGACAAATTCTGAGCTGTTATGAGCCTGTTCACATTACACAGACCAAATGCTGGGTTCTGCCTGTTGGCCATAATCCCCCACAGCACTACAGGCTGGAACAGTAGCTGGAAAGAGAGGTACATGGGAATGTTGATTGATAGGTAGCTGAACATGAGACAGCAGCATGCCCAGGAGGCCAACAAGACCAATAGCATCCTAGCCTGTATCAGGAGTAATGTGGCCAGCAGGAGTAGGGAAGTGATTGTGTCCCCATACTTTAATCAGTTTTGGGACCCACACTGTGAGAAGGACATTGAGGTGTTAGAACATATCCAAAGAAGGGCAACAAAGCTGGCAAAAGGCCTAGAGGGAATGTCTTATGTCTCTCAGCTGAGAGAACTGGGTGCATCTCCCACAAGACCAGGTTGCTCAATGCCCCATCCAATATGGCCTTCAACACATCCAGAGAGGAGAAACCCATAATTTCTCAGGGAAAACAGTTTCAGTGTCTCTCCCCCCTCACTAAAGAATTTCTTCCTAATATCCAGTCTAAATCTGCCCTCTTCTATCTTAAAGCCATTCCTCCTCATCCTATTACTCTAAGCCTTTCTAAAAAGTCCCTCCTCACCTTTCTTAAGGGCCCCTTCAGGTACTGGAAGGCCACTACTTGGTTTCCTCAGAGCCTTCTCTTCTCCAGGCTGAATAGCCCCAACTCCCAATGCCTGTCTCCACAGGGAAGGTACTCCAGCCCTCTGATCATCTTTATGGCCCTCCTCTGGTCCCTCTCTAACAGGTCAATGTTCTTCTTGTGTTGGGGCCCCAGAAATGGATACAGGAATTCAGGTGGGGTCTCATGAGAGCAGAGCAGAGTGGTAGAATCCCATCATTCCTCCTGCTGGTCATGCTTCTTTTGATGCAGCCCAGCCTATGCTTGGCCTTCTGAGTTGTAAGTGAACTTGTTGAGTTTTTCATCAAATGACCACTTCAGGTAATTCTCTTCAAGACTGCTTGCAAGCCATTCTCTGCCCAGTCCATATTTGTGCTTGGGATTACCCCAGGTCAGGTGCAGGACTTTGCATGTGGCCTTGTTGAACCTCATGAGACTGGCATGAGCCCACTTCTCAAGCCTGTCCAGGTTCCTCTGGATAGCATCCCTCCCATTAGTAGGACAGCCATGCCACACAGCTTGGTGCCATCAACAAACATGATGAGAGTGCCCTCCTCTCCACTGTCCACTGTCCAAGATGTTAAACAGCACCTAACTCAGTGCTGACCCTGTGAGGTGTGCCCCTGGTCACTGGACTCCTTTTGGACATTGAGCCTTTGGTCACAAATCTCTGAGTGTGACCGTCCAGCTGAGTCATTATCCGGCAAGAGGTCCATCTCTCAAGTCCATGTTTTTCTAATTTAGAGACCAGGATGCCATGTGGGGCAGTGTCAAATGCTTTACATGAATCCAGGCAGATGACATCACTTGCTCTTTCCTTATTCACTGATGCTGTAAGTCCATCGTAAAGGGCCTCCAATCTCAGCAGGCGTGATTTGCCCTTGGTGAAGCCATGCTGGTTACCACTAATCACCCCTTCTTTCATTTTCCATATGCCTTAGCAAAACCTTCAGGAGCATCTGGTGTGTGATCTTGCTGGGCACAGAGGTGAGACTGACTGGCCTATAGTTTCTCAGGTCTTCCTTTTTCCCCCTTTTTGAAGATGAGGCTTATGTTTCCTCATTTCCAGTCAGCAGAAACTCCACCAGACTGCCATGACCTTTCCAATATAATTGAGAGTTTCTTCAGGACCTCTGAGTGGGACTCATCAGTCTGCATGGACAGTGTGTGCTTGCAGTCCAGGAGACCAATTGCATCCCAGTCTGTGGATTTATCAGACTGCAGAGCAGTGAATCAGGACTGCAGGTCTATTTCAGGCACTGAGAGAGGTTTCTTCTTGTTCTTGCCCTTGCAGTTTGACATCCCCAAACTTGCTGGAGTGTGCTGGTAGAAGACTGTGTAGGAGAAGGGTTGTTTTTGGATAGATTTAGTAGGCTATGGGGAAGATTTGCCTTAGCTCAATGTGGTGGTTTAGGCTGGGTGCTGGCCCGGCTGCCACTGCACAGAACACACCTGGGAGGTCCCTACGGGTGGGCCCAGCCCAGGGGGTGGTCCCAGGCAGGTATTCAATCCCATAATGCCCTGCTCCCCTATAAAATGCCCATGCGGGGTCTCCACTTTCTCTTTTGTCCCCAGCTGCAGCCTAGGTAAAATGGCGTGAGTCGCCTCCCTTGGGCCTGCCCAGGCCCAAGGCTGGGTTGGGGGGGAGGAAAGAGCCCTGGGGGGGTTTGGGTGTACCCCCAGGTGGGGATGGGATGTTCTTGAGTATGTTTCTGGGATCTCTCTCTTTGTCACGGTGCTTGTGGTTCTCTGTAAAGCTTTCATTGGTGTTTGGTTTTTTTTTTAATTGTTTTCCTATTTAAACTTTCCATCACTTTTGCAATCCCTTTGTCTGAGTCGTTGTTTCTGCCCGTGGTGGGGAGGGGGTTTGCCCCAACCCATTACACTCAAATTAGAGAAGGTTATGTTTAGTGTTTAACTCAGAGAAGAATGTACACATCTTGCAACTGAAGGAGAGAAATTAGGCAGAATTTGGTTGGATTTGGTTTGGCTATAGGCTGTGGATTCAGAGCAAATTGCATTTGAATCCAGCTATCTATCTTCATTTCTGCTTTCCTGATACTAAGCAGCCTTTAGAATGTCTGTTGCCACTCAACCACCTGTTGCAGGTCGTACTCCACCTGAGCACACCTTTTACAGGCAAGTTTGCTCTGCACCTCCTTCCTGGAAGAAAGCTCAAGGCACTTCCCACAGACCAAGGTCTGCATAGCTGCTTCTACCTCCAGCAGCTCTGTCTGGGTTGAAGCATCAGTTCTCACAGGAGTGGGTGCTGCATGCCTTAATGGCCTCAAGTGTCACCAAGGGAAGTTTAGACTGGATGTTAGGAAGAATTTCTTTACTGAAGGAGTTATCAGGCATTGGAACAACTTGCCCAGGGCAGTGGTGGGCTCCCCATCCCTGGATGTATGGAAGAGTAGTAGTGCTTAGGAATGTGCTTTAGTCAAGGACTTGTCAATGTTAGGTTAATGATTGGGCTGTAAATGATCTTAAAGGCCATTTCCATTCTAGGTGATTCTGTGATTCCCAGTGTGATTGCCTAACAATAAATATAGACACTCTACAGAATATAAGGAAAATATTTTGTGACAGTTTTGTCTGCATCTACACAGGAAGATTTGGTGAGATAGAAAAGCTGTTTAAGAACCTACTGACAATTCCTACATCAGGAACTGTGCCAAATCAACGTAGTCCTTAACGGATATTTTTGGTGAAGTCTGTTAATACCATTGATGTTCCTAAAGTCCCAGCATTATGAAAACATCTGTTTTAGCATTTAAAATAGACTTCTAGCCCCAACTGAATTAAAACTTGAAAACATTAGGCCCAATTGCAAATGCAAGAAATACCCAGTGCACTAAATTTTAACTTTGGGGATGGCAAGGGGTCTTTGTTTGTTTGTTTTTCTTAAAGTACAGTACTGACATTTCAGCCTTCTAATTTAATAGAAATCAGAAGCAAATTGCTTCTGAGCATCAGTGGGGAAATCACAGGTTTCACTTGAAGCCTGATTCCAAGCACTTCAGTGGCAGCACAGGGAGAGTTCAGTGCAGGTTTAGGGCTAGTTTGTCTGATGGTTGAACACACCCTTTCTCAGTGGGTGCTCAGGCTGTAGCAGAGGCTATCAGCAGGTCATTTTTGAAGATAAGGATGTCATCACACACAGAGGGAACTCTTGGAAAAAAAAATGTGCCCATCAAATCAGCGGTGGATGAATATCTTCAGGAAGACCTGGATGCTCTCTCTCCCTTGTGTTGTTTTTGTGAGTTGGAAGAAAAGGAAGTGTTTAAGATATGAAAATAGTTTTGGTTTTATGAAGCTGCAAAATGTTTAGGTAAGATTTATTTCATGCTGACAGTTAAGCTTAGAGGAATTTTTATTTTGGAGGGCCCTGATAGTTGAAGCTTTACAGGAGATTCACAGACTACATTGGGTTGGAGGGGACCCTCAAAAGTCACCTTGTCCAACCCCTAGATGGACAGATTCCTTTTGATGCATATATGTTCTCTGGAGTTCTGATATTTCCTACATAGCCTGATAAGGTTGAATCTTCATTCATATAGATGTGGGGTTTTTTCCTGAAGTATTTTTTAGAGGTAACAACTCAAAAAAATCAGGATGTGCATTCCTTGCACCAACTGACAAACATACAGTTGTGTTTTCTATTCTGCAGCTCATCTGGAAAGAGTGATTACTGAACTTTGCTCTAGAAAGTAATGTGGAAAATAGATGTGCTCTTCTTACCCTTCCTACCATTCTGAACTTGGTTTACCCATAGATACAAGTTTTGACTTAAAATAAGGTTGGGCATTGCTGTCACTCCTTGACTCATGAATATATGAGACTAGCACACAAAACAAATTGCAAAATGGAACAAGCTTTATAGAAATATTGCAAGGCTCCCAAGCCTCGTAGTAATAGTCAAAGTTCTGTCCATCCACAGGAAATGACAATAAAATGAAAGTTAACAACTCTTCTACATCAGAGGTAAAGGACAGGCTTGAGACTGCATTAGCTCTGAGCAGCCAGAATTATTGGAGCAACACTGTGGCTTCAATGTTACTGTTAACACAGTAAATTCAGAAAAGACTTTCATTAGTCTTTCATTGGGAAGAGTTTACTTAATGGCAACAGTTCAAAAGTTGAGGAAGATTTGTATGCTAGAATCCTGTTTTGTATTCCTTGGGTAGAATCCCAAATTTCCTCCGTTCTGACCTCTAAGGAGTCATTAGCATTTATCAGGTAAATAATCTGTAAAAGGGAGATTATTCCCCTATAAATCCATTATGATTACATTGATTTCAGAAGTATTACTGAAGATTTATACCCATGCAGCTGAGCCCACAGTTGGTAAGAGTTCTAAAGAAGATTCTAAGTATTTTGTCAATAAAACACAGTCCTTACCAAGTGCTAATATTTTCTGTTCTGTGTGTACTCTCCTTTCATCATAATGAAGTATTTAATATAAATACAACATGAGGTAATGACACTAACTGAGAAGGAAAATAAATTCAAACTAGAACAGCAAGCTGAAGTCTTCCCACCTGCTTTTTATTAACACAGACCGTTGTCTTAACATTATTTAGCATCATATTTTTGTTTAATTCAGCCCATCTATTCCCCCTTTACTTTGCTACTTGACAAAACTGTTTCCTCTCAGTGCATTTTAATACCAGGCATGTAAGTTCCAACCATCATCTCCACAGACTTCTCAAACTGAATTCTCTTAGAGAAAGCACATTTATCATATATGTTATGTTGCATATACAGATGCTAACGGACACTTCTGTTTCCATGAACAATTTTGAAGCATCATCTCAGCCTTCATTGAAGCTAGGCTGAGGCCTCTGCTTTACAAACATGATGAAGTCTGTTTTTCTTGCACAGAACTTATACATTCAAGGGATTGTAACAACATAAATACTCTGAACCAATGAAGATTGAAAAAACAAAGGACTATGTTTGAAAAAAAAAAACAAAACCCAACAAAGAATGAATGCTCATTAGTATCTTTTGACATTTATGACTTTTGTGGGAGGCAATGGAATCATGTAGGTTCCAATTTGTTAAAATTCATGTAATTAAAGCCTGTATAAAACCTGTGTTCCAGACTGAGAGCCCAGAGGTATAGGAAGACTACAACACCAGAAAGCAAATAGTTTTCAGTAGGTGCTCTGTAGGAAGGCTGTTACTGGGGGACATGCCATCAGCAGCCTCACTGAAAGTGACAAAATACTTAAAAGTATCAGCAAATAAGAAACCTGCACCGTTTTATGGAAAAAGGAATAAATCAGAGGAGAAGAATAATACAAAGAGAAGAACATGCTCAGATACAGCAAACATCTGTAAAACCAGATGGCTTCAGATGGTTCCAGACCATGATTGGCTCTTTATCATGTAAATATACATACAAATAAATATACAAAAATCTTTTTTCCTCTTCTCACATCTCAACTGTAGTATCATTAGTTAGTTATTCCATCATGTATGTTCCTTGTTCTTTTTTTTTTTTTTAAATAAACACCACCACCACCCCTTAATTAAAAAAAAAAAAAAAAAGTTGGGGAAAAAAATTGATTAAAAAGTTTCCATCTTTGACAAGACTTTCTGCTGGTAGAGGCAGATCCCAAGACAGTGAGTGGAGGGCAGTGAATCAGTCATTCTCATCAGCCAGAGAAAAGACTGGTTAAAGCACATGTTACTGGTGGATCTCTGAGGTAAGTGTCATCTGAGGGAATAAAGGCAGTCAGTCCCCAGAGGATTTGAAGAGCTGGCCTTAACAAGATGCCTGTTGCCCAAAGCAGTCTCTAGCCCTTCCACTCAGTAGGCAGCAGGTTTAGTGCTAAACATAGAAGCATAGAGCCATTTAGATTGCAAAAGATCTTTATGATCATGGAGTTCCACCATTAAACTAACACTGCCAAATCTTCCAATAACCATGTCCCTGACTGCTCTATCTACTTGTATTTTGAAAACCTCCAGGGATGGTGACTCAGCCTCTACCCTGGGCAGCCTGTTCTGGGACTTTTGATGAAGAAATTTGTCATACCATCCAATCCAAATGCCCCCTGGTTTAGCCTGAAGCCATTTTCTCTCAACCTGTTGCTTGCTGCTTGGAAGAAGACACTGATTTGCATCACACTACAACCTTTCAGGTCATTGTAGAAATCAATAAGGTCTCCCCAAAACCTCTTTTTCTCCAGACTAAACACAGTTTTCTCTACCACTCATCTTAGGACTTTGCTCTCTAGGCCCTTTACCAGCTTCATTGCCTTTCTCTGGACCTGCTCCAGCACATCAATATTGTTTTTGTAGTGAGGGCCACAAAACTGAACACAGTGTTTGAGGTGCAGCCTCACCAGTGCTGAGTACAAGGTGATGATTACTTCCTTGCTCCTACTGGTCACCCTGTTCCTGACACAAGCCAGGATGAGGCTGGCCTTCTTGCCCACCTGAGCACACTGCTGGCCATCAACCAGCACCCCCCAGGTCTTTCTCTGCTGGACATCTTTCTGTTCACTCTTCCCCAGGCCAGTAAAATTGTGTGGGTTTGTTGTAATGAAGCTACAGGACTCAGTATTTGGTCTCTCTGAATATCACACACTTGTCCTCAGCCCATGGATTCAGGCTATCTCGATTCTTCTGTAGAACCTTTCTACCCTCAAGCAGATCAATGCTCTCTCCCAGCTTGATGTTATCTGCAAATGTACTGAGGGTGTACTTGATCCCTTCATACATATAAAGATATTAAAGAGGAATGACCCCAGTACTGAGCCTCGGGGAATGCTGCTTGTGACCAGCTGCCATTTCAATATAACTCCATTCACCACCACTCTTTGGGCCCAGCCATCAATCCATCCAGTATTTTATCCAGTAAAGATTGCACATGTCCAAGCCATGAGCAGCCAGTTTCCCCAGGAGAACACTGAGAAACTGTGTCAGAAAACCTCATCTCCTTTAGATTCTGCTCTAAAGTATGGGGATGTGTTTGTGCAAATGTTTTTCTTGAAATCATCCCACAGTCAACATCCCATGTAATGATTTTCCATCTTCTCCTGCAAACCTAAATGTAATCTCTCATGTTCTAGGAAGTAATGCAAACATTGGGCTCCCAGTGCCTGTTAAACCTCCAGATGTTCTCCCATTTGCATTGCAGGGTGATATGGCAAGAAGGATGAATGTGACTGTTTGTGTTCCTCTTCTCACACACAGCCCTCATTTCTCAAATTTCAGCTTGGTTCCCACAGGAAAACTTCCAGGAAAAACTTCCTGAATGGCTTCTCAGCTTTGTTGATAGCTCTTCTTTTAAAACTTCTCAGTCTATGTTAAAAACATAGAGTTTGCATCCCAGACACTTTACTTTTTAAACTTACAGGTGCTAATAAGTGAACCCAGAATGTTGCTGTTATCTTGGGATTTGCTACAGAGATTCTTTTATGTGCAGGTGTCCCAGCAGATCAACTGAAGTATAACAAAGAAGGAGCTTTGTGCTTTGGCTACCATTCCTACCCATAAGCTCATACAAGTGAAATTATTATTTGAAGTTATTATCAGATATTAAGTTGCAAGATCACAGTCTGGATGAAGAATGAGACTCATTTCGGTGGCAAAACTTATGGTCATGAACTTAGGCACACTGGCACAATAAGAAGACATACTGGGTTTAGGCTGACTCCAACTTTGGTTTGGGAATGCTAATCAATCTGTACAATGCTGTAAGTTTTGGATTTGCTTGATAGCACTTTCTAATTATCTACACTCTGGTTTTCCCCAGTTGCCTATAACACAGCTCTCTCTGATACAGAGTGAGGGACATTTGGGCTGTGCAGCATACTGGCTACAGCATGAGTCTACTCTACTGTGGTCATTGTGCCACAATAGCTACTAAAACAAACTCAAAAGTTTAAGAGGTAAATGCAAGGGAATAAAGCACAGACATAACTAACAGTAGTACATTTGGAACTCGGAGTTCTTTGCTGCTGTGCTGTTAACAATAGCTGTTCACATTTCTGTAGCCTGCCTCTCCCATGGTTCTTGAAGTTTGATGTAAAGTGCCAGGAAAATGCAGCTGCATCTGCCCCATTTAGTAGTGACCAACTAGAACAAAATAGAAGAAAGAGTGGAAAAGCTATTCTAAAATGCTCAGGACTATCAAAATGCAAACAGTGGTCTAGGTCATTCTGTTGGTGCCATGATTTTGGCAGATGTGATGCTGGCTTTGGACATCGCCTGATAGAGCAGCACTGTGATTTCTAGCAGAGGCTGATAAGAGTGTGAGGCAGCTGGGACTATTCTGATGCAGCATCTCACAACTCTAGCTTTCATCTCCAAGTCTGAAACTATGGTTAAACCCCATCTTTTATCTTCTATTGCAACCAGATTGTGTCATTCCTGGCTTGTTTTGTATTCTCTGCCTGAGTCCTCATGATTTTGTTTAAGATATCATACTTTCCAGGAACTATTTGACTAGCTGATAAAGCTGCTCTGACACACTAAATAATTGTGAAAATATTCTAAGACAACAGTGTTGTCCTTGTTCTATGTATTCAGGTAAGTTTGTTGGTGATTTTATTCCTTGTGTGTGTAAACACACATGATAAAGATTCCTGTTGACAGTGTTGGGTACTTAATTTAGGTACCTGATAAAAAAATGAGACAAACAACAATTTTTTAGAAGGTTCACACTGCCAAGGCTCACACAGTCTGTTTTTCCCTTGTGCAAAAGGTGTTATGAGACACGGTCCTGGTGTGTATTTTTCTATGGAGATTAAAAAGAAAGGGCTGTCAAGAGCTGCGAAGTATGGGATTATGAGATGCCAAATAGACTTTGCGGGTTCACCTTGAGTATTCCTCACCTACCTGCGAAAATGTGGCAGATAAGCAGGAAGGTTTATGTACTTGGTGGTTTTCTGTGGGCAGAAAGCACTACCTCTCGTAACTAACTTTGCCCTGCTTATACATTTTTTGTTATTTTGTTATGGCCATGAAAGAGATTGTTCAGAGCAAACTGTACTGGCCTTATGGGTCCTGAAAGACCAATCCTGCAAGTGTCTAAGGGATGAACAGCTTGCACATGCAGTCACTGGGAGCAACAGGGCTTTGCAGTGGAGGGGCTTTGTTTTGGGATAGGAACCCATGTGAAAAGAAGCTGGCAATTGAGGGGGCAAGAACTACCATGGTTGCTCATAAAAAGACTTACACCCCAGAGAAATTACACTAATTAAAAAACTAGGAGGGATTCAGTCTGATAATTTTGAAGTTATCCATGTATGGAATGAATTCAAGGAGTGTATTGTAATTATACTATGTTAATAATACCTTGTCTCAGACTTTGATCAGCCATCTACTCACTATTGCCTTTCCATTTTTAGATAGATTTTTCCAATTCCTGTTCCTCTGAATAGCTAGGTAATAGTGAGTACCTCTAAAAGCAAAGAGGGACTCAACAGGGCCATTCCTGAATAACCACATCTCTCTTAACACTGACATACTTCTTGAGTTGTGGTATTCCAAGCCACCACATGCTCAGCCAATGTCTAATTCTGCCTCTGCCAATAACAAATGTATTCCTCCTCTGGATTTGCAGACATTTATTCTTTGCTATTTAATAGCTTACAGAAACTTTTTCTACCACTTCTAAGCAGCCAACTGAAGTGCATTAAAAAATTGTCTTTCTTCCAAGTCATTAGTATGAGGTTACCATTGGTTTCACTGAGTTGTTCTAAGAGTAATTGCAGATCTCATGCTACAAATACTAAGAAAATATTTCTGAAGGCCTGGAAAAGGGACTCATCTCAGTGATGCCAGCTCAGCTTGGATATTTACAATCCTAAGACAGATATAGTGGATGGTCTGTATGTCTTCCCTAAAATTAATGTTATAGCTCCAACTGAAGGAGCAAGAAAACTTTGATACTTTATACAATTCGTTACCAGTTCTTGCAGTTTCCAGAGCAGGACAAGTAACTAATAAGTCTCTTCTAACCACAGCCTTCTAGAATTCAGTCACTTCTTGAAAATAGTTTCAGAACAATTCTGTAGGACAAATCTCATTCTACAGGCTGTGAGCAAGTCATTAGATATGAACACTGAATATATTCAGGACTTGGTTTCCTAAGGTACATTGTTTGTTTCTGTGCTTGGACTAGATAAGTAGAGCTCTTCCAACAAACTCCTAATCCTGAACTGCCCTTCTGCTTTGTACCTTAGGTCTACAATGCTTGCTTACATATTGCTGTTCTTGTAAATACCTTTGAGACTTTTAATACCTACAAGAGGCACTACAAGGGGAAACAAAACAAAGATATAAACCCATCTTGAACAATTGAAAAAATGTGAATAATTCCTCTCAGGTAATATTTACAGTATGTTTTCATACTATTGTTTCAGTGAAAAGAAAAGGAAGTTAGGCTTACAAAGCCTGTGAAACAAATAGGCAGCTTTGGACATAACAAACAGTTTGAGTCTATCTTAAAATTTCTTGTCAAGTGAGGTACTTGGGAACTCACAACAACTAAAATAATTAGCACAATAATTTCCTTTTCTTGATTTTCTCTCTCTCTTTTTTTTTTTTTCTTTTTTTTTTTTTTTAATGTACTGAGATTGTTGTCACTTGGAACAACCTTCCTGAAAGCTGACACATTTTTCAAAAATCTGCCCTCCTATCCTATAGATATTGAAAATAAACTATATTTTAAAAGGATAATGAGGGCTTCCAGCTTTGCTTGAGAATGAGAGCTGCTAGTCAATGAGACATAGAATATGTGTCCAGTTCTGGGCCCCTCAGTTTAAGAAAGATGTTGACTTGCTGGAGCATGTCCAGAGAAGGGGTGAGGGGTTTGGAACACAAGCCCTATGAGAACAGACTGAAGGAGCAGGGCTGCCTAGCCTGGAGAGGAGGAGACTCAGGGGTGACCTTATTGCTCTCTACAACTACCTTAAAGGAGGTTGTAGCCAGGTGAAGATTGGTCTGTTCTCCCAGGCAACCAGCACCAGAACAAGAGGACACAGTCTCAAGCTGCACCAGGGGAGGTTTAGGCTGGAGGTTAGGAGGAAGTTCTACACAGAGAGAGTGATTGCCCATTGGAATGGGCTGCCTGGGGAGGTGGTGGAGTCACCATCACTGGAGGTGTTCAGGAGGAGACTTGATAGGGTGCTTGGATGCATGGTTTAGTTGATTAAGTGGTGTTGGATGATAGGTTGGACACAATGATCTTGAAGGTCTCTTCCAACCTGGTCTGGTCTAGTCTAGTCTAGTCTAGTCTAATATTTCTCGAGAAACATCCTTGAATTCTTCCTCTGGTGTTTTGATCCCTACCATCCAGCAAGTGTGTTTTCTTTATGATAGCAAAGCCTGATACCTCCTTACCTCCCACTAGATTGTTTTTCTCATTCCCTTGCTTACAAATATACAGTGAAACATCCTTAGCCATGTGGCCTCCAAATTTCCATCAATTCTGCTTTAGAACTAGAATTAGAATTAGAATTAGAATTAGAATTAGAATTAGAATTAATTAGAATTAGAATTAACCAAGTTGGAAAAGACCTTTGAGATCATCGAGTCCAACCTATCATCCAACACTATTTAATCAACTAAACCATAGCACCAAGCACCCCATCCAGTCTCCTCTTAAACATCTCCAGTGATGGTGAATTCACCAACACCCTGGGCAGCCCATTCCAAGGGCCAATCACTCTCTCTGTGAAGAACTTCTTCCTAACATCTAGCCCAAACCTCCCCTGGTACAACTTGAGACTGTCCTCTTGCTCTGGTGCTGGCTGCCCAGGAAAAGAGACCAACCCCCAACTGGCTACAACCTCCCTTCAGGGCATTGTAGACAGCAAGAAGGTCTCCCCTGAGCCTCCTCTTCTCCAGCCTAAGCTACCCCAGCTCCCTTAGCCTCTCCTCATAGGGCTTGTGCTCCAAACCCCTCACCAGCTTTGTTGCCCTTCTCTGGACACGTTCCAGAAAGTCAATGTCTTTGTGGAACTGAAGGGCCCAGAACTGGACACAGGACTCAAGGTGTGGCCTAACCAGTGCTGAGTACAGGGGCAAAATGACCTCCATGCTCCTGCTGGCCACACTGTTCCTGATACAGGCTAGGATGCCATTGGCCTTCTTGGCCAGCTGGGCACACTGCTGACTCATGTTCAACCTACTATCGACCAGTACTCCCAGTACTGGTTGATAGTAGGCTGAACTACCAGTACCTGTTGAAAACTCCATTTTACATTCTAGGGATTTTCTTAATTTATTTTATTGCTGGTGTCGTGACTTCTTCACTGTTTTCTCAGAGCTAAGGTGCCCCAGATCTTTTGTACTTGATTTCACCATGATCTTTTTAACAACAATCAGAAAGCAGAGGCTTCTGTTTAGGCACCTTTACCCCTTCCTACCCCAGGGTCTAATCCTGAAAATTAGTATTTGAACTCTGCTGTAAGGAGAGGCAGCATTCCAGAGAAACTCATCCAATCACAATAAAAGGCCACTCAACCTGAAAATGTTCAACTGGATTTAGAGTTTGGATGAGGAAGAAAAACCATTTCAGAGGGCAATGAGTTTCCTCCATTGTATTGTAGTGAGAAATCCCTATGCTACAGTTATATGGCAGCCTCACACCCCATATATTACATATTTCTCTACTTGTGGGCAAAACTTGCTTTGTACTTGCAAATGCTTACTGCTTGTTTCAACAATATTGCTTTTAGCATTATTATTGAATAGAATAGAATAGAATAGAATAGAATAGAATAGAATAGAATAGAATAGAATAGAATAGAATAGAATAGAATAGAATAGAATAGAATAGAATAGACCAGGTTGGAAGAGACCTTCAAGATCATCACGTCCAACCTATCACCCAACACCACCTAATCAACTAACCCATGTAACCAAGCACCCTGTCAAGTCTCCTCCTGAACACCTCCAGTGACGGCGACTCCACCACCTCCCCAGGCAGCCCATTCCAATGGGCAATCACTCTCTCCGTGTAAAACTTCCTCCTGACCTCCAGCCTGAACTTCCCCTGGCGCAGCCTGAGACTGTGTCCTCTTGTTCTGGTGCTGGCTGCCTGGGAGAAGAGACCAACCTCTGCCTGTTTACAACCCCCCTTCAGGTAGTTGTAGAGAGTAATGAGGTCACCCCTGAGTCTCCTCCCCTCCAGGCTAAGCAGCCCCAGCTCCCTCAGTCTCTCCTCATAGGGCTTGTGTTCCAAGCCCCTCACTAACTTCGTTGCCCTTCTCTGGACTCGTTCCAGCAAGTCAACATCCTTCCTAAACTGAGGGGCCCAGAACTGGACACAGGACTCGAGGTGTGGCCTAACCAGTGCAGTGTACAGGGGCAGAATGACCTCCCTGCTCCTGCTGGCCACACTGTTCTTAATGCAGGCCAGGATGCCATTGGCCCTCTTGGCTGCCTGGGCACACTGCAGGCTCATGTTCATCCTACCATCAACCAGCACTCCCAGGTCCCTTTCTGCTTGGCTGCTCTCCAGCCACTCTGACCCCAGCCTGTAGCACTGCATGGGGTTGTTGTGGCCAATGTGCAGAACCCGGCACTTGGATGCATTAAATTTCATGCCGTTGGACTCTGCCCATCTGTCCAGCCTGTCGAGGTCTCTCTGCAAAGCCTCTCCACCCTCTAGCAGATCAACTCCTGTCCCCAGCTTGGTGTCGTCAGCAAATTTACTGATGATAGACTCAATGCCCTCATCCAGATCATCAACAAAGATGTTAAAGAGGATGGGGCCCAGCACTGATCCCTGGGGGACTCCACTACTGACTGGTCGCCAGCCGGATGTGACACCATTCACCACCACTCTCTGGGTTCGGCCATCCAGCCAGTTCCTAACCCAGTTCAGAGTGCTGCTGTCCAAGCCATGGGCTGACAGCTTGGCCAGGAGTTTGCTATGGGGGACGGTGTCAAAGGCCTTGCTGAGGTTAATTATAATTGTTAATTATAATACACAAAATTCTGTCTTAACTGGCTTAAAAACTCATCCTGGAGTTAAATAATAAAGGTGACAAGAGAACAAAATGCCAACTGCCTTCAAATTAAGGCATGTATTCTCTTACTTTTTACTGAACCAGACAATAATGCCACATCCTACAGACATTCCTACCGGGGGCAGGTGCTTCACAGCTCAATACACATGCTGTGAGGTACTATTTCACACACACAAACTTTAAGTCCCTGCTCGCCCTCACTCTCATTTTTTTCTTCTCTTACATGTTGCCAGGACAGAGTATCACAAATTTCCTCTCCTTTCCTCCTTCCTCATTTATGTCCTGTGAGGAACACATATTTTCCTCTCATTTCTCCATAGTGACAGACGTACAGATGGAGAAACAGATCAGTGTGCAGGCCTTCAAGTCTCTCTTTCCTTACAATTGGTTTCCTTTATCTATACCTCTTACAAAGCAGCATAGAAAAACTGTATATACCTATATTTCTATAAAAATAGAAGATCACAGCACATTTGCTATCTGGGGAGTGCGTTAACTGAGATGTTCAGTAAATGATGACCCAAGCACCTGTAACTGCAGCAGATCTCTCTGCAGGATTTCAACAGACTCAGACTTGATTATCAACACTGAAGTAAGAATTACAGTTTAATTATTAAGAAGAGTCTTGCCTCAAATATTAGATCACCTCTTAATAAGTTGCTACAGAGCTAGTCTAAAGACATATTTCATTTGTAGAGTTCCTATCCTGTTTATAGTGAGACATGTTATACACTATCTAAAAATAACTTGCACCTTAGCCCTTGATTTTGCAGCTGCCCCACAGGAGAACAGAGCCAGGGTTACAAGCTTTTGCCTCAAGGAAAAAAGATAATTGTAAGAAAGGCTGTCAGAACTGCCAGTGTCTCTTTCTAATAATTGGGCAAAGTGGGAAAAAACTGTAGGCAAAATGCCCTGCTAGTGTTATTAAGTGAACTAATAGAAAATGTCAGCAGCTTTTATGGTAAAGGGGTTAGGTTTTGCTTCATTAGGTCCTTACAGAAGATGGTAGAATAGAAAATATTTGCCACCCAGCATATTGGAATCTAGTGCTATGTATCAGATTGATGCACCTGTCAAATGGAAATGAAGAAAAAAATGCCCATATTATACTCCTTCTGTATTTTCACAGAGTTAAAGGATTTCAGGCCAGGAAAAAACATTATGATTATTCTGTTTTATTTGTGCAATGTAGTCTAAGGATATTTACTTGTAATCTCCCTATCAATTTCAATATCTTGTGGGTGAACTACAATGTAATTTCTACAATATCACAGATCCTTCAATTAATGGCTTTAAAATAGCTGAGAATTCCTCATGTCCCCAGATAAATAGGACTACCCCTCTCATGGGTATCTCTATGAATTAATTCAGAAGCTGCCACCTGCCATTGAATCTTGGTATGTCTTTGTCTACTAGATTAAAGACCTCTCTCCTGTCAGAAAATTGTTCTCTATGTAGGTATGCACCAACTGCAATAAGTCACATCTTAGTCTTCTCCCAGTGCTTGATAAGCTAAGTAGACCGCCTATGCTTTTCACCGTAAGTCAGGTCTGACAGACCTTAGGATACCTGGGGGACTTTTTGTGGTCCCTTCCTAAATTCCCAGTGCTGTCCTGAAATGCAGCCATCAGATTAGACACAGGTTTCAATGTCATAGAAAAGAAACATCGTGTCTACACTCCCAGCAATATTCCAGTACGTGGATGTCCTCCATTCTGCTGGCAAAGCACTAGTGAGGAACTGATGCTGGCTCCTGTACAAACCGAGGTAGAAAATGGATGATTTCTGGAGCACAGCCTGCCAGAATTCTGGGCTCCAGGCTCTTCTGCTCTACCTCCTTGCTTCTCTAGATAAACAATAGTACTGAACAAGCAGCAGTTTATCCCTAACATTCTCGCGTAAACTAGTAAATTTACATCTAATTTACATTTTCATCAGTAAATCTCACTTTAAAAAGTTATTATAAAGCAAAAACCCTGAATCTTTAACCTCTGTAAACCCAAAAGCAAACAAAAGCCACGGCCCCACATACTTCTCCCTGCAATATGGACTCAACCTTTTCCACAGCATGTGTTAAGGTCTGCCCATGAAGAGCATTTGCAGAACAGCTTTACCTGGTAGTTACACCATTAAAATCAATTCACCTTTTGACATAGGTGGAATTATCCATAGGTGTAATTATCCACATGTATAACTGTATATAGTATCAAAATCCACAATGCTTACCCTAGGCAAGTATAGAAAAGCACAGGAAAAGCCCTGATGGTTTTCCTCCCAGTGACACTACCTTTCCATTTTTATTTTTTCCATTAGAATTGTTGTTACAAAGGTCTGCCTATGCAGAGCCAATTACATAACTGAAACAGAAGTTAGCAAACTAAATCAGAATATAAAGAGAGACAATCCTCCTTTCTCAGTGCAAGACTGTGTTTATGACAGAAGACAAACTGGCACAGGGAGGCAAAGGGCTGTGAAGGGGAATTGTCACTGCAATAGAGCCACTACAAGGAGAAAAAGCCACCTAGGCAGGAATGCAAAGCCCAGTGAAGTTAAAATAAAGGAAAACAGAGTCTTTCCATTGACCTCTTCAAGCTTCAGATGCCTTGAATTACAGTTTTTATTTATTTCAGTCTGAAAAAGTAAAAGTAATATCATTCTTTGAAAGACAGACACAATACAGTGTAGGATATGAATTTCAAGACAGTGCTAGGATTGCTTTGTGAATCTTCCCAAATGTCTTTCAATGCTTGAATAAAATGTTAGGGGTTTGTAGTGGGTTTGTTTTGTTTTGTGCAGAGAAGCTCTTGAAATTCTATGTTGTATTTTGCCATGGGAGAGTGATCACAGGGAGTGATTCATTTAGGGTCCTTGTGGGACACTGGAGACCATCAATGCAGATGAACCCAGCAGTTGCACTGCACAGCTGAGGATGTATTTGAAAGGATGCAATAAAGTGATACTGTGTGAAAATAGAAGTAATTTCAAAAACTTATGCCTCCACTATATGAATGGACACTTGTAACAAGTCTGCCACAAAAGTCATGGTGGCTCTTATGTGTAGGACCAATGCACCATCCCATGCACAGAATGCTGGGTTCTGAATCTGAGCCTCCTCATCAAGGTTACTCCCAAATAGCCATATCTTCATTCTGCCACTACATATTTCACTGTAGGAAATTCCTGTGATAATGGAGTAACATACCACAGCTGCTGCACAACTTCTCCCTCAAGTTTTTATAAACTGCTGGGGGTGTGTGTATATGGAGGGGGTGGATTATTCCTGGCTGAAACAATTAGTATCTGTAAAATTAAAATTGCTTCCTATCCCACAGGCTGGGAATTTCCTTCTAGCGGTATATATTTTGAAAGTCCTGCCATTCTGACAACACATTTCCTATTACTATTTACACATCAAGGCTTCAAGATAAAGACTTGTGAAATCACTATTGTAACACTTGAAACATGTTAAAATGTTGGCACCTAGCTAGAAGGCACCATGTATGACGCATAAGAGTTCTGTCCCTCATGCTTTCCATTTCTTGCTTCTGTGTTTGTAGGACAGGGACTCACAGAGGTCTCAATTATGATCAGAACACATATGGGGTGGCTGCTGTACACAGACATGCATGGGGACCCTTTTCCTCAAGAGAATATACACAGAAAAGACACTGCAAACAGGGAATCTGACTGATTTTAAGAAGTCAAGCATGACTCTCAGATTCCTTGTCATCTTAATGGTTAAATGCAGCTCAGGACCCTAATCCTTCCTGAAGTGAGAAATTTAGTGTGGCATAGCAACTGCTGATGCTGCTACTAGCTCTGAGGCATCCTTGTTTCTACATATTAATGATGCAAGGCAAATGGCAGGTAAGAATAAGGGGTTTACCATCCTCAAAGCCTCCTAGGCTGCAGAGGTTACTTACCAAAATTGCAAGGATAATGGAGAATACAAGCTTTATATTAGTTTTGCTGCTGTGAAAACAGATTGGTGAGCAGTAATTGCCTGTTGTTTCTCTCCCTTTGCAACCATCCTTATCACCATTCAGACTCAGGTATTTGCTCTAAAATGATGCATCTCAGCAGGCTGATACTGCAGGTTTACAGCCAACAAGGAAGTCAATACCTTTGCACCATTTCTAGTGAATAAGCTGTGTAGAAGTACATACCTCACCTGGTGCTTAGTCTGTTCCACAATCACACCCCTGCCAGAGGGTGCTCAGGGCTTTTCTCATGGCTCATGGAAATGCTGTACACCATACAGCAGATAATTTTATTCCATGGGAAGATCATCTCACCTTTCATATGCCATTTGCTACTTGAACTTTTAGTCTCTCAAAGGTATACCTCAGAGCCATTTTAGAGTCACTTAAGGCACTAATTAGACAAGTTGCCTGGAATATGCCTTTCTACCTAGTTCAGTAGGAGATATGTAAAGTCATAGGATATGGATAAAAAGATGAATGCTAATTCCATCATTATCTATGTTATTAGTGCCATAAAAAGCTATTATGGAACACTGGTGAACATTGTACCACAGCAGATTTTCCACAGCACTCTGCCTCGTCATTAAGAAATCAGGTCAAACAATGTGGGCTGCATTTACCAGACCTTGGAGCACAGCACAATGAACTCTGAGGCCAGGTGCAGGGCATTAGTGATAAAACTGTCATTTATGCCTATGCAAACACAGAGTACCACACACTGAAAGTTACCATTAAACCCTGGAGGATTAATGAGTTACACATCCAACAACAGAACTTTGGAAATAGTTACACACCACATAGAGCATGGCAGGAAGGTTATGTGTAAGGAAGGTGTAAGGAAGGTCTTCTGTCCACAATGTTCAACAGTTAAGATATTGGAAGAAATTGCCTTTGAACAATGCTTAGGAGAAAATGAAAAGATGGATTTGAACTGATGGAAGTAGACTTGCAAAGTGTTTTTAATGCAGTCTAAAAGATAAATGGACAGAAGAGGAGGAAAAAGTGACAGAGCACTTGTGAGACTAATTAAAGTTGCTAAGGTTCAAACTCACAAGTTTGCCCCTGAAGCAGCTTTGCAGCCTAGGTATTTTTAGCGAAAACACATGCTTTCAAAATACTAGTACATAATTATCTATTTCATTGAAACAGTCCTGTTACTTGGAGACAAGCAATGAGCCAAGAGCTTGAGGTAATTTTTTTTCAGACTGAATTTGCAACGTTTATTTCCCCTACTTGCGGGTGGGAGGGGGGCATTAAGTGTAAAGCGCAGGTGAGGTGAGGCTCTAACTAGAAATGTGGGTCTTGCTCATACAGCCTGCTGCTGCAGTCCAGAGGAAAAGTCATTCGGTTGTGTTGCTGCCATCACTCTCAAGAGTCCCATTAAAATTAGTGGCTACTTTTCTGAGTCATTAAGGTACGTATTATTACTGAAAAAAAAGTTGTAATATCAATCAAGTGTGGTACCCAGTAAACTTTGCCAATCTGGGACAGACGAGATCAGAATTGTGTCCCCAGCCTGTCAACACACAGGAATGCACCACCATGGGCTTTTCAGTTGGTTGCATTTTTGTCTCTTTCTCTGTTTTATGAAACAGTCATCTCCAGGTAAATAAACTGTTTACTATTGTTCAAGACAGCCTGCTGAACCAGATAATGGGTATTTGATACCACATTGATGTCATGCCTGCTGTATAAGGAAAGGGCTGGCCAGTGCAAAGGATGATGAGACTTGGAGTTCAGATTGTGACCTGTGGTGTTTCCTGTTTCCAGTGTTATAGAATAGAGTAGAATAGAATAGAGTAGAATAGAATAGAATAGAATAGAATAGAATAGAATAGAATAGAATAGAATAGGATAGGATAGAATAGGATAGAATAGAGCAGACCAGGTTGGAAGAGACCTTCAAGATCATCACATCCAACCCATGATCCAACACCATCTAATCAACTAAACAAAGCACCCTCTCAAGTCTCCTAAATATCTCCCATGATGGTGACACCACCACCTCCCCGGGCAGCCCATTCCAATGGGCAATCACTCTCTCTGTGTAGAATTTCTTCTTAACATCCAGTATGAACCTTCTCTGGCGCAGCTTGAGACTGTGTCCTCTTGTTCTGGTGCTGGTTGCCTGGGAGAAGAGACCAGTCCCGACCTGTCTACAGCCTCCCTTCAGGTAGTTGTAGACAGCAAGAAGGACTCCCCTGAGCCTCCTCTTCTCCAGACTAAGCAACCCCAGCTCCCTCAGCCTCTCTTCATAGGGCTTGTCTTCCAAACCCCTCACCAACATGTTGCCCTTCTCTGGACACATTCTAGCAAGTCAACATCTTTCTTAAACTGAGGGACCCAGAACTGGACACAGTGCTCAAGGTGTGGTCTAACCAGTGCAATGTACAGGGGCAGGATGACCTCCCTGCTCCTGCTGGCTATCCTCTGCTAGAGGATGAGATTTATTATCATAGAATTATAGAATGGTTTGGGTCGGAAAGGACCTTAAAGATTCTACAGTTGCAACTTTGCTGCAGGGGCAGGGATACCTTCTGTGCACCCAGGTCACTCATGCCCCATCCAACCTGGCCTTCAACACTTCCAGAGAGGAGAAACCCATAATTTCTCAGGGAAACCGGTTCCAGTGTCTCTCCCCACCCACTAAAGAATTTCTTCCTAATATCCAGTCTAAATCTGCCCTCTTCTATCTTAAAGCCATTCCTCCTCATCCTATTACTCTAAGCCTTTCTAAAAAGTCCCTCCTCACCTTTCTTAAGGGCCCCTTCAGGTACTGGAAGGCCACTACTTGGTTTCCTCAGAGCCTTCTCTTCTCCAGGCTGAATAGCCCCAACTCCCAATGCCTGTCTCCACAGAGAAGGTACTCCAGCCCTCTGACCATCTTTATGGCCCTCCTCTGGTCCCTCTCTAACAGGTCAATGTTCTTCTTGTGTTGGGGCCCCAGAAATGGATACAGGAATTCAGGTGGGGTCTCATGAGAGCAGAGCAGAGTGGCAGAATCCCATCATTCCTCCTGCTGGTCATGCTTCTTTTGATGCAGCCCAGCCTATGCTTGGCCTTCTGAGTTGTAAGTGAACTTGTTGAGTTTTTCATCAAATGACCACTTCAGGTAATTCTCTTCAAGACTGCTTGCAAGCCATTCTCTACCCAGTCCATATTTGTGCTTGGGATTACCCCAGGTCAGGTGCAGGACTTTGCATGTGGCCTTGTTGAACCTCATGAGACTGGCATGAGCCCACTTCTCAAGCCTGTCCAGGTTCCTCTGGATAGCATCCCTCCCATTAGTAGGACAGCCATGCCACACAGCTTGGTGCCATCAACAAACATGATGAGAGTACCCTCCTCTCCACTGTCCACTGTCCAAGATGTTAAACAGCACCTAACTCAGTGCTGACCCTGTGAGGTGTGCCCCTGGTCACTGGACTCCTTTTGGACATTGAGCCTTTGGTCACAAATCTCTGAGTGTGACCGTCCAGCTGAGTCATTATCCGGCAAGAGGTCCATCTCTCAAGTCCATGTTTTTCTAATTTAGAGACCAGGATGCCATGTGGGGCAGTGTCAAATGCTTTACATGAATCCAGGCAGATGACATCACTTGCTCTTTCCTTATTCACTGATGCTGTAAGTCCATTGTAAAGGGCCTCCAATCTCAGCAGGCGTGATTTGCCCTTGGTGAAGCCATGCTGGTTACCACTAATCACCCCTTCTTTCATTTTCCATATGCCTTAGCAAAACCTTCAGGAGCATCTGGCATGTGATCTTACTGGGCACAGAGGTGAGACTGACTGGCCTATAGTTTCTCAGGTCTTCCTTTTTCCCCCTTTTTGAAGATGGAGATTATGTTTCCCCTTTTTCAGTCAGCAGAAACTCTGCCAGACTGCCATGACTTTTACAATATGGTGGAGAGTAGCTTGACAATTTCATCCACCCATGGATGTGTCTCATCAGGGCCCTTGAACTTGTGTGCCTTATGCTGAATCATATGCAGAAGTCCTACACCTGGCTGTATCTTTTGCCTACTACATGGTGTATATGTGTCAAGTTTTAAGCCATTCATCTAGGTCCTGGATTGAAGTCTATTAACACGTCAGGCTATATCAAACTGCCATCTATGAGTTGAGACAGGGTCTTCCTGCTAAAGGGATCATGCATCAGCTTGCACCTTCCTATATTAAATCAATGAATTTAAGATTAACAGAAATCCCTTCCAGAAACAAATTTCACCCTTGTTGCCAATGCTGGAGAATGCCCTAGATTTGGAAGTCCTTTGTGATTTACCCTGTCAGGCTACAAGAGCTTAAACATTGTAGCTCATATCCTCAAGTTAACATTTTGAGGATTTCCCCTTTTTTTTTTTTTCTGCCTACACATATTGACCTTTGACATCTTTATATGGAAGAGAACAATGAGTGAAGAAGCAGTAATTTCTTAACTGCTTTAGGCAGAGGTCAGGCATGGGGATAAGCTGAGAGTCAAGGTAACAACCATCAAACTGTCCTATTGTGAGTTCTTTCTGTGTCAGTGAACTTGATTCATACTTAGTGTGAATAGAGGAACTCTCAACTATTTCAGGAATGTCAGCAATTTTGTCTTAAAGCAACTTTGATCTTGGTCCATTTTCCCAGGCTCATTCATTAGCTGAGAATGCAGAGGGTAAGATAGTCTCTCTTCTGGGAGACTGACTGGCTGCTACTTAAATAAATCACCTACTTTTTCTCTCTGTCCTTTTCATAACGAAACAATCCCTCACAGGTCCTCTTGCCATATGATGAAACTTTTGACTCCAAGGAAATCTCTCTCTGATGCATGGGCTAAGAGGAATGCCTTTGATTTTTGAAACTGAGGGTCAGATTCTATAAACATACCACCCCAAATCTAATCAGTCCTCATCTCCCTCCAAAGTAACATGAGACATACTGGTGACCTTTTGATACTTCTGACAAAGTGGAAGTTGAAGAAGTTTCAAGCCTCCAAAAAAAGGGCCCCTGTCTTTGTCCTGCCACCTCTGTACACTTTGAAGCATGGACTACGCTGTTCTTTTTCCTTGGACAGGCTCTCTTACACCACGACTGTTGTGGCAGTCTTCGAGCTTCCCCCTGTAGTGCAAGCACCAGCTGGGTTAAATGTCTACACAGTGCTTGCTCTCTTAGCCTGTCTGCAGGGGTAAAAGTGTGCACAGAGGAACATGTCTCTGGGCAAGGTTTGGAGCAAGGGTTATTTTTCTCTGTTCTAGTTTGGGATTAAAATGAATATTATAAACTATCTTTCATTTACCTTACTATGATAACACTACTTTTAGAATAAAGAGTTTTTCTTTTAGGATCTTATCTATTTGTTTCTTTCCTCCATAAATTCAGGCTCTTCTTCTACTTACTTTCCTCTCCTACTCCTGCTGTGAAGCAGGAAGCCATCTAAAAATATGTTAAGTGAAGTGCAGAGAGGCTAATTGATTCATTCAAAGGTCAGAGATGTCAACAGTGAAACGAGGAAATGAAGCAGCACATCCCAAGTCTCCTGTGCTACCCTTCTGAAAATATGCTCTGCCTCAGGTTTCCTCTGCCTGTGTTTTTTGATTTCTCTCAGTTAATTTCATCTCTGACTCAATTTTTTTCGATCTTCCAAAGTTCCTAGCTTTACAATAAACTTATTAATGTTCTCAAACAAACAACACTCAGAACTCACCAGCACAGTTGTTAAGTTGCCTAATCTTGTGCATACTTACCTCAGGAAAAGAAACCACAAGCACACTTGTTCAAACAATCTTTGTGACAGCTTTCCCCACATTTTAATCTTACAGAAATGTTTCAGCTAGACAAGGGGATTCAGAAACATGTTTATGAACATTTTCCAAACATTTTTTTAAGATTACTCTTAAAGAATTACAATTGCTGAATAATGAGATTGTGGAAGTAGTGGGGGCAAGTGTCTCCTGTAGCTGTCTTCTCAGAGCCCTCTCTTTACATCTCTCATTTCAGCAAAAGCTTTGAGGTGAAAGCTGTATAAAGCACAGCCCCCCAGTTTGGAAGGGATTTTGTAAGTGCTAACTGGATGCAGAACATGCATAAGGGTCATCATAAGCCCAGTCTACTACAATGTGGTGAAGGCTAGCTGCACAATGATCCAGCTGTGTGCAATATGAGTCATTAGTAATGGGAGGGAAAATAAACCTTTCCACTTAGCTTCTTGGGTAAAATCATCCCTGCAGATGAGAGAGACATTATCTCCTGTTCATGTTTTTTATAGCCCTGCAGTGAAAACAGTGATATCTTTTACTTGCTTTAAAGTCCACAATGGTGCAGTATAAGAAAGCAGAAATCATACTTTGTGCTCCTTAAAACAGTCTCTGCTAGTGCTTTGTGTATGGAAGGAGAAGTGCTATAGAGAGGAACAAGATTCTCTTCTTATCTGCACACTGCTTTTGGAACTACTTAGAGTGTGGTTTCCTTGGATGATGAATGTATTTTCCCTGTGAGTCAGGAGGATCTGCTACAGTCTTGCTTTGCTGCACCATAATCAAACCATTCAAGTATGCTGTAATAAAAATGCTTGCTTTGAAGTACAATCTTAAATGTCTAATTTCCTAATGGTAACAATGATGTCTTATCTTGGGTTTCTTTCCTTCAGTCCGTTTTTTCTGTCTGGTTGTTTTGTTAACATGTGTGGCTGTCTAATGACTGGATTTTGGATTCCAGATGTTTTGGCAGGAGAAAGCACTAAATGGCTATATACATCACAGAAACCTCATACCACCCTAGTAGCTGTTATGTCAACTGGATAGTGTAAGCCTATGCAGATAAATCTCTCTCTTTCTTCCCCTAGATGGCTGCTAACTCTTTAGTCGTCCATACAAAATGACAGAAATTCTTTTCCACAGCTACTATTACAGAAACATTCAGGACGGGTAATATAAAGCCACATGCAACTAAGGGCCCTGTAGTTTTGGTGGGAGTGAAAAAGGTATTGTAATTAAATAATGACTTTGTTTGTGAACACAGTGATCAGCTCAGTGATTAAAGGTATACTTGGACACACAGACAAGCACATGTGAATGCATGTACACATATATGCACAAAAATACCTGTTTGGCAGGCTGTTCATGATGCTGCTAGTTTTGATATAATCTTTTTCCTGCAGGAAAACAGAATTAGCAAGAAGGGGAAGTCACTAATTTCATATATATGTTGATGAGAGAGATGTCTTCTTTGAAGAGGACGAGGCTGTGATTTACCCTTTACTGCACAATACTGTTAACCACTTAAAATCACAGAATGGTTTGGGTTTGAAGAGGTCTCTAAAGGTCATCTAGTCCAACCCCCTCTGCTGTAAGCAGGAACATTCTCCACTAGATCAGGTTGGCCAGAGCCCTGTTGAGCCAAAGCCCTGTTGAGCCTTACCTTGAGTATCTCCAGGGATGGGGTGTCAACCACCTTTCTAGGAAACCTGTTCTAGTGTTCCACCACTCTTATGGTATGGGTACTGGTTGATGGTAGGCTGAACATGAGCCTGCAGTGTGCCCAGGCAGCCAAGAGGGCCAATGGCATCCTGGCCTGCATCAGGAACAGTGTGGCCAGCAGGAGTAGGGAGGTCATACTGCCCCTGTATACTGCACTGGTTAGGCCGCACCTCGAGTACTGTGTCCAGTTCTGGGCCCCTCAGTTTAGGAAGGATGTTGACTTGCTGGAACGAGTCCAGAAAAGAGCAACAAAGTTGGTGAGGGGTTTGGAACACAAGCCCTATGAGGAAAGACTGAGGGAGCTGGGGTTGCTCAGCCTGGAGAAGAGGAGACTCAGGGGTGACCTTATCACTCTCTACAACTACCTGAATGGAGGTTGTAGACAGGTGGATGATGGTCTCTTCTCCCAGGCACCCAGTACCAGAACAAGAGGACACAGTCTCAGGCTGCGCCAGGGGAGGTTCAGGTTGGATGTTAGGAAAAAGTTCTATACAGAGAGAGTGATTGCCCATTGGAATGGGCTGCCCAGGGAGGTGGTGGAGTCGCCGTCATTGAAGGTGTTCAGGAGGAGACTTGATGGGTTGCTTAGTGCCATGGGTTAGCTGTTTGGGTGGGTTGGATTGGTTGATGGGTTGGACACGATGATCTTGAAGGTCTCTTCCAACCTGGTTTGGTTTATTCTAATAAAGTTTATTCTAGAGGATTTGTTCGTAATGTATGGACTTGTCTAAGGTGTCCCTTCAATGCTGGTAGGCATGACTTAATAGAGTGATAAACTGAGAAGCAGATAGAGATTAAGCCCTGGAGCCAGCCATCAAAACTGGAAGCAAGAAAGGTGTAAGCATACTCAGAGAAGTAAGGTGTTACAGATTATGGTAACAATTTCCTGTGTATCTTCTTTCATGGGAAATGCAGATGTGCAAATTACTGGCCTATTTACATGTTTCGTACTACACTTTCTCACACTCTGAAAACCTTATCATACGTTGCAGTAATTTTCCTTTTGTTTTAGCAATGAAGACTTGTCTCATCACAGCCCCCTGCTTTGGATGTACTCAATCACACCATATCCAGACTTTCTGCTCTGTGTTTTTCAGAGACTCTATGTATTTTACTCTGTATGGGGGCCACAAGGGAGAAATCAAAGACTTTTATTCCTGAAAACAGTTTAATATAATGGATTGTCAGTTCTGCCATTGCCTGTGGGGATGAGAAAAGGCATGTTTCTTTCTCTCATCTAGCTGGGTTATGCCAGACTCTTCAAGACTCTAGTGATAGATCAAATGTCTTGGGATCCAGTGAGTGGGAGAGAAAGAATTTCTTCATTGCCATTAATTGCTGATAGTGTAGGGCTTTATGGGGGAACACATGATGAAAATATGGACTGAAACAGGGAGAAGAATGGTGGAGTAGAAGAAATATGGATGGTGGGAGATGAGACTGTGCAGAGCTCTTGGAAGTGAGGAGTGTAATCTGAAATGTGATCTAGAAGATGCCAACTCAAAGAAGAAAGAAGAAGTAAAAGTCACAGACAAAATAAATTATTTTAGCTATTGTATTTTTAATGACATGCAAGAGATCAAGATTGAGATCATCTGCAGAAGAGGAAAATGCTTTATGAGGGGAGAGAAGCAACAGAATCTGTGGAAAAACACTTAACTAGAGAGACAGGAGGGAGACAGATGTTGGAAGAAACGGTTTGTTTTAGTGTGGAACATCCTAGGCTGGAGTCTGCCAGGCCAGCACTCATACATGACCCAGTACACAAACGTGGGCTTTTACAGATGCTCCAGAGAAGGCATCTGTCAGCTTTATATGCCCTATGACAGAACTGGCAGGGGGAAGAAGGAAACAACAAAAGAGTGTGAAAATATGGGAACACTGAGACACAGAGACATTTCTCACAGGAGTATCTCCTTCCTTCTGCACACCCAATTCCAGCCAATTCCTTGGCCCAAATGCCATTTTTCTTAAAGCTTCATATCCTCAACTATGGTATGGAAATGTTGGAGATTTATTTAGAATAATAAACCTTTATTTAGAATAAACCAAACCAGGTTGGAAGAGACCTTCAAGATCATCGCGTCCAACCCATCAGCCAATCCAACCCACCTAATCAAATAACCCACAGCATCAAGCACCCCATCAAGGCTCCTCCTGAAAACCTCCAATGATGGCGACTCCACCACCTCCCTGGGCAGCCCATTCCAATGGGCAATCACTCTCTCTGTATAGAACTTCTTCCTAACATCCAACCTAAACCTCCCCTGACACAGCCTGAGACTGTGTCCTCTTGTTCTGGTACTGGCTGCTTGGGAGAAGAGACCATCATCTGCATGTCTACAATGTCCCTTCAGGTAGTTGTAGAGAGTGATAAGGTCAACCCTGAGTCTCCCCTTCTCCAGGCTAAGCAATCCCACTTCCCTCAGCCTCTCTTCATAGGGCTTGTGTTCCAAACCCCTCACCAACTTTGTTGACCACCAGGGCTTCAGGGTCTGGCCAATTTGTACAGCACTCACATTAAATGATAGAACTCTGGGCCTTCTTACTGAAG
The DNA here is from genome assembly GCA_011125475.1 of Melanerpes aurifrons. Lineage (NCBI taxonomy): Eukaryota > Metazoa > Chordata > Aves > Piciformes > Picidae > Melanerpes > Melanerpes aurifrons. The sequence goes on from WWNC01000003.1 coordinate 5,001,637, forward strand.
GCCAATTCCAGGGAGATAAGTGATGGTAAAGAATGGGCTATTATCTCATTACTCCTGTACCAGAAGTTATTCTATTTGTTTCAAACTGATAGGGGTTGTTGTAGAGTGATAACAAATGAAAGAGAAATATTGGTATTTTATGTTTAGTAAAACAAAACAGTATCAGTTTTCTTAAGAAAATCAAGGTGACACAGGCAAGGTAATTGATATTTTTTTCATGTCAGTAGCGACAGAACATAACTAGCAATTTATAAAAACTGAAACTTAGCTGCTAGTTTACTGCATGTCATGAATCCACTAAGATGCCATCTTTATTTTCTTAAAAGAGACAATGATAGTATTTCAATGAGTGTAAAATCTCAAAAACAAACATTGTTTTTGTTTATTATTATACTGTTCCCAAATACTAAAATACTAAAAATCCCAAATTAAAAGAGTACCTTCTCTGTCTCTTTATATACACAAGCATATATACAGGACTAGGGGGAATGGAATGAAGCTGGAGGTGGGGAGATTCAGGCTAGATGTGAGGAGGAGGTTCTTCACCATGAGAGTGGTAAAACCCTGGAATGGGTTGTCCAGGGAGGTGGTCGAGGCCCCGTCCCTGGAGGTATTTAAGCCCAGGCTGGATGAGGCTCTGTCCAGCCTGATCTAGTGTGGGGTGTCCCTGCCCATGGCAGGGGGGTTGGAACTAGATGATTCTTGTGGTCCCTTCCAACCCTGAATGAAACTATGATACTATGATATGTATGTATGCATATATATTTAGATGGATACAGAATTTAACTTAATTTATTCAAGAATTTCACTCATACTACTCAGTTTTATAAATGTTACAAAAACAGACTGTCAAAAGCTGCTCGGAAGGTTTAACACATATATTGCTGCAAATTTAAAATGTTGTGGTTTTTTTTCCTGATTTGTTAAAGACTGTAATAAATAATGATGTCTTAAACTTCCCAGTAACATCCACACATTATTTGCACAACTGAAAATGGCAAAGAATGGAGATTCCATTTGGGAAGACACCTTGCCAGCAGTTCAGATCTTTGCTTGTTTCATCTCTTATGCTGAAACAGAGAAGATGTTCACTGGGACAAAGTCCTGAAGTTTCTCCCTGAGAGGAAGCAAGCTCTGGACCAAAGCAGTGTAAAACAGCCAGTCAAATGGCTGAGAAGGTGAAGAATGTCAAGGACGTTTCTGAGCCACTGTCGGCTGAGAGGTGGGAGAATGCACAAAGATTTAGACTGTACAGGTTTTTTGTGTGTACTGAATACCTGCAACTGACCACAGTCAGCAGAGATGGGATGCTGGACAAGACAGGCCTTTGTTCAAGGCTGGTATGTTGACACTTACATTCCTGTGTCAAGAGACAATGGAACTATTGTAAGGTAAAACAGAACAGCAGAATAAAAATGTTTTATGTACCACTGTGAAAGCCATCTGCCATGCTTATTGTCAGTGTTTGACTATTCTGCCTGAACCTACTCTAAAGTGAAGAAAAGTGAAGTGGTAGACACACTTATTTTGAATCTTCCTTTTCTTAAATAGTCAGTTAAGAGCAAGATGTTTGGCTCTAGCTTTGCTCCATGGTCAGACATTTCTTTCTGTCTACATGGCACTGTAACAGCACTAACTGTCAAATCTTTGTCTCTTTCTTTGACTGCTCCCTTACTTTTAGAATAGAATAGAATAAAACAGAATTAACCAGGTTGGAAAAGACTTATGAGATCATTGAGTCCAACCTATCATCCAACACTATCTAATCAACTAAACCATGGCACCAAGCACCCCATCCAGTCTCTTCCTAAACATCTCCAATGATGGAGACTCCACCACCTCCCTGGGCAGCCCATTCCAATGGGCAATCACTCTTTCTGTGAAGAACTTCTTCCTAACATCCAGCCTAAACCTCACCTGGCGCAGCTTGAGACTGTGTCCTCTTGTTCTATCACAGGTTGCCTGGGAGAAGAGACCAACCCCCACCTGGCTACAAGCTCCCTTCAGGTAGTTGTAGACAGCAAGAAGGTCTGCCCTGAGCCTCCTCTTCTCCAGGCTAAGCAACCCCAGCTCCCTCAGCCTCTCCTCACAGGGCTTGGGCTCCAAACCCCTCACCAGCTTTGGTGCCTTTCTCTGGACATGTTCCAGCAACTCAACATCTTTCCTAAACTGAGGGGCCCAGAACTAGACACAGGACTCAAGGTGTGGCTGAACCAGTGCTGAGTACAGGGGCAAAATGAGCTCCCTGCTCCTGCTGACCACACTGTTCCTGATACATGCCAGGATGCCATTTGCCTTCTTGGCTACCTGGGCACACTGCTGACTCATGTTCAGCCTACTATCAACCAGTACCCCCAGGTCCCTTTCATCTCAGCCCTCCAGCCAGTTCCTAACCCAGCACAGAGTGCTGCTGTCCAAGCCATGAGCTGACAGCTTGGCCAGGAGTTTGCTGTGTGGGATGGTGTCAAAGGCCTTGCTGAAGTCCAGGTAGACTACATCCACAGTCTGCCCCACATCCACCAGGCAGATCACCTGATCATAGAAGGAGATCAGGTTGGTCAGGCAGGACCTGCCCTTCCTGAATCCATGCTGGCTGGGCCTGATCCCTTGGCCATCCTGTAAATGCTGCGTGATTGCACTCATGTTGACCTGTTCCATGACCCTGCCTGGCACTGAGGTCAGGCTGACAGATCTGAAATTCCCTGGCTCATCCAACTGGCCCTTCTTGTGGATGGGCATCACGTTGGCCAGCTTCCAGTCCTCTGGGACCTCTCCAGTGAGCCAGGACTGTTGAAAAATGATGGAGAGAGGCTTGGCCAGCTCATCTGCCAGCTCTCTCAGCACCCTAGGATGGTCTCTAACTACTTCCTCCTGTATCACAGGGGAGCTGTACTGCTCCCTGGCTCCATCTGCCAGCTAAGGAGGCCGGCTGTCTGGAAGACAACCTATCCTGTTATTAAAAATTGAGGCATAGAAGGTGTTAAGTACCTCTGCCTTTTCCTCATCTTTTTTACTATTTTCCCTTTCTATGTCCAATAAGTGGGTAGAGGTTGTCCTTGCCTCTCTTCTTGCTTTAATATATTTATAGAAGGATTTTTTTGTTGTCCTTCACAGCAGTGGCCAGTCAAAGGTCTAAATGGGCTTTTGTCTTCCTAATTTTTTTCCTGCATTACCTAGCAACATCCTTAAACATTCCATGGGTTACCTCTCTTTCCTTCCAAAGATGATACACCCTCTTTTTTTCCCTTAATTCGCCCAGAAGTTCATTGCCAACCAGGCTGGCCTTCTATCCCAGTGGCTCATCTTCTGGCACATTGGCACAGCCTGTTCCTGTGCCTTCAAGAATTCCTTCTTGAAGCAGGTCCAATCCTCCTGGACCTCTTGGTTTTTAAGGGCTGTTTCCCAAGGTACCTTCTGAGTTAGTTCCTTGAGTAACCTGAAGTCTACCCTAGAGAAATCCAGAGTGGGGGTTTTGTTGCTGCCCCTCTTGGCCTCTTTTCTACCTGCCTATCTAATGGTATTTACTGATGCTGTAAAATTCAGTGTCCTATTGAGTACAGACTTAGGTCCAGAATCATAAGAGAGAGAACAATTCAGCTGCTTCAGAGAGAGCTTGAACTAAAGTGGACTGAACAAAAATATATGCATGCATATTTACAATACATGCACCTTCCTTTCCCCACATCCATTCTCTGTTTGAAATAGCTATTAAAATCAAGTGTGGGTAGACCACAGTGGGACCACACTGAAACTTGGCAAGTATCTATCCCCATTTCAGTATTTTAAGCTGAGAGACAATAAGGATTTAGAAACTTAAATGCAGAAAACAAGACAATTCTGTCCTATGAAGATGTATTTGTCTTTGTTGGGAGAAACTGAAGATGCCTGTATTTTGTAACACTTGGCAGGAGACATGTCACTGCTTAAGGTCACTTGTTAACCCTCCCTAACTTCAGTTGCTACAGATACAGTACATGCTTTGCTTTATCTAAAGTGAAATGGATCCCCGCTTTACCTTGATTGATGAAGTTTATTTTGCTTCAGAGGAACATAAAGAAACCCTGATTGCCATCAAGCAATTTTAAACAATGTGGTTTCAAATCCATCTCCAATCTGTTGCCTACAAATCAAAACGTTTTAAGTGTTGACATTAGTTTTCCATTCTTCCCTTAGCCTGCATAAAACATCATTAACTCGTTTCTCTAATTAGCTGGATATATCTGTTGCCAAACCATATTGCTATGAGCTATGTCCTCTTACATCATTTACTTAATAGCAGAACTTACACAGCAAAATATAAACAGCAAAGAGATTACTTCAGAGCTGTCCAGATATTTCTAGAATTATTACTGTACTATCCATGTCACTAGCAAGTGTAAATCCAGGCATGTGTCCTCTGATGTTTATACCTAGCAGATAAAGGATAGCTTTATCTATTTAGGTAACGTGAGCTATTCTGGGGAGTTTCTTCAAAGTCATGAAACTTAAATGTAGTTACCTTTCAAACAGATGCCAAAGCAGTTGGAGAGCATCAGCAGAAGACTCTTCCTTTTATATAGATTAATATCAGTATAAGATTGAAGCAGTAACAAAATGGTCATCTTGAGTGCAATCACACAGCACTTACAGGATGGCCAAGGGATCAGGCCCAGCCAGCATGGATTCAGGAAGGGCAGGTCCTGCCTGACCAACCTGATCTCCTTCTATGATCAGGTGATCTGCCTGGTGGATGTGGGAAGGCCTGTGGATGCAGTCTGCCTGGACCTCAGTAAGGCCTTTGACACTGTCCCCCACAGCAAACTCCTGGCCAAGCTGTCAGCCCATGGCTTGGACAGGAGCACACAGTGTTGGGTTAGGAACTGGCTGGAGGGCTGAGCCCAGAGAGTGGTGGTGAATGGTGCCAGATCCAGCTGGAGGCCAGTCAGTAGTGGTGTGCCCCAAGGATCAGTGCTGGGCCCTGTGCTCTTTAATATCTTTATTGATGATCTGGATGAGGGCATTGAGTCAATCATCAGTAAATTTGTGGACGACACCAAGCTGGGGGCAGGAGTTGGTCTGCTGGAGGGTAGAGAGGCTCTGCAGAGGGACCTCGACAGGCTGGACAGATGGGCAGAATCCAAGGGCATGAGATTTAACACATCCAAGTGCCGGGTTCTGCACATTGGCCACAACAACCCCATGCAGTGCTACAGGTTGGGGTCAGAGTGGCTGGAGAGCAGCCAGGCAGAGAGGGACCTGGGGGTGCTGGTTGATGGTAGGCTGAACATAAGCCTGCAGTGTGCCCAGGCAGCCAAGAGGGCCAATGGCATCCTGGCCTGCATTAGGAATAGTGTGGCCAGCAGGAGCTGGGAGGTCATTCTCCCCCTGTACACTGCACTGGTTAGGGCACATCTTGAGTACTGTGTCCAGTTCTGGGCCCCTCAGTTTTTAGGAAGGATGTTGACTTGCTGGAGCGTGTCCAGAGAAGGGCAACAAAGTTGGTGAGGGGTTTGGAACACAAACCCTATGAGGAGAGGCTGAGGGAGCTGGGGCTGCTTAGCCTGGAGAGGAGGAGACTCAGGGTTGACCTTATCACGCTCTACAACTACCTGAAGGGAGGTTGTAGACATGCAGATGATGGTCTCTTCTCCCAGGCAGCCAGTACCAGAACAGGAGGACACAGTCTCAGGCTGCGCCAGGGGAGGTTCAGGTTGAATGTTAGGAAGAAGTTCTACACAGAGAGAGTGATTGCCCATTGGAATGGGCTGCCCAGGAGGTGGTGGAGTCACCATCATTGGAGGTGTTCAGGAGGAGATATTTTTGGGGTGCTTGGTGCCATAGTTTAGTGGTTTAGATAGATTGCATTGGCTGATGGGTTGGACACGATGATCTTGAAGGTCTCTTCCAACCTGGTCTGGTCTATTCTATTCTATTCTATTCTATTCTATTCTATTCTATTCTATTCTCTTAGGTGGTATAATAATTGGCAAAGTGAGAATTGAAAAATGTAGGTGGAATTTACCTTCTACTTCTAGAATCATCCATTGTGTTCTAAGTTCTTGTGCTCGGTTGACGCTGTCCCCTTAAGAAAGGGAATATGGTGGACGGAAGTTGGTAAACGGAAGGAATATTCTAAACAATTTCATTGGGCAAGTGGGAGGAAGCACTATCTGGCCTGAGAGTGAAGTGGGCATTCCCAGCACTTCTCGGTCACTCTTGCTTCCGCATCTTCTCTAGGCAGCAGCTCCCCTGTGCTGGGCTTTCTGCCAAGACTTCGGCCTTGGAGATAAGAAAGGCCAGGCCTGTATTAACTCCCTTCTAATTAACACAAACTCACAAACTGCTTTTAACTTCTTTCTTTCTTCTTTCTCCCTCTTTTCCGAACTATTCTGGGGAAAGGGGGGAAGAGAGGGGAGAGCGGAGGTGAGGATCCCCCTCGGCCGAGGGGGGCTACTCTCATTTCTGTGTTACACTGCTGTATATCTTTGTATATATTGTAGATATTGTAAATTTGTAAATATTCCCCTGCAAAATCCTACACTGCTTTGTAAATATAGCTCCACTGCTTTGCTAATTCGGCTGGTGAGTTTTTTTTTTCCTTTCCCTTCAATTTTCTTTCCCTTTTACCTTACAAGGGGGAAGGGAAGAGGCTTTTCGGCCTTACCCTTTCACCCACCATATTTTTTTTATTGGCGTACCCAACGTGCGGCAGATAATTAGTTTAATTTATTACCTGATTGATTTAGTGTTTTCCAGCTGAATTAGCAAACATGAAGGTCTTGTGGTTTGTGGAGCGATTATTCTTTTCAATTTTTGGGGCTCTGGTTTACAGATATTGTTTGGGTTTGCTTTTGGATTACCTGGGTAAATATTTGGTGCGGACAATTTATATGTGGGTTATGTATAGAGTTAAATTATGGTATGGAAAATGTATTAATTTCCTATGGCCAGTGAGATACAGGAATGTTACCTCCACCACTCTCCCAATTGAGATAAAGGGTTTTAAGATTCCGCCTGAGGAGAGAGTAACTTTAGGTGATGCCTGGGACCCAAAAGTGATTTATTTGATGTGTATAAATCTGTTGCTGGTGATGGTGATTGCATATTTGCTGTTCTCTCTGTGGCGAGAGAGGAAGGTGTCCAGAGCTTGTTTTGTTGTTAAAACTAGATCAAAAAGAAAACGCCGTAGCTCGAGATCAGTCCCAGAGTCATCTAGTGATGAGGACTGTGGAGAACCTGTGTCAGTTAAAAAGAAGGCTAAAAAGTTAATTGGTAAAGCAGCTCTAAATGACTTTGCTGATTCCAGCAAGCTGCCAAGGGCATCGGCTGGTATCAACATGGCTCCTACTCCTTCTCCTTCTTCTTCTTCTCCGTCGGCCATTAACGGAGCAACGTCACTTCCGCCTACTCCCTCGGTGGGACCGGAAGTCACTGCCCCAGCAGCTGATTTATCTCAGGACCTGTCAGCTTCCATTAAGGTGGCTGTAAATTCAAACACAGCTCCAGTTAAGGTGGCTCCTTTAAAGACTAGAGGTGCAAAGACCAAAGATGGAGAAGAAGAGGAGCTGGAGACTGATCCTGGTGAGGGGCCCTCTACTCTAAGAGATCCTGCTCAGGAGGAAGAGGTGGTTTGTTTTAAAGATCTAGCTAACCTAGTGAGATCAAAGCAGGATACAGATGAAGCTAGGAAAGCAGCTGGCAAAGGTGGTTCTCAGCTTAAAGAGATCCTTAGGAGAATGACAGCAGGATTATATGGGCAAAGAATTCAGGGAGATGAAGAGCAAGATGATATTTTGGAATGTTCTTCGCCCCGCGAGGAATTGCGAAATGTCCGTAAAGATTTCACCAGGGCAGATAAGGAGCCAGTTCTAGCTTGGCTTAGTAGGTGTTATGATACAGGTGCTCCAGCTCTAACAGTTGGAGACAAGTCAGCAGCTCAGTTAGGAACTCTCTCAAGGGATAATGGAATAGATAGACATCTAGGCAGAGCTCTCGGTAAGGTTAATCTGTGGATACGCCTTTTAATGGCGGTTGCCCTGAGATACCCTTCCCGAGATGATCTCCCATGGAATCCTAAACCCTGGACTACCATAGATGAGGGAATTAAGCGCTTGAGAGAATTTGCTGTTAGAGAGCTACTCTATGGTGAACATGAAACTCTGAATCCTGATGACATTCCTGTGGGTATTGGTCTTGCTAAAAGATCATCAAACTTGCTCCTTCCAATTATGCAAACATTCTGGCAAGCAGAATTGTGTCAAGAAGTTATGGTGGAGCTTCTCCTACGGTTGGCCAATTCAGTGATCAAATGAGACAATTGGAGGATAGCATGACACGTGGTTCTTTGGTTTCAGCCATTAAAACGATGTCTGGTGATATACAGAATTGCATAAGAGAGTTAAAAGATTCCATATACCAATTGGCACAGAAGGATAATTTCAATTCTTCCTCCAGGTGGATACAAGTTTCATCTGTGAGGAATACACGTCCTCCAAGGAGGTCATTCCAAAACAGGTCATTCCAAAACAGGGCATTGCAAAACAGACCGCCAAGGCAATCGCGTAGAACTATTTGGATAACTCTGCGTGATCAGTTTGGTGAGAACATGAACCGATGGGATGGCCAACCAACTTCTAATCTTTTCAGGAGACTGAGGGAATTGCAAAGTGGCAGAACCCAAGGTAGCAATACCAGAAGGGTAGCTGTTACTTCCACAGTTCCCCAGAACGACTCTTATGGTTCTAACAGTGGCTCCAGTTATAACATGCAAAGTTATAACCCTGCAAACTATGTGCAATGCACATGTGCGCATGTTCCCCATAACTAGGGTGCCCTGCCTCCCGCCAGGGGAGGAGAGGGATAACAGAGATAATAGAATCTATTGGGATGTGTACATCCAGTGGCCTGGCACTTCACAATTTCGGAAGTACAGGGCCTTGGTTGACACAGGAGCTCAGTGCACCATAATACCATCAAATTATCAGGGATCAGAGTCTATAACTATTCTGGGAGTCACTGGTGGATCTCAAGAGTTAAGTAAAGTAGAGGTTAATATAAGTTTAACTGGTAAACAATGGAGGAAGCATACAGTTGTGACCGGACCTGATGCACCTTGTATTTTGGGAATTGATTTTCTGAGAGAAGGGCGTTTCAAAGACCCTAGAGGTTACAAATGGGCTTTTGGAGTAGCTTCAATAGAAATTGATGGACAGAAATTGAAGCTATCTGCCAGACCTGAACTTTCTGATGAATCTGCAGTTGTGGGACAACATAAGATACAGGACATTAAATTGCCGGTTGCTTCTCAGACTGTACATCACAGACAATACAGAACCAACCGTGACTCTTTGTTGCCCATTCAGAATCTGATTCGTCAGTTGGAGAGTCAGAAAGTCGTCAGCAAAACTCATTCACCTTTCAACAGTCCAGTGTGGCCTGTGCGAAAGCAGAATGGAGACTGGCGTCTGACAGTAGATTACCGAGCCCTGAATGAAGTGACACCACCTATGAGTGCAGCAGTACCAGACATGATGGAGCTACAGTATGAACTGGAATCCAAAGAGGCCAAATGGTATGCTACCATAGACATTGCTAATGCATTTTTCTCTATTCCCATAGCAGAGGAATGCAGGCCTCAGTTCGCTTTCACCTGGAGAGGAATCCAGTACACTTTCAACAGGCTGCCAATGGGCTGGATCCACAGCTCAAGCATCTGTCATGCAGTGATCCACGATGCTTTGGAGAAAGGCAGCGCTCCAGAACACATCCAGTTCATCGATGATATCATCGTCTGGGGTAAAACTGCTGAGGAAGTCTTCGAGAAAGGTAACAAAATCATTGACATTCTTCTGAATGCAGGTTTTGCCATCAAACGAGACAAGGTGAAAGGACCTACCACAGAGATTCAGTTTCTGGGAGTGCGGTGGCAGGATGGACGCCGACACATTCCAGTGGATGTGGTCAATAGAGTCTCTACCATGGCAAGTCCCACAAACAAGCAAGAGACCCTACGTTTCTTGGGGATAGTGGGATTTTGGAGACTGCACATTCCTGGATACAGTCAGATTGTGAAACCTCTGTATGATGTGACTCGAAAGAGAAACCACTTCCACTGGGGACCTGAACAACAAGCGGCCTTTGACCAGATAAAGCAAGAGGTAATTCAAGCAATGGGTCTGGGACCTGTCCGAGATGGTCCAGACATTAAGAACATTTTGTATACGGCTGCAAGTGACAATGGTCCAACCTGGTGCTTGTGGCAAAAAGCTCCAGGTGAAACACGTGGACGACCTCTTGGTTTCTGGAGTCGAGGTTACAGGGGTTCAGAGGCTAATTATACTCCAACAGAGAAAGAAATCTTAGCTGCCTATGAAGGAGTGAAAGCATCTTCTGAAGTGATTGGAACTGAATCACAACTTCTTCTAGCTCCCAGATTACCAGTTTTGAATTGGATGTTCAAAGGCAAAGGTTCCACACCACATCATGCCACAGACTCCACATGGTCTAAGTGGATGGCTCTGATAACACAGAGAGCTCGAATGGGAAATCTTGAAAGACCTGGTCTAGTGGAGGTGATCTCAAGTTGGCCTGAAGGTATCAACTGTGCTAAACCTCCAGAGGAGAAAGTAACTCGTGCTGAGGAAGCTCCTCCTTACAATGACCTTTCTGATGATGAAAAGAAATATGCTTTGTTCACAGACGGTTCCTGTCGTCTTGTTGGAAACAAGCGAAGGTGGAAGGCTGCAGTGTGGAGTCCAACACGCCGAGTTGCAGAGGCGAAAGATGGAGAAGGAGAATCCAGTCAGTTCGCAGAGGTAAAAGCTGTCCAGCTAGCTCTCGACGTGGCTGAACGTGAGAGATGGCCAAAGCTTTATCTCTACACCGACTCATGGATGGTAGCCAATGCTCTATGGGGTTGGCTAAAGAACTGGAAGAAGAGTGGTTGGCAGAGAAAAGGAAAACCCATTTGGGCAGCCAACCTGTGGCAGGACATTGCTGATCGAATCGAGAGAATTCCAGTGAAAGTGAGACACATCGATGCTCACATTCCTAAGAGCAAAGCTACTGAGGAACAGCAACACAACCATCAGGCAGATCTAGCTGCAAGAGTTTCTCAAGTAGACATGGACTCTAATCTTGATCTTGACTGGAAACACCGAGGTGAGATATTCTTAGCTCGGTGGGCTCACGATTCATCAGGACATCAAGGCAGAGATGCAACATACCAATGGGCTCGTGACAGATCCATAGACATTTCCATGGATGCTATCACACAAGTCATCCATGACTGTGACATTTGTGCTGCTATTAAGCAGGCAAAACGACTTAAGCCCTTGTGGTATGGTGACAGATGGTCCAAGTACAAGTATGGTGAAGCTTGGCAGATTGACTACATCACTCTACCACGTTCTCGTTCTGGTAAGCAGTACGTGCTTACTATGGTAGAGGCAAACACTGGATGGTTGGAAACTTATCCAGTTCCACATGCAACTGCACGCAACACCATTCTCGGTCTGGAGAGACAGATCCTGTGGAGACACGGAACTCCAGAGAGGATTGAGTCAGACAACGGAACTCATTTCAAGAACAACCTTGTAAAGAACTGGGCAAAAGAGCACGGTATTGAGTGGATATTCCACATTCCCTACTATGCACCAGCTTCAGGAAGATAGAACGCTACAACGGTTTGTTGAAGACCACTCTTAAAGCCATGGGGGGTGGATCTTTGAAAAACTGGGAAAAGCATTTAGCACAAGCAACCTGGCTGGTAAATAGTAGAGGTTCAGTGAACCGAGCTGGACCTGCACATTCAGATTTGCTACGGAAAGTAGAAGGTGATAGAGTTCCTGTTGTTAAAGAAAAGAATCTGTTAGGTAAAACTGTTTGGGTATTTTCACCCTCAGGAGAGGCTAAACCTATCCGAGGGGTGGTTTCAGCTGAAGGTCCGGGTCACACTTACTGGGTAATGCAAGAGAATGGTGAAATTCAGTGTATTCCACAAAGAAATTTAACTTTAGCTGAAAGAGGTTAACTTCGAACTGCTGTACAGCTACATCGCGCCCAAAAGAAGAATCAACGAGGAATCTACAGTGCACGAACCCTGAGAGCCCTGAGTCAACTAAGAGACCCTGAAATTTCCCTGTTTCCCTTTTCTTTGCTTCTTCGGCGAAGAAATGAACTGTTTTCCATTTTTCTCACTTTCTGATTTTCTTGGACTTTTGAATCATCTACATCTGAGCATAGCCGGAATGGACTATGAACTTTACTCACGAACTGTAAATATCATCTTGGATTGGATGGACAGTATAAACAGCCAATGAAAATTGTTTAGAAGGGGTGGATTGTGCTCGGTTGACGCTGTCCCCTTAAGAAAGGGAATATGGTGGACGGAAGTTGGTAAACGGAAGGAATATTCTAAACAATTTCATTGGGCAAGTGGGAGGAAGCACTATCTGGCCTGAGAGTGAAGTGGGCATTCCCAGCACTTCTCGGTCACTCTTGCTTCCGCATCTTCTCTAGGCAGCAGCTCCCCTGTGCTGGGCTTTCTGCCAAGACTTCGGCCTTGGAGATAAGAAAGGCCAGGCCTGTATTAACTCCCTTCTAATTAACACAAACTCACAAACTGCTTTTAACTTCTTTCTTTCTTCTTTCTCCCTCTTTTCCGAACTATTCTGGGGAAAGGGGGGAAGAGAGGGGAGAGCGGAGGTGAGGATCCCCCTCGGCCGAGGGGGGCTACTCTCATTTCTGTGTTACACTGCTGTATATCTTTGTATATATTGTAGATATTGTAAATTTGTAAATATTCCCCTGCAAAATCCTACACTGCTTTGTAAATATAGCTCCACTGCTTTGCTAATTCGGCTGGTGAGTTTTTTTTTTCCTTTCCCTTCAATTTTCTTTCCCTTTTACCTTACAAGGGGGAAGGGAAGAGGCTTTTCGGCCTTACCCTTTCACCCACCACAGTTCTTAACATTGAAATAACACAGTTTAGTTCCCTTTCCTACCCTTTTTGTTTTCTTATATTTATTCTTGGCCTGCACTATCAACAGCTTTATAAGATACTTACCTGCCTTCTGTAATAAGAAAGGGAGGCTGGAAATCACTCCTGGATTTGGAGAGTATGATCTCAACTGCTTAAATAACCAACAATATTAACAAATGTCAGTCAAGGAAGGTTTTTGCTCAGATATTGATCAATACAGTGTCAAGCCAAAAATGAAAAAGAAAATAAAACCCAACCAACCAAAACCTACAAACAAACAAAACCAAGAGAAAACACACAAACAACATATTTTTTCCTAGAAAAGAAGCACACAGAAAAGCAGATGGAATTATCTCAGCTGTAGAAATAAAGCTTAGGATAAGTGTCAACAAATGACAGAAAGGCCACTGAAATATAAGTCTAAATCCAGTAGGGTAATTTTAGAAAGCACTGTGAAAAGATTCAGCTGCATGACTCCTGCTACAGATGAAGGAAATCACAAGGCTAAAAAGCTTTCAAAGTATCTGAGAGATAGCTAGCACCTCTGATATTCCTTTTGCTTTCCCATCCAGCCTCATTAAAAATTCTGTATTGGATAGTTTTCTTTTATGGTTTAAGGAACAGCTAGCCTCCTACTGAGTTGTCAGCATGTACATCATATTTTGTGTTTCTTTTTCTTCTGGACCTATCAAATAGTAGTAGAGAGAGAAGAACATCAAATGGCAGGGTGAGTTCATAGCTTCCTCAAGTCCACTGATTGAGAAGCCACAGAATCCCAGTGCAGCTGGAATTCAAGCACAAGCTACCTTAACTAACTAGTGGGTTAAGTACAGGCTGCTCCCTTCCTCATCTTTTTAGTATACTTTGGAAGAACTTGTGAGTATTCCATGTTGCTGCCTTGATGTTTCCAGGGCTTCTTATTTTTTTATTTTTCAGGGGTGGGGGCTTGGGAGGCAGGGGGGTAGCTGTGGATTGATGAATAACATAGGTCAGCAGCACCATAACCACAAAGGTAAGGCCAGTATCCTATTGGATGTCAGTGTCAGCCCAGCTGACAAAATCTTTCACCCTTTGTCTCTGTGTAAACCAACACGTTTCAGCTCAAATTGATGCAATTTTACTGGAGTGCCTGGAGCTTCATCTCTACAAAGCTGACTGATTTCTCATAGATCTTATAGTCCCTGTAATAAGAATGAAACACAGTCTTTGAAAACTAAAATGCTGTTACATACTTCAAATGCATTTCATTAGAAAACTCATTGTAAGACAACACAGTGCAGCTGGATGAGCAGCTCCATTTTCATTCAAAGAGGAACAGAAAAAGGAGGATAATGTAAAGTCTTCTCCAGCCAGGATGTGCCTTGTATAGAAGCCTCATTGTATTCAGGTGCCTTTTTAAATGTGGGCCCTGACACAAAGTCACAAAGGACGTACAAGCTGCTCCTTATGATGGCCTGATGCATCAGCCGTACATACAGAGAGCTATTGGCTAAGGGCAGTCTGTAATAGCGGTCCTCTCAGATTTGGTGTGAATGACATGCCTACTAACAATCCCAGAGACTAAGCCAGGGGTGGTCTGTGTGTCACAAAACTTCAAATGGCCCAAAAGGTCAAGGGATATGCTATCTGATCTAGAGAGCTGGAAGGGGAGTGGGAGTCACAGAACTGTAGAGTCACAGAATCGTTTCATTTGGAAAAGCCCTTAAGATCACCAAGTCCAACTATTACCTAACTTTACATAATCTTGTGATAAACCATGTCCCTCAGCACCACATCTATACTTCTTTTAAACACCTTTATGGATGAGGATTCAACCAACTTTCCGGGGAGCCTATTGCAGTGTTTGAGAACCCTTTCAGTGAAGAAATTTCATCTAATACCCCTGGAGCAACTCCAGGCCATTTCCTCTTGTCCTATTACTCATTACTCAGGAGAAGAGACAAACACCCACCTCACTACAGCCTCTTTCAGGTAGATGTAGAAAGTGATAGGGTCTCCCTTTATCTTCCCTCAGTCACTCCTCACGGCATTTGCACTCCAGGTCCTTCACCAGTTTCACTGCCCTTTGCTGGACATGCTCCTCTTGTAGTGAGGGTCCCCAAACTGAACACAGTACTCTAGGTGTGGCCTGGTAGCACTTGCTTCCCTAGTCTATCTTGTCACACTGCTCCTGATACAGGCCAAGGTGGTGTTGGTCTTTGTGGCCACCTGAGCATGCTGCTGGGTCCTAGACAGCTGGCTGTCAATCAACACCCCCAGGTCTTTTTCTTATGGGCAGATCTCCAGACACTCTTCCCCAAGTCTGTAGCATTGCCTGGGGTTGTTGTACATCAAACTGCAGGATCTGGTACTTGACCTTGTTGAAGTCCTTCAAGGATGATTCACAGACAGCCAATAACAGCTCCCACTGTAATGCATTTTGGCTGGCTAAGCAGCTATGATCTGGGTCTCACGACCTAAGTCCTCTAGTGTCAACCTTAACCTTACCACAGTTTCAGGCCAGAAAAAGAAAGGGCACCACAACAACTTGCAAGCAGCCCACAGCCACCCCAGAACAGCACTCCTTCCACCAGGGTAAACACTGCTCTCTCATTCACCCATCTCCTGTGCAGATGACACTGTTTATTTGCTGAGGTGCTTTGCTGCATGAGTTGATTCATACAGTTCACTGCTAAAAGACTCCCAGAACCATTTATGGGTGTATGCATCCAGAAGCACCACAACTGAAAGGAAATTAAAACATGCCATTATGGGATGTAGTAAGAGAATCAAATTCCTCAGATAGCAAATTAGAAAAGCTGGCAATACTTTGCTGGGGTTTAAGCTGGCTTTGTCTAAAGTAGATGTGGACCATGGATACAAAAGTCGAAGCAGATTATTTTGTCCACATCCTACAGAGATCTCAGCTGTCTCACTTCTTAGTTTAATCAATTCTGCCACAATACACTTGGTTTCATTAACTGCAGATGAATTTCTGCTGGCTTGCTGTGTGACACAAGCTACAGTAAAGCTAAATAAAGTGTTGTTGCCACACATCGACAGTAGAAAAGATTGAATGGCTGCCTGTCAGCGATTTAGAAGATCTCATGAGGAGGGAACAAAGTGTACATTAGTGATTTTTCTCCCTGCACTGAGGTACTGGAACTTCCATCACATCATTAACCATCCCTATCTAAATATATCCTTTGCAAGAGCTACTTAGATGGGTTGAACTACCCAGCTGGGTGATGATTATGGCTAAGACAAACACCAAAACTGCATCAGGAATCCAGGAGCACACTGATAGCCGTCTTCTGACTCTGGTGGGGAGGATGCCCAAACAGAAAGAGTATAATGGGAGATTTGGTTGTAGGAGAAAGGAACATATCTGACTGCAGAAAAGAATCCCAGAAGAGTGACCTCCACATCCTCTGTCCCTCACTCAATCATAAGCCAGTCTAATATGCTTTAAAATGCTGTCACCTTTACAACATGAGAACAAACGGAATAAAGATTTGCCTTTCTGATGATAGCTTTGGGGTCTGTTAGCCATACTGTTGGCTTTGAATCCTTTAAGCAAATGATCTTTGTAGTGTTCCTCATGATGAGAAGTTGAGCAATCCAAATGAAACTACCTGGCTTTTGTTCTGGAAATTAGCCTATTAGTGGATGCTTCACGCTGAAACCTTAGTGAAATAAAAATTGGTCAGGTAATATCCACATACTGCAGACAGATGTCTGCTTGTATACAAAGCAGGAGTGGAAGCATGTATGCTAATCTAATCAAACAATGACAGTTCATTATGAAAATGAGATCAAAGTTTAAGTAATTGAAAATACAGCAGGAATTGGTAATTTCTAAGAAAATTAGGGTCCTGTATGACAACTGCCCTGTCCCCAAATAGAACAGTAAAATAAAACCACAATATGACAACAAAGAGGTGAGTTTGCAGTGCTGCCTTTCACTTCAGTGCCCATATGCAAGTACCATAGTATCATAGTATCAGTCAGGGTTGGAAGGGACCACAAGGATCATCTAGTTCCAACCCCCCTGCCATGGGCAGGGACACCCCACACTACATCAGCCTGGCCAGAGCCTCATCCAGCCTGCTCTTAAACACCTCCAGGGACGGGGCCTCAACCAACTCCCTGGACAACCCATTTCAGGGCTTCACCACACTCATGGGGAAGAACTTCCTCTTCACATCCAGCCTGAATCTCCCCACCTCCAGCTTCATTCCATTCCCCCTACTCCTATCACTACCTGAGATCCTGAGAAGTCCCTCCCCAGCCTTCCTGTAGGCCCCCTTCAGGTACTGGAAGGCCACAATTAGGTCACCTCGGAGCCTTCTCTTTTCCAGACTGAACAGCCCCAACTCCTTCAGTCTGTCCTCATAGGAGAGGTGCTCCAGCCCTCTGATCATCCTTGTGGCCCTTCTCTGGACACGTTCCAGCACATCCATATCCCTCTTGTAATAGGGGCTCCAGAACTGGATGCAGTACTCCAGGTGGGGTCTCACCAGAGCTGAGTAGAGGGGGAGGATCACCTCCCTTGACCTGCTGGCCACGCTTCTCTTGATGCAGGTAAGGCTAACACTTTATATGTAAAACCAAAAAATGAGTGTTTTCTTTTTAAAAAATTATGCTCTACAAACATGCTCCAGGGGTGAAGTAATGAGGTAAACTTTGAACATTCTTTGTTCTTCTTTAGGGATCTGAAAAGTAAAAAAATGGCCTTTGAGGTTGTAGGAAGTGTTGCTTTAAGTCCTCCTGTGAAACCTATAATTCAGTTACAATAATGCTCTGGGCTTCAGAACAATTCAAAGGTGAGAAATGAGTCAGAAGTTGCATTCCAGGGTATGGCAGACTTTTCCCTGGAAATCTAATTCATACAGCTGTTGCTTTATAAAAACTAGACTCACCTAGGAGATCAAACCAAGATGCCAAGAAAACGTTCCCAGGACTGTAGTGATAAATACACTGACATCATATTCATTGATTTGTTTTTAAAATGCAAAGGCCTGCACACAGTGATGATGCTCTGATAAAAATAGAATAGAATAGAATAGAATAGAATAGAATAGAATAGAATAGAATAGAATAGAATAGAATAGAATAGAATAGAATGGAATGGAATGGAATGGAATGGAATGGAATGGAATGGAATAGAATAGAATAGAATAGAATAGAATAGAATAGAATAGAATAGAATAGAATAGAATAGACCACGTTGAAAGAGACCTTCAAGATCATTGTGTCCAACCTATCATCCAACAACACCTAATCAAATAAACCATGCAACCAAGCACCCTATCAAGTCTCCTCCTGAACACCTCCAGTGATGGTGACTCCACCACCTTCTCGGGCAGCCCATTCCAATGAGCATTCACTCTCTCTGCGTAAAACTTCCTCCTAACCTCCAGCCTAAACCTCCCATGGTGCAGCCTGAGACTGTGTCCTCTTGTTCTGGTGCTGGTTGCCTGTCTACAACCTCCCTTCAGGTAGTTGTAGATAGCAAGAATGTCACCCCTGAGTCTCCTCTTCTCCAGGCTAAGCAGCCCCAGCTCCCTTAGCCTCTCTTCATAGGGCTTGTGTTCCAAACCCCTCACCAACTTTGTTGCCCTTCTCTGGACTCATTCCAGCAAGTCAACATCCTTCCTAAACTGAGGGGCCCAGAACTGGGCACAGTACACGAGGTGTGGTCTAACCAGTGCAGCATACAGGGGCAGAATGACTTCCCTGTTCCTGCTGGCCATACTGTTCCTGATGCAGGCCAGGATGCCATTGGTGTTCCTGGCTGCCTGGGCACACTGCGGGCTCATAAATCCATCATTTGAAACATATAACTGGTTTCTACAGATTGCTTTTCAGAGAAACTGGAAAAAAAAAATTGTTAAAGATAGAACTGTTCCTACAAACACAGTAGAAAAGGGCTACAGGCAATTATTCATGAGACATCTGAATGTAGAAAACATATTATTAGTCATTGCAGTAAGAGAATATTGTTTTATCCCAGGACAGTGTCCCCAGAATGTAAGTATAAAAGAGACTTCTGCGCTAGTTTTGGCTGGGATAGAGTTAAATTATTTCATAGTAGCTGGTAGGGGCTATGTTTTGGATTTGTGTTGAAAACAGTGTTGATAATACAGAAATGTTTTTGTTATCCCTGAGCAGTGCTTACACAGCATTAAGTCTTTTTTGCTTCTCACAAACCCTACCAGTGAGCAGCCTGGGGGCTTACAGGAAGCTGGATGGGACACAGATGGGACAGCTGATCCCAACTGACCAAATAGGTATTCCAGACCACATGACATCAGGCTCAGCAATATAAAGCTGGAGGGAGAAGAGGAAAGTAGGGTTGTTTGCAGTGATGACATTTTTCTTCCCAAGTCACTACTATGTGAGGTAGAGTCCTGCTTTCTCAGAGATATGTGAACACCTCCGTGTCAATGGGAAGCAGTGACTGAATACTTATTTTACTTTGCTTGTGTGTGCAGCTTTTGGTTTACCTATTAAACTATCTTTATCTCAACTTATTAATTTTCTCACTTTTACTTTTCCAATTCACTTTCACTTTTCCAATTCACTTTCCCATCTTGCCAGGGAGGAGTGAGTGAATGGCTGTGAGGTGCTTAGCTGATCACAAAATAATCTGAAATAAATAACTCAGTGTGAATTACCTTGAATGTTTCTTTTTTAGGGGTTTTCAAGTTCAGGAAAAGGCCTGACTCCTGATTTCATATATCACTTTTGACTACATAAAATGCAACATACATGCAATATGAAATTTAGATCACTGAGAAGGAGAAACATTTTCTTAGCAGGATCACCTGTATGGTCTATAAGGGGAACAACATGCCACAATGAATTTTATAGAAAAATTAATATTGTGTGATTTCTTTTGGGGAAAATCTTGCTAGTCAGAAACTTTCCACTCATTTCCTTCCCCCCACTAAGAGCTAGGCACAGTCAGAGGGAGCAGAACAAATTGAGAGCAATCTTGGAACATTTTTTGGGGGAGGACACTGAAATCAAATAGCTGTTGCTATAAAACTAGGCCATTTTCAGACTCAAGGTGACAACTGTTCTTATGTCAAAGACTAGAATTCTTCATCACAGGTTTTTGTGTAAACTGAATTGCATCAGATCTTTCAAAAAGAAAAATAAAGCACAACTTCAAGTGCACTTTTCAATGATTGAATTATGAGTGATAAAAATATCTGCACACTGCAATAAATAAATAAGGGATAATTGTTACAGTACATTATAGTAATATATGATGAAAGGTCAATTAAGAAGCACTATATTTATATAGAGTATAAATATTTTATGTAAGGAAACAGGAAGAGAGTGTCTCAAGGTCATTGGATGAGACTTCCAATTGCATTAGTATAAAAGTGGCAATAGAGAAGATATGACATTTTAGCTAAACAAGTACTTTGTATGAGCCTAGTTGAATAAACTGTTTTGCAAGGGGTACTTCGATTGGATAATGCTGTGGCAATAAAGAAGGGCAATAACTTTTTTACAATATGCAGAGCTCCATTATCTACTCTGTGAGTGCTCCTTCTCTCTCTTTTTCCCAGAGGGTAAAGCACATGGAGTAGATTCAGTTGGTACTCATCCCAAAGAAGAGACTCATAAAATTTAAAGAGACTGTTTGGCATTAAGTCATAGTAACAAATTACAATGACTGACAAACAGAAGGGAAATAGGCTTAGGAGCCACTTCCTGAACAATACTAGACTTTACCATTGTTGGTCAGACAGTTATCTTGCAATAAAAACCAAAATCATTTTACCATGAGAGCTAGCACAAAGGAAAGAAAGCGTGTTACTGGAATTAAAAAATAAAGTGAACTGATTTGATAATATATTTATAAATTACTACACTTCATCTATAAAAACAAAACTCATTTCAAACAACATTTGTCAAAATATTTACTCTCCAGTGATCTCAACTTACTTCTTTGAAGTAAAAAGGGGTTTTGATTTTCTCCTCTAATGCTAGCAAATGCAAGACCAGAGTCCCTGACATTTATTATCTTGGGGCTCAAGCCCATTTTGCAGACATCAGAAATTTCCCCTTCTCACCTCACACCCACAAGCAGCCAGTCCAGACCCATTCTCATGTGTACACAATTACTGACATAGCCAAATAGATGTAATTCAGAAGTCTGTCAATCTGCTAACAATATATGTACAGTAAGACTCTAAATTTGAAAGATAGCCCACTCAGAATCCTTCTGTTAGCCTATGGCCAGGTACAAGTGATTAGGGAATCACTGCTGTGCCATGGAATGGTAGAACAGTTTGGGTTTGTCTAGTTCAACCACCCGCAATGAGCAGTGAGACCTGGACAGGCAGAGAGTGAGGAGAAAAGGAGCCTTGTGAAGTTTACCAACTGCAAATGATGAGTGAGGAGGTGACACAGAACTTGTGGGTCAGGATGGGGACAGGTGATATTACAGTGAAGGTCTGCCACCTGACAAAGAAGAGAGAAGATGAGGCCCCTCTATAGGCAGATAGGAGTGGCCTCATTTTCACATGTCCTTGTCCACATGGTGGACTTCAAGCACCCCTACCTCTGTTGGAGGGACAACACAGCAGGGGACAAGCAATCCAGGAGGTTCCCGGAGTCTGTTGATGACAATTTCCTTTTCCAAGTGGTTGAGGAGCCAATGAGGAAAGGTGTTATCACAAACAAGGAGGGGCTGATGGGGGATGTGAAACTCAAGGGCAGCCTTGGCTGCAGTGACCACAAAATGGTGGACTTCAGGATCTTTAGGGTAACACAGAGGGTGTACAGCAGTCTCACTGCCCTGGTCTTCAAGAGACCACACTTTGGCCTCTTCAGTGATCTGTTTGGAGAAGTAACGGGATAAAGCTCTGGAGGGGAGAGTGGCCCCTGAAAGCTACTAATATTCAAGGATTAACTCCTCCATGGCCAGGAGTGCTGTGTCCCACCAAAGATGAAGACAGGCTAAAATGCCAGGTGGCCTGCATGGATGAAAAAGCCACTCTGGAATACTCTTCAACATAAGGAGGAGACCTACAGAGGGCAGAAGCAAGTACAGGTATCCTGGAAGGAGTATAGGGTACAAAGTTGCCTGAGTAGCTGGAGACCAGACCAGGAAAACAGAAGTCTGTCCATATAGGCCATATACATCAACAGCAACAAGAAACATTTCTACAGATATGTCAATGATAAAAGAAAGGCCAGGGAAGAAGTGGGCCCTCTCTGAAAGGAAACAGAGGACCTGATCAGCCAGGACAAGGAGAAGGCTGAGATGCACAGTGACTTTTTGTCTCAGTCTTCTCTTACAAGGGCTCTAACCACATCACCCAAGTCACAGAAGGTAAAAGCAAGAATTGGAAATGCAAAGCCACCCACTAAATGAAAGGTAAATCATGCCTGACAAATTTAGTGGCCTTCAAGGCCTTTGGTAGAGCAAGGGAAGAGCAACTGATGTCATCTGCCCAGAGCTGTGCAAAGCATTGGACACTGTGGCCATGACAGCCTGGTCTTTAAATTGAAAAGACATGGATTTGATGGGTCGACCCCTTGGTGGATAAAGAATTGGCTTGATGATTGCACTCACAAAAGTGATAGTCAATTGATTGATGTCTAAATGGAGACAAGTAATGAGTGGTGCTCCTCAGGGGTTGGTACTGGGACTGGTGTTATTTAATATCTTCATCAGCCACACAGGGAGCAGATGATGATACCAACCTGTGTGGTGGACACATTGAAGAGAAGAGATGTCATCCAGGCTTGAGAGATGAGCCAATGCCAACTTCATGAAGTTCAACAAAGCCAAGTGCAAGGTCATGCATGTGGGTCAGGACAATCCAAAGCACAAATACAGGCTGGGCAGAGAATCGATAAAGGGCAGTCCTAAGGAGATGGACCTGGGAGTGCCAGCTGATGAGAAGCTCAGTGTGAGCCAGCAATGTGCTCTTGTAGCCCAGAAAGCCAGCTGCATCCCAGGCTGCACCAAAAGAAGAATGGCCAGTAGGTTGAAGGAGGTGATTTTCCCCCTCTGCTCCTGTAGAGGCTGGAGTACCCCCTCCTAGAGTACTATGTCCAGCTCCGGAGTCCCCAGCACAAAAAGTACATAGAAGTGTTAGAGTGGGTCCAGAGGATGCCCACAAAGATGATCAGAGGGCTGGAGCTTCTCTCTTATAGAGACATGATGCAAGAGCTGAGCTTGTTCAGCCTGGAGAAGAGAAGGTTCAACAAAGACCTTACAGAAGCCTTTCAATGTTTGAAGGAGGTTTATAGGATAGTTGGAGAGGGACTGTTAGCAAAAGCATATAGAGATAGGCAAAGGTTAAAGACTTCAACCTGGAAAAAGCTAGACTTAGATCAGACATTAGGAAGAAATTTTTTACCACTCAGGCACTGGAGGCACTGCAAAATATTGCCCAGAGTGGCTATGGAGGCTCCAACTCTGGAAGTGTTCAAAACAAGCTTGGATTGGGCTTTGAGCAAACTGGTCTAGTAGAAGGTTTCCCCACTCATGGTAGGGTGGTTGGAACTATATGATCTTCAAGATCCCTTACAACCCAAGCCATTTTATGATTCAATGTAGAGTCCTGCACCTGGGCAGGAATAACCACAGTACAGATTAGGGAATGACCTGCTGGAAAGCAGCTCTGCAGAAAAATGTTTGGGAGTCCTGTTGAACAACAAGTACAGTGTGAGCCAGCAATGTGCTCCTGTGGTCAAGAAAGCAAACAATATCCTGGAGTGCATTATAGAAAGTTTGGCCAGCAGGTCAACAGGAATTCTCTGTCCCAGTGAGGCCACATGTGGAGCACTGTGCCCAGTTCTGGTCTTCCCAGTTCAATAGGGACAGGGAATGACTGGAGAGAGTCCAGTGAAAGGCTACAAAGAAAATTAGGAGATTGAAGCATCTCTGTTATGAAGAGAGGCTGGAAGACCTGGGTCTGTTTAGCCTGAAGAGTGAGAGGGGGGGTCTTATAAATGCTTATAAATACCTAAAGCAGGGCTGTCAAGAGAATGAGTGTTAGGGTTTTTTTGGGGTGGGGTTTTTGTTGGTTTTTTTTTTTTGTTGTTGTTATTTTGGTTTTGTTTTTTTTTTCCCATTGGTGACCAGTATGAGGGCAAGGGACAACAGGCACAAACTAGAACACCACAAGTTCCAACTCGACCTCAGGAAAAACTTCTTTCCTGATAGGATGATAGAGTACTTTAAGAGATTGTCAGAGAGGCTGCAGAGTCTCCTTCTATGGAGAATTTCAAAACCTGCCTAGATGCGTTCCTGTGCAACCTGATCTAGGAAAAAAAAGCTTTGAATCACAACAAGTAAAAAGATAAAAACAAACCAAGACCTGGATCTGCAGTCAAAGAAGGAAAGATGATTTCTCAATAGACTCCTTGGGGAAGGTATTTGTCACGGCTCCTAAGCTGAAGCTAAATGTCAGCCCTCAGAGGTTGGTGCCACTCAGTCACTCCCCTGGCTTGATGGCTGAGACATGCAGCGACACCACAGAAATCAGATTAACAGAAAAACCGTACTTTAAACATTCTTCTGCTCTAACCTGGTTTACAACTGTATTTTAACATTTTTCCTGATCAAGTAACCTTGTTTTCTTCCATGTCAGGTCTTGACAAACTTGTGTGCTTTAGGGATTTTATGATCACAAGCCATGCTTTCTCAAAAGCAGTGAATGTCAATGAAATGATCTGTGCAGGTAAGAGAAAGAGCAGCCCAAAGACTGGCATTATCAGGTGCCAAATCTCAGGAGGAATAAACACTAGAACCTCTCTTCCATGGAGAGATCAGTGTAGCAACACTCTTGACAGTGAGCAACCCCGTATCATCAAAGGCAGTAACTGCTAAAACTGCCAGATAGACATAGCGTTTTCTTGGGTCTGACTGACAAGGTGCAATCTGGATGTTTGCCAGGCAAACAGGGTATGTTGCTGTTGTTCCAGTACAGGACACTACTACGCATAACTTGAAGACAAAGATGCAAGTGCCATCTCTTCACCTGCATAGGGCAGCCACGGGATTCTTGAATATTCTCTTTATTTTGATATTCTTAATTAATACTTATGAAAAGTTTGGATGAGAAAAAGCCAAAACACATCTTTAGGATTCTATTTAGGTACAGTCTTTTCTTTGTCACTGGATTTATATTTAGTGCATTTTAAAGAGAAATATAATTTGAATACTAACATGCTGCTAAGATCACAGAATCACAGAATCACCAAGGTTGGAAGAGACCTCAAAGATCATCAAGTCCAACCTGTCACCACAGAGCTCATGACCTCTTCTCTTGTTACCTACAGCATTATTTTGTGCTCCAGTCAGGGATGCATTGTATTAATATTTATTTTAAGAGATTATTATGGTCTTTACAATGAGATACAATGTCTGTGGAAAAGAATCCCTGCTTTATCTTGCTAACGGAAGATCACACGTGAGACAAGAACTATTAACCATAAATATACCCCTTTATGAAATTTACTGTACCTGATGACAGAATTCAGCCATGTTTTTCAAGATTTCTATACTCAATAAGTAGCCATGAAATTCCATCTCTGTCACTTATTACTGAGTGCCAAAGGCCAAATTTTCAACTACCTGGCTAGGAATTTTTAAGCATGTGCTTCAATTTTAATAAAAAATCAAAGAAAAGTTCTGCTGATCTTGAAACTAGTTTTTAATAGATAATGTTGTTGTAGTGTTGAGAGACTACTTATGTCAAATGATATAACACAAGTCATGATTATGGAAATAAAGTACTGCAGTCATGATTAAGCAAAGAGGTTTTGTTATTTTTCAGGTTAATTACTTTTGCTGGACCATAAAACAACAGAATGATTTGAATCTTCCTTAATATCCAGTAACAGTATGCTCTTACAGATGCCAGTACAGTTTAATCATAACCTGAAGAAACAACAAGAACCTGAAGAATGGCAAGAAACAGCAAGAGAGCATTATAAGGAGATAGCAGATTGCCATTACCTCCCCAGTAATTCATGCAAATATGCTATCAGCATTAAGATGGTCACAGGAACAAAGGCTATGGTTTAAACAAGCAAGCAAGAGTTTGGAGTGTTTCTGCCTCTGCACACACAGCCTGAGATAAAATGCAGGATCTCGTTGTTGCAGGTAAGGTGTTCAGTCCTTTCTGGAAAATGTGCTGAACCTAAGCCTGGTGGCTATGTGTCCAGACTTTATTCACTTGTTTTGAACAGTCTTGGGTACTGGAGTCAGTAATGCCAATTTTAGGGGATCTGATGGTGAATTTTCGCTTTTCCATATAACACTTCTTGACATCCTGTTTGAATTTCTTTAGGTATTATTCTTTGCAAAACATTAGCCTCTTAGGACACTTAGGACCTTTCTGCTTTTAGACCAATAATGCCTCCAGCTGAGGCACAGGAAGTCCAAGTTACTTTCCAAATCAATTCACGGGAAACCTTCATTCCTTTTTCTCTCAAGCAAAGCTAATGAGAAACAGATGCACACTTCTGTCAAAATAGTAAGTTGTATATTTATCTATTACTCACTTATCTTTTGTCATACTGGGTTAAAATGGTAATAACTTTTTTTTTTTTTTCCAGTTAATATTGCCTTTGGTTAAGGGGCTTTTGCAAAATACTATTGAAAACACTAATGATACTGATAATTCTGATAATTACTGACAAAGTTAAACCATTAGTGTGATAAAAAATGAAAATTGTCTCCTTTGGGAGAAACAGTAGCAAAAGTACCGTCCATGATCTGAATTGATACAAAAGGATGAAATATATAATTCTGTGATGGCATAAAATATTCAACCCAAATTAAAATGTAATGTTTTGTTTTGTTGAAATTCCCCCAACATTAACTTTGCCAGACCAGCTCAGTTGGAAGCAAACAAAAGCTGCATTTACAGGCAAAACTACAATCTACAACGGAATGCAATGAATATGTACAAAATATACAGTATTCACAATATTTACAGATATTTACAATTAATAAACAGCCCAAGAACCCTTCCAGCCAAGGACCAGGGGAAGCTACTAGCTTCTCCTTTCCTGCCTACCCAGAGGCCCCTGGAAAAAAAGGAGAAAGGGGCAGAGAAAGCTGCTGTTAGACTTAACCAAAACAATGCAGCCAAGGTCAAGTAGAAGTAAGTAAGTATCTTCCCAGAGTGATGAAACAAGAAGAGAAGAGATGAGAAGAAGGAATTGTTTTGGTACAACCAGTCTTACGATAGATATCTCTCAATGGAATTGTTTAGAATTATCATTGTCTTCCTTTTTACACCCAATAGTGATTTATTTACATCTGACTACTTTTCTGCTCAAGATCTGTGAAAAATTTTAAAGGCATAGCCTAAAACTACCACAATCATCTAACAAAATCCTGCTAAAATAAATCTTCTAACACAAAATTAAGATCTATCTTTGCTTTTAATGCCACCTTCCTCCTAATCCACCACCTCCTCACAATCTATCCAATGGCACTAGCACTTCAGCAGCAATGAAAGAATCTCCTAGGTATCTTTTATCAAAACTCCTAGACTATGTTTTAGGTTCATCAGTTAGATGGGTGTATGTTGTACAACATGGGAGCAGCTGCCAGGAAAAAAATGTTATTTCTGAGCTGGTTTATATCCATGTGTACATTGACAATTTTTCTCCTTCCATTTCTCAGCACCATGAATGGACAATGTTAATGTCTCACTCTTCCCTTCCTCTGAACAGAAGTGTATGAAAAATATTCTTGAAATGTGAAAAATACTTTGTAAGAGTATCATTGTTGGCTGTTCTGCTTGGTATATATTAGAGTCAGCAATGATCAGGCACATGATATTGAGGTAACACAAAATGGGAAAAAACCTTCCCTTCTTTGGGAAATATATGGCTTTTTAATCCAAAGTCTTTGCATGATTCAGAAATGTGGCCAACAATGGCTTGTAGTTGAAAACAGAGATATATCTGAGCGCCCAGGTTAATACTTCATCTTATAAGTATAGCACATACTATTAAGGTCTTAATTTACAACAGTACATGATTCATGTTCTGAATTCTGTGAGATTGTCCTCACCTGCAAGCATATAACTGAAAGATTAATCAACCCTTTCCATATCTTCATAAAGGCTTAGTCAGGCACTGTTCACAATACTAAATACCTCAGTGTTGTCCTGAAATGTATTTTTATTGTGGCATATAAAGCCGGTGTTTAAAATCTGTTATATTTATAAACCTGACATGTTCAGCCAGTTATCACAGTATAACTAACTAAGGTTGGAAGAGACCTCGAGGATTATTGAGTCCAACCTATAAATACAGACCCCATGACTAGACCATGGCACCAAGTGCCACGTCAAATCTCCTCTTGAACGCCTCCAGGGACAGTGACTCCACCACCTCCCTGGGCAGCACATTCCAATGACGAATGACTCGCTCGGTGAAGAACTTTCTCGTCACCTCGAGTCTAAACCTCCCCTGGTGCAGCTTCAGACTGTGTCCCCTTGTTCTGGTGCTGGTTGCCTGGGAGAAGAGACCAACCCCCTCCCAGCTACAACCACCTTTCAGGTAGTTGTAGAGGGCAATGAGGTCTCCCCTGAGCCTTCTCTTCTCCAGGCTAAACAATCCCAGCTCCCTCAGCCACTCCTCATAGGGCTTGTGCTCGAGGCCTCTCACCAGCCTTGTTGCCCTTCTCTGGACACGTTCAAGTGTTTCGATGTCCTTCTTAAACTGAGGGGCCCAGAACTGGACACAGGACTCAAGGTGTGGCCTAACCAATGCAGTGTACAGGGGCACAATGAGTTCCCTGCTCCTGCTGGCCACACTATTCCTAATGCAGGCCAGGATGCTATTGGCCCTCCTGGCTGCCTGGGCACCCTGCTGGCTCATATTCAGGCGGCTGTCGATCAGTACCCCCAGGTCCCTCTCTGTTTGGCAGCTCTCCAGCCACTCTGACCCCAGCCTGTAGCTCTGCATGGGGTTGCCATAGCCAAAGTGCAGCACTCGGCACTTGGACTTGTTGAATGACATCCCATTGGACTCTGCCCATCTGTCCAGTCGGTCGAGGTCCCTCTGCAGAGCCCTTCCACCCTCTAACTGACTAACATCTGCTCCTAACTTTGTGTCATCTGCAAACTTGCTGATGACTGACTCGACCCCCTCATCCAGATCATCAATGAATATGTTGAAGAGGCCAGGGCCCAGCACTGATCCCTGGGGGACGCCACTGGTGACTGGCCGCCAGCTGGATGTGGCACCATTCACCACCTCTCTGGGCCTGGCCCTCCAGCCAGTTCCTAACCCAGCACAGAGTGTAGTGGTCCAAGCCACGGGCTGACAGCTTAGACAGCAGTTTGCTGTGGGGGACGGTGTCAAAGGCCTTGCTGAAGTCCAGGTAGACCACATCCACAGGCCTCCCCACATCCACCAGATGGGTCACCTGATCATAGAAGGAGATCAGGTTGGAGAGGCAGGACCTGCCCTTCCTAAATCCATGTTGGCTGGACCTGAGCCCTTGGCCATCCTTCAGGTGCGCAGTTATTGCTGCCAGGATAATCTGCTCCATCACTTTCCGTGGCACTGAGGTCAGGCTGACTGGCCTGTAGTTTCCAGGTTCCTCCATCCGACCTTTCTTGTGGATGGGGACCACGTTGGCCAGTTTCCAGGCATCTGGGACCTCACCGGTGAGCCAGGACTGGAGGAAAATGATGGAGAGCGGCTTGGCCAGCTCATCTGCCAGCTCTCTCAGCACCCTAGCATGGATCCCATCCGGTCCCATGGACTTGTGAGTGTCCAAGTGGCTCAGCAGGTCCCGAACTAATTCCTCATGCATTACCGGGGCACTACACTGCTCCCTGACCCCATCACCCAGCTCAGGAGGCCACTCGTCCTGAACTCCTGCCTTGTTGTTAAAAATTGAGGCAAAGAAGGCATTCAGGACCTCAGCCTTTTCCTCGTCTTCAGTCACTGTGTTCCCCTCCAGGTCCAATAAGGAGTGCAGGTTCTTTCTGCCCTCCTTCTTACTGTTAATATATTTGTAAAAATGTTTTTTATTGTCTTTGACTGAGGTGGCCAGCTTCAGTTCCAAGATATTTAGCTATAAGTATCCTGGGACACCTGACACTTCACAAATACCCGTTATTCAGTGAAAGCACTTATTTTGCCTTGAAAAGATAAAACCAGAACTTTTCACTTTTCTTTTTATCTTCTTAAATCCTTAAATTTCCTGACATACAGCACTTTTCTTACCACTTTCGTGTCACAACAAGGCCTGAACAAAAAAGAAGCACATATGAAGAGCGTGAGCAAGAATTTGTGATAAATACTAGCAGTACCAAAGTCATCAAGTGGGATATTAAATCCTGCACATGCTCCTGACCATATAGATTACTCTCTTCAAGAGCCAGAACAGGATTCAGCCTCAATACTCACTGAATAATAAGTCATGTTATTAGAGGAAGTAATGAAAATGACAGCTACAGTGTATAACCACACTCCTTGTATTGATACTGGTTTGAAACTCCAGACAAAGCTTAACCTGAAGTTTGCTTGTCCAACTGAGGGCTGTCATGAGGGTTCAAAACTGAGGGTCTGTTCTATCAAAAAAACAAACAAAAACAAACAAATGAAAAAGCCCACACACACAAAAAATAGCAAAACTCAGTTTGGAAATTAGCCTGTAGGTAGAGTAATTTCAGTTCTAAAAATATTTGGTCAATATAGGCCAAATGTGTCTAAAGGTATCTGTAAGTTTGTGGAAGCCATTAAAATGCCTAGTGTTGGTCTCAGTCTATCGAAAATGACAACTGACAGAGTCAGTAGGATCCCTTCTTGGATGCAGTGAAGACCAGAACTGGCCACTCCTTACAGAACAGTTGTTCTTGCTATTGGAAAAGAGCACTCACTCACTGGAGAGCAAAGCAAAGGCCCTAGTGTTACTTCCCAGCATGAGTGCAAATTATAAAATTTGTACTCACATTTCTTTGAAGTTTTACATCTTAGTTTCCTAAAAATACAAATCCAAACCCTTCCACACCCATATTCCTTGGGTCAGAGAATGAATGTCAAATTATTCCAGCCCATCTGCTTTGCACACTCTGAACTGTGGGAAGGCAAAAGCCGACATTGTCACAGTTCATGCCATTGGAGTCACCCCAGGATGAAGTAAGAGTTATGAGCTTTCACTGAACTCTGCTCAGGTGAAAACCAGGGACAGGGGATTGTATCTGTCAGTGGATAAGCTCAGGTAAAGGCACAGCTTGCAAGAAGAATACCTACCTGATGTAGTAAAACAACTGAAGGATGTATTTCTCTCCTACAAGCTCCACCACTCTAAGGGCAGAACAAAAGATGTACATCTTTTATTATGAGTGTAATTACACTGGGAATTTGGGAATGGCAGATCTCAGCATTGCCATACTAAACTCACATAACCAAGCAGCTTTGATATGTCTGTATATGAATCTTTTGCAAGTCACCAAAATAGATCATTATTGCCACACAGAGCATCTACCAGGATGCATTAAGATCTATGTGCAGGATCTAGCAAGCACACCTGCTGAGACTATTCACAAGCAAGCAATTTTATAGACTAGTTTGAGTTGGAAGTGACCTTTAAAGGTCATCTAGTTCAACCCCGCTGCAGTGAGCAAGAATATCTTTAACTAGACCAGGTTGCTCAGAGCCTCATCCAACCTGACCTTAAATGTTTCCAGTGATGGGGTATCTACCACCTCTATGGGCAACCTGTTCCAGTGTTTCACTTCCCTCATCATAAAAGTTATCTTGCTTGTACCCAGTCTAAATCTATTCTCTTTCAGTTTAAAACCATTATTCCTTGTCCTATGACTAAACAACTCCAACTTGCTCAGCCTGTCATGATAGGAGAGGTGTTCCATTCCTCCAGTAATTTTTACAGACCTCCTCTGGACCTCCCACAACAGGCCCATGTCTTTCAACCCAGAGTTGAACACAATAATACAGGTGGAGTCTCAGCAGAGTAATGCATAGGAGCAGAGTCACCTCCCTCGATCTGCTGGCCATGCTTATTTTGATGAAGCCCAGGATATTGTTGGCTTTCTGAGTTAAGAGGGCACATTGTTGCCTCACATCCAGCTTTTCATCCCCTAGTAACCCCAAGTCCTTCTCCACAGGGCTGCTCTCAATCTCTTCATTCCCTAGTCTGTATTGATGCCAGGAGTTGCCTTGACCCAGACGCAGGGCACTACATTTAGCCTTGTTGAACCTCATGAGGGCCCACTTCTTGGACTCTCAGGCATGTCCACTGTGCTACTCATCTTGCTGTCATCTGCAGACTTGCTGAGGGTGCACTCCATCCTGCTATCTACACCACTGATGAAGTGATTAAACAGTACTGGTCCCAACATAGAAGGACTCCTGAAGGACACCACTTGTCACTTATCTCTGTCTGGACATTAAGCTGCAGACCGCTATTAAATTAACCACTTCTGACACTGTGAAGTAATTCAGCTTAAGAAAGAATTTAGCATTTGTGGGTTGTATGAACTCATATCGTGCAATCAATTGTATTGTTAATACATGTTTAGTTGACTATGTGATGAGTGTGCCAACATGCAACTGGTGAACCAGTATCACTTGCTGAGACTGGATATTGATGAACAGGACTTTTGCCACTGACTTCCACAGAAGACGACCTGGGTGTTTCCACAGCTGTACTTTGTTGCTGGTTCATTCTAATCTCTCATTTTGTGGCACCTCATACAGTGTGCTAAGATAACCTGTCACAAGGTGAGACAGCTCCAGGCAGTGAGAAGAACTGGAAGTCTCTTCCTGATGCTGTTAGAGAAATGTCTGGATACGAAATTTCAAAAGCACATTGAACCACAAGGAAGTACCAGGGCAACAAACCACTGAGCAGCAGGAAGTCAAGTAATCACAAAAGCCACCAAATTCCCAAATCAATATCTGCACTCATCAAAAGTCACTTTTGCTGCACATTTTGTCTCTTTCATTAGATTACTTGCAGACCAGAAGCATGACCTTGATTTATATAATTCAATCCGCTTGTCATCAACAGTGTGTCTGAAAATACACTTGCAGAGTAAAAGAGTCAATCAGATTTAGAAGGCGAGCTGCCTCGGGCAGAAAAATATTAATTCTAAGCAGAATTTGGTCTGATTTAGTATCAAACATGTTGACTCACTTGTTTCCAAGGATGTAAAGAAAGTAGAGAATAATGATGTTTGAATAGAGAATCTCAAAAGTAGTTTTGTACCCTAATTCTATTCCATGGTACTTATATTTTGGTATTCATCATGGTATTCACCCATCTGGGACAACTGCTGGCTCATGATAGGATTTGGAAGGGGCTTTAACACTGACTTGCAGAAGATTATGTATAATCACTATTTCTTTTTACTAGCTATCTGGGCTTTACAGGAGTTCATTTCGTTAAGGCAGTCATGAAATTTTAGGATGTCTATAACAGAAAGATAGGGCAGAGATTCTCGAACTAGTGGCAGTCTGTATCTGGAAAGCACATAGGATAAAACCTATGTATGTTCTGGATTATTCCAGAAACAATACATATTAGACTTACCAGACATTAAGAACTAAAATGTTTTAACCACTTTCTTAAAATCACCGGAGACTGATTTACTGCAAGTCTTTCCCCTGGAGACTCGCCTTGGTGTGTATCATCAAGTGGATCCTACCTCATAGGCTTTTTCAGCTCTGCAGCTTCATAAATATGTGCAGCTTTACTACTAGGCATATTGACCCAATTGATAGGCTCACATTAAACTCCACCACAGACTTATAGTTTCATAGTTTCATTCAGGGTTGGAAGGGACCACAAGGATCATCTAGTTCCAACCCCCCTGCCATGGGCAGGGAAACCCCACACTAGATCAGGCTGGACAGAGCCTCATCCAGCCTGGTCTTAAACACCCCCAGGGATGGGGCCTCCTCGACCACCTCCCTGGACAACCCATTCCAGGGTCTCACCACGACTTACAACTTTCACTTCAGAATCAGGCCTTTCTCAACATTATTGATTGTGACAACCTGAATTTAAACACCTTGCTAATTGTTGTCCAGAGCCCTGCTGGGTTTCAATCTTCAATTTTGTCTTAAATTTAGTTCCTTTTTTTGTAAACCCATCAGATGAGTCTTTTCTGGTACAAGCTTGGCAGAACCCAAAAAGCACACCCAGTGCACCTAAGCTTTTGTCAGTACAAAAAAATAAAAACTGGTTTTCAAGTCATGCATTTATACATGTAAATTAGATATCAGAGTATTTTTTGTTTAAAGTATCAGATTCAGTTTCTGAACAACTTAATATCACTTATGCTTGTATTATTTTTCTAAGCCACACACAGATTTTATCACTACCTATGAGCATTTCTTCCACCCTAACTAGTACCATTAAATAGTAAGTACTAATGATTGTATTCTTCTTGAAAATGTTAGGGTTTTTTAACTATACATATCCTCTGATGATCTGAAAAAAAATTAGACTACTTGTTCTAAAGAAACAGATGAGACACAGCCAGAAGCAAACAGAGGTACAGTGGGTCTTCACTCTAAGAAAACTGAGAGAATCATTAATAGTATTGAAAAGAACAATAAAAGACCAAAAAAAAAATCCCATTCCTGAGAGCTCTGCCTAAGCACAAACTACAATAACAATGGAAATATGATAAACAGACACTGACAGGTATTTACTTATGACTGGTGTTCTTCTCTTCCCTGTAACTCTTTTCTCATCACTCATTCCGATTCCAATCTCATTTTGCTGTGTCTTCCTCTGTCATCCCTTTTCTTCATACCTTCCTGTGCAATGCTTGCACGCTTGCTCGCTCTCTCTCACCATCTGAATGTTTTGGGTTTTTTTATATTCTGTCCAGAGCCACAACCTCCCCGGGGAGGGCTGGTGTAAAGAATAGCATGTGGCAATTTCAGTTGGGTCACTCCTGTTCCTGCCATATAAGTTACACCTCCGGAGTCCCAAGTGTCCAACCCAATAAGGTGAACACAGGAAACAGCATATTTCATACACATATCCTGCACCCTATGAATCCATCTGCAAAGTCTCTCTCTTCCTCTTTCTTCCCTCTCTGCTCCCATGGGAGATGATCCCTATGAGGCAAGGGTGGGGGATTATTAGGCTAGGCCTAATGCCAGGAGGAGAAGGGGAGAGGGACAGTCTCAAACCTGGCCAGCCTGAGACTAGCCTAGCAGTGGGGTGGGGTATACCCTCAGGTGGGGAAAAGGGAAGTGTTGAGAGGCTTTTGAGTGTGCTGGAAGGGGACTTTGTACTCTTTGGGATTCTTTCATCACTGTGCTTTGTAGTTCCTGTAAAACACTGCTTTCCATTTAAACTTTCCATCACTTTTGCAGTTCATTTGTGTGTCATTCTTTTGCCCCTTTTAGGAGCAAGAGAGGATCTGTCTGGCCTTAAACCAGGACAGTGCTGTGACACACTATTCTCTTTTTTCTCCTCAAATACCTTCAAACAACCACAACCCAATTATAGGTTTTTCTCTCCTACCATTTGTTTTTCCCTACAACTTAGAATACTTTCCCACTCCAACTATTTTCCCCCCACTGTTTCCCATCTGACTTCCATTTTCTTTCCTCTTATTTTCATCTTATTTCTCCCATTTTCTTACTTTCTTTCCTTAGGTATCTCAGATTCTTCTTTCTCTCACTTTTTGTCTTTCTTTCTGCTTCTTTAAGGTCTCTATGTTCTTCAAGACCCATATTCTCACAATTTCAGATGTCCTTCTAGCACATTTTTCAATTTCTCTATCTTCTCTATTTCTTTCAAATCTACTTTCCTTCTTCTGCTTTCTCTCTACACCACCTTACTCTGTTCAGATTCTGTTTCAGCACTGATTCTGTACTGCTTGTGCAGCTACCCTGGCAGACTACACCATAGGGAGTGATCACACCTGTTGCAGAGCCAAAGTAGCTTGTCATCTCAAAACTCTACATTTGAACAATTAATTTAGTTGAAGGTCCCTTTGAGAACTTCCTCTAAGCTCTTATACAGCACAGAGGGGACTGGCTTTCTCAAGCTCCCACTATAAGGGCTTTTTACAATGATCTGTGCAGCTCCTGGGCACCACGTGCTCACCTGGATTCCTGGGCTTTTTTTTATGGCCCGATACTGAGGATTTGCAGAAAAGCAAACACTGAAGGGGATTTTACTAGTCTCAATGCTGGATCGGGCTGCTTGTTGCCCCTTAGTTTTTTTTTTCTTTTTTTACCCCAAAGAAAGCTTGCCACAATGAGCACTCTATTACACAGATAAGCCTTCTGCCTTGCTGCATCCCCACTTGCAGCACCTTCACTCCTTCCTCAAGTGCTTCCTCTGTTAGTCAGAGGTGTGCCTGCCCATGATATGGAGAGATGACATTTCTTCCCACTTCTCAGCTGTGGCTGGACTTGAAGGGTTTGAGCCTTAACCGGAGTTTAAGAGCTCAGAGGATAACAACTTGAGAATTCCCACCACTCACCACCCACCACCACTCCCCCATCCCCCCTTTGCCTGGTAAGGAAAGTGAAAGAAAAGGCAGAAAAAAAAGAGAAATTTAAAAAAAAAAAAAAGGGGGGTGGGGGGGGAAGGCGGGGTCAGGGGGCAGGCAGTGGTAGGAAAAAAGAGAAAAGTGAATCTATGAAAAAATAGTCTGGAGTCAGTTTGGAAGTAGGAGAAGTAAATATTGTAACTATATATATATATCAATAACAGGGAGTGTTTATAAGGGTAAGGAATAAGAATAAATAGTAAAATATACAAAAGCAAGCTTGGATGGCCTTTTATTTCCCTTTATGTAAGTGGATTCAGTCCTTTAGAAAGCATAGATGCAGCCTGTAGAGAGAACCAGGCCCAACCACGTGGCCAGTGCAGGAAAGCAGCAGCTGAGATTCGTTCAAGCAGGCAAAGCAGCTAAGGATCAACACTAAATGTCCTCCTTCTTACAGGCTTGGAGTGGAATAGGACTACTTTGACCCAGGGACCCCTCCTCCTGGGAGGGAGAAACCAAGCCCTTCTCTGTCCACCTGGATCAAGTTTCTTTTATTCTCCTGACAGGCTGGGCTCTTTCAGTTGTTCCCCCGCTTCCCCCAGCTACACAACTGTATAGGAAAGCTAAGCTTTGCACAGTGCTAGGCTGAAGTAATTTTACTCCTAACATTGCTGCATGGTGAATACTTCACAAGGTAGCAGAGTTGTTCTCTACCACAGCTTAATAGCACTGGTGTAAAATGGGTGGCTATTGCTTACCCCCATACACCTCTTATAGCCACCAACCAGACTGAGGCTTGTTGCTGCTACTGGGGTATCTGGAGTACAGTATGCATGACCTTCAAGACTGTCTCCACTGTTTCATTTACAGGATCATGGAGATAGCATATGAAAGAAATAGAATGCAGGATGACGAGCAGGATCTTCTTCATAGCCACAATGACAGATGGTCCTGCTCGGTGACTAATGAAGCCAAAAGAAACTTTATCAAAAGGGGGAATCTCTAACGTGCTTTTTATGCTTTCTTTTCACTTTAGTTCTTCTAAGGATTTTCTTGCAGCTGCTGCTGAGTGATGGTTTTGTGGTATATGAGTGGAAAGAGTGCTGGACTGTGGATGCAGGGGTCTAAACCAGTTTGCCTTTGATCACTCCATGGATGGAGAGAGACAGATTCCTATGCATGATCAACCCCCTCTGGCTAGCCAAGGAGTGGTATTTCTGACAACTAAACAGGAAAGTTCTTGTCTCTCTTCCTAGCTACAGGGTAAACCATTAGAAATACTTGTGTTAACGAGGAAGAAAACAAGGGATTAAAAATTATAATTTGGGTTTTGTAGGAGAAATAACATCTTCAACTGAATTAATTGTGCTGACTTTTTCTTTACTGTGATATTGTTTCCCATGCATGGCAGCCTTCCCTCAGGCTTTAAAGCTAAAAACTAAAAGTCATATCCAAAAATCAAAATATACATAAGTATCACCTTCTGACTTGTCCCTGCCAGCAAGAGAAAAAGAGCTCTTTATTGGCTCCCTGTCTTCTTATCCAGGAGTACTGTATAATTACTAAGATCCAAATTATATCTTACCTGTAATTTGCAGATGCTCCTTTCCAAGGTTTAGTTTTAATATGGACTGTACACCAGTCCAAAAGGATAGGTGATGCCCATGTGCACATGAAGCCAGAACAACACTAAATGTACCTGAGCAGGCACTTGGAGGCCTACAGAGCTTCAGCTTCAGGTAAAGTTTAGTTCCAGAGATAAAATAGGGCAAGAAGGGAACTGCATCTGTTACAACTGCTCTTCAACACCTTATCGCCACTTGCAGAATAAAGCACTACTCACTGATATTTGCTGTGTTACACTCTTTAGATCTAGGAGGCTTTTTGCTTTTGCATATGGGTCAGTGTGTTCCTCCTTGTGTGTCCATGATAGCAGTTCTGGCAGCTATTTGTAATGAACCCTCCTTTATGACAGGAACCCATAGGAAAGGGCACTTGAGTCTGTTGCTAACCTTTCCATTAGAAAAATATACTTTATTTAAAGCATCTATTTTGTTAAAGCTGCTGAAGTAGTGTGCAGCTGTCCCTTCCCAGCAACAGTAAGTTGCAGAAAAACTGCCTGCTGTTCAATTGACTGCCTTCTGAATGGACACAATGTGCCTTCAGTGAGTACACAAAGCCAGGCAGCAGACTCATCAGTCTTTGCCACTTGAACAGCAGAGAAGAGCTACAGCAAGCTGCATTTGAGGAGGGGAAGATGGTGTCCCAAAATACCCTCAGAGGCTGAAAGATGTTTCTTCTTTGTATGACACATTGTTATGGGTATCAACTATTTAATCTGCTCTTTTACTTTGCAGAAGAGGACAGTGATCGTAGGCAGGTGATCTGTGGATCCATGCATTGCAAGAAGGTATCAGTAAGAGATTAAATGTTTGCTATGTTTACAAGAGATAGTAGAACTACTGCCAGCATTCTCCATCACTAGTAAGTCTGACAGAATTAGATGAGCAGTCAAGCTGCTGGAGGGCAGGCTTCCTTTCAAACCAAATAAGAGATGCAAAATTCTGCATGTGAGAAGGAAGAATCCCATGTATTTGTACAGCCTGGATGAGGCCTTTCTCTTGTATTGCACCTCAGCTTTGCACAGAAAGATCTGAAGGTCCTCTTGGTGGGCAACAATTGGAATATGAATAATCAGTAATCTCTTGCAGCAATGGAAGAGTATTGCAAACAGGTCCAAGAGAAACATGATTCTCTTCTCTTTGACACTCATGAAGCTGCATCTGGAGTACTGTTCAGTTTGGGAATAAGTCCAGAGAATATGATAGATAGAATAAACCAGGTTGGAAGAGACCTTCAAGATCATCACGTCCAACCTATCACCCAACACCACCTAATCAACTAACCCATGTAACCAAGCACCCTGTCAAGTCTCCTCCTGAACACCTCCAGTGATGGCGACTCCACCACCTCCCCAGGCAGCCCATTCCAATGGGCAATCACTCTCTCCGTGTAAAACTTCCTCCTGACCTCCAGCCTGAACTTCCCTGGCGCAGCCTGAGACTGTGTCCTCTTGTTCTGGTGCTGGCTGCCTGGGAGAAGAGACCAACCTCTGCCTGTTTACAACCCCCCTTCAGGTAGTTGTAGAGAGTAATGAGGTCACCCCTGAGTCTCCTCCCCTCCAGGCTAAGCAGCCCCAGCTCCCTCAGTCTCTCCTCATAGGGCTTGTGTTCCAAGCCCCTCACTAACTTCGTTGCCCTTCTCTGGACTCGTTCCAGCAAGTAAGAGATTAAATGTTTGCTATGTTTACAAGAGATAGTAGAACTACTGCCAGCATTCTCCATCACTAGTAAGTCTGACAGAATTAGATGAGCAGTCAAGCTGCTGGAGGGCAGGCTTCCTTTCAAACCAAATAAGAGATGCAAAATTCTGCATGTGAGAAGGAAGAATCCCATGTATTTGTACAGCCTGGATGAGGCCTTTCTCTTGTATTGCACCTCAGCTTTGCACAGAAAGATCTGAAGGTCCTCTTGGTGGGCAACAATTGGAATATGAATAATCAGTAATCTCTTGCAGCAATGGAAGAGTATTGCAAACAGGTCCAAGAGAAACATGATTCTCTTCTCTTTGACACTCATGAAGCTGCATCTGGAGTACTGTTCAGTTTGGGAATAAGTCCAGAGAATATGATAGATAGAATAAACCAGGTTGGAAGAGACCTTCAAGATCATCACGTCCAACCTATCACCCAACACCACCTAATCAACTAACCCATGTAACCAAGCACCCTGTCAAGTCTCCTCCTGAACACCTCCAGTGATGGCGACTCCACCACCTCCCCAGGCAGCCCATTCCAATGGGCAATCACTCTCTCCGTGTAAAACTTCCTCCTGACCTCCAGCCTGAACTTCCCCTGGCGCAGCCTGAGACTGTGTCCTCTTGTTCTGGTGCTGGCTGCCTGGGAGAAGAGACCAACCTCTGCCTGTTTACAACCCCCCTTCAGGTAGTTGTAGAGAGTAATGAGGTCACCCCTGAGTCTCCTCCTCCAGGCTAAGCAGCCCCAGCTCCCTCAGTCTCTCCTCATAGGGCTTGTGTTCCAAGCCCCTCACTAACTTCGTTGCCCTTCTCTGGACTCGTTCCAGCAAGTAAGAGATTAAATGTTTGCTATGTTTACAAGAGATAGTAGAACTACTGCCAGCATTCTCCATCACTAGTAAGTCTGACAGAATTAGATGAGCAGTCAAGCTGCTGGAGGGCAGGCTTCCTTTCAAACCAAATAAGAGATGCAAAATTCTGCATGTGAGAAGGAAGAATCCCATGTATTTGTACAGCCTGGATGAGGCCTTTCTCTTGTATTGCACCTCAGCTTTGCACAGAAAGATCTGAAGGTCCTCTTGGTGGGCAACAATTGGAATATGAATAATCAGTAATCTCTTGCAGCAATGGAAGAGTATTGCAAACAGGTCCAAGAGAAACATGATTCTCTTCTCTTTGACACTCATGAAGCTGCATCTGGAGTACTGTTCAGTTTGGGAATAAGTCCAGAGGGAGGCCACTAAGGTGATTAGGTGTTGGAGCATATGATGTTTGAGAGGGAGACAGAGAGACAAGGGCTTTAACAGCTGCCTTCAGCTACTCAATGAAGACTATAGAGAAGAGGATTATAGAGAAGAGATATCTTGCCTTTTCTGAGATACACTATTGAAAGAAAATGCATAGTGATCACAGTCTGCAACAAAGGAAAGTCCAACTGGCCATGAGGAAAATGTTTTTCAATGTGACAGTAGTTATAAGAACATCTAGTGGAATATCTACAATATTCCATTACATGTGTAAAATGGCAGCTTCTAGAGTGCTACTACAGAACACTAGAGATAGAAGAGGTAGGGGTATGGGGATGTTAGGTACTGTTAAGAGCATGAAGAATGTCAATCCTGTTAGTTCGGTGAAGAGGGCAAACCTTTGAATGGCATCCATGGTGTGAACATTTGCTTTAGTATTCTACTAATACATGGATGGCATATTGGCATATTGTATTTATAAATGGAGGTTTGCAATTACTACCTGAGAGGATTACTCCTAGAGATAAAGCACTGCAGTTTATAGATCCTTCCTTACCAGGTGTTTTCTTATGGCTACTTTTGGCACATTTCTTAAAGGTTCCTGAAGCCATGTGATTTTGGGAGGATTTCAGTTTGGTTTAAAAGAAAAATCTGTGGGAAAACAGTCTGGCAAATGTAATCCTGAAGGACAACTCACTTTCTAGAAGTCATGTAGAAGACCTCAGAACATTTTAAACACAAAAAAGATGTCAGGATTTTCAATCTGGTCTCTGTTTTTTTGAAGTCTGGCTTAGTGGTTGTGTGATGCCTGTGGTCAGCCTTACTCTGCAGAGGATACACTTGAACAAAATTAAATCTGGAAATGTATGGCTGGAGTCACTCCCATCTCCATGGCCTGAGAAATCAGACTCCTAGAGCCATGAGAACCAAAGTCTAAGGCAAAGTCCAGAAGAGAACCAGCAAATGCAGGCTCACCTCCAACACTTAGGAGCCCTGTGTTTCTGTCAAAGCAGCCAGTGTACATCAGAAAGGTCACTTTAGATTTAGCCAAACTAGAAATACAGCAAGAATAGCTGCTTTCCCCTTGCAAGAGCAAGGGCCCTTACAGAAATGCTTATTTCTATAGTGCAGGCAGAAGCTGATGACCTAGGAGAATTTTTATTCTAACACAGAGTGCTTCAATGGTTAGAGAGAGCAGTAAGAGGACAGCATGAAATAAAAATGTTGTGGAGAAAATATTGGGTTGATGAAACACTTCCTGTGTCACTTTCTGGAGATGGGAAGACTATCTCCCAGTGCCTGCTTTTTTCTTCTGCAGTCATGCTGCAGTTAGTAGCTAGGAAAAGTGGGCAGCTACAAGCAGACAAGGAGCTGCCTTTAGCTGAAAATAGCAGATCAGGGAGGGGAATGGGATTTAATGAGCTGCAAGGACAAGAGATCTGCACTGTAATTAACTCCCAGAAGATCTCATTGAGTGTTCAGCAGAACCCCCACTCAGCAATACTTCCGCCTTCATTGGAATTAAAGTTTAATTTGGTGCCAAAGAACAGAGGAAAGACCTGCATCATCAAGCATGGAAACCAATGAACCATTTGAAGGAAAAGGTCACACACCCGCTTTTGCAACACAGAAGGCCTGAAGGGAGATACAAAACTGCTCAACACTTACTCATCAGTACTGGAAGTGGGAGAGATGGATGTTTTACCCTATGGGCTTGTCACTACCTCTCTTTCAATAAAAGAATCCATATTTTGATGGAACAGAGCAATGAAGTGTTCAGGAAGGGCTCTTCCTCCATACTAGTGGCTGTTATTTCTGAAGTCTAAAGAGCTGCCCCAGAACTTTTTACCTGGTTTAACACAAGTATCTAACAAACAGGTGAAGTCAGCATTTCCATCCACAGTGGCCATAAATATTTCAAGACATCTTAGCTCACTGCATTTTCCTGATGTTATCAGGCCATGTATCTACTCCACCCATAAAGAACACTGGCTACTGTCAGATACCAGTTGCTGTATGGCAAATGAATAATTGCCCATGCAGAATTTTTCTGAGTAACAATTAGCAGTCTAAATCGGTGCAGATCATAAGCAGCATTCAGGTAGGAGCAAGATCAGCAGAGAATATGAAAGTGCTTCCCACTTTAAACTGCATGCAGGTTGCCTGAACTCCAAGCTTCCTACAGCATGGTGGAGCCCCGTCTTTGGGGAGGCACCACGCGGAGAAGGGCAGAAATTCACCTTAGCAAACCCTTCTATAACTTGGTTTGTGCCTCTTCTGAGTAACACGATCCTTCTAATGAAGCAACTTTTGCACTTCCTCTTCCATTCCCCATTCCCCACCCATCAACTCCCATTCTGTGCTGTACCTGCTGCTAAGACCTGAGAAACTGGAATACCCACTGTTTTTTGAACAGACTGTGGCATGCCTCATGACATTGTAACATTATCATTATTACATTTCCTGGAAACTATAAAAGGATTTTCTATCATCTTCAGAGTAAATGGAATGTCAACCAAAAGGACAAAATCATGTAATACAAGTAAGCACACATACTCTCCCCAGTGGCTGACCCAATAGTCAGGTAGCTCTTAAGAAAGGACACGGTCTCCAGCCACACAATGCAATGACTTAATAACACCTGCATGGACTTACTTCATGGATTATCTCACATAAGCGTGAGTGGTCAGAGCTCCAGTTTCCATACACACAAAAAAGGTCCCTGAAATTAATTAAGATGTGAGCTCTCACTGCTTGTTTTGCTGACACACA
The DNA here is from genome assembly GCA_011125475.1 of Melanerpes aurifrons. Classification (NCBI taxonomy): domain Eukaryota; kingdom Metazoa; phylum Chordata; class Aves; order Piciformes; family Picidae; genus Melanerpes; species Melanerpes aurifrons. The sequence goes on from WWNC01000003.1 coordinate 5,045,418, forward strand.
CACTTGCTGGGAAGCAAAAAAAAAAAAAAGAGAGAGTTTGGTTTATCCTTAATTAAGTAAGTGCTGTATTTGTATGTATACAGAGTACAGAAAGTATGGCTTGTAAATTATCGCTAGGAAAACCTTACATAAACTTTTTGGGGCAGAATGTTTTCCTGAAATGATTTTACTATTCAATTTCCAAGCACATTGTCATACCCAGGGGGAAGTGACGATCCCATAAGACAGAGCTCACCTCCATGTACAGGGTATTTACTAGAGCTAAAATTCACAGCCTCAGCAGACCTTGGTGCCCTGACACAAGCCACGAATGATCCACCAGGACATTCTGTGGAAACCGAGGGGAACTGGCACAAGAGGAGGACAGGGCCAGCCCAGCTGAAGTGCTTCTATGTGAATGCGCGCAGCTTGGGCAACAAACAGGATGAGTTAAGGGCCACTGTGCTGCTGGGGTGCCACGACATAATGGCTAGTACTGAAACTTGGTGGGATTATTCCCATGACTGGAATGTAGGGATAAATGGGTATAAACTCTTTAGGAAGGATAGGCAGGGAAGGAGAGGAGGACGTGTTGCCCTCTAGATCAATAACCAGTTGGAATCAGAGGAGCTCCACCTGGGGTGGGGATGATGAGCTGGTTGAGAGTGTATGGGTTAAAATTAAAGGCAGGACAGGGGAAGGAGATATTACTGTGGGGTTCTCCTACAGGCCACCTGACCAGCAGATCCAAGCAGATGAGGCCCTCCACAGGCAAATAGAAGCGGCTTCCAGGTCACAAGCCCTGGTCCTCATGGGTGATTTCAACCACCCTGACATCTGCTGGAGGGACAACACAGCAAGGTACCAGTAATCCAGGATGTTCCTGGACTACATAGAAGACAGTATCACAGTATCACATAGTATAACTTAGGTTGGAAAGGACCTCGAGGATCATCGAGTACAACCTATCAACACAGACCCCATGACTAGACCATGGCACCAGGTGCCACGACCAATCCCCTCTTGAACGCCTCCAGGGACGGTGACTCCACCACCTCCCTGGGCAACCCGTTCCAATGCCGAATGACTCGCTCGGTGAAGAACTTCCTCCTCACCTCGAGTCTAAACCTCCCCTGGTGCAGCTTCAGACTGTGTCCCCTTGTTCTGGTGCTGGTTGCCTGGGAGAAGAGACCAACCCCTTCCTGTCCACAACCACCCCTCAGGTAGTTGTAGAGGGCAATGAGGTCACCCCTGAGCCTCCTCTTCTCCAGGCTAAACAATCCCAATTCCCTCAGCCACTCCTCATAGGGCTTGTGCTCGAGGCCTCTCACCACCAGCTTTGTTGCCCTTCTCTGGACACGTTCAAGTGTTTCGATGTCCTTCTTAAACTGAGGGGCCCAGAACTGGACACAGTACTCAAGGTGCAGCCTAACCAATGCAGAGTACAGGGGCACAATGAGTTCCCTGCTCCTGCTGGCCACACTATTCCTAATGCAGGCCAGGATGCTATTGGCCCTCCTGGCCACCTGGGCACACTGCTGGCTCATATTCAGGCGGCTGTCGATCAGTACCCCCAGGTCCCTCTCCATTTGGCAGCTCTCCAGCCACTCCGACCCCAGCCTGTAGCTCTGCATGGGATTGCTGTGGCCAAAGTGCAGCACTCGGCACTTGGACTTGTTGAACGCCATCCCATTGGATTCTGCCCATCTGTCCAGTCTGTCGAGGTCCCTCTGCAGAGCCTTTCTACCCTCTAACTGACTAACACCTGCTCCTAACTTGGTGTCATCTGTAAACTTGCTGATGACTGACTCGACCCCCTCATCCAGATCATCAATGAAGATGTTAAAGATCACAGGGCCCAGCACTGATCCCTGGGGGACGCCACTGGTGACTGGCCGCCAGCTGGATGTGGCACCATTCACCACCACTCTCTGGGCTTGGCCCTCCAGCCAGTTCCTAACCCAGCACAGAGTGTAGTGGTCCAAGCCACGAGCTGACAGCTTAGACAGCAGTTTGCTGTGGGGGATGGTGTCAAAGGCCTTGCTGAAGTCCAGGTAGACCACATCCACAGGCTTCCCCACGTCCACCAGACGGGTCACCTGATCATAGAAGGAGATCAGGTTGGAGAGGCAGGACCTGCCCTTCCTAAATCCATGTTGGCTGGACCTGAGCCCTTGGCCATCCTTCAGGTGCGCAGTTATTGCTGCCAGGATAATCTGCTCCATCACTTTCCGTGGCACTGAGGTCAGGCTGACTGGCCTGTAGTTTCCAGGTTCCTCCATCCGACCCTTCTTGTGGATAGGGACCACATTGGCCAGTTTCCAGTCATCTGGGAGCTCACCGGTGAGCCAGGACTGGAGGAAGACAACTTCCTCCTCCAAATGGTAGAGGAACCAACAAGAAATGGTGCTATGCTGGACCTTGTTCTCACCAACAGGGAAAGGCTGGTAAGCAATGTGAGCCTCAGAGACAGCCTTGGCTGCAGTAACCATGAAGCAGTTGAATTTAATCTCCTCAGGGCAAGCAGGAGGAAGTATTCCAAGCTTACAACCCTAGACTTTAGGTGTGCAGACTTTGATAGTTTCAGGGATCTGATAGCCAAAGTGTCATGGGACAAAGCCCTGGAGGGAAGAGGGATCCTGGACAGCTGGTCAGTATTCAAGGACCACCTCCTCTGTGTCCAGGAGCTCTGTATACCAACAAAGAGAAAAGCAGGTAAGAATGCTAGGAGGCCTGCCTGGATGAGCAAGGAGCTACTGGACACACTATTACTCAAAAGGAAACTCTACAGGAAGTGGAGAGAAGGACAGGTAGAACAGGGGGAATATAAGGAAGCTGCCCGAGCAGCAAGAGTCCTGGTGAGGAAAGCCAAAGCAGAGTTTGAATTGAATCTAGCCAGGGAGATTAAAGGGAACACTAAGAACTTTTACAGGTATATTAATGGGAAGAAGAAGACTAGGGAAGGTGTGGGCCCCCTCAGAAAGGAAAATGGTGACATGGTCACAAGGGATGAGGAAAAGGCTGAGGTACTTAATAACTTCTTTATCTCAGTCTTCACTGCAAGGGCCTCTAGCCACACTCCTGATGTTATGGAAGTCAAAGCCAGGGACGGGGAGGAAGAACTGCCCATTGTAAGTGCAGATCAGGTTCGTGATCACCTGAAGAACCTGAAAGTGTTCAAGTCCATGGGACCCAACAGGTTACACCCACGGGTACTGAGAGAACTGGCAGAGGAGGTTGCTAAACCCCTCTCTATTATATTCCAAAAGTCATGGCAGTCTGGGGAAGTCCCCACAGACTGGAAAAGGGGAAACATTACTCCCACTTTCAAAAAGGGTAAGAAGGAGGAAGCAGGGAACTACAGGCCAGTCAGTCTCACGTCTGTGCCCAGAAAGATCATGGAGCAGATCCTCCTGGAGGCACTACTCGCTCAAAAGAATAGTGAAGAGGTGATTGGGAACAGTCAGCATGGCTTTGCCAAGGGTAAATCCTGCCTGACAAACCTGGTTGCCTTCTATGAGCAGGTGACAAAATTAATAGATGAGGGGCGAGCAACTGATGTCATTTACCTGGACCTGAGCAAAGCCTTCGACACTGTCCCGCACCACATCCTGGTCTCCAAACTGGTGACACATGGGTTTGATGGGTGGACCACTAGATGGATAAGGAACTGGCTTGATGGCCGCACCCAAAGAGTGGCTGTCAATGGCTCCATGTCCCAGTGGAGGCCAGGGACAAGCAAGTCCCTCAGGGATCAGTCCTGGGACCTGTCTTGTTCAACATCTTTGTGGGTGACATGGACAGTGGCATTGAGTGCACCCTCAGCAAGTTTGCTGATGACACCAAGCTGTGTGGTGCAGCAGACACGCTGGAGGGAAGGGAGGCCATCCAGAGGGACCTTGGCAGGCTGGAGAGGTGGGCACAAGCCAACCTCATGAAGTTCAATAAGAGCAAGTGCAGGGTCCTGCATCTGGGTCGAGGCAATCCCAGGCACAAATCCAGGCTGGGCAGTGACTGGCTGGAAAGCAGCCCTGAGGAGAGAGACTTGGGGGTGCTGGTGGACAAAAAGCTCACCATGAGCTCTCAGTGTGCACTTGCAGCCCGCAAAGCCAATCAGATCCTGGGCTGCATCAGGAGAAGTGTGGCCAGCAGATCGAGGGAGGTGATCCTCCCCCTCTACTCAGCCCTGGTGAGACCCCACCTGGAGTACTGTGTCCAGTTCTGGAGCCCCTATTACAAGAGGGATGTGGAGGTGCTGGAACGTGTCCAGAGAAGGGCCACAAGGATGATCAGAGGGCTGGAGCACCTCTCCTATGAGGACAGACTGAAGGAGTTGGGGCTGTTCAGTCTGCAGAAGAGAAGGCTCCAAGGTGACCTAATTGTGGCCTTCCAGTACCTGAAGGGGACCTACAGGAAGGCTGGGGAAGGACTTCTCAGGATCTCAGGTAGTGATAGTAGTAGGGGGAATGGAATGAAGCTGGAGGTGGGGAGATTCAGGCTAGATGTGAGGAGGAGGTTCTTCACCATGAGAGTGGTGAGACCCTGGAATGGGTTGTCCGGGGAGGTGGTTGGGGCCCCGTCCCTGGAGGTGTTTAAGAGCAGGCTGGATGAGGCTCTGGCCAGCCTGATGTAGTGTGGGGTGTCCCTGCCCATGGCAGGGGGGTTGGAAGTAGATGATCCTTGTGGTCCCTTCCAACCCTGACTGATACTATACTATGATACTATACTATGATAAATACTATACTATCTCACCCTGCCCACCAGCTCAGGCCCGGGTGGTTCCTCTCTGATCCATTCACTGTCTGATCTAGCCAGTCGATACTAGTCCAGAGCAATCCCACACCCTTTCTGTTGTAGCTAAATACTGTTCATCACTCAGCCCCCTGGAGATACTGTGGAAACCTCTCTGAATTTCTTTCAGAACAAGTCACTGGTTTCTGTTATCTTGAGCAGTAACTCAGAATTAGCTCTACAGAAAACAATCTAATTCTGCTACAACTTTACCTGCTAAAAAAATATATGGGAGCTCTTGAAACATGGTTGTGGTGCATTTTATATTGCTTGGGTGTAGACAAGGCCTTCATACTCCCTTGACTTTTCAAATGGTATTTTAATGTTTCCATCATTATTCGTATTAATTACTTCAATGACAACAGTGTAAATGTTGAAAGATAAGCATCCATTCTCAAATCCTTCTGCAGTGACTGTTTCTCACTGGGAGCCATCAGTTTAGCAGAAAAATCCCTGCTTCCTCACAAAATCCTTCCTAAAATTTCACTACACGGAAGGGGATTTTAGCTGTCTACAAAATCCTTTGTGAGTAAGCCACAGATCAGTAACAGAAATTTTTTCAAACCTCCAAACACATTTGTCTATTAGAAACATGTCTTCATTTTCTTCCAATAGCTGTAGAAAAACTGTGACTTCCCCATTCAATACACAACACATGCCAGTAGATTTCCATAAACTTACAAGATAAATTAGTTTGGATACACAAAGAATTCAGCCAGCAGCAACAAATCACTCAGCTAAGTTTCAAAGTGTCTCTTTTCACAAAATAAAGGAAGTTTTAAAGATGTTTATCTTTGACAGGTCTGCATAGCTGCTTTTCTGTTGAATGTTGCTAAAGTGTGAGTTAGAGTTAAAATAGTAATAAAAAGAGACATTTTCATTAACATTCATTCAAACCACCTGTGTCACCACAAGTCTGCTTTGATGCTTTTTCTTAATCTTCTCTGTTTGCTTTCTGCACCATTTACATGAGCAAGATGTAATTCAATAGACCATTTCCAGAAAGGCTCATGAGTTACCTCAAGTTATAGATGTTTGCTGAGACACCTCCACAGCAGAGTGCTGGTTACAGAGGCAGCCAATTCCTCATGTGCCTTCAAGTGTCCAACGTCCCACTGACAGTGTTCAGCTGATGAACAACCAGTGATGCACAGAACAGTCCTGGCCAATTGACAGCCAAACAAAGCTGTATCAGTCACTGTACTTTGGACAATGAAAATTTTTGAGGTTTTTATGCAGTTCTTTTGCAAGCTGAAAAATTTATTAAATTCGAATGAAGGAGGTAAAGAACAGTTTAGGTCATTGTGAGTGGACTAAAAGCATGTGGGTGGCCAGCTGCAGTGGCAGAAGGCAGTATGATAGATCTTGGTTACATCCCATCATTTGTGCATCCTCACATTATTTGCTGGAAGTAATCCATTTATTGTCTATCCATTTAGTCAGTAAAAGATCAAGCCCGAGCTTCCTTTACTTTTCAAATTTTCTACAGTGAAGTTTGGCTCTTCTGGGGTGCTGAATTGCTCTGGAAAAATATTGAACGGTCCAAAGGCATCCAAGGTTTGCAGGACAGATCAAACTGCTGTTTTTCTCCGCTCCCAGAACAATCTTACACTGGAGAAAACTGATCTGAATGACAATGCAAAACTCTGCTAGGGGTAGAAAGAGAAGAGCCAGCAAGAAAGTATTAGTATTAGTTTTAGTTTTAAACTGACGGCAGAAGCATAGCCAAAAGTGTCTCTTTCTTCAGAAGGGAAGGCTAATACCCCACAAGTTGGCCTAGGCAGCCCAGCTAGCTATCACACAGCACCCTCATAGGCCCCCTGGGTCCTTTCTTTGCCCCAATATCTTTTCTCTGGGTACACCATTTCTTACAAGTGTTTCGTAGCTCCACAGAGAAAGGAGGCATTATAAGTGTAATACTTCTCCACAGAAAGCAAGACATAAAACCTGCACAGCTCTGATGAGGGATTATTACTCTGTACCGAGTCTCCCTGCTGCCCTGAACAAGTGAGAAGTTAGCACAAGGTGTAACACCAGACATGCAATGCTAGAGGAACCCTCTGTGCTGGGAAGTTCCCAGGTAAAGAAAGCTGACCTCTGGCAGGAGACACTTATCTCAACATATATCTACATTTTATAGAAAAATCACAGATGTCAGAAATGGCAAAAGCAAAGTGAATACCTGCACATAGAATATAAACCTTCTGGAACGCTATAAAACAAATTAAGATTCTGCTTTTTCCAAAAATCAAATGCAGAATTTGGTTAGCTATAGCACCTATCAGTCCCACCACCTGAGGATCACCTGTCTTCAGTCATCAGCATTGTTATGCCAAGGTAGATGGTCTAGTGCTACTCCCTGCAGGTGATGAAGTTATGCAATTGCTAACAGAGGTATTTCTCCATTCACAGATAAATATCTAACCACTAACGAGGATCAATCACTTCATTGCTTACAAGGTGGACAGTGGGAGAGGTAATGTCATAAGAAACTTATGCCTGGAGAAGAAAACTAGGGAGAAATCTCACTACACCATGAGAAAAGAAAACTGGAGGAAACTGAGATTTTTCTTTTTTATGATTAATTATATATACACTCAAACAAAAACTGTTTCCAGAGCCCGCTGCACCATCACTCTACTAAAATGTCTTCTTCGGCCAGGTCAGATTCACTGACCCAAGGAACTAGTAGCAACAATTGAAAAACTGCAGCCTTCTGCTCCCTCTTACAACCCAAAGTAAAATTAGTAATTTAGGACCTGATACGAAGTCCACACGAGGCAGTCAAAGTCTTTCTAGGCACTTCAATAAATAGCAAGGGTTGCAGGAAGTTCTGTCCCCATGTTCAATGAAGGAGAAAGTCAGCTACTTCCACCCAAGCAAAGAGAAGCACAGCAATCATCACAGCATGCACAGACCTCTACTTTCTTTGTTCCCGGCATGAGAAAAAAGGCACCGCAGGTGTGCCATGAATTGTGTGGTGAAACACCTGCACAAAATCCTGCAGAGCCAGGCTGAATGCAGTCGCTGAGTGAGAAATAACAGAATTCCAGATAACTTGAGACACATCTTCAAGGCCTATCACAGTGATGCACCATTGGGAGGACCTTTTGTTTATTCCTAGACTCTGTTGCTGCATCTGCTGAATACTCTTTGAGATATGCACACCACAAAGCAAGACAAACCAGTGTGGTGAGATCACTGGGAGCACTGCTGATGTCAGGTATCTTTAGTGTCTTATAATTTCCAGGTGTTAGCTGTAGTATGTAGCAGAGCTGGGGTGCAGATTAGGAAATAGCATTATTTCTCTGGGAAGACAACCTCTGCCTTCCTTGCATATAGTCATATGCAGCTATATGATGCAAATGCTGAATTGGTCAATACTCTTAAGGAAAACCAGCTGCTAGGTGTAAAATAGTTTTGATACAGGCCTTGTGGTATACACATTTTACAATGGAGCAGTCAGCACTCTCCTTAATCAGAATAACAAGCTCCAAAGCATCCAGGTTTTTTACACTGCAGGTATTTCCATTTAAAAAAAATGCTTTCATGGCTTCATGGTCTCTAAATAAAAGCATCTGTGTCAGTAATTATCACATCCACCCTGAGTAGTTCTCATAATCTGGAGTCATTAGTGTAACTAGGTAAAACAGGATAATCCCTGGCCATAACAGAACAGTAAATGCAAAAAGGATAAGAGTTAGTTTTGTCATCTGAAGACTACTTTACTTACTATGGTTGGAAGTAGGTCAAGTGCCCTGAGGAAATAGCTATATGGTTCTCACAGAGAAGTAATCTGATACTCACATATCTCCAGCCTTATTAAAACCACAGTATGAGGCAAAGTCAAGGATGTCAGCTTAGCTTCTTGTTGCATTGAACAGACAAGGGATGATGTTTGAAAGAAAAGAGTTTATTTTTAATCAGACACTCATGCAAATAACACTGTCAGAAAATCACATGCAGCCCACATGTGAAGAGTAACAGAGCAGTTAGATGGTTGATCTTGCAAGGTGGTATTCCCTGTAAAGCCATACACAAACTTAAATATGTGCTTCGTTTAAAGGCCATGGGGAATCCTCACCATTATTTCTCAATAGAAGTACTTGCTTACATGGTTGGCTGAGAATGTGAGTGATGAAACAGTGGTAAAGAATAGTGACTACCATGGTGGTAGCTATGAGGGATTTTTATGGATGGCTATGTGTCAGATCACTGAGTTTTGCTTCTCCAGTTAGAACTGATGTAATCTACCAAGAACATGCTCTCTCCTGAGATGTGTTTTTATTGTTAATTTTTACTTCTTCAGTGCTTGCTCTTCTTTGAAAACAGGCAATGAAGACACAAAATCAGGAAATGAGAGTTGGATGAATTCTGTAACTGCGGTGTGTGTCTCATGAAATCACTGAAAACTAGGCCAGGTGAACCTCCCTGTCACGGATTTGGTTTTGACTTGCCAAGGGAAATAAAGTGACGTGGCATCTCTTCCTCAAGTTTCAAAGAGCAAAACTTCTCACTTTGCTTTCAGATTTGATTTAAAACTCATATGATGATTACAGGAAAACAAATTCCTGTGAGAGAAACATCCTGAAGCATCCCTTCTAAAGATTTCTTCAAATTTTAGTTATTTCAGAACATAAATATTTTACTAAGAAGAAGGTCACAGCAGAGGCAGGTAGACAAAGAGTAATTTTCTCTAAGAGCAGCTGTTGTAGCAATTCTCATTTTCTCATCAAACTTGGCTGATCTGTCTCACAAGACATTTAGCTGAGGTCTTGTATCTCACCCTTTCAAATTGGGCTTCCTGTTCTCTCCAGGGAAGGTCTTCATGGATAGCAAATGGACTAAGCTAGTGGGGATTGCAAAGACTGGAGGCTCTAAAATAGCACATCCTACACATAAACTGATCTTTACGTTTTTTGCAGAGCCTCAGCAACTAACCCAAACCAGAAGTGAGGACAAAGGAGCATCCCCACAGCACATGATGGGGAGTTATAACCTGCTCTGCCTTAGCAATTTTTAAGTGCAGTCCTCCTCATGAGAACACTCAGGCTGACAACTGCACCACATTTCTGCAAGCAAGGAAAGTTCATTCATTATCCCCAAGCCTAGCTCATTAAGTATGATTATTCCCTGCTGTACAGCCCCGCTATAGAAGATCCTCTTGTGGAACCAGAAGGATGCGCCAACACCAGAGAGAGGATTAGTGTCAGAGTATGGGTACAGAGCTCCTGGCTCACATTTTGTCCTCTGACCATAGGTGCTTTCTGGGCAAGGGCTGTTTTCTTGTCTAGTGGTATCTGAGGGGAAACTGAAAAATAAGAAAAAGTCCAACAGGTTTCAAAATAGCTTGCTTTCTTGTCAAAGCCTTGTACATGTCCCGAGGTGTCAATCCAAGAAACTCTACTTAGCAGCTTTTGTTGGAAACAAATAACATTTAAACTATGTCTTTTCTTTCAGACATCTATGAAAAGATTATTTTAAAAAATAACAATACCAACATTCATTGTGGCTTTGTCTGAACCATCACCAGCACATGTCTCTGCTGGGAGAGGAAGGAAAATCCACCAGTCAGGAGGAAAATCCACTAGTGAGGTAAAAGTAGGCCAAAACAGAAGCACAGAGACAAGGAAGCAATCTAAATTGCTCTTAAATGGCACAGTAAGTCTGATTTCCAGCAATAATGCCTTTTCATGTACTGAAACAAGATGCTTCCAGGTAGATGTCAGCTCTCTTTACAGCTGGCATACATTACTCACAAGGAATCTGTTGAATCGGTGAGGCTACTGTTCTTCATCTGGGATCCAGAAACAGGAAAAGAAGGGGGCAGAAATACGGGTGCCTAGATCAGTGCTTGGCTTCATGCAGCTCCTGAAATGTAAACACAGGAATTTTAGTCATTTCACTGGTCAGGAAGAGAGTCTATCCATCCTTGTGATAGTACTGATCAGAAATACATCATGGTTTCAAGTGGGTTTCACCAATAGGAGAGAGGAGTCAGAGGTTCTTCTTTGTCTCAATGTTCCTTAGCTTATTTATGCCATGAAGAAATTAAAAAGTAGTGCACAATGTGTTGTTAACCCCCAGTTTAAAATTAGGCCCATGAGGTCAGCCACAGCTGGAAGATAAGTATCAGATCCTCACTAGGCCAGTAATAAATTAAAGCAAAAACAACTGTGACAAAATTATTTTCTTTAAAGTCTGAAAACTTCAGTCTGCAAAAATTGCAGACTATGGCTCTTAAAAAACCTTACACAATATTCACAGTGCTACTGGTACCCAGATAAGCAATTAGCAATGTTTAGGGAACTCTGCAAGTGCCTACTGCCATGTGGATTTCCAGTCACTGGTAGAAATAATGCCTATTTTGCCTTCAGAAGTAGAAGTCAGATTTGCTTTGCATGTATAAAAATGTGAGGTCTCAAAGTCAGCCTTTGTTCTTTTTAGTTTAGCTATGGCAATAGATGTCAGGCTCATTTCCATGAGACTAAGACCCCACCACTATAGTGTTAGGAATTACATCTTTTTGTGCTTGTGAATCTAGTGTCATGCTCATTGTGATGTGACTGCCTGGTGTAGCACCCTGCAGTGAGTGACAATGCTCTTAGTTACTGTATCTCAAAAGTACTCTTCTACTAGCATCTAATTTCTGTAGTCTCCACCATTGCAAGAGTTTGGTGTGGTTTTACAGTGGAAAGGAAATTGATACAAATCTGAGTGCTGGGGTCCAATGACCAAGCAAAACAAATGGCAACAGTGAGACTTCCCTTGAAGAATATTCTGCCATCAATCCACGAGAGTTCAGATTTGAGGATAAACAGGGTGATAACATCCAACAGGGAAGAAGATGAGAGAAAAGGATCCTTATCTTTAAGAGAGGCACCTCAGCAATCTGAGCACCTCATCACCCATCAGTTCAAAGTTTATATGGTGATTACTATTGCAGGTCCATGTTCTTCACAGACACATAGATTTTGGTGCTTTTAACTGAAAATTATTGTGCTGTAAAATGAGTTAAACCAGCAGTTCTAAAACATGCAGACCAAAGACAAACACTTGCAACAGCAATGGCCACAGGGGCAGTAGAGGCACCAGGTTCCACTGGCACTCTCCTAAATCACTGAGATTAGCAAGCTCCACTGCAATAGAAAAAGCTGCACTGGAAAGCAATGAGGAAGCCAGTACTTGGGTTAATGCATGGGATGCACCCAGAAGCCTCAGGAGGCTGGCAAAGAGTTGTGCCAAAGCAGAAGCTGCTCAGTGGAGGAAGATCTGAGGAGGAAGACATATTGCTGCTACTGTCAAAGTAATGACACCATGAAAAAGTGCAGAAGTGTTGCCCTTAAGACTAATGGCTGCAAACTCTGGGCTGGATATGTGCATTAAATGAGAGTTTGGCAGCAGCTGTGAATGGAGCAAGATCCCAAGGCTGTGTGACCTATTCTGGTGACTGGCAATGTGCGGTGGAGTAGGAAGTATTAAATAATGTTGAACACAGTAGAATTGTGCATAGTTCCCATGTACTTTAGTAAACTAAAAGGATTTCTGGGCTATACGCAGCTCGAGAGGGACATAAATTTGCTTGAGAGAGTCCAATGGAGGGCTATAAGGATGATTAAGGGACTGGAGCACATGCCCTTTGAGGAAAGGCTGAGAGACCTGGGGCTTTTTAATCTGGAGAGGAGAAGACTGAGAGGGGATCTGATATATAAGGGCTGGGTGTCAAGAGAGGGGACAGGCTCTTCTCACTTGTGCCCTGTGACAGGACAAGGGGCAATGGAGGTAAACTACAGCACAGAAAGTTCCATCTCAACATGAGAAAGAACTTCTTTACTGTGAGGCTCACAGAGCACTGGAGCAGGCTCCCCAGAGAGGTCGTGGAATCTCCTTCTCTGGAGTCTTTCAAGATCTAGTGACCTATGCTAGATTATATGGTCCTGCTCTGTCAGGGGCATTGGACTCAAAGATCTCCAGAGGTGCCTTCCAACTCCTTACATCCTGTGACCCTGTGACTCATTTGAAGTACTGTCTATTAGCTGAAATAGAATGAAAAGATGCATATTAAGAAACATAGATGCTAAGCTTTGTTATAAAAAATCACAATGGCAACTGCTATGGGAAGTTATATTGATAAGGAAACTTACTGAATGGTGATATAGGTAGTCATTTTATATTGTCAAATGCCTGGTACCAGTAAGCAGAGAAAGAATGGAGCTTGGAGAAGAGGAGACTAAGGGGTGACCTCATTAATATTTATAAATATGTAAAGGGTGAGGATGGAGTCAGGCTCTTCTTGGTGATGCCCAAAGACAGGATAAGGGGCAATGGGTGGAAGTCGAGGTATAGGAAGTTCCATGTAAACATGAGGAAACATTTTTTTCACTGTGAGGGTGATGGAACACTGGAACAGGCTGCCATGGGGGGTTGGGGAGTCTCCTTCTCTGGACATATTCAAAACCCACCTGGATGCATTCCTGTGTGATCTATTCTAGGTGATCCTGCTCTTTGAGGTCCCTTCCAACCCCTAGCATTCTGTGATTCTGTGATTCTGATTCTGTGTTTCTGTATAATTTGTGTCTCAGTTTAATATAATTTCAAATAAACTAGCTGTGATTTTCACAATGTTGTTACAGGTAGTCCAGGTGGAATTCAAGTATTTTAAGATCTAGTTCAACAAATAAAAAGTAAGACAATAAGCCAGATCCATTTAGCAAAAAGCAATGAAATGGCTAGTCTTAGGTCCCATCTACTAAATCAGTGAAGTGGAACAAGTGTCTTTAATTGCACAATAACCCAGAGGGCAAGGAACTGAGTTCAGTATATCCCCTGAATAATGTTTTATATGATACTCAGACGGGAAAACAACATTATCTACAAATTGCTCTGAATTTATTCTATGTATGTTCCATTTTGCTATAAAATAATGTAATACTCAGAAACCAAAGGGGGGGAAAATTACTTTATAATGTCATAGTAGATTGGATGCCCCCTGAGAGGTCGGATATGGACTTTGCTCTTGATTTCAAGGAACATTTTCTACAGAGTGAAAAAACATACAGAGAGGAGACTGGGAGTAAAGAGAAATTTGAAGAGAGAGCCTGCACCTTCAAGGGTGACAGCACTCCCTTAAATGTAAGGCAACATTGACATTTATATTCAAGGTTTCTGTATTGTATTCCAGGCTTACTAATATCTCTTGAATTTAAAAAAGAGAGCAAAAGCTCCATTACTTCAGGAGTGCAGACATGGTAAAAAAAAAAAAAAAAAAAAATTAAAAGTCAGCCTGAAAAAAATTTTGCTTGAATCCTGAAATAGAGTTTCCCGTGAAGCCAGTGGATTTGCACCAGCACAAAACTGATTAGTCACACTGGGAAGTGAGGCCTTCCATCTACTAAAGAGGTTTCACAGCTGAGGTCAACATGCTCTTGGAGCCATGCTGTTTCTCCATTCTCTTCTGATTGAATACCCTGGGTTATACAGTGTGAAGCTTTGCCCTTCTACTATTCTGTCTGACATTTACTGACTCTCCAGTTCAATAGTAAGTACTTGGTTTCCTCTGAGGACTCAGCTATCAGTCTGGAAACACAATTACACAAACTCTCATACTTTATTGTGGAGTGAGGGGATATAACCACAGGATGTTGTTCGACGATGCTCCTCTTGGGAAAAGTTTCAGTGTAGGATTCACAAAATAAACAGTGACATGAAAGTATTTGTCAGGAGTAGGCTAACAAGTAGGCATATTAAAGACATGATTTTTCCTGACATTAAAAATATTAAAAACATAAAATGTGAAGGTATGCAAAGATTCCTTTTCACAGTTACAATAGGGACACAAATCAATAGTGAGAAGTTACCTAAATTCTTTGGAAAACTGGGCCCTTATTGATTTTTATTAGCTTTTAGCACTGTGTTCAGAGCTGTTTCAGAGATTGGGCTAACATAACAAGATTTTTAACAGTATCGCCCTGAGTACAGTGAATTAGAGGGAGCACTCCAGTCTGTGTCTCAGGTGAGATGTCGGAGATCAGACTTGTTAAGAGAGCACTCTCATATCCTCTCCAAGCTACAGTCAATTCACGGACTAATTTGTGAGCTTATTATATCACAGTCCTGTGTCTGAAACATCTTGTTAGTTATTTTGGTACTGCTGCTGCCAATAGGCAACACGTCCTGGAATATGAGCACTACAGAGGCACAATGCCTTATCTACATTGTATCTTGTGTAAACTAGTATATCATCAGCACCCGCTGGCACTTCCAAACTCAAGAGACATGCTACTTTTACTCCTTTCTTCCTTTACATTCTTCAGCCACTATTTTAACTTATTTACACTTTTAGCCTCCACAGATCCCTGCTACAACCAATTTCATAATATAATTATACGCAGTGTGAAAAAGTACTTCTTGTCCAAAAGTTCTTTTTCTTGTTGGCAGTCCTTCGTGTGTTCTGTGTGGAATTTGATCTGTCACTTTACTGTTTGGTCACCTCATATTCTTACATAGTTCTTACAAATAGGCTACTTTTCAGCTAATTCAAACATTTTTGTAATACCTTCCAGTTTTGTCACTTCGCTGTTCACCCTTCTTTCAGATCATGTGGGCATGGTGAATAGCACAGATCTCATTACGGTCCCTGCAGAATTCCTTTGTGACTTACATTTCCGTTGGGGAAACCAGTCTTTATTTCTTTCTGTATTTTAGGAAGAAGTTCTACACAGAGAGAGTGATTGCCCATTGGAATGGGCTGCCTGGGGAGGTGGTGGAGTCGCCGTCATTGGAGGTTTTCAGGAGAAGACTTGATGGGGTGCTTGGGGCCATGGGTTAGTTGTTTAGGTGGGTTGGATTGGTTGAAGGGTTGGACGGGATGATCTTGAAGGTCTCTTCCAACCTGGTTTATTCTATTCTAAGACTGACAAGTCTTTTTTTTGTCTTTTATTTTTTTTTCCCTACCATGGCAGTTTAGGAACCTTGGACTTTTGAAATTGTACTTATTTTTTTAAATCCATGCATGTTATGGACTTGTTGGGTCCAAAGGACTCCAGTGGCTTGCAATGCATACCTTTTCTTCTTAAAGGTGATACTCACTCTTTCCATATTCTCATATATTCCACGTACACCTTCTTCATTATAGTATCTACTTAGTTCAAAACTCAAATCCAGTTTACTGGTTTACAGTTGCCTAGATACTACCTGGTAACTCCATCTGAATGTCAGCGCCATATTCAGTTATCCTCTGATCATCTGACACAAAGCTAGTGTAAGGATATAAGCTCTAGGCCCTGTAACAATTCCATACCCAAGCACTTACAAAACCTGATATAATACAGCCTCATTCTGGCTGATTGCCAATCTCCACCCTGTTGGTTATTAGTCTAATTAGCATTGTTTATCACTCTAACATGTCAGTCAGGATCAAGCTGAAGAGACTCAGGATTTTCAATATAAAAGTTTACAAGTCCATCCACTGGTGCTGAGCTGGACAGGAATGCTGAAAACACACTTCTCTAATATAACTTAAGGCAACTCACTTAAAGAAACTCTCTGAATTTCTTATTCATTAAAGAGAGTAATAATAGTTCCTTTTTCACACTCCAAGTCATCTTAGATCTTCCAGGATGTAGATGTCTGCAAAAAACTCTTTGCACACGAGGAGGTTGTACCCTTGGTGAAGGCATGCTGTAACATCAGACATAAGTAATTCAAGTAAAACAACACTGTTGTCAGCCAAAGGTGACTTTGCATCACTTTCTGTCTGAATCAGACCAGAACTATTGGGATTGTCATGGTCTTCTGTCAAAAGTCTTTTCTGGATATTATTTCACCTTGGATTTTTGGCTGACAGCAAAAATTTCCTGTGTCTGTCCCATCCTGGGGCTCTGGAAAAAGGCCTAAAACAATTACACTGAAATCTTTTCATTGCATTCACAGCCCAGTCTGAAGTTAGCAAAAAACCTTGTGTCTATTGGGAAAGTTTGGCTTTACTGTGAAATTTAGAGCACAGGAAGGAGGCTCTGACTGAGGAAGGTCTCTGATGGGACACATACCCACTGCAGTCTCCACACCACTATGATTATGAAGGAGTACAAATTATTTCCTTGAAGATTATTTGTAAGGAGACTTCACCATAGCAGCAGTGTGCTTTCTGCATGTTATGCACATCCACCAAGAGGCTGCTGCCTGGATGCCCATGGCAGCAGTGCTCATGGCACTGGCATTCCATAGGTGCGTTAACACCAATACACGTTACCTACTGTCAGTGCATAAACCAGTCTGCATTTGGTAAACTTGGAGCATATACAGGTAAAATTGTTCTTAAGAGCATGTTGAAGAATAACTGTGCTTAGTCCCCTGAAAGAGGATAATTTTAAAGACCTTTTAAAAGTTTCAACTGCAATCAGCAGTTCTGCTTAGAGAACACAGCCCACATGAAGCAACAGAGCTGAACTCTAGACTTGTCAACAGAGGCCTCCCAAAAGGTAAATCCAGAGTAAAATACATTTCAGCTTGTGTTTACAAATGGTCAGGCAGTACACATGAATGTGCAAAGCATCAGCAAGCCACTCATTAAAAGGGAGGTATCTGAAAGGGAGGTATCTGAAAGCGTGGGAAATCGTTTGTACTAACCACAGGAGTAAGTTGCCACTGTTGGGACTAAATGAGTTTCAAAAGTAGCATCATGTGTTTGGAACCAGACTTGTCAAACTTGTACAGGCATCTGTGTCCTAAGCAGGTTTTCACTTGAGGTGTCTATTTCCATAAAAACACAGACACTGCATTAACACAAAACAAGATTATTAGGGTGGAGAGGAGCATTCTTGTTGCTTCAACACATACACCAACAGAGCCTGAAGGGATATTACAGGGTTGTCACCGATGAACTGACTGCAGGGTAAGCAGGGCAGCCAGAGAGCACTGCAATACGCTGCAATGGTTTCATTGCAACACTGCCAGCAACAATCTCTGCAAAAGCTGGGACAGAAGAATGGTGGCAACGAAAAGTTGAGGCATGTCTGGGATACATGAGTACACGTCATTGGGAATGAGAACCTGGCCAAATACATGTGTCAACTCTATAGATTCCTGCAACCTCCAAATGTCTCAGGTGCACTTCCATAGCTTGCATCAAGCTTACCTGCAGTAACCTCAGGGGAAGAAAATAGAAAGAAAACGAGAAAACCCACTGAGCAGTTAAAACAGAGAAAATAATCAAATGCACACACAGGCCTTTGCAGTATCCAGTGGGTCAATAGGTTTTTCCCCAGAACACTGGTATGTTTGCTGCTAGGAGGAATGTAGCAAAGAGAATAATTGTTTTGTTTGCCAGGAAACCCAGAGGCCAGGAATAACCATGTGATTAGCACTGTGCTGGGACCTCTGTTTACTAGAAATGGTAGGAAAGCACTTTAAGGAATTTTCAAGTGACGTAAACAGGCAAGGCCAGACCAAAGCTCTTGCCAGTGCAAGATCCAAACCTGAAACGTGTCTCTGTCTTACTGCACTGAGGATCAGTCCTTTTTCCTCCACAGACTAAGTCAAGAACACCATTAAATTCTGCCATGCTTCCCAGCATGATGTGAGAACGTGAGAACAGGGAAAGATTGTGTGCATGTGTGTGTGTGTGTTTGAGATTCCGAAATTAATCAGTCACCTCTTCTCCTGTGTTTCTGCCAGCAGAACTGGCTCTGAGGAGTCCCAGTCCTGCAGCCCTCAGTGGGTACTGATGACAGCACCAACCCAAGCATCCTCAACAGAAAGGTCATTTTGAGCTCTGCTCATTACTTTTCCCCATTTGCTTCAGAAATCTTGAAGTCCCTGTCAGCTTCTTTTGCTTCTTTTGTGGCAAGCAAAAATTAGTAAGAGATGGTCCTTCCCACAATGTAAATCAGGAATAAAATGCAACTATGTTTATTTCCTTACATTTGACAGTAATTCTGCAGGCTTGGATAGTGCTATAGCTAACTCTTTCATTCTAAAACTATTAGCTCTACCCACATGCTGAGCCAACATTCATTGGGAGGTTTTTCTGCAAAGCAAAACTGAATTTTTATGGCCCAGACTTAAGTGTAAGTTGGTAAAGCAGAGAAGCATAGACGTGCAGTAACTATGGCTATTTATTAACAATCTGGAGAGATGAAATGTACCAATTTTAAGGTACTTTAATACTGGAGGTGGGGTGTGGTGGTAGAAGGTCTCACCACAGCAATTTCTCTTTAAACAAATGCTTTTCTTACTTTATATATTTCCCTGCTTCCACTCTATATTTCACAATAACTCACTTCTTAATCTGGCTTCCCTTTATGCTCTCCTAGCTCTCTGTGGCCCCTTTGATTCCTGTAATTTCAGTTTCTTTTTCCAGGAGACCTCCAAGGTGTGCTATAAAAACAGCAGACTGTGGGCATCCTCCAGATGGGAGGTCAGCACGTAAAACAGAGAAAGAGATCTCTGCCTTGCATGTCTGGAGGGATGTTGTTGGTGATGGAGGTGCCCCATGGAGCACTTTGCTTCAATGGAGTTGTGAGGCAGCTTTAGGGTTGGCCACTGAGCCTGGTATGGTGGCTCTGATGCCTGTGGTGAGCACCTCAGTGGTGCTTTCATATCATGCAGCCATCTCTTTTGGTCATGCAGGAGTTCAACCATGAATAAGTACAGAGCAGCACCGAACACAAACCACTTGGTTTTCCTGAGGTGAGTAGGGAGGAGGGAGAACTGTCAGTCACAAAGTTCAGGGATTTCTTCAGGTTTTGACAAAATATCTGGTATTTTTCAAAAATCTTCTCAGACTCTCCCTTTCCTGCTGCTTGCCCACACAGATACTCTCATGTGGTTGTGTTTACTGTCACCCTCCCATCCCAAGTGACCTGGAAGTACCACACTGTGGAAGAATGCCTGAGGAGGCAGCTGGCAGCATTGCAGTGATTCCTCAGCTCTCCAAAACCTTGACTCCACAGATTAAAACACTTCACAGGATGTACAAACCCACTCTTCTGTTACCCTAGCTGATAGCAAGTTTGTTTTTCACTCTGTGAACTTGACACAAAGAAGGTGAGTGAAAAATACTTTAAACCCACTTCTCATCTTTCCCCATCAGAACTGAAGAACAGAAGTCAAGAAATTAGTAGCTACTAGTTCCATATCATGCTCTGCGGCAGTTTAGAGCCCACTTTTTTAGCAGAATTTAATTACACATTGTCAAGCTCTTGCATGTCATGAAAATCTTTCTCACCCTCTTTATAGCCCTATGGCTGCCCATGTAATCCGCAACAACAGACTGCTATTTTGCGTTCCATATCAACAGTGTTTTGCTTTGTAAAGCCTTCTTTTGCTTCATCTAACAAACTGTGATCACTTCTACCACTCAGGAAAGGCACTTTTCCCTTCTGCACCAAGAGGGCCTGCCTTTTAAGTATCAGTTCTGTCTGTAGAATTTTCAGTACTCAGTCAATCTAAGAGGGGCAGCAAGAAGACCTCCACTCTGGACTTCTAGAGGGCAGACTTCAGGTTACTCAAGGAACTAACTCAGAAGGTTCCTTGGGAAACAGCCCTTAAAAACAAAGGGGTCCAGGAGAGCTAAACCTACTTCAAGGAAGAACTCTTGAAGTCGCAGAAACAGGCTGTGCCAATGTGCCAGAAGATGAGCTGCTGGGGCCGACAGCCAGCCTGGATGGGCAATGAACTTCTAATAGAACTAAGGGAAAAAAAGAGGGTGTATCATCTTTGGAAGAAAGGGGACGCAACCCATGGAATGTTTAAGGATATTGCTAGGTCACATAGGAAGAAAATTAGGGAGGCAAAAGCACACTTGGAGCTTAGACTGGCCTCTGCTGTAAAGGGCAACAAAAATCCTTCTATAAATATATTAATAGTAAGAGAAGGGGCAAGGACAACCTCCACTCCTTTGTGGACATGGAGGGGAATGTCGTAACAAAAGATGAGGAAAAGGTAGAGGTACTTAACACCTTCTTTGACTCAATTTTTACTAACAGGAAAGAATGGGGTTTGGAACACAAGCCCTATGAGGAGAGACTGAGGGAGCTGGGGTTGCTTAGCCTGGAGAGGAGGAGACTCAGGGGTGACCTTATTGCTCTCTACGGCTACCTGAAGGAGGGTTGTAGACATACAGAGGTTGGTCTCTTCTCCCAGGCAACCAGCACCAGTACCAGAACAAGAGGACACAGTCTCAGGCTGTGCCAGGGGAGGTTTAGGTTGCTTGTTAGGAAGAAGTTCTACACAGAGAGAGTGATTGCCCATTGGAATGGGCCGCCCGGGGAGGTGGTGGAGTCGCCGTCATTGGAGATTTTCAGGAGGAGACTTGATAGGGTGCTTGGTGCCATGGTTTAGTTGTTTAGGTGGGTTGGATTAGTTGATAGGTTGGAAGAGATGATCTTGAAGGTCTCTTCCAACCTGGTCTGGTCTATCCTATCCTATCCTATCCTATCCTATCCTATCCTATCCTATCCTATCCTATCCTATCCTATCCTATCCTATCCTATCCTATTCTATATTTGTACATATTTCATTAAATCAGTACAAATAAGTTTGTTTTTTTTTTTATTTCCTGCAAATGCAACTGGGGAATATCATCATAGTATTATAGTATCAGTCAGGGTTGGAAGGGACCACAAGGATCATCTAGTTCCAATCCCCCTGCCATGGGCAGGGACACCCCGCACTAGACTTCATGAGGTTGGCTTGTGCCCACCTCTCCAGCCTGTCAAGGTCCCTCTGGATGGTCTCCCTTCCCTCCAGCGTGTCTGCTGCACCACACAGCTTGGTGTCATAAGGCTGGCCAGAGCCTCATCCAGCCTGCTCTTAAACACCTTCAGGGACGGGGCCCCAACCACCTCCCTGGACAACCCATTCCAGGGTCTCACCACTCTCACGGGGAAGAACCTCCTCCTCACATCCAGCCTGAATCTCTTCTCCTCCAGCTTCATTTCATTCTCCCTAGTCCTATCACTACCTGAGATCCTGAGAAGTCCCTCACCAGCCTTCTTGTAGGGCCCCTTCAGATACTGGAAGGCCACAATTAGGTCTCCTTAGAGCCTTCTCTTCTGCAGACTGAACAGCCCCAACTCCTTCAGTCTGTCCTCATAGGAGAGGTGCTCCAGCCCTCTGATCATCCTCGTGGCCCTTCTCTGGACACGTTCCAGCACCTCCACATCCCTCTTGTAATAGGGACTCCAGAACTGGACACAGTACTCCAGGTGGGGTCTCACCAGAGCTGAGTAGAGGGGGAGGATCACCTCCCTTGACCTGCTGGCCACACTTCTCCTGATGCAGCCCAGGATCTGATTGGCTTTGCGGGCTGCAAGTGCACATTGAGAGCTCATGTTGAGCTTTTTGTCCACCAGCACCCCCAAGTCTTTCTCCCCAGGGCTGCTTTCCAGCCAGTCACTGCCCAGCCTGGATTTGTGCCTGGGATTGCCTCGACCCAGATGCAGGACCCTGCACTTGCTCTTATTGAACTTCATGAGGTTGGCTTGTGCCCACCTCTCCAGCCTGTCAAGGTCCCTCTGGATGGCCTCCCTTCCCTCCAGCGTGTCTGCTGCACCACACAGCTTGGTGTCATCAGCAAACTTGCTGAGGGTGCACTCAATGTCGCTGTCCATGTCACCCACAAAGATGTTGAACAAGACAGGTCCCAGGACTGATCCCTGAGGGACTCTGCTTGTCCCTGGCCTCCACTGGGACATGGAGCCATTGACAGCCACTCTTTGGGTGTGACCATCAAGCCAGTTCCTTATCCATCTAGTGGTCCCCCCATCAAACCCATGTGTCGCCGGTTTGGAGACCAGGATGTGGTGTGGGACAGTGTCAAAGGCTTTGCTCAGGTCCAGGTAAACGACATCAGTTGCTCGCCCCTCATCTATTAATAGAAGGCCACCAGGTTGGTCAGGCAGGATTTGCCCTTGGTGAAGCCATGCTGACTGTTCTCAATCACCTCTTCACTATTCTTCTGAGTCAGTAGTGCCTCCAGGAGGATCTGCTCCATTATCTTTCTGGGAAAAGCTACAGCTGTTTTGTTTAAGTTTTTTGAAGGAAAAGTAAACATAAAGTTATCTATCTTCTGGTGAAAGTCAAAGGTATGTGGCTGGTTCTTCAACAACTACATGTTTTCCACGATCAACTGTACCTTTCTGTGAAATTTGCTTTCAGCTGAGAACCAATCTGACTGACAAAATCCCTTCTCTTTTTTATTTTAAAGATTAGATTATTAATCAACACTATCAATGCTTCAATCTGGGATGTACTATTCCTACTTAGTTTAAATTTCATCCTTTCAATTAAATGATTAAAGCAAATGTAAAGTAAAATTAGGATGTCAGAAATTGCATCAGTTCGAAGGAAATTGTTTCTGCTTCTCCCTTTTTTAAAATTAAAACTGATGAACCCAGATATTTCAAAATTTTCAAGGTGACCAAGTATGTGCCCAGGATTATAATGGTCCAGATTTGCATGTGCATATACAGATGCTTAAACCTGGAAGTGCATGCTTGGATTCCTGTGCTTCCTGAAAAGGGTCTCTTACCCTAGTGTGGCTCGCTAAAAATTCATTCACAGAATCAGGAGCTGGGTAGCACAAGTGATCCAGAAAGAAAAGAAAAAAAAAAAAAACCAAAAACCAAGACCTGAGGACCTGTACCAAAGGTTATTTATGTAGGACATAGGGCATTTCTGATTCTGTAATGATACTGGATCAGATACAATTATCAAAGTAATGTTTTTAAACCTGGCTATTTTCCCAACACAGAAGTGAGGGGAAAGTAACTGAATGAGAATTGCTTGGAGGTATGCCAGAGGGATTTTAGCAGCTGGAAATTGAAGAGTGATTAATTTTGACAGCAAGACATGTTCCATTTTCATAAGTAATTATGTTTAGAATTCTGAGCTGTTTGGATTCTCTTCAGTGTACTATTAACATATTGTTATCCACATAGGAATTTGGATTCTATTTATTTAGAAAATTTATGAAAACTACTTTCCCTAAGCAGGTACTCACTCCTCTGGGGAAAAGAGTCATAGAATCACAGAATTATTGAGGCTGGAATAGACCTCTTAGATCATCAAGTGCAACCTATGACCTAACACCACCATATCGACTAGACCATGTCACTAAGTGCCGCATTCAATCTTTCCAGGGACGGCAAATCCACCATCGCCCTAGGCAGTCCATTCCAGGCCCTAATTACCCTTTCTGTGAGGAAGTGCTTGCTCATACCCAATCTAAACCGCAATTCTGTCCCCCGATTATGTCTGAAAGAACTCATCCAGGTGGCTGAAGATAAAAGAGCCCAAAGGAAATAGATGAAACAACCACCCTTAGGAAAGAACATGGTTGGGAACTTTTTTCTCACAAGTGCTATGGTTATGGCCATAAAAAAACCTCTCCATGGTTAACAGTGAAGGAAAGCCACTGTGATAGCTAGATCTGAGGGACTGTCATTTCTGGCACAGAAATCTATTGAAAGCTCATGATGAAACACTACCTTCTGAACGCACGCATGTTGCCTATATGAGACAAAAGGAACAGGCTCAGTTTCCAGCACGTTTCACAAACCTTGTACTGATTTAACTGATAAGGCAAACATCAACCTTCATGTCTGAAGGTTGTTTCACTTCCCCACCTGCAAGGCTGAACAAAGCAAGAGGCAATGCAGGCCCTTGTGCAGACTGCAGAACATCAACTCACAGAGCATGAGGTGCAGGATACCATGCTGGCAAGACAATTCCATTGATGGGCACATACCAGCCTTTAGATAAACATGTACTTGACCTCAGTGCAGAGGTGGTGAATATTTCAGCAAACACTTTCCTCTCTGCTGCAGATCATCCATCCTGTACAATGCTGAACAGAGGTTTATTTGTTGCAGTGCACTTTTGTTCTAGCATGGGAGATTCATATATAATCTGCTGTCTTTCTTCCTCATTGTAGGAGGCATTTAAAATATTTGTCAAGCCCTTGGCATAGCTTTTGAAACTAAGGACTGATAAAAAAGAGAAAAATGCAGTTGCAGGAGGGCAGTTACATTTAGGAGGTGGTACATTGGAATTCTCCTTCGATCGGGATGTTTGATTGATGTTTATACTGCTCACTTTTAAAACCAGTGATTAATTTAGCCTAGATATATAGCTTTCAAGTGACTTCACTTCAGGCAGATGAATTAGTTCACAGGCTCTTTTGTGGACTAGTTGTAATTGGGTGTGTTTCCCACACCAGTGATCCAAGTGGAGGATCATTCCCATCTTTCCTCTCCTACCTGACCTCAGAGTAACTGTGAAGCAGAGGAGAGGGCAGGTAAAGCATGAGATTTGTTGGGTTATACTTTATTTTCCATGTGGGTCTGCTGAAATCAGGCAGAGATTTCATGCTGAACCTATCATCATTTTTTTCCTTCATGGGAAAAATTGCATGGCCCCTCTAAATTATACGAGGCTTTTCACAGCAGGTAAAAGTGAAAAGAAGGGCATTAGGTCCAAATATGGAAAGCGTAACTCTCCTCTGCAATGACCCAGAAGGCTTATTGGGTAAACCTCCAGAGTCCTCCTGTGTCAAAAATTGAACTTTGCTCAAATGAAGCATCTGAGAAGCTGCCAAGAAGGAATGGACATTTCCTCTTCTGTAACCTCCCAGAGTTTTATTTCAGCAGAGGCTTGGCATTCATGCCAAGTTCTTTCCTGCTCACCACATCTCTGATGTTAAGTAGCTTCAGCTTCAAAATAAAGCAGTATGATTGCTATTGCTTGAGTCAGTTCCACTCAGCCATGCATTTAACTGCTTGCTTTATATGCATGGAATATCTCATTTACTATTTCAGTAACTTACTTCGATCTTAGAAAAAGAGAGCTTCAGGAAGCCAGTAAAATAACCATCATGTCATATTAAGTGTTTTTGATGTTTAACATCATGGCATGTAAAACAGCACTGTGCAAATTGGATTAGATTCAGACACAGTCTTCTTTAACTAGACTAGAGCACATTTATTAAGCCTCCATCTAGTCAGTGTAAACCAGAAAATTCCTTCACCTCCCTTTTTCTCATTCTATCATAATTTTTTTTCCAATCAGATGACAGAGCTGAGGAAGGACAGATAAGTGAGAAATGGTTAGTAAGAAAAGTGAACAATTATTAAAGAGGAAAACACTCTCAAACTCTCTGGTTGAAGATCTCCTTTTAAAAACCTTGATTTCTCAGTGTACTTAGGGGATCATAGCCACAAAGAGGGTGTTACTGTAAGATAGGGAAGATTCTGTGTCTCCTAGCTGGGCAAGATATTTACAGATGCCTCAGTTTGCTTAGAGAAATACAACTTGCCATGGCTTGAGGATTAGAAATGAATTCTTCTTAAACATGACACAGTAAGAAAGCAGAATCATAGTCCTAGCATTTCTGTTTGCATCAAGAAAATGCACAAAAACTGGAGCAACATAAACTCCTTCCTTATTACATGGAGTTTTGTTATCACACCCCTCCAATAATCAGCTATCAGAAAACTACTTTGACACCCACTATAAAAAGCAGCTGCACATTTGCCCTACACAGGGTGCAGAGAGGCAGGATTTGTTAGCATGTTGCATGGAATTTCACTGCATTTCTCACTGGCTGTTTGTCATTGAAGATGCTATCCTGCTGCTGGCTAGTTCAAAAGTTAGCTGAAATGCTAGTTGTAGTGGGTGGGAATGCTTACATGGCCTGCCAAAGAGCTATAATCTCTTGTACACTGCAAAACACAGATGATGAAATGTAGTAAATATTTGTTCTTCTCACTTCAAAATTGAAAACCTTTCATACCTGAGATTAGCAATCTTTGAAGATTGCTAAAATTAGTATCTTTGAAGAGCCATACTTTTAACAAGGCCTATATATATATATATTGTAATTTATTACTATTACTACTTCCTTTTCTGTCTTATTAAATTGTCTTTCTCTCAACCCAAGAGTTTTACTTTCTTTTCAATTCTCTCCCTCATCCCACTGTGGAGGAGTAGAAGGAGCAAGTGGCTGTGTGGTGCTTAGCTGCCTGCCGTGTTAAACCACAACATATCTCCTTTAATCTTTGGATCTCCAAAGGTGAGGATGGGGTTAAAAGAAAGGATTTCCTAAATCCAGCTCTGTTCCAAAAAGGTTAGGGATAAACCTAGAAGCAATTATGCACTGTTATTAAAATAGCACCTAGAGGTGCATGCCAAGAACCTCACTAAGCCCACAGAGATGATTCCTACACCAAAGAATTTCCAATATGAGCAGACAAGACAAAGAAGTACTGTTATTCTCATTTTGCAAACACTGAACCAAAACACAGAGACTAAGTCACCACAGCACAGAGATTAGGTCACTTGCCAAGGTCATATGAGGGATCTGTACCTCAGCCAGGACCTGAATCTATTTGTATGTCTCAGACATAGTGTTGTGCTTCATCTAAGTAGTTCCCTTACTTGTCTTGAGTTCCCAGAATTATGCTGGGCCAGTTTTTATTTTCAGAACTCAAAGCAAAAAATACTTTATCTCAGAATCCCACTTCGCCCAATCCCCCCAACAAGAAGTTTGAATGCAAGAACATTTCTGTAAACCAAGCTGTGTACTCTATAGGCCCACACCATGAAAAGCCTCCTCTTCAATCAGACCTATGTTGTCAACTCAGAACTATGCTGCCACCCTACTGTTGCATGCATGCAAAATCCCAGCAACAGACCATGTCATTGCTTGCTTTCTTGCTCTGTGAAAATACCAATTCTCTATTACTTGCAAAACAGTAGGAGAATCCTACCTACCTTTACTGGGCTAAATTTTATTAAGTGATTTATTCCACTAATTTTCTAAAGATTGTATTAATCAATTCTTTACTTTAAACAAAAAAACAACCCTAAATCTTTATAATCAATGTCCCTGTTCCAAGGTCTCAAGTAATGAAGGTGAGATCCCAAAGGTAGAAATGTCAGTATTTAGTTATTTCCTCTCAAGGACGTTAGACACTAGATGACTCTTTCAGCCCCTATAAAACGTTAAATTTTCTGAGTATTACATGTGGAATGCTGTTCTTGGGCTAAAGGGAATTACTGAGAATTCTTTCAATTCCAGAACTCAAACTGGGGTACTTTATGTGCATACTACTGTAAGACATTCTGTTATTCTGAAAAAGACTTAATATATCTTCTTCTAGACACTGTCTTCTCCCCTAAGCATTTCACAGGAACTAAATGGGAAAGACAGGAATGTAGCTCTGTTCCCCACCTTCACTGGTTCCTGTCATTGATTGCATTGAACCTGCTGCTGTTATTTATACCATGATGCAGTCATGCCAGCTTCAAAAATGAAAGTGCTAACTGGAGCAAAGTATTATGAGGCTTGAAGTTCAGATTGTAACATGGGAGGCTCCCTGTTCTGGTTGTTGCTTCAGGGTTCCAGGTTCTTGGGTGTTGTCTTTTCTGCTGGGATGGCTACAGGACAAGGAGGGGTGGGGAGGTAGCTTTCTGGTTTGGGCTTTTGGCTTGCTTGCTTCTGCTTACTGCTTCTTAGTGCCATGCTTTTTATGCAAATAGTCAATTATGCATTTTGTACTATGCTTATCTGTTTGTTTTTGGTTTGTTTTTTCTTTTTGTCTCAATCCTGGTTTTCTGTGTTACTTTTCCCTCAGTTCTATGTTGGGAAAATGGCCATGTTAATCCACTGGTTCAATTTAACCCATTTTCCAACCTTCATAGTTGCTCAAGATGCAAAACAAGCCTTAGGTCTTTTACTTGTAGCAGGCTTGATAATTCACAGGAGTAATTTTTGATGAGAGTTGTGTGTCTTGTTTACATGTCATCTGCTACTTTAAAGAAGGCAAAACACTTTATATTACCACGTTTTGCAAGTGTTACTTCAAATAAATTTTGGATCTCCACTAACTCCTGCACTACCACCTCTTTACTTAGAGGTCAGACTTATTTGATAGATTATTTCCCACTAAAATTGATAGCTCTTTTCTAATTATTAGAGCTAGCAGGAGTAACAAAAGATTCATGCTTTTATTCTGGCATTCACCCATGCCTGTGGATAAAGCTACAGGGATTGTATGTTTCAAGGAAATATTCCCTGAGAAACACTTCTTTCACACCATAGCCATGTAATTTTCTCTTTTGTGTCATCAAATACACCTTTCACAGCTCACATGGATGAAAGTTTTTGAGGATTCCATCACTGAGCTTGAAAACATGTCCTTTTATTTTCAAGTTATGGCCTCTGGTCTAACAAAAAAGATGCTTTCCTCTTATATCCATTACATCACTTATAGCTTAGACACTCAAAGTAACTTAATTAATATTCCTTTGTGAAGCCACTTAGGCAACATATGCTTACCTAAATCTTTCATGAGGGCTGTACTGTTGCAGATTGTATTACTAGAAGAACTTAGTTGTCTTAAAAGACACAAAACCCTGACATGACAGGAGATGCCATAGGATCACTAGGATGCAATGGTTGCACAACGAGGTGAAGTATCAGATTCAATACAATTATTACCTGCTCATCTAGTTTACCTCATACTGGAAGAATTTTGCACTATATGCTCTCAGAAGCAGGGATAGTGGTGCAAACATAACTCTGAACACAATGATCCACAGCAGATCCAGAGGAACCACCTGTGTGCAATGAGGAGATACCATCATTATTGACAGTCTCGTTTGAGTCTGTCGCAGGATAGTATTTTGCATTACTGTCACAAGACAGAAAAGTTGCTGTAATACATGCACATACACTGACCTACACCTCTTGAGGTACTCTCATCAAAACTGCAGTTATAGACAAAGGAGAGCCTCAAGTCTTTCAATAACTCATGTTCCCCTGAACCTTGCATCTCAGTACCCCACAATCATGCTGTAAGAACTGCAAACCTTATGACTGTTCTTGGGCTTGCTCCTTGTGCCAGAGCAGAACATGCAGAAATCTCAAGGCCTGAAACCTGCAGCCTTTTGCTCAGACTATTGTGGTCCAGGTTAAATTCAGGTTAGTGCTCAGTACTTGCAGGAAATATGCTTGAGCCACAACCTCCAAGGCACCTCCAAGCTTTGACAGGGCCTGAATTTGGAAAATTGCATGTTTCGCATAGCTACTGTCATAAAAACATTGGTTCAGTAAATGAATCTAAAGGTGCATGCCATCATGCCATGCTAAGCCCCTAACAGCCCTCAGGGGGATGACTCAGAATGCGGTAATGCTATTCCCATGGTCACACACCTGGGAGAATAACTGCTCCCTTCAACTAAAAATGTCTTTAACTCTAGGAATGGTAAGATTACAAAGAGGTGTCCAGTGCTCATCGGTATGCTACTATCTACAATATTCAGCCTCTCAAATTACTGTGCAGACACAAAGCTAGAAGCAAACACAGAATATACACATTGATAACAAATTGATTTTCCTCTATGTGCCTAAAAACATCGTCTCATGGAAGAAATACACAGCTGTCAGTACTTTACAGATGTAAAATCTAGAATGATTGTAGAATTATGCCTGCCCACATAATGTGTTTGAGTACAGCAATTTTCGTCTATGCTGAGGGCAACATCTTGTTCGTATATGTCTTAGCAGTTTTTAATGAATGCATTAGCTCATTACAGATAAGCTCTGAGCATAGGCAAGCTGGGTCATCTAGGAGAGAAAAAGATCAGCATCATTCACAGGGATGAGTTGACAAAATAAGAAGTGGAAATCTAGCTTCAC
The DNA here is from genome assembly GCA_011125475.1 of Melanerpes aurifrons. Classification (NCBI taxonomy): domain Eukaryota; kingdom Metazoa; phylum Chordata; class Aves; order Piciformes; family Picidae; genus Melanerpes; species Melanerpes aurifrons. Next base: position 5,075,890 of record WWNC01000003.1, read on the forward strand.
CAAGTAGATGATCTCAGCAGCAGGTCCTATAACACAAGCCACAGAAACTTCAAATACTTGCTGGTTTTCCCTGATTTTTCCATCAGCTTGCTGTTCCTAAAGGTACCAGAGGCTCAAAAAAATTGTTTAGGCGTGGGAACATACAAAGCCCCCTTTCAAATCTTTTTTATAAACTTAAATTCTACCTTAAAAACATCGAAGTTCTTGGTTTTATTTTTAATGTCTAACAGTTCACTTGAAAGACTAGTAAAGGTTGTCCTTTTTGGCTAGCTAAAAACTTCTCAACTTCTAGCCTAAGATCTTTAAACCAAAACAATTAAGCTACAGATGACATCAAATTCTGCATCTGCAGAAACTGACAAAATTCCTATGCACCTCATCATGACACATATTGCTCTTTCAGACTTGCAGTATATTAATATTAATTTGCTTAAGTATTAAGCCAGAAAGAAACATTTGAAATAACACTATGCAATAGTGCACACAAAATCCTTTATAGAAATGTTAGTAGAATTTTTGTTATTGAGCTTCTGCAGAGATGTACATCAAAGTCACAGTATTGGGCAGCTGTATTGCTCACTCATGCTGGGAAGAACTACTATTCATAGCTCCAAATTTCTTGCTTTTTAAAAGCACTACATATACATTGTCAACACGTGAAGTAACCAGTGTTTTCTGAAATATTTATTGCCTCTTGTTAAAAAAGAGAGCTATAAACAAGAAGAATGTCTGGGCAGCATTCTAATGTGGTTTAAAATGGTGAATCCATTGTTCTTTCTTGCATTTTTTAATTGTTGAAAAAGAGAGCAACAAAGGCAACACTTTGTTTGTTTGTTTGGGTTTTGTTTAATGTAGATCAGAGTATTTTGTACAATTAACAAGTCAGGCAAATATAGACCAGACTTTGAGCCTATGAGGTGCTGAAAACTTTCACCTCTACTTCCCACTACTTCCATTTCACATGACATTCTTTTGTTTCAAAGAATTTGGTAACCTCTTACCTCATCTCAGTGAGCAGCTTGCTCCACATCTTTTTCATGGAATGCTCTGTACCTTGAGGTTGTTTCTCCAAACAGAATTGCCTGTATTTTTGGTAGCACTATTATACTGCAACTTTAATCCTTTTAAATGAGTATGTGCATTTTGTTGCCCTGAAAACACACTGAAGAAACAGCCTCAATATCTGAAGTCCTTTATTTATAGCCATGCTCGCACTTTTTCACAATCACAGAAGCAACAGTGTGCAGACAGTGCTGAAAGCAGTCCCTTGTTAGTGATCCAGACCACTGCAGAGTCAGGTAGGGACCTGCTACGCACATAAGAGAGGCTGAAGTCCACCTAATCCTGCCTATAACCAGCGTGAAAATGTGTGTTTGCCTGCATGCATGTAGATGTGTCTTTCATCTTATTATGATACAGCCAACACTTGGCAGATGGTGCTATTTTTCAAACAGTAGAGGTTTTGATGAAATACCCTCCAAAGTGTCCTGTTTAGTGAGAGGGGAGGAGAAAGTTTCTTCCTGTCCTAGGATAGATATTTGGAATGCCTTGTGGCTAGCTGAAATGAAGACATCTACAGTGGAGAAATTACGGCTCATTTTGGTTGACAGGCACTAGTTTTGCACTGCAGAAAAAGAAAATTTCCTGCTGAACAATTAACGAAAATAAACCATTGCTCATTTTCAGGGTGAGGCTTTTCACAGAGGAGAATATTTTTAAAGTGGGTATTGCATTTGTTAATAGGAGCAGTGTTCTAACAGCCATTAACATGTGCATTTCAATCATGGATTTTTAGTTGTGACTATTCACATTTCATACAAGTTCCTTTTAGTTCTCCCTACAGAATTCCTACTTGTGATTGCATGTGTATGTAGAAATATCTTTTGTCTTTGCTTCCTTTGTAAAGCATTAAGAAATGTTAAAAGCCCCTTTTCCCAATTTGGATTCTCTGCACAGATTTATGCAGATGAGAAAGATTTGTTTTCAATAGCAAGTGCCTGCTACGAAGTAACCTGAATATCATAACCTGTGCCACTGCTTCTGTCAGTCATACTTATATTACATATATTAATACAGTATCTCCTCCAGAAACCCAGATCTCTGAAGTCGGGTATTTACAGTTGCCTTATTCTCTGAAGTGCCTCTGGTCCCCCTGACAATAGCATAAAACCAGATGAACAGAGATCACACCTTTAAAAAGACTTTGCAGCCTAGCAGAGCAGATGGTGAGGTTTTCAAAGCCTGCCATGAACATGTTCTGTTCATACTTCACTCACCAGTAACTAAATCAGGCTTAGATTCCAGATCTCAGGTGTTGCCATCTAAATGCTTACTTGGTCAAGTGTAAGATTTAGGTATCTTTCAGAAAGCAGAAATGAAAACTGTGTCATGTCTGCTGTTGGTCTAAAGGATCCAAATGAAAGGAGAAAGTTTAGAAAGTTTCTAATTAAGTGGACAGAATGGAGCAAGCACTTCCCTGTCTGACTGGCTGCTGTCAGTGACCAGAAGAGAGAGTAGCTCATGAAACTCAGCAGTGCAGGCAGCTACCATGGGAACTGCATGGCTGGTCTGCAGCTACCTAATATTCAATGGGCAGGAAGCGGGCTGCTAATTAATAAGCTTTGGCATAAGTTCAGATGTTGTCATGCCTGTGACTTGATAAACTTAGAGGAAATATATATCTGAAAGGAAGATCTGTCCTGAGTGATTAAGTTACACTGCAGTTAAAAGCAGAACAGATGTATAAGCAGAGTGATGGTGTCACTGAGAATCAGTTGTATATCCCATGGGAGAATCTTCATTTGTTGGATAAGGACAATATACAACACTGCACACATATCCTCCTGTAAATGTAATGTATTTTTCATGCTCTGAAAGCATGTGTGACAGCTGCTCTTCCCAGGAGCAAAACAACATTTTATATCAAAAGCATTATTGATTTTAATTCTTAAATGATTTTGGTAAAGCACTAAAAAGAAAGGTTAATATACAATATTAATTTACAGAAATTGTCAGTCGGCCTTGAAAGTAAAAGGCTTTGGCATTTTCTGCTGAGTCTCTACATGTCCCATCCTTCTATATTTTCCAGTTTTATCATAAGAAAAGGCTTCACATCTGGCTTATCCAGAGAAAAGCTGGAAAAGCCATGGGAAAAGCCTCTTGGGCAAAATTTACAGACAAAAGGAGAACAAGTCTTTTGACTTTACACATGTATGTAGGACAGTGATGAGCCAGAACAGAATGGAGGTAGCCAAGTTGGTAAATCAGTGTCCCAGATGAAGGACCAAAGAAGTCCCAGTGTCCACCATACCAGGAGTGGGTAAGTTTGATGCAGGACTCCAATTCTCCTTAAATGCAGGGAAAAATTAACTCAGCATAAAATCTGACCTTCCTCCTGTAGGACAGTGTCTCTTCCCAGCCCCCAGCCCCTAGGGGTGGACCCTAGGGCCATCTGCCTGGAGGTAATAGTCCTTCACTCTAATCCCCTTGTTTTTGGATTACACTCCCTGAACTCAGGCAGACCCTGTATCTCATCAGTGTTAGCTATATATTTCTAGGTTTATCATATGGTCTAGGGCTTACTCCATCCAACCAGTAGCATAAATCACACCACAGATATGGCACAGGTGACTCTTAGAAGAGAAGGTACCTGTGGTTGCTTGGCCCTGACTAAGAGCCAGACACCCACCAAAGCCACTTTATCACTCCCCTTCTTATATGGATAGGGAAGAGAAAAAATGTAACTAGAGGCCTGTGGGACAGGATAGAAGAAGTTTAATATGGCAAAATTGAAACTAAAGGCTGCACGCAGAACCAAGAGCAAACACAGGTATTATTCACTACTTCTCATCAGCAGATGATGTTCAGTCACCACCTGGGAAGCAGGGTTTCAACACACATAGTGGTTGCTCAGGAGGAGAGACATCATCAAAAAATGACCTCACACTTCCTTCTTTCTTCTGATCTTTTATATCTGAGCTGACATCATGTGGTATAGAGTGCTCCTTTGCTCCACTTTGGTCAGTTTTGGCCACCTGGTCCAGCTGTGTCCTCCCCCCCAGGATCTTGCCCACTCATCAACCTACTTTTTGGGGGGAAATTTTGGAAAAACACAGCCTTACTGCTGTGTGAGCACTGTTCAGCAGTTGCCAAAACACTGCAGTGTTATCAACACCCAGCTACCACTGCAAAACGTAGTACTATGAAGGATGCTATGGGGAGAACTAACTCCCTCTCAGCCAAACCCAACACAGTACCTCATTAACTTACTAAAGGAATCCTACATGCATGCTGTGAACCATGTCATCAGGGTACCTCAACCCTCAGCTTAATGCTTTAGAGTTAAATTTGGAAGGCTTGTGAAATGGTTCCCATGTCCTGTAGCAGAGAGTTAGTGAATGGATGCTGTGAAGGAGTCAAATTCTCCTGCTTCCTTTGGAAAGAAGCCAAGACCATGTACAGCAGCTTGGGGTTGCCTTTTTTGTTTGTTTGTTTGTTTGTTGTTTGTTTTTTTTTTTTCAATAAAGAAAAAAGAGAGAGATAAAAAATGGTGTTCCCTGGATGGGAGAAAATTACTTTACAGCAATCATGCAGATTGAGAGAGCTCAATTCCCCGACCCCAAAAAATTCCATTTATAAAAAAATGGAACACCTCTATCAGAGGCTACAGCAAGGGCACCATCACCAAATACATTATAGCCCAGTCAAACCACTTGTATGGGTTGTTGGAGAAGCAGATTCATGCTCCATGTGGAGATGATGAAAATACATCACTCTTACTGAAAATTTGCCTGTCAGCAGGGGAAGGTAGCCTCACAGGAAGTTTTGGTTCAACAAAATTTTTCAGTATTTTGAAAAAAATCTTTATATGGGAATTCCCAAATAGTTTCTAATTCTTATCCACTGGGATTTCATTCACTAAGTGCACACAAGAACAGGAAACATTTCCTTTTGGCCAGCTCTTTACTGAGAGAGTCATTCGTCATTGGAATGTGCTGCCCAGGGAGGTGGTGGAGTTGCCTTCTCCCCCAGGGAATTGGACATGACACTTGGTGCCATGATCTAGTTGTGAGGTCTGTGGTGACAGGTTGGACTTGATGATCTTTGAAGTCTCTTCCAACGTTGGTGATACGGTGATACTGTGATACTGTGGCAGCAACCACACAGGTGAGCCTCATCTGCTGTTATCTAAGCTATGAAACATTTCAGGAAAAGAGAGAATGATACAGAATAATATCTCTATCATCAATAAGCCAAAGTCAGACTTTTCAGCTGTTAGTATCAGCAGGGAACATGTAATGATGTTTCCAAGAGTTTTACATTACAGACTTTGGAAAACGCAGAGGTACTTAACACCTCCTTTGCCTCAATTTTTAATATCAGGATAGGTTGTCTTCAGGAGAACTGGCCTCCTGAGCTGGCAGATGGAGTCAGGGAGCAGTATAGTCCCCCTGTGATCCAGGAGGAAGTAGTCAGAGACCTGCTTAGCCACTTGCATCCCCACAAGTCCATGGGACCAGATGGGATCCATCCTAGGGTGCTGAGAGAGCTGGCAGATGAGCTGGCCAAGCCACTCTCCATCATTTTTCAGCAGTCCTGGCTCACTAGAGAGGTCCCAGAGGACTGGAAGCTGGCCAACGTGGTGCCCATCCACAAGAAGGGCCGGTTGGATGAGCCAGGGAATTCCAGACCTGTCAGCCTGACCTCAGTGCCAGGCAAGATCATGGAACAGGTCATCTTGAGTGCAATCACACAGCACCTACAGGATGGCCAAGGGATCAGGCCTAGCCACCGTGGATTTAAGAAGGGCAGATCCTGCCTGACCAACCTGATCTCCTTCTATGATCAGGTGACCCGCCTGGTGGATGTGGGGAGGCCTGTTGATGTGGTCTACCTGGACTTCAGCAAGGCCTTTGACACCATCCCCCACAGCAAACTGCTGGCCAAGCTGTCAGCCCATGGCTCAGACAGCAGCTCACTGCATTGGGTAAGGAACTGGCTGGAGGGCCGAGCCCAGAGAGTGGTGGTGAATGGTGCCACATCCAGCTGGAGGCCAGTCAGTAGTGGTGTGCTCCAAGGATCAGTGCTGGGCCCCATCCTGTTCGATGTCTTCATTGATGATCAGGGTGAGAGGATTGAGTTCATGATCAGTAAATTTGCTGACGACACCAAGCTGAGGGCAGGTGTTGTTCTGCTAGAGGGTAGGAGAGCTCTGCAGAGGGACCTCGACAGGCTGGACAGATGGGCAGAATCCAACGACATTAGATTTAACACATCCAAGTGCTGGGTTCTGCACTTTGGCCACAACAACCCCATGCAGTGCTACAGGCTGGGGTCAGAGTGGCTGGAGAGCAGCCAGGCAGAAAGGGACCTGGGGGTACTGGTTGACAGTAGGCTGAACATAAGCCTGCAGTGTGTCCAGGTGGCCAGGAAGGCCAATGACATCCTGGCCTGTATCAGGAATAGTGTGGCTAGCAGGAGCAGAGAAGTCATTGTGCCACTGTACGCTGCACTGGCTAGGTCACACCTTGAGTCCTGTGTCCAGTTCTGGGCCCCTCAGTTCAGGAAAGATGTTGACTTGCTGGAACAAGTTCAGAGAAGGGCTACAAAGCTGGTGAGGGGTTTGGAGCACAAGTCCTATGAGGATAGGCTGAGGCAGCTGGGGTTGCTTAGCCTGGAGAAGCGAAGGCTCAGGGGTGACCTTCTTGCTGTCTACAACTACCTGAAGGGAGGTTGTAGACAGGCAGGTGCTGGTCTCTTCTCCCAGACAACCAGCACCAGAACAAGAGGCCACAGTCTCAAGCTGCACCAGGGGAGGTTTAGGCTGGATATTAGGAACAAGTTCTTCATAGGAGGAGTTATTGGCCATTGGAATGGGCTGCCCAGGGAGGTGGTGGAGTCACCATCACTGGAAGTGTTTAAAAAGAGACTGGATAAGGCAATTAGTGCCATGTTTTAATTGATTAGATGGTTTTGGGTGATAGGTTGGACTTGTGACATGTTTCCAGTGCTAAAAAAAGAAACCACAAACACATAAAAATATCTTCTTCAGAGCATCTATCCTGGTCCACTACTTATACCTATTCCATGCAGTCAGTTTTTCTAAACAATAAGCCAAGTGTCCTTGTGTTACAGGAAACTGTCTCATGAGGAGCTCTCTTCTGCAAATCCCGACATGCACAAGTTCAGCACAGGAAGTCAGGTTGTCATGGCTCCAGGTCTTGTTAATAATTTTTGAATGATCATTATAAAGCAGCAGCAGCAGCAGCAGCAAAAGGATGCAGCTCTGGTGAGGTCAGATAACTTTTTTGCATGGGGTGGGAGTAAAACAAAACCACATTTTGCAGACTGGGTTTTAAAACACTCAGTTCAATGTTTTGGAGCTTAGGACAGGAAGAGAAAAACACAGTACTGAGCCAACAGTTTCTGAGGCAATTCCTACCCTGCTTCCTGTGGCCTCCTATTCACAACAGACAGGCCCAAACTCCTTCTATGCTTCCTTGTGCAACCATGAGACACTGCTGTACCCTGTCTTGGGTCTAACACCTCAGGTCTCCAAGACCTGCCAATGTTCAAAGTGCTGTATGTTACAGCAAAATTGGTCCCTCCCTGCTTTCTGGGTTTGCCCTGCCTGTAAAATTTCTAAAGGCTTTGGTTTGTTAAAGCTTTTGGGTTTTAAACCTTTAAAATGCAGATCAAATTCAAGCCAAATTTTGCAATCTATGTGTGCTGCACCTATACTTTGGTGTAATTTGTGCCATAAACTAATTATGACATAAATGTTATTGACCCTATTGTTACAAGGAAGGAATAATGCAACATATTTCTTCTTCCCTTCTGAATTTTTCCTATATACTACCGTATGGTTTCTGTACCAAGAACTCTCCACCATCTGGACTGTGAAGCCTAATGCCCTGAGGAAGACATTGACATAAACCAATTTATGTTAAGAACCAGGCCCCAGACGTACAATATCAGAGTGGCCATACAGCTGGCCTCAGCAGATAAGGATGGATTACTGAATCCCCAGTAGGTTTCCCATTTCCTCTCTCCATCGGTGGTCTGGGTTATCAGATGTGGTAGGCACGTCTGTGCAACCCCCCCAGGCCTCAGAGTGCTAAAGATCCTGCCCACCCTATCATCAGACTCCTGCCAGGCATCCCTGTAGTCAGGAAAAGCCCTGATTGTTCACCCTGAAGCCACTAAGAATATCTCCGCGTCACTGCCTCATGCAGGCAAGAGTGGAGGTATCAGAATCAAACCAGTGGCCAGTAACCTTTGACCTTTTATGTATATCCATTCTTTCTTTGAACTTCACCAGTTTAACCCTGTAGTGTCTCATCCCCAGTTACACTCCTCCCTCCCCAGATCTTGATCCCCACCACATCTCCAGGGTCTGAGGCCTGCATCACCTCTTTCCCTCATCTGCATCAAAAATAACCTCCATTCCAGCCAGGAGGAGAGGATAGGCAAAGTTTTTTCACTCTAGGTAATGGTAAGAGAAAAGGCAGATAAATGACTCCAGCCCATTTTTGTTAGTGTCCATGATGCATATGCTGCCCATCACCAGCACACAGACCAAACATCAACGATCTCATATGGCGTGTCTCGCATGCACTGTCCAGGGCAACATGTTACGGGTGGTACTCTGTGCTGTAGTTCTCTCCTCCTCATGTTGCCACCCCTGGCCATACAGCTAAAGCTCGCAGTCCAACAGCACCACTGTGCCAGCCAGCACAACCCTCTACCCACTTCCAGGAGACCACAGTGGTGCTTTAAAAAGCTGGGAAAAAAATGATAGCTCACATCCTTAAAAAGCAAACAACAAATATTTGCTTATTAATCTATACTGAACTTGACAATTCAGTCTTGCACCTTTCTTTTTTTTTCTTTTTTTTCTTTTTTTTTTTAATTCTGCTTGCTTCATTGCAAAGCATTGAACCAGGCTGCTTGGAAACTAATTCACATCTGAAGTTGCTAAGGAACCACTAAAAAAGTAGATTAGTCTCCCACAACCTGCTTCATTGTCAGAGGTGTTTGTTCTGCATAAAGGCAGTAATTTACATAAAGGGGGTTATTGAATTGGGATGTACAAACAAATTAAGGAGCATTACTTTTCCTTCCAATAGTTTTCTCTGCTATCACAAATCTAAATGCAAAGATTTTGAAATTCTCCTCAAAGAACAGGATTTTTATTTTTTTTTTTTTTTAATATCAACTTGTGTAGTCCATTCAGGGCCAAACCAGAGGATTCTGGCTTGCAGCCTGCATTCCAGTTCTCCAAAAAGACACACATGAGGGCTGTATGTGTCATGTGCTCTTTCTTTTCAGGCATACTCACCTGCCAGCCACAAACCCAACCCTTATCCAGCCCCAGACCTGGCAGCCAGGGAAATCACAACACGCTGCTAACTGACTAGAGTCCAAAGTAGCACTGCTGCTGTCATCAGGGTCATTCTGCAGTGCTAGTATGTTCCCTGTTCAGATTCCTTTTGCCCCATTTAATGAGCAAGGGAGGGTGGGCTGTATTTGCATCACAAGGCAGGTGGCGGAAGCTCCCCAATGTATGTTGTCCTGCAGCCTGCCTACAGATGCCAGAGCAGCATTGGAGCAAGCCTCTTTCAAACACTCTGCCTTCAGCAAGGACCAAGCTCCTTATCAATCACTTAGACCAAATAAGAAGCCCAAATATGTCTCTTTAATTTGCCCTTGGACCTGGTTCCTTCAGTGATCTTATTTCAGCACCTTTTCCTGCACCCAGAGTCTTGTGTGCTGGTGAAATTTCTGATGTTTCTTAACATACTATTTGGGTGTCAATAGACCAACAGGAAGGGATGAGCTGTTCAAGGATTACAGCAACTAGGTGTTTGGAGATAAAGAAAAAAAAATTTGAAAGGTAGCAAGAACTCGTCCTCAGAGCTCCTAGGTAACAGTGCTCATAATACCTCATCCAGTAATTCTGCTGTGCCCTAATACTGGCTCTTGATGTAAGCACAGATTTGCAGACACAGACTTCTGAAGACCCATGGACCACTTCTAAGAAGTCTTATTAAGATAAGTGGTAAAAACAAACTCATTACCAGTAAATATAAATTCTTCACTACTCTCTACTGGAGGAAAGTCCAGGGATCTAAAGATTAAAAACAATTGGAAAGCCAGAAACCTTAAAGTCTGTATCTTTCATAAAATCCCTCATCCTCAGCTCATTGACTTACTTTACTGAGTCCTTTTAGCACCACCACCCCCCTTTTTTATTCCTAAAAAAAGAAAGTCTTAAGATGACAAAAGGTTCCAAACACTAAAACTGGGCTTGATATTACACCACTTAGTTCTAAAATGAAAATTGCAGAACTCTCCTATGAAGGGTGATTTTAAGTTCCAAGGGCAGTTACAGCATGGCAGGTGGAAGTATGCAGCACCAAAAGAACCAGCACATTATTCAGTGAACACCAAAACACATGAAAATTGAGTTTGCTACAGATTGATGTCCTCTTCTGCTTTTCCAGTGTAAGTAACCTTGGTTACCCTATTCTTTCACGTCACCAGTGTGCCGTAGCCTTTCTTCTACATACATGAAGACTGGCTGACTGCTACTAAACAGGTTGTCAAATAGCTGAGTCATGCCTGCCTTTTGCTCTGAGACACAAATGCCAGTTTCTTCCTTCTCTTCAGAGACTGATTTTCAAAAAACTCATTGGGACATATTTCGTGTTAAGATTTCTAGCTTCCAAGTCAGTTAAATTTGGCCAGCATGTTGCAGAGTTACCAGGGGAGAAGAAATTGAAACATAACGGGAGAGACAGACTGTTTCACTCCGGAAAGCTCAGCTCCTTAGGAAACCTGGCTAAAAGTTGATATACAAACATTACAGTTACCAAAAAGAAACAAAGCTCTTGGAAAATTAGGCAATCCATAGTTAAAGCTTAAAGAAAAAACTATACACAAAAGGTATTTTTGGTACAATATTTACAGCAATTCTAATATTGGCAGCAGTACAGATATTTCTAGAAAAAGACTCCTAGTCAACTTATTTCAGGCACTTTGGGTCAGTAGGAAATCTGTCATAATTGTCATTATACATTTCATGGAGAGAACTGTGAACTTAAATTTTGTAAAAACTAATGAGAGACAAATCATCCCACAGTGTATTTTGTGGGGCTGGGATTTTACTGCTTTAACAAGAAATGCCAGATTCTGCCTTCCAGCACAAAACTATGACAATATGGTACAGCTACTCGGGTGCTATCATGGGAATTAAATTTATAGCTATATAGCCATAAATTGAACTGCTGCAATGTAGACTGTTCACAAATGACATGCAGCAAAACACCATGCCATCAATCTCTCTTCTCTATTCCCTTCTTCTCCCCAGGAGGTCTCTAACTGGGGATGTCGGTGCTATACTACCTTTTGTTACAGTGTCTGGAGGCTGATGTAACTTTCTCAACATGCTGCAGAATCCAGCTGATAACTAGTCTTAGGAAATTTTCTTCATTTACGATTGATTAGTGAGTAATCCAGCTGTTGCAAAATTGTCCCAATAGAGCAATTTTTTAGGTCAAGGAGAAGGGAAAGAAAACCCCACCAATGATGTTTTGTAGAAGCTACTACCAAATAAGTGTTACAAACACTAAATTATCAATGTGATGTTGTGAAACAATAGCTTGTGTTATATTCCCATGACAATTTTCTTTAACAAATAGAGAGTGCTATGGTTCTTTTCTCTGTTTTCAAACTATGATCTCACTCTCCAGATTTAGTTAAGGACAGAGGCAGCCTAAAATTACAAGGACAAGAGCAGGGAGAACATTCGTGCACTCTTTTCCCACAAGTCTACACAATAACCTAGTGTTACAGTCCAAAGCAAAAGTATGACCACTGTCATGTAGCAAGATGTGTAAGAAAATATTTTTTAAACAATTTAGTAAAATGTGTGAATCATGCTGTCAAAACATACCATTGTTATTTCCTCAAGCTGGTTGGAATATTTGTTCTTTAGGAACTTTTTATATCATTATAATAAACCCATGATATTTGTTACCAGTTATGCACCAAAATAAGTAATCTCTGGTTAAAAATTATGCAAAAAAATCAAAATATGTCAACCAAAAAAAAAATTAGAATGGTAAAAACTCGCTTTAATTTTGTAGAATCAAAACATGCTTGGAACATTCTGCTTGAAATACACCAGAAGGTTTCAAGTAAAAAAAAAAATACTCTATAAACCAGGATGTATACATACTCACATATTCTAGAAGTGAGTTGGAAGTTGCTACTGTGAGATTTCTGTCTGACTTTTATTGCTTATTCACTAGCTTTTCTGGAGAAGTTAGGGATTTAAAACAGCAAGTCTTTCATGTTAACTCTAATTACGTTTTCCTTCTGGAATTATTTCCTGTACTTCATCCCCTAGTCTGAACACACAAAAAGTAAAACCTTGGTCAAAAAACAAGAAGGATCTTCATCATATCCTTAATTATGTAAATTCTGGTGTGGCACACATCACTTCCACGGTTTATACTCTGGAGAGCAATGCTAGATTTTTTACAGTACAAGACTATGATGTCAACTTGACATTGATAGCATTCAAGTTCCAGCTAAGACAGAAAGTGGGTTATTAGTGTTTTGTTACAACGAGGCAAAAGAAAGGTGAGTCTTTGGTTATTTAAGAAAAGGGAGGGTAGCCTAGATCACTAATGAGAGCAGGGGCAGGACAGGGCAATAGTGGTGCTGTCTGCTTAGGCAGGAAAGTAGTAGAGAGGAACCATTATAATTTCCAAATCTCCTTTCCTTTTGCTATGTCTAAGTTTTGGGTTCTGTCTTTAGATAAGTCTGAATCAGTAGTGATTCAGAGCAGAAGCAAATGCCAAAACGTTTGTGTCAAAGAGCAGCTAATTCAGTCATTGGATCTGAAAAGTCTCTTCTATAAGTAGTTACTTAGACTTCTTTATGGAAAATGATGAGCGCAAGGATAAGCAAAACAGACCACTTCACCAAAGCAGTAGCCCTTAAACTGAACTTCGTCCACATTTGGTTTTCTTCAGAAATCAAAGTAAAGCAGTTTATTTAGCTGTGTGGAAAAAATAATTCAGAAATATGAAGTGTATTATGCCAATACAGGTGCATGTGTTTCACAAGAGAACCCAGCGCGTGGCTGAAGACAGAGGAGGCAGCTTGAGCAGCGCAGCTCTGGGAGTTTGGCTTTTGGCTTTGCTTCCCTTGCTTTTCAGGCGGTAAGGGGCTGGTGGCTCGGGACTTCCCGAAGAGAGGAGGAGGGGCAGGGGGCTCGGATTGCCTACCTGCCAGAGGGCAGTGACGTAGCTGGGGGAGGGGTTGCCGCGGAGACCGCGCGCAAACCAAACAGAACCCAGCGCGTGGCTGAAGAGAGAGGAGGCAGCTTGAGGAGCACAGCGCAGCTCAGCACAGCTCAGCGCAGCTCAGCGCAGCTCAGCTCAGCCTGCTCAGCTCAGCTCAGCTCAGCTCAGCTCAGCTCAGCTCAGCCTGCTCAGCTCAGCTCAGCTCAGCGCAGCTTGGCTTCTCACCGACAGGGGAAAAAAAAAACAAAAAAAGAAAAAAAAAAAAAAAAAGCCGTGTGGAGAGCAAAGTCTAGCAGAAGGACAGTGGGCACCCAAACAGAGACCATACACAAGCATGCAGATGTTCAGATAGGTGGCTGCAGTGAGTGCTGGAGCCTGGCACTCGATATGGAGGCTGGAGGGAGCAGCTGTTTTAGGTGTGAGCAGGACAGTGATCTGATGAGCATGGTGGTCAAACTAAAAGAAGAGGTGGAAAGGCTAAGAGCTAGAAGAGATGGTGAGCAGAAAATTGACGATTCCCATAATGTAATCTCTTCTAAACCAGAACAGGGGGTAACACTTAGGGGAGCAGGGAGTTTGATACCTCCCCAGAAGCAAGACTCTCAACCTGCCTGTAGTAACCCACATGAGCAGGGCCAATGGGAACAGGTCTCTGCCCGACGGAAGAAGTGCAAAGGAAGTCTGCTCCTGTGAGCAGCACACTGCCTCCAGTGCAGTTACAGAACAGGTGTGAGGCTCTGCAGGAGGAACAGGTCATTGGTAAGATCGAGGACTCAGGAAGGTCAGAAGCTGCACCAATGACAGGTTGCCTCAGGCCAGCCATCAAAACTTACCCAGAAAAGAAACCTCGCAGGGTCATCGTCATAGGAGACTCCCTACTGAGGGGAACAGAGGGCCCAATATGCAGACCAGACCAATTTCATAGAGCGGTCAGCTGCCTCCCTGGTGCCCAAGTTAAAGACGTTGTAGACAGAATTCCCAACCTCGTGAGTCCTTCAGACTACTGCCCACTGCTGGTCTTTCAGGTGGGCAGTGATGATGTAACAATGAGAGGCTCACAATCTATTAAAAAAGACTTCAGAACTTTAGGGCAAATGCTAAAGGGATCAGGGGCTCAAGTTGTGTTCTCAGCCATCCCTCTAACGTCAGCAATGGATGAGGACACACTGAGGAAGGGCCGACAGATCAATTCATGGCTCAGGGGCTGCTGCCATCGACAAGACTTTGGGTTCCACAATCATGGATTGGTTTTCAAGGCACCTGAGCTGAAAACAACTCATGGGACACACTTGTCCCTGAGGGGGAAAAGAATCCTGGGGCAGGAATTGGCAGGGCTCATTGATAGGGCTTTAAACTAGATTTGAAGGGGGAAGGGGTTAATAGTCTCCTGCTGGCTGGTGACAAACAGAGGGGCAGCTCACCAGCAGCAGAGAGGAGGAGAGCTGGTAAGGGCTCTCAACTTGCTGCCCTGAGGCAAGCCATGAATAATCCACCAGGACATTCTGTGGGAACCAAGGGGAATTGGCACAAGAGGAGGACAGGGCCAGCCCAGCTGAAGTGCTTCTATGCGAATGTGCGCAGCTTGGGCAACAAACAGGATGAGTTAAGGGCCACTGTGCTGCTGGGGTGCCACGACATAGTGGCTGTTACTGAAACTTGGTGGGATGAATCCCATGACTGGAATGTAGGCATAGATGGATATAAACTCTTTAGGAAGGATAGGCAGGGAAGGAGAGGAGGAGGTGTTGCCCTCTATGTCAGTAGCCAGTTGGAATCAGTGGAGCTCCAACTGGGGAGGGATGATGAGCTAGTTGAGAGCGTATGGGTTAAAATTAAAGGCAGGACAGGGGAAGGAGATACTACTGTGGGGGTCTCCTACAGGCCACCTGACCAGCAGATCCAAGCAGATGAGGCCCTCCACAGGCAAATAGAAGCGGCTTCCAGGTCACAAGCCCTGGTCCTCATGGGTGATTTCAACCACCTGGACATCTGCTGGAGGGACAGCACAGCAAGGCACCAGCAATCCAGGGTGTTCCTGGACTGCATAGAAGACAACTTCCTCCTCCAAATGGTAGAGGAACCAACAAGAAATGGTGCTATGCTGGACCTTGTTCTCACCAACAGGGAAGGGCTGGTAAGCAATGTGAGGCTCAGAGACGGCCTTGGCTACAGTGACCATGAAGCAGTTGAATTTAACATCCTCAGGGCAATCAGGAGGAAGTATTCCAAGCTCACGACCCTAGACTTTAGGTGTGCAGATTTTGATCGCTTCAGGGATCTGCTAGCCAAAGTGTTGTGGGACAAAGCCCTGGAGGGAAGAGGGACCCAGGACAGCTGGTCAGTATTCAAGGACCACCTCCTCTGTGTCCAGGAGCTCTGTGTACCAACAAAGAGAAAAGCAGGTAAGAATGCTAGGAGGCCTGCCTGGATGGGCAAGGAGCTACTGGACACACCATTACTTAAAAGGAAACTCTACAGGAAGTGGCGGGAAGGACAGGTAGAACAGGGGGAATATAAGGAAGCTGCCCGAGCAGCAAGAGTCCTGGTTAGGAAAGCCAAAGCAGAGTTTGAATTGAATCTAGCCAGGGAGATTAAAGGGAACACTAAGAACTTCTACAGGTATATTAATGGGAAGAAGAAGACTAGGGAAGGTGTGGGCCCCCTCAGAAAGGAAAATGGTGACATGGTCACAAGTGATGAGGAAAAGGATGAGGTACTTAATAACTTCTTTACCTCAGTCTTCACTGCAAGGGCCTCTAGCCACACTCCTGATGTTATGGAAGTCAAAGCCAGGGACGGGGAGGAAGAACTGCCCATTGTAAGTGAAGATCAGGTTCGTGATCATCTGAAGAACCTGAAAGTGTTCAAGTCCATGGGACCCGACGGGATACACCCACAGGTACTGAGAGAACTGGCAGAGGAGGTTGCTAAACCCCTCTCTCTTATATTTCAAAAGTCATGGCAATCTGGTGACGTCCCCACGGACTGGAAAAGGAGAAACATTGCCCCCATCTTCAAAAAGGGTAAGAAGGAGGAACCAGGGAACTACAGGCCAGTCAGTCTCACCTCTGTGCCTGGAAAGATCATGGAGCAGATCCTCCTGGAGTCACTACTCGCTCAAAAGAATAGTGAAGAGTTGATTGGGAACAGTCAGCATGGCTTTGCCAAGGGCAAATCCTGCCTGACCAACCTGGTGGCCTTCTATGAGCAGGTGACAAAATTAATAGATGAGGGGCGAGCAACTGATGTAATTTACCTGGACCTGAGCAAAGCCTTCGATACTGTCCCGCACCACATCCTGGTCTCCAAACTGGTGACACATGGGTTTGATGGGTGGACAACTAGATGGATAAGGAACTGCCTTGATGGCCGCACCCAAAGAGTGGCTGTCCATGGCTCCATGTCCCAGTGGAGGCCAGTGACAAGCGGAGTCCCTCAGGGATCAGTCCTGGGACCTGTCTTGTTCAACATCTTTGTGGGTGACATGGACAGTGGCATTGAGTGCACCCTCAGCAAGTTTGCTGATGACACCAAGCTGTGTGGTGCAGCAGACACGCTGGAGGGAAGGGAGGCCATCCAGAGGGACCTTGACAGGCTGGAGAGGTGGACACAAGCCAACCTCATGAAGTTCAATAAGAGCAAGTGCAGGGTCCTGCATCTGGGTCGAGGCAATCCCAGGCACAAATCCAGGCTGGGCAGTGACTGGCTGGAAAGTAGCCCTGAGGAGAGAGACTTGGGGGTGCTGGTGGACAAAAAGCTCACCATGAGCTCTCAATGTGCACTTGCAGCCCGCAAGGCCAATCAGATCCTGGGCTGCATCAGGAGAAGTGTGGCTAGCAGGTTGAGGGAGGTGATCCTCCCCCTTTACTCAGCCCTGGTGAGACCCCACCTGGAGTACTGTGTCCAGTTCTGGAGCCCCTATTACAAGAGAGATGTGGAGGTGCTGGAACATGTCCAGAGAAGGGCCACGAGGATGATCAGAGGGCTGGAGAACCTCTCCTATGAGGACAGACTGAAGGAGTTGGGGCTGTTCAGTCTGCAGAAGAGAAGGCTCCGAGGTGACCTAATTGTGGCCTTCCAGTATCTGAAGGGGGCCTAGAGGAAGGCTGGGGAAGGACTTCTCAGGATCTCAGGTAGTGATAGGAGTAGGGGGAATGGAATGAAGCTGGAGGTGGGGAGATTCAGGCTAGATGTGAGGAGGAGGTTCTTCACCATGAGAGTGGTGAAACCCTGGAATGGGTTGTCCAGGGAGGTGGTCGAGGCCCCGTCCCTGGAGGTGTTTAAGACCAGGCTGGATGAGGCTCTGGCCAGCCTGATCTAGTGTGGGGTTTCCCTGCCCATGGCAGGGGGGTTGGAACTAGATGATCCTTGTGGTCCCTTCCAACCCTGAATGAAACTATGAAACTATGAAACTATGAAACTACTTCTGCTTGAACTCAGTGAAGGGGCTGTCCTAAATGTAAATGGAATGCAATTAAGCACAAAACATCAATATTACCTTGGGTAAAGAAATAAAGTCATTGCTGCTGCTGTTAATCAACTGGGAGCACATCTTGGCCACAAACAATTCACAATCAAATAAATGCTGGCAGAACAGAAATTTGTTACTTTTGGCTCCTGCTATTGGCATGATCTTACAACACACATGGAAAGATGTGGATCAGATTTTGTACACTGTGTATCAAAATTAGATAGCAAATGAAGGATACCATTTCCTTTGAAGTGTCTCCAGGGTATCTCATTTTGTTCTAGCTCATAAATAACTAAAGTAATTGACTGTGAAGACAAAGCTCCTCATTAGAGTCCCACATTTTAAGAACTACAGTAATCATCCAGTCTGACTTTGTGCAAAACACTGATTGTAGAATGTCATTAAACAGCTCTTTTTTCAAGTCAGGTACCTCTTCACTTGGGGAGAGTATCGTTTGCTGGAAAGATATCCAGCCTTGATTTGAAAATATCAAGTAATACAAAATCTACATCAGCCCCAAGTACACCGTTCACTGGATGCCACCTTCTGCTGCCACGTAATGGGAAGAAATGCTGTGGCTGCTAAACAACTTGTCTGCCTACATCTCTATGGTAAAGGATAGAAAGTCTGAGAATGGTCTGTGGCTCAGATGAGCAGGACTCAAAAGAGATGGTCTGAAACCACACTATTCAAACTAAGTCATCTCACTGGTTCAATAATGACATAGCCATTAACACAGAAAAATTCCTCAAAAACCAAAAGCTTTTCCAAGACACTGTTATTAATAGAGTTAATTTCAAATTGTCTGACTGGTTCTTAAAAAGATCGGACAGAGCACTTTCCAAATGCCCTGACTAATGCCATAAACAAGGGCTGCTCAGCATCCCCCTGATCACACATTCAAGGAAGAAGCTCCCTTCTGTACACTCTCATAATATAACTTCATGCACTGTTGATTATACACTTCAGCCCTCGAGCTTGTCAGAGTCAATGCTCTGCAAAATGCAATATCAGGGCTGTAAGCTACAAGTAGAATGTACATTCCTTGTTCCTTGATGGATGATGTTGTATATGGGGAAAGGTTAACAAAAAGAGGCAGCTACACAACTATTTGTCAGCATTAGGACACAGACTTCCGTAAGAGGAACACTTTTATTTAATTTACTTGAGCATTGCTTCAAATTGCAGATAAATGTCTGCTGCAAAGCCTCATAGCAAATATTAGTAGACAGTCATGCCACATTAAGTTATAAGTCTTTATAAGATTAGAGCTCACTGCAGTCACTGGAGTGAACAAAGCCATTCCAAAATCTCAAAAAATTACCATCAAGAGGGCTCCAGACATCACTCTAAGACAAGTGTGTAGACATTTACCACATTCATCAGCACAGGATTCTGGCCTCCAGAAAGACTTCATCAGGGGATCAGTGTAGAAAAGTTAATGTGAAAATATACAATGCAACAAAAACTTTTCTTCTCCTTTAGCATGGGAGAAAAAGGTTGCAAGAAAATGAAAGATGTTCCGTAAGACCAGAAGGTTCCAAAGGTGAAAATATAATGACAAATCAAAACCCCACAGGTTTTTTTTCAAACACAACTTTAGTGCTTTGTGGGTGTGGCTGTGCAGGCATTTCTCAGGGACAGCTTCTCAGTCAGGGCTCCTTGCCTGCAATGGCCTACAACTATATAGCTGCCACTATGGCTGTATATATGTAGCAGTATAGTTTCATAGTTTCATTCAGGGTTGGAAGGGACCACAAGGATCATCTAGTTCCAGCCCCCCTGCCATGGGCAGGGACACCCCACACTACATCAGGCTGGACAGAGCCTCATCCAGCCTGCTCTTAAACACCTCCAGGGACGGGGCCCCAACCACCTCCCTGGACAACACATTCCAGGGTTTCACCACTGTCATGGTGAAGAACCCCCTCTTCACATCCAGCCTGAATCTCCCCACCTCCAGCTTCATTCCATTCCCCCTACTCCTATCACTACCTGAGATCCTGAGAAGTCCCTCCCCAGCCTTCCTGTAGGCCCCCTTCAGATACTGGAAGGCGACAATTAGGTCACCACGGAGCCTTCTCTTCTGCAGACTGAACAGCCCCAACTCCTTCAGTCTGTCCTCATAGGAGAGGTGCTCCAGCCCTCTGATCATCCTTGTGGCCCTTCTCTGGACGTGTTCCAGCACCTCCACATCTCTCTTGTAATAGGGGCTCCAGAACTGGACACAGTACTCCAGGTGGGGTCTCACCAGGGCTGAGTAAAGGGGGAGGATCACCTCCCTCAACCTGCTGGCCACACTTCTCCTGATGCAGCCCAGGATCTGATTGGCCTTGCGGGCTGCAAGTGCACATTGAGAGCTCATGGTGAGCTTTTTGTCCACCAGCACCCCCAAGTCTCTCTCCTCAGGGCTACTTTCCAGCCAGTCACTGCCCAGCCTGGATTTGTGCCTGGGATTGCCTCGACCCAGATGCAGGACCCTGCACTTGCTCTTATTGAACTTCATGAGGTTGGCTTGTGTCCACCTCTCCAGCCTGTCAAGGTCCCTCTGGATGGCCTCCCTTCCCTCCAGCGTGTCTGCTGCACCACACAGCTTGGTGTCATCAGCAAACTTGCTGAGGGTGCACTCAATGCCACTGTCCATGTCACCCACAAAGATGTTGAACAAGACAGGTCCCAGGACTGATCCCTGAGGGACTCCGCTTGTCACTGGCCTCCACTGGGACATGGAGCCATGGACAGCCACTCTTTGGGTGCGGCCATCAAACCAGTTCCTTATCCATCTAGTGGTCCACCCATCAAACCCATGTGTCACCAGTTTGGAGACCAGGATGTGGTGCAGGACAGTGTCGAAGGCTTTGCTCAGGTCCAGGTAAATGACATCAGTTGCTCGCCCCTCATCTATTAATTTTGTCACCTGCTCATAGAAGGCCACCAGGTTGGTCAGGCAGGATTTGCCCTTGGCAAAGCCATGCTGACTGTTCCCAATCACCTCTTCACTATTCTTTTGAGCGAGTAGTGCCTCCAGGAGGATCTGCTCCATGATCTTTCCAGGCACAGAGGTGAGACTGACTGGCCTGTAGTTCCCTGGTTCCTCCTTCTTACCCTTTTTGAAGATGGGGGCAATGTTTCCTCGTTTCCAATCTGTGGGGACTTCACCAGATTGCCATGACTTTTGAAATATAAGAGAGAGGGGTTTAGCAATCTCATCTGCCAGTTCTCTCGGTATCCGTGGGTGTATCCCGTCGGGTCCCATGGACTTGAACACTTTCAGGTTCTTCAGGTGATCACGAACCTGATCTGCACTTACAATGGGCAGTTCTTCCTCCCCGTCACTGGCTTTGACTTCCATAACATCAGGAGTGTGGCTAGAGGCCCTTGCAGTGAAGACTGAGGTAAAGAAGTTATTAAGTACCTCAGCCTTTTCCTCATCACTTGTGACCATGTCACCATTTTCCTTTCTGAGGGGCCCACACCTTCCCTAGTCTTCTTCTTCCCATTAATACACCTGTAGAAGTTCTAAGTGTTCCCTTTAATCTCCCTGGCTAGATTCAATTCAAACTCTGCTTTGGCTTTCCTCACCAGGACTCTTGCTGCTCGGGCAGCTTCCTGTTCTACCTGTCCTTCTCTCCACTTCCTGTAGAGTTTCCTTTTAAGTAATAGTGTGTCCAGTAGCTCCTTGCCCATCCAGGCAGGCCTCCTAGCATTCTTACCTGCTTTCCTCTTTGTTGGTACACAGAGCTCCTGGACACAGAGGAGGTGGTCCTTGAATACTGACCAGCTGTCCTGGGTCCCTCTTCCCTCCAGGGCTTTGTCCCACGACACTTTGGCTAGCAGATCCCTGAAGCTATCAAAATCTGCACACCTAAAGCCTAGGGTCGTAAGCTTGGAATACTTCCTCCTGATTGCCCTGAGGATGTTAAATTCAACTGCTTCATGGTCACTGTAGCCAAGGCCGTCTCTGAGCCTCACATTGCTTACCAGCCCTTCCCTGTTGGTGAGAACAAGGTCCAGCATAGCACCATTTCTTGTTGGTTCCTCTACCATTTGGAGGAGGAAGTTGTCTTCTATGCAGTCCAGGAACATCCTGGATTGCTGGTGCCTTGCTGTGCTGTCCCTCCAGCAGATGTCCGGGTGGTTGAAATCACCCATGAGGACCAGGGCTTGTGACCTGGAAGCCGCTTCTATTTGCCTGTGGAGGGCCCCATCTGCTTGGATCTGCTGGTCAGGTGGCCTGTAGGAGACCCCCACAGTAATATCTCCTTCCCCTGTCCTGCCTTTAATTTTAACCCATACACTCTCAACCAGCTCATCATCCCTCCCCAGGTGGAGCTCCACTGATTCCAACTGGCTATTGACATAGAGGGCAACACCTCCTCCTCTCTTTCCCTGCCTATCCTTCCTAAAGAGTTTATACCCATCTATGCCTACATTCCAGTCATGGGATTCATCCCACCAAGTTTCAGTAACAGCCACTATGTCGTGGCACCCCAGCAGCACAGTGGCCCTTAACTCATCCTGTTTGTTGCCCAAGCTGCCCACATTCTCATAGAAGCACTTCAGCTGGGCTGGCCCTGTCCTCCTCTTGTGCCAATTCCCCTTGGTTCCCACAGAATGTCCTGGTGGATTATTCATGGCTTGCCTCAGGGCAGCAAGTTGAGAGCCCTTACCAGCTCTCCTTCTCTCTACTGCTGGTGAGCTGCCCCTCTGTTTGTCACCAGCCAGCAGGAGACTATTAACCCCTTCCCCCTTCAAATCTAGTTTAAAGCCCTATCAATGAGCCCTGCCAATTCCTGCCCCAGGATTCTTATTCCCCTCTGGGGCAAGTGTGTCCCATGAGTTGTTTTCAGCTCAGGTGCCTTGAAAACCAATCCATGATTGTGGAACCCAAAGCCCTGTCAATGGCACCAGCCCCTGAGCCATTAATTGATCTGTCGGCCCTTCCTCAGTGTTTCCTCATCCATTGCTGACGTTAGAGGGATAGTAGAGAACACAACTTGAGCTCCTGATCCCTTTAGCATTTGCCCTAAGGTTCTGAAGTCTTTTTTAATAGATTGTGAGCCTCTCATTGTTACATCGTCACTGCCCACCTGAAAGACCAGCAGTGGGCAGTAGACTGAAGGACTCACGAGGTTGGGAATTCTATCTACAATGTCTTTTACTTGGGCACCAGGGAGGCAGCTGACCTCTCTATGAAATTGCTCTGGTCTGCATATTGGGCCCTCTGCTCCCTTCAGTAGGGAGTCTCCTATAACAATGACCCTGCGAGGTTTCTTTTCTGGGTAAGTTTTGATGGCTGGCCTGAGGCAACCTGTCATTGGTGCAGCTTCTGACCTTCCTGAGTCCTCGATCTTACCAATGACCTGTTCCTCCTGCAGAGCCTCATACCTGTTCTGTAACTGCACTGGAGGCAGCGTGCTGCTCAAAGTAGCAGACTTTCTCCGTTTGCACTTCTTCCGTCGGGCAGAGACCTGTTCCCATTGGCCCTGCTCATGTGGGTTACTACAGGCAGGTTGAGAGTCTTGCTTCTGGGGAGGTATCAAACTCCCTGTTCCCCTAAGTGTTACCCCCTGTTCTGGTTTAGAAGAGATTACATTATGGGAATCGTCAATTTTCTGCTCGCCATCTCTTCTAGCTCTTAGCCTTTCCACCTCTTCTTTTAGTTTGACCACCATGCTCATCAGATCACTGATCTGCTCACATCTGACACAGGAGCTGCTCCCTCCAGCCTCCATATCGAGTGCCAGGCTCCAGCACTCACTGCAGCCACCTATCTGAACCTCTGCATGCTTGTGTGTGGTCTCTGTTTGGGTGCCCACTGTCCTTCTGTTAGCCTTTGCTCTAGTAGTAACCATCTTGCAGTAACCACACTCTCCACCCGTGGTGGGTTTTGGTTTTTTGTTTTTGTTTTTTTTTCCCCTGTCAGTAAGAAGGCTGAGCTGAGCTGGGCTGAGCTGAGCTGAGCTGAGCTGAGCTGAGCTGCGCTGCGCTGAGCTGAGCTGGGCTGCACTGAGCTGAGCTGCGCTGAGCTGAGCTGGGCTGTGCTGAGCTGAGCTGAGCAGGCTGAGCTGAGCTGAGCTGAGCTGAGCTGAGCTGAGCTGAGCAGGCTGAGCTGCGCTGAGCTGAGCTGCGCTGCGCTGCGCTGCACTGCGCTGCGCTGAGCTGAGCTGCGCTGAGCTGCGCTGAGCTGAGCTGCGCTGCGCTCCTCAAGCTGCCTCCTCTCTCTTCAGCCACGCGCTGGGTTCTGTTTCGTTTGCTCGCGGTCTCCGCGGCAACCCCTCCCCCAGCTACGTCACTGCCCTCAGGCACGTAGGCAATCCGAGCCCCCTGCCCCTCCTCCTCTCTTCGGGAAGTCCCGAGCCACCAGCCCATTACCACCTGAAAAGCAAGGGAAGCAAAGCCAAAAGCCAAACTCCCAGAGCTGCGCTGCTCAAGCTGCCTCCTCTGTCTTCAGCCACGCACTGGGTTTGAGACTATGTCCTCTTGTTCTGTCACAGGTTGCCTAGGAGAAGAGACTACTACTTTCATGTGAGTTTCAAATATTCTAGATTTTCTGTGGAAACTCAAGAATGGCTCCAGGAGACATTTGGCTCCAAAGATAACAACAATCTTTCATCTGTTATCAGAAAAAATCTTAACATGGCACTGTGGTTACACAGCAAAAACATGTTGCCAGGGAGTAGAGACTATAGAAACTACTTCCAACAAACAGTGTATAACATGGTACTGGCAAATTCTTTTCAGGATTTAGTGTCCTATATAATTTTCTGCATCTCCTCAGTGGTAAGTATGGGAAACACGGTGCAATGAAAATATCTGACAAGCCAGAAGAGGGAAGTGATGCAAGTAAAAGGTACTTGCAAAATTATCCCTTTGGGGCTATAGGTTTTGACTCTGACAAACTTGAAAAACTGATTCCAGATCCTAGAGGGGATTCTGGGAAAGGTCAGCAGGAGCAAGGAGTGCATCCTGGGAGAGAATCCACATATGCACTGTGCCTAGGCCACCAGGCATCCTGTGGGTGCCATGGCAAATGACAATGTTTTGAAATTCCAAACTAATATATAAACTTGAAACCTAGATTCATAAGTATCTTCCCACTTGAATTCCTGGGGTAAGTTTTCACATGTCATAGCTAAAGAAGGGCTTATAACTTTTACTTTCCATGCTCAGTTCCCTGTCACTGAGCTAAGAGATGCAAATATCTCTTTGATAGCCAAATCACCCATGGGAAAAGACAGATGAGTCACATTATCAAATGTTCCAGCACACGGTACATACTCCACTAGCAGAACCAGGCTACAGCATCCCATTTCTATCATAAGGGTGTGCTATCAGCTGTATCTAAAAGAAGATACAGAGTATTTTAATAATCACATAGGACTATAATTTATTCTCATCTCCTGTGGTTAGAGTAAGTCTTGAAATAGTTTGGGTGGGTAGGCCTAATAAAAATCTACTGTACACAGAAGTAAATAATTTTCAGATTATGATTCATAAATAATAAGATCATAGATAAGAGAAAACAAAAAATTCTGTTGGAAAAATGGGCCATAAATACAAATTTCTCTTATTTATATTTCAGCATATTTAATAAACTGGAAAAAACCTACCAAGCCAAA
The DNA here is from genome assembly GCA_011125475.1 of Melanerpes aurifrons. Classification (NCBI taxonomy): domain Eukaryota; kingdom Metazoa; phylum Chordata; class Aves; order Piciformes; family Picidae; genus Melanerpes; species Melanerpes aurifrons. The sequence continues at coordinate 5,101,299 of WWNC01000003.1, forward strand.
CCCCCAAAGGGTAACTTTGCATTACCTGTTCCTGAATCGTCTGCTCAAGGAGTAAAAATCAGTGGATTTTTGTCGATTCATAAGCCCTAAGGATGTCCCCTATGTTTTTTTTAAGCATTGGAGTTCATCATCTGACAGATGAAAACAAAACATACAGTAACAACAAAGAAAGGAGGAACGGTAGCAAAGAGTTTGGTCTAATGACATTGTGACAGGGGGTGTTTTAAACAGTTTCTGATCAAATAAAGAGGAATAGAATCCACCTTATAGACCCATAACAGAAAAAGCAAGATCACTTGAAAAGGATGTAAGATGTAATGGGAAGATTATAAAACCACAGAGTTGAAACAAGTACAGATATTCTTTAGAAGAGAGCTTGGGATTGTTTGAAACAGCATTGAGGATGCTGGCTTGCAGTTTTCTTGAAGTGGCCCTACTGAAAATAGGGATGAAATTGTCCACTGATTTGAATGAATACAAATCATGACCAACTCTAAACTTAAAACCCCTGCACAAGATACACAAGAATTCCTTATACATAGGGCTTAACTGTGAAAGGCAAACCTTTTTATAATGCATAAAGAATTGTCTGCATATCCCAGTAAAAGTGCACTTTTCACATGTACTGAGATAGTTCTTCCTGACCTAGCCATCAATGCAGATTTTCTACTAATTCCTGTAGAAAACCCAGGGTACCAAGGGATGGGATAGACCCGTGGTTAGGCAGGAGGTACTACTGGCACAGCCTAGCATAACAAGAAACAGTGCAACAGAGGTTGTTTCCAAAGGATTTCGCAAGGGGTCCAAAGGATTTTTCCAGAAGGCTGCGACAAGGCTTAAACATGGCTCAATGTTTTTTTCTCCTAGGATAAAACAGGTAGAATTTCTACATTTTTTTAAGGCTTAGAGTAATTAAAAAAAAATACTTGAAGGCTCAGGAATATGGACATTATTTTCTGATACTAAATATACTTGTACTAGCAGTTATAAATCCACAATGTAAAACTTCTTTCATGTAAGTGTTAAATATTCTAGATTTTCTGTGGAAACTCAAGAAATTGCTGCCATATCAAATATCCTTCTAAATTGGTTTAGCTTTGGGTAATAAAACAGAACTGCTGATGCACCATTATTTTCAGAAAGTTTGAGGACACAGATGGCAGAAGAAAATGGAGCTGTCAGAAACTATGAGCATTCATACAGACTGTCACACTATCTGTCCTGCTGCCTTTTCTGCAGTACTGTGTTTCTTCAAAGTGCACAGAGAACTGCCTGAGAATGACCACCCTTCAAAAAGGAACAATGTGCCTGAGCTTCTACACACACAAGTGGAAGCCACATAAGAAACTGTAAAAAGCTGTATTTAAAACATTATTCAAGATAAGGGTGACAGATTTGCAAAAATTGCCTCCTGCAGTCAAGAACCGTAATGAGAAGTACTATGACATGACTGATACTCTTAACTGATGACTGCCTTCCAGTACCTGAGAATGTTCCTCAGTGTGTGTGGTTCAACATACCATAGCATTTAAGAAGTGAAGTCTTCAGATTTAGAAGCAGTGCAGGTCTACAGCAAATTTACTCTCTGGCAACAGTGAGGGGTTTGGAACACAAGCCCTATGAGGAAAGACTGAGGGAGCTGGGGTTGCTCAGCCTGGAGAAGAGGAGACTCAGGGGTGACCTTATCACTCTCTACAACTACCTGAAGGGAGGTTGTAGACAGGCGGATGATGGTCTTTTCTCCCAGGCACCCAGTACCAGAACAAGAGGACACAGTCTCAGGCTGCGCCAGGGGAGGTTCAGGTTGGATGTTAGGAAGAGGTTCTATACAGAAAGAGTGATTGCCCGTTGGAATGGGCTGCCCAGGGAGGTGGTGGAGTCGCCGTCATTGGAGGTGTTCAGAAGGAGACTTGATGGGGTACTTGGTGCCATGGGTTAGCTGTTTGGGTGGGTTGGATTGGTTGATGGGTTGGACACGATGATCTTGAAGGTCTCTTCCAACCTGGTTTGGTTTATTCTAATAAAGATATGTATCTGTTCTTTTTGCCCCTTTTTAAGTTCAGCACTGTATTTATAGGCATCAAGCTATTTTACAGAGTAAGAAATTTAACTTACTTATTATTTTCTTTGCTGAGATTAAATCCCTAAGAAACACACAAACATCCCCCCACCCCCATGCCCCCCAAAAAAGGAAAGAGGTCTTCAACACATTTCTTTAAAGAAGCACAATTCTGTTACGGTATCACTGCCAGAAGTCAGATTTCTGCTACAGTGTTGCTCTTCAGCAAAAAGACCATAAAGACCATATTTAACTTGAGATATTTAAAAAACATTTTAAGATGTAAAAAGAGAAAGGAAAATAACAAAAAAGAGTAGTTTACAAAAAGTGAATGTCATAACTTCTGAAATCAACCAACAGATACAGACCTGTATCTTCCACATATGCCTTCAGTGGCTTTCTCTGATCCAGATGGAATTTGAGGGCTAATATCAACCCTTTGTGTCTACCTGGTTCTTGTCCCAGCAGAAGTGAGTCCAAGTCAGTGACTTGCAAGACAGTTAGACACGTACAGATGGGAGGGTCTTTCCAGGTAGCGTAAATGAGCAAAGTAGAGATCTCACGTTGAAGAGATAAAGAAACAGAAAAGTAACAGAACAGAGAGAAGGGTCCAAATACTGAGAAAATAGTCAACAGGTTTGTTAATGAAAATTTAATGATAGATTTCATGAGTGTCATTTCCAGAATTATTTTCATTTAACCAAAAAGAGTGAGGAGAGCCAGAAAAGGTAAGGATGAATTTCACATTGATTCATGATTTGATAGACACAATTAGGTCAGTAAATGTTTTCAGAGGAGTTCAGAAGGAAACAGAAATTTATGAGAAGCAAACACGAATATTTTTTTCATTGTTATCATAAAGAGTTTTTTTAAAATAATTAATGTTATAGGTTAGAATATTTCTTTTGGGCCACAATGAGATACTGTTTGTCTTTAATTACTTCAATTAAAAATAAAATAAAGGGCTTATTCCATTCTTCTTCTTAAGTCAGAACATAAGCATAGCATGACAGAAAGGAGACCAAAAGCATAGACACTTTCCCCTAGACACAACATTTGTTTTCCAGTCTCTAGAGCCCATCTATACCCATCTATACCCCATCTATAGCCCATCTATACCATCTATACCTTCCCATCTATACCTGCATCTAGCTCCCTTGGAAGTCATCCAGAAGTTTGGAAATTCACCCCAGTTTAGCAAGTGGCTGATGGACACCAGTGTAACTCTCCAGCATGCCAAAGCGACACAAAGACTGTGTTTTCAGATAGAAAATACAGTGTGTATTTCCCCTTCTGATTCATACATTTGGATGAGACTGTGGAATGCCTCTACAAGGTAAGGAATAAAGGGCTGTGTTGTTTCACTGTCCTTTCTCCCAGCCACCTGCAGGACATGCAGATGTCACAGTTACAGGCTGGTTGGCACATGACATGAGTGTGGGTTTGCAGCTGATGTTTCCCCATCAGTAGCAGTGGAGCAATGCAAGCACAGATCTCTCCTCTCTCACTCACAAGAAATGAGTCCCAAGGCACATCCAGCCCTTTTACACCTTGCTTTCCTTTTACCCCACAATGTTCAGGGTATTTCTCTCTTCCTTCCCACTTTGTTAGCTACACTAAAAGCCAGCAATGGTTATGATCATGAAATACTAAAGCTGGGTCCAGGTCAGCCTTGCTTACTTGCTCTTTAAGCTTTTTCACACATTTCAGGTATGCTTCATACTTTTTCAGGTATGCTGAAAACACTAGTGTTTTCACTAGTGTTGGGTCTGGAAATTCTACATATACTCAGCAAAAGAGGAACTCTTTCTATACTAGGTCACCTCTGATATCAGCGTACTCTCTTTGAAAGTAAATAGATGTTAGATTTCTAAATTATCTTTACAGCATTAAAATTGAGTAATATAAAGTAATAGAGAGAGTTCATCCAAAGGTTGGCACTGGTATATCCACTGGTATATTCATTCACTGAAACACCCTGACTGTTTGATTTCAGACAGCAGCAGAAAATTCATGAGACATAATCCCTCCCCTTTAACACCTTCCTGTATGCATTGTAGGAGATAGATGGATAGGTAGGTAGGTAGGTAGGTAGGTAGGTAGGTAGGTAGGTAGGTAGATAGATAGATAGATAGATAGATAGATAGATAGATAGATAGATAGATAGATAGTATCATAGTATCAGATGAGGGAAAGCTTGCTGAGAGGCAGAAGCCATTACCATTTGCTTTACTGTCCAACCTCCCACTGACTCTTTCCCATTCCTCCTCTTGAGCCATAGTGCTTTCTACTTCATTGTGCCTCTCAGTGCTCAGCCTGTTTCATCCCACAAAAGATGTAGTCTTTACCACCAGAGAAGTGTTTTGCTCCTTCAAAGACAGGGACATAATAAAGCTTACTGGCTCTACTGCTGGAGGCTCATGATATTCTGAGTCTGGTGAAAAGACTCAAATACCCAGTAGTCTCTGGTTGAGGCTGTGAACAGCTGGGATAAATTCAAAAGCTGCCTTGGACTTGCTTTTATTTATTTCAAGGTCTAATCTGTCCCTGGCCAGCAGCAACAAAGAGCAAGTATGATTTACAACTACCTTTTCTAGTGTAGCCAAAGACTGTTAATTCTTCCAGGCGAAGGATATTTAGTCTGTCTCAAAACAATTTATTTTTTCCCCTCCCTTTTCTTGCCTCTGCTCTTTGAAGTCAATGCCAAAAGTCCCATTTATTTCATCAAGTGTAGGATTTGTCAGTGTGAGATACAAGGAAAACCAGCAGGCTCCCAGTTTGACATGCATAGGCAGGACATTTCACTATGTAGCTAAACCAGTGTATTCTAACTGAATCTGGTAGTACAGTAGCCACAGTGCATGAAACAATCCTGGCTGGTGTGCAATTTAATGAGCAATGGTAGCACCAGGGTTGCATCATGGCATTTACTACAATACCCACCGAAGTGAAGAAATACCAGCAGTGTAGTGGATTGTTGTCACATCAGGTCAACTACCATTGCCACAGAGCAAGAAGAGAATTACACACCTTAATTTTTGTTAGGCTTTGCCACGTGTCTCAAAGTGCTACATTTTCCCTTTGCATTTTTGCAAGCAGTTTGCCTTGTGTCCTGTTGGGTAGCAGACAAAAGACATTCATGTAGCATAAAATGAATGCTGGACAGATAAGGAGCATCAGCTTTTGGGCTGTGACTTCACACTACCCTACCTGAAATGCCCCATAGCAGGCTGAATTTCCAGCACAGATACCTATCAATGACAGTCCCATCTACTCTGTGACTTAGAGTGCTGCTCCTTCAGGACCTTACTGCCCTAACCTCAGAGAAAATGCTAGAGAAATTCAGATACCAGCTTTTACCAAAAAATTAACAGTAACTTTTTAGACTAGGACAGACCTTACTCAGTAAGTTATCCAAGTGATTCCTGGCTTTCCATATCAAACCCCTGAAAAGTATTTTTCTAAGTAAATAGGACATTGCACTGTTAACAAGCCATGGACTTGTACTGACTGTAGTTACCCAGACATCATTTGCACATTTTGGTCAAAAAAAATATAGTTGTCCTAATGTAATTCTCATAAGCAATCATGAGTTGGCACTGGAGAATGAATCCTTGAGTATGTAAAAGAAAGCTAAATCAAAACATTCTTTCTTGATGAATTACATTCATTTTGTGTTAGCAGAGGGACACTATTATGACCCAGAACACTGCACTTCACCAGATTAGCTATTTTCTTGTCCAACAAACTGGAAAACAAGATAAGACAGAGCTTTGATTACTTATAACCCCAAATTATTTTCCATATAAGCATGCTTTGGAATTTGAAACTGGAAGTAGAGTCAACAGCTTACACCACATCATGTCAGGTAACAGAATGGATGGCAAAAGGTATCTATCAACAGCCCAGGCAATTTCTAAAACAAAATAAGCTTCTTCATTAAAAACAAACCCAAAGCCAACCAAACAAAAATAACCCACCACATTTTCCCTGCAGTGTTTATTTCATGGTGTGGCATTTTACATGCTGTTATTTCAGGTATGTAGTCTCCTCTATAAGTACCTAAAATCAGTTCTATACACAACAGCATGCCTGGCTGCTGTGGCAAGAGGATGTGTGTGAAGTGGAGCAAAACACGAGTGGTTCAGGTGTCACAGTAAAGGTACGTGGTGACATGGGAAAATATTATCAGGCAAAACAACTACATTTACCTCAACTTTTCAGACAAAAAACACACTTCCATGAAACCAGAACACACTTACAAGCAGAACAGGCCAAACTTGGGGCAGCTAGTCTATTTCAGTACTCATAACCTTTCATTTCTAGAAGCTGGATATTGCTGGAGCATGGTTACTTGTAGGATAAAGGTAAGTCACAGTGCATCATGCATTGTTAAAATGGGACAGTCACTAAAGAGAAGCTGCATTTCCAACTGTAACTGTCATAAATTAGTAACCAAATCTGCATATTATCTAATTCCTACAGGTTTTAAAATTACATTTTTATGTTATAGTGTCGTCTAACCATATACCTCTATTGCTCCACACACAATGGTAGACTGCATCTTTATTGATACTGCATGTGTCTGATGCTGACAAAAGAGGATTGAAAGCAGGAACAGCACTAGTTGGACCCCAGTGTAGTAGCTGCACTGTAAAGTCATTCAGTTTAAATACGTAATATATCTTACAGTGGGTAGCATGAGTTGCTGTACCCCAGGATGGCCTGGGTTCCAGAAAATGGTGCAGCCAGACCCTCCTTTTTCTGATACAGCTCAGAATGGAAAATCTCTCTCCATCCAAGCAGAGACAGCAATAGGATTTCTAGACCACTGCTTAAACTCAGCCAGTTTTAAAATCAGTAAGCATGGTTCCAGCAGCAGCAGTTAGGCCAATGAGAGTAAAACTGAAGATTAATGATGCCTGTAAGTGCACAACAGATCTTTGGATATGTAACAATCTCTGCTTATCTTCTGTCACTGTTTTGCATTGACAAGTTGCATATTTTCTTTGTGCAAAGGTCAGATACTCACTGTTCATGCAAGATGCCAGAGGCCAATTACTTGTTACTATTTATATGGTTTGTTGGCTCTGTACAGGCTTATTGAAAAAGTGATACTGTAGATAAACCTTTGAAATACAAATAAATTAAATAGAAAGTCATGCTGCTCTTTCTTCAGATCTTGCCTGAAAATTTTTGTTTAGGTGGAACTTTTGCTAGACAAAGCCTTAGCTGCTGGAACACAATGCCTGTCATAAGAACCAAAGCCCAGCATTGATAGGAGAGCTGGGAATTGTCCCACACTTTTTCATTTTCTTTGTCCTGTACTTTCTGTCATTTTTGTGCATAGTAATGTGGGTTTTTTTCCAGTGAGAATTCATATTTATGCACAAATCTACACTGCAAAAATTGTAGTACATGTTCCATTTCTTGTAATTTCCAGTGACCTATATTAAATATAGTCTCTGCTAAGCACCAGTTAACACATCTTTAGATTCAGATTTTCCTTTTGCTGGATCAACGGCAACAAAAGCTCCCAAACACTGTAAGTTAACTGAGTCCTTGCCACATTTACATTAAACCAGCAGAGCAATTTCTTCTCTTATAGCAACACACATCTCAAGGATAAATTCCCAATTGGTGCAATTTTACCTGCTGTAAAATTTACCATTCATAGAAGTAATCTGCTTCACCATTTGATGTGGTTCTCCATGATACTAGGCCCCAAGGCACTTTCCACCAGACTCCAGGCAGCAGATTGTGACAGTCATGTATCTGCGCCTAAAGGGTGGTTGTAGCCAGGAGGGGGTTGGTCTCTTCTCCCAGGCAATAAACACCAGAACAAGAGGACACAGTCTCAAGCTGCGCCAGGGGAAGTTTAGGCTCGAGGTGAGGAGAAAGTTTTCACCGAGAGAGTCATTCGCCATTGGAATGTGCTGCCCAGGGAGGTGGTGGAGTCACCATCCCTGGAGGTGTTCAAGAGGGGACTGGACGTGGCACTTGGTGCAGTGGTATAGTAGTCATGAGGTCTGTGGTGACAGGTTGGACTTGATGATCTTTGAGGTCTCTTCCAACCTTATTGATTCTATGATTCTGTGCAGAGCCTGCAAGAAGATGCATAATTCAGCTCACTCTCACATGCTCTGTCTTACAGGAAAGCAGGAAAGATTTTGTACATAAATTCCTGGGTATGACTCTGAATAGCCAGAGACAGGGCATTGCAGTAAAAATCCTAACTTTTTAGAATTTAGCTTTGCAGTCTTCTGTCACATTTCAAATGTTTTCTGATTTTGAATGCTTACCCATCTTTTCTGTAACACAGATTTGTAGAGCTCTAATAGTTTTATTGTTTGGGGGCGGGGGTGGGGAGGGTTGTAATGATGAAAATATCAATATCAAACTATGCTCTGATCAAGGAAATATGTCCTGTGTATCTGCAGACAAAAAAAAAAAATGGATTCAACAGAGATTGTCACTGGTGGATATAACTCCTATTATTCACATAAAATACAGTACTGCCACTGATCATTATTCCCAGTAGAAGTGATCCTCCCTGAACATGTTGATTAAAGTGTCCTTATAGCTGCCTTCCAATACCTCAAGGGGTCCTACAGGAAGGTGAAAGGGGGAGGTTTCATAAGAGTGTCTAGCAATAAGACAAGAGGGAATGGTTTTAAGTTGAGGAAGTGTAGGTTCGGGCCGCATCTTATGAAGAAGTTCTTCAGTACAAGGGTGGTGATACTCTGGAATAGGTTGCCCAGGGAGGTTGTGGATGCCTCCTCCTTGGTGGTGTTCAAGATCAGGTTGGATGAGGCCTTGAGCAGCCAAGCCTAGTTGTGAGGCATCCCTGTCCATGGCAGGGAGGTTGGAGTAGATGATCTCTAAGGTACCTTCCATACTAAGCCATTCTATGATCACTATGGGCTGTTAATGAACTGTTGGTAACTGCTGATCTTGCTGTCTCTGCTGCTTAACCCACATGTATTTCTGCTGGGGTTATTTTCCCCCCACATTAGTCATCAACTGAAAACAGTTTCAATATTCTCTCTTGCAGCATAGCTAGAGAAAGCCTTCTGAGAGTCATTCTGAGTCTCCTTATTGTGTATCTTCTGTATAAATATATTTGTAAAATCAGCAGCTTCCTATGCTCTTGCCCTCCCAGTCCAGCACCAGAAACAACTGCCTCTCCCAGTCTTGTTAAGAGAGGGTCACATTCTCCCTTCCATTTCAGAGACTCAGCCTGTACATACTCTGCCTGCCTAGATACATCACAGCACATTGCAGCATTCAGTTTCCTTGTCTGTCCAAAGATGATCCACTTTCAGACCATACCAAGCTCCTGCAGCATCTCCATATGCTCCTGTAGAACAGCTGGAGTCTGCTGATTCTCTAACGCATGCACACAAACACATTCTGGCTCTCATTCTGATATAGTGCTAGCAAGAAACCCTTAGGTTAAAACTGGGTACGGGCACCTAGAAATAATCACATCTTCCCAAATTTACATAAAAAGCCAGAATCCCACCCACACTATACAACACAGAGGAAAAACATTGTATCTTTTTCTCCATTTCAACCTTATCTGAGCTTTCTATTTTGCAGAATGTCCAGTGACCCCAACCAGTCAGCTTTCCAAAGAGCTTAGGCCTCTTTTAATGCAGAAAGGAAAAAAAAAGAGAGAGATATAAAGAGAGAGGTTTAAAAGTTCTCAATTTTGTAATCCTCAGCTTTCCATTTGTTTCTCTTTCATAGCAACAAAAATTATTCTAATATAAGATCCAAGTATGAACATTTCAATTTGTAATGCAAGTGATCCTGCTGTTGGATTCCTGCCATCTTAGCCTAGGTGATCAACTGATGATTTGCAGGAATACTGCAGGGAAATCCCATTTCTTAGTAATTTTGTTACTGTTTGGTATTGAATAGTCTTACTATCAGAACACCAAAATATGATTCAATTATACAAAGAAAATGCACATGAAATTCCCTATAATTGGCTCAGATTGCTTTTGGAGTTTTATAGAAGAAATATACTGAATGAGAACAAAATTTGGAGTACTATTCCAAAAGGCAGTACAATTAACAATCTTCTTCATCAGGCATAATGTTGTTTGACACATCTTAGAAAGAGCAGATTTTTTAATTTTGTAAAAATAAACTACTTTGCCTTCTTTATTACAAATAGTGCTAAACTTCTATTGCTCTCCTTGTTGTTATATATTCTGACACCTCTTTGCAACTTGATTCAATGGGTTAGGAACTGGCTGGAGGGCCGAGCCCAGAGTGTGGTGGTGAATGGTGCCACATCCAGCTGGAGGCCAGTCACTAGTGGCGTGCCCCAAGGATCAGTGCTGGGCCCTGTGCTCTTTAACATCTTTATTGATGATCTGGATGAGGGCATTGAGTCCATCATCAGTAAATTTGTGGACGACACCAAGCTGGGGGCAAGAGTTGATCTGCTGGAGAGTAGAGAGGCTTTGCAGAGGGACTTCGACAGGCTGGACAGATGGCCAGAGTCCAACGGCATGAGATTTAACACATCCAAGTGCCAGGTTCTGCACATTGGCCACAACAACCCCATGCAGTGCTACAGGCTGGGGTCAGAGTGACTGGAGAGCAGCCAGGTAGAGAGGGACCTGTGGGTACTGGTTGATGACAGGCTGAACATGAGCCTGCAGTGTGCCCAGGCAGCCAAGAGGGCCAATGGCATCCTGACCTGCATCAGGAACAGTATGGCCAGCAGGAGCAGGGAGGTCATTCTGCCTCTGTATACTGCACTGGTTAGGCCACACCTTGAGTCCTGTGTCTAGTTCTGGGCCCCTCAGTTTAGGAAGGATGTTGACTTGGTGGAACGAGTCCAGAGAAGGGCAACAAAGTTGGTGAGGGGCTTGGAACACAAGCCCTATGAGGAAAGACTGAGGGAGCTGGGGCTGCTTAGCCTGGAGAGGAGGAGACTCAGGGGTGACCTTATCACTCTCTACAACTACCTGAAGGGAGGTTGTAGACAGGCGGATGATGGTCTTTTCTCCCAGGCACCCAATACCAGAACAAGAGGACACAGTCTCAGGCTGCGCCAGGGGAGGTTCAGGTTGGATGTTAGGAAGAAGTTCTATACAGAAAGAGTGATTGCCCATTGGAATGGGCTGCCCAAGGAGGTGGTGGAGTTGCCATCATCAGAGGTGTTCAGGAGGAGACTTGATGGGGTGCTTGGTGCCATGGGTTAGCTGTTTGGGTGGGTTGGATTGGTTGATGGGTTGGACACAATGATCTTGAAGGTCTCTTCCAACCTGGTTTGGTTTATTCTAAATAAAGGTTTATTCTTTACCTTACTTCAAGGCTACAAAAGAAAACGTACCCTCCTTGGTCACCTACATCCAGTACAGGATTTTAAAAAGTCCAGATGCAGGAGTTAGGTAGCTACCTCATGTGCATTAACTAGCAAAAGAAAACTTAACCTACATCCAACTCAGAACAGACCTTCTCTTCAGCATTCCAGCAGAGCTAGCCTTTAAAAGGGTACTATCCATTTAAATAATTGGCATTAAAAAGAAATATTGTTTAACCTAGTGTGGTTGGTTAACTCCCATCCTGAAAACAGGGTGGAGGGCTTGCAAGTGCTTTGCCCACCCTGCAGGGTGTTTTCCCCCTGGGAAACTGAGTCTGTTCCACTCCCCCCTCCCTGCCCAGTTAGGGTATAAAAGGGAAGGCATTGGAGTCATTAGCGCTTCTTTTTGGCTCCTGCCTCTCCTGGACAAGAGCTACTGCTGCTGCTTTCCTGCTCTTCAGCCATATGGTCGGGCCTGATCCTTCTCCCTGATGCCTCCGTGCCTCTTCAGAGAGAGAGACTGGTTTTGTATTCCCGTTTTTTTCCCCCTCTCCCATCCATCCTTGTTCCTTGCCCTTGTGAACCTTACCTGTTATTGTTATATATATATATATATATTGTTTAAAGAAAACTCTTTACCTACTTCCAGGCCAACTCTAAATTATTGCTTGGTGGATTTGCTCCTTCCCTTTCCTTTTTTTTTCCCTCTCTGTTGGGAGGGAGGAGGGGGGGAGCAGGGGAGAGATTCTCAGCATTACTCCCATCTGAGCTCTTAACTCCCAGTTAAGGCTCAATCCACTACACCTACACTGGGTGTCAATTCAACAGCCAGCTTTAATTCACTACCCTGCAACTGTTCACTGTATATCTTACTTTTATTTTAAAATTCAGTTCTTCTTCAGAAGCTTGGAAAAAGTTCAACATCCAAGGAATTCCTGGGAAGTGACTTGACTATGAACACCTTTGACAGAAAGCCCCAGGTGCAAGACTTGCTTTTGTCTTTTCTAGATGTCTCTAGTGTTCTTGAACTCATTCAGTTATGAACCTTCATCATTGTCTTGGAATACTTTTAAGGTAAAAAATCAATAGAGAGAAAGGAGGTTTCAAAGTGTGCCTGGAAGACATTGAATTTTCTTGATATCAATCAAATTGCAACATAATTAAATATTAGAACTGGCTGTCCCAGAACACAGTTTTTCTTCCAATGACAAAAGATACAAAAAAAAAATTATCAGAAAGGAAAAAATTCCTAAAAGACATTCTGAAACAGTAAAAGGTGTGTATTTTATGCATAAAAAACACAAGGCCGGTAGCCAACGCCTAAATCTTTGAACACACTCCAATAATCATGAGATGAATCTGAATTCAAATATCTCAGCATTCATGCTCATTCATGCTCATGATCGTTAACCAAGGCATTTTAGAGTTTATGTTCTTTTTGTTGTTATTAACCAATATTGTAAGAAAATATGGAAACTTCAGTTGCCTCTCTCTTCCCTGCTGTTTTAATTTGATTTTCAAGCTGTCAGTTGAAAGCACAGTTTTATTTTTTAAATTTCTGTACAAGCAAATCACAAAGACAGTGCAGAAGAAAAAAATAAAAAACCAAAAAGCCAAACCCAACACAGACACACATCTTTGGCTGTTTAGAGAAGGCTTTGTTGTATTAAGCTTCAATGCTGTGATTCCTGAGTAAGTTTAGATGCCTTTAATATATTTAGGCTAGCAAAAGAGCAATTTGGAACATGGATAAGAATAATCAAGCTCACAACAAGAAGTCAGGTTCTTGTAAGCAGGGATATTCAGACTTCTATTTGGAGCTATCTTGAGACATACACTCCTTCACAGTTATTACAGAGGAAGAGAAATGAAGTGTCATAAAAGAAAGCAATGGTTTCAGTTATGGGCTTTTCACTCAGTATCCCAAACTTAATTCATTAGGATCAGATCTTGAGGCCACGGAAAAAGGGACTTACACAACAAAGTTATAGACAGCACTCAGAATGGTGAACAAATGCTATAAACTAATTGTAGTAAGTCCCCAAACTTCATGGAATTTCGTCCGGCATTTTATCAAAAGGTGTTAATGCCGTATGGCATCAGGAGTGTCAGTTTTTGTTTTCCCCAAAGGGTATTAGAGGGCTGGCCAGGGTTCTTTGGGAAGCACCACCTGTGATGTTTTAGAAAGACTTGTTTGTGGAGCTCTGAAAGGCTCTATTGACATATACTTTCAGAGCACAGTGACAATAGTCTAGTTCTTTGTCCTTTTTATTGGTCTTCTCATAAGTGGATTTGCATTTACACCTCTCACTATGAAGGGAAGCCTTAACTAGAAACTCCCAATTATGCTGGTGATAAGTCACTGAAGCACGGAAGAAACTTTAGGCATTGGTGAGCATCTCTCCAGACCACACTCATTATATCAAAGCCATGCTCTGTTGCACACACCTGATTTTTGGTATTATTTATTATCGCCTGGTTAATTCTGTATTTCCCATAATCACACAGCCACCTGGTCTCTTTTAAGACCAAGAGGCTGGGGACTTCTCTTAAACACTTTACTCTTCTTATGGGGTCTTCAGCAAGTCGAAAGCTTATGTTGAATAAAAAAATCTGTCCTCATGCTGACTTTTAAGTAGTAAGGACATAATTTTAAAAATATATCTGTGGGTATAATAGTAATTAATTCATATGCTGAGAAAAACATAAGAAAAATTAACCAACAACCTATTGCTTTGGAATTACATTATTTAGCTCATTACACAGGGTTGTTCCAATTCTGAATGGAGCTTAAACAATAGAATAGAATATTTAGAATAAACTAAGCCAGGTTGGAAGAGACCTTCAAGATCATCGTGTCCAACCCATCAACCAATCCAACCCACCTAAACAACTAACCCATGGCATCAAGCACCCTATCAAGTCTCCTCCTGAAAACCTCCAATGATGGCGACTCCACCACCTCCCCAGGAAGCCCATTCCAATGGGCAATCACTCTTTCTGTATAGAACTTCTTCCTAACATCCAACCTGAATACTCACTACCAACAGACTAACAATGATTAAGCCAAGATAGTCACATGAAATAACAGCTGAAAATAGCTGGTAGGTACTTCTTGTAGGAGATACATTAGTTACAACCCATGTTCCAAATTTTTGCTTTCGTAGTGTTAGAAACATAGCATCATAGAATTATGGAACTCATTCAGTTGGAAAAGACCTTTGAGATCATGGAATCCAACCATTATCTAATCCTACCAAGTCTGGTGCTAAACCATGTCCCCCAGCACCAAAGCTCTGCCTCCATGAAACACCTCCAGGGATAACTATTCAACCAGCTCCTTGGGAAGCCTATTCCAGTGTTTCAGAACCCTTTCCAAAGTTTCTTCTAATATCCAATGTAAACCTTCTTCGTGCAATTTGAGGCTATTTCCTCTTGTCCTATCACTTGCTACTAATAGAAGAGACCAACACACACCTTGCTACAACCTCCTTTCAGCCCCCTCTTCTCCAGACTAAACAACCCCAATTCCCTCAGCTGCTCCTCCTAAGACTTGTTCTCCAGACCCTTCACCTGCTTGTTGCTGTTCTCTGGACCCACTCCTCTTGCAGTAAAGTGCCCAAAACAGAACACAGTACTCAAAGTGTGGCCTCACCAGTCCTGAGCAGAGAGGCACCATCACTTGCGTAGTCCTGCTTGTCACACTATTCCTGATATAGGCCAGAGTGCTGTTGGTATTCTTTGCCATCTGGCATACTGCTGGCTCCTATTCAGCTGGTTGTCAATCAACACCCCCAGGTCTTTCTCTGCTGGCTCACTTTCCAGCCTAGTAGAATTGTCAGTACCAAATCTAGGCAGAAGTTGCGTCTGAACTTTTTCCAGATACAGCTAAAAGAAGGTGACATAGCAGGGTCACATCTGTTTACTGCAACAGCTTGGATTTGTTTTAATTGGTAGATGGAACTGCCCGTGTTTCACTTCCAGCTGAAATGTTTTGGAAGATATGATCACATAGCATTGTTCTGTGATGGGGATTGAAATCAAATTAAGCCAATGGAGCACAAGATTGAACTATACTGTTGTGGTCCAAGGCCTGTGGAGGGAAGGACAGAAACTTGACTCTCTTGAGTGGACCTTAAGTTGGGCAGGGAAACCTGACCCTGCCAGGGGAGAGGTCCCCATATCATATTTATCCCCTTCCATTTCCTGCCTACGCTCTATATAAGGGGGACTAATTTCCAGCCTCTGCTTCCCTGCCTTTGCCTCCCTGTCTGCTGCTGCTACTGCTACTGAAAGCTGTTGACCATGTGGTTGGGCCTACTTGCCATGGGATTGGACCTGCATCCCGGGGAATCTATTTCCCTAATATGTTTGTACCTTCCTCTTCCCTAAATAACTTTTAATTTTTGTAAAAATTACCTTCTTAACTTCTTGTTAACCCTGGGGTAGTGGGAGGGGGAAGAAGTGAATAACCTACTTTCTGCCCCATTTGGGTTTAGCCCTGGAAACTGAAATGACAACATACAAACTTTTACAAGACAATCAGACATTCCTTGTATGACTTCACATTGTCCTTTGCTAGCATCTAGCTCCTCTGCAATTTGTAAGCAGCCAGACTCCTCTGCCTCTGTGACAAAAGAAAATCACCATGAGACACTTGGGTGTTTTGAAAACACCTAGGATAGATAAAGACAGAAACAAGCGGAATTGTTGTGCCATTGCAATATAATCTGGAACTCAACTGCCCTTGGGCAGATTTATTGTGTTTAACTGTGCACAGACGACATACAAGGCCCTAGCACTGCCTAGAACTCATAGCACTTGCAATGGGGAAGCTGAGTAGCTTTTAGACCCTTGAAGTACTACCAGCCTGTGAAGAAGAGTTCAGCGAAACGATAGTATTAAAACAGAAAAAGTAAGTGACTTAAACTGCTTTAGACAGCTGCTACGTGAGGTAGCCAGTGGTGAACACCCAGGGGATCCAAGAAATATTATTTTAGAAGTCTTAGATTTCACCATCTTCATACAAGTGCATGGCACTGTCTGTTGCCTTAAGGAATTAGGAATCACAGAAATCAGAACACACAAACTGTAGAAGGGCTTCCACCTTCTCTGAAATGGCTCTCTCACATCATTTCCTCTGACATGCTCTCCATCCTCATTAGCTCATCAGGCTGACACCCCACTGGGTTTCTGGTAGCCTCCCCTGCCACCTGCCTTTTTCCATATCACAGCAAGCCAGACACGTTAGGTTAAGCACAACAAGTGGTGTAAAGCCCAGCTCTGTCACAGTTGCTGCTGGTGAACAAGGCTAGCATAGCAAATTCGGGTGTTGTCTGTCATCTGTCACAGAAGCTTCTTTTGTAACAGCCTGCAGTTCCCATGGAGCTGCTATCTGTAGCAAACACCTTTTTTTTTTTTTCTGTGTGTTGCAATTCCTTGCTGTTCTGAGCATTGATTGCAGTTAAAAAGCATTGTGCTATACTCTGAAACCCACATGAACTCTACTGTTGAGAAAAAGTTTTGCAATTAAAAAAAAAAATCAGGATTATCATAGTATCATAGTGTCATAGTATCATTCAGGGTTGGAAGGGACCACAAGGATCATCTAGTTCCAACCCCCCTGTCATGGGCAGGGACACCCCACACTACATCAGGCTGGACAGAGCCTCATCCAACCTGCTCTTAAACACCTCCAGGGACGGGGCCTGGACCACCTCCCTGGACAACCCATTCCAGGGTTTCACCACTCTCATGGTGAAGAACCTCCTCTTCACATCCAGCCTGAATCTCCCCACCTCCAGCTTCATTCCATTCCCCCTAGTCCTATCACTCCCTGAGATCCTGAGAAGTCCTTCCCCAGCCTTCCTGTAGGCCCCCTTCAGATACTGGAAGGCCACAATTAGGTCACCTTGGAGCCTTCTCTTCTGCAGACCGAACAGCCCCAACTCCTTCAGTCTGTCCTCATAGGAGAGGTGCTCCAGCCCTCTGATCATCCTTGTGGCCCTTCTCTGGACACGCTCCAGCACCTCCACATCCCTCTTGTAATAGGGGCTCCAGAACTGGACACAGTACTCCAGGTGGGGTCTCACCAGGGCTGAGTAGAGGGGGAGGATCACCTCCCTCGACCTGCTGGCCACACTTCTCCTGATGCAGCCCAGGATTACTTTTTTACCGCTTAATAGCATACTGCTCTCTTTAGAAATAAATACACATCCCCACCCAATTCAGGTAAACACACACACAATGGTATCTTAATATCAATTCTCCCAGTCTCCTAGGTTTGCAAACCAGTCTTTTTTTAATTATTGTCTTTCTTTTTTTTTTTTTTTTTTAGGAAAAGGAGAAATAAATTGTGGTGTTTTTTTCCTATTGGAGCTAATAAAGTAAAAACTGTGAGGCCACACCCCAAATACTGTGTTCAGTTCTGGGCCCCTCACTACAAGAAAGACATTAAGTTGGTGGAACATGTCCAGAGCAGGGCAACAAAGCTGGTGAAGGGTATAGTCAGGAGAAGAGGCTGAGGGGAGACTTCAGTGCGCTCTACAACTACCTGAAATGGGGCTGTGTTGAGGTGGGGAATAGCACTCTTATCTCTAGTATCAGGTGATAGGACGTGACTAAATGGCTACCCAAGTAAGTGGTAGAGTCACCAACCCTGGAGGTTTTCAAGAAATGTGTATACCTGACACTTTGGCACATGGTTTAATGGCCATGGTGATGTTAGGTCAATGGTTGAAAAAAATACAAAAGAGAACTTGGGAGTAAACTTCATTGTGTGTTCACTGTGAGAAGCTGGCAGAAGTCCAGAAAGATGAATGAAGTCACTTTGAGCCTCTCTGGTATGGGCATAGGTGGTCTGTCATGAATGGAATTTTTCTTATCCAGCTACAACTGCATATTGTATATACAGGTGAATGAGACTACTCAGGTTAAGCATAAAACAGTATCTTCAGGTGATATTTCAAGTCTGCCTCACTGCAGTTCAGCTCAATAGACACAGGCAGGTGTAATTCAGGGCAGGGCAGTCTGCTGCACAAAATTATCACCTTGGGGAAAGTCTGAAAAGAAAGAGGAAGAAACTCCAGAGCAAAGAAGCAGATGCAGAAACAGGCCTTTATGCTCAGGTCTCTTCTTGTCAGATTTTGGCTTCTCAGTCAAGTCTATTGTTCAAGCACATTCAGGGTTAAGCACTGTCTTTCACTAAGGCAAATACCAGGTGTTTTAAATGGGATAATTCTGAGTCTCCAGGAGCAAGAATAATTTCCCTAGTCTGCATCATGCCATGGAGTATGCCACTCAAACACTCAGACTGGCTGCAATAGCTGCAGTAGAATAGAATAGAATAGAATAGAATAGAATAGAATAGAATAGAATAGAATAGAATAGAATAGAATAGAATAGAATAGAATAGAATAGAATAGAATAGAATAGAATAGAATAGAATAGAATAGGACCAGACCAGGTTGGAAGAGACCTTCAAGATCATCATGTCATACCTATCATCCAACGCCACCCAATCAACTAAACCATGCAACCAAGCACTGTATCAAGTCTCGCCCTGAACACCTCCAGTGATGGCGACTCCACCACCTCCTCGGGTAGCCATTCCAATGGGCAATCACTCTCTCTGTATAGAACTTCTTCCTAATATCCAACCTGAACCTCCCCCAGTGCAGCCTGAGACTGTGTCCCCTTGTTCTGGTGCTGGTTGCCTGGGAGAAGAGACCAACCTCTGCCTGTCTACAACCTCCCTCAAGGTAGTAGTAGAGAGTGATAAGGTCACCCCTGAGTCTCCTCTTCTCCAGGCTAAGCAGCCCCAGCTCCCTCAGTCTTTCCTCATAGGGCTTGTGTTCCAAGCCCCTCACCAACTTTGTTGCCCTTCTCTGGACTTGTTCCACCAAGTCAACATCCTTCCTAAACTGAGGGGCCCAGAACTGGACACAGGACTCAAGGTGTGGCCTAACCAGTGCAGCGTACAAGGGCAGAATGACCTCCCTGCTCCTGCTGGCCACACTGTTCTTGATACAGGCCAGGATGCCATTGGCCCTCCTGGCTGCCTGGGCACACTGCAGGCTCATGTTCAGCCTACCATCGACGAGCACCCCCAGGTCCCTGTCTTCCTGGCCGCTCTCCAGCCACTCTGACCCCAGCCTGTAGCACTGCATGGGGTTGTTGTGGCCAATGTGCAGAACCCGGCACTTGGATGTGTTAAATCTCATGCCGTTGGACTCTGCCCATCTGTCCAGCCTGTTGAGGTCCCTCTGCAGAGCCTCTCCACCCTCCAGCAGATCAACTCCTGCCCTCAGTTTGGTGTTATCTGCAAATTTACTGATGATGGACTCAATGCACTCCCAGACAATCAATGAAGATGTTAAAGAGCATGGGGCCCAGCACTGATCCTTGGGGCACACCACTAGTGACTGGCCTCCAGCTGGATGTGGCACCATTCACCACCACTTTCTGGGCTCGGCCCTCCAGCCAGTTCCTAACCCAATGCAGTGTGCAACTACTTAAGTGTAGTAACAGTGTGTAACTACTTGACATCTTGATAACACACAGTACAGTTTCTGGGATCAGAATTAACATGCCTGTATATGCTGTGCAATAACAAGCAGCTCTACCACATGCTTCACTGCAGAGTTACACACTATGCATTCTTCATCTGTTCTATAGTGTACCTAAAGTCATGTTTCTTAGAAATTTCACTTAGAAACAAAACAGACTTGTCAACTTAAAAGACAAGCACTAGAGAAAGTAACCAAGTATTATAGGAACCATCCATCTGCTTCCCTTTTTTCCCCCAGCATCTACTACTTTTGAGCTCAGAAAGGAACACTTTGATTCACAGATACTCTGGCATGACCTTGTAGCAATCTTTGATGTTTGAACAGCATTTGACACACTGTAAATCCACCCTTCATTGACCCATCCCATTTGTATTGTACAACTTTAATGTCCTTCAGTAACAAGTAGTTCAAGGAACACACACAGATGTCTTTCTCATGCTTTACTCCACTTTTTCCTGTGAATATGAGACTTACTCAGTGCCTCTAATTGTTCATTTGTCTGTCTCTCCTCTTCACCTCTAATAGCTTGTGGTAGGTTGAAGTTTTCCCCAGCATTAACTTTTAAGCCAGATCAACTCAGTTAGAAGCAAATGAAGCTGTATTTACAAGCAAAACTACACTCTACAACAGAATTAAATTAATATGTACAAAATATACACTATTTACAATATTATGCAGGTATTTACAATTAGCAAACACAAAACCCCCCCCTGGTCAAAGAGAGACCAGGGAAGCTGCCCCACTGCTCCAACCCACTGCCCCCTCACCCCAAACCTCTTAGATCCCCCTGTACAAAAAGAGAGAGAAGCTGAGAGAGAGCAGTGGGTTAACTTATCTCAAGGCCAGCCAGAAGCACCATTATCTCCCACATGAAGCAATAACAGCCAAGATCAGAGGAGAAGAGAAAAGGAAGGGGAATGGAAGTGAAATGTGAAGGATTGTTGTGATACTGCTTCTCTAATCTCAGACATTTATCCAAAAATTTGTTTAGAATAATCTTTTGTTTTCCTTTTTACACCCAATGGTGATTTTTTTTATAATTTTCTACTTTTCTGCTCGAAATCTGCAGCTAAATTTTAAAGGCATAGCCTAAAACTATCACACAGCTTCTTAAATTTTGTCCATCTTTTACCTGTCTGTCAGATGTGACTGAAGGCTCAAGGGGAAAAAAATCACCAAGAAATGCTGTGAGAATTCATGTTTGGATAGAAGACTAATTAAATCACCTTTTGAGTGAGTGTATTAAAGCCAGCTTTCCTTATCAAACCAGACAAGCTTCATCCAGTTGACCCATAAACATACAAGTGCTGGTCAGATGATCTGATCATGCCCAGCTCCCAGTCAGTACTAATGTATACAATTACTCATCTGGGATGGTGAGGGGAACTGGAAAGCCACCATTGTTGTAATATGGGCATAGGTGTTCTATCACACTAGAGCACAGCTTCCAGGCCAAGACATTAGCAGGCAAAGACGTTTATTACATTACACCTGTGTCAGGTGTGACCAGGTGATCTTTCTCCTCAGTCTCGTTGCAGAGCTGAAAGATGAAGTGGCCGAGCTGAAGGAGGAGGTGTCTAGGCTGAGATCAATAAGGGAAAGCGAAAGGGAGTTAGATTTGTGGGAGAAGGCTCTGCAGATCTCCCCTGCTGAGGGAAGGGTCCCTGGAAATGGGGAGGGATGGATACAGGTCCCTGCCAGGGGTGGCAAGAGAAATCCATCCCAGCCCTCTCCTCCTCCTCCACTGTCCTTGCATAACAAGTATGAGGCCCTGCAGGCTGAGGGCAGTGGGGATGAGAGGACCGAGGAGCAGCCATCCAGAGTGGAGCCTGAGGCCAAGTGGTCCCCACCAGCTATAACTACCAGCTCCACAAAGAAAAGAAGAAGGGTTACAGTTGTTGGGGACTCTCTCCTGGGGGGTACTGAGGGACCCATATGTCGTCCTGACCCATCCCACAGGGAGGTCTGCTCCCTACCTGGGTCGCGGGTTAGGGACATTGCAAGGAGACTCCCTAAATTAATCCAGCCCTCTGACTATTACCTTCTGCTGGTAATACAGGCTGGGAGTGATGAGATTGACAAGAAGGGCACCAGGGTGATTAAAAAAGAATTCAAGGCCCTCAGACAATTGATTGATGGGGCAGGAGCTCAAGTGGTGTTCTGCTCAGTTCCCTCAGTGGCAGCGGTGTACGCTGAGAGGAACGGGAGAACCCACACCATCAACAATTAGCTCAGGGGATGGTGCCAGCAGCGGAATTTTGGTTTCTTTGATCATGGGACAACTTTCACTGCACCAGACCTGCTGAGTCCTGATGGGGTGCATTTATCTAGAAAGGGTAAGAGAGTCCTGGCACTGGAGTTGGCAGGGCTCATTAGGAGGGCTTTAAACTAGGTCTGAAGGGGGTGGGTGAGGAAGTCAGTCCCTCTGCAGAGGAAAGAGTAGGGCACAAATTAGGGTCAATTGAGAAGTCAGGAGCCCAGCTGCAGTGCATGTACACCAATGCACGCAGCCTGGGCAAGAAGCAAGAGGAGCTGGAGATCCTGATCCATCAGGGCAACGATGATGTAGTCACCATCTCAGAAACTTGGTGGGACAACACCCACGATTGGAATGCTACACTGGGGGGTTACAGGCTCTTTAGGAGAGACAGGCGAGGGAAAAGAGGAGGAGGGGTGGCTCTGTATATTAGGGAGTCACTCTCTGCTACAGAACTCCAGGTGGAAGATGAGGGAATTCAGAGCCTGTGGGTTAAAATCAGAGAGCAGCCTAACAAATCTGACATGCTGGTTGGAATTTGTTACAGACCACCCAACCAGGATGAGGAGGCTGATGAATTGTTCTACAAACAACTGGAGGCTGTCTCAAGATCATCAGATCTTGTCCTTGTCAGTGACTTCAACCTGCCAGATATCTGCTGGGAACTTAATTCAGCAGAGAGGAGGCAGTCCAGAAGATTCCTGGAGCGAATGGAGGACTGCTTCCTGATGCAGCTGTTAAGTGAGCCTACCAGGGGCCAGGCTCTGCTTGACCTGCTGTTCTCCAATAGAGAAGGGCTGGTGGGAGATGTGATGGTGGTAGGCTGCCTAGGGTGCAGTGACCATGAGATAGTGAAGTTTTCAGTATGCAGGGAGATAGGGAGGAGCACCAACAGAACCTTCACCTTGGACTGCAGAAGGGCGAACTTCAGCCTGTTTTACAAACTTATTTGTAAAGTCCCCTGGGTACCAGCCCTCATGAACCAAGGGGTTCAGGAGGGTTGGACCTACTTCAAACAGGAGCTCTTGAAGGCACAGGAACTGGAAGTTCCCATGTGCCGAAAGATGAGTCGGTGGGGAAGGTGACTGGCCTGGATGAGCATCTCCTGGAGGATTTAAGGGGGAAAAAGAGGCTGTATTGCCCTTGGAAGAAGGGGAAGGCTTCTCGAGGTATGTTTAAGGAAGCTGTTAGATTATGTAGGAAAATAATTAGAGAGGCAAAGGCCCAGTTAGAACTCAAGCTGGCCACCTCTGTGAAAGACAATAAAAAGCGTTTTTACAAATACATTAATGCTAAAAAGAAGGGCAAGAAGAACCTGCACTCCTTATTGGACCTGGAGGGGAACACTGTGACGGAAGATGAGGAAAAGGCTGAGGTCCTGAAACCTTCTTTGCCTCAATTTTTAACAGCAAGGCAGGAGGAGCTCAGGACGAGTGGCCTCCTGAGCTGGGTGATGGGGTCAGGGAGCAGTGTAGTGCCCCAGAAATCCATGAGGAATTAGTTCGGGACCTGCTGAGCCACTTGGATATTCACAAATCCATGGGACCAGATGGGATCCATCCTAGGGTGCTGAGAGAGCTGGCTGGCAAGCTGGCCAAGCCTCTCTTCGTCATTTTTCACTAGTCCTGGCTCACTGGTGAGGTCCCAGGTGACAGAAAACTGGCCAGTGTGGTCCCCACCCATAAGAAGGGTCAGATGGAGGAACCTGGAAACTACAGACCAGTCAGCCTGACCTCAGTGCCAGTGAAAATGATGGAGCAGATTATCCTGGCAGCAATAACTGCACACCTGAAGGATGGCCAAGGGCTTGGGCCCAGCCAGCATGGATTTAGGAAGGGCAGGTCCTGCCTTTCCAACCTTATCTCTTTCTATGATCAGGTGACCCGTCTGGTGGATGTGGGGAGGCCTGTGGATGTGGTCTAACTGGACTTCAGCAGGGCCTTTGATACTGTCCCCCACAGCAAACTGCTGACTAAGCTGTCAGCTCGTGGCTTGGACCATAAGACTCTGTACTGGGTTAGGAACTGGCTGGAGAGCTGAGCCCAGAGAGTGGTGGTGAATGGTGCCACATCCAGCTGGCAGCCAGTCACTAGTGGCGTCCCCCAGGGATCAGTGCTGGGCCCCATCCTCTTTAACATAGTATCATAGTATCACAGTATCATAGTATGATAGCATCGAGGATTGAGGGGAAAAGCCTCAAGGCCTTCTTCCCCCCCCGTAAAGTGAAGGGAAAGAAACTTGAAAGGCAAAAAAAAAAAAACCCACAGCCGGATTAGCAAAGGGATTGTGTGCTGTATTTACAAAGCAGTTTAGGGAATGCAGGTTTATATACAGAATTTACAATATTTACAGAATATACACAGAAACGAGATTCCCCTCCTCCACCAGGAGGGAGGGTTTCCCCCTGTACCCCCTTCTCTCCCCTTTTTCCCCAAGAGGGTTAGAAAGAGAGAAAAAGGAATAATTTGTTAATTAAAAGCAGAAATATGGTTAGAGCAAATGTGTTAGCAGAGGCCTTATCGCTTTCCAAGGTCAATCTGGCCGAAAGCCCAGAAGCTGTGAGCTGCAGAAGGAGAAAGTGCAAGACTGAGACTAGTCTCACTGGGAATCAAAGTTGCTTTTTACCAATCCACCAATGAAATTAGTTTAGACTTGTCTTGTTTACAAAACATTCGGCCATGGTGTCCCTTTGTTAAAGGCACCGCCTCAAACAGTCACACATAGTATCATAGTATCATCTTCATTGATGATCTGGATGAGGGAATTGAGTCAGTCATCACCAAATTTGCAGATGACACCAAGTTAGGAGCAGTTGTTAGTCAGTTAGAGGGTTGAAGGGCTCTGCAGAGGGACCTCGACCGACTGTTCAGATGGGCAGAGTCCAATGGGATGGCATTCAACAAGTCCAAGTGCTGAGTTCTGCACTTTGGCCACAGCAACCCCATGCAGAGCTACAGGCTGGGGTCAGAGTGGCTGGAGAGCTGCCAAACAGGGAGGGACCTGGGGGTGCTGGTTGACAGCCACCTAAACATGAGCCAGCAGTGTGCCCACGTGGCCAAGATGCCAAATGGCATCCTGGCCAGCATTAGGAATAGTGTGGCCAGCAGGAGCAGAGAAGTCATTGTGCCCTGTACTCTGCATTGGTTAGGCCACACCTTGAGTCCTGTGTCCAGTTCTGGGCCCCTCAGTTTAAGAAGGACATCAAGACACTTGAACATGCCCAGAGAAAGGCAACAAGGCTGGTGAGAGGCCTTGAGCACAAGCCCTATGAGGAGCGGCTGAGGGAGCTGGGATTATTTAGCCTGGGGAAGAGAAGGCTCAGGGGAGACCTCATTGCCCTCTACAACTACCTGAAAGGTGGTTGTAGCCAGGAAGGGGTTGGTCTCTTCTCCCAAGCAACCAGCACCAGAACAAGGGGACACAGTCTCAAGCTTCACCAGGGGAAATTTAGGCTCGAGGTGAGGAGAAAGTTCTTCACCGAGAGAGTCATTGGTCATTGGAATGGGCTGCCCGGGGAGGTGGTGGAGTCACCATCCCTGGACGTGTTCAAGAGGAGCTTGGACGTGGCACTTGGTGCCATGGTCTAGTCATGAGGTCTGTGGTGACAAGTTGGACTCAATGATCCTCGAGGTCTCTTCCAACCATAGCAATACTGTGATACTGTGACACAGCAAAATTATATACTCTATCAGAAGGCATACATGTCACATCTTAATTGGTTATTTTCTACTGGTGTGCATGTAATTAGGCATACAATAGGTTAAAATAACAAAACAATATTCTAACACATCCAATAAAATTCTGCCAAGTTTCTCCCTTCAGTTACAAGATGTTTATATTCTTTTCCAAGTCAGAGACCAAACATAGCCATTCCAAAGCTATCTGAAAACAACCCCTCTCTGCCAGGGAAATGGCATTGCAAAGAGAGATGTCAAGGCCATGAGAAGAAGATACAATTCTGCTAAGAGAGGGTTAGTAGTATTTAGGGTACACACAATAGAAACCCTTTGGGAAATCAGGCTTCATTAGTTTCAGGGAATATGGTATGTAAGGTATGACACATATAACACAGAGCACGGAGAGGAGCCCAAAGTACACACTTTGTGGTAAACTGATGCAATAGAAACTGGGAAGATGCAGGTTTACCACCAAAAGCCACCATGGATGACCTTAGGCAAGTCACTTACTTCTTGCCCCTTGGTGACTCTGGGAAAGTAAGCATCATGCTGCTCTACAGATAGAAAAAGAGACTGAGGAAGGCAAATGGAGTTATATGTATACTTAAGACATTTTTTCTGATTAAATCTTTGCTAGTCATGGACTCAGAAGACTATTCAAAATATTAAGATAAAATGTACCCCTTCATAAGTATAAAATCATGTGCTGAAAGTGCAAGCTATGTAAGGCTCATTAAAACCAAGACAACCTGAGGCATGTACAGGCCATTTAGGCTCCAGAAAGTTGTTCTAGTCACTATCTCACAAAGATATTTGCAAACACCAGTACTAACTGATAGTCTAAAAACTATGGGCCATGAGATTTGGCAACAATGCAACTCAGAGATGACTATTATGTTCCAGTTTTATAAAGTAAAAAATGAAGTGAAATCCTTCTCAGGATGAGGAAAGCTGGAATCATTACTCACACTCCCTTTGGTTGGCACCAAGTAAACCTGTCCCTACAAGAGCACACAAACAGGATAGGGAAATTGAGCTCTCTTGTAATTCATGTGTGCCATTCCATAAACATGTTCACAGTAAACCTATCCCTCCCATCATTCACTCAAATACTGTATTTATTTTTTCTGACCATCAATTTCAGGTATGTAACATTTTTGGCATCTTCCTTCCTGAGACAGACTGACTCTCTGCTTGCCTGTGTCTCATCTCTGCATCGTAAGGAGATGTGCCAACCACTAGTTTCCAAAACTGTCAGACTTTGTAGCCACAAAGATTCCTTTTTTAAAATAGAGAGTGGGTTTCTCAGTGGCAAATAGGTGTGTCAGAAAATTACAGATGGAAATAAACAGATGCTGGCACCAATAACATTGAGAATGTATTTGTAGCATTCATAGACTAGCAAGCTGAGAAGACTCCTAATGGTTCAAAACATACACAAATGAATCTAGACTGCCATTCATGGAATCATAGAATCATAGAACCAGTAAGGTTGGAAAAGACCTCAGAGATCAAGTCCAACCTATCACCCAACATCTCATGACTAACTAAGCCATGGCTTCAAGTGCCAAGTCCAATCATCTTTTGAACACCTCCATGGACGGTGACTCCACCACCTCCCTGGGCAGCACATTCCAATGGCAAATAACTCTTTCTGTGAAGAACTTTCTCCTCACCTTGAGCCTAAACTTCCCCTAGCACAGCTTCAGACTGTGTCCTCTTGTTCTGGTGCTGGTTGCCTGGGAGAAAAGACCAGCACCCACCTGGCTACAACCTCCTTTCAGATACTGCTCCTTCAGAGCAATAAGGTCTCCCCTGAGCCTCTTCTCCAGGCTAAACAATCCCAGCTCCCTCAGCCTCTCCTCATAGGGCTTGTGCTCAAGACCTCTCACCAGCCTTGTTGCCTTTCCCTGGACACGTTCAAGTGTTTCGATGTCCTTCTTAAACTGAGGGGCCCAGAACTGGACACAGTACTCAAGGTGTGGCCTAACCAGTGCAGCGTACAGGGGCACAATGACTTCTCTGCTCCTGCTTGCCACACTATTCTTGATGCAGGCCAGGATGCCACTGGCCTTCTTGGCCACTTGGGTATCCTGCTGGCTCATGTTCAGCCAGCTGTCAACCAGCACCCCCAGGTCCCTCCCTGTTTGGCAGCTCTCCAGCCACTCTGACCCCAGCCTGTAGCTCTGCATGGGGTTGTTGTGATCAAAGTGCGGCACCCGGCACTCAGACTTGTTGAATGCCATCCTATTGGACTCTGCCCATCTGTCCAGCCTGTCAAGGTCCCTCTGGAGACCCATTCTACCCTCTAGCAGATCAACACCTGCTCCCAACTTGATGTTGTCTGCAAACATACTAATGGTGGACTCAATGCCCTCATCCAGATCATCAGTAAAGATATTGAATAGGACAGGGCCCAACACTGATGCCTGGGGGACACCACTAGTGACTGGCCGCCAGCTCGATGTGGCACCATTCACCACCACTCTTTGGGGTCAGCCCTCCAGCCAGTTCCTAACCCAGCACAGAGTGCTGCTGTCCAAGCCACAAGCCAACAGCTTGGCCAGGAGTTTGCTATGGGGGACAGCATCAAAGGCCTTGCTGAAGTCCAGGTAGACCACATCCACAGCCTTCCCCACATCCACCAGGTGGGTCACCTGATCATAGAAGGAGATCAGGTTGGTCAGGCAGGACCTGTCCTTCTTAAAATCATGTTGGCTGGACCTGATCCCTTGGCCATCCTGTAGGTGCTGTGTGATTGCCCCCAAGATGATCTGCTCCATAATCTTGCCTGGCACTGAGGTCAGGCTGGCAGGCCTGTAATTTGCAGGTTCATCCATCTGACCCTTCTTGTTGATGGGCATTACATTGGCCATCACATTGGCCAGCTTCCAGTCATCTGGGACCTCACCAGTGAGCCAGGACTGGAGGAAAATGATGGAGAGCAGCTTGGCCAGCTCATCTGCCAGCTCTCTCAGTACCTTAGGATGGATCCCATCTGGTCCCACGGACTTGTGAGTGTCCAAGTGGGTCAGCAAGTCCTGAACTATGTCCTCAAGGATTTCAGGGGAGATTATACTGCTCCCTGACCCCATCTACCAGTTCAGGCCAGTTACCCTGAAGTCTTCCTGCCTTACTGTTGAAATGTTGAAAATTCAACTAAGCCTCTGAATTAAGACATAGCCCAATCCTTCTGTTCATGTCTTTCTTACGCATTTGTGGTAGTTTTAGGCTATGCCTTTAAAGTTTTTTGCAGATATTGAACAGAAAAGTGGTAAAATGTAAGTAAGTCACTATTGGGTGTAAAAAGGAAAATAATGATAGTTCCAAACAATCCCATTGGAAGAGATAAATGACTTAAACTAGTTGTGCAAAAGAATCTATCTCTTTTTGCTTCTTCACTCTGGGAGAGATTAGCTTGCTTCTACTTAACCTTGGCTGCACTGCTTTGGCTAAGTCTATCAAAATATCTCTCTGCTCTTTTCTTTTTTGTATACAGGGGAGTAAAGTGGGGCAGGGAGAGAGAAGCTATTAGCTTCCACTGGTCTTTGGGTGTTTGTGCTGTTTATTAATTGTAAATACCTGTAAATACTGTATATTTGTATATATTAATTGCATTGCATTTTAGATTGCAATTTTTCTTGTACATACAGCTTTCATTTGCTTCCAACTGAGCTGGTTTGGCAAATTTAATGTTGTGGGGGATTTTCCAAACCACCACAATGCTGAATGAAATACAGCATAGCATAGCAATCTCGAGAAAAGCACTGTTCCCCAAGTGCAATCAAACAGGTCTTAAGGGTCAAAGTTTTGGGATGATGCCCAGTTCACTGAAAATTAACAGCTTTTTTGATACATAACATTTGCTTGTATCTGAGGAAAATACATTACTTGCTGTTCAAATTAAACAATGAAAACTGAGCATATTGCTCCAAAACAATACTGGGAAAAGGATTTTTAATATTCCTAATTCCTACAGCAGTTAATTTACAAAGAAAACTCCAGCAAGATTTCTAAGTACCAGCAATAACATATTAATCTAACTGCTGTTGTTAGGGGAACAAAATGGAAAAGAAAAAGGAACAGTGTTAAAAAAAAATTTCTCAGTTCTAAAACAGAAGTAAAATGTCAAGATAAACATACATAAAGAAACATTGTCCAGTTCAATTTAATTTTAGTCAAATAAAGATTGATCAGGTTCCATTAATTCAAAAGAAGTACCTAACACCCACAGTGAGTTCTATCTCTAAACGATGTAGCACGAAATGACTGCAAAAGTGGTAGCCTTGTGAGAGGCTGATGGATTGTTTTCATTAGTGGAACTAATCACATACTCCATGTTCTTTAGCTTTCTGGCTATTTAGCCTCAGAAAATAACTTTCTAAGATATGCCCTAGTTGAGTTTAGACTATAACAAGATTACAGCCTGTTTCACTTATGAGATTTTTCCCAAACAGGTGTTTTCTTTGACATTTCTTTAAAAAGAAAAAAAAATAATAAGACAGAGCTCATAGAAAGTCTGTATATGAAACGTTTGAGACTACTACATTAATTTTCTTCAGACCTGGCTTTTCTCCACTAAACCTCAATGAAATCCTACCAGACAGCTGCCTGCTTTGCAAAATCATGAACCAATTGCATAGCGAGTGCTTTACAAAGTGAAGAAAGGCTTTAGTAACATTCTGCAATACACAGCTCTTTCAACATCAGTACTGAATAATCCTTCAGCTGGCCCAGATAAGAGGAATATTTCTAAACTGTATGCCCAGTGGCATAGTTTGTTTGTACCGCAGTAATGCTTAAAGCTACCACCTAGTGAATAGACCTATTTGTCTAAATACTGCATTTTCTCATGCATGGGAAACAGAGGTCTTTTAAGAACAATCCAGAATCTATGGTCCCATGTATTAATACAGGAGAAACTAGAAGAAGAGGTCAATAACTATTCAGATTCTCACATTTTTTCTGTTTGTCTGTATAGTTGTCCCATGTCAGCAAGAATTGCAGAACCAAAGCTGAAACAGAATGATAATACATTTAATGACAATGTTCCTTCTCACAAGCATGATATTTTGCTTGGAAAAGCCTAATAGATTATTTCCATTTTCACCTCATTCCTCTAGCCAAATGCACTACCATCAATATATATTTTATAGATCCCACTTTTTTTACTATCATCAGAGGAGTGAACTGTATTTTGCAATCATCTGTTGCAAAC
This sequence comes from Melanerpes aurifrons, assembly GCA_011125475.1. NCBI lineage: Eukaryota > Metazoa > Chordata > Aves > Piciformes > Picidae > Melanerpes > Melanerpes aurifrons. The sequence continues at coordinate 5,132,405 of WWNC01000003.1, forward strand.
AGCACTGAAGCATGCAACAGAAAAGCTAAGCAAGTATGAGATGGACAGATTCATGATGCTGTTTGGTTAATATCCCTCTTCATTCATTATTTATACATTAGTATGGTCAAAACAGGAAATTAATGTCAATTGAATGACCAGTAAGACACTATAACGTAAGTTGAGGATGGGACAGGAAATGCATATAGTAAAATAAGTTACTTATAATGTGGCACAAGAGGTGTTCAACATCCTAAAAATCCTTTTCAGCACACTAAGATTTATACTTGCTTTAAAGAGACGGCCTGGTTATCCAGATGCCTTTCAGAACAAATTTCCAATAAATAAATCCAGAATAATGTAGATGCTTTTTGTAGAATAATTTCTGTTAACAAAGAAGCACAAAGTCCAACAAATTATTCCCTTCCACAGACTTTGAGCTGAGGTTTTGTTTTTAATGTGCACCATATAGCTGCCATTTTTGTGCCTTATATTTGTATTTTCATTATTTCCACCTATACTGCTGCCAATTCCACCATGAATATCTTTCCTGCTATTCACAATTATGATGCTTCAGGCCTCTGGCAGAACATACAGGCCAGAACAAGCCAAACCATTTATTGATTAAGTAATAAAAGGAGCTGCACAACACAGTGTTAGTATTTCTCAGATGCAAGTTGCTTTGTGTCACCGAATAAAGTCCATGAACACCTTAAACTACTGGCCATCAGTGCATTTCCCATAACCCACCATATTATTTCTCATATTCATCAAGTTTTAGAAGTTAGATCCATGTAATTAATTCAATTTAAAGACTACTCTGGTTAATTAATGAAATTAGGCTTCATAGGAACAGCTCTGACTAAGGCAAGATTACATCTCTGAGCTCCCTGCTCTTCTACATTGAGTCATACAACAGCCCTTCCATCTTTACCCAATACATGTTCTGTTCAGCAAGATCCTAGGGATCCAGAAATGAGTCAGGTATCCATCAAGGAGTACATTCATGTAAAAGTGAATTTAAAACACAACAAAGGTTGGTTAATTCAGTGAAAGCAACCAGAGCTTTGGGTGTCTGATTTAGAATTCCTTGAACAATTGGCCACCACCTCAAAGTCTGAGACTTTAAAATAGTTTCAATGCTTAGGAAGAAAAATCATCAAAATTCACAGACTGGTTGGGAAAGACTGTGATTTTTAATGCTTTCATAATGTGTTTCCAATTTAATTTTTCCTTGGACCTTGTTGTTTTTCACTGAAGTAATGTTTGAATTCAAGACATGTTGGCCTTTTTTAAAAACAAAATACAACAACAACAAAACCCCACCCAAACCAAAGCAAACTAAACAAAACCAACAAACCAAACAACACCCCAATCTTTACCTCTGCTTAGGTATCATAACTAACAACTGAGTTTTGTTCTAGTGTTATTCTGGCACATAGAACTTCAAACTAAAGAAATCACATATTAATATATTATTTGAACAATCTGATGTAACAAACTGGATAGTGTGAGTCAAACATGATAGCCTAATTATATAGGATTTCCTTTGCATTTTCCAGGCAAAAATAACAATGAGTTTAGTTGTGTGTTTCATTCATCTGCATCTTTTCACTTTCCTGGTCTGGATATTTGTTCTGAAGTCTAAGGTGTACAGAAATTATGTATCAATAAGAGAGGAAGAGGGAAAGGGGGGAAGGAAGGAAGGAAGGGGAAGGGGAAGGGAAGGGAAGGAAGGAAGGGGAAGGGGAAGGAAGGGGAAGGGGAAGGGAAGGGGAAGGGGAAGGGGAAGGGGAAGGGGAAGGGGAAGGGGAAGGAAGGGAAGGGAAAGGGAAAGGGGAAGGGGAAGGGGAAGGGGAAGGGAAGGGGAAGGGGAAGGGGAAGGGGAAGGGGAAGGGGAAGGGGAAGGGAAGGAAGGGGAAGGGGAAGGGGAAGGGGAAGGGGAAGGGGAAGGAAGGAAGGGGAAGGGGAAGGGAAGGAAAGGGGAAGGGAAAGGGGAAGGGAAGGGAAAGGGAAGGGAAAGGGGAAGGAAAGGGGAAGGGAAAGGGGAAGGGAAAGGGAAAGGAAAGGGGAAAGGAAGGGAAAGGAAGGGGAAAGGGGAAGGGGAAGGGAAAGGGGAAGGAAAGGGGAAAGGGGAAGGGAAAGGGAAGGGGAAAGGGGAAGGGAAAGGGGAAGGGAAAGGAAGGGAAAGGGGAAGGGAAAGGGGAAGGGAACGGGGAAGGGAAAGGGGAAGGGAAAGGGAAGGAAAGGGAAAGGGGAAGGGAAAGGGGAAGGGTAAGGGGAAGGGAAAGGGAAAGGGGAAGAACACACTGAGGCTTACACCAAAATTGCTGATCCAAATGTATCTGCTGAACAAGCAATGAAGTCTAGAGAGCTATAACCAAGAATAAGTAGCCTACACCCTGATTGTAGTAGCCTCACATTCTTCTGAGTTGTCCTCATTTTATTCTCTGAGAACTTTAAAATTAAGAGAGGGATTTGCTTGTAATGAGTATAAATAAGGCTTTTCTACTGAAACTCCATTAACAGGAGATACCTTTGGACTCCTGGTTCAGAAGTCATCCCATGATGTGATTTGAGTCATAACAAAGTATCCCACTGTACAGTACACTGCAGTACACTGCACTTTGCTGCAGTTTTCCCAGTTTACTTTAGAAAATCTCTTTCAGAGCTATATTTTAGTTCCTCGTATATAAAATGATGATTAAACTGAATTCTGCCTCCATTTAGTCTCATTCATCTGTTGGAAGCTAAACCTAGAGACCTTCTTACATGTGGTTAGCTATCATATGCTATAATAAATCCTAAATGTTGCCTGAAGTTTGTAGGAGCAAACACTAATTGTCCATTGTCTTGAACTTCATACTTAGCAAACCAGAACCAGGACTCCTGGCAGTCTGCATGAGAAGGCATCACAATTCATCATGAAAAGAAAGTATTTTTATTTTAAGTATGTATTCTGATGCTAATTTTCAAAGTTACAGCATCATCAACAGAAGAACATGCCTACATTAGCATTTTGCTTTGGATGAGAGACTCTCTTCTAAAATGTGTTTTGCACTGCAGGAGCAGAGCAGTTAAAACTCCATAGAGAAGACGGCGTTAGCCACATACAAGGGCCTCAGCAGAATCTATTGGCTCATCTCCTGGAGAGTCAATACCTCCACCAAACATCTGGTAGAGACTTCAGGTAGCTATATACAACAAATTCAGCCTCTACAAAGTCCCGTTGTGTTTCCTTGGCTTTAGTCACCTTACCTCAGTTTTTCTCCTACACAGTCAGCAGCAACTATGTCTGAAGATGCAGGCCTCTGTCAACTTCTAATGTAAAAACAAAGCTGAAATGAAAGCTGCATCTTGTCCTTTTGCTCAGGACACACATTTCTCAGAAGCACTCATCAGGACTCTCAAGCAGCTATTGCAGCTGAGTGAATCTCAGCAATTTCCGTCACCCTATTTTTTAACTCCTGCTTCCTCTTGTTCTGGCTTTTGTTTACTGGTTTCCACTCCCTCAGTGCAGGTTAGAATCCTTCCTGAGCTGATTATTTGTTTTTTCCATTTTTCACAGACTCAGAATGGTAGGAGTGGGAAAGGAGATCTAGTCCAGCTTTCTTGCTACAGCAGCTTCAACTAGATCAGGTTGCACAGGAACAAGTCCAGGTGAGCTTTGAGTCTCCAGAGAAGACTCTACAGCCTCCATGGGCAGCCTGTTCCAGTGTTCCATTACCCTCAAAATAAAGAAGTTTTTCCTTATGTTCACATGGAACCTCCTGTCTTTAGCTTGTACCACTGCCCCTTGCCCTATCACTGGCCACCACTGAAAAGCATCCAAGCCCATCCTCTTGACCTTCACCCTTTAGAGATTTGTATGCATTGGTAAGATCACCTCAATTTTCTCTTCTCCAGGCTAAAGAGTTCCAAGTCTTTCAGCTTCTTCTCACAAAAGAGATGCTTCAGTCCCGTAATCACCCTCATGGCCCTCCATAGGACTCTTTCTGGTAGTTACTTGCCTGTCTTGAACTGGCTAACCCAGAAATGGACAAAATACTCCAGGCGCAGCCTCACCAGGGCAGAGTAGAGGAGGAAGGAGAACTTCCCTTCATCTGCTGGCCGCACTCTTCTTAATACACCCAGGGATGCCATTGGCCTTCTTGGCGATGAGGGCAGATTGCTGACTCATGCTGAGCTTGTGCATGACCACTCCGAGGTACTTCTCTGCAGAGCTGCTGCCAATAGGGCAACTCCTCACCTCCACTGGTTCATGGGCTTATTCTTTTCCAGGTGCACGACTTCACACTTACCTTTGTTGAATTTCATGAGGTTTCACTTCTCCTCAACTCTCCAGACTGTCCAGGTCTTCTGGAATGGCAGCACAGCCTTCCGATGTCTCAACCACTCCTCACAGTTTTGTATCATCACTGAATTTGATGGGAGTACCCTCTGTTCCTTCATACAGGCAGACTGTTGATGAAGATACTGAACCAGACTGAACCCAGTGCTGACACTGGGGAAACACCACTAGCTGCAGGCCTCCAGCAAGACCCTGCACCATTGATCACAATCCTCTGTGCTCTGTCATTCAGCCAGTTCTCAATCCACCTCACTGTCTACTCATCTATCCCACACTTCTTAAGCTTACCTATGAGGATGTTATGCAAGACTGTCAAATGCCTTGCTGAAGTTGAGATAGACAACATTCACTGCTCTCCACACAGCTGGTCACACTATCATCGTGGGAGCTTTCATCTTGGTCAAGCATGATTTCCCCTTTGTGAAGCCATGCTGACTACTCCTGATCACCACCTTCTCTTCCACGCTCTTAGAGATGAGGTTCCACCACCTTTGGAGGTAAGAGTGGCTGTCCTGTAATTTCCTGGGTCCTCTGTCTTGACCTTATTGAGCATTGGAGTGGCATTGGGTTTCCTCCAGTCCTCAGGCAATTCCCCTGTTCTCCCCGACCTTTTAAATATGATCGAGAGTGGCTTAGAAATAATCTCAGACAGATCCTTCAGCACTCATAGGTAAATCCTCCTGGGGCTCAAGGATTTGTGGGTGTTTCAGATGATGTTACTTTAGAACTATAATATCCCTCCACTAATACAAACAGTTGTTGGAACAGAGGGAACTGCTCCTTAAACTCATACGACTAGAGAAATTTAACCATCACAGTTTGTTCAGTAAGACTTCCCAGTGTGTACAAAGCCTAAAATACCAAAGCAGGTTTCTCTTCCAGCACCAAGTAGAAACCCCTAGGTAAACATTCCTGAAAGCTAAGAGTGATGAAGTTACTGCCTTCTTAAAATTAGCAGCACCTTGCAATCAGGCAACATTTTGTTCAGATGTATCCAAATATCTGGGTTATTTTGATACTACAAAAACTTTTAACTGTCAAAACCCTTTTTTTTTTTTCTCTGTGAAGCTGGAGAAAAGAAGTCTTTTCTGGAAAGAAAGAAAAAAAAAGAAAGAAAGAATTTTCCTTGGGCATGAAGTGCTGCTGGGAGCAATACTACTCTCTGTTCTGAATAAGGACATTAGAAAACTAGAGGACAGGCATCACAGAATCACAGAGATAATAATAATAATGAAACCCCACAACCATGAACAGCTCCAGTACAGTAAGTAGTGCTGGATGCTAAAAACACTCTTTAATCAAGTTGGGAAAGGCATAGCAAGAAGGAATAGGTAAAAGATTATGCCAGATATACACAAAATAGTCTAACAAAGTAATTTGCTAACCTCTGGGAAAAGCTACCAAAGGACGGGTAGAATCTTTTCTCCATAAGCTTTTCAACTGAGTCTGAAGTGAGCTCGGGAAGATATTCACCCCAGCCAAGCACCAGGCTGCAAGTAAAATTCAGTGGCCTGAGTGGGATTAGTTTAGAAATCCAGTGATCTGTCCCAAACTCCACAGAACTGTGACTGACAGCAACTAAATTAGAAGCGGGATCACGCTGCATAAGTTAATTAACTTAGTGAAAAGGGATCTAATGAATAAGTAACTCCACAAACACCCAGCAGAATGATTTCTATTTGCACCCGCAAAGGCTCCTCACTCCAGCTGCTCGTCAGGCAGAGGAAGCCTGTCATTCACTCCTTTGTAACTCTACTCATTGTTCAAAGCCCCTTTTCTTCTACGGAGAAACTCCTCATTTTGTTCTGTGGAGAACACTTTAAGAGCTGAGAGAGGGAAAGGGGGCCTTTATCTTAAAACAATGAGAAATAGAGCTTCGGCCAGCAGGAGGCTAACAAATTACAACTTCTGTGTCTCCAGGGTATGAGCACAATCTCCGCAGGCGGTGTCAAGCTCTGTGTCAGCTTGCTGCCTGCCACCCATCCGCAATGGGTCAGGATGTCTGCTTGGGAAAACAAACCCTTCCTCCTCCGGGAGACTCTACCGACCAGTTCGCAGGAGGAATGTTCCCCAGCAGAGGCTGTTCTGCATGGTACGCCTCCGCACCTCCGAGACTGGCTGATGGTCCGGATAATGGCAAATTATAGCTGCCTTAAAACAACCAAGTACCAGTAATAGGAGAAACAGAGCATGGGACATGCCACGTGGACCCTGATTATCATTAAATATTGTATATTTATATCCATTAGATTGTAAAATAATGTGACATCTGTGCCAGATGAGAACATGACTTGAATTTGCACAGGGCATTACAACTACAGAGAAGACCAAAGAGTTGGATGGCTGCACTAAGACAAGTCATTTAGCTTTGGAAACTAAACCAGACGCAGAAGACTCTTTCTCTAAGCTTACCAGGCAACTACTCTTGATCGACTGGGAGGGTAGAAGAGAAACCATTTTGCTGCAAAGCAAATCTATTAAATCCAATTCAGCAAAGGACAGAAAGAATCTTCTCATTCTGAAAACCTAGAAAAAGAAAAGGAGGAAGAAGGAAAAGAAAAGCTAAGTCAGTCACAAGGTAGAACTGCACTGGGAGCCATTCTAATACATAGACACTCTTGTATCCTGTGGATTCACTCACTGCACAAGGGAAAAGTTGGTAGGGAAGTGAATGCACTGCAGTGCATACATCATGCCAAGACCTGGTCCAGACGCACAAAGTCACAAAGCCTGTAACTCAGTAGCTGTGGCATTCAGGGGTCTTTCTGAGAAATTGTAATTCAGAATTATTCTGAGTTGTCTTATTTCAGCATTTTTCTAATTATTTAATTTTTTCCTGCCTGCTCCCTTTAATTTTTTGAATTCTTGCAAAATCACAATAGTAACAGAAGACAATGGTCACAGAATGAGGAATGAGGTAAGTATGTCTCAGTTTAGTGCATGTAAGATGATGTTCTAGATGCAGGTTCAGTTCTAGATGCAGATTCAGTTATGTGATAATATACTACTGCCGGGAAGTCATCTACTGTCTTCAAGGGAAAAATGAACTTGGCCCAACTCATGTGACAGGGACTTTCATTGGGATTGTAAGTTTTTATATTCAGACCTCAGAGGGAAAAATACAATAAAGAAAGGAAAAAAAAAAAAAAAAAAGTAGGAGTTCCTCCTTTATGAGTTCCGTCAAACATACTCTTTATTTTCACACAGTCTTTCAAAACATGCTTCATAATCATTCTTTGATTAAAAAAAAAATCTTCCTGTCTCTGTAAGGCAGTAAAAAAAAGATTAGCCCTAGACATTATGGTAAGAGGATCTATAAGAGTAAGGAGTATTACTTTATATGGAACTGACCTCTTATCATGCAAAAACAGAAAGAAAATCTATTATAAGTGAGCTTTTGCCAACAGCCCCCCATGTCTATTACCACTAATTTAAAACACTTTGTGCTCCCCCTTCAGAGAGGTTTTATACTCATTCCCACTCATTAGAAGATGGTTATTGTAAACAGCACTTTCAGCATTAATATTAAATATGGAAAGAAATACATTTAAACCAGGTTATAGCTCTAAGGCAAACTGACAAAACCCAGGAAATTTGTAATTTAAATCCAGCCCTAGGCTTACACTGTTGTAAAAACAAACACTTGGCAGTTAGTGAGATGCCCAGGGTCATCACCAAGTGTGTGCTTCCTGGTTTTTGTCATATGGTGTCGAAACACCTACCTGACCTAAGCACCAGATTTGCCGTGTCTGAAAAAGGCACACCCACCTTCGCGTTGTGGCTCCCCCAGCTTCAGGGAGGGATGGTGCATGGCGTTGGTTTGCAAGGATGGAGAGCATGTCTCAGTGGTGAGACCCACTGCCTCCCAGGGTGGACACCTCCAAGCGCACATACTGAGGTGTCTCCTCTGAGTAATAGATGCTCTCACTTGTTCAGCTTTTCTTTATGGGAAAAACAGATATCAGGAGGTGTATTGCAGGCATGACAAAATTCCGCATGTATTCATCTCATCAACACTTAATGAGATCTTTTGGGTGGGGAGGTAGTTGTACAAGCTCAGTTTGAAGGACTCTGCTGCTCTAATAGCCAAGGGAAAGGGGGTTGACAGAGTGGAGGGGCTGTCAGGGCTGGCCTGCAGCATTCACACACTTCTTCAGACACTCTGGTGCCACACAAAGGACAAAATCCTCCATTATTTCCTGGTAGGATGGGCATACATCATGTCTCATGATGGAGCATAGCAGCAGCTCGAAGCATTCCCACAGACTTGGGAATCCTATCCCAGGCCACCTAGGGGGACACATCCATCCCTGAAACAGCCCCAGCAATGTGCCAATAGCTCAAAGAGGCAGGTAAAATGTGAATGGCCTGGGGAAAAAAAAATACACATTTTATTCTAAAAGTTTGATTACTTTAATGAACACTAATTTGACAGTTCCCAGGGGACAAAAATGATAAACCAGGGAGTGATGGTGAGGGAGAGGAACTCACCTTGAAACATTTTTGCTTTTGTAAAAATAGTTTTTCTTGTTCACATATGGATATTCTATGTGTAAAATCAGTGGTCTTTGGTACTCTAGTTAAAGAAGATGGCCACTAATCCCTGCACTGCCCATGAGAGATGAAGAAAACATTTTAATAACCTAAATGCTTTTCTTCTAAGCAACATGCTGGCAAAAAACAAACAAACAAACAAAAGTTCCAGTACCATCACTAGCATTTTATTTCAACTACATTAGTTAAATGGTGTAAACCTCTTATCATGAAAATCACATTTAGCAGTTGTATTTATACTAATTTCTGTCAATCTGTTGAACTGAAAATAGTCTGAATCAAGCTCTACTCAGGCTGTTGGTCAGCTATTCAGACCAGCTCAGCAAACACACACCTTCTCCTAACCCAGTATAGATCTCACCCAGAATACCCTCAGAACACAATAAATAATTAATGGTGTGACAAATATGTATTGTCTGCCTCAACAGGCTGACAGGAATATAGGTGGTCAGCTGAGCAGAAGCTAAGAAAAAACAGGTGAATCAATACAATACTAAAATGTTAGGTTTTTTTTTCCCATGACACACAATCTTTGAAGGAATACATTGTTTATAACATAGGAGAGTAAGGAGGAGGCTGCTTACAGAATTAAATGTTCCCACCTTCTAATTAGAGGGAGAGTAACTGCAGTGTGATTTATAGAGATATTAATAATTTTTTCATTTTCAAGACAGGTACATTTGTGCTGTATAATTTTTAATCATATGACAACCAAAACAGGACAAACTGAAAAAAAAAAAAAAAAAAAAAAAAGTACTACACATTTTCATTTGCTTTAACCCTTTACTTAAAGATGCATTTTGGCACCTTTCAAGCTGGGGAAAAATCAATAAATAAATAGCTAGATAAAGAACTAAATACGTGAATAAATGTATAAAGCTTTGAAAGTGACAAAATGGAACTGTTGAGATTATTTTAAACTTTGCTTCTCTGTGTTTATTGTTTTGGGTTTTTTTCTCCTTACATAATCTGCTATTCTTTGAGGCAATGCAAAGCTACGGCTTCTTCAACAGTCATTTACCCATTTCATTGGTACCTTTCAGTAAAAATAAAGAACTTAAGAAAATAATGATTCATTGATAAAACCACCAAAATACTGCTACATTTACTCATGGTCTGGAGCCTTTTTGATATAGCTAGATCAAGATAGAGACAAAGACGTTGTAAGAAAAAGAAAGTTTCTTCTCACACTTGAGACTTTGAGCTTGAAGTTAGAAACAATACCATCTAAGTATACACTACATTAAAGCTGAGACTTCTATTAATTCCAGAGTTACTTATTTAAATGCTATCTTCTCATTTGCAAACTACCACTGAAGGGCCTCCAAAGGAACATGGAAGCAATGAGGGGAATTTCATTATTCCCACCTTCCATCCTCCTCTCCTGGGCACAGGACAAATAAAATAAAATAAAATAAAATAAAATAAAATAAAATAAAATAAAATAAAATAAAATAAAATAAAATAAAAATTTAAAAGAAAAATATGTAAAAGAAAAAAATATTTAAAAATAGATGCCAAATGAAGCACAATGGCTTTTTACCTCTTTAATTACCTTTAGAACTGCCCGCCGAGCACAGGCACCCCACACAGGATTTCTATGCTACGTATTAGCACCGGTTCAGCTGAGTGATGAACCTCAGGAAATAAAAGCTTCATAATGGTGCTGCTGACACAGCGAAGAGCAGCCCCGTGTAACGAAGTGGTTTCAGAACAGCCGACTCCATCATTTTAAGGAGAGGCGTTTCCCCTTTGAAAGCTTGCCTTTTGTGTTGCTCACTCTTCTACAGGCTGCTCCCTGCCAGACTGTTTGCTATTCTTTGGAGGCTTCTGCGGCTTCCTACATCAGATGGAATTTACCTTCTTGTGATTATTTGTTCTGGGAGCTTTGATCTCCACTTCCCTTGTAACTGCAATGTAGTCACACTTTGAACTACAAGAAAGTACCAATTTAAGGCTCTTGCTGCAAACATCATAATGGTTAATCCTAACAAAAAGGTGTTAATTGGTCTCCTGGTGATTCTAAGCCGCAGTCACAATAGGTTCTTATATTTGTTTACCACTGCCGTATTTCCTCCTTATCCCAGTAAAAGTGCATTAGATCTGATAACCTTTTAGGCAGGATTCTCGTTTTTCAGCTCAGGGTAGGATTTAGGGAAAAAACAAATCTCTATTAATGTCGAAGGAGCGAGTCTGGCCGGACCAGACGTGACTACAGACTGCTAGCTTCACAGTGAGCTGGCGGAGGCTATGTGCTCATGGGTAAGAAGTAAAAACTTAATGACTCCAAAAGTCTTTCTGAAGTACAATAGAGCCTCTGTAAGAGATGAAAGCTATTTCTCCATATAATTCATTCACTGCAGCCTTTGCCCTTGACAGAGAATTCATAGAGCTGAGGAGTAGCATTATTCTGTTTCATTTTTTGTATCAATATCCTGCTTAGCAGTCCAAGAAATTCAAAATTAAGAAAATACTTGGTCTTAAATAGCTCAAACTAATGAAAATGTCTCATCTTTCCAGACTGTACTGTTGTGTTTTCAAGAGCTTTTTTATTGTTGAATAGGTTGCTTTTATAAGAAAACCCTGATAGAAGACACCTTCCCAGCAGAAGACTATACAATCCCTACTCCTCAACAAGGTGGGGCCATGCATTTTATTTTTCTATATGGAACATGAAGTGCTTTTAAACACACGGTATGTAAACATGTTTGCTTTTTGTCTTACAAAAGCAGGGTCCTTACTTTTAGCATAACCAGTGAATTATGTTCACAGTCAGATATGCTGTATTCCTTTAAAAAGGCGGGGAGGGGGAAGTGACATATTTGAATTTTTGAGTGAAGACACTGGAACTGATTTTGTCAGGCCCTCAGGCTGTTTGTCAGTGCAATGACAAAAGGACCAGACAGAACTGCAATTTCGGTGCTCAGCTTGCATATTCCTGGAGTGCAGAGGAGTCAGCTATTCAACAAAAGATTACTCAAAAGATTAACACAGAAATGGCACAGCACACCAGCATCCCACCTTGCTCTTCTAACTTCCTATGGACATTTTAGCAGTCTCAATGAGAGCAGATTTGCAGTTCTCTCTCCTATTCTCCGTTTGATATTCTCACAGGCAACTAAAATATTTTTGTATACTTCTGCTAGGCCAGCCATTCCCACTGACCCACTCTCCTGAGGTGAAGTTTCCTGTTGCTTCTTCCTGTGATTAGAGCACTTCAGAGTTAAACACTTCAAAAGTCCTTGTGAATAAAACAGGAGAGCCCCAGCTGACAGAGGACAACTCCTGAACTCTGACTGAACTCCCAGTTCCTCCCGGTAGATAGGGCTGTAGATTTACTGCAGCACGATGGCTGTCAAGGTACATCCCTGCAAAGTGTTGTTAAAGACCCACACAACCTCCCTGCACAAAGCCTGTCCCCCTTCGCAGCCCCACGAGTGCCCTTCTTCCCCCAGCTATGGAGTGACCTTCCTCTCTCTATCCTAGGGAAGCAAAATAAACCTGTATTTCCCAAATTAGCTCTGTAGAAGGTCCATTCTATGCAATACCTCCCCAGTACACTCCTGCCCACAAAATACTTCTAAGTCTGTTGATAAGCTAACAAAATTATATCATCATGACCAGTTTTCAACTGCCTCATAGGCACGGGACCCATTATGAGAGAGGAAGTGATGTCAAGCAAGTTTTACAGGAAAAGGGTAACCTATGTACAAGGATCCAGGAGGAGGGAAAGGCAATACTTTTTCTTGCTCAGCAGCAAGCAAGGAGCTTGCCCACTCAGTGCTCTATGTATCCAAACCAGGAGCACCTAATGATGCTTCTCTGTCAGTAAAGTTGCTACACCCATGCTCACACACTCAGCTGTACACTTCTATCTCAGTATTATATAAAGATGGCAGCTCTGGAACAAAAACAATACTATGAAGGTTTATATTACAAAAACTATTTGTTTTTCTTTTTTACTTTTGTTTTGCATGGCTTCCTAAAATCTTCTGAATACTGTCCAGACCTTTGGCAGCTGCAGGTCATGGTCTGATGCATTGATAAAGTTATTTTGAGAAATATCTGCAATATCTCATTTCATCACAATGCACCCTAGGAGCAAGATGAAGGGCTGAAAGATCCATTTTATTTCCCAGTGATGTTAAAATTTAAAGTCCATGTATTCACATCTGGAGACAGTGACAGTCTGTCTGAAAACATGTGTTTTCTCACAGTTAAAACTTGAATCTATGCCTTCTTTTTCTGGCCACTACCAGCTGTTCTGTGCTCAGCTTTTTCTTTTTTTCCCTACTGCTATTAGATAACTAAACATTATATTAGATGTTGTTATGTGACAGTTGTTAGGGCTTTCTTTTGGAAGGGTGGGAGGGCATTGGTTTTATTCTAAATGGGTTTGAAATTAAAAAGCTTGCAGTACAAACAATGTAATAGCATCCCAGTTCTCCTGTTCCAAAGATATTTACAACCTCACCTTCATAGGAAAACAAGGGGTTTTGTAACAGTAACTTGATATAATAAATCTAATCTTAATCATAAATGACACTTTAAAAATTGCATCCCAGGATTATGTAGGTTTAGCAATGAGTTTGTGGGTTAAAAAAAGGAGTAAAACTCTTTCTACGATGGATGACAAGCCAAAGTTTAACACCTTTGATTTCAAAGTGTAATTGTGGGAGTGCAGTGGCAGGATGGATGCCAACACATTCCAGTGGATGTGGTAAACAGTCTCTACCATGGCAAATCCCATGAACAAGAAAGAAATTCTATGTTTCTTGGGTATAGTGGGATTTTGGAGACTGCACATTCCTGCACAGTCAGCTTGTGAAACCTCAGTATGGTGTGACTCAAAAGAGAAAGTTTCCAGTGGGGACCTGAACAACAAGCGCCCTTTGACCAGATAAAGCAAGAAGTAGTTCAAGCAGTGAGTCTGGGACCTGTCTGAACTGGTCCAGACATTAAGAACATTTTGTACATGGCTGCAAGTGACAATGGTCCAAGCTGATGCTTGTGGCAAAGCGCTCCAGGTGAGACACAAGGACATGCTCTTGGTTTCTGGAGATGAGGTTACAGAGGTTCAGAAGCAAATTATAATCCAACAGAGAAAGAGATTCTAGCTGCCTATGAAGGAGTAAAAGCTGCTTCTGAAGTATCACACAGTATCACAGTATCACTTAGATTGGAAAGGACCTCGAGGATCATCGAGTCCAACCTATCAACACAGACCCCATGACTAGACCCTGGCACCAAATGCCATGTCCAATCTCCTCTTGAACACCTCCAGGGTCGATGACTCAACCACCTCCCCGGGCAGCCCATTCCAATGACGAATGACTCGCTCAGTGAAGAACTTCCTCCTCACCTCAAGTCTAAACCTCCCCTGGCGCAGCTTGAGACTGTGTCCCCTTGTTCTGGTGCTGGTTGCCTGGGAGAAGAGGCCAACCCCTTCCTGGCTACAACCACCTTTCAGGTAGTTGTAGAGGGCAATGAGGTCACCCCTGAGCCTCCTCTTCTCCAGGCTAAACAATCCCAGCTCCCTCAGCCTCTCCTCATAGGGCTTGTGTTCAAGGCCTCTCCCCAGCTTTGTTGCCCTTCTCTGGGCACGTTCAAGTGTTTCAATGTCCTTCTTAAACTGAGGGGCCCAGAATTGGACACAGTACTCAAGGTGCGGCCTAACCAATGCAGAGTACAGGGGCACAATGACTTCCCTGCTCTTGCTGAGTCACAATTTCTCTTAGCTCCTAGATTGCCAGTTTTTAATTGGATGTTCAAAAGTAAAGGTTCTACACCATATCATTCCACAGATGCCACATGGTCTAAGTGGATGGCTCTGATAACACAGAGAGCTCAAATGGGAAATCTTGAAAGACCCGGTCTGGTGGAGGTGATCACAAGTTGGGCTGAAGGCACCAACTGTGCTAAACCTCCAGAGGAGAGAGTAGCTCATGCTGAGGGAAGCTCCTCCTTACAATGACTTTTATGATGATGAAAAGAAACATGTTTGTTCACAGACGGTTCCTGTCATCTTGTCGGAAGCAAGCGAAGGTGGAAATCTGCAGTGTGGAGTCCAGCATGCCGAGTTGCAGAAGCAAAGGATGGAGAAGAAGAATCGGTCAAATTGCAGAGGTAAAAACTTTCCAGCTAGCTCTCGACGTACCTCAATGTGAGAGATGGCCAAAGCTTTATCTCTACACCGACTCATGGATGGTAGTCAATGCTCTGTGGGGTTGGCTAAAGGACTGGAAAAAGAATGGTTGGCAGAGAAAAGGAAAACCTATTTGGGCAGCTGACCTCTGGCAGGACATTGCTGATCGAATCGAGAGAATTCCAGTGAAGGTGAGACACATTGATGCTCACATTCCTAAGAGCAAAGCTACTGAGGAACAGCAACACAACCATCAGGCAGATCTAGCTGCAAGAGTTTCTGAAGTAGACACAGACTCTGATCTTGATCTTAACTGGAAACACTGAGGTGAGATGTTCATAGCTTGGTGGGCTCACAATTCATCAGGACATCAAGGCAGAGATGCAGCCTACCAGTGGGCTCATGACAGATCCATAGACATTTCCATGGATGCTATCACACAAGTCATCCATGACTGTGACATTTGTGCTGCTATTAAGCAGGCAAAGCGAATCAAGGCCGTGTGGTATGGTGACAGATGGTCCAAGTACAATTATGGTGAGGCCTGGCAGACTGACTATATCACTCTACCTCGTTCTCATTCTGGTAAGCAATACTTGCTTACTATGGTAGAGGCAAACACTGGATGGTTGGAAGCTTATCCAGTTCCACATGCAACTGCACACAACACCATTCTTGGTCTGGAGAGGCAAATCCTGTGGAGACACAGAACTCCAGAGAAGATTGAGTCAGACAACGGAACTCATTTCAAAAACAATCTTGTAAAGAACTGGGCCAAAGAGCACGGTATTGAGTGGATTTTCCATATTCCCTACTATGCACCAGCTGCAGGGAAGACTGAATGGTACAACAGTTTGCTGAAGACCACTTTCAAAGCCATGGGTGCATGGAAAAACTGGGAGAAACATCTTGCACAAGCAACCTGGCTGGTAAATAGCAGAGGTTCAGTGAACCGAGCTGGACCTGCACACTCAGGTCTGCTATAAAAAGTAGAAGTTGATAGAGTTCCTGTTGTTAGAGAAAATAATCTGTTAGGCAAAACTGTTTGGGTACTTTCTCCTTCAGGAGAGGCTAAACCTGTCTGAGGGGTGGTTTCTGCTGAAGGTCCTGGTCACACTGGGTAATGCAAGAGAATGGTGAAATTCAGTGTGTTCCACAAAGAAAGCTAACTTTAGCTGAGAGAGTTTAGTGTGTTGTACAGATAAATTGGGCCCAAAAGAAGAATACATGAGGAATCTACAGTGCACAAACCCTGAGAACCCTGAGAGCCCTGAGTCAACTGAGAGTCCCTGATTCTTTTTCTTTGCTTTGTCTGCAAAGAAGACAAACTGTTTTCTGTCTTCTTGTTTCCTGATTTTTCTTGGACTTCTGAATCATCTACATCTGAGAACAGCTGGAATGGACTTTGAACTTTACTTATGAATTGTAGATATTGTTTGAGATTAGATGGACAGTATTAACAGCCAATGAAATTGTTCAGAAGGGGTGGATTGTGACAGTTTAGGCTGTGCCTTTAAAAAAAATTTGAGCAAATCTATGGTTGGATGTAAAAAGGAAAACAAAGATTGTTCTAAACAAATTTCATTGGTCAGATGTGAGACGTACCATAGCAAGATCTTATATTCTTCTCTCACTCCATCTCTTTCTGCTGGCCTGTCTGTATCACAAAGGAGTTATCTATGACCTTGAGATAAGCAATACTAACTTCTTAATGATGCTTTGAGCTGACTAAGAATCCCTCTAAAATTTCTCTTTTTCTCTTTTCTTCTAATCAACTAGAGGGAAAAAGGAGGGAGAGGTTAGGGGGGACGTGAGGTGGAATCCTCCTGCCCAAGGAGGATTTATGTGCTGTTTTCTTTTTGCAAGTACTTGTATAGTACTTTAAAAACTGTATATTTTTGTACATATTCATTGCATTCCATTATTGCTTGTAAAATACAGCTTTCCATTTCACTTCCCAGACTGCATTCAGAGGTGCTTTTGTTTTAATGTGTGTGGGTTAAACCATCATACTGGGAGAACAGGTCCCCACTGTATCATACGCAAACATCCTCTTGCAAGTTAAGTGTCTGCAAAAAGTCAATCACAGCATTTTTTCTCACCTAGGCAAATCATTGCAGGTGTTTGAAGCCTGCAGCTCAAATTACAGCATGAACATGCAAGGAGGGAAATAAAATTATGTGATTACCTGGAAGAGAGTGGAAGGAACAGAGATAAGATTTTTGCTGTTTTAATCCTGTCAAAGTCAAAGTTAGAAGTTGTGTCTGGGGCTTGGGACCAAGAGGTTTTCTTTGCTGAAGAATAGGGCTTCTGCTAGCAATGCCCTGTCCTCAGCTTCTTTGCTTCATTTACCCTACTTGATGAAAATAATAAAAATGAATCATATGTTTTATGGATGCCTGCAGCATAGTAAAGAGCTTCAGCTTTCAGTAGATTCATCTTCCCAGGGTATGCACCAGGAAACTAACTTTGAGAGTGTGAAAGAGTTTAGTGTCACTCACAGAAACTGTGGGAAAAAAATCCTGTTCAGCACCAAACATATACTTAAGTCAGACCCTATTCTCACCCTTCTTTGCAGGATTTTGATTTTTTATCAGCACTGATGGTTCTTTTTTTTTTTTTTTTAAAGCGTTTTAATTACTAAGATGTCAATTCAGAACAAAGATCCCAATGAAAGTCAGCAATAAACAAGGGTATAAAGAGTTATGAAAGTGCTGTCAATGCACTCTAATTCCTTGCCAGATGTCGCATTTTGTGTCACTTAGACACCAGCGTGACAAGCATAGCAGGTATCTTGGGAAATTATTCCTCTCTGATTTTCTACTCACTGTTCCATTTCTCAGCTTCAGAAGCAACTGTGTCTCTCAACCCAGTATTTCTTAAAAAACGACCATAACTAAAATCACTAAATATTAAAAAAAGTCTTTTTGTACTATGTTTTCAGGGAGACACACAGAGAAATCTGTAATATCTGCAAGGGCAGGCTCTCTCTTTTCAAGTGGCCTGTTGTTTCCTGATACCAGCATGGGAATTCAGCATTCCTGATGATACACAAGTGAAAGTGATAGAGATGGGAGTGGGGGTCCACATCATTATGGTAAATCAAAATAAATATTTGAAAATTAAATCATAATTGGATTTGTTCCAACTGGAATATTTTCTGAAAGCCTGTAGCTTGTGCCATGGCCTTAAGTTTTCATACTGTTTCTTCTTTCAAAATAAGGAAAGAAACCCTAATTTATTCTCAATGCAGCATGCACCATAAGGCTGGATATACTGTGCACTGACAATGCTCAGAGAATCCTTAATTCAAGGTAAGGAATAGGCCATGAAGTGCCATATATCCAAACATATCCTTTCCATAATACATGCTTGTCGTAGTTTGGCTGGGTGCCCTCTGCTACAGGGGTGTTTCCTGTGTCCAGAAGTCCAGCCCAGTGGGTGGACACAGGAAATTAGGTTATTTCCTACCATGATCCCTTGCACCACTATAAGTTTCACGGCAGGGTCTGGCACTTCCTCTTTCCTTCCTCCTCACCACCTGGTAACTGGGGAAGAGATCTCCCGGCCGTGGGCCTGGTTAGGCCCAAGGCCACAGGGGGACGGGCAGTCTCAGATCTGGCCAGCTGAGACTAGCCTAGCAGTAGGGGGTGGGGGGGGAAGGAGGAGCCCTGGGGGTTTGGGTGCACCCTCAGGTGGGGATGGGATCTCTCTGGGTCTGTTTTGGGTCTCTCTCTTGTCACTGTATTTCTAGTTCTCTGCATGCACTCACCGTTCTGTTTAAACTTTTCATCACTTTTGCAATCCGTTTGTCTGAGTCGTTATTTCTGCACGTGGTGGGGAGGGGGAGTCTGCCCCAACCCATTACAATGCTTTTCTCTCCACACCTCCTACACTCCACAACATTCCTCTATCTTTCATCAGCACCTTCCCATCATTTTATACACATCTTGCTTGTGTCTCTTTCCTCTTTTTTTTCAGTGTCCTTGGTTTACTGAATTTTCCTACATAGTAAGGTAGATCTCAAATATAGGTCACACTCAGACTGCACCACCCCAAAGTCCCCCAACTTCCCTACCTAGACCACACCATAAGCCCTTCAGTTCTTTCCTACATCTCTTGCCTCCTGCAGAAAGAGCCTTCACTGTATTTCTCTTTCCTGTGTTCTCTACAGCATCTTCAAGATCCCTCCTCACTATCCTTTTACAAGTCCAAATAACAACATTTTTCAAGGAGCATGGTGTATTCACCATAGGTGGTATAGAGCCACTAGCTGATACATGTGGCAACAGGCCCAACTACCCATGTCAAGAGTGGGAATAAGGTGTGCACCAACAAAGCCTGACAGCTGCCACCCCTCAGGAAGCCAGTATCACATGCTGCCTAACAGATGCCCGGTAGGTCCAACAAATAGCTTCAAGAACAGTGTCAAGTCCCCAGGCCTCTGCTGCTCCTTCTGCAGCCTGTTTAGCTGTCTGAGAGTTTTGCCATTTTTGCATGAAAGTCAGATCAGATCCCAAAGAATAGAACAGAAGCCAGCCTCCCTCTGCCCCTGTAACCTGGCTGCTGCCATATAATCACTACTTCCCCATTCTCTTGTGGCGCACTTACTATGGGAACATGCACCATGTGCAGTCACTGAGCTGCTTCATGCTTTTTGAAGAATTCTTCCTTGTCAAGATGGAAATGAAAATCTCAGTCTGGGGATTACGATAGAATAGAATAGAATAGAATAGAATAGAATAGAATAGAATAGAATAGAATAGAATAGACCAGACCAGGTTGGAAGAGACATTCAAGATCATCGTGTCATACCTATCATCCAACACCACCTAATCAACTAAACCATGCAACCAAGCACTGTATCAAGTCTCGCCCTGAACACCTCCAGTGATGGCGACTCCACCACCTCCCTGGGCAGCACATTCCAATGGGCAATCACTCTCTTTCTGTAGAATTTCTTCCTAACATCCAACCTAAACCTCCCCTGGCACAGCTTGAGACTGTGTCCCCTTGTTCTGGTGCTGGTTGCCTGGGAGAAGAGACCAACCTCTGCCTGTCTACAACCTCCCTCAAGGTAGTAGTAGAGAGCAAGAAGGTCACCCCTGAGTCTCTTCTTCTCCAGGCTAAGCAACCCCAGCTCCCTCAGTCTCTCCTCATAGGGCTTGTGTTCCAAGCCCCTCACCAACTTTGTTGCCCTTCTCTGGACAAGCTCCAGCAAGTCAACATCCTTCCTAAACTGAGGAGCCCAGAACTGGACACAGGACTCGAGGTGCGGCCTAACCAGTGCAGTGTACAGGGGCAGAATGTCCTCCCTGCTTCTGCTGGCCACACTGTTCCTGATGCCTGATTCAGGCCAGGATGCCATTGGCCCTCCTGGCCGCCTGGGTACTCTGCAGGCTCATGTTCAGCCTACCATTGACCAGCACCCCTAGGTCCCTCTCTGGCTGCTCTCCAGCCACTCCGACAGTATCACAGTATCACAGTATCACCAAGGTTGGAAGAGATCTCAAGGATCATTGAGTCCAACCTGTCACCACAGACCCATGACTAGACCATTTTGACCCATGACCCATGACTAGGCCATTTTGGTTCGCTAGCCGATTGGGACCACTCATTCAGAACGGCTCCACTTGAACTGTCAGTTTCTCTCGGGGTTTTTTTGCCTTCCTTTTGGGGTTTCACGGGTCAGGAGGACTCCTGATAGGGGGGAGCCGGCAGGATTGTGCTCACGCGAGCCTGCACGGGAACGGGAGCCTGACGTCAGCCGCAACAGTTTTAAATACCGCCCGGGCTGTGCGCGTGGCGCCATCGTGGTTAGCTAGCTAGCCGATCGGCTGGTTGCAAAATTTTTTTGTCTTATTTTTTTTTCACTCAAAAAGAAAAAAAATATTTCACACCATGGTTGTCACTCGGATGAAGGGTAGAAAAGCAGCATCTACCCAGACAGAGTCGTTTCACCAGCATGCTGGAGTCCAGGCTGCCAGCTGCAGAGAGTGCTTCAGCCTGGTACTTGGAATAGAAGTGGAGGGAGAGGACACCTGTGTCAGGTGTGTCCAGGTGAACTTTCTCATCAGCCTGGTGGCAGAGCTAAAGGACGAAGTGGCCGAGCTGAAGGAGGAGATATCTAGGCTAAGGACAATAAGGGAAAGTGAAAGGGAGTTAGATTTGTGGGAGAAGGCTCTGCAGATCTCCCCTGCTGAGGGAAGAGTCCCTGGAAACGCAGAGGGATGGATACAGGTCCCTGCCAGGGGTGGCAAGAGAAATCCATCCCAGCCCTCTCCTCCTCCTCCGCTGCCCTTGCATAATAAGTATGAGGCCCTGCAGGCTGAGGGCAGTGGGGATGAGAGGGCTGAGGCTGAGGAGCAGCCATCCAGAAGGGAGCCTGAGGCCAAGCAGTCCCCACCAGCTATAACAACCAGCTCCACAAAGAAAAGGAGAAGGGTAATAGTTGTTGGGGACTCTCTCCTAGGGGCTACTGAGGGACCCATTCAGTATTCCTAAGGTTGGAAGAGACCTCAAAATCATCGAGTCCAACCTGTCACCACAGACCTCATGACTAGAGTAGGGAGGACACTACTGCCCACTACAGGCTTGAACTCACGACCTTCCCATTAAGGGTCTGATGCGCTACCAACTGAGCCACTCTTCTTAAATGTCGTCCCAACCCATCCCACAGGGACGTCTGCTCCCTGCCCAGGGCGCGGGTTAGGGACATTGCAAGGAGACTCCCTAAATTAATCCAGCCCACTGACTATTACACTCTGCTGGTAATACAGGCTGGGAGTGATGAGATTGACAAGAAGGGCACCAGGGCAACTAAGAAGGAGTTCAGGGCCCTTGGACAATTGATTGATGGGGCAGGAGCTCAAGTGGTGTTCTGCTCAGTTCCCTCAGTGGCAGCGGTGTACACTGAGAGGAATGGGAGAACCCACACCATCAACAATTGGCTCAGGGGATGGTGCCAGCAGCAGAAGTTTGGGTTCTTTGATCATGGGACAACTTTCACTGCACCCGACCTGCTGAGTCCTGATGGGGTGCATCTATCTAGAAGGGGTAAGAGAGTCCTAGCGCTAGAGTTGGCAGGGCTCATTAGGAGGGCTTTAAACTAGGTCTGACAGGGGTGGGTGAGGATATTGGTGCCTCTGCAGAGGGAAGAGTAGGCTACAATGTAGGGTCAACTGAGAAGTCAGGAACCCAGCTGCAGTGCATGTACACCAATGCACGCAGCATGGGCAATAAGCAAGAGGAGTTGGAGGTCCTGATCCTTCAGGGCGACTATGATATAGTCACCATCTCAGAAACTTGGTGGGATAGCACACATGATTGGAGTGCTACACTGGGGGTTACAGGCTCTTTAGGAGAGACAGGCGAGGGAGAAGAGGAGGAAGGGTGGCTCTGTATATTAGGGAGTCACTCTCTGCTACAGAACTCCAGGTGGAAGATGAGGGAATTCAGAGCCTGTGGGTTAAAATCAGAGGGCAGCCTAACAAATCTGACATCCTGGTTGGAATTTGTTACAGACCACCCAACCAGGATGAGGAGGCTGATGAATTGTTCTACAAACAACTGGAGGCTGTCTCAAGATCATCAGATCTTGTCCTTGTTGGTGACTTCAACCTGCCAGATATCTGCTGGGAACTTAATTCAGCAGAGAGGAGGCAGTCCAGAAGATTCCTGGAGCGAATGGAGGACTGCTTCCTGATGCAGCTGTTAAGTGAGCCTACCAGAGGCCAGGCTCTGCTTGACCTACTGTTCTCCAATAGGGAAGGGCTGGTGGGAGATGTGATGGTGTGAGGCTGCCTAGGGTGCAGCGACCATGAGATAGTGAAGTTTTCAATATGCAGGGAGATGGGGAGGAGCACCAACAGAACCTTCACCTTGGACTGCAGAAGGGCAAACTTCAGCCTGTTTTACAAACTTATGTGTAAAGTCCCCTGAGTACTAGCCCTCATGAACCAAGGGGTTCAGGAGGGTTGGACCTACTTCAAACAGGATCTCTTGAAGGCACAGGAACTGGAAGTTCCCACATGCCGAAAGATGAGCCGGCGGGGAAGGCGAACGGCCTGGATGAGCAAGCAGCTGCTGGAGGATTTAAGGGGAAAAAAGAGGCTGTATCACCTTTGGAAGAAGGGGAAGGCTTCTCGAGGTATGTTCAAGGAAGTTGGTAGATTATGTAGGAATAAAATTAGGGAGGCAAAGGCCCAGCTGGAACTGAAGCTGGCCACCTCTGTCAAAGATAATAAAAAGCATTTTTATAAATATATTAACAATAAGAAGAAGGGCAGGAAGAACCTGCACTCCCTAGTGGACCTGGAGGGGAACACGGTGACTGAAGACGAGGAAAAGGCTGAGGACCTGAACACCTTCTTTGCCTCAGTTTTTAACAGCAAGGCAGGTGGAGTTCAGGACGAGTGGCCTCCTGAGCTGGGCGATGGGGTCAGGGAGCAGTGTAGTGCCCCGATAATCCATGATGAATTAGTTCAGGACCTGCTGAGCCACTTGGACACTCACAAGTCCATGGGACCGGATGGGATCCATCCTAGGGTGCTGAGAGAGCTGGCAGATGAGCTGGCCAAGCTGCTCTCCATCATTTTCCTCCAGTCCTGGCTCACCGGTGAGGTCCCAGATGCCTGGAAACTGGCCAACGTGGTCCCCATCCACAAGAAGGGTCAGATGGAGGAACCTGGAAACTACAGGCCGGTCAGCCTGACCTCAGTGCCAGGGAAAGTGATGGAGCAGATTATCCTGGTGGCAATAACTGCGCACCTGAAGGATGGCCAAGGGATCAGGCCCAGCCAACATGGATTTAGGAAGGGCTGGTCCTGCCTCTCCAACCTGATCTCCTTCTATGATCAGGTGACCCGTCTGGTGGATGTGGGGAGGCCTGTGGATGTGGTCTACCTGGACTTCAGCAAGGCCTTTGACACCATCCCCCACAGCAAACTTCTATCTAAGCTGTCAGCTTGTGGCTTGGACCACTACACTCTGTGCTGGGTTAGGAACTGGCTGGAGGGCCAAGCCCAGAGAGTGGTGGTGAATGATGCCACATCCAGCTGGAGGCCAGTCACCAGTGGCGTCCCCCAGGGATCAGTGCTGGGCCCTGTCCTCTTCAACATATTCATCGATGATCTGGATGAGGGGGTAGAGTCAGTCATCAGCAAGTTTGCAGATGACACCAAGTTAGGAGCAGTTGTTAGTCAGAGGGTTGAAGGGCTCTGCAGAGGGACCTCGACCGACTGGACAGATGGGCAGAGTCCAATGGGATGTCATTCAACAAGTCCAAGTGCGGAGTGCTACACTTTGGCTACGACAATCCCATGCAGAGCTACAGGCTGGGGTCAGAGTGGCTAGAGAGCTGCCAAATGGAGAGGGACCTGGGGGTACTGATCAACAGCCACCTGAATATGAGCCAGCAGTGTGCCCAGGTGGCCAGGAGGGCCAATAGCATCCTGGCCTGCATTAGGAATAGTGTGGCCAGCAGGAGCAAGGAAGTCATAGTGCCCCTGTACTCTGCATTGGTTAGGCTGCACCTTGAGTACTGTGTCCACTTCTGGGCCCCTCAGTTTAAGAAGGACATCGAAACACTTGAACGTGTCCAGAGAAGGGCAACAAGGCTGGGGAGAGGCCTTGAACACAAGCCCTATGAGGAGAGGCTGAGGGAGCTGGGATTGTTTAGCCTGGAGAAGAGAAGCCTCAGGAGAGACCTCATTGCCCTCTACAACTACCTGAAAGGTGGTTGTAGCCAGGAAGGGGTTGGTCTCTTCTCCCAGGCAACCATCACCAGAACAAGAGGACACAGTCTCAAGCTGCACCAGGGGAGGTTTAGACTCGAGGTGAGGAGAAAGTTCTTCACTGAGCAAGTCTTTCATCATTGGAATGTGCTGCCCAGGGAGGTGGTGGAGTCACCGTCCCTGGAGGTGTTCAAGAGGAGATTGGACGTGGCACTTGGTGCCATGGTCTAGTCATGGGGTCTGTGTTGATAGGTTGGACTCAATGATCCTCGAGGTCTCTTTCAACCTTAGTTATACTGTCATACTGTGATACCACAGTGAGGGGTGAGGTCACCCCTGAGCCTCCTCTTCTCCAGGCTAAACAATCCCAGCTCCCTCAGCCTCTCCTTATAGGTCTTGTGCTCAAGGCCTCTCCCCAGCCTTGTTGCCCTTCTCTGGGCACGTTCAAGTGTCTCAATGTCCTTCTTAAACTGAGGGGCCCAGAACTGGACACAGGACTAAAGGTGCAGCCTTAACCAACGCAGAGTACAGGGGCACTATGACCTCCCTGCTCCTGCTGGCTACACTATTCTTGATGCATGCCAGGATGCCATTTGCCTTCTTGGCCACCTTGGCACACTGCAGGCTCATGTTTAGGCAGCTATCAAACACCACCTCCAGGTCCCTCTCCATTTGGCAGCTCTCCAGCCACTGACCCCAGCCTGTAGCACCGCATGGGGTTGCTGTGGCCAATGTGCAGGACCCGGCACTTGGATGTGTTAAATCTCTTGCCGCTGGATTCTGCCCATCTGTCCAGCCTGTTGAGGCCCCTCTACAAAGCCTCTCTACCCTCCAGCAGATCAATACCTGCTCCCAGCTTGGTGTCATCAGCAAATTTACTGATGATGGACTCAATGCCCTCATCCATAGTTTCATAGTTTCATTCAGGGTTGGAAGGGACCACAAGGATCATCTAGTTCCAACCCCCCTGCCATGGGCAGGGAAACCCCACACTAGATCAGGCTGGACAGAGCCTCATCCAGCCTGCTCTTAAACACCCCCAGGGACGGGGCCTCGACCACCTCCCTGGACAACCCATTCCAGGGTCTCACCACTCTCATGGTGAAGAACCTCCTCCTCACATCTAGCCTGAATCTCCCCACCTCCAGCTTCATTCCATTCCCCCTAGTCCTATCACTACCTGACATCCTGAGCAGTCCCTCCCCAGCCTTCCTGTAGGCCCCCTTCAGATACTGGAAGGCCACAATTAGGTCACCTCGGAGCCTTCTCTTCTGCAGACTGAACAGCCCCAACTCCTTCAGTCTGCTCTCATAGGAGAGGTGCTCCAGCCCTCTGATCATCCTTGTGGCCCTTCTCTGGACACGTTCCAGCACCTCCACATCCCTCTTGTAATAGGGGCTCCAGAACTGGACACAGTACTCCAGGTGGGGTCTCACCAGGGCTGAGTAGAGGGGAGGATCACCTCCCTCGACCTGCTAGCCACACTTCTCCTGATGCAGCCCAGGATCTGATTGGCCTTGCGGGCTGCAAGTGCACATTGGGAGCTCATGTTGAGCTTTTTGTCCACCAGCACCCCCAAGTCTCTCTCCTCAGGGCTACTTTCCAGCCAGTCACTGCCCAGCCTGTATTTGTGCCCGGGATTGCCTCGACCCAGATGCAGGACCCTGCACTTGCTCTTATTGAACTTCATGAGGTTGGCTTGTGCCCACCTCTCCAGCCTGTCAAGGTCCCTCTGGATGGCCTCCCTTCCCTCCAGTGTGTCTGCTGCACCACACAGCTTGGTGTCATCAGCAAACTTGCTGAGGGTGCACTCAATGCCACTGTCCATGTCACCCACAAAGATGTTGAACAAGACAGGTCCCAGGACTGATCCCTGAGGGACTCCGCTTGTCACTGGCCTCCACTGGGACATGGAGCCATTGACAGCCACTCTTTGGGTGCGGCCATCAAGCCAGTTCCTTATCCATCTAGTGGTCCACCCATCAAACCCATGTGTCACCAGTTTGGAGACCAGGATGTGGTGCGGGACAGTGTCAAAGGCTTTGCTCAGGTCTAGGTAAATGACATCA
Source organism: Melanerpes aurifrons (assembly GCA_011125475.1). Lineage (NCBI taxonomy): Eukaryota > Metazoa > Chordata > Aves > Piciformes > Picidae > Melanerpes > Melanerpes aurifrons. The sequence goes on from WWNC01000003.1 coordinate 5,159,237, forward strand.
GTTGCTCGCCCCTCATCTATTAATGTTGTCACCTGCTCATAGAAGATCCAGATCATCAATAAAGACGTTAAAGAGCACGGGGCCCAGCACTGATCCTTGGGGCACACCGCTAGTGACTGGCCGCCAGCTGGATGTGGCACCATTCACCACCACTCTCTGGGCTCGGCCTTCCAGCCAGTTCCTAACCCAATGCAGTGTGCTCCCATCCAAGCCAAGATGTGGATGGACCAAGTCCCCTGTCTCTCACAGTTGGTTAACGATCTAATGAAGTCTTACCAGACATTCAGTTTACAAACATACAAGTACCTGGAATTGGAAAGGAGAAGCTTTGCCACTGTACTCTCAAATGGAAATCTGGGTGGCTACACTTCCCTTTTTACAGACATTGACAAGAAAATCTTGATTCAAAACCTTACATAAAGCATATAGGGAACCCCTTCATTTCCCTAGAGGTGAATTCATGCTGCTGTTGACAAAACAAAGTGGCTTTTTATTTCCTGTTATCATCTTCTGCACTTCTAAATCCCTAGGAATGGTCTGCAGGTGCATTCCAGAAGGGATATTGAATATTTTATTGACAGGCAAGTACTGAAGAACTGGTTCCCATAGCCACTATCTGCAAAAGTCTTCCCCTCAGGCCTCATGCAAAGGGGGAGCATGTTCCTTCCTATGCTAACTGCTGAAAACAATGCCAAGGAAACCTACTACTTCAAGCAAGGCTCATAAATCTCTCTGTTGATCCCTGAGAGTTTTGCTTGCCTTGAAGAGAGAATAAATACATGCACTTAGGATGAGCATTCCTAACTCATTATTGAGCCTTTAGAAAGATGCCAGATGCATTATCTGAAAATAGATCAGGTATCTATGAGAAAAAAGTTACTTGATAAGCTGAATAAGCTGGAGAGGCTGTCACCCAATATCAATATAACAACTAGTATGAGAGGTGAACACTCTGACACTTCAGAGGTTTGCAGATGATCTCTTTGAAGAGAAGGCCTTTAAAAGTGAATTCATTAGGGTAAATACTTTGTTACTGGGACAGCCATTGATGCACAGTTGTCTTTAAACTTCTAGTCTTTTAAATCCTCTGTGGTCCATCACATCTGTGCTGGATTTTGCATCTTACTGTGCAAATATTTCAGGATCATGATGGTCTTCAGTACAACACCTGTCATACAGTAGTCATATTTTAACTACTCTGTGTTGCCTGATTGACCACATCAGTTCTCTTATCTCTCCAATCATGCCAGTCCACTGACTCTGTTCAACCCTTCTGCCATAGTATCATAGTATCATAGTATCATAGAATCAGTCAGGGTTGGAAGGGACCTCAAGGATCATCTAGTTCCAACTCCCCTGCCATGGGCAGGGACACCCCACATTACATCAGCCTGGCCAGAGCCTCATCCAGCCTGGTCTTAAACACTTCCAGGGATGGCGCCCCAACCACCTCCCTGGACAACCCATTCCAGGGCTTCACCACTCTCATGGTGAAGAACCTCCTCCTCACATCTAGCCTGAATCTCCCCACCTCCAGCTTCATTCCATTCCCCCTACTCCTATCACTACCTGACATCCTGAGAAGTCCCTCCCCAGCCTTCCTCTAGGCCCCCTTCAGATACTGGAAGGCCACAATTAGGTCACCTCGGAGCCTTCTCTTCTCCAGACTGAACAGCCCCAACTCCTTCAGTCTGTCCTCATAGGAGAGGTTCTCCAGCCCTCTGATCATCCTCGTGGCCCTTCTCTGGACACATTCCAGCACCTCCACATCCCTCTTGTAATAGGGGCTCCAGAACTGGACACAGTACTCCAGGTGGGGTCTCACCAGGGCTGAGTAGAGGGGGAGGATCACCTCTCTCGACCTGCTGGCCACACTTCTGATGTAGCCCAGGATCTGATTGGCTTTGCGGACTGCAAGCGCACATTGAGAGCTCATGTTGAGCTTCTCATCCACCAGCACCCCCAAGTCTCTCTCCTCAGGGCTGCTTTCCAGCCAGTCACTGCCCAGCCTGGATTTGTGCCTGGGATTGCCTCGACCCAGATGCAGGACCCTGCACTTGCTCTTATTGAACTTCATGAGGTTGGCTTGTGCCCACCTCTCCAGCCTGTCCAGGTCCCTCTGGATGGCCTCCCTTCCCTCCAGCGTGTCTGCTGCACCACACAGCTTGGTGTCATCAGCAAACTTGCTGATGGTGCACTCAATGCCACTGTCCATGTCACTGACAAAGATGTTGAATAAGACAGGTCCCAGGACTGATCCCTGAGGGTCTCCGCTTGTCCCTGGCCTCCACTGGGACATGGAGCCATTGACAGCCACTCTTTGGGTGCAGCCATCAAGGCAGTTCCTTATCCATCTAGTGGTCCACCCATCAAACCCATGTGTCACCAGTTTGGAGACCAGGATGTGGTGTGGGACAGTGTCGAAGGCTTTGCTCAGGTCCAGGTAAACGACATCAGCTGTTCGCCCCTCATCTATTAATTTTGTCACCTGCTCATAGAAGGCCACCAGGTTGGTCAGGCAGGATTTGCCCTTGGCAAAGCCATGCTGACTGCTCCCAATCACCTCTTCACTATTCTTTTGAGCGAGTAGTGCCTCCAGGAGGATCTGCTCCATGATCTTTCCAGGCACAGACGTGAGACTGACTGGCCTGTAGTTCCCTGGTTCCTCCTTACCCTTTTTGAAAATGGGAGTAATGTTTCCCCTTTTCCAGTCTGTGGGGACTTCACCAGATTGCCAGGACTTTTGGAATATAATAGAGAGGGGTTTAGCAACCTCATCTGCCAGTTCTCTCAGTACCCATGGGTATATCCCGTCGGGTCCCATGGGCGTGAACACTTTCAGGTTCTTCAGGTGATCACGAACCTGATCTTCACTTACAATGGGCAGTTCTTCCTCCCTGTCTCTGGCATTGTCTTCCATAACATCAGGAGTGTGGCTAGAGGCCCTTGCAGTGAAGACTGAGGTAAAGAAGTTATTAAGTACCTCATCCTTTTCCTCATCACTTGTGACCATGTCACCATTTTCCTTTCTGAGGGGGCCCACACCTTCCCTAGTCTTCTTCTTCCCATTAATATATCTGTAGAAGTTCTTAGTGTTCCCTTTAATCTCCCTGGCTAGATTCAATTCAAACTCTGCTTTGGCTTTCCTAACCAGGACTCTTGCTGCTCGGGCAGCTTCCTTATATTCCCCCTGTTCTACCTGTCCTTCTCTCCACTTCCTGTAGAGTTTCCTTTTAAGTAATAGTGTGTCCAGTAGCTCCTTGCCCATCCAGGCAGGCCTCCTAGCATTCTTACCTGCTTTTCTCTTTGTTGGTATACAGAGCTCCTGGACACAGAGGAGGTGGTCCTTGAATACTGACCAGCTGTCCTGGGTCCCTCTTCCCTCCAGGGCTTTGTCCCACGACACTTTGGCTAGCAGATCCCTGAAGCGATCAAAATCTGCACACCTAAAGTCTAGGGTCGTGAGCTTGGAATACTTCCTCCTGATTGCCCTGAGGATATTAAATTCAACTGCCTCATGATCACTGCACCCAAGGCTGTCTCTGAGCCTCACATTGCTTACCAGCCCTTCCCTGTTGGTGAGAACAAGGTCCAGCATAGCACCATTTCTTGTTGGTTCCTCTACCATTTGGAGGAGGAAGTTGTCTTCAATGCAGTCCAGGAACATCCTGGATTGCTGGTGCCTTGCTGTGCTGTCCCTCCAGCAGATGTCCAGGTGGTTGAAATCACCCATGAGGACCAGGGCTTGTGACTTGGAAGCTGCTTCTATTTGCCCATGGAGGGCCTCATCTGCTTGGATCTGCTGGTCAGGTGGCCTGTAGGAGACCCCCACAGTAATATTCCCTTCCCCTGTCCTGCCTTTAATTTTAACTAATACACTCAACCAGCTCATCATCCCTCCCCAGGTGGAGCTCCACTGATTCCAACTGGTTACTGACATAGAGGGCAACACCTCCTCCTCTCCTTCCCTGCCTATCCTTCCTAAAGAGTTTATACCCATCTGTCCCTACATTCCAGTCATGGGAATCATCCCACCAAGTTTCAGTAACAGCCACTATGTCGTGGCATCCCAGCAGCACAGTGGCCCTTAACTCATCCTGTTTGTTGCCCAAGCTGCGCGCATTCGCATAGAAGCACTTCAGCTGGGCTGGCCCTGTCCTCCTCTTGTGCCAATTCCCCTTGGTTCCCACAGAATGTCCTGGTGGATCATTCGTGGCTTGCCTCAGGGCAGCAAGTTGAGAGCCCTTACCATCTCTCCTTCTCTCTACTGCTGGTGAGCTGCCCCTCTGTTTGTCACCAGCCAGCAGGAGACTATTAACTCCTTCCCCCTTCAAATCTAGTTTAAAGCCCTATCAATGAGCCCTGCCAATTCCTGCCCCAGGATTCTTATCCCCCTCTGGGACAAGTGTGTCCCATAAGTTGTTTTCAGCTCAGGTGCCTTGAAAACCAATCCATGATTGTGGAACCCAAAGCCCTGTCAATGGCACCAGCCCCTGAGCCATGAATTGACCTGTCGGCCCTTCCTCAGTGTTCTCTCATCCATTGCTGACGTTAGAGGTATAGTAGAGAACACAACTTGAGCTCCTGATCCCTTTAGCTGTTGCCCTAAGGTTCTGAAGTCTTTTTTAATAGATTGTGAGCCTCTCATTGTTACATCATCACTGCCCACCTGGAAGACCAGAAGTATACACCAATTATATTCTGCACAAAGAAAATTGCACCAAATGATAAAACCCACTCAGGTTCTTCCAACAAATTGATTCAGAACAGGCCAATGGCAACATAATCCAGGCTGACAAACAGGTACAGTGCCTCTGACCAGAACACTCACATGTTCTTCAGAGACACCAGAGCATCAGGTCTCACTCAGGCAATGCTCTGAAGTCCCACATGAAAGGCCATTTGAATATCAATCTCGTATACATAAACTGCGCAGTACATCCAAGATAGCATTGGGCCTGTAGCAGATGTGTTCATTACACAGTGCATTTAGGCCTGCACAGAAATTCCATCTTCTGAATGCATCAGATTTACTGTGCTTGCACTAACCAATACCAGTATGAGCCTCAGAAGACATAGTGCCCCTGGTTGGGGCTACAGCACAGAAATATGGAAGTCCCATATAAAGGCTTCTGCCTTAGCTTCGCCTGTACTGCACACACACACTCCTTTCCCCTGCCAGCCCTTTCTTATATATAATATAAGTCATTGTGGTAGTTTAAGGCTGTGCCTGGAAAATTTTCCACAGATCTTGAATGGAGAGTGATAGAATGTAAACAAATCACCATTGGATGCAAAACAGAAAATAATTATAAGGTCTAAATAATCCCATTGGACAGACTGCTAATAAAGTTAGTTTGTATAAACTAAGTTTCTCTCTTTTCACTTCCCTTGCTCTAGCAGATAACAACTGATGCTTCTGATGGCTTTGCTGACCTTGGCTGTGTTCTTTGTTGTGGCTAAATACTAACAGCATCTCTCAGCTCTTCTCTTGTCCTGTGTAGAGGTGGGAAGGGAGCAGAGAGGGGGAGGCTGTTGGTAATTGTCCTGAAGGGACAAAAGCCTCAAAATGGCTGTGAGTCAGACAATGGGGCAGGAGCCAGCAGGTCTGGTTTTTCAGGACATTGCCCACGTTGCCCAGGCTTGTCTGAACATGCCCTAGAGTCCAAGTGGGCCAGGTGTGTGTGCCTTTGGCCATGTTTGGAGAAAACTCATTCTATAGGTTAAAGTATCAGGGTTTTATCTCTTAATAATAATAATTGGATTCGAAATCAATGGGGTAAAAAAAAAAAAAAAATTTTTTTTTTTACAAGCCCTATGAGGAGAGGCTGAGGGAGCTGGGATTGTTTAGCCTGGAGAAGAGGAGGCTCAGGGGTGACCTCATTGCCCTCTACAACTACCTGAAGGGTGGTTGTAGCCAGGAGGGGGTTGGCCTCTTCTCCCAGGCAACCAGCACCAGAACGAGGGGACACAGTCACAAGCTGCGCCAGGGGAAGTTCAGACTCGAGGTGAGGAGGAAGTTCTTCACCGAGCGAGTCATTCGGCATTGGAACGGGTTGCCCAGGGTGGTGGTGGAGTCATCGACCCTGGAGGCGTTCAAGGGAAGATTGGACGTGGCACTTGGTGCCATGGTCTAGGCATGGGGTCTGTGTTGATAGGTTGGACTCGATGATCCTCGAGGTCCTTTCCAACCTAAGTGATACTGTGATACTGTGATACTGTAATCTTTGTTGTCACTGGCCATCATTGTCTCAGGAAATCTATAAATATCAGCCCAAAGAGCCAGTGCCTTGCCCTGCCTTGTCTAAGCTCTCAGAGAAGTCATAAGCCTTGCTTGCCTTGCAATTTGGAATCTGAGCTGTGCTTCAGTTTACCCAGGAAGACTGCAAGGCCCCTTGCTGACAAGCATTGTGAAGCTCAGGAGCAGATAGACATGTTTTGCCAGGCTGAGAGATGAACCCCAGGAGGAGCTGAGACTCCAGGACTGTTTCGTTTTATTGGAAGAAGTAACAAGAACTGCTGTGAAGATTGCAGCTGGAAGATCCTCTCCAATCAGTCAAAGCTACAAATCTGACAAGCCCTGCAAGCCTCGGCAGCAACTTCTTTTCTACAAAGCTATCAGCTACAAAGCCTTCAGAGATAAACCCTGTATGCCTGAACGTGCTACAACAATAAACTGCAGAAGCCAACAGAAAGTGAAACTGTGTTCCTGCAGCTTTCACGTTCAACGCCATTTTGGTTTTGTTTAAATTCCCACATGTGCCACGTGGTACCACAATCTGAGGAATATAAACCTTGCAGCTGAACATACTAGACTAAAGTGATTTGCAGTGAGTAATCTATGAGATTTGATTTTTATAAGCATCTGTTAAAGGTCTGTTGCCCTGGAGAATTCTAGAGTTTCCCCCCACCTTGTGGGCAATCTCTGGCCTGTTGCCAATGTTGTTCTTTTTTTTTTTCTTTACAGTTTAAATTACTGTTTGTTGTTTCTGGATTTTTGTTCATATTGTTTAAATTGTTACATATTCCTGCTGGTGAGGTATCTGTTCCACAACTGAATATTTTGAACCAGTAAATAGGTTTTATTAACATTTTCTGCAGAAGTTTTTAAAATAATAAAGTTCCAATATTTTTATTAACCATTCCACCTATTAAATATTAATAACCACCATAAGAGTACCCCCCTGTGATCTCTTGATCTGATTACCAGAGAAAATGAAATATATAGGAAGAGAAATAATCAATTTTTTGTCATTCTTTAGGCAGAAATTAGATAACAGAAGTGATGTGTCAGCTATATGACCCCCTGAAGTTGATAGCTTGTTTTATTCCAGCAATCAGTGTCAAAATTCCTATTGATTCTAATGGAGCCAGGATGTAACCCAGTCATTAAAGTCAGTTTGATCTTCACATTATTTTGGCAAAAAATTGTGTGGCCCAGTATGTGTGGGACAGATCAACTAAAGACGGAACAGAATTAAACCAAACAGCATTTTATACTGTTGAAAGGAAAATAATTGCTATCAGAAAAACATAATAAAGCTATCTTTAGGGGTAGACTTCCTTTTCTTTTTCTTGAATAGGCCATAATCCTACTGATTCATATGTTTACTGTTTAGCAGATGATACTGGATTGGATGAGAGTATTGATCTGCTTGAATCTGGGAAGGTTCTATAAAGGGATCTGGACAGGCTGAATTGATGAGCTGAGGTCAGTTGTATGAAGTTTAACAAAACTAAGTGCTGGGTCCTGCACTTGGATCACAACAATCCCATGCAACACTACAGACTTGGGGCAGAGTGGCTGGAAAGCTGCCCAGCAGAAAAGGATCCAGTTGTGCTGGTTGGCAGCCATCTGAACACAAGCCAGCAGTGTGCTCAGGTGGCCATGACAGTCAACAACATCCTGGCCTGTACCAGGGACAGTGTGACCAGCAGAAGTAAGGTAATGATTGTACTCCTATACTCATCACTGGTGAGGACACACTTCAAATACTGTGTTCAGTTTTGAGTCTTTCACTACAGGAAAGATATCGAGTTGCTGGAGATGTGTTCAGAGAAGAACAATGAAGCTGGTGAAGGATTTAGAGAACAAGTCTTATGAGGAGGGTCTGAGGGAACTGCAGCTGTTTAGTCTGGAGAAGAGGAGGCTGAGGGGAGACCTCATTGCTGAAAGGCGTTTGTAGTGAGGTGGGTGTTGGTCTCTTCTCCCTAGTATCAAGTGACAGAAAACATGTACTGAAATTGTGCCAGGGTGGTTTATACTGGATATTAATTAAAATTACAGAAAGAGTGGTCAGGTATTGGAACAAGCTGCCCAGGGAGGCAGTGGAGTCACTGACCCTTGAGGTGTTCGAGAAACATGTGAACATGGCACTTCAGGACATGGTTTAATGGCTGTGGTAGTTTAGGCTGGGTGCCTTCTGCTCCTACCACACAAGATACACCTTTGGTGCCCTGGGTATCCAGCCCAGTGGATAGACACCAGGACATTCTGTGGAAACCGAGGGGAATTGGCACAAGAGGAGGACAGGGCCAGCCCAGCTGAAGTGCTTCTATGCGAATACGTGCAGCTTGGGCAACAAACAGGATGAGTTAAGGGCCACTGTGCTGCTGGGATGCCACGACATAGTGGCTGTTACTGAAACTTGGTGGGATGATTCCCATGACTGGAATGTAGGGACAGATGGGTATAAACTCTTTAGGAAGGATAGGCAGGGAAGGAGAGGAGGAGGTGTTGCCCTCTATGTCAGTAACCAGTTGGAATCAGTGGAGCTCCACCTGGGGAGGGATGATGAGCTGGTTGAGAGCGTGTGGGTTAAAATTAAAGGCAGGACAGGGGAAGGGAATATTACTGTGGGGGTCTCCTACAGGCCACCTGACCAGCAGATCCAAGCAGATGAGGCCCTCCATGGGCAAATAGAAGCGGCTTCCAGGTCACAAGCCCTGGTCCTCATGGGTGATTTCAACCACCTGGACATCTGCTGGAGGGACAACACAGCAAGGCACCAGCAATCCAGGATATTCCTGGACTGCATAGAAGACAACTTCCTCCTCCAAATGGTAGAGGAACCAACAAGAAATGGTGCTATGCTGGACCTTGTTCTCACCAACAGGGAAGGGCTGGTAAGCAATGTGAGGCTCAGAGACAGCCTTGGGTGCAGTGATCATGAAGCAGTTGAATTTAACATCCTCAGGGCAATCAGGAGGAAGTATTCCAAGCTCACGACCCTAGACTTTAGGTGTGCAGATTTTGATCGCTTCAGGGATCTGCTAGCCAAAGTGTCGTGGGACAAAGCCCTGGAGGGAAGAGGGACCCAGGACAGCTGGTCAGTATTCAAGGACCACCTCCTCTGTGTCCAGGAGCTCTGTATACCAACAAAGAGAAAAGCAGGTAAGAATGCTAGGAGGCCTGCCTGGATGGGCAAGGAGCTACTGGACACACTATTACTTAAAAGGAAACTCTACAGGAAGTGGAGAGAAGGACAGGTAGAACAGGGGGAATATAAGGAAGCTGCCCGAGCAGCAAGAGTCCTGGTTAGGAAAGCCAAAGCAGAGTTTGAATTGAATCTAGCCAGGGAGATTAAAGGGAACACTAAGAACTTCTACAGATATATTAATGGGAAGAAGAAGACTAGGGAAGGTGTGGGCCCCCTCAGAAAGGAAAATGGTGACATGGTCACAAGTGATGAGGAAAAGGCTGAGATACTTAATAACTTCTTTACCTCAGTCTTCACTGCAAGGGCCTCTAGCCACACTCCTGATGTTATGGAAGTCAAAGCCAGGGACAGGGAGGAAGAACTGCCCATTGTAAGTGAAGATCAGGTTCGTGATCACCTGAAGAACCTGAAAGTGTTCAAGTCCATGGGACCCGACAGGATACACCCACGGGTACTGAGAGAACTGGCAGAGGAGGTTGCTAAACCCCTCTCTATTATATTTCAAAAGTAATGGAAGTCTGGGGAAGTCCCCACAGACTGGAAAAGGGGAAACATTGCCCCCATCTTCAAAAAGGGTAAGAAGAAAGAACCAGGGAACTACAGGCCAGTCAGTCTCACGTCTGTGCCCAGAAAGATCATGGAGCAGATCCTCCTGGAGGCACTACTCGCTCAAAAGAATAGTGAAGAGGTGATTGGGAGCAGTCAGCATGGCTTTGCCAAGGGCAAATCCTGCCTGACCAACCTGGTGGCCTTCTATGAGCAGGTGACAAAATTAATAGATGAGGGGCGAGCAACTGATGTCGTTTACCTGGACCTGAACAAAGCCTTCGACACTGTCCCGCACCACATCCTGGTCTCCAAACTGCTGACACATGGGTTTGATGGGTGGACCACTAGATGGATAAGGAACTGCCTTGATGGCTGCACCCAAAGAGTGGTTGTCAATGGCTCCATGTCCCAGTGGAGGCCAGTGACAAGCAGAGTCCCTCAGGGATCAGTCCTGGGACCTCTCTTGTTCAACATCTTTGTGGGTGACATGGACAGTGGCATTGAGTGCACCCTCAGCAAGTTTGCTGATGACACCAAGCTGTGTGGTGCGGCAGACACGCTGGAGGGAAGGGAGGCCATCCAGAGGGACCTTGACAGGCTGGAGAGGTGGGCACAAGCCAACCTCATGAAGTTCAATAAGAGCAAGTGCAGGGTCCTGCATCTGGGTCGAGGCAATCCCAGGCACAAATCCAGGCTGGGCAGTGACTGGCTGGAAAGCAGCCCTGGGGAGAGAGACTTGGGGGTGCTGGTGGATGAGAAGCTCAACATGAGCTCTCAATGTGCACTTGCAGTCCGCAAAGCCAATCAGATCCTGGGCTGCATTAGGAGAAGTGTGGCTAGCAGGTCGAGGGAGGTGATCCTCCCCCTTTACTCAGCCCTGGTGAGACCCCACCTGGAGTTCTGTGTCCAGTTCTGGAGCCCCTATTACAAGAGGGATGTGGAGGTGCTGGAACGTGTCCAGAGAAGGTCCACAAGGATGATCAGAGGGCTGGAGCACCTCTCCTATGAGGACAGACTGAAGGAGTTGGGGCTGTTCAGTCTGCAGAAGAGAAGGCTCTGAGGTGACCTAATTGTGGCCTTCCAGTATCTGAAGGGGGCCTACAGGAAGGCTGGGGAAGGACTTCTCAGGATGTCAGGTAGTGATAGGACTAGGGGGAATGGAATGAAGCTGGAGGTGGGGAGATTCAGGCTGGATGTGAAGAGGAGGTTCTTCACCATGAGAGTGGTGAAGCCCTGGAATGGGTTGTCCAGGGAGGTGGTTGGGGCCCCGTCCCTGGAGGTGTTTAAGACCAGACTGGATGAGGCTCTGGCCAGGCTGATGTAGTGTGGGGTGTCCCTGCCCATGGCAAGGGGGTTGGAACTAGATGATCCTTGTGTTCCCTTCCAACCCTGAATGAAACTATGAAACTATCAAACTATGAAATACAGGAAGCTGCGTATTTCATACCCATAATGTCCTGCTCTCTGTAAATCCATCTACAAGGTCTCACACTTCCTCTTTCTTCCCTCATTGCTACCGTGGGAGATGTTCCCTATCTGGTAATGGAAGGGGAGTATCTCAAGGCCTCTTGGGCCAGGCTAGGCCTAATGCCAGGAGGAGAAGGGGAAAAGGCAATCTCAGATCTGGCCAGCTGAGATTAGCCTAACAATGGAGGGGGAGAAGAAAGAGCACTGGGGGTTTTGGGTGTACCTTCAGGTGGGGAGAGGGGGTGCTGGGAGGCTTCTGGGAATGCTTTGGTATCTTCTGTCACTGTGCTTGTGGTTCTCTGTAAAACACTCACTGCTTTCCCATTTAAACTTTCTATCACTTCTGCAATCCATTTGTCTGAGTCTTGTTTTTCTTCCCCAGTGGGAGGCAAGGAAGGATCTGCCTACAAACCCACCACAATGACACTCATGGTCATAGGTTGACAGCTAAACTTGATGATCTTAGAGGTCTCTTGCACAGAAACAATTCTGTGGTTCTATGACTCTATTGTGGGTAATACATAAGTACAAAAAAAATAGAAAGAGTTTTAAAGAAACCCCAAACCATTCAAGCAAGAAAAGAACAAACCTCCACTATGTACAAAAATACCTAGTAATGACTCTTTTATTGTGTCAGGAACTGATGGGGGCATTCCAACATATTTCTTTGTCATCAGAAGGAGCTGAACTAGCACAGTGGTATAAATGCCAGATCACAATTGTGATGAACCTTTGGTTCTCAATCAGTCTTTTGTAGAACCAAGATTGTTTGGGCTTAATGCATAAGTCTACTTTCTTGCACACAGAACCACACAAACAAGACAAGGAGTATCTCAAAATTCAAGGCATTTATTAGACCAATACAAGAAAGGAAAGTGATCACATTTGAATGGTAAAGCATAACAGAAAATATAGACAGAACATCCTTTTCCAAGAAATTTTCAAGAGAAGCAAAGGAGAGGATGAAATAAATATTAGGGAAATAATCTCATTCAATGGACAATGAGGTGACAGGGTCAGAAGAGACAAAAAGGTGCTTTGGAATACAACTTTTATATCAGTTCACTCTAGCCAGGGGCCCTTTCCAAAGTAAGCAGTTCTTATACTAACACTAAAGGGGCAAGGTACAGTAAAATAAAAATATATGGTAATGGAAAGAGTATAGGAGAAGAAATATGACTAAAGATAATGACTGCTGTGTGGATAAGCCACTTGCAGGAAACATCTCAGTGGCAGCTTTACAGCATTCCATAGATAAAAATTTGCTAATTCTGTCATAGGTAAAAGATGAGGGAAAATGTGAAGCAAAATGCCTTTTAAAACCCCACCAATGCTCCTTTGTTCTACCTTAGCTATTTTAAGGCACTTTGAAATAATACATGAAGTGTTCTTCCACAGCAAAAACTAAAATCTTCAATGTGTTTGTTACCAAATGGCAGGAGATGGTTAGTTGTTTGCTGAAGTAGGCTTGTGACATGACTTTTGGGCAACTTTTGAAAGAACTAATGCAGTTAAATGAAACTTTCAATTCCACCATGACTAGCCCAACTGCAATAATATTGACAGTGCATATGAAAACCCCCCACCCCATCTCTAGTGCCCTTTTGTGCATTTGTATACCCATATTAATAGATATTTCCTTATGAGGAAAGCTAGATATCCAGAAATGTGAGTAAAAGTGCTTCTCAAGGACTTCTTACATAGTCCAGGAGAGGGAAGGAAGCCCAGTCATGGGCCATTAGAACTCAGAGGTCAATCAGAGAGCAATTGTGTGGGCTGTGGGATGATCCTCCACAGGAATTACTCTGGTGAGCTGCAGTGATTAGAGCACATCTGAACTTAGGAAAGTATTGCCTCCTTAGCTCTGCACTTTGAGTTGACCTTTCCTTGTTGTGTTAGCTGATGACTACAGATTTATATCTCTCCCTTAGGTATTGTTCCCGTCGTAGACTAAGGAAATCTGAAGGGATGACTCCACTACATTCACTTCACAGCTTCCCCATTTCCCAGTGTGAACAAAGCCAGATAGCATGCACATTCATGTGCCTTGTATTATGGCTCAATTCTGCATCCCTGGATCTGCTAGAAGCCAAGCCTTTTCAGCAGTCAGTAGGCTGGGTGGTCTGAAAATGTAGATGGTTTCATGCTGCCTGCTACTGGTATAAAGTTACCTGAACTATCTACAAAATGATGAGCAAACAAATATGAAGAGATCAAACAAGAAGTCCAGTAATCTACAAGTTCCTCCAGAGAGTAGGTTTCTATGTAGAAGGTGGAATGATCTTGGTTGCAATTAGGTGAATGCAGTCTCAGATGCCTCACAAAGTATCCCATTGGGGCCTATTTTGTCCCTACACTGAAATTGTTTTAATTCTTAGTGTACATTTCTCAGTGGTGCTTTAGAAAGGCAGCCTATAACTGATTGAAATATGAGCCATATATTCATGTAATTAAGCATCTAGCTGAAAAAAAAATAGTTGGGATGATTGATATGAAGACCTTGCTGGAGAAAGTCATACTACAATTAAAGGATAACAGATTTCACCTGGTGCTGTTCAGTAGGAAATTGAAATCAAACACAGTAGCAGAGCAATCTGTCAAAGAAAACTTGCTTCCCTGAGAAGCAGAACCCACTTGAAAGTATGTAACTCATCAGCATATGAAACAAATGACATTTTCATTTCTTTAATTTCTCATGTCTAAGATCTATTATTATAAATCAGAAAAACTATGGGTAAGAGGCAAAGTCTATAAATTATTCTGTGTATTTAAGACTAGTCTACAACTTTACCTTCTTTCCCAAGGCTTAGCTCTCAGCCATATCTGTCTTAGTAAAAAAGACATAATAGGAAATTATTACAAGTTTGAATAATTTCTAGAAGAATGACTGACTAAAGGATCAGTCATTGCACTTCAACTGACAACATTCCACTGACAATGATGAAGTACTCTTTCTGTCATTAAAAATAAATTTTCAGGGTGACATATTAAATTATATCAAGTAATTTGGAAGAAAAGGCAGTGTGGAAGCCACATCACCAAAGAGGTTTGTCTCAAACAAACAGCTTCTCTCATCCCTTTTCTTTGTATTAAAGCAACCGTTGGCTGTCACTTTCTGTTAAACCTGAGTATTACATTTGTGGAGTGAGGGAGAAGTCTTCTGGGTAGCAAGAGTTTTTTATCAAGAAGTGAAACATAGAAACATGTCAACCTTTGACTGTAACCTTTCTCCCTGAAGTTTTTTATTGTATTAATTCATATCAGAAAAAAAATGCGCTTAGGGACTACAAATCATTACCTGCAGATCCATCAGTATTGTGTTTCTAGGTGTCTAAAGCCAGATAGAAATCAAAGACATGTTGATCCATGCTGTTGCATGATTAGCAACACATCACTCCTCAGCTTTGCACTTCAAACTGTTTTTCTGATGTTGAATAACCATCAGGTTTTAGAGTAAGTTGGCAAAAATAAATTGTTCTTTAGGATGGAAAAAAAGGATATTTTTTCCTTGTTGTGTCCTTCACCCTTGTACAATACGTAGCACAGAACTGTTAACGAGGAAAATATATACTCTAAGACATCAGAAAAGTAGCCCAACATAATAATGTTGCTGTAATTTCACATGAGTTCCTTGTTCCAAAATCTTTGGTTTCTTGTCATCACAGCTAGTATATGTCATCAGGCCAATGAGATGTCTTCTCTTATTCTCTGGGGAAGAGACCAAACTCTGACACAGTTTGGTGGACCAGCACTGACAGGTAAGTAGCAACAAGTGGACTTCCCTCAAAGCTTGGAAAAGAAATCCGAATTTCCCAGTCCTAATGTGTTCTCACTTACCAAAGAGCTGTGCAGCTCATTTGCCCAGAATGTGAGGGATGTTGCTCCTAACATTTGCCTCTGATTAACATGTACTGTTTTCGTACCCTGGTAGACTGCACTGTCTGGATCAAAGGCACTAATAGTCTGTTTATATATGGCACCATCATATTCAAGAGCAATGAGGAGCAACTAATGATCCAATAGGACTGATGAGAAGACCAAAGAGGGAGACGGTGGAAACCGCACTGCTGTACAAAGATCCCCACCTCCAAAGTGGAAGAAACTTCTGACTCTATCAGGCATCATGTGACACAGTGGTGGAACTGGACCAGAACTGGTCACAGCATGCAAACCCTGCTTCCTGGGAAACTGTATAGTTTTGGAAAATGTTTTCTTTTTAAAACAGAGTGAATGTTTGATGAAAATCTGGAGTTGTACACCTGTGTTGCCAGTGACACTCTTCAGGGTGCTCACCTACAGAGAAGCCCAGACTGAAGCTTTTGTTATACCTCATCTGAAGCCAGACTCTGGAGCTGCAGGTGAGAGCCCTTACCACTGGGCTACAGTCTGGCTTGACTGTGCTCAAATTCTCTCTCTTCTCTCTGACTTCAGTGAGGAGTATAGAAAGAAGGAACACCATATACATTCTCTATTCTTAAATTCTTTTCATGGTTCAGACATGGCAGAAAATATGATCTTTGATCTGATCCAGTAGAGTCAGATGTACATGCTCCCCCCATTTTGTCCTCCCCCTTCTTTCTGTCACCCACTCTTGATGTCCCAGCCCTCTGTAAGAAGTCTTTCCTTGTCATGGCTTCAACAAAACTGACACATTTCTCAACAAAAATTTCCTTTTCAACAAACTAGCATTTTACAATGATGTTTCTAATGAAAGGAAAGTTTTCAGTCTCCAGTTAGACTATGCTGATAATATTTAGTTTGCCATGCAGATAAAGTCTCGTTGACTCCGTGTGCAAGTCCTTGAAGTTAAAGTTCTGGCTTTTTCCTATGTAGATGCAGTTTGTCTCAGGCAGCAGTGTCCCTGCTGGCCCACCAAAGTCTGTGGAGAGATTTAGAGTCTCTCTGCTTAAACAGCAGGCTGAGCCAGTACAAGATACACCTACCTGCATTAAAAATCACAGTGTATCAACATTCAAAATCAAATGTAACCTAGTCATTATCCTATTTTGACACCATGTGGCTTTTTTGAAGAGATCTAGATTATTTCAAGAGTATTCTAAGAAGATCCAGCCCTTGATACAATATTGAAAGCAAATAGATTTGTTCCTCAGGGGAACTAAATGTGGTGCTGTGTGCGCCTATCAAGAGAGGGTGGATTATGATGGCAAGTGTCCTATTATCCAGCCAACATGGATTTAGGAAGGGCAGATCCTGCCTCTCCAACCTGATCTCTTTCTATGATCAGGTGACCTGTCTGGTGGATGTGGGGAGGCCTGTGGATGTGGTCTACCTGGACTTCAGCAAGGCCTTTGACACCGTCCCCCGCAGCAAACTGCTGACTAAGCTGTCAGCCCGTGGATTGGACCATTACACTCTGTGCTGGGTTAGGAACTGGCTGGAGGGCCGGGCCCAGAGAGTGGTAGTGAACGGTGCCACATCCAGCTGGAGGCCAGTCACCAGTGGTGTCCCCCAGGGATCAGTGCTGGGCCCTGTCCTCTTCAACATATTCATCGATGATCTGGATGAGGGGGTAGAGTCAGTCATCATCAAGTTTGCAGATGACACAAAGTTAGGAGCAGTTGTTAGTCAGTTAGAGGGTAGAAAGGCTCTGCAGAGGGACCTCGACCGACTGTTCAGATGGGCAGAGTCCAATGGGATGGCATTCAACAAGTCCAAGTGCCGAGTGCTGCACTTTGGCTACGACAATCCCATGCAGAGCTACAGGCTGGGGTCAGAGTGGCTGGAGAGCAGCCAGGCAGAGAGGGACCTGGGGGTACTGATCGACAGCCACCTGAATATGAGCCAGCAGTGTGCCCAGGTGGCCAGGAGGGCCAATAGCATCCTGGCCTGCACTAAGAATAGTGTGGCCAGCAGGAGCAGGGAGGTCATAGTGCCCCTCTACTCTGCTTTGGTTAGGCCGCACCTTGAGTACTGTGTCCAGTTCTGGGTGCCTCAGTTTAAGAAGGACATCGAAACACTTGAGCGTGTCAGGAGAAGGGCAACAAGGCTGGGGAGAGGCCTTGAACACAAGCCCTATGAGGAGAGGCTGAGGGAGCTGGGATTGTTTAGCCTGGAGAAGAGGAGGCTCAGGGGTGACCTCATTGCCCTCTACAACTACCTGAAAGGTGGTTGTAGCCAAGAAGGGGTTGGCCTCTTCTCCCAGGCAACCAGCACCAGAACAAGAGGACACAGTCTCAAGCTGCACCAGGGGAGGTTTAGACTCGAGGTGAGGAGGAGGTTCTTCACCGAGCAAGTCATTTGTCATTGGAACGGGTTGCCCAGGGAGGTGGTTGAGTCATCGACCCTGGAGGCGTTCAAGGGGAGATTGGACGTGGCACTTGGTGCCATGGTCTAGTCATGGGGTCTGTGTTGATAGGTTGGACTCGATGATCCTCGAGGTCCTTTCCAACCTAAGTGATACTGTGATACTGTGATCTGCCAGTCCTAGAGCTGGCCCAAGAACTGCAACCATAAGTCTGAACAGCACTGAATAGAGTGCTGCACACACAAGCCTGTACCAGTATGTCCCCAGTTCAGAACAGCGAGGAAACAGAGGGTTGAACTGTCATAGCTGAGACTCCTTCAGGCTTTTAGTGCAATGGACCATTACAAAAGGGCCATATATGCTTTAAGATCCCATGGCCCTGAAATACTCCCTGAAAAGATCATTTGATTACTATATTCTCCAGTGACCCAGAACCTCAAGCTGCGACCCTAGAAACTTGGTCTGCTTGAACCTCATGACCAGTAGGTCCCTGAAAAACCACAGCAGGCAGTTTTGCAATATGAGGAATTATCATTCTGATCCACAGCTCCTAACAGCTCTAGGGAAGCCAACTGCCTTTTTGCTTAGGACCTGTCAGGAATCACTGCACTGAGGGCAGTAATCACACTGAATGAACCTCCTGTCAGACGAGCATCAACAGCTAAGTCCCACAGTGAACCCAAACCCATATATCTGATTGGTTCTCAGGGAATTCAAGTTCTTCTGCCCAATGAACACCTGAATTGTTTTGCACAAAGTGGACACTGACAGTAAGGAAGCAGAGGATCAGACAAAATATGGCTGGAAAAGACTGCAAAGGGTCAGCTTATCTGTCCCCTTGCCTCAAGGCAAGCTCAGCTCTACCTAAACCATTCTTGACAGGTGTTTATCTAACCTGCTCTGAAAAACTTCAAGCCCGGACAACCCACAGCCTCCTTAGGTGGTAAAAATAACTTTTCCTGATCTTCCAGAACTCAGCTCAACACATATACCAACTCACTTAAAGTATGAAGATGAGGCAGACCCCAACTTCTAAATGTGGAAATGAGATTTAACGTCTCAGTTCTATGGACTTAGAAGGCTCTGCATATCTCCCCTGCTGAGGGAAGGGTCCCTGGAAATGGAGAGGGATGGATACAGGTCCCTGCCAGGGGTGGCAAGAGAAATCCATCCCGACCCTCTCCTCCTCCTCCGCTGCCCTTGCATAATAAGTATGAGGTCCTGCAGGCTGAGGGCAGTGGGGATGAGAGGGCTGAGGCTGAGGAGCAGCCATCCAGAGGGGAGCCTGAGGCCAAGCAGTCCCCACCAGCTATAACGACCAGCTCAAGGGGGGAGCCTAAGCCCAAGCGGTCCCCACCAGCTATAACGACCAGCTCCACAAAGAAAAGGAGAAGGGTTATAGTTGTTGGCAACTCTCTCCTGGGGGGTACTGAGGGACCCATATGTCGTCCTGACCCATCCCACAGGGAGGTCTGCTCCCTACCCGAGGCGTGGGTTAGGGACATTGCAAGGAGACTCCCTAAATTAATCCAGCCCACTGACTATTACACTCTGCTGGTAATACAGGCTGGGAGTGATGAGATTGACAAGAAGGGCACCAGGGCAACTAAGAAGGAGTTCAGGGCCCTTGGACAATTGATTGATGGGGCAGGAGCTCAAGTGGTGTTCTGCTCAGCTCCCTCAGTGGCAGCGGTGTACACTGAGAGGAACAGGAGAACCCACACCATCAACAATTGGCTCAGGGGATGGTGCCAGCAGCAGAAGTTTGGGACAACTTTCACTGCACCCGACCTGCTGAGTCCTGATGGGGTGCATTTATCTAGAAGGGGTAAGAGAGTCCTAGCACTGGAGTTGGCAGGGCTCATTAGGAGGGCTTTAAACTAGGTCTGACAGGGGTGGGTGAGGATATCAGTTCCTCTGCAGAGGGAAGAGTAGGCTACAATGTAGGGTCAGTTGAGAAGTCAGGAACCCAGCTGCGATGCATGTACACCAATGCACGCAGCATGGGCAATAGGCAAGAGGAGTTGGAGGTCCTGATCCGTCAGGGCGACTATGATGTAGTCGCCATCTCAGAAACTTGGTGGGATAGCACACATGATTGGAGTGCTACACTGGGGGGTTACAGGCTCTTTAGGAGAGACAGGTGAGGGAGAAGAGGAGGGGTAGCTCTGTATATTAGGGAGTCACTCTCTGCTACAGAACTTCAGGTGGAAGATGAGGGAATTCAGAGCCTGTGGGTTAAAATCAGAGGGCAGCCTAACAAATCTGATATCCTGGTTGGAATTTGTTACAGACCACCCAACCAGGATGAGGAGGCTGATGAATTGTTCTACAAACAACTGGAGGCTGTCTCAAGATCATCAGATCTTGTCCTTGTTGGTGACTTCAACCTGCCAGATATCTCCTGGGAACTTAATTCAGCAGGGAGGAGGCAATCCAGGAGCGAATGGAGGACTGCTTCCTGACACAGCTGTTAAGTGAGCCTACCAGGGGCCAGGCTCTGCTTGACCTGCTGTTCTCCAATAGGGAAGGGCTGGTGGGAGATGTGATGGTGTGAGGCTGTGTTGATAGGTTGGAGTTGATGATCCTCGAGGTCTCTTCCAACCTTAGTTAGTTAGTTATACTGTGACTTAGAAGTCAAATCCCATTTGCACATTTAAATGATGAATACATGGATACAAGCATGACAGCATGGCATCTCACACACATTCATACTGAAAGAGAAAGAGGCCTTACAGAGCAGCTAATAAAGGAGTATAGGATTGAAACACCAGCTAACTTTGGACTACGCTGTTTCATCTACACCAGTGCTGCTGTAGGCACTTGGAAACTACTTGTGATACACCTAAGGGCACCCAAGTGCATCAACCTCTCTATTCCTTACAGGGCAATCTTCAGCTGCAATGCCAGCAAGGCTCATCACCTCAGTGCCTGGGAGGGATTCTTCTTGAGGAAAATTCCCAAGGTAGTCCCAGTGTGACATTTCCACACACTCACCCTGGAAGTCACCAGGAGCAATCAGCATAAACAGGTGCTGCCATTTCCATGGCATCTTCCCTTCATTGGGACATGTGAAGAGGACCATTACTCCACCAGAAACCAATGGTTGCTTTAATTGATGGTGGAAGAAAACAAAATAAAGCAATATGTCTCTATATGACAGGATTTCCCTATTCAGTATGTATGTCCATCTGTATGCATGTGTTCAGTAATGTGAACAACAGAAAAAAAATCTCATAAAGGTCAAGTCCCTCTCCAACAGTAGAATAGCTGCATGCTGGTGATGTTTAGACAATCAGTTTCACATTCCAACCCTTTAAGTCTACATGTCTTGAACTTGTCTTCAAAACAGCACAGAGGCAATTTATAACATTTTTTTGAAGCTTACAATATAGAAATGAATGCAACAGTTAGGAGAATAACTGATTGATTTTACTGTCATTAAATAAGCCATTCCTAGAAAGAAGAGAGAGAAAACAGCAGCGTAGGAGAGAAGCTCCTCTGTGAGCACTGGACCGGTTGGCATCATCCAGATAAAACAAGCAGAAAGGCACAGTTAGGTGAGACACAGCTTTGAGTTACTCCCAGGCAGAAGTGTAATTACTGAGCTACATGACTGCCCTGAATTCACAGTGTAGCACTAGCTGCACAGCACTGGATGCCCCAAAGCTTCCCCCTCACACATGGCTGAGAGTTGCTTTTGCAATATCAGTGACCTGAATATACGAGAGCAAATCTCTCAGAGAGAATTAGATTCAAGAGGCTTGAAGCTTCCCAGGAATCTGAAAGAGCTGGCATTTAGGTCTTCATGGCCCACTAGAGCCAGTTAAAAGGTCAGAAATAAAAGGTTATTGACCTGTAGATTTTCTTGAGACTCAGACAGCACTATGACTTCAGGCCTTCAGTTCTTCTCACAACACAGAGATCATAGAGGGGTTTGCAGGTCACCAAACCCACAACAAATGAAATCAGGAAAATAACTGGTACCTTCATTCTGCATTTTATTTGATATTCATTTAATTTGAATAAATTACTAAACAATTATCACTAATTGGGAAAGTTCATGAAGAGCACAAATAATTCTTATTGCAAAAAATATAAAAGGCATTCTGTGGCCTAAATTACATGGCCAGTCAAATGATGAGATACTAAGGTCCTATGTGACCTTACAGTCCATGAATTTCTATGGTTTCCCTGTAGCAAGGCACAATCTGTGTCTGAGTTTAGTTTTCCCTGTATTCTTTAAATGATACCTCTCTAGATATTCTTAAAATCTAGATAGTTACCCTTTCTTCAAACAAATACAGTCCATGCAACAGAACATATTATTCTATGTTACACACAAGAAGGGCTTTTTCATGATATGTTGCCAAGAAAGCTTGAGAACACAGGTCTCTCTAACACTTTAATGATAAAACTCAAGTGGCTACAATTATTTGAAATTGTGTTTGACAGGATGGAATTAAGATAGGAAGCAAAATATTAAATTCCACCACAAAGATTAATGCTTGAGAAACATAGGCAAACAGGATAGAATGAGAGTGCTTTCAAAAGGCATTACAGACCAAGCAGGGAAAGACTCTGGTATATATTTTATCAAATGTCCCTTTTAAAGCCTGGCCCTGGTGCAAGTGGACTCCTGATCATTGCTGCACTCAGAGAACCCTTGCTAATTCAAGAAAGCCACTCATTGACAACAGCATTTTGCTTGTGTTAAGACAGTGTTAATCGGCATCAAAATGCTGCTTCAGCTGTACAAGCACTTTTTCACCCACAGTCTCTCTTCACAGAGACTAAATCCTTGAAGTCAGTAGAATTAGTCCTGATCAAGGCTGGTGGAAATGGGTGGAGAACTGATGCCTTGTCACTTTGAGTGACAATCCTACAATCATAGAATCAACCAGGTTGGAAGACACCTCCAAGATCATCCAGTCCAGCTTACCACCCAGCCCTATGCAATCAACTAGACCATGGCACTAAGTGCCTCATCCAGTCTCTTCTTGAAGATCTCTAAGGACAGCAACTCCAGCACCTCCCTGGGCAGCGCATTCCAATGGCAAATCATTCTCTACGTGAAGAACTTCTTCCTAATATCCAGTAATCCTGGTGATCGTCTTTTCCTAACAGGAAAGCAAAAGCCAGTGCCTAAAGAAGTCCAACTTTCAGATGGGCTTTGGCAATTTTGCACACAAAAGAAAGCTCTAGAGAAATTACATCAGAAGTGGCTGTATATTTTAGCATGTATTTTGCTACTGAGAAGCTTTTGCCTCAGGCTAAAAGTGTATTATATAGATGAAAGACTAATAGCTTATCTAGCCAGCCTGGTGACAATTAGGATAGCGCTTAGCAGCTGTAAATTTTAAACATGGATATAATTCTGATTTTTTAAAAGATACAAACTGCTGATGAATTCTCTGTGGGCTTTTATTCCCTAGGGACCTCATGTTTAAAGGCCATTAGCAGCCAATACACTGAGCCACAAGCAGGCATCATAGTAGTTGCTGGGTTTATGGCATTCTCAAATAAACTGGATTGATAGGCCTTAAAGCACTCATCTTCTTTCTTGTCAAGACTTGTCCCATAATTAGTAACTTCTTCAGGTCCCACTACTATGGATCCCTTCACATGAGAAAGTTACACCACACAGCACAATTACCACAGACATTAACCCTTTCTGTAACTGCTTTATACACCCATGGATACTGGGGAGAAGAACACATAACATGTGTAACCCATTGAATAGCATGCTAACAGTCTTCATTTTTTTCCCACAGGCACTGACACTTCATGTGTGTTTTCATCCCACAGTATCATCTGGCAAATGCAAACTGATCCAGCCATTTTCCACCAGAGGGCACACAATTTCAAATGTCCTCACCTTTACCTTGGAAGAGAAGCAGGTGTGGGAACCTGCAGACCAGATGATGTAATCTGTTATCCCCTATGAATTCTTCATATGGTTTGACAATTCTCTTGGAGTTGTGCAGTATTGACACCAGCCTAATAGGAAATCCATTTTCAGCTAATAGGTGACAAACCATGGCCTTCAGTCAATTCCAACTAGAGATCTGTGAGCTCTGAGCCTATGCAACCAACCTTCCCACTGTAGCTTTATCTTACAATAACAGTTTCAGCTGTCAGGTTTTTTACTTCCTCCAGTGAATACTTGATTAAAACTTGGAAACCCAAGTTCACATCAACACTTGTGATATGAATGAACACCAGAATAACAAATGGAAATATCAAGCTGTTGTAGAGATCTCTTAGATAAAATCAGTGGCAGACACTATTGCAGACATCTGGCTAGTAGACCAAAGAAGAGGCTGATATGTTCTTTGACCTGCTTTCACTCTAGCCAGTTATAAGCAAGGAACATAGGATATTCCTTTCCTGTCATGTCCTGCTAAGATGAATAAAAGAACTGTAAATGTGTCAGTAGGGCTCAGAGTGAGCATTTCAGGATCAATGGCTCTGGTCTAATGTAACTCTAGCATAACAGCAAAGCCACTAAAACATATCTCCACTTGATCTTTCCACTGTTCCCATATTTTCTGACATGTGACAACACTAATTTGTTTCCTATGCTGGACATCTTGTTCAGAGCATAAGAATCATCTTTTGATCTATGTTGGAACATCTGCATACACCAGACAGATCTTATTGTGTGGGTTGGGGTATCCAACATATGGTATTCTAACAATAAAAAATTATATTTTGGTTTTGTTGATTTTAATAATAACCAGAGATACTGCAACCATTAATCTCAGCTATGATGTGAAGCCAGTAGGCCTTGATCTTTTCTGCTTGTGTATTACCCCACCATTTACTGAATGCCTCTCTCTGTTCCCTTCATGTCCAACAGTATCTATTGATCTTCTCTTTTATTTCCATAATTCGATCATTACTAAGAGCTGAAAGCCTTCACCACAGTTCATTATTTACTAGCTGTTTTGAAATTACATCCAAAAGCAGAGCTGGCTGGCATACACCCTGAAGCAACAGAGAGAAAGAGCATGAGAGAGAGCCCTCCTGTGAAAAGTCACAGGACCTCATTGTGCTCTTCCACAGCTGTTCAGCTAAACAGTTTCCTCCTGCTCCCTTAAAGTCTTCACAATCCCATGCTCATAGAGTTGAGGATTTGGGTGCTATTGCTGCTTATACACTAATTGAGCCAAACAGTACTGCTCAATAACTCTTGAAACTGAGGTAAAGGTTCATCTGTGCACATTGTGGAGTAATAGGGATATTTTCACACAGATTAATCCAGCACGCAACCATTTAAACTGTCCTCTGAATTGGAGTAACTGGTCAAACCTGTTTCTGGCTTTGCAAGCAAGCAGTTCCAGTGAAGCTGCTGCTGGAGGGGACCTGTTGTTTTAAATGGAAGTACTTTACACCAGTTTGGACTCTCTCCAGGCAATTGTAAATTATTTTTGGGACATGGCAAACTCCTACATTTATCTTATAAACTCTATCATACTCCTAGTTTGCAGCATTTGAGATACTTTCTTCGTACCTTGGGAAGACATGTCATTGAGGGCACAGTACATATTCCCACCAGGTACTTTAGCATAACCTATTAAATCCTGTGACTTCCTTAAGAAGTTGGGCAGAGAAGACTAATTTCACACAAAGGATGTATGCAAAATATGAACTAGATAGTTCCAAAAAGGAGGTGCATTGAGAGAAGTAGGATTAATATCATTTTATATGCCTAAGCTAGGGGAGGAGGAGGCAAAGCATGGGACAAAAATAGCAATACATTGACAGCCTTCAGTGAAGACAAAACAAGCAGCTCACCATCTGGAGTCTTACAAAAAAAAAAAAGATTATAAGTTCAGAAATTATTGGAACTACTTATAAACCTTGATCTACAGCATCCATCTAATACAACAAGGTTCTTGGTCAGCTTCTTTATTGTACAGTTAGACTGTAAAGACACACTGCAAGGCATCAATTATGTTACAAGGAGAAAAGAGTCACAAGATGACTGCTTAACATTTCATGAGTCATTATGTGAATCGAATTTCACTTGCCTTTCCAGTACAAACAACAGAACTACATGATTATGTGAATTTAAACAAGTCCTCTCCTTATGTAATAGTAACTTAAGTTAAAGTGGAGGGATGAAGCAAAGGAAAGCTTTTTGTAACACTTTACAGCACCTCACTTCACTTGAACAGGGAGAAAACTAGTATTGCAATCAAACTTAAATATGGTTTCAGTAATTAAAGGGATCTTCTAAATCTCCTCCTCAGTGGCAAGACATTCTATTTACTAGTTAATTAAAGACTATTTCTTAAGCCCTTTCAGAACAGACACACACACAAAAAAAAAAAGAATGCAAGGCTGAAATTATTGGTTAGTCTCTAAACAAAAGCAAAGATTTAAATTTCTCCACTAGCTCATGTGTGCCTGTGTTTTGAGCTGCCTTATTTCCTTTAACAGGGCTGAGGTTGAAAAGGAAGGAACATGTCTCCTAACAGCTTTGTGGACGTAACTAAGCTTTGCAGAGCCATTTCCCCAGCTGAGGTGGGCAATGGACTACAGTGTTGGCACACCTAGGCTCTCACTTGTGCTCGCTGCACAGAAGGTCACTCCATTATCAGTGCTGCAGGTGGCCCTGAGTGTACTCCAAGTGTCTAGAGCCATACTTTGTGAGAGAGGTATAAGGACAGTAATGGACAGGTTAATACAGTTATAATACTAGCACAAATTCATGACTGTCAGTCCAACTGAAGACAAAGTGCAAACATGATATCCTTAGGTGCCAACATAATTTCACTTTGAACAAACTTCTGTGTTTCATTCCAACCACTGAGCTCACCAATTTTTGTTAAGGGTGGTCTGACAATCTGCATATTTTTTAAGGATCTGGAAAATCGAGATTTTTTTTCTCCCATGCTGTAGAAATTCCCTTTGCAGACACTTGTTATCAAAGCATTAAGACAATACAAATTACGGCTTACATGGTTGTATTCCCATGATTCTCTGTATTGGGATAATTGGTTAGTGAAATTGCTTCACGTACACAATACTTTCTGTCCTTCTTTTCAAATACCTTCCCTCATGAAGGCTTCCCTCATGATACCTTCCCTCAATACCTTCCCTCATGAAGTTGGGGCTGTTCAGTCTGCAGAAGAGAAGGCTCCAAGGTGACCTAATTGTGGCCTTCCAGTATCTGAAGGGGGCCTACAGGAAGGCTGGGGAAGGACTTCTCAGGATCTCAGGTAGTGATAGGACATGGCGGAATGGAATGAAGCTGGAGGTGGGGAGATTCAGGCTAGATGTGAGGAAGAGGTTCTTCACCATGAGAGTGGTGAGACCCTGGAATGGGTTGTCCAGGGAGGTGGTCGAGGCCCCGTCCCTGAGGGTGTTTAAGACCAGGCTGGATGAGGCTCTGTCCAGCCTGATCTAATGTGGGGTGTCCCTGCCCATGGCAGGGGGGTTGGAACTAGATGATCCTTGTGGTCCCTTCCAACCCTGAATGAAACTATGAAACTATGAAACTATGAAACTGCAAATCAAACTTTCCAAAGCCATCATCACAAACTATGTTGCTAATTAATCTAATCAGTTAAAGTTAAGTTTGTGAAGATGCAGTGCTGAATTGTCTGTGGGGTGTCACTCAGTTGTACAGAAGCGAATTTTCTTCCTGCCCCTAGTCAACCAGGTCAGTACAGTCCAAGCAAGATCATTGCCTCCAACCTATCATCCAACACCACCTAATCAACTAAACCATGCAACCAAGCACCCTATCAATTCTCCTCCTGAACACCTCCAATGATGGTGACTCCACCACCTCCCCAGGCAGCCCACTCCAATGGGCAATCACTCTCTCTGTGTAGAACTTCCTCCTAATCTTCAGCCTAAACCTCCCCTGGGGCAGCTGGAGACTGTGTCCTCTTGTTCTGTCACAGGTTGCCTGGGTGAAGGAGACCAACCTCTGCCTGTCTACAACCTCCCTTAAGGTAGTTGTAGAGAGCAAGAAGGTCACCCCTGAGTCTCCTCCTCTCCAGGCTAAGCAACCCCCAGCTCCCTCAGTCTCTCCTCATAGGGCTTGTGTTCCAAATCCCTCACCAACTTTCTTGCCCTTCTCTGGACACCTTCCAGCAAGTCAACATCTTTCTTAAACTGAGTGTCCCAGAACTGGACACAATACTCAAGGTGTGGCCCAACCAGTGCAGTGTACAGAGGCAGAATGACCTCCCTGCTCCTGCTGGCCACACCGATCCTGATACAGGCCGGGATGCCATTGGTTCTCCTGGCCGCCTGGGCACACTGCAGGCTCATGTTCAGCCTACCATCAACCAGTACCCTCTCTCTGCCTGGCTGCTCTCCAGTCACTCTGACCCCATCCTGTAGCTCTGCATGGGGTTGTTGTGGCCAATGTGCAGAACCCAGCACTTGGATGTGTTAAATCTCATGCCATTGGACTCTTCCCATCTGTTCAGCCTGTTGAGGTCCCTCTGCAAAGCCTCTCTACCCTCCAGCAGATCAATACCTGCCCCCAGCTTGGTATCGTCCACAAATTTACTGATGATGGACTCAATGCCCTCATCCAGATCATCAATAAAGATGTTAAAGAGCACAGGGCCCAGCACTGATCCCTGGAGGACACCACTAGTGACTGGCCGCCAGCTGGATGTGGCACCATTCACCACTCTCTGGGCTTGGCCCTCCAGCCAGTTCCTAACCCAATGCAGTGTGCTCCTGTCCAAACCACAGGCTGACAGCTTGGCCAGGAGTTTGCTGTGGGGGACAATGTCAAAGGCCTTGCTGAAGTCCAGGTAGACTACATACACAGCTTTCCCCACATCCACCAGGCGGGTCACCTGATCATAAAAGGAGATCAGGTTGGTAATATGCTTCAGTTCAGGGAAGTTGTGGAAATGTGATCATAAAGGCAATTTAGTATGCCTTTTATTCAAAGGAAATTAATATCACCATTTTCTAAAAAACCTGTTCTTACTCCCCTGTGCTTCCCAATTCTGCCTTCCCACAAAAGTCCCATCTCCTGTCTGGGCACTCCTAACCTTCCTGTGGCAGTCCTACAGACAGTGACACAGACTTCAGCCTGACACCTGCAGCACTCTGCGAGCTGACAAAACACCACATATTGCAAGTCACACACTACAGCACAGTTTACAAAGACAGCTTTCAACTACTGTAATATCTTCATAGGCATAAAATCAGGATAAAATATCTTTTAAAATTATCTCAATGGCTTGCAGTGTGGACCTGAATCATATGTCCTTTTTTCATATGGTTAAATATTGATGAGTGTTTTTTAATAGAGTCTGCATGAAAAGGCTTCACAGTCAAGGGCATATGTTGGCATTTCCTATGGTGTTTGCATTCAGAGTCTTGAATTCAGCCCAAATCTACACTTCCCATCCTCAGAGGGCCTTCTGCCTTGATCCTGGCTTTTCACATGTCATAGTCATTAGCTTTTCCAGCCGGTGCAGTATCCCATCTTCACTGGCTTGAAGATCTCCCTATCCTCTGTAGAGTTGTGGCTATTAGAACGTTTCCTTTTCTACCAGCCAGACTAGCTTTTGGAAAGCTCTACATCAACCTCCTCAGCCCTTCCCACATATCTCCTTTCAGTCATTTTGCTTATTTAATCCTCCCTTTGGACTTCTTTCTCACTCATAGCAAGGAAGTGTGACAGACAAAGTAAATCTTTAGCTGTCATCACTTCATCCCTGGTAAGAAGAAGAGCTGACAATCTTGCCTTTTCCCACAGCTGAGCAGACTGGAAATCATGGGCTACACATTTGCCAGTAAATTAAACCACTGCTCTGCTGTGCTTAACTGTTAAAACAGGCCTAGGCATACTTTCTGGCAGCAAAACCTCACATTCTTATAAATATTATTGATTTGTATACATTATTGATTGATCAGCAGGTTCTGTTCTTGTAAAGGGACATTACACTTCTTCTCTGCATACTTTCCCACAGGAATGATCTGTTTCAATTCAGTGATCAAAAACTGATCACAGTCGGCAAAAGGCAAACCCTGCTGTGGTTAGAGACAGCAAATTGCAGTGCCATGCAGCTTACTCTGTGAAAGTCACTCTAATGCCCCACATCATTCAAGAAGTTAACGGTGCTGACAAAGGCCACCTTTCATAAGCATGTTCTCATCCCACCACTTTCTTAGACCTCTCTTTCTTCTCTGGGAAACAAGCAGCCTTTTCAGTTTGCTCCAAATTTATCACAAAAGCATGTTTCCCAGTAGTGCCTAGCAAATTCCCGCCCTCCCTTTCGAGTACATCACACTTCTCCATCATCTTCTGATGGAAGGTGAAAAAGCTACAAAACCTTATCCTCCCATTATTCACAAGGCAGAGCATAAAGAGGTTACAACAAACCACCTCTGCACAATTCCATAATGTGCTGCAGTGGCAATCATTCCTTGCTGACAGCAGGTACAGTCAAGCAGTACTAGGCCCTCTTTAGCCAAGGCTATTCAATTCTTCATGATGAACTGGACACATGCAAGCTTATTCAAAGCAGATAATATTGCTTTCAACGTTTAATAAAAACTTGCATGAGGTATCATCAGGTAAAGAAAAATTCACTGTCTTGGAAAAAGGGGGAAATTTGTGAAGGCTACTAAAAAAAACCAAACAAACATCTAAAACAAAGAAAGAAGTCCAAAGAAAAGGCAAAGGCTTCTTTAGGTTTTTGTTCAGTTATTTATTAGCATGATCTTTCAAGTTAGCTGTACACTTAACTAGTTGTAATATCCTCAGAGTGGTCTCTTAAGCCCCAGGGAGCCCCGCAATGACTGGGGTCTCAACTACCTCCCTGGGCAACCTGTTCCAGTGTTCCACTACCCTCGCCATAGTAAATTTGTTCCTAACACCCAATCTAAATATGATCTTTTCTAGCTTGAAGCCATTGCACCTCATCTGATCACCACAGGCCTTTGTAAACAGTTCCTCTTCATCCTTCTTGCAGGACCTCTTCAGCTACTGAAAATTTGCTGGTTGCCTCCATATGGGGAAGACTTCTTATACTTTAGAGACTAGATGATAAGAATTCTCAGTTGCTTCCACCCTTTCAGTCTTCAAACCAAAATATGAGCAGTTTTAATTTGGTTCTACTGAGTGTGCACTTAAGATATTTAGCCATAACAATTAAATCTTGAATCTCATTAGCTTCGCAGTCAGGAATGAGCCCTAATCAGAAAACATGGGTTTGCATAATGCTACATTTTAAGTGGGCAGACACTGTAGATTCAATAATTAAGAAAAACTCACATTTGTCACATCCCACTTGACCCAAGAGGGAGGAGGGGAAAAGAGAGCGGCTCAGATTCAGTGATTTGCTGGGGTTGAATTAAGGAGAACTTACACCATACTTCTATACAAAAAGAGATTTACTTGTTAGCTCCCTGAATAAAGTCATATGTGTATATACATATTGCATGTAAAAGAAAGGGGTAAAGGGAGTAAAGAAGAGAAGTAAAGGTAAAGACATATCACAACCCAGGGTTCCAGTGACATTTTGCCTGGTCCATTCCTTGGGTTTTCAGTAGTGGACACACCACCTGCTAATGCATTCAAGTCCTTTTTATTCCCTGCCAAGAGGGTTGTAAATTCCTGGATTGGTGATATATCACCTGAGCTGCATAGGAAGCATTGGAAAGCAGTGCCTACCAGTGCATGCATACTTATGGAGGGGGAAGGGCAGCATTAACCCTTTCCACCAATTGAGTTTGGTGTTGCAGAGACCCTGTACTTTATTACACTTTGCATAGTGCACGGCAAACTTCCTTATCTTGGTGGAACATATACAAACTTGATGAGAGGGCAAGGCCATCCATCTTCCAATGCATTCCAAACCACATGAGCTGGTATATTTTGTCCTTGTCTTAACCTCAGAGCACATGTTTATCTTATCTGCAAGGCTACAGCTTCACACAATGTTGTGGAGTCTCCTTCTCTGGAGACTTTCAAGACACATCTGGATGCATTCCTGTGCAACCTGCACTAGATTCTGTGGTCTATCTCTAGCAGGGGGGTTGGACTTGATGATCTCTGGAGGTCTGTCCAATCCCTAACATCCTGTGATCCTGTGATTGAGACATTAACTCAGCCTGATTAGATTCTGACAGCCTTTTTGGGAGAAACAGCAGCATAAGACACTTTCAAGTTTCTGAAAATGGTAAAGACCAATTTTTAAACTAATTTAAATGCCACATCTAAAACCAACAGCAGTCTGGGGATTGTTCCATTGGAGGCATAGAGGCTCTAGTTCCTGAACACTTCTAGCAGGGCTCTTGAACAAAATGCTTGTGGACAATGGCCACAGCGATAGAACCATGGAATGTTTTTAAGTTGGAAGGGACTTTTAATGGTCATCTAGTCCAATCCCCCTGCAGGGACATCTTTAACTGGTTCAGGTCACCCAGAGGCCCATCCAGCCTGAACTTGAATGTTTCCAGTGATGGAGCTTCTACTTCCACCACCCTGACTGTGCAAATTTCTCATATCTACTCTGAGTCTACCATCTTTTAGTTTTAAACCTTTACCTCTGGTCCTGTCACAACAGGCACTACTACTAAGTCTGTCCAATCAAATCTTTTGATCATCTTCATGGCATTCTTCTGGCCACACTGCAGCAGCTCCATGTCTTGTGATGAGGACTCCAGAGGTGGACCCTAATTTAGGTGGGGCCCTCACCAGTGTACAGCACAGGGGAAGAATCACCTCCCTTGACCAACAGGCCATGCTTCTTTTGATGCAGCCCATGATGCAGTTGGCCTTATGGTCTGTGAGTGCACATTGCCAGCTCATGTCATCCACCAGTACTCCCAAAGTCATCTCCAGAGGGTGCTCTCAACCCTTTCATTTCCCACCCCTTGTTGACACTGGGAGCTGCTCTGACCCAGGCACAGGGACTTGTACTTGGCCTTGTTGAATGCCATTTCTTCACCTTCTCCAGGTCCCTCTGGATGGCATCATGTCTCTCTGGAACATCAATCACACCATTCAGTTTGGTGTTATCTGCAAAACTACTGAGGGTGACCTCAACCCCATTATCTATATCATTGATGAAGATATTGAAGAGCTTTGGTGCCAGTATGGACCCCTCAGGGACACTTCCTGACACCACTCTCCCTCTAGCCATGGAGCCTCTAGATGTGACTGTCATGCAAGGCCCAGAGACCAGCATGGCTGAGTCTGAAGACCTGCTGATCAAACTGAAGGGCAAGGTGGCAAAGCACAGATAGTGTAAGCAGGGACAGGTATCCTGTGAAGAGTATAGGGACACTGCCCAGTTACATAGGGATTGGGTCAGGAGGGGCAAGGCACAGCTGTACCCTTGCCATGGCTTCTACTTGTGTGTGAAAGAGAGCACACCACCTCTGCTGAGCAAGACTGGTAACAACAGAGAAAGAAGGCTGAGGTGCTCAACAGCTTTTCTATTTCATTCTCAACTGGCAACCTCATTTCCCACACCTCTCAAGAGGATGGACTGCAAGATGGGGACCAGTGCAACAAGGTCCCTCCTACTGTAAGTGAAGACAAGTTTCATGACCCCTTGAGGAGCCTAAACATACACAGGTCTGTGGGACCTGAATTGGCTGATGCAGTTGCCAACATAGTCTCTGTGATATTTAAAAAGTCCTGGCAGCCAAGTGGAGTTCCTTGTGACTGGAAGAAGGGCAATGTGGCACCCATTTTTAAAAAAGGGTAGAAGGGAGGACCCTGGGAACCACTGACCTCTGTGCCTGGGAACTGATCCTCCTAGAAGGTATGCTAAGGCACATGGAGGACAGCAAAGTGATTTGAGACAGCCAGCATGGCTTAACTAAACACAAGTTCTGCTTGACCACCCTAGGGACTTTCTGCAATGGAGTGACTACCTCAGTGGACAAGGGAAGGGCAATGGAGGTCATCTATCCAGACTTCTGCAAGGCCTTTGAAATTGTGCCTCACAACATCCTTCTTTTAAAGTTGGAAAGATATGAGTTTGATGATTGGACTGTTTGGTGGAGAAGGAATTATCTACATGGTCACATCCAGAGGGTAGAGGTCAATGGCTCAATGTTCAGAAAGAGATGGGTGACACATGGTATCCCTCAGATATCCATACTGGGACTACTGCTGTTTCATATCTTCATCAACGGTGCAGGCTGTGGGATCGAGTGCAGCCTCAGCACAATTGCAGATGACACCAATCTGACTGATGTATATGAAATGCCAGAGGAATGGGATGTCATCTAGAAGAACCTGGAGAAGCTGGAGAAGCAGGTCCAGGTGAACCTCATGAGGTTCAACAAGGCCAAATGCAATACTCCTTATGCAGGTCGAGACAATCCTTGTTATCAATACAGCCTGGGGGATAACGTGACATAGAGCAGCCCTGCAGAATAGGGCTTGGGGATACTGAACCACAGAATCACAGAAATTCAGGGGCTGGAAGGGACCTCAAAAGATCATCCAGTCCAACCCCCCCCTACGCCATATTACACAGGAACGCATTCAGGCAAGTTTTGAATATCTCCAGAGAGGGAGACTCCACAACCTCCCCGGGCTCTGTCACACTCACAGTGAAAAAACTTTTCCTCATATTTATGTGAAACTTCCTATGCCTCAACTTCCATCCATTGCCCCTTGTGCTGTCATTTGGCACCACTGAGAAGAGCCTGGCTCCAACCTCCTGGGACTCATTGATGAGGTCACTTCTCAGTATCCTCTTCTCTAAGCTGAAGAGCCCCAGCTCCTTCAGTTTCTCCCTGTACGGAAGATGTTCCATTCCCCTAATCATCCTCATGGCTCTGTGATGGACTCTTTCAAGTAGCTCACTGTCTTTCTTGAACTGTCCCAGAACACAACATTCCAGATGCGGCCCCACCAGTGCAGAGTAGAGGGGGAGGAGAACCTCTCTTGACCTACTGGTCACACCCCTTCTAATCTACTCCAGAATGGCATTGGCCTTCCTGGCCACAAGAGTACATTGCTGGCTCATGGTCATTCTTCCACCCACCACAACCCCTAGGTCCCTTTTGCCTTTGCTGTTCTCCAGCAGGTCTGTCTCCAACCTATACTGGTGCATGGAGTTGTTTCTTCCCAGGTGCGAGACTCTGCACTTCCCCTTGTTAAACTTCATCAAATTTCTCCCTGCCCAGCTCTCCAGCCTGTCTAAGTCTCACTGAATGACAGCACAACCTTCTGGTGGATCAAAAGCTGGAGATGAGCCAACAATGTACACATCTACAGAAGCATGGCCAGACCATTGAGAGAGATGATTCTGCCACTCTACTCTGCTTTAGTGGCACCTCACCTGCACTATGGTGTCCACTGTCAGGGCCCCCAACACAAGAAGGACACGGGCCTGATAAAAGGCCACAAAGATCATCAGAGGACTGGAGCTCCTCTCCTACAAAGACAAGCTGAGAAAGTTGCGCTTGTTCAGCCTGGAGAAGAGAAGGCTCCAGGGAGACTTTATAGCAGCCTTTCAGTGACTGAATTAGGCTCACAAGAAAGCTAGGGAGGGACTGTTTGCAAAGGCCGGTAGCCATAGGACAAGGGGCATGGGTTTTAAACTAGAGCAGGGCAGATTAAAGTAAAGAGGATCTTTACTATGAATGTGGTGGAACACTGGAACTGGTTACCTGAGGAAGTGATGGAGATGCAACCCCTGGAAACATTCAAGGCCAGGCTTGACAGGGCTCTGAGCAACTTGATCTAATTAAAGATGCCCTTGCCTATTGTAGGGTGGTTGGACTAGACGACCTACGATAAGGTTTCTTTCAACAATTCTGATGCATTTCATAAGGTGATTAACTCATCCAGGATGCTGAATGAGAGTGACAACTAGCTGCCCAAGCTTGATGGTAGCACAAGTCTACATAACTAATCCTAAACAACAGCACATTCACTGAGCATGTCTCCATCAGAGGTGCTGCTGGTGTTGAACAGTACCACAGCCAAAAGAACAGAAAGAAACAAATTTCAGACTCCAGTATTTGTAAAACAAGATGTTTCTATTTTTAGAATGGAAAAGAAAGCCTATCAGCTATAAGGTAAAATGTCCATGCTCTAAAGAGGTTGCTCAATACCTTTCCATACCTCTGCCATTTTTGCTGCAGAGCCGATCGGGACCGGCATCCAGCACCACTGTGCTTGAACCAAGAGCTTTCTCCTTTGCTTTTGCTTTCTTTTCAGGGCTTTGTGGGTCAGGAGGACCCCAGGTAGGCAGCGAGGTCTGGCAGGGTCGTCCTCTCGTGAGTCTGCTCAGAATTGTGACATCAGCTGTGGGAAGTTCAAAACCCACTGGAGCTGTGCACATGATGCCATTTTGGCTGCAGAGCCTTCTGCCTGACTGCACGTGCCAGGGCAGCCGCCTCTGCGGCAGCTCAGATAAATTATAGAATTTAAGTGGAATATATATATATATATTTTAATAATTAACAATAAAACCCTGAACCATGGTTGTTATTTGGACAAAGAGAAGAATTATAGTTGTTGGGGACTCTCTCCTGAGGGGTACTGAGGGACCTATATGTTGTCCCTATCCATCCCATAGGGAAGTGTGATGCCTGCCTGGGGCCTGGATAAGGGACATCACAAGGAGACTCCCTAAACTAATCCAGTCCTCTGACTACTACCCATTGCTGGTAATCCAAGCTGGAAGCAATGAAATTTATAAGAAGAGCATCAGGACAATTAAAAAATAATTCAAGGCCCTCAGACAATTGATTGATGGGGCAGGAGCTCAAGTGGTGCTCTGCTCAGTTCCCTCAGTGGCAGCGGTGTACACTGAGAGGAACAGGAGAACCCATGCTATCAACAATTGGCTCAGGGGATGGTGCCAGCAGTGGAATTTTGGGTTCTTTGATCAAGGGGGAACTTCTTCTGCACCTGACCTGCTGGATCTTAATGGGGTGAATTTATCTAGAAAGGGCAAGAGGGTACTAGCACTAGAGTTGGCAGGGCTCATTGGGAGGGCTTTAAACTAGGTCTGAAGGGGGTGGGTGAGGAAACCAGTCCTGCTGGAGAGGAGGGAGTGGGACATAAATTAGGGTTAATTGAGAAATTGAGAGCCCAGGTGAAGTGCATGTACACCAACACATGCAGCATGAGCAACAAGCAAGAAGAGCTGGAAGTCCTGGTCCACCAGGGTGACTATGATATGATCGCCATTTCAGAAACATGGTGGGACAATACACATGATTGGAGTACTACACTAGGGGGCTACAGGCTCTTTAGGAGAGACAGGTGAGGGAGAAGAGGAGGAGGGATAGCTCTGTATATTAGGGAGTTGCTCAATGCCGCACAGCTTGAAGTAGAGGATAAAAGGATTGAGAGCCTGTGGGTTAAAATCAGAGGGAGGTCTAAACAAACCTGACATCCTGGTTGGAGTCTGTTATAGACCACCCAACCAGGATGAGGAGGTGGATGAAATATTCAATAAGCAACTAGAGGCTGTCTCAAGATCATCAGATCTTGTCCTTGTTGGTGACTTCAACCTGCCAGATATCTGCTGGGAACTTAATTCAGCAGAGAGGAGGCAGTCCAGAAGATTCCTGGAGCGAATGGAGGACTGCTTCCTGACACAGCTGTTAAGTGAGCCTACCAGGGGCCAGGCTCTGCTTGACCTGCTGTTCTCCAATAGAGAAGGGCTGGTGGGAGATGTGATGGTGGTAGGCTGCCTAGGGTGCAGTGACCACGAGATAGTGAAGTTTTCAATATGCAGGGAGATAGGGAGGAGCACTAACAGAACCTTCACCTTGGACTTCCGGAGAGCAAACTTCAACTTGTTTAAGAAACTCATTCAGAAAGTTCCCTAGGTAGCAGCCCTCAAGAACAAAGGGGTGCAGGATGGTTGGACCGACTTCAAACAGGAGCTCTTGAAGGCACAGGAACTGGCAGTTCCCACGTGCCGAAAGATGAGCTGGTGGGGAAGGCGACTGGCCTGGATGAGCAAGCAGCTCCTGGAGGATTTAAGGGGAAAAAAGAGGCTGTATCACCTTTGGAAGGAGGGGAAGACTTCTCATGAAATGTTTAAGGATTATGCAGGAGAAAAATTAGAGAGGCAAAGGCCCAGTTAGAACTCAAGCTGGCCACCTCTGTGAAAGACAATAAAAAGCATTTTTACAAATACATTAACGCTAAAAAGAAGGGCAAGAAGAATCTGCACTCCTTATTGGACCTGGAGGGGAACACGGTGACTGAAGATGAGGAAAAGGCTGAGGTCCTGAACGCCTTCTTTGCCTCAATTTTTAACAGCAAGGCAGGAGGAGTTCAGGATGAGTGGCCTCCTGAGCTGACCTCAGTGCCAGGGGAAAATGATGGAGCAGATTATCTTGGCAGCAATAACTGTGCACCTGAAGGATGGCGAAGGGATCAGGCCCAGCCAACATGGATTTAGGAACGGCAGATCCTGCCTCTCCAACCTGATGTCCTTCTATGATCAGGTGACTGCCTGGTGGATGTGGGGAAGGCTGTGGATATAATCTACCTGGACTTCAGCAAGGCCTTTGACACCATCCCCCACAGCAAACTCCTGGCCAAGCTGTCAGCCTTGCGCTTGGGCAGCAGCACTCCGTGCTGGGTTAGGAACTGGCCGAATGGCCAAGCCCAGAGAGCGGTGGTGAATGGTGCCACATCCGGCTGGTGGTCAGTCACCAGTGGCGTCCCCCAGGGATCAATGCTGGGCCCCATCCTCTTTAATACCTTCACTGATGATCTGGATGAGGGGATTGAGTCAGTCATCAGCAAATCAGGAACAGTGTGGCCAGCAGGAGCAGGGAGGTCATTCTCCCCCTGTACACTGCACTGGTTAGGCCACACCTTGAGTACTGTGTCCAGTTCTGGGACACTCAGTTCAGGAAGGATGTTGACTTGCTGGAGCTTGTCCAGAGAAGGGCAACAAAGTTGGTGAGGGGTTTGGAGCACAAGCCCTATGAGCAGAGGCTGAGGGAGCTGGGGTTGCTTAGCCTGGAGAAGAGGAGGCTCAGGAGAGACCTTATTGCTCTCTAGAACTACCTGAAGGGAGGTTGCAGAGAGGCAGGGGCTGGTCTCTTCTACCCGTCAGCCAGCTCCAGAACAAGAAGACACAGTCTCAAGCTGCACCAGGGGAGGTTCAGACTGGATGTCAGGAAGAAATTCTACACAGAGAGAGTGTCCATTGGAATAGGCTGCTCAGGGAGGTGGTGGAGTCACCATTATTGGAGGTGTTTAGGAGGAGACTTGATAGGGTGCTTGGTTGCATGGTTTAGTTGATTAGGTGGTGTTGGATGATAGGTTGGACGCAATGACCTTGAAGGTGTCTTCCAACCTGGTTTATTCTATTCTATTCCATTCTAAAATTTGCAGATGACACCAAATTGGGAGTAGATGTTGATCTCTTGGAGGGTAGAAAGGCTCTGCAGAAGGACCTCAACCAGCTGGACAGATGGGCAGAGTCCAAGAAGATGAAATTCAACTAAACCAAGTGCTGGGTGCTGCATTTTAGCCACAACAACCCCATGCAGTGCTACAGGCTGGGGTCGGAGTGGCTGGAGAGCTGCCAAACAGAAAGGGAACTGGGGGTACTGATTGACAGCCGGCTGAACATGTGCCAGCAGTGTGCCCAGGTGGCCAAGAAGGCAAATGACATCCTGGCATGCATCAAGAATAGGGTGGCCAGCAGGAGCAGGGAAGTCATTGTGCCCCTCTACTCTGCTTTGGTTAGGCTGCACCTTGAGTCCTGTGTCCAGTTCTGGGCCCCTCAGTTTAAGAAAGACATTGAGACTCTTGAACATGTCCAGAGAAGGGCAACAAGGCTGGTGAGAGGCCTCGAGCACAAGTCCTACGAGGAGAGGATGAGGGAGATAGGATTGTTTAACCTGGAGAAGAGGAGGCTCAGGGGAGACCTTACTGCTGTTTACAACTAACTGCAGGGTGGTTGGAGCCAGGAGGGGGTTAGTCTCTTCCCCTAGGCAACCAGCACCAGAACAAGAGGACACAGTCTTAAGCTGCACCAGGGGAATTTTAGGCTCAAGGTGAGGAGAAAGTTCTTCACTGAGAAGAGTTGTTAGCCAGTGGAATGGGCTGCCCATGGAGGTGGGGGAGTCATCTTCCCTGGAGGTGTTCAAGAGAGGATTGCATGTGGCACTTGTTGCTATGGTTTAGTCATGAGGTCTGTGGTGACAGGTTGGACTCAATGATCTTTGAGGTCTCTTCCGACCTTGGTGATTCTGTGATACTGGGAGGGATGTTGAGGAGCAGGATGATATTTTTGTCAGTTTATTTTGACACCTGCCTGCTTCCTATCAGTGCTCTTTAGCTGAAGAGTAGCTATCTGCCTGAAAGAACTATTGTCCCTCACTGGTATATAAAAAGCCAGCTCGATTATGTTTACCTTGTGCCAAGTCCTCCCTAGCTCTGTTCACCCTGAGAAACAACATTTCTGTTTTCTCAGGCCCCTCTGAAGTCAATTAACACATGAATGAGATGACAAATTTTCACAGCCAGTCTGGCAAAGCATCCTGACACTTGTTGACTGGCACCGTGTATGTAGTGGCTTCAGGAGAAGGTGTTGAGCAACTAGATGAGCTGCTTCTGCAATTCCTGTTCCACCCTTCAATAAACCTGCACACTAGGCTTCCCAGCCTCAGGCTGGGACTAAGTATTTTGCTCCCAGATGAACCTGCTGTGGGGATGAAATGTGGTATGTTGAAATATGGACAGAGATGCAGATTTGTAGAATCTTAGCTTGTATTTGTGACTTTAGCTTATATTAATACATAATTGAAATTAAGTAACACAGTCAACCATAAACTTTACCACTGAATCAGAGCACAGGCTATGACCCACAAATTCTACACAGTGATTACAAAATAGCTAAAGAACTTCATTTAATACACAAGCATTAAGTAATTTACTGAATGTCTGATAATGTAAGAACAGGCTTAGGAAGGGACCTGACAGAAATTCCAGTGGCTTTGCCTTATTCACAGCCCTCTGTCACTTCAGAGATAAAGATTATGGTTTCCAGGGTAACTAGACACACACACACAAAAAGGGACACAACGTCTAATTTGGCTTCCTGAAACTGTCAGAACATTGCCAGGTCAGAAGGATAGCCTAAACATATTTATGAAAGAGATGTGCAATTTATGTAAAAATCTCATTTTTATTTGCAGTCACGTTCTATGCACATTTTTAGTTTTAAGGATAATTCTTATATTTAAATGTACAGTCTCTAACAAATGCTGACACTTTAAAGTTAATAGACCATTTCTAAAGACACAAAGACAACAGATGGTCCTGTTGTGTACGGGCATATGTTGCTACGGAGGCTGTCTGTACTTTGGATCATGCCACACCCACACATGAATGTACAGATTTGAATAATCATGTAATTTTCATATATTTGTGTTTCTGTATGGTTTATGTGCACACACACATGCAGATATTAGATTACAATCTCAGATCACAATCTTTTACACTGCAGAGTGGAATAAATTATGCAGGTCTTACAGAGATGCTAAGGGCCAAAAGT
Source organism: Melanerpes aurifrons (assembly GCA_011125475.1). Classification (NCBI taxonomy): domain Eukaryota; kingdom Metazoa; phylum Chordata; class Aves; order Piciformes; family Picidae; genus Melanerpes; species Melanerpes aurifrons. Next base: position 5,200,468 of record WWNC01000003.1, read on the forward strand.
GATGATATGCCAGTAACACTGGGGACTAGGGATCCTTTAGAACAAAAGAGGCTTAACTTTGTCTCATTTAGTATTTGCTGTCCAGAGGTATGGGCGCAGACGTATCCACTCCCACACAGACACCTGAGCTATCTCTTTGTGACAGAGCTCCTTTTGTTGTTTGTTTTCTTGAAACCAGAAGAGAATGCTATACTGCTACTGCAAAGCCTGCAGAGTGCTGCCACCTCCTACCTTCAGGCACATCAACTGCTTTTCACGTATATTGGACACTCCTGTCCTCTTCCCTGCACACTTCCAAAGTTTCATGTTACAGCATCTGAAGAAGCTCTCCCCCTCTTTGGAACCCATCTTTCCCAACTATCTAGGTCTGAGTGACTCAAGACAGCATTTCTTCCTCTATCTTCAATAGCATTTAGGTCACTAATGCTGGGTCAAACAACTTCCACCCAGTTATCTAGGACCTAAACATGATGCTAACTTGGATACCTCAACTACAGCAGTATGTTGAAGCACACTGAGGAATGTTCCCAGGTACTGGAAGGCAGTCATCAGTTCATAGTATGAGTCAGGGTTGGAAGGGACCACAAGGATCATCTAGTTCCAACCCCCCTGTCATGGGGAGAAACACCTCACACTAGATCAGGATGGCCAGAGTCTCATCCAGCCTGCTCTTAAACACCCCCAGGGATGGCACCCCAACCAGCTCCCTGGACAACCCATTCCAGGGTTTCACCACTCTCATGGTGAAGAACCTCCTCCTCACATCTAGCCTGAATCTCCCCACCTCCAGCTTCATTCCATTCCCCCTAGTCCTATCACTACCTGACATCCTAAGAAGTCCCTCCACAGCCTTCTTGTAGGCCCCCATCAGATACTGGAAGGCCACAATTAGGTCACCTCGGAGCCTTCTCTTCTCCAGACTGAACAGCCCCAACTCCTTCAGTCTGTCCTCACAGGAGAAGTGCTCCAGCCCTCTGATCATCCTCGTGGCCCTTCTCTGGACACCTTCCAGCACCTCCATATCCCTCTTGTATTAGGGGCTCCAGAACTGGACACAGTACTCCAGGTGGCATCTCATCAGAGCTGAGTAGAGGGGGAGAATCACCTCCCTTGACCTGCTGGCCACACTTCTCCTGATGTAGCCCAGGATCTGATTGGCTTTGCGGGCTGCAAGTGCACATTGAGAGCTCATGGTGAGCTTTTTGTCCACCAGTACTCCCAAATCTCTCTCCTCAGTTCTCAATTCAGTTCTGCTGAATTGCTTGAGCAGCCCTGGCAGGGTTTTGGTCCATGCAATCTTGCACTCCTCTAGAGCGTTCCCAAGAAGGGTTCAGAAGCCAGAGCACTCAAGTAGTCACTCTAAGCACATACAGCCTTCCTGTCTTGCCCAGACAAGAGGCTGCTCAAAGGGCTCATGGCTGTTTCATGACAGCTGGCCTCAGCATCAGATCTAGGAAACTGGGCATGTTCAACTTACTAGTGTAGTCACACCTTCTAACTTTCCTGGGTTAGGGCTGATCAACGTGGTATGCCTGATTGAGCCATACTCAATGCTAATTCCTCTCTAATCATTAAAAGAATTTAGTATTCATACTTACTGTGAATACAGCCTTGCAGGTGTCTGTTCTGTAGATTATTAACTCCTATTAAATCTAAATGTAATTACCTAAATTCCTACCATAAATATCAGACCTCCTGTATGCAAAGTTTTCCACAGGCAGAGACAATGAGAACCCATGACCAGACAAAAGTGTCTCTGTAAATAACCTGATGTCCTAAAATGACATCAGTGCCTCACTCTAAGCAGCGACTTAATAATAATAAACCAGGTTGGAAGAGACCTTCAAGATCGTGTCCAACCCATCAAGCAATCCAACCCACCTAAACAACTAAACCATGGCACCAAGCACCCCATCAAGTCTCCTCCTGAACACCTCCAACGATGGTGACTCCACTGTAAGCACCTCAGGCCATGGTGAAACCCAAATTAATACAAATTCAGATTATTGTCCAGCAAAGATCTTGCAGTGATTTAATACCATGATTTAATACTGATTTAATATTATGCTGCTCTGTGGGAAAGCTGATTTCTTCCAGTTTCCTTCACGTTTCAGGATTTTTTTGAGGCAAGTGCTCCACTCCCTCAGCCAACACTGACTGCAAATGCATCAAATCACAGATTAACCAAGCAGTGCTGAGGCCTAGAAGTCACTTAATACTGTGGTTTTGACTCTTTTGAGTAAATAAACAACCCTGAAGCAACCTGATATTCAGGGTGCTGCTGCAGGAATTTTAAAAGGTAGATTTAGAAGATTTCAGAAAATTGAGTTCTTGCAGAGTGCAATGTCTCCTTCCACTGCTTTGCCTTCCTTCCTACAAAACAAGCACTACAATTTCCAGGGCCAGGAACACACTCAGATACACAAGTCATGCTGTACAGGCTAAGGATGCAGTATCAGCACACTTGCTTCACTGCGCTATGAACACCACTTCCTCCTTTGGAGCCGTGAAGGAAAAAAAATGAGATGGTAGGCAGTGAAACAATCCAAAGAAGGAAGAATGGCCCTGTTCCTTTGCTCCAAAGCAATGGATACACACTTAAGGAAAATCCTCTTCCTGGCAGGATAGCAACTCAGTGCTTAGTAGACTGGGACACATGCACACGTGCTCCTGGCATGAATTTCTTTTATACCTGGGCAGCAGTCAGCAACACTGTAAGGCCAGAGAGGTGCTAAGCAAACACTGAAAAAAAACAATAGGCTTTGTTTTGTGGGATTTTTTTTATGAAACAAAAATCAAAACCCACAAAGCAAATAATGCCATCACTCTGTATATACACACAAAAATACAAGTAAGCTTAAAAGATCAAAGACTTTGGCCATATGTGTGCATTATAAAGAACAACTGGAATGCTTTAGACACAGCCAGCATTTTTTGCCTTGAGAATAATTAGCAAGGATTTGAGATGTCTAATTCCACTTTCAAGTCGTATCAGGCACTAGCTAAACTGTACTGCAAGCACCAACAAACTTGCATTTCCTGTTCTTAAACCTTTTGAGGCTCTCACATTTTAACTGCTGAGGTTCTGAGATAGAGACCACAGTAACAGCAGCAGACCAGCACAAAGGGAAGGGAAGTGCAACTGAAGCAGAAGCTTAAACTAAAGCAGTAAACTGCATGTTGTCAATGTGCTTTTATTAAGGAGACACTAAAAGGACATTATAAGGGATTTAGGGCTGGAGAGGGAGAAGCAGCAATTTAAATAAATGATCCATGCAGAGAAAATATCTAATAATTTATTGACCTTCAGTTTCACATTGTGAAAAAACGCGCAAGTTTTACAAAATCTTAAGATAACGTAACAAACAAAAAGACATGACATAGACAATTTTTTTACTTGCACAGTTTTCTTTCAGCACATGAACCAAATCTTCAATAGCCAGGAAAAGGGAGCATTATCTTCCTCTAATCATTCTTGTTCCAACAGGTGTCCTGACCCAGACAAAAGGGACTGCACAATTATACCAAAAGAGGAAGGCTGTCTTTTGTTTTATGTTTCTACAGCAACCAGTCTGTAAAATAAGAGGAAGCTTCCCATCTTATGCCTGCATTTTTGTGTGCACTCCACTGTGAACTGCATTTGCTTCAAAGTGCAGGGTGTTTCGTAGGATGAAATAGTTGAGTAGCTAGCCAGGACTCACACACCAATTCAGAGAGCAAGAGACTAGTAAATTCCCTGCAGAGCCACAGGCCCATCCTGACTTCAGCTTCCTTCAGACTACACACAGGAATTAATCAAGGACTTGAAAGCAGACCGCAACTTTGGAAACAGCTGCAGAAAATCCACCCTACTGTCGAAAGTTGGATGGTGCTACAAAACAGATTTCATAAGCTAAGTAGCTAGATGCATTGCAGCTTCACATCTGGACTCCAATTACTCGATGGGGGGGGGGGAAGGTCTCAAACCTGTATGGCCCTTATTCAAACAAGGGAGCCCTGAGAGACCCAGTTCTTCACTTCCTTGTACTTCCTGAAGTCGCTAGTGTTTGGGAGAGAACATGCGAAGCACAGGAAGTCTGATTTTACAGCTCCCTTTCCACTCCTTGGAGTGAGGCACAAGATGAAAAACTACAGTAGTTTGATTCAATGGGGTAATGTGTGCAAGTACAGGAATATAGGAAGGAGAACTATCCTAAGATATTTTTCTATTGCTTAAAAGCCATTTAAGAGAAAAGGACCAATGCTGGGCAAGGAGGAGTTGGGGAGGGAAGGCAGTGGGTTTAAACAATTTTTCAATTATCATTTCAAGAAATCAGTTTAACTGTTCACATCTAGCTAGGCCTCACCCTTAAAAAAAACTGCTAATGCCTTTTCTAATTAATGAATGTTCTCTCAGTATTCACAGAACTCCAAATAGTCTGTCTTTGAAATGTAAGGGTCTACTCCAAACAGCAAGTCAAACATAAGGCAGCACAGAGAAACTTCCAGTGACCAGTGTAAACACTTTCAGATGACAGGACTTTCACAAATACAGCCACATCACTGTCACATAAAGGCAAGCATCACCAATGTGACTATTTTGTTTTTGCATGCAGACATGCAGCTGTGCAATACACACCAACCATGTTGCTGAATGTGCCCGTGAAGTTGGTCTCTAGAAACACGTAGGAAAAAACACAAAACAGTACATGCTTCATCATAGGATCTGGCAAAGAAAGCACCTGTGAAACACAAGCTTCTGAAATCCAGAAGAAAAAGAGTAGCTTCATGTCTGCCTCAAGACCAAACAGAAACAAACAAACTTTTTTAAAATAAAAAAAGTAGTAATCAGAGTTTAGTTCCTTGGGATTGTATCTGACGCTTTAGAGCGACCAAGTGTTTAAAGACACACCTGGCTCAGTAAAATAAAAGGCAGCAGAGCTTGAGTGCTATTTTGAAGGTTATAAGAAGTCTGAAATCGATTTTCTATCCCCATAAGAAAGTGAAAGGCAGCAGAGTTTGAGGGCTATTTTTAAGATTAAGAGGTTTGAAATTAATTTTCTATCCCCATAATAATTTTGCTGGAGCACTTGAGTCTTTTGACACCTGAAATCCAGTCAGTGCAAAATTGCTGCTCTTTTTTCTTTTAAGACTTCATCACTAACCTATCTTGAGGGTTTGTTTTTTGGTTTTGTGGGTGGTGTTTTTTGGGGTTGGTTTTGTTTTTAATTCTTGAAAGATCATACTCCACTCATCCAGGTCAATGCAGCTATATTGTAGGTACTCCTCCTCCACCTCAATAAATAAATAAATAAGTTTGGACAATGACTTCACCTGGCTGGGTAACCAGAAGCTATTCCACAGTATTTTTGTTGTAATCAGGAAGCTGCACAAAGAGAGCATTGCAAGAGTTTTTGGCTATTTCCAAATCAGAATCTGAAAGGCATGACCAACAAATGAAATGTAGCAAGGACACCATCTACAAGACATGCCACAAGCAACCTGGGGAGCTGGTGGCCTGAGAAAGTGACCTCCAAGGCTTCTTCCTTTAGTACACATATGATTTAAGATTCCGTCTTGTAATCCTTCCATTTCTGAACTGAAAACCACTGCTTCTTTCCACCTCTAACTGTAAGCCAACAGTTTTCTTTCTTTGTGCAGCAGAGCAAGTCAGCAATCACAGAATGTGCAAAACATACAACAATTCACACAAGCCCTTGCAACATGACAATTGCAGGCATTGTTTCAGCATGCAAGCACTGAACAATAAATAACCATATCTACAAGTAACATAACAGGAATGGGACAGTTTGAATTCCTTCCAAACACAGGGAGGAAAAGGAAGAAGGAACATTTGCAGGATATTTTCATTCCCCACTGTTGCAAAAACATTTCACCACTGGGGCTGCTCCATATCAAGTGGAAAGTCACTCACTGCACACAAGACAACACAGGGTGGGATGTCAGAGATGCAGTAGGCACTGCCCACAGACAAGCAGAGTTTAGCAACATACTGCTGTATCTTCATTCACAGCAGTATCTTGTCACTTCAGACCTGGCCTGCTTTCCCTGCAGCTGGCACTGGCACTTCAAACTTCCAGAAAGAGAGGTGACAACCATCTCAAATTTCACATACAAACATGGAAATAGAGTGTTGTGTGCTCTCACAGCTCAGAGTTCTGTCTCCTTTTTTTATTCTCTGAAGGACTGATTAATATTGGCATTAATTCACAACTACTAGCACAAGGACCAGATCACAGGCTCATCCATTCATATTTAAACCATGTGCTGAAGTACTGAAGACAGATTTTCTTCTCCCACTCCTTCATGTCTAGGTTATATAATTTACAAGGTGCAGATGATTTTCTTCAAACACAAGAGACGTTGGATGGTTTTTCTTCATTAAAACCGTTTCTCCACAACTGAGGTTCCAGTTCTCTTCTCCAAGTAAAAGAGGAAACTAAAAGCACGGGAAGGGGGTTGAGAGAGGGAGAAGAGAGAAAAGGCTTAGAGGGTTTTGCTGCAACAACATACCATAAGGTTTTTGTTAGATGTTGAAGAAAATCTAACACGAAGTATTAGGATACAATCCCATTTATGGACTTCCGCCCCCCTCCCCCCCCAAGTACTCCTGTGCAATACCCAACTATTGATACATAAACCAAGCCAAAATCATAACTAGTTAGGGTCAGATTCTGCCTTTATTATTCCACTAGCCTGACTCTGCAAACCCTTCTACTGGCATCAGAAAGGTTGAATTTTTGGGCTATAAACTCATTTGTTTGAAACCTAAATCAAACTGGCCCAGTACAGTTCAATGTGACAGGCTCTGAACACTGCATACTTCAACATTTCTATGTTCCCCCAAAATATTACAGGTTTGCAGATTTGTTTTATGCAAACATAACCTTGTGCAATTTCTATTCCACAAAAGCCCACAAAAACACCTAGTGTAAAGACTTTTCTCTAACCCTGATCCAATAAAAAAAGCCCTGGTGAGGTTAAGGCAGAAGGGACAATAAATGCCCCAATGCCTCCCTGACCACAAAGAATTCTGAATTTATTCACAATATAAAAAAGACCATATAATCCCTGTACTTAGAACACATCTACTATTCATTAAAGCAAAGGTCTGTCTCATTTCACACAGTAATGCATCATGCATCAGTAATTTCTTCCTAGAGTCCTTTATATAAATTGGTTATTCAGCGAGAAATTCATCCTTTGGATACTGAGATTGTGCTTTGCTTTATCACCATAAAGCTGTACTCAAATGTCACCTCCCTAACCATCATCAGTTCATCACAGTCATTTTTGATGGCACTGCTAGAATTTTAGGAGACATCATTACAATGCAAAGAGCTCAAATGAATTCAGTTCATTGAACACACCACATCTCTCTCAAGCTGTGATGTCTAAGAACAAAAGGGAACACTCAAGGAAACACTACAGCCTACATAACTGACCAGAGCATCAAATCTCTTTACCACTGTGGGCCTGAAACACACCATCTTCATGTCTTAAAAAAAAAAGTCTCTGCATTAAGTGTTGATGAGTTTTCCCCCAGACATTTCTCAGCCTTGCATGCTGTTCTTCCCACTGAAAGACACTATCAACACTGAAGGCAAAACAATGTTCCTTGTCATGGCATGAACTTTAAAGAATTATAAACAATTATGAAATGGAGTGGGGAGGGGAATTCCCAATCTACTCAAGAGCCCCAAGTTTGAGGAACAAGACAAAGCAGACTGAATCCTTCCTACAAGCTGTCAGACTGGGGCCACACAGTATCATTAAAATAGAGGTTAATCAGAAGTAATTTCCTTTTGGTCCCTCCCACCCAGTGACAAACCAGCAGGAGTTAAAAAAACTACTTGCTGGATGAGCACACAGCATTGGAGAGATTTCAGTATACAGCTCAATTCATTTATCATGTGTGTTAGTTAAGCCAGTTATCTTGTGTGTTAATGAAGCCAAAATAATGGCTTTTAACAATGCAAAGGAAAGCATTTTGCACCATTAAATCCTGAGGACACTTTTTTCAAAACAGAATGCTCCCTCTCATGTACTGTAAGCTTCAGAGTAATTAAGTCAGTCTCAGAAGAATATGTCAATATTTTTCTTGGCACAATCCTGGGTCTGGGCATTCAATACTGTGCTCTGATAATAGTGGAAACTGCTGAAAGTCAGTAATAGAAAATAACTGAAGACATCAAGATATTGTTCCTAGATAGTGAGGAAGTACCTACACTGCAATCACTCCCAGACCTCACGATCTGGTAAGTCTCAAGCATTTATCCTGCTTTCCCAAAAGTTAAGTCTGTGAAAACAGAGCATGGAAAGGAGAGGGCAGTGTCTTCAAGACTAACAATCAAATGAGACAAGAGAAGGAGCCAACACAACACAGCCCAATTTCACACTAGATTTCCACACTGACCTGCTGCTTTGCACGGGACCAGCCTTGCATTCTTTACTCAACCAAAGCTCTCAGTCAGCTAAAGGACAACTACAAGATAAATCCTCAGTCGACCAAAGAGAAAGGAATTTCACGGCTATCCTACATTTCTAGGTGTACACTTTTATCTACATTGTTTCAAAGACATTAGGGTTTTGTATTTACTACAAAGGTCATACAAATACCTCCGGCTGCAAAAGAAAACAGAAAAAAAAAAGTCTGTCTCAAACTGAACTACCTAGGGAAGTCTTTATATACAAGCTGTTCTTCCTGTTTTCTGGAGGGTCTCCAACAGTCTGGACCTCTAGGTGACTTAGAAGGAACAAGACGAATAAGCCCAGCTGCAGTACTAAAAACAAGCTTCACGTCTGTGCATCTAACTCGCCTGCCTTCATGCTCACACTACACACTGTTCCAATCCAGAAAGAAATTGCTACTTACAGGGCATGGATTACTTAGGATTATTAAGGATGTCTCTTGTTTTTTTGTGGGCTGGTGGTTACTGATTCTTACTAAGGTCTCAACAGGGGAGTGAAGGAAAAGGGAAACACAATGCTAAGGAGAGTCTGCCAGATTTGTTGCAAAATACACAGAATAACAGTTCTGGGAAAAGTCAGTGACCTATTTTAAGTGATGCAACTCTAGAAATTATAAAAATAAGGAAAAATTAGTAATAGTTGAAGTAACCATGAGTAGATAGCATGAAGAAAATCAGATTTGAAAAACACTGGCAATATGAATAGGTACTCAGACGTTTTAGTTTTGGATTGTTTTTTTCTTTGTTTGAGGTTGGGTTTTGTTTGTTTTTCATTTGCCTTACCCCCCCACCCTTCAAGAACCACTTCTCCTCTCCTCCCAATAGTCAGAAATTTACAACAACCAAAAAGGCAAGGCCAAATTCAGACTTGCTTGTATGAAGATAACAATGCTGAAGTTGCATCTGCTAAAAGCTTGGCCCATTGTATATAATTAAATTGTTTTGGAAGGGTATGTGCTACAGACTGATAATTATTTCAGCCAGCAATATTAATTATGTCTTCCTGACACTTAGTCTAACATATATGACCATAACTGTTTTGAATAAAATCTGTATTTTAGAAGTATATGAATGGAGCAAATGTACCCTTAGCCCATGCAAGTGCAACCATGTTGTCTCAATAAGATGTAATAAGACATCAATAAGACGTTAAATGCATATAAAACACATTCCATAATACAAGTTTCCCCAGAGGCTGTTTCCATGCAGAAAACATGATTTCTGCCTGGAAATTCAGTCAGGCTTCAGAGTAAAATTAACAGTACCTTTTTTGGGCACTGTCACTGGTTATACAGAGTGACCTAGCCTTTCTCACCAGGAAAACAGCCTTGAACCCTTGTTTGGTTTGTGTCAGTATTTAAAAGCCAAGCAGAATTCAATTTACAGATTACTAGCATTTCCCCACAAGTTGAAAATACTACTTTTACTTGCTCCTTTACATTTAAGTCATGCAGAAAAAGGTCCCATAAAAAGAAGTGGGTGCAAGATACATGGCAGACTACTCCCAACATCTAGTTTTGTCACAAATGAAGTGCCTCCTTTACAACAGCCTGTTAATGTACGTCTCAGTTGCTCCACCTGCAACAGTAGGTTGAAAGTACTCACCCTCTTTAGAGCTGCTGCTGAAAAGTTTTGTAAAAAGCATTATTACAATGGAATTCAAAGATGGTATTTCTTACCTGATAATTTGTAATTGCAACATACACGCAATTATGAGGGGAGGTGCTTCCATGTGCTAACAAATGCTGTGGGAATTAACGAATAGGGCACAGTTGTTATGCTGTTCCATACATCTAACGTGGGATCGTAGCAGTCCAATGTTTTGCACCTCTGAATGCCAAAGTAGCCTCCAACCACGTACAATTTGTTTCCAGATGCCACTGCATGGCAGCTCATTCGCTTAGCTGTCACATCTCCCACCTTAGTCCACTGGTATGCCTCACTGTTGAATTTATAAGCAGAGCATGCAGAGAATTCTGTATCTCCACCCATAATAAAAATCTGGTTACCCAGAACAGCTGCAGCTGTGTAGCGCCAGGGCTGGGGGCAGGTGGCTGGTACTGTCCATCTGTTTTCACATTGGTCATAGCACTGAACTTTAGGCAGCTTATCATGGCTGACACTGGTACCTCCAAAAGCAAACAACTTAAGCTTTGCACTGACTACTGCTGCATTGCTTACTCCCTCTCGCAGTGGGGCAACCATCGTCCATTTGTTGGTCACAGGGTCATATTGTTCTACTTGTTTTAAGGATACTGAAGGAGAAGCTGGAAGACAACCAGTTGCTGCAGTGTGCCCTCCTACTACATACAAACAGTGCTTAAGTTCAGCAGAGCCATGCCCAAACCGAGCTACCAGCATGGGAGCAGCCTTCGACCACTCCTCATGAAGGGTGTCATACACCCACACATCTTTGGAGACTCCATTTTCTGACCCTCGTCCCCCAGTGATATACACTTTGCAGCCTATGGCACAAGCACTGAACTCTTTCCGCGGACTTGGTATGTCAGCCTTTGGAATGATCTCCTTTGCCTTTTGGTCCACCAGGTACAGCTTGTCACACATAAAGGTTTGGCCACCCAAAAGAAAAAGTGAATGACCAGTTTTACGGGGTCTGGCACACAAACTAGTGACCACTCCATCATTCTGTAAGATTTTTAACTTGCATATTATTGATTCTTCTAAAATCTCTTTGCTTTTTCTTTGCTTGGTGATAAGTTCTTCTGTGGCCACATTCTGCATAAGGTATAAGGCTGGCAAGAGGGCCAGCCTCACTGTCTGCAATAGCTCAGGCAAGTAACAGTGACGCTTACTCAAGTTATAGTTGACCCAGTTGAGAGCTGATTCATACACCAGTCTTTCATCCTCAATTTCTAGTTCTTCACTGGAAAGGAGCTGCACTACCGTGTCTTTTGGCAGTTGGAGGAAATCTTCGCTTTTACTGATACTCTGAAAGTTGCTAAGGCACATCCTCCAAGAGAGTTCATACAGCTTGGTGCACTGGTGAGCGTCTGACAGCAGCAGCATACCAAGACAGTTGGTAGGGTGAAGGTTTTTCTCCAAAAATTCTGCACAAGCATCCCGAATGTCCTGAAACTCCAGCATGTCACCAGCCTCCAGTAGTGACTCTGCATTCTCCTCGTTGATGATAACTCTTGAGGAATATGCATAGTCCAGAAGAAGCTCCAAGACTTCTGGGTGAATTGAATTATGAAAGTTGACTTCACTATCTTGGCTCTCTTTCAGTCCTCCGCTGAACATTGCTTCAAAATAGCGGCTACAAGCAGCTAGAACAGCTCTGTGGCAGGGGAATGACCTGTTCCCAGCATGGAGAAGTACATCTGTGAAGAGACGCTGCTGACGCAGAAGGTTCAAGTGCGTAAGGACACTATCAGCATAGGATGACTTGTGGAACAAGTATATGTTTATGGAGCCAGTACTGGCCCTAGATTTGCGATTTTCATGCATGCTGACTGACATTTTCTTTTATACCTATTAACAAAGAAAAAATATTAATGAGATATGTACAAATAATAGTTATCAAAAATTATATCTATTATTCACTCTGAGAAAAAAGCCTTAATTTATAGATGACTGAAAAGAGAACTGCATCTACTTCAGTGTGTGTTTTAATTTTTTGTGAGTTTTATAAATGACATATGCTCCAAATCTGTTGCCCAACAGCAGGTTTATCTTGAGAAACCTGATCTCCAACTTTCACAGCAATACAGTAAGCAAGTAAGTCAGAGAAGAAAGGAAAGGAACCAGGAGTGATTTTCTCACCCTTCCCCAACCTAGAGCAGCTGATTCATTACATACATACACACGCACATGCTTGTAACATTCTCATGTACTGAATCATAGCAGGAAGAGCTACCAGACAGAATACCTAAGGAATGTCAAAAGCTGCACAGTGAACAAAACCTACTAATCCCATTAGGAAGCTTCCTTTTGGTATAATGATTCCATCTGCAATCACATGGAATGGAGGGCAAAAAAAAAATCAAAATAAAAATCTAGTAATGATTATGCAAGATTGTTAAAAAAAAATGTGAATTTAGAGATTACATGTTGAGCTCTGCCAGCAGCTGCCCACTATAGTGATATAGCATATACACAGGTAATCAGCATAAAAATGTGCTTTGACTATCAGCTGAAGTCACTGAGATAGTGACTCTGAAGCTCCCTTGAGAGTCAGGTATACAAGACTACATGCCACTAGTTAATTTTGAGCTTTGGAGGAGGTATGAAAACAGAATAGTTATGCCATCTTGCTCTGTTCCTAAAATCCACAGAGCTGTTCAGTCCCTGAAGCTGAATGTTGCTGTTACTTGCCATGATATGCAGGGTACTTAGCAATTATGGCAACAAGCTCCCTGATTTAAGAACTAGTCAAGGCAAAACAGTATGTAGGGAAAAGGAGGAATGCTGGCAGCCACAAAAGTAATAGCTAAAAAGTCACAGTGCAAGTAATAGGAAATGAAGCATATAGAGCCCAGTGCAAACTGCGGCTGTGACCGCTACTGCAACAATCTCATTTCTCCCTCTTAAAGCTGCAGAGGAAGTTTGGAGAATTACAAGAACCAAAATTCCCCAATCCCTATGATACTCATTTGCCTAGAGTCCCTTTGACTGCACCTTCAAATAAGGAACAGGGCAAAAACCTACCTGGGAAGTGACCAGCGCTCCATCAGAACCTGACCTGGAGCCACATGTAGAGGTCTTTACTTCCCTCTCTCACAGAATTGATAATTTTCATATTCCTGAACACACATAACTAGTACAGAACTGTAAAAGTCTATTTCCACATTTCATTCTTTGGATAACACAAGATTCATAAGCCCTCAAAAGTGCATTTTTTTTTAAATATATACATGTATTTTTTCTAGAGTCATATGACCAGAACCTTGAACAAAATCAAAACCACATGATAAACTTGAGCAGTGGATTCCATTCCAGAATAAGTTGTGTATATGGAATCTGCAACACCTGCAGATTAACTGCTACACTGCCAGTACCATCCTGCTTGCTAAATGTGTTGATGTACAGAATAAACAATTCATCACATTCAACAGCAAGTTTGCTATACACATTTTCTTTCAGTCAGAAAAAAAAACAACAAAAAAAACCCACCACACAACAACAAAACAACCAACCAACCTCAAACCAATGTCAATTAAACAGCGAAGAGAGCTACCTTGGCCAATTTCCTTTAACCTGAAGTATGACTTTCCTGATTGAATTTAACCAGGATTGAAGAACAAGCAACACAGCTCAATACACAGTGCTCGGCTCAAAATCCTCCAAAATAGAGAGGAAACCTTCCCATCTGAGTTACAAGGCAGAGCACCTGTTTTACTCTACCACACAGAAGTTTAGGAAGGTATTATACCAACACTCCCTGGACTAACCTATTAAATGTGCTAATATTAAGCACAGAACAGTTGAAGGAGGCTGATATATCATGACAACACAAATCTTTTTACAGGAAAAATTGAATTACCTTTAATACAATTCTGTTGTCTGGCAAATAAAGACTCAGATGGCATTTGAGGATCCTGAGCACTAATCTCGGACTAAATTACCCACTTAATCTATGGATGAAAAGATTATGCTGACCATACACAGGCTGAAACCTCCTGGAAGTGAATGAGTACAGGAAGGGACGTAACTTGAAATACTAGTACACAAATAATTTGGAGACACAGATGGGAAGGTGAACACTTTACTAGCAAAGCACCAGCTGCAATTTTTTCAAACTTTCCAGGCACTTTACTGTTTTAAAAGCTATTAAGATTACTGCAAAACATTCACTGGATCTCTACAGATTTAGTTTCCTCACACTGAGGACCTATGACTGCAAAGTTACATCTATGGGAGCTAAACACCTACTGACCAGAGGTAAGAGAGTCACTAGGATCTGAAGGTGCTCACAGCCCTCCTGCTTCTATCCCAGTTAAGTGAATGTGTAGACCAGTGACAGTCCAGACATGTCAAGACCTCTATGGAAAAACCAATTCCTCTCCTTTCCTCCCACATACTGGGAGTATATACTTCAGAGCACATTGAAAACTTTTTATCCTGCACACAGGGTTCAGAAAGAGGGCAGGTAAAGTTCACACTGGAGCCTGCAAGCACTGATTTTTTTCAGTTGGCTCTGTACTCCTGCGAGTGCCACTTGCTCAGCATCATTCAGAACAAGCCCATAACCACAGCAACCAACCCTACAGTTATGCATACATTGGAGGATCATGAGCTACAGATCATGTGCAGAAGGGATAACAGATCACTGCACTTCTCAAGCCCATTCACAGACATCATAACACTGACGTAAAAATAAATAAAGAAACAGCTACTGAGTAAGGCACTTGCCATTTCGACCCACTAAAACAGAAGATTTGGTCTTCCAGTGAGCAATGCCATTTCTCTTGAAGCACTTGCAGATTTCATGTACCTTGGTCTTTAACTGTTCCAATAATGTTGCCTTTATCACCACAATGTCATCTACTGAGAAGAATTCAAAGTATGCTAATTCACATTTAAGATAAGCTAACATACTTCCCCAAAGAGAACAAAGATACCTATCTATACATATCTTTTTCCTCCAGTGGGGTTGTTGAGTTCACACATGGACCAACCTTACAAACTGTCACAATTTACTAGATGGTGTTTCTGTGAACACATCTTTATACTGTTTCTGACAGTTAGCTTAGAACAGAATCTTAGAACATTAAGGTGTATAAATGACATCTCTGGTTACTCTATTTGGTTTTGGAAATTATGCACGCCTCTAATACTTCAGTGGAGGTAATTTACAGTGAGTAAAAGCTGATCCTGAATTATGACTTGAAGCCCTTCAGGCATGCTTTCCTTAGGAAAAAAATATTATATTTTAATGCAAAAGACAAGATGTGGTCAATAAACCACAGATACAGATTTTATCCAGGAACAGAGGCTGAACAAAGGCTTTGCTTTGTAATTACACTTCAACAGGCTACTTGCCACAGCAGCCCCAGTACTAAATACTCCTTTAAAACTAAACAGACTCCCTGCCCTACTTTTTAATAGCGCTGCAGCCTAAATCAAACGCAAAATTAAGTATTTTCAAATTAGTAACACATCCTCATGCAGCCTCATTTTAATATGACAGTAATTACATGGTGGTGGCTGCATTTATGTTTAAATAAGTGAAACAGCTGAAGGAGAAGAAATCTGCTAAACATCCCACCCATCCATTTAACTAACACGGCTTTCAATCGCTAAATTTACAGCGATAGTATCCATTTTGCTGAGCCAGACACGGATCCTAGATAAAGTCCTCTAGCACAAACTCAGTGACTTCCTAGGACCTGTACAGAGATGGAAGGCAGAACACGCTGCTCCGGATAGGAATGCACCACTGCTCGCCACATGCAGACAAAGAAACCCAACTCAAAACTCCCTTCTGGTCACTGCATTGTAACGCTCAAAAGCCTCCGTCTCTGAAAGAAACTTGCTAGGTTTCTTCTCAGCTTGATAAAGCAATAGTATTATGTTAAAACGCATCTGATTTCCTTTATAGAGTAATAACCACGTGCAGAAGTTTCCGTACCATCGCAGGGAGAACAGGGTAACCGCCAGCTCCGGGAGCAGAGAGACGCCCGATCCCTTTCCTAACCCGTTCTCATGCCCTCTGAGGGATGCTGCGGGCCCCACGGAGGAAGTTGCAGCCCCCTAGGGAGGCTGGAAGCCTCCCTAAGAGGCGCCAGCACCTTCCGGAGGCAGCCACATACTGGAAACAACGGCTACCAAGATTGTCTACCCACCAGCCGCACAGTGCTGCCACCGTCGGCGCTCCGGGCAGAGAAGAGAGCTGAGCTCCGGCTGTGCCGGGGACCAGTATGGCAGCCCAGCGCCAGCCAGAGCGGCACCACGGTACCCCTCCGGCGAAGACCTGTCCGCGCTGCCAACAGCGCGGACCCAGGCAGTGCCTGCCCCAGCACGCGGCAGCTCCGCTGCCAGCTCAGCCCCCGCCGCCCGGCTCCCCGCCGGGCACTCTGCAAGCGGGCCCGCCACCGCCCCTCCGCTGAGCTGTACTGCCCGCCCGCCCCCGTCCATCGCGACCGGCGCTGCAACAGGTCGGTGAGCATCAACTTACAGCGGCAGCTCCTGGCCAAGCGCCGACGTCCTGGTGCCTCCGCGGGCGGCGCAGCGCCGCGCATGGGAGGGAGCGCGGCTGCCGGCTCAGCGTGGCACGGTCCAGCGGAGGCGGCCAGGCAGCGCAACACTGGGCGGAGGTGCTGCCGCTGGCTAGAGGCGGGACGTGGAAGAAGGGCGGGAGGTAAAAAAGAGGGACGGAAGGAATGGAACAAGACAGCTACTACTACCAGAGGCACCGCCAGCCGCAGCTCTATCCCACTGGCGCCGCGGAGAACGGAGTATATGAGCTGAGGGGCGGGGGAAGCGTTTATATAAAGCGGCTGAGTGACAGACTAGGGAGGGACGAGGATGAGGGTAGCACACTTACAGGAGTTTCTGTCCCGCCCGGCGGCAGCAAAGGTGCCGGCGCCCCGCCCCGTGGGATCTCTGGGACAGGCTCCTCTTCCCCCAGGACGGTGTGGAGGCCCCTTTGGGAACACTCTCCCGATGTGGGGGCTAACGGTGAGCTGTGCTCTGCGGGCACCGGCAGCCTGGCCGCAAGACGAGCGCTGCCGCTGTGAATGGCACTACTTAGGGTGAGGCCGATACGCCCCGAGAACCGTGCTTCCAGTTCCCGCAGCGCTCAGTGGCGGAAGGGGAGCGCTGTGTTACGCACATATCGGAATAACTGACCAGGGCATGGGACCCGAGGCCCATGGACCGCGGGATCTGCGCTGTCCATGTCCTGTGTAGCCCGGCGGCCGCGGCGGAGCCGAGCGAAGTAGCTGCGGCGGAGCTCCTCTGCAGTGCTGCGAAGACCAGCCTGGCGATCCCAGGGCAGGGGCCTGAGTCTCCGCTGATCCTCGCACAGGTCCCGGCGTTCCTCCTCCCTTGGCTGAGGAGTTGCAGGCACCACGGTTTCATTGCGCTCTCATGTGGCCTGTAGAGTTGCCTCTTCATAGCGGCACACTGGAGTGCTGCAGCTGCACAAAGACTGGCTTTAATTACTTCCCAATTAACGAAATACTTGAGAAACACACTCGTGCTAAAGGCTGGTTTCTAAAATAAACATGTTCTAGACATAACAATAGTGTTTAAATGATGTTATTGCGCAGCTCTGTACAAGAAAAACACAGGATACCATACTAAACATTGTACATACTGCTAATTTACTGTTTGCTAATACCGTTTAGACTATCAGCTGGGAGAGTTAGTTCATTCCTCATAGTGAAGGGTAACTCAAGTTTTTTCTGTTCAGAAAAGCCCTGAAAGCAATTCACATACATGCAGAAGGTGACTTGTATCCTGTTGCTGGACTCTGGAGTCTGCAGGTAAGCAAATACTTAGTGTACAGCAGGACACAGCTGAAGTTCTGGAGAGCTCTGAGGGTATAGACAAGCCTGGACAGCAAAACTGAACTGGGTGCAGATGAAAGAGTAATTTATAGATATTTCTTCTTGCAATATTGTTTGATTACGACACAAAGTAGTGGAAGACTGAAATGTCTAAAAATGCTGCACATCTGTATGTAGTATGTTTCAAAGCTGGTTAGGTGTGAGAAGCTGATGGAAATTCTAAATTACCTTAGGCAAGGGGTGCTCATGGACAGGAGTAGCAACCTGAGTCATTAGAGCGCTTTGTATCTGAATGTTCAACTGTTCTTGCATGTTGGATTGTCTATGAGTCTTTTTTCTTTCATCAGAACATTTCCCATAAAATCTCTTGATTCTGTTTTCTCCCATTTTCCCCTAATGAAACCTGCAGAGGTTCCATCCAAATCCTGCTGCCTTCTAGCTAATTCCATTATGATTCCATAGTCTTATGTCAGAAAGTCAGATTATTATCCTATGAAATTAAAACCATAGGGACACATTACAGGCACAATTACCACTGTGAGTGAAAACCAGAAATGGTAGAATAATACTTCCTAATCTATCACTCAGCAACATCTGAACTCTAAAACTGATTTTGAGTATGCCTATGAGAAGTGGTCAGTGAAAAAGGAGGTCTGTAGAAAGACCAACATACCAGGCCTACACAGCTGCTGACAGCATGCAGGTTTGGGCAGTATGATGCATGAAAACAATGAGGCAATAAGCCTATAAGAGAATGATGAAGTACTGATCTTCCTTGTTCTCCATAAAATGAAGAGCCTGCTGAAGTTAATCAGGGCAGAGTGATTGGATGAAGTTATACACAATCTATGGGGAAACCAGTACACAGCCAAATGGCTCCTTCTGTGTACATGTAACTCGGCACATACACACTGTGTAAAGCTGTGCTACTAGTAGGAACATGGAGAGAAGAGGAAATTAACTCTCTAGCTGTCTGCCTTTAACTCCACACCTGGAATGATTACAAACCACAACAGCATTTCTCTTGAATGTGCTCAGAGGAGCTCCTTTTCATGTTTCGGTGATAAAGAGCATACAAAATGTCTCTGCTCCTTTCTGGACAAGACATGAAAGTAGGTACCTCTGGCTGAATATAGCTTGTTACACATTCAGATTAAGAATGCTTGCATAGCTGGGGGAGGAGACAGGAGAGGAGGAGGAGAAAACAAAAAAAAAAATCAAAACCAAACCCCAAACAACTCTCAGAAATTAGCCTGGTCCAATGCAAATTTTTAGCCTAGTATTTGTTGGTCTAAGAACTAAGGTCACATTTAAACACAGTCTGGATAAGCCAGTTATGTAGAAGGGCCAATATGTATTTTGACACTGCTGAAAACAAAGCTGGCCTAGCCTATCCCAGGACACAGTTTAACATGCCCACTAAACTAGTTTAAACATGTTTCTCCTAGTATTCATGTGCCAGGACAGATAGGATCTTTGAAGTGTTGCTAAATACCATGATATTATAACAAATCACAAGATAATATGCCCTCTTCTCAAAGTCCCAGCTTCTAGAGTCATGTGAAATTGATACTCTATTAGGGTTGGGTTTGTTGTTTTGTTTGTGCTTTTTTTTTTTTTTTTTTAAGAAGTCTGAAAGAATGACTGCATGAAATGGAAGTGTGGCCTTTAAAACCAGAAGGTGTATAAAACCCCGGATATTTTCAGTCTTTGTCTCTGAAATGGTACCTGCCACATTTGACTCAAAAAAAAATAGTGAAAATGTCTTTGTTCAACTCAAATTAGGCTTGCTATGCAGGCATGCACTCCTATCTTAACTAAATGGGTTGAAACCTCACACTTTAATTAAATTGGTTTGGCTTCTGTGTTGAGACAGGTTCTTGCATCCTTGAATTTACAGCAAACTTTGTAACATAGCTTTATTGACATTTAAATGTTTTGCAGGCATACCTGTGTAGCTAACACATCTTCCAGACTACCCTAGCAACACCAGCAAGAATTACAATGCTGGCAGAGCTGTACCAGCAACATAATCTATTTACCGGTGCAAGTTACTTAATTCAGGATATGGAAATACATTTAGTGTTTTGTTAGTATCAGCTAGGAGGGTTTGTCAGTTTAGCTATCTTGGCAACACTTTTAAATGCAAACAAGCAGTATGTGCCTGCAGCATAGTGAGATCTCATTTTTAATGCTATTAAACAGCTGTGTCTTGGGCTTTTGCTTTATTAGATTCTTTTTAACCACATGATTTTGTTCAGCTGCTAAGTAAACAGCATGGGGTTAAATGTATTAGTGTAATTTATCTTCATTCCTTCCTAATTTATACTTTGAATGAATTAATTACAATGATCTAATTAACACTGTACAATAGCAGTACCAGTGCCAAAGCCCTCCCAGGGGGATGGGGCCAGGAACACTCCTCAGTTACCCACACCTACTTTTCTCATAATTTGCCTTTGATGGGCTTCTCCAGCCTGGCCTGTAAACAGAGGTTTGGGTTGATACAGCCCAATGTGGTACAACGTTTGTTTAGTGCCAAAGCGTTTGATGGGAGGTCAACATTAAATATTTCTTTCCAACAATTACATCAGTTTGTCCACTCTGCAGAGAGAACCCCCTCTTTGATCTGTTCTCCTTTTCTCACCTCTATGTATGTTTATTTTTCAAAAGAATAATTTTCAGTCTTGCTGACCCATAGATGTCATTCCTGCATGGCATGGCAGCTCAGACTGAAAATAAAATACCTGCTGCTGTCTGCCTAAGAACTATTAGTGCTATGGGGCAAGTGCTGGTTCATGTGACATGGAACTGCTCCTCTCTAATAAAACATTTATGTTGCATCAGTGTGACAAACAGTTGTGAGATGTGAATCATTGTTACTTATAAAGTTTATGAACACTAGCCCATTTGAACTCTATGAGTTAGCAGTCATCTTAGGTCTAATGTAGGAAAAGTCAGGCCTTGATTTCCATACAAGGCTGAATGTGTTTTGTACAATAGATTTTTAGGAGAGTCAATTTGTCTCTATAACATCATAGGTAAGGATAATATCTGGAGTGAGAAAGATTTTCATCAGTAGTTTCTTAATCCTTAGAGGAAACCCATGAAAAAGCCAAACTATTGCATCTAGTCCACAATTCACAACTCTGCATTATTTCAGCAGCTCTACTTTTACAGAAAAGTAGTACTGAGGAAACAAACAAACAAACTAACAAAAAACCCCAAAAAACCCAAACCCAAACATTTCAGAATATATGGAGAAGCCATCCACTTCTCTCTTATACTCCCTGAAAAGTCTCTGCTACCTGACTTTTTTTTTTTTTTACTTTTTTTTTTCCCCCCTTCCCTATGAGGCTCTGGCCAGCCTGATCTAGTGTGGGGTATCCCTGCCCATGGCATGGGGGTTGGAACTTGATGATCCCTCCCAACCCTGACTGATAGCAATATACTAGGATACTATGATACTATTCCATATTGCTTGTTGTCCCTCTTAGCAAGAAAAGTCATTCCTGGTTAGCAAAAACAACACTGATGATGACCCACTTTTGGGCAGTTTTGATTAGCAATAGTCGCAATTATTACTAGTATGTAAGCTGCTCCGCACAGATAAGTAGACCAGCACAGCAATGGGAGTACTGCTGCAAGGAGCACTTGTTGCCACTTTTGCCATCACTCATGGTGATATTCAGCAACAGGCTTAGTGTCTCATTCATGTGTTCTTTATCATATCTTTATAATGGCTGTACCCATGTCTGAACAGCTCTACACAGCAGCAGTTTCTTGCTTCCCTCCAGGCAGTGCAGATTCTGGGCCTGGCAGCAACCTCCCTTTGCTTCTCTCTGGCTAAGTAGCAGTGGCCCCCAGTGGTGACAGCTAAGATGGTTTCTTATTTCAAGTTTTCCCACTGGAAAGCTTCCATACTGAAAAGCCTCCATACTGTAACAGAAATTTGGCCTAAGGACCTAGGAGTTCCTCACAGCTTCCTTTGTCCCTGACGACTTACAAACCCTACACTTGGAACACGCAAGCACTGATGCACCTGTGATAGTAGAACTGTATCTTTTATTATTCATTAAAATGCTTGGCCTTTAGAAGGGACTTAGCTAATTTGAATAGCATATCATCTAGGGAGACCCTTAAATGATTAAGGTTTTTTTGCTTGTTTTCATATTTTATATTAGTGCTGAAAGCAGGAAGACAAAAATAACATCTAAGTAGCTATTCTTATATTCACAAATAGCACCACACGCTTATGGACATGGTATTTACAGACTGTTAATACTTAAGAACTATATAAGGAATACACCTTTTTTTTTTTTTTTTTTTTTTTTTGTGGTGCAGCTCTGAGTCACTGAAGTCTGAAAACACAGACATAGTTTCATAGTTTCATAGTTTCATTCAGGGTTGGAAGGGACCACAAGGATCATCTAGTTCCAACCCCCCTGCCATGGGCAGGGACACCCCACACTACATCAGGCTGGACAGAGCCTCATCCAGCCTGCTCTTAAACACCCCCAGGGACGGGGCCTGGACCACCTCCCTGGACAACCCATTCCAGGCATGTCTCAAGAAAAAAATTGCATTTTAGCCTGGGGACTTGTTACTCAGTTCCCCCCATTTAGATGCTATTTTGCCCCAAGTTAGAAGCAAACTAGCAAACTTTACCTCTTCTGGCTTGTTGAAGACTCAAGCCATACACTGTCATATGCCAGAAAAAAAGAAGGTAATGCATAGGAGCTTAAATGTCCAGACTGTATCACATACTTAGGAAAGAGCTTTGAATTTCTTCAGGTGGATAAGAGCAAAATATGAGAGAAAAACCTTTTCTTGCTCCTTCTGGTTTTTAGTGCTAATGGTCTGTATGGATGTTGATAGATGGACCACTTGGTGAATAAGGATTGGGCTAGATGGTTGTGCTCAGAGACTTGTGGTCAATGGTTTGATGTCTGACCAGAGACCAGTGATGAGTGGTGTTACTCACAGGTCCAGTATTTGGACCAGTGCTGTTTAATATCTTTGTTAGAGAACCTGACAGTAGGATTTTAAGTGCACCCTCAGCAAGTATGCCAACAACATGATGCTGTGTGGTGCAACGGACATGCTGGAGGGAGAAAATGCCATTCAGAGGGACCTTGATAGGCTTTAGAAGTGGGCCCATGTGACCCTCATGAGGTTCAACAAGGCCAAGCGCAAGGCCCTGCACCTGGATCAGGGCAACTCCCAAGAGCAAGACAGAATGGGGGATGAAGAGGTTGAGAGCAGCCCTGTGAGGAATGACTTGGGAGTAGTGGTAGATGAAAAGCTGAATATGATCTGACAATGTGCGCCCACAGCCCAGAAGGTCAGTCACATCCTGGGCTGCATCAAAATAAGCACGGCCAACGGGTTAAGGGAGGTGATTCTTCCCTTCTGCTCTGGTGAGACCCCACCTGGAGCAGAGTTCAGCCTTAAGGTCCCCACCATAACAATTACATCAGCTTGTTGAGTGGGTCTATAGGAGTGCCACAAATATGATCAAGGTGTGCAGCTTACCTGAGAGCACAAGCTGAGAGAGTTGGGGTTGCTAGCCTGAAGAAGGCTCCCGGAAGACCTCATAGTGGCCTTCCAGTACTTAAAGGGGGCTTACAGGAAAGATAGGGAGGGATTCTTTGTCAGGGCATGTAGTGATAGGATGAGGCATAATGGTTTCAAACTGAAAGATGGTAGATTTAATTTAGATATAAGGAAGAAAATCTTTACTGTCAGGGTGGTGTGACATTGGAAACAGGCTGTGGATGCCCTGTCCTGGGAAGAGTTCAAGGCCAGCATGGAAGGCGCTTCGAGCAACCTGTTCTAGTGGAGTGTGTCCCAGCCCATGGGAGGGGGATGGACTAGATGACCTTTAAAGGCCTCTTCCAGCCCAAACGATTCTATGAGTCTATAGATAGATCAGGACTCTAGGTTTAAGTGCAGGTTACTCACCTGCTATGCTACTATCATCCTCTGTGCCAAAGTAATTAAAGTGACAGCAAACAGATATGTTATGGTCATGCTTTCCATCCTCATATACTTAGAGGACTAGTTGCTAAACTATAGTCCAAGAGATCATGGAAACTGGTCCATAGAACCAAAGTAAATTGTAAAGTTTATGTTGTTTCCAATTCCAAAAGTTTGGTGATATGAATACATGAGAAATTTTGAATTTTTACATGGTTTGTTTGGGACTACAGCTTTAAAGAGACACCAAGGACAGAATTTCCTGAATTTTATGAGTTTAGGACAGATCCAGACAAGTATTTTAAAGCAATCTTGTTTGTCTGAGTATGACTGTATTAATTTTCTTGCTGAACAATTCACCACAAACATCTGGAACAGCATTAGTAGCAGCTTTGAGGCCACACTAATTTTGGGTGTTCTTAAATAGCAGTTTTACAGATACTTAAGAATGGAATACTTTTGAAGGCTCTTGGCAGAACATGAGAAGGTTAAAATAATCAGTTACCTGGTCTTATTCTGTGAAGCCCAGTGATTGTGAGGACTAAGTAATCTGATTCCAGACATTTTAAGAGAATGAAATGTGTCTTATAGCTGGTATTTCTGTGGTTTGAATCTAACTTTTGAACACGTTGCCTACAGCAGGGGCTGTTTCCCAGGCATTCTTTTCTGCACAAGTAGCCTCAAAATCTTCATCAGGCTGTGTCTAATGAGAAGGACTTAAAAGGACACATTTGCATATTTTAAGAGACCTGTTTATGTACTCTCTAAAACCTTTATTTGGGACTCTATTGTTCTTGTGTACAAAGGAAACCAGTGAATTGGATCCTGCCACAGAGCCTGTGTATTGTACAAAGGTTTAAATCCTTCATGGTGTTTGTCTGAATTTTTAAATTCTTTTTTTATAAACAAGCCTTTCTAGAAGATTAATTCATTGTTGGTGCAGTGCTGGTGCATTTACATCTGCAGCAAAATGTTTTTTTTAAAAAGAGAAGAGTTTATGAGTGAAGAAACATCACATCACAATAGGCAAAATCTTCCAAGTTTCATGTTCAACAGTGAGGGGAAACCAGACTTCTTAGGTCAACTGTATTCCAAAAAAGCCTGTTACTTCTCTGTTCCAAATGTCAGTTTGGGCTCTTTAGTTAAGCCCAAGTTAAGCAGAACGGCTTAAACTTGGAAGAATGCATACTGTGGGCAAGGCTTCAAAACTTCCTTGATACAGTCCATGTGGCATTTATTCTGGTTATTGACTTGCATCTTCAAAGCTCTGCTTTATTTTAGGCTAATGGAGTTTAATTAGAGATCTGATTGATGTTGAAAGTAGTAAAACTTAAACTGTTGATGCTTTATTTGAGCTAAACATTTTCTGGCAATTTTCCCAAGCTTCAGGACATGTCCAAACATGTTTTTACTTTCCTACCTGAAGAAGGAGCCACTTGGCACGTCAACATATGTTTATTCTGGCTTAAATAAAAGGCAGTAGTTTGGAAATACAAAAGACAGCTTGTGTCTTTTGTAACAGGTCTCATGTTAAGATGTAAAAGAGGTAATACATTAAATTAGAAAGAATTTGAAGTGCATAGTTGGAAGATAGCTAACTGGTTATTTGGGCTTTCTTAAAGAAATGTGTTTAAGGTTTTAGTTAACAGGCAATTTCCTTTTCAGAATCTACTTTCATCTGTATGTAAACTTAGGCGTTTTGCTCAAATAGAATAACAAAGCCTAGGGACTCACTGCATCCAAATAACTGATTGGAAGAAACATCAAGTTTTCCTAACAAGTAATGAACATTCAGCTGTGGAAGCAATCATATCCTGGCTAAAAGATCAAAAGACTCCCACTAGTACAGTCTCTAGACATCTTTGAAATTCATTGCTTATTGTGATAAACTGCACATATCACAAGTATTCAGGATACAAAAATACTTGCAAGATTTATCATTTCACAATAAACAGATGAGGGCATGGGCTGGTAGCCTTAAGACAGTGGTCCTTGTATAGCAGTTTTCAAGCACACGTAAGTGGATTTTGTAGTTCAAAGGTAATAGTTCGCCAAAATATCTAAGCAGATATCTCTAAGCGCTGAGTAGCTTGTCTGAAATGCTAGTACATTTATGGCATGAAGACACAAGGCCAGCCTATGCTATGCAGAAGCACAGCCAGAGCTGGCATTTTTACGCATATAGCCTCATTTTTTCAGCTAGAAACAAACAAAACAAAACAACCCTAAATGCATGGATAACCAATCATATGACAACTTATCAGATTTAGGAGTTCCCCTTCAGAAATTTATCAATCCAATTTTTCATGTTCATTGTCCATATGAAGATTGAAAATACCTAAACCCCTCAATAAGCATTAATACAACTGACAGATTATCATGCAAATGGAAGCTGCATGTATATGCAAACAGAATCCTGAAGATTGCCTAGAGGATCACCTGAGTTCCTGTGACTAAGACACTTTGGAAAGACCTTCTGTTCTGTTCTGCTCAAGTGCATTTCATTAAGTGTTCCTTCTGCTGGGGGTCTGTAAGATTCCATTACATTATATTAGGAGAAATATTTGAGGCACAAATATCTCACAAAAATCCTAAGTGGTTTCATCAGATACCGTTGATTTTCCTAGTGACAGTCAGATCAAAAGAAAAAACAACACAACAAAACCCAACGAAAAATGTAAAATTATCCTCTACAATCAGCACAGCAGACTCCATGCAGCTTTTCATAAAATCAATAAATAAAACTATTTTATGATGCTTCTCCAAGCAAGCTTACTGAAGATGTGTGTCTATAAGAAAGCTGTGTTGTCCAAGAGCAAAAGGGGTTTAGATTTTCTTGAGTTTCTGTGTCTGATTTCTACCAAATTTACTGATTTAGCTTTTTCATGCTAATGCATCTCAATATATGTATATTGACATGCCAAGACTATACAGACTATACATGGAAACTATGCATGGCAAATTATAGAAGTGAAAATACATTTAAAGCACAGGGCTCCCAGCCCATCCAAATATGAAACATAAGATTTGTGTCTGTGATTTTGAAAGCATATCTAAACAAGGCCTAATCTGTAGGCTCTTCAATATCTTTTTTTTTTCATTTAAATTTATCCTTAATATTCTGAATCTATCAGCATATCCAAGTATACTCCTGTATGAGAAATAAACTCAGAATAATCCAGTCAGTTGTGTTAAGGGACCACAAGATCCTTTAATAATTTATTACTACAACAAGGTTTATAAGACAAGGAGATCTCTTCAAACATTCATTCTTTAGTGTTACAGTTATGTCACCACAACTACTATCCTGGCATTGCTATCATGTTTAAACATTTCCTTGCTAAATATAATGCCTTAAACACCTCTTTTTAAAACATGACAGTTCTCAAATCTGAGTTCTGCAGTCCTCTCTCCCCACTTTCTGTCTCACTGAGGTGGCAGATGCCTAACTCAAATCAGCACCTCTGCAGGCAGGGTGGGTGATGAGCACTCTTCCTCTCTCTGGCTAGGAGACGAGCAAAGCAAGAAACTACCCAAAGCCCATGAAAGGTTATGTTAAACTCACTGTTTAGGCAATCCCTTATCATGAGCAAACATCAGACATCTGAAAAGCGATTAAGTGGATCCTGGCTTTGTTGAAGTCAGTAGACAGATGATTGGAGATGTGTTTTTTCTCCCTAAATACTACAGAGCTAGGCAATTGTATTTAGTGAAACAGGCATGCATCTGTATTACCTAGGCTCACAAATGCAAAACTAACTCCACAATTCCCTCTTTAAATAGATTCCTCTTCCCTCATTTATTATTGTTTGTAGTATAATAATTTGTTATAGATTAATACATTCTTAAGGAACTATTTTATTGTTTCCTGTGTATATTTATTTCTCTTTGCACATTCCTGTCTTGTTTCATCTTGGCACACTGCATTCAGGATGTGTCCTAGCCATTAACAACATCCTTTTCTCTTACCTGCCCTCCTAGCTTAGCAGTATTTGTCCATAAAGGTAAAAGGAGCTGCATAAGAGTGGAACCTGCCAATTACATAGCCAAAATATGCTCTAACACACCCTAGTAATAGTCTATGAAAGGATTACACAGATTCCACCCTGATCTGTCTGATCCACTTATTTCAGCAAATCACACAACCATGGTAAGATAGGTCTAACCTGTTAATGCCTGCAAGCATAGCTGTCCACTCAACCCCAATCTGAACATAAAAGTTCACTCAAAAGTTTTTGAAGAACATTTTCTCAACATTATACATTTAAGACTAAAAGCTCCCTCCTGTGAAGTCAGTGGGAGTTTTGCCAGTGAATGTCAACACCTCTGCTGTTTTATTTCTTGGCTTCCTAAGCAGGAACTGCCAATCATGCTGTATTACAGAGTAATTTTACTAGGCATGCAGTCATGCTTTCATGAAGTAGAGGCAAGTTACCCTTAGTCTTTGCTGGCAATGGGATGGCACACATTCATCAAACCATCAAATTTTCTACGTTTCTTTTGTTGGAAGACACAACTCTAAACAACTTCAAACAACTGGACATAGCACTTGAAGCCATGATTTAGTAGTCATGAGGTGTCAGGCATTCGGTAATAGGTTGGATTTGATGATCTCTGAGGTCTTTTCCAACCTTATTGATTCTATGATTCTATGACTTCTGGACTGAAACACTGAAACATTATGCCATCACATAATGTCGAAGTTCTGTCTGCAACCCTGTTTTCTCTCTTTTCCTCCCACCCCTCTTTCAGGACCAGAATATATTCTCCTTTCCTTCTGAAGCCTGTAAACTAGATATTGGTAGGTTCTATGCCATATCATTCTGCTCAACTAGCACCCAATGTCAAGATGGCTAAGATAATTTTTAAAAATTCAAATATCATTTTTCATCAGAAAATCAACTTGATCTTCATAAAAATGTGTAGCTATTACTTCAGACTCTGCCTAGAGGTGTGTATTTTTGACTGAGGTATCTTTTTGTGTGATTATTTTTAAAAGATAATAAATCTACATATGGCAAAACACGTCTAATGACATTAGGCAATCTTCTTAAAATATTGACATGTTGGCACAACAGCTCTTGGCAGAACTGAATGCAGTAGAGAGATGAGGCTTTAAATTATCCTTCCTTTTTTTGTTCCCCTTTCTCCAGTTCCAGCTACACCCAATGCAAAAAGCCACCTCCAAGCTTGTTTTCACAGTCTTTGCATTCAGTAGCCCCTAGGGAGGGAAAACAGAAAAATGGCAGAATATGAATGTGTGCTACACCAAGAACATGAAATGTGCGTAGCACAGGTCTCCTCCATCCAGGGGTTTGCTTTAAAGCCATTTTGCACTGTCAGCATCAGTAAAGGCAGCTATGAGAACAGGATACCATTTGACTGCATATTCCTGCTATCCACACAGCTGACTTTAACGAAGACAGCTTTCTCAGCATTCTTCAGTTGACCAAACATAGTGTTGAAAATTGTAATAGTAAAAGGCATTATAGATAATTACAATCTATTTCTGATACCATTTCTTCATGACAGTACTATGAAGAACATTTTCAGAAAGCATCCCAGGTAATATGAGTAACTAATGACTACAAGAAACAGGAATTAGATAACATGATCTGACCACTTCTTCTGATAAATTAAATGGCAAATACAATACACAGGCCATAGAGATTACTTACAGACAGCCTGAAAAGAAAGCAACATCTGTTTCTGCAACTTATACAAAGAAAATGTTAAACAGCAGTCAGAACCATTCTGTAGCTCTTAAAATCCACAGTTCTCTTGAATGTATTGCTAGTAGGTTTTTTGAAACTTGATCTTTTGTAAGGTTTTCTTCATCACTAAAAAAAAAAAATTTTAAAAAAAAGCTTTCCCCCAAAATATTTCAAATAAATCTAGAAATACTTTTCAACAGGTCTTACTCAACGTACAGATCAGGACTGCTTAGAAATGCCTTTTACTTGTATTGTGGTAGCTCCTCAGATGTTAGATCAGTGTTCAGCAGTATCTTTCTTTGAGATACCATTTCTAAAAAAAATTCTAGAATTTCTATAAGAAATTATCAAAATAAATTAAATATGCACAGTAAGGAAGGGGCTTTCTGTGACTTGGAGAACTGTGGGTATCAGTAACTATACTGATCACGTATTAAAGTGTCAATCATTCATTTTGGAATACTCAGAAAGTTAAAAGTATTTCAGATGAAAATTCTTTCATATACACATACCACTTTTAAATATATACTCTATAAAATTCCAATTTACTCTTCACCTCCTCATTAAACAAATTAATTTTGAGAGCTGACAAAAGTATATCATATTATCTTCTTTATTGCATCACAATCATAAAATATTGGTTGGAAAGGGTCTTTGGAGGTCTCTAGTCCAAACTGTTGCTCAGGAGGGTTGCATCTGCAGTTAAATCAGGTTGCTTATTGCTCTTTTGAAATTCTCTGTGTAAATTCCGAACAATCTCTGAGAATGGAGGGTATTAACTTTTCTCAATGCACTATGATGATTTTGCTCATACCACACAGGATGCTGCTTGCCTTCGTCACTTCACACTGCTGACTCAGGTTCAACCTCCTGTCCACTGTGTAACTCAGTCCTTTTCTGCAAAGCTGGTCTCTCACAGGAAGTGCCCAGCTTCTATAAATGCATGGAGTTTTTATGCCTTAGCTGCAGGACCTCACATTTATTCTGCAACTTGTTCCATGGTTGCTAGATTCCATGTGTTTGTATACATCTGGCTTGTTTCCTAATTTGATCCTCCTTCACTGTAGATACTCTCTCTGTCCTCCAAAATTCAGTAGTTGTCAGAGGAAGCTTGTTAGAATAGAACAGAACAGAATACTTCAGATGGAATGGACCTGCAATCATTATATATTTCAAATGTCTGACCTCTTCAGGGCTGACCAGAAGTTAAAGAATATTGTTAAGGATATTATCTAAATGCCTCTTACACACTGATGGGCTTGGGGCATTGACCACCTCTCTAGCAGGGTTTGACCACTATCTCAGTAAAGAAATGCTCCTGAGTGTCCAGTCTACATCACCTGTGGTGCAGCTTTGAATGATTCCAACATGTCCTATCACTGGATTTCAGGTAGAAGAGCTCAGCACTTCCCACTTCCCTTCCTCAGGAAGCTGTAGAGAGCAATGAGGTTGCCCTTCAGACTCCTTTTCTCCAAACCTGACAAGCCCAAAGTCCTTAGCTCTTCCACATAGGACATGCCTTCCAGCCCTTTCACCAAATTTGTTGCCCTCCTCTGGACACACTCAAGGACCTTCATATCCTTCTTAAATGGTAGGACCAAGAACCCAAGTGAGGCCACCCCAATGCTGAATACAGCAAGATAATCACTTCTTTTAACCAGCTAGTTATGCTGTGTTTGATACATCCCAGGATGTGGTTTGCTTTCTTAGCTGCCACAGCATTCTCCTGACTCTTACTGAGCCTGCTATTGACCAGCATCACCACCTCCCTTTCTATGGGGCTGCTTTCCAGCCACTTCTCACCCAATTTATACTTGTGTCTGGCATTTCCCCATACTAAGTGCAGAATGAAGCATTAGCTCTTACTAAATTTGATGTCACTGATGACTGCTTAATGCCCTAGTTTATCCAGATCATTCTGAGGGCCTCTCACCCCTCAAGGCTGTCCCAGTTTAGTATCATCAGCAAACTTTCTAGTGGTGCATTCAACTCTTGATAAAAATATTGAAAAGAACTAGCAAAACCTGGAGGGGTTAGCAGGAGGAGACTGTTAGTAAAGACTGAAATAAAATATTGAGTGCCTCAGCCCCTTCCATGCCTGGACCAGCAGGTCCATATTTTTCCTGGTCTTCATTTTCTGCCATCATACCTGCCGAAGCCATTCTTGTACTTCATCAATATTAACTGCTTCAATACCAGCCAAACTTTGGTCTTTCTAATTCCATCACTGCATTCCCAAGTGATGCTTCTGTACCCCTCTTGGTAGTATATCCCATCTCTGACTTGCCATACACTTCTTTCCTGTGTCTGAGCTAAGGCAGATGGTCTGTGAGCACGCAGGTTTCCTGTAGTACCTGCTGTATGCCATGTATGGGCATATCCTAAGTGGCCAATAAAGATGTCAGTCACAAGGAGGCTGAGCCTAATTGAAAACGGGGACTGTGACATTTTAAAAAATGTTTCCAATCTAGGCTTTGAGAGAACTCTAATATTTTGGTCTAGAATACTTTTTCCCCCCCCAAAATACTTACAAATACTTACATATATACTTACTTACAAATAGTAAGAGGAAGGGAAAGGACAACCTCCACTCCTTGGTGGACACGGAGGGGAACATTGTAACAAAGGATGAGGAAAAGGCAGAGATACTTAACACCTTCTTTGCCTCAATTTTTGCTAGAAGGACAGAACGTCTTCCTGACAGCTGGCCTGCAGAGCTGGCAGAAGGAACCAGGGAACTGCACAGTTTCCCTATGTTCCATGAGGAGGTGGTTGGAACTCTCCTTAGCAGCTTGGATCCCCACAAGTCCATGGGACCAGATGGGATTCATCCTAGGGTGCTGAGAGAGCTGGCAGACGAGCTGGCCAAGCCACTCTCCATAATTTTCCAGCAGTCCTGGCTCACTGGCGAGGTCCCAGAGGACTGGAAGCTGGCCAACGTGGTGCCCATCCATAAGAAGGGCCGGTTGGATGAGCCAGGGAATTACAGGCCTGTCAGTCTGACCTCAGTACCAGGCAAGATCATGGAACAGGTCATCCTGAGTGCAATAACACAGCACTTAGAGGATGGCCAAGGGATCAGGCCTAGCCAACATGGATTTAGGAAGGGCAGGTCCTGCCTGACCAACCTGATCTCCTTCTATGATCAGGTGACCCGCCTGGTAGATGTGGGGAGGCCTGTTGATGTAGTCTTCCTGGACCTCAGCAAGGCCTTTGACACTGTACCCCATAGCAAACTGCTGGCCAAGCTGTCAGCCCATGGCTTGGACGGGAGCACACTGCGATGGGTTAGGAACTGGCTGGATGGCCGAGCCCAGAGAGTGGTGGTGAATGGTGCCACATCCAGCTGGCGGCCAGTCACTAGTGGTGTGCCCCAAGGATCAGTGTTGGGCCCTGTGCTCTTTAACATCTTTATTGACGATCTGGATGAGGGCATTGAGTCCATCATCAGTAAATTTGCTGACGACACCAAGCTGGGGGCAAGAGTTGATCTGCTGGACGGTAGAGAGGCCATGCAGAGGGATCTCGACAGGCTGGACAGATGGGCAGAATCCAATGGCATGAGATTTAACACATCCAAGTGCCGGGTTCTGCACATTGGCCACAACAACCCCATGCAGTGCTACAGGCTGGGGTCAGAGTGGCTGGAGAGCAGCCAGGCAGAGAGGGACCTGGGGGTACTGGTCGATGGTAGGCTGAACATGAGCCTGCAGTGTGCCCAGGCAGCCAAGAGGGCCAATGGCATCCTGGCCTGCATCAGGAACAGTGTGGCCAGCAGGAGTAGGGAGGTCATACTGCCCCTGTATACTGCACTGGTTAGGCCGCACCTCGAGTACTGTGTCCAGTTCTGGGCCCCTCAGTTTAGGAAGGATGTTGACTTGCTGGAACGAGTCCAGAAAAGAGCAACAAAGTTGGTGAGGGGTTTGGAACACAAGCCCTATGAGGAAAGACTGAGGGAGCTGGGGCTGCATAGCCTGGAGAAGAGGAGACTCAGGGGTGACCTTATCACTCTCTACAACTACCTGAATGGAGGTTGTAGACAGGTGGGTGATGGTCTCTTCTCCCAGGCACCCAGTACCAGAACAAGAGGACACAGTCTCAGGCTGCGCCAGGGGATGTTCAGGTTGGATGTTAGGAAAAAGTTCTATACAGAGAGAGTGATTGCCCATTGGAATGGGCTGCCCAGGGAGGTGGTGGAGTCGCCGTCATTGGAGGTGTTCAGGAGGAGACTTGATGGGTTGCTTAGTGCCATGGGTTAGCTGTTTGGGTGGGTTGGATTGGTTGATGGGTTGGACACGATGATCTTGAAGGTCTCTTCCAACCTGGTTTGGTTTATTCTAATAAAGGTTTATTCTAATAAATGGAACCATGGCATGCTCTTCATAGTGCCTTAATTCCTTTCTCTCAGGGATGTAGATTACAAGTAAATGCATATCTAACAGTTTACTTCTTCCTCCAGTCAAGGGGTTCACAGAAACAGTGTTTGAATCCTGGACTTGAATGTTAGACCTTTTTCTTTATACCATGGTTTCTTTTTGCCTTCCTCAATGCTGTTGCTGAACAATATGCACATCTGCTCTGTTCATTACAGACTCAAAATCAGAAAAGAGATACAAATCCAGCAAGAGTTTTGAAAAGCAGAAGCTTTGTGTTGAACCTGAATTCAAAGACTGGAGGGATGAACAGGGAATATACTTGAAAAAGTAATCTAAGCACAGTTTTCTAGGTCTCACGAATCTTAAGAGTATAGGGATTTAGAAGAACTATAAAAGAAAGAGCTGAAATAGTCAAGACAGGAAATGATTCAAAAATGGGTAAGAACTTATGCAGAGCTAAAGCAAGAAAGAAGCCTGGCAGTGTTGTGGACATTGTGAAAGGTCAGTGACAAACAAGCAAACTGTAAGGAGGGTAGCAGGTTTAAAAATTAGTTCAGGCTCTAGGATAGCTTCAAGATTTCTGGCCATCACTAATCCAGAAGATAACTAAGCAAATTATTGCATTAATTAGAGTTCTCTTACAAACTGCACCAGGGAAGTTTAGGCTTGAGGTGAGGAGAAAGTTCTTCACAGAGAGAGTTGTTAGCCATTGGAATGTGCTGCCCAGAGAGGTGGTGGAGTCACCATCCCTGGAGGTGTTCAAAAAGGGATTGGATGTGGCACTTGAAGCCATGGTTTAGTAGTCATGAGGTCTTGTGTTACAGGTTGGATTTGATGATCTTTGAGGTCTTTTCCAACCTTATTGATTCTATGATTCTATAATTCTAAGTTAAAAACAGATTTCATAGCTGCCAAGACAGCATCCCTGGAGCCTATTCCAGTTAAGGAAAGGAGGGATGCACTAGAAGAATTAGTGCTATTCTGGTACTGACACCCACCAAGGCTGGCCTTGGTGCAACTTGCTTTAAAACAACAGATAACATAGGATGTGTTTGAGAAGATATGGCAGAGCGAAAAATAAACAAACAAAAAAAATAAAGAAAGTGTAAAATTTTACACTGGCATCTCTTCTACAGGTAATAATAATGGAAAATGACATGGAGCACAAGGATTATAGCAAATGCAGAATATTGTAGAATAATCTCATGTAGACAGAGCTCAATAGGTTAAACAGAAATGGGAATGGTAAATGAAAGTTATTCAGGCTGCAAATAGTAAAAACCTTAGACAAAGAAAAGGTGCAGAGGAGAAAATAATTCAATTGCATGCTTTTCAGGGTTGTTTGGAAACTAACAATGACAAAAGAAGGTGGACAGGGTTCAGTGGAATCCCTTTTCCACCCAATAGATGTGCAATTCACTTGATTTGAAAATGCTGTGCCATACTCTAAAAATGGAGACTGCAGCTGGCCTTTATGTAGAGCTGTTGTCTTAATGAAAAAAAATAATGTGAAAGGCTGAAGAATAAACATAAAAGAATAATTGTTTCATAGACCTGTAAATGTAACAGAACACAGTCCTAGAGAAGAAATAAACAGCTCTTAGATCAAAGAGTTCATAGATCACCTTCACTGGAGGAATAAGTAGAAATTTATTAGTTGCCTTTTTCTTTCTTTTTTGAAGCCAGCTCACAATAAGTATACAGCTTAATGGCAACTTCAATTACATCCACAGTTTTCTGACAGATTAATTTGCCTTTTCAGGTTTATGTCAAACACACTAACGGTTTCTAATCAATAGGAGGCAATTCCCTTTGGGAGTTATTAAAATATACCTTGCATTTAAATGCAATAAAAAGCATGACTGAACATGCCTCTGTTCCTTATAACACATAAATACCACATCTGGTCCATAAAAAACATGCAATATATAAAGGTTGTATGAATGCCAGATACGTATTATTACAAGGAACTGTTTTATCCATCTAGTCTAATTTCCAGATGTTTTATTACTTGTAGACAAGAGTATTGTCAAAACTGTTGCTGGAAGTCCATTTATTTCAAGAGGGCAAGGGACAGGGGCAGTGAGTTAAGCTAGAGGAAATGTTTGTGATACAGTTATTGGCAAACCATATGACTGAATCATCAGTGCTATCATGTTTAAAGAGATGGATTTAAAAATTCAATTTCAGATTAAAATTTCAGTTGACTTCTTTTAAAATAGTCACTTAATTATTTTTCCAGCAGTAAATGGCACATCATTGCAGGTAATATTTACAAATAATGAAGCAAGAGGAACTAATGGAAATTAAATGGAAACCATTAGTAGAAAAGTTGCTGGTAACTATAGCAATATCCAAAGCCATACCAAGCAGTTAGCTAAAAATTCTGAAGACATTGAAAACTTACATCCTTTATTTCCTCCAATTTGAAATTGGGCTGTGGGGATTTTCTTGCCTTTTTCTATGTAAGGAACAGAAATGTGTTTCCAAATAGTTTTTGAAATGAAAGTGACAGTTATCAAGGAGCCATAAGACATAAGAAAAGCTTGTTGGGGTACCCCCCAAAAGTGAGGTTTCTACTGCAACAGTAAAAGTATGAGGCAGAGGATGGAATAAAAAGGTATGTGGATGAACACATAAAGGAATGGAAAAGCAAGACACTATGTCATAAAAATGGTGTTTCACCAAGATGTCAGAATAGACAGGGCTAGGTTTAATTTGAGCACAGCAAAGTAGAAATGAAGTACCTGCAAAAATACCACTAGAAAGTAGGTGCTAAGATGAGGGTTATACAGTAGCCACTAGTTTCACTTGTAATGAAAAAAACAAACACTTCATTCAATTCAGGATCTGGTTTAGTGAAGTACAAGCTATACAGAAATGGGAAGATTACTAAATGAAAACAGAGTAATTTATAGAGTATTTGGTGTATTGGTGTGACATTTCTGATTTTATCCATAGAAAGAAAAGAAACCCCAGCCAAAACCCAAAACTAAACCAAAGAAACAAACAAACAAAAAGACAATTAAAATTACTATGGTAAATTTACAATTGCCCTCAAAATAGCATCATAGCATGACCCCACAACTTGTATTTATCTTAAATCCAACATACAAATATGACCCATGGCTTAGACAGGACTCAGAAGATGGGACAATATTTGTCAGCCTGTCCATGAAAAATATGATGGTTACTCCACCATTACTGTTACTTTCTCAGAAATTATGTTAAGATGATCCGTCAATACTATACTCTGCTTCTCAGGTTAAGGCCTGTCCTGCTGCAGGCATTAGCCCTTTTCTCTAAATCAGCATCTGCCTTATTCATAAGCATTTAATCAGGCCATCTAAACCAGTCAGAAAACTTGTGGTTTAGTATACCACCAGCTACAAGATCAGGACACCTAGGATGTGTCAGACTGGGTAGCACAACACAGGATATTATCCTTGGTAAACAAGACTTCTTGGTAGAAGTGAATAGCCAGATGAAGGGCTTCTCGATGTCATATGTGGCCAAAGCCAGGGGAGTTCTCACATCCCCTCTCAAAAGGTTTGTGTATAATGATTCATGTAGCTGTGATAAGACTAAAGAGGTAGATTTTTCTTTTTTTACTGTATATAACAGTGTTTCCTCCCTTTTCTCTTTCAAGCTCTTTGTTCTCTTACAGTAATATAAAGAAGTCTGGACAGAGAGCACATCTAATTCTGCTTGTACAACGGCTCAAAGAGAACAGAGTATACAGAAATATCCTGTATACAGGATATACACCAAGAAGAGAGAAACAATCCACTTATGCAGTGCTGGAAAAATAATTATCCTGCTTCCAAGTTTGGAATATAAATTAATTGTTCATTTTTGGATCTAACACAGAAGCACTGGTTAAATTAATACAGAGACACTACATGATTCTTGATACTGAACTTGGGTTTTCTGCACTGCTAAATATCCTGACACCTCCAGGGATCAATTCTGTTACTTTAGAATATGTCTACAGCATATCTAACAGAATGAATTTAAACTTGACTGACAACAGCAATATAAACACATATTAATAAGAATTCAAGAAGCTTGCTACAAACATCACAAGACTTACAGTTTTATGCTCAAAATAGATTTTTTTCCCCAAAGCTAGACATAAAGACTAAAAATACTAATAGTGATGTTTGTGTTAAGAGTTCTCCAAATATTTTGCAAAGGAGATACAACTCTCACAACATCATAATACCCAAAAACATGCTAACCAAATGATGCAGATGGAGCAGTCCTGAATGATATGGCAGGTAGAACTGTCCTCATCTTCTGCCTTTAGAGTAATGCTTTCACCTGTGTCTCACTACCAACTTTTAGAAAGCAGCTACAAGCTGTCATTACAATAGACTGTTGTCAAAAGAAAGAGAAGTGGTACTAAAAACAAAAGAGAATAATCAAAGTCTGTCCCTTTGGGGATTTTCCAAATTACTGTTACCTATATTACTGTCTAAAACACAGGGTATCCTTTTGCAGGTCTCATGAAATCCAAGGGGAAAAGAATATACATATATCTTTGATTTTCTTCCTTGTATGTACTCTGAGTGCTGTTTGCATACATGCTGCAATTCTAACACATGTTCTTGTTTCATTTTATAAGGACCAGTGGAAGAGTTTGTATTCACTGGTTTCTTTGCTTCTCCAAAAAGTATGCCTCTTCTGTAATTGAAGTTTGTGATAAAAATGAAATGAGCCTAAGGAGGCTTCCTCCCCGTCCACTCCATCCTGCATTAAGGAGGCTGTATTTGACATTTACAGAAAAAGGGGTTAGATTACTTTCTTCTTAACAGACTACCCTGCATGCAGCTTGCTGCTTTTGGGGATCACAGTCCTTTTAAAGCAAAGGAAAACCAGTAACCATTTGGCAACTGTAAACAATGCTCCAGATCTAGTTTGGCAACACTATCTAAGCTTTAACACAAGCATCTCAAATATTTTCAGAGCATCTCTGCCTTTCCCCTTTTGCTAACCCCTGTCTTGCTTAGGTGATCTAATTGCTCTTGATCCAGAACTTGACTTACAGGACTTAACCTTAATGGAAAACCTGGAGTACTGACACACCCACCCTTTTCCTTCTCTTCAGCTCTTCCTATAAGAACTTACTCCCCATACAGGACAACATAAACACAATAGTAACTTTGCTCCATCACCTCTCCCTGTATGCAAAGCAAAATCACAATGAAGCTGCAGGGTGTCTCTCTTCACCTGCAGCAGGAAGAGGCACAGCATAGCCAGGAGGCATAGAGCAGATGAACCTAGTTAAGGGTGTCCAAGGAGGACAGAAGATAATATTGTTAAGGTAAGTACAGTGCCTAACAACTTTGATGTAATATACATTTGTCTTATTAATCAGTGCATATACATATTTAACTGTACTGTGTAATATAGATCTTCTGTAGCTGGCATTAAGCCATGGCAGCATTGATGAATAAGTGTTGGTAGGAAAGGACTTCTGTGCATAGTGGACTAACACAAAGAGGAGATAAGGTCAGCCACAGTTTTACCTAGCCAAGCTCAAATGGATGAAACAAATTGGACATCACATCACAACAGGCCCAGATTCTCCCTAGAGAATCATAGAACTGGGACTCCACTTGAAACATTTTTGTGTGTTTGTTTAGTAAGGACTTAGCACATAAAATCATTAGGAGAAGCAGATAAAAACTTTTCTAACATCCTGACAATTGAATTGTCCTAAGTTTAACATTTTCAGTGACAGTGAGGAGGGAGGTAGAAACAAAACAAGATCCACTCAGGTCCTGAGAAATTACATTTTTGTTCCTTTCCTCTATAAACTGGTTTAGCTTTCTTGCTGCTGTAAAACTCTTTTGGTATCCTTAAAGAGCATGACCATTCACCTGTGCACTGAATTTTGCCCTTTCTCAGAAGTTGCAACAATTATACAGTTAACCATTATCCTGCAATATGTAATCAGTAAATTTTAATGTTAACTACTCAGAATACAAGTAATCATGAAGTAGACATCTGATTTGCATGGATTTCTTCAGTGACAAAATGCAGTAATATCTATTTTGCTGTATATGCACAGGATGGAGGAACTCGGCCAAAAGCTGTATGCGCGTGGAATCCTGGGGTGGTTCCTAATCGGATAACAAAAGGTGCAGATGGGACTAATTGCTGTTTCCATCATGCCTGTGGTTGCACTTTCAGGATCATGTCCCAAGAATTAAAGCAAAACGCTGTTTCAGTGAGAGCATAGTACCACCTGCTGGCGAAGACAAGATTTTGCCCTTTCCCTCAATATTGCTAGATTTGATTTAAAAACGAAAGGGGAAGAAGGGGAAGGGGAAGGGGAAGGGGAAGGGGAAGGGGAAGGGGAAGGGGAAGGGGAAGGGGAAGGGGAAGGAAGGGGAAGGGGAAGGGGAGGGGAGGGGAGGGGAGGGGAGGGAGGGGAGGGAGGGGAGGGAGGGGAGGGGGGGGGGGGGAAGGGAAGGGAAGGGAAGGGAAGGGAAGGGAAGGAAGGGAAGGGAAGGGAAGGGAAGGGAAGGGAAGGGAAGGGAAGGAAGGGAAGGGAAGGGAAGGGAAGGGAAGGGAAGGGAAGGGAAGGGAAGGGAAGGGAAGGGAAGGGAAGGGAAGGGAAGGGAAGGGAAGGGAAGGGAAGGGAAGGGAAGGGAAGGGAAGGGAAGGGAAGGGAAGGGAAGGGGCTTACTTCTCTGTATAGTCCACATCCTCTTCAACTGTTAAAGTCTCTAATGCATAAAACTTGCAAGGGTCTGCACCTCAGACATTGTGTGAAGACTTCTATTAGGTCTTTCTGGGCCATTTCAGTTATTATGTTCACATTCACTGCTGGCAACATGCTTCTCTAGGAAACCTTCCATTTTAGAGCTTGTACACACAGGCAGTTTAGAATAAAGCAAGACATAGTAGAGGGTGTTTTCAGTGTGTAATTTATTACAATGATGCAACAGATGAGTTACTAAGATGCTCTGACAGTAATTTAACCTCAAACAAATGTAGAGCAGTTATGTTTGTGTGGGTCTGCTTTGGTTCATAATGCAAGTGTCTTCCTGCACCACACCTCTTCCTGATTCACCAGCATGCTCATGTGGATGTGCTCTGCTCTCTTAAGATCTGAGAATCCTGATGTCACCTTTGAAAAAAATGCTGCTGTGCAGGCAGGTTTGGTCTCTTCCAGGAGACAGAGCACCTAACAAGGAAACTTAGTACCTGGTCCATGTGCTGTGCTGCCTTGTCATATTATCAATTGGAGCTGCTCTGGGATCTTGGATTTTAATCCCCTTAAGAAGCAGCAAAGAGACAGGATGCTCTGAATGCTCAACATCAGAACATTTTTGAGGAAATTACTGTCTTGAATTGATGTTATAGCTGTCTTCCACAGACAAACATGTGGTCCTATCTGAGTCCCCTTTGCCTATCTGTAAATGCATACAAAGAAGCTTTGGTCTAGTGATGACTTGGTAGTGCTGGGTTAATGGTTGGACTTGATGATTAAAGGCCATTTCCAATCTAAATAATTCTATGATTCCATAATTGTAAGCTCGAACATGATTAGAAATTTTGCACTAAAAGATCTTTTAATAGCACATAGTTCCATGACCAAGGAATGCAGTTGCAGGAAGCCAGACACATAGGAGGCTGGAGACTACAGTGCGTAATTGTGAGGAAGCCTGCCTAAATGAAAGAATAACTGGAGCTATATTTAAGGACAACTTTATTAAGCAGAAGGCCAGAATTACTTGAATGTTTGGGCTGTAATGATAAAAGCTCTGTTGATCTTTAGGGAAGTGACCCTAGAAGTGTAAGAAATTATCCTTCTGATGGAATAGTCCTTATTCCTCTGTGCTTAGAATAGTGACTCATGATGACTACCTCACTAACAACCAGGACAGCTCTGTGGTGTCCTACCCTGACAAACTGTGTGTGCAGTGTTGGACAGTGGTCTGAGAATGTAGCAGATAATGAACAGGAACAAGTCATTACTTCAAAGAGACTATACAAGAACACTTACTTGCTTCATCCTTTCACCCTATCT
Organism: Melanerpes aurifrons; assembly: GCA_011125475.1. Classification (NCBI taxonomy): domain Eukaryota; kingdom Metazoa; phylum Chordata; class Aves; order Piciformes; family Picidae; genus Melanerpes; species Melanerpes aurifrons. The sequence goes on from WWNC01000003.1 coordinate 5,242,525, forward strand.
GATAACTCATTGCAATTGCTGCAGACTGAAAAAAAAACAACCAAACAAAAAACCAACCAAAAAAAACCCCTTCAAAACCAAAACCCAAACAAACCAAAACAAAAACCACAGAGGTAAAGAAACCAGGATAAGATCTTGGAGGAGTCTATTTGGGAACAGGAGATTCCAGCAGTCTGAATTCCTCAAACCTTGAGTCAGCACTGCTCCAGACCTCAGAACTGCCAGACAGCTGTGAAGCAAAAAGACAAATCAGCAAAAGACCATGAGGAGTTTTACAGCCAGCTAGCAGACTAGAACATTTCTTCATCTAGCATATGCTGGCAATTTTTCCCAACATGTTTTTCACCCTTTCTAGGGGGGGGGCTTAAATACAGAAGCCACAGAACTGGCCCAATACCAGAGCAATTCAAATTTTCTTGTATTCAAACAACATAGCAAGCACCAAAACACTAACAGTAACTCACAGGCTGGCAGCCTAAACCACAATTACCTCCACAAAACAATATGAATATATAATATTCATATTGTGTCCACTCTTTGCTTTGTAGCTGGTCCACATACTTATACTAACCATGTATCTGGCATGTGCATCTATTCACAACTGTCCTTCCTATTGTTTGAAGCAGTTTTGTCTGCACATTTTCTTCATGTTACGTCAGTTAAACATCCTGTTTTGGTTAGTTCTCATCTCTAATTACTTACATTATGTCAGCATCAGTACCAACATTCTCCATGTGTAGCTCACAGACAGCTCCTGTATAATCTTCTTCCATTTTGAAATTCTTCTCAGCCAGCAGACATACTTGAAGTCAGCCAGTCCTAAACTCCGTGGTCACATACATGATTTCTAGGCTGCCAGGAGTTTCCAGCTTACCATATCCAGTAGGTGCCTTGGACATCCCAGATACATAAATGATGTTATTAAAAATAAATCTGTTCAAAGTGATGAGGATGAAAGAGAAGATACAGGTGGCAAAACCTGGACATACAATCAGCATACAGAAGACTGTGTATTAGCTAGGTTAGGAATTTACCATGCAGCAAGTGACTCCCTGCTAGAAGTTTATTTCATTTCCAAACTGCAAAATCTTAACAACCTTTCCTACAGGAAACTAATATAAGAAGCTATATGTAGTATGAAATTATCATCCTACCTTATTCAGTCACAACGCCTCCTTACAGGCAAGTTCTTCAGCTGAGGTACCCTATGCTCTTCACCTAGAGAGTAACCTACTGCATGTAAAGATTCAGGCTCATCTGCAAAGGATATGTACTACTCAGAGGATATATCCCACTACTCATGTAGTGACATAGCTGAACTACTTATAAGCACGGTGAAAATCTTTACTTGAATTTAAGGACTTGTGAAGGCTTGTAACCAAATTTGACATAGTGCTAATGCAATAGTAGGGTTTTCAATTCTTGGGGAAGTAAAGAGGGAGGTTAGTAGAACTGCCTCAGAGTTCCAGAGAAGAGACTTTGGCCTGTTTAGGAGACTGGTTGACAGAGCCCCTTGGGAGGCAGTCATGAAGGGCAGAGGAGTCTAGGAAAGCTGGACATTCTTCAAGAAGGAAATCTTTAAGGCACAGGAGCTAGCCATTCCAGTATGCCATAGGACAAGGTGACAGGGAAGAACATTGACCCGCCTAAACAGAGATCTTTGGCTGGAACTCAGGAAGAAAAGTCTGTGGCCTATGGAAGAACAGGCAGGCTGCTCAAGAAAACTACAAAGATTTCATGAGGTTATGCAGAGAGAAAATTAGAAGGGCCAAAGCCTAACTAGAACTTAATCTGGCTACTGCCATAAAAGACAACTAAAATGTTTCCATAAATATATTAACAAGAAAAGGACTACAAGAATCTCCATCCTTTATTGAATGCAGAGGGTGAAATGTAGTGAGCATGGATGAGAAAAAAACTGAGGTACTGCATGCCTTCTTTACCTGAGTTTTAATAGTAAGACCATTTGTTCTTGGAATATCCAGCCCCTGGAATAGGATAGGATAGGATAGGATAGGATAGGATAGGATAGGATAGGATAGGATAGGATAGGATAGGATAGGATAGGATAGGATAGGATAGGAGTAGAATAGAATAGAATAGAATAGAATAGAATAGAATAGAATAGAATAGAATAGAATAGAATAGAATAGAATAGAATAGACCAGGTTGGAAGAGACCTTCAAGATCATCGCGTCCAACCCATCAACCAATCCAACCCACCTGAACAACTAAACCATGGCACCAAGCACCCCATCAAGTCTCCTCCTGAACACCTCCAATGATGGTGACTCCACCACCTCCCCGGGCAGCCCATTCCAATGGGCAATCACTCTCTCTGTACAGAACTTCTTCCTAACATCCAGCCTAAACCTCCCCTGATGCAGCCTGAGACTGTGTCCTCTTGTTCTGGTACTGGTTGCCTGGGAGAAGAGACCAACATCCACCTGTCTACAATCTCCCTTCAGGTAGTTGTAGAGAGCAATAAGGTCACCCCTGAGTCTCCTCCTCTCCAGGCTAAGCAGCCCCAGCTCCCTCAGCCTCTCCTCATAGGGCTTGTGTTCCAAGCCTTTCACCAACTTCGTTGCCCTTCTCTGGACACGCTCCAGCAAGTCAACATCCTTCCTAAACTGAGGGGCCCAGAACTGGACACAGTACTGCAGGTGCGGCCTAACCAGTGCAGTGTATAGGGGCAGAATGACCTCCCTGCTCCTGCTGACCACACTGTTCTTGATGCAGGGACAAGGAGCCAAATGAAGCCTCCATAATCCAAGAGGAAATGGCCAGCGACCTTTACACCATTTAGACTCACACAAGTCTATGGGGGCAGGATGGGATCCAGCCAAGGCTACTGAGGGAGCTGGCAGAAGTGTTCACCAAGCCACTTTACATCTCCTGGCTAATCAGGCAGGTCCCAGTAGACTAGAGCTTAGCAAATATGTGTTGCAGTTTGAGCTGGGTGCCCCCTGCAATGTTTACTTCCTGTGTCCAGAGGTCCAGCCCAGAGGGGTGGACACAGGAAATTATGTAGTATTTCCTACCACAATCCTTTGCACCACTATAAGATGCAGTGCGGAGTCTAGCACGCTCTCTTTTCTTCCTCCTCCGTCAGCCGGTAACTGGGGAGATGTCTTCTGGCTTTGGGCCTGGCTAGGCCCAAGGCCACGGGGGATGGGCAGTCTCAGATCTGGCCAGCTGAGACTAGCCTAGCAGTGGGAGGGGGAAGAAGGAGCCCTGGGGGTCTTGGGTGTACCCTCAGGTAGGAATGGGATCTCTCTGGGTCTGTTTGGGACTTTTTTTCTTGTCACTCTGCTTTTGCTTTTCTGTAAAAGTTCACTGCTTTCTATTTAAACTTTCCATCACTTTTGCAATCCATTTGTCTGAGTGTTTATTGTTGCCAGGGGTGGGGAAGGGGGCTGCCTCAACCCAGCACAATATGACACTCATTTACAAGAAAGACCAGAAGGAAACTACAGGCTTCTCAGCAGGACCTTTGTGTGGAGGAAGGTTATGAAGCAGACGGAATAGATCACTTTGAGGGACAGCATGCAGCACATACAGCACAACTGGGCAATCAGGCCTAGTCAGCATGAGTTTATGAAAGGCAGGTCCTGCTTGACTAAGCTGATCTCCTTCCATGATAAGGTGGCCCACTTAGTGGATGTGGGAAAGACTGTGAATGTTGCTTTAGTAAAGCTTCTGATGCTGTCTCCCACAGTATGAAGTTTAATAAAGCCAAGTACCAGGTGCTCCCACTTGGGTCATGACAACTCCATGCAACTTTACAAGCTCAGGGAATGGTGGCTGGAAAGCTGCTGGCAGAAAAGGACCTGAAAGTTAGTCAATAACCAGCAGAATATGAGTTGGCAGTGTGCCCAGGTGGCCAAGAAGGCCAACAGCATCCTGGCATGTATCAGGAGTAGTGTGGCCAGCAGGAGTAAGGCAGTGATTGTTCTCTGTCCTCAGCACTGATGAGGACACATCTCAAATACTGTGTTCATTTTTGGGCCACTCACTACAAGGACTTTGAGTTGCTGGAGCTTGTTCAGAAAAGGGCAACAAAGCTGTTGAAGGGTCTAGATCACAAGTCTGATGAGGAGCCTCTGAGGGAACTGGTGTTATTTAGTTTGGAGAACAAGATGCTCAGGGAAGACCTTAGAACTCTCCACTACTCCCTGAAAGGAGGTTGTAGCAAGGTAGGGGTCAGCCTGTTCCCCCACATAATAATTGGTAGGACAAGAGGAAATGGCCTCAAGTTGCACCAGAAGAGGCTTAGATTGGGTATTAGGAAAAATTTATTCACCAAAACGAAAAGCAAAGATTGTAAAGCACTGGAGCAGGCTGCCCAGGGAAGCAGTGGAATCACCATCCCTGGAGGTATGCAAAAGACGTATAGATGTGGTCCTGAGGATGTGGTTTAGTTGTAACTTGGCAGTGCTAAGTTAATCGTTGGACTTAAAGGTTTCTTACAACCAAAACAATTCTATGATTCTGTAAGACAGAATCTAAGACAGTTTCAGTTAGCTTGAAAATTTAGCTTGGCTTAGAAATGCAGTAAGTAGAACATCACCTGTTTTGCAGATATGTGAAAGTCACACATATTGCTAACTGATGAAGTTCTTTCAAAAATTAATGGATCTTTAACATACTCTAAGAATCTCTCCAAGAGACACCAATGCCTGGTGTCGGTTCACACCCTAACTCACTGGGCAGTAACATCCCCATAGGGTGATCAGACTACAGTGGCTGCAGATATTAGTGATAAGTCACTATTTACTCTCTGTTGCTTTGCTATTTCTTAAGAAGGCAAGTCAGCTGCAGAGACTATATGGTAAATTTCTTTGCACATCTGGAAACGGTGCTGAAAGATCCCCAGTAACTTTGAATTGACTGTTGTAGCCATAGCAGAACTGGGAGAACTGAGAGCCACCTTTGCCACGCTGTCATACAAACAATACAAACAATTCAGCCCTATGCCACTATTTTGGTAACTGGGAGTTAAGAGCTCAGATGGGGGCAAGGCTGAGAATCTCTCCCCTAGTCCCCCTTCTCCTCCCACAACAGAGAGGGGAGAAAAGGAAGGAGCAAATCCACCAAACAATAATTTGGAGTTGGCTTGGAAGTAGAGAGGTAAAGAGTTGTCTTTAAACAATATATGTATAACAATAACAGGAAAGGTTCACAAGGGCAAGGAACAAGGATGGATGGGAGTGGGACAAAAAAAAAAAAAAAAAAAAAACGAATAATACAAAACCAGTCTTTCTCTGAGGAGGCACGGAAGCAGCAGGGAGAAGGATCAGGTCTGACCACATGGCAAAGGAGCAGGAGGGCCGCTGCAGTAGCTCTCATCCAACAAAGGCAGGAGCCAAAAGGAGAGCCAACAGCTACGATGTCCTGCTTTCAGCTTCCCAGGGGAAAACGCCCTGCAGGGAGGGTAAAGTACTCGCAAGCCCTCCAGCCTGCTTTGGTTTTTTTTTGTTTTCAGAAAAGGGTGTTAACTCACCACAATCCATGATTGTCTGTGGTTTGGGAGACCAAATTCTCCCACCATGGACAAAAATAACGACTCAGACAAACAGATTGCAAAAAATGGTGGAATGTTTAAATGGGTAAACAAAAACAACAACGAAAGCTTTACAGAGAACCACAAGCACCATGACAAAAGAGAGAGATCCCAAAACATACCCAAGAATGTCCCATCCCCACCTGGGGGTACACCCAAACCCCTCCCAGGGCTCTTTCCACTCCCTCCCCCCCAACCCCAGCCTTGGGCCTGGGCAGGCCCAAGGGAGGCAGCTTATGCCATTTTACCTAGGCACTGGCGAGAAAGGAAAGAGGAAGTGAAGACCCCACGCTGATGTATTATAGGGGAGCAGGGTATTATGGAAATGAAATACCTGGTTTCCTGTGACCACCCCCTGGGCTGAGCCCACCCCTTGGGACATCCCAGGTGTGGCCTGTGCAGTGGTATCTGGGCCAGCACCCAGCCTAAACCACCACAGTAAGCAAGATGAACCTTTGAGATTCCTTTGAGATGCCTTTTTTCCTCTCCTGTTTAACACAAGGACATGTGTGTGTGAAAGAGTCTGTACAATGCCACTGTAGAAGTCAAACATCTATATTCACATCATATTTTTCACTGCAGCAGTTTTTTCTCACTTCTTCAGACCTCCTAGAAGAAAAGGTTAGACTGTAACTAGTTGACACTTAACTTTTACCTTAAAGAATGAAAAAAACATTTCTGATGGAACCAGGGAGTGCAGGTTCCTTATCTGGATAGTGACTCCTGCTTGCATTTCTGAGTTAAGTGTTCAAAAGCACAAAATAGTACTTCTGGTACTCACCCATGAGGTATGTATGAGCTATAAAGTTGTGTAAGTCTCTTTATAGGTACAGAGTACATTCCTGTTCTACACATTTTACAATTTAAGTAAAAAGTCCACAATATATAAAAGAGGATCAAAATTGATTCTTCTCAGGAGCACATTATCAAATTTTCAGAACAGGCTAAGGATAAATCATAATAGATTTCCAAACCTAAGACTTTGAGCCAATACTGGAGAATAGTTACCTTTGAGAAATACACTTACTGCTTTCCTAGGTGGTCCTATGAATCAGAAGTATAAAGTCAGAAACAAATCATAGATACTATAAAAGATCATAATACGACCTGGAAGCATAACCATATCTCAAGTTATTGATGACTTACCTATTGCTTCATTCATCTGCCTACCCAAAAATTCCAAAAAGAAAAACAAACAAAATAGAACGAGTGTTCCTCAAACTGTGACACTTTAATGAGTACACAGTAATGAGTATCTAAAATAAGGTCCACCTCTTACCTGAAATCTAATTCCATTATCAAAGCCTCCTTACAAAAATGAGGTTAAAATGTCTCAGCTGAGGTGTTTTCTTCATCATTGTTCCAAATTTTTATGGTCCTCTTTCCTCATTTATATAGATAGCTGGAAAAGATTCCTCTCTTCCAAGACTCTTCTGTCACCCACATTTATTCTATTTACTACATCTCATTTCCCCCACTGCCAACAGTTGAGATTCTATAAAAGAGGCAAGTTAGAGACAACTAGTAATTCTGTAAAAGGCAGAAAAGTTACTCAATAATTAAATGCCACAGTGCATAATCTGGTATGCAAAATCAGTCATGTGGCAAGAAGTGAAAAAAAAAAAAAAAAGCCTAGCCTAGTCACATTTTTGTTTTTAAATATCCTCTTTATATAGTCCTTGAATTGACTAAGGGTTTTCTTTGCCTTTTTTTTTTTTTTTTGAAAGCATGAAACACATTCACTTCCTCTCTTTATTAATCATCAGAAAAATAAAATGCAAAACTTAGTTTTCTGTGCACAGAACAGCCTTTAAAGAGAGACAATATTAAATAAGGGCATATTTATAAGGTGACTAATAAATAGGTGTACTTAACTGGTAGAGAATAGCCTTGCTCTATGCAAGCTATAACTACTGAAAACAGAATTGAAAGTAAAGATGCTCAGTGTTTCTAGAGGAACCAGCCCTTTGGGATTGCCAGGCTGGTTAACATCATAAACAGACTTAGCTTAGTGTCTTACAGCCCCTCCCACCCCCAGCAACTTTGGCTACTCATCCTTGCCCACTGATTCCCTTAGCTGTGCTGAAGAAAACTACAAAACAGGTAGGGTTGGCTGGAGAGTTGGGCAGAGGTAAACCTCATGAAGTTTGACAAGGGCAAGTGTAGAGTCCTTCTGGGGAGGAATAGCACCATGCAGCAGTACAGGCTAGGAGTTGACCGGCTGGAAAGCAGGTCTGCAGAGAAGGACCTGGGAGCCATGGTGGATAACAAATTCACCATGAGGGAGCAATGTGCTCTCACGGCCAAGAAGGCCAATGATATCCTGGGGTGCATTAAGAAAAGTGTGGCCAGCAGGTTGAGAGAGGTTCTCGTACCCCTCAACTCTGTCTTGGAGAGGCCAAACATGGAGTATAGTGTCCAGGTTCCAGGCTTCCTGGTTATAGAGAGGCAGAGAACTACTTGGGAGAGTCCAATGAAGGCCCACAAGCATGATTTGGGGACAGGAGCACCTCTCCCACGAGGACAGGCTTAGAAACCTAGGGTTCTTTAGTCTGTAAAAGAGATGACTAAAAGGGGATCTTATCAATGCTTATAAATATCTAAATGGTGGCGGTCAAGAGGATGTGGCTGGACTCTTTTCAGTGGTGCCCAGTGACTGGACAAGGGGTAACTGTTACAAATTAGAACGGAGGGGCATTTACTTGAACTTTTTTTGAGGGTTACAGAGCACTGGAACAGGCTGCCCAGAGAGATTGTGAAGTCTTCTCTGAAGACTGTCAAAACTTGCTTGGATGCATTCCTGTCCAACTCAATCTAAGCATACCTTCTTTAGCAGTTAAGGTTGGACTAGATGATCCCCAGAGGTCCCTTCCAACCTTTATGATTCTAATGCAGATTTTCAAAATATGCCTAAAAAGATGAAAAGAGGTAGACAACAAGAACAGTTGAGTCACAGTTGCAGAGATAGTCACAACAGGCAAAGGCAAAGGTCAATATAATATGCAACCTGGAAGCCCTGCTACCGCTTGAACAGAAAAGTCTAACAGTTGCCTCCAAGAGGGCCAGAGAAGACTCCTCTGCCATTTCAATGTATCTCATAGCATGTCTAGGGGCTGGAGAGGAGATGTGCAAGTGTTATGTGCCTGTTCAGTATCAAGTAATAGAGAATTGCATTTTACTTACAGCTGTGGATAGCCTGCATGCTCAAGTTTTATGGATGGGCACAGTGAATGACAAAATTTGGACATTTTTTGTGATTCACTCCCTTCAGGTGCAGATCACAGTCTAAACAAACCTGGGATAAACCAAACCTGCCCTCATCCTGCCATTTATTCCCACTCTTTGCAGTGTACCATCACTATTTTTTTAATGGGCAAGATTAGATCAGCTTCCTGCACCTGCTGTGCGTTCAATCATATAAACCCATGTGACTGGGAGCAGCTCTGGGGACACCTGGCAGCTGGGACTCACCTCTTAAACTGATGCCCAGCCCTGCAGTGATTCAATCGGCGTCCCCCTGTATTCCCCAGGGAGCCTTTTGGACAGTAGCAAGAGCTGCTCTTCCAAATCTGGAAAGCAACGTAAGCTGAAAGAGGAGGCCTAACCCTACTTGAAGGAGAAGGGGGATTTTTTGCCCATAGCAATTCCACAGCAAGGTGTCTGTTGCTAATTTCCAAACAGACAGACTCTTCATTATTGAGATGCTTTTCTTTTTATGCTTTTAAACTTAAGAGTCTAGTCTGTAACCTGGAGCACGTGACTTAGCATTCCAGACAACGAAGATGACCAAGGGAGCTGTGTCTGGCCAGCTCCTGAGTCACACAGGCGTCAGCTCTCTCATCACCATGGCTTTAACGAGTGCAGCAGGGGAAGCAACTTCCAGTGTCTGCATTAACCATTCGATTAGAAGTGTTTTAAAGCCTGACCACCTCCCCACTGTGACTTCCAGCTTCTCAATGCTTGATTTGCTTTATGAACACTTTGCACCAACTTTCCAAAGTTTGTACCCGGATCTGTGAAAACACCTAGTCTGTTTGGTTAAGGCTTTGTTTACTTCACCGCAACTTTGACTTCTACTTATTCACGACATAGTTTATAACACAATCTGCAGAAAATCCGTTAAAAAGTAATTTTGCTGAGGCTGAAATTGTTTTGTAGCAACATGAGATGCGTTAGTTTTAACCCTTATAAAAGCGTAACGTTAAGTGAAGATACTTCTATACAGAAATTAAACCGCGCAAAATTTCTGACCCAGCAACGATCCCTCTTATTCCGGCAGCTTCGCGCACAAGACCGTGCGGTAGCATCTCCGGGAGCAAACCCCGCCAGAGGGGCACCCTCCCGCGGTAACGCAAATCCCTCTCTGAATCCTACTCCTTTGCAGCGCATCTGCTGCGGCCGCTGAGTGGCCACTAGGGAGACGGGGGGGGTGGTGCCGGGGGCGGGCAGACCGATCGTTGCTGAGGCGTACTGCTGAGCACCGCCCCTGTCGTCCCCGTGGTGGCGCAGGCGGAGTCGGGCAGCGCTTTGAGCCGCTGGCCGCGGAGTGAGGGGGTGGCGGCAGCCGCTGCGCCATGGGCAGAGCCATGGGGCTGGTCGGGCTGCTGTTGGGGCTCTTCCTCCTTCCCGCCGTGCTATTGAGCACCAGCTTTCGCCATGACGCTCTGCGAACCGAGCCGGAGCTGGCCGAGTGGGAGCCGGTCTCAGACACCGTCCCAGAGGACTCTCTGTGGCCCTTGCCGCAGTGGCTCCGCACGTCCCGCCGCCAGCTGCAGCTGGCCCCTGGCCGTTTCCAGATGGTGCTCCGCACCGGCTCCTCAGCGGGGACGGCCTGCGGTCTGTTGCAGGATGCCTTCCGCAGGTGAAAGGCGGCGGGGCCAGAGGTGTGGGGGTTGCGCGGGCGGCATCCCTGTGACGGGAATGGTTACCCCAGCTCCCCCACCCCGGTGTCTTGCTTCCCCGGCAGGTACTACGATTACATGTTCGGGCATTCTGACTGGCGAAAGCGCGGCCGCAGGCCGCTCAGCACCAGAGCGGAGCCCGAACTGTTGCAGCTGCAGGTGGTGGTCGAGTCCCTGGACCCCGGCTGTCGCGGGTACCCGCACCTTGGCTCCAGCGAGGCCTGTGAGTACCGCGCACGGCCGCTCACCGCGTTCCTCTTTCAGTCGCCGGCTTAACAGCATCGTTAGCGCGTGTTTTCCAGTCATGTGACCAATTGAAGTCAGGGAGTTATTTTTTTATTAAGGAACTGAGCATTATAAGCTCTCTGAGGCAGTGGAGAACATTTCACAGCAGTGCCAAGCAGAGGATACTACTTGCTCTTAATGCTGTTGGGAATCTCAGCCTACAGTGAATCGTGCAGCTGCTTGGAAGTGTAGCCTACGATTGGCGCACTTTAGTTAGCATTTGACTAATTTATCTGCTGATGCCCTTTCTAGTAGCTGTTGTTACAAATCAGCGGCATCATGCTCTGCTGTCCCCAGGTTTGTATCGTGAGATCTTTGCAGAGGCAAGAGAACATCCAGGTGTTGAATGAAGGTTGGCTTTGCTTACTCATTTACTCTCTAGAAATAACCTTATCTGAACTGAAGCTACCTTCATTGGCTTATGTATGTGGTATTACTGGTTTTACAGGAAAAACAGAACCCCTTGCTATTCGTCTTGCAACATTATGAATCCACATTGTTTCTGTCAATAGATAAACATGGAAGGATTTAAAACTGTGGTGATTTTGTTGGATTTATTCTGATATGCTTCTTTAGTTCTGTGACTGAAGTCCAGAGTGGAGAAGTACTCTAAAATAAGTCCTAATAACCAGAGAAGTTTCTTAGTAGGAATAAAGAGGAGTGCTGCTTTTTTTTGTCTGGCCAGATTAGCACAGCACACTAAATTTACATGTTTGTTTTGAGATAATCTTCTGTACTAGGCAAGGCAGTTGTTTGGTATCCAGGATACAGATCCTTAGAAAAAGATCCTTTTAATCTCAAATCCTACATCTGCAGGAGGATTAATTCCACCTGACTTATGATAGAATGTACTGATTTTGCATTTACTCAGTCTTTTTGGTACATTTATCCAAACGGTGCAATTTTTGTGTGCAAGTTTATTGTATGTTTCAGTGTAAATGGGGTGTTACAGAAGAATTGTCAGTGCTTTAGAATTTTTGTGACACAGTCAGGTTGTTGTACTGTTTTATTGCTAGTTGAACTTTGAACCAGTTTGTGAACTTCAGATTTTAACCACAGCTGGTTTTCCTCTTTTGTCAAGGAATCTGTCAGATCATGTGGTTTTTAGGTTGCACTCTTCAGAACAGTCAGGAGTTTATCCTTTTGCTGTGAAGAGGAGTTTCCTCTTTAACAAAAAAAAAAAAAAAAAAAAAAAAAAGGAAAGGTGCAGTTTTCCCCATAGAGTAAGATGAACTCTCCAGACTTTAGCAAGATTTTTGTTTGTTTGTTTGTTTTAATGGGATAACTTCTTCAGGAAGTAAATGCTAAAATACAGAGTTAGTAGTCACTTGCTGGATTCAGCAGTTTGGCTCCTATCCTTAATACAGTATGGTTCAGTCAGTGACTGTCCTACAGCAGGAGAGTTGGATACGTAATCAAAGTACAAGTTATCTGCCCTTCTGCCTGCTGGCTTCCTGCCTGGTTGTGTAAAAGGTTCTAAACAGCCATGCAAAACTTCTTGTTGTGCCATTGTTTGAGGTATGGTATATATTTAGAAGAAAGTGCTGTCTTGGAAGGAAATCACTGACCAAACTATAGTTTACCACAGAAAGACCTGTGGGGACTGCAGTACTCTTCTAACTTCTCTCTCTCGCCCAGAAAAAGTATATGCAGTCTGTACTCAGGCTAAAATGGAAGCTTGATATACTTTCTCCATGCCCCTGGATGGCTTTTCTCTGGTAGTTTAGACAGATGTTCGAACAGTATAACTTGCAGCAAACTGCTCTTCCATACTGAGGCAGATCCAATAAATCCTTGCACAGCATTTTTTTTTCTCAGCTGTTTCACAGGTCAGTTTATTATTGCTTTCACATTTGAACAGTTATATAGATTTATAGTTGCAGTGTATTTTTTTATAGTAAAAAATGTTAACATTTTAAAGATACTTGTTTCTCCACTAAAATGTACTGAATTAAGTGCAAAACCCAAAATTATTTCAGTTCTCCCCCCACCCCAGTACTTTGTATTTTATTTCAGCACTCAGGAGGGGCATCTTCACTGCCCAATACATGTGCTTATTTGGATGACAGGGTCTGATTTTTTTTTTTCTTTTTCCCCCCTTTGTAATTCGACCTTTATAGTGAACACTTAATAGCATTAATTAACATAGTATCATAGTATCAGTCAGGGTTGGAAGGGACCACAAGGATCATTTAGTTCCAACCCCCCTGCCATGGGCAGGGACACCCCACACTAGATCAGGCTGGACAGAGCCTCATCCAGCCTGCTCTTAAACACCCCCAGGGACGGGGCCTCGACCACCTCCCCGGACAACCCATTCCAGGGTCTCACCACTCTCATGGTGAAGAACCTCCTCTTCACATCCAGCCTGAATCTCCCCACCTCCAGCTTCATTCCATTCCCCCTACTCCTATCACTACCTGAGATCCTGAGAAGTCCCTCCCCAGCCTTCCTGTAGGCCCCCTTCAGATACTGGAAGGCCACAATTAGGTCACCTCAGAGCCTTCTCTTCTCCAGACTGAACAGCCCCAACTCCTTCAGTCTGTTCTCATAGGAGAGGTGCTCCAGCCCTCTGATCATCCTTGTGGCCCTTCTCTGGGCACGTTCCAGCACCTCCACATCCCTCTTGTAATAGGGGCTCCAGAACTGGACACAGTACTCCAGGTGGGGTCTCACCAGGGCTGAGTAGAGGGGGAGGATCACCTCCCTTGACCTGCTAGCCACATTTCTCCTGATGGAGCCCAGGATCTGATTGGCTTTGCGGGCTGCAAGTGCACATTGAGAGCTCATGTTGAGCTTTTTGTCCACCAGCACCCCCAAGTCTCTCTCCTCAGGGCTACTTTCCAGCCAGTCACTGCCCAGTCTGGATTTGTGCCTGGGATTGCCTCGACCCAGATGCAGGACCCTGCACTTGCTCTTATTTTACTTCATGAGGTTGGCTTGTGCCCACCTCTTCAGCCTGTCAAGGTCCCTCTGGATGGCCTCCCTTCCCTCCAGCATGTCTGCTGCACCACACAGCTTGGTGTCATCAGCAAACTTGCTGAGAGTGCACTCAATGCCACTGTCCATGTCACCCACAGAGATGTTGAACAAGAGGGGTCCCAGGACTGATCCCTGAGGGTCTCTGCTTGTCACTGGCCTCCACTGGGACATGGACCCATTGACAGCCACTCTTTGGGTGTGGCCATCAAGGCAGTTCCTTATCCATCTAGTGGTCCACCCATCAAACCCATGTGTCAGCAGTTTGGAGATCAGGATGTGGTGTGGGACAGTGTTGAAGGCTTTGCTCAGGTTTACAAAACATTGTTTACAAAAAACCCCAACTTTAAAAATGTAAGGCTTTTGCAGGTAGGTCTGGGTTTAGTTACCCAGCCCTCATCACTTAGGCTTTAAATACAGAAATATCATCTGATGTGTTTTAAACCAATTGAGTTAAACTTGGGTGAAATTCTCGTCCATGTGCCATGTTTAACACTGCCATTAATTAAGCACCATAATTGTTTTCTCATCCTACTGGTTAACTGTTGACTCTGACCAGCAGCCTGCATTATTTTAGAAGCTATGAAAAATGGCTATATCTATCACTATTAAAACCAGCATTGTTTAAAATGGGGGGGAAAAAAAACCAAAAAAGCCAAAAAAACCAACAAAAGGGAAATGTGGCATTTGAAAAGCCTTTTAATGTCCTATTAATCTCTGCTTGAGGAATGTTTTGGTTTTTTTTTCCTTTAGATCATTTAACTGTAACTGAACCTGTGGCTGTACTGAAAGCTGATGAGGTGTGGGGGGCTTTAAGAGGTAAGATGATACTTTTCCTATAGAACAGTTTCTTCTGGCCTTATGCAAACTCCATGGCAACCTAAGAACCATCTGACCTTGCCCTTCATGGGAAGTAATGTTGGGCTTAGAGGCCAGAAGGATACCCAGATATGTGTTGGTCAGCATCTCAGAATCAGTGGCAGACATGGATCGTGCTGTGCCCGAAATCAGTTAAACCAGACACACTCTAAGTGCTAAAAAAGCTCTCTAATCTCCACTGAGAACAAATTATTCTCTGACTGCACCTGATAACTGAACGTACTGAACACATTGCTTAGAAGACTGTAATGCTGAAGTTTCAGTTTGCTGTTGTTACTGGAATGTTAGTCTAAATTCGCTGATTTTTAATGCTGAATTGGAAACTTTTATCAGTTCCAGAAGTGTCATTAATAAATATATAATAACATCAGAAATTCCTACCTTGATCTCAATTGCTTCCATACTATTAAAGGATTAATTTGGTACAGCTGAGCTGTAATGCTAATATTCAGTATTTGTCTATAATGGGGAGGTAGAATGGTCTCTTTGGAATTTCTTTAGCTGTAGTGTTTGAGCAATTAAGTGAACTGCTGAAAAGGAAGAAACTCAGCATTCTTTCTAGCTGTGTGAATGCCTGTGAGTAGTTAAGGTCCTGGTTTTATCTAAAACTTTAAGGACAAGTATTGGGTTGTACTCCATGTCCCTTTCTTGGAATTTTTTCCAGGTTTGGAGACTTTCAGCCAGTTGGTTCATGAGGATGACTATGGAAGTGTAAGTACAACTATCAACTAAAAGCAGAATCCTGTTAATAGGCAGCCACATTCTTTATTAGGTGCTCTTCTAGAAACAAAAGATCCCCTACTTTCATTATTTTTTCTGATAATTGTAAAGCTGTTAACAAACTGAAAATAAGTATTTCCTGTCTGAAGTGATAAATATAAAATCAGAATTCCAATTTTTAAATTTTGTTCTTGTAGTTTCTTGTCAATGAATCTGAAATCGATGACTTCCCAAGATTTGCTCACAGAGGAATCTTACTAGACACTTCAAGGCATTACTTACCATTGAAATCTATCCTTACAAATCTGGTAAGTGGTCAGTATCACTAATTATTAAGGCTTTTCATTGTTGTCTTTTGCCCCCTCAAGTAGGTAGCACCCGGAGCTGATGTGAAAGGAGAAGTCATCTCTGGCTGACTCTAAAAGGACAGGCCGAACTTTGCTAGATGAAGGTCAGAACATACAACAGAAAGAGATAGAGTGGGCAGACACAGTAATTAGTGAATCTGTAAAGGAGGCTGAGATTTTTGGTACTTTTGAACCTTCTGTATTTTCTGTTGCCTAAACCAGCTCATGTATTTCTTG
Organism: Melanerpes aurifrons; assembly: GCA_011125475.1. Lineage (NCBI taxonomy): Eukaryota > Metazoa > Chordata > Aves > Piciformes > Picidae > Melanerpes > Melanerpes aurifrons. The sequence goes on from WWNC01000003.1 coordinate 5,258,436, forward strand.
GAAGCATGTTCTTAGACATCAAACCATCACCAAGCAATACATTGGAGACCTTGCAAGTCCTAGCTCAGTGACAGTGGTTGCAGGAAAATTCCAGTCTTTACAATAAACAGGCTTTGGTAGTCCTTTCTTAGGCTGGCAAAAGCAAGCCAGTAATCACATAGTACAGAGCAAAAGGGGAAACTGGAAGTGTTGGTTGGAAGCTACTGATTTCCTTCTCTGTGTCCCTTCAAAAAAAACCCCACAAACAAACAAGAACAAAAAAGTGCAAACACACACAATTTTATCTGAAAAGCTTAAGCACACTATGAATTAGAATAGAATAGACCAGGTTGGAAGAGACCTTCAAGATCATCAAGTCCAACCCATCATCCAACACCATCTAATCAACTAAACCATGGCACCAAGCACCCCATCAAGTCTCCTCCTAAAACCTCCAGTGATGGTGACTCTACCACCTCCCTGGGCAGCCCATTCCAATGGCCAATCACTATGAAGAATTTCTTCCTAACATCCAGTCTAACCTCACCTAGCACAGCTTGAGACTGTGTCCCCTTGTTCTGGTGCTGGTTGCCTGGGAGAAGAGACCAGCCCCCACCTGGCTACAACCTCTCTTCAGGTAGTTGTAGAGAGCAATAAGGTCTCCTCTGAACCTCCTCTTCTCCAGGCTAAGCAATCGCAGCTCCCTCAGCCTCTCCTCATAGGGCTTGTGCTCCAAACTCCTCCCCAGCTTTGTTACCACTCTCTGGACACCTTCCAGCAAGTCAACATCTTTCCTAAACTGAGGAGCCCAGAACTGGACACAGTACTCAAGGTGTGGCCTAACCAGTGTGGTGTACAGGGGAGAATGACCTCCCTGCTCCTGCTGGCCACACTGTTACTGCAATCCCACCCTGGTGGGGGAAGATGATGAATTCATGTAATCATAGCAGCCAAAGCTCTAAAGTTTTCTGGTTTGTACTCTGCTTTTCTGCTATTGAAATTCTTGTAGCAGGGCTTGTTTGATGGGTTGAAATGTAGTAACCTCCTACTAAAGGAATGTGCCATTTCCTGTTGGTCTCTGTCTTGATTTTTCCAAGATAAAATAGTATTAGAATTTCCCTTCTATGTTGCAGAACTTTGCAGAGCAGGGTTAAGATGGGCAGAAAAAGATTGCAGGTAAAGCCAGTCTTCATTTCCAAGGCATTCTTCAACTATACTCAGAACATGTCCCTCTATGGGTGTTCACTGCTAGTAAGACCAGTCTCTTTTCAGCAAGCAGTGTTTGTGCAGTGTTTAATTTGCTGCTGCGGTTTTCTTTAAAAACTCAGGTAGTTACTTTTGTCACTATTTGTTGTTTTTTCTAAAAGACACAGTGTCTAAATGTGACAACAGAGATTTGCGTTTCTGACCATTTTTGTGTTTCTGTAACTGTTGCTATACTGGTTTCCATGGCTTTCTTTCCTAGAGCTACGTTTTGTGCCATTTTACTGGTTTAAGAACAAGTGCACTATTTGTTTGACCACTGTGCCTGCTTGGATCCAGGCTAACCTAATAAAAATGAGCAGTAATCCCTTCGCTGACATGTGGTAATTAGATGCTTAAGGCAGTAGTTCAAGTACAGTTCTTGTTTGCCTCCACCTGCTGCTGTACTGTATTTCCAAGGAGGGCATTTGTCCTTGAGGAAGGAATGGCTGAGATGAAGGTCAGGAGATACAGTTTTCTATGTGGAAAGATGGTATTTGATAGAAATGCATGAAGATACACATTAATTAAAGCTTTTGATGTCTAATAAAACAGATGAGATAATTTGGGGGAATGGACAGGGCATAAAATCTTCCTTTGGATTTGGTGTTGCTTCTTTAAATAGAAGTTAGTGTGGGAAAAAAGGAGGAGGAAGGAGTGGAAATGTATTGTGGCAAGGGTTTGGAAGCAACTGTGTTGCTAATACTTAGTCATGAACAATATGAAGAACAATTACTCTGTCTGCCCATGTCTGTCGCTTCCAGTGACTCTAACAAACTTGCATAACTCAGTGTGTGTGTAACCTCCATCTAGAGTCAGTTTTAAAATGGGTGTGTTACCATTTGTCTTGATGATCTTCAGTAAAAGAGAATTACCCACAAAAATGACTGAAAACATAAGGGGAACATTAATTTCTGTGGGGAAAATTCACAGCTTACTTTGTATGTATTTGAAATGGATTCTGCAGAAGCTGATAGCAAGTACAGATATGCTAAATGGTAGGAAACTCTCATGCTGTTCAGTTTCCGAGTTCAAAGTATTTGGGTAGAACAGTTTAAGCTTTTCTGTAAGTTGAAATAGCTGAGAATTGCCTGGATATGCTCTGAAGTGGAAGAAACTAATCAGCGTTTATAGCAGTTCCCTTTCTACCAGTCAGTGTAGAACAATCACATTAAGAGCTTGTTGACAAGACTGTTGAAAACAGGTGAGAGGGGAATGGAGTGGTAGCATAAACAGGGTGCTATGTTTTGGTGTATACTTCCAGAATTCAGTGAGACAAGGTATGCTTTTTCTTTGGTGTTTTTGCTTGGCTGGTTTTCAGTCGTTGTATTAGGCATGCAGGATGTACTGAGACGGGACTACTTTTGCCATAGGTTTTCTGTAAGAGTAAAGTTTGTAACTGAACTGTGTTGCATTATTTGTTACAGGATGCCATGGCTTTTAACAAGTTCAATGTTCTCCACTGGCATGTAGTAGATGATCAGTCGTTCCCTTACCAGAGTATTTATTTCCCTGAGTTAAGTGACAAGGTAAGCAAGCATTGTTGGAGCAGAGTGGGAGGGCAGAAATCTGGCACATATTTCATGAAAACAAAATGCAGACCCCACCAACAGTTGAATCCAACTGCCTTGGCTGATAGTGAATCAGTACCAGAGGACTGGGAACCAGCAAGTCTACATTTGGGATCCTACCTGTGGACCGTGTTCAAGTCTCTTTGGTGAACACATAGTAAATGACCTTCCTAGGTCTTCTGTGCAGACTTGCTGGTGACAGTGATCCTCAGCATTTCCCAGCCCTCAAGCACTAATGGTGTGCAAGGAACCAATTATAGTGAACAATGCTTGGATTTCTGTTGATTGGTTTGTTTGCTTAATTGGTGTACTTCCTGCCACTCAAACAAATGGAAGAGTTCCTGTTTGGAACCACTACAGTAATACTTTTGCCTTATCTGAGATCTAGTTACAGAATACAATGTCTGTAAGAGGCCCAAAAGCGAGAGGTGGTTTTCTAAAATACAGTGCAATGTGTCTCTCTTTCCTGATTCACAGCCACTATGAGGTTCTCAGTCTTGGTACAGCAGTAGCTGTATCAAGCATGAATAATTAAGTAGAGTGAGCCTAAGCACCAGATTTGTGATGCTGTTTTAAAATGCATGCTAGAATCTCACCCTCAAGAAAACTAGGGAGGCACTGCTTGAGCAGATGCCATGAAGAATGTTTTAATTAAAAGATCAGAGATGTAACATGGTGCAGTCAGATTATTTTTGCTAGTAATGTCTGTGAAGTTCTGTCCTTTCCCCACTGACAGGCCCTGATGCTAAATTGGGCATTGTATCAGAGCTGCTGGGCAGAGGTGTTGGAGCAGGATGCCGTTTGTTGTGACTTGGCGAATTTTTTCCATTAGTCTTGCACATAATGGGACAAAGGCCCTGTGCTTCAGAATTAGTGATGCAGAGGTGCTTCTATACAGAACTGAAAAATGTTTTTCAAAAACTGTATTTTTCAAAAATCTGATGGAGTAGAAGGCAGCTCTTCTTTTTCTTTCAGTAACTGTGAGGTAAGGAGGAAAGCATAGTCTTCTCAAGATAATTGTCTTGCTGCAGAAAAAGGGGTTAATTTTTGTGTTTCCCCAGCTAGTCAATAGAAAAGGTCTGCCAGTGTTATAAACAAAAAAAGCCCAGCTTGTGGAACTGCTCTCCAGTCTAAAGTGTTTAAACACTTCAGTCTCAATTTTGTGAGCTGCTGGTATAATGTTTCGTAAAGTGTCTCTAAATGTGAATATTTTACAGGGAGCATACTCCTATAACCACATCTATACACCTGCTGATGTCCGCCTGGTGATTGAGTATGCCCGATCAAGAGGCATTAGAGTTATCCCAGAGTTTGATACCCCTGGACATACACAGTCTTGGGGAAAAGGTATGTCTAGGAAAGTATTAATGGTTAATACACAGTTTCAGCAAATAAAATAACTTGTTAGAAAGTAGCCACTGAAATGCTTTGAAGGTCCTTGTTAAGAGGTGAGTAGCAGACTCAGTGACGGTCATGACCTTTATGTGATAGATGAACTGAACAGAGGAGGTGGACACTACCTGTGCTGCATATGCATGTGAAGGTATGGATGAGACTTCATGTTGTTACCACCCTACATAATATTCGTGAGTTCAGGATAAGAAGGCAGTGGCTAGAAGTAGTGTGTTGCTGCCTCTGGAGTAGACATTTCTACTTTGGGAAGGTTCTTTCAAAGTGGCTGATGTTTCTGACTATTAGTAAAGCAGTAATCTGCCAATGTACAATGTACAATAAAGCTGGATGCTTCTTTGCTTTCTTCTTGGCAGAGAGTGCTTGAATTCTGACAGTGGTGTGTTTGCAAGTAATCAAAGACCAGGGAACTATCTGCCTTAATTCAAGGGGCACTGACTGTGACTTCACTGCAGTTAACGTATGGTGGCTTTGGCCAAACTGGAAATAATGAAGGTTTTTGTAGCATTTCAGAGTTCTAGCCATAGGGTGAGTCTGTACTAATCCTTTGGGGATTTGGCCATAATGTTGGAAGATACCTCAGACTCTGTCTCACTAATTTAAAATGAGGAGGAAAGAAGCAAGGCAAAAATTAAATCTGCTGAACACTCTTTCCAAGTCCTTCATCTCATGTGGTCTTTGCCGCTATGAAGCACCAGAGTCTTGCCTGGTGATATGTGAGGTTTTTACATTCCTATTAAAAGCAAGCTGATAGTTCTTTGTATTAAAGCTATTTTAAATGTGATGCAGAAGAACCAGTCCTGGCTTTGCCCATGAACTGGAGTAGCTATGCTTTGTTTACATTGAAATTCAAGATACTGGAGAGAAGTCTCAAGGCATGCAAGGAGGATAGTTAAAGCAATCTATCACTAGGGCCTTGTTTGGGGAAAATGTACTTGGAATATGAAACACACAGGCAAGAAGGTGCTGCTGCTGCAACTGGACTTAGGAATCCCCAAACTACATACAATATTTTTTTCCTTCAGATACCTTGACTTAAGAACCAGTATTTGGTTTTGGTGTCTGTCTATATTTTCTTTCTTCTGTAGAAGTAAATTCCTAGCAGACTGAGGTAGGACATGTCTTGAGCCATATACCTCCCACGTAGTTAGGTGTTAACAAAGATTAATAGAGAAAAGAGGCCTCTGGAGCATGCTAATTATGTTTGGCTTCCTTTTAATTGGCTTCCTTCCTAAATGCATTAAAGCATTTTTCATTTGAGTAGTCATCCAGAAGCTGTTTTACAGATACAGTGACATGTTCTATGAATTAGAGTGTATTAGATCACAAATCTGAAAGTCAGTCTTGATTTCCAGTTCCAGGGTTCTTCAACCTTGGGCAAGTTCACAGAATCACAGAAGTTCTTTTATTTCATCCTGCCTCTATTTGATTACATATAGAATAGGTGAGCCCTTATGTCATGAATATCAATCTCTTTAATATGGGTAACTGCCTTTTCCTGCTAGCAAAATTAGCATACCACAGTGGACCTGAATATCCTCTATTAATTGTTTCATTAGGTCAGAAAGATCTTCTCACCCCTTGTTACAATGGACAACAGCCAACTGGGTCCTTTGGACCTGTAAATCCCATTTTGAATTCAACTTACGACTTCATGACTAAGTTCTTCAAAGAGATCAGCAGTGTGTTTCCAGATGCATACATTCATTTGGGAGGAGATGAAGTGAACTTCGATTGTTGGTACGGTGACAGTGCAAAGAATAAATACCTAGTGCCTCTGAAACTTGACTAAATCTATCAATCACGGAATTTGGTTGCATGAGACAGCTTAACCCAAAGATCTCCGCTTCTGTGACTATTTACAGGCAGAGTGTGATCCTCACCAAGCAAGTCATATTATGCAGAATTCTGCTTTGACTAGTAGTTTCAGAAATGTTCCAGTACTCTAAAGAATTTCTTTATGAAAATCAACCTGGCCAGGAAGGGGTATGGCAGAAAAGTTCTGTATAAAATAATTGACATTTAAATGCTTTGTGTAAAAGGAAAGCAGTTCTTTCCAATTAATTCTGACCAACAGAAAATCTGCTGAAATTAACTATTATGGTACTGACTCTTGTGTGGTTGTATTAAAAGTATGGGTTGTGTTCATGCAGTTCATCAGTTGGTTTTGGATTCTGAGTATTTTGGAGTGTCTTTGCTGGAGGAACTAAATTTGGAGCAGATCTAATTGGAAGAGTATTAACTGATCTAGTCAGTATTTATGTGCTCTCTTGAAACATTAAATCTGAACATGCAGGACTTGCTTTCATTTTTAAAAAGAAAGATAGTTTCTGGCACATGCTTCATCTCAGAAGTGTTGGTTTGCTTTTGGCGTGTATTCCCAAGTTCTTTATCTCACTCCTGCAGATCCCCTGGTACTGTGGCTGCTTAGTTTCCAGACCTGCTGGCAACCTTCACACAAAGTCACAGGGAAGCCAGGAACCTTAGAGCTCTTAGGAGCTTAAGGCAGCCTGCCCAGGACTGCTTTAGAACAGGAATTCCAGTTATTTTTACCAGAGAAGTTTGAGTCTTTATTTCTAACAAGGATGAAACTGTTTCAATATAGCTAAACCACATTAGCCTGCTGCTTCTGCTCTGGGGTGTGTTCCAAGCTATGGTGTGCCCAAGGCATCAGCTACTGTGATGTGCACAGAAGGAAGCAGTTGGAAAAAGAGGTTTAAAATACTTTTTAAATTTATTTTTTTCCTAAAGGAAATCCAACCCTGAGGTGAAGGAGTTCATGAAGAAGCAAGGATTTGGCACTGACTATGCTAAACTGGAATCTTACTATATTCAAAAGTATGTTGTTTTTTAAATTCTTGCTTATCATTTCACAGAACTAATGGAGGGTGGTGTTGAGGTGTAGATGCTGAAGATGATTTAGGTTAGCCTATATTGGTTTCAAAAATTACCATGTGTTGGGAACCCATTTTCTTTTAGCACAATGAATGTAAAGTTCAGAGCTTTAAAATGCGGGACACAAGGATATGTTAGTCTAGTTCTGTGCTCACGCTGAATGCATTTGTTAGCTTTAAGTATCTGTTGTAAGATCAGCACACATGTTAAGGAGTATAAGTATTAAGGTTTTTGCAGTAATTGTTTTCCTCTTCTTCTTAAATAACATGGATTTAGACACCTGTATGAGTTGCTTGTAGTTTTGAACATCATCAGTTTGTGTTACTGCACATGCATATCCTTGTACATGGGAGAGCAAGTTCTATGAGGCAGAGTATTGAAGGCCAAAATAAAAAAAAAAAAAAAGTAATTTTCTTTGTCCCTTATGCAGTGCTGGGAAAGGCAGCGCTGTTTGTTACATTTCTACCCTGTACCCTGTTGGGGTAGAAAATGTTGCTAGCTTGTATACCTGTACTGATCTAATTGAAGTTCACAAACATGGTAACATTTCTGAATTCTAGGATTTTGGATATAGTTTCCTCCTATAACAAAGGATACATGGTCTGGCAGGAAGTGTTTGATAACAAAGCACAGGTAAGATAAGAAAATAGTAAGATACTCTTGCATAACAGCATAATATTGTGAGGGGCTTCAGATGTAGATTATTAAGGAGTTATGGTTTTGAGAAGAAACATTTTGCAAGCCATCTTTTGTCTTCTCCCCCAACCCCCCAAGTCTAAAACTCATTAGCTATTAGCTGGTTTTAAACAGGGGTCACACTTGAGTGAAGGCTAGGTTATACCACAGTTAATGACCTAAGGGGTGCATGAGGTCTAGTAACACCAGATGCTTAGGATTTCAGGGCTAGTCAGATAACTGAACCCTCTTAAGGCATTAACTGTCAGTAGTATGATCTAGGCATCACTTTAGTGTGAACTGTTTAAAACCAGCAAAGAGCTAATCAGCTTCCAAAATGTTCTTCCTCAAAACAAAATACCACCCTCCCAGTTTTGAAATGCAGCATTGTTTTCCAAGGTAACATTAACATTCTGAAGGGTTTTGGTTTTATTTTTCTTAGCTGAAACCAGACACAGTAGTTGAAGTGTGGATGGGAAACAACTATGCTCATGAACTGAGCAGTGTTACAGGAGCTGGGTTCACTGCTATTCTGGCAGCTCCCTGGTACTTAGACTACATTAGTTACGGGCAAGACTGGAAGAAATACTACACAGTTGAGCCACTCAACTTCCCTGGTATGTTACTTTGTTTTTTTATATGCATGTTCTGTGCATGGAAGTCTTTTCATAGTAAGTTCTAAATGGAACAAATAAGGCTATTTATAGAGTGGTCATGCAGTCACTATGATCAGATATGCTGTTGTCAAAAGATCGTCAGTTTCTCACAGGGAAAAGTGTTCAGGCATTCAATACTGGTGCATGTATGGACAGATGCTAGACTAGATGGACAGATGTATCATTCTTTAGGGGCTGAGTTGTGCAGGGTGGCTGTTAGCAAAAAGGCACTGAATGTTAACAAGCTTCTAGAATGTTACTCTTCCAGAAAAAGACATGTTTCCTCTCTCTGGCTAAAGCTGATACAAACATCTTCCATGCTCTGCTTGGAGTTTCATTTTGTGCAAGGTAGCTCTCAGAGCCTATTAAGGAGAACATCTGACTTATGTAGCTTTTTCAGGGAATGGTCTGTGTTTGATAGAATGAAGAGTTTCAATGAGGACTGAAATGTCTGAAGAATGTCACAACACTAAGGAATGTCCTCAGAGGATTAAAGTTAAAATTCTGACAGAGACAGGAAATGGGTTCTCTGGGCAAATGGCCTGGTGGTTCTCACATTCGGTAACAACCACCAGAACACTAAGTGCTGAGTACAGGTATTTTCTATGAGAAAACAAATAATTGAACAGCAGTCCACTCTGAGTATTGAAAAATGGAACATTGTGTGCAGGTCTTCTGAGCAAATAACAAATTCTAATTTTCCACTTTGAATTCAGGATCGGAAGAACAGAAAAAACTCGTAATAGGTGGAGAAGCCTGCCTCTGGGGGGAATTTGTGGATGCAACTAACCTCACACCAAGATTATGGTATGAACTGCTTTATCTTTGGATTTTAGGAAGGCAGCCACAAGGAGCACTGATTTGTGCAGCAGGACTGTATGTTGGTGGTAACAGTGCTCTGTACTGAACTTGAGCAGCTATAAAAACTTGATGGTTCTGGATAGAAAATCTGGTAATAAACTTTAATCCATTCTTGGTTATAGACTATACCTGCTCTAAAACTCAATCTGTCTTTACAGGCCTAGAGCAAGTGCTGTAGGAGAGAGACTCTGGAGCAGCAGGAATGTGACCAACTTGCAAGATGCCTATGAAAGGCTGTCCAACCATCGATGCCGCATGCTCAGGTAAGATAAAGAGCTATGGTGACACTTTGTTCTCAAGCCTTACAGCCAATGGAGTTCAAGCACAGGCCTAAACTACTGGTCTAGAAAAAAAATGTTCACCCTCTGGTGAATATTTTCCTTTCCAGTACCTGGAAATGAAGGGAGGAGAACTAGCAGTATGATACTACCATGTAAATGTTACCCCATGTGGTTTTGTGTACTCAGAAGAGGAAGAACAGATACATTAATACGTTAAAAGTTCTAGATAGCTTTCCAACAAGTACCCTCAGAGCTCATGAATTTTCTTCAGTGAAATACTAGAACTCATCTATACCTGTCTTTCCTCAAAAACCAACACTATTATTTACTTACATCAGTCAAAAAAGATATTAAAGGGTATGTGGGATGAGTACACAGACAGGAGAAAAGGCAGACTTTAATAAATCTGTAACAAAATATTTTCCTTATAATTAATGGTTAAAGACATGCAGCAGGCCAACAGTTGTTAACTCTTCTCCTGATAGGTGAGCTTGAGTGAGCTATTCTTTCAGATGATGCCTTAGTGTAAAAACTGAAAGGAGTGGATAAGGAATCCTTGATGAATTAATTATATGTATGGCTACTGTTAAAAAGAATACCAGTTTATAACATCATCTCCTCTGCAGTTCTTTCCTAAAAGCTACTGAGACAAGTTACTCCAGTTCTGAAAGCATACAGTCAGAGAGCCTGTTAGGTTTTCCTAAATGCTGCTGCAAAGTTGGACTGCAGCAGGAATGCAAAATGCCATGCAATTTCTCTACAAAAAATGTCTGACAAACCATTGAAAGTCCCAACATCAAGAAATATTTCAATAAATCAGCTTTTATAAAGAGCAAGATACAATGACATTACCATCAGCTCTCAAAACTCAAGCAGTTTGCCCATGTTCCAGTAGATGTCTCAGCAGGATTATCTGATGGCATCATTGCCTCCCAGCTTATTGTCCTCCTAGCTTATTGTCCTAAGTTCGACTAGGACAGGGTTAATTTTCTTCACAAGAAGCTGTGAAGGCCATACTCAGGACAGGTAGCTGAATCAGCCTGTGTGAATCAGCCATATAAAATATTGTTCCTGCTGTATAATGGGGCATGGGGGCTAGTACTGCATTCTGTATTACTTTACTACTATTGTTTCTATAAGGTAATTTGTTCTCTGCATTGTTCTGATACTCTCCTTATCTCAGCCCCTGGAGTCTGGCATTTTGCTCCCACCTCCCCTTTCCCATCCTACCAGCAGGTCAGTTCTGGCTGGGCTTAAAGCCATGACAAGTATGAAGTAACTTTTTAACAGGTTAAGAGTGACTGAAAGATGCTTAAGATTTGACTTCCTGAGTTTATTTCAAGCTGGCTTTAAATAAAGCTATAAGAAAATAGCTATGTGTAAATTGTATTATCTCAGCCATGAGAAAGATTAAGTTAAGGAGTTAACATGTTAAAATAAGATTGAAGTGCTCTAAAAAATTTTGACGGCTAGATCAAGGTCACCAGAAGAATGAAGTAGGCTTTACCCATCCAGTGCTGAGGCCACTGTTGTTGAAATAGTACTATGAAAGCAGAAGCTGCTGTTCAGATCTGAAGTAAGCTTCCGGCAGGAGGATACAGCAGCCCGAACTGCAGACGAATAGTGGTGGAAGAAGGGAATCAAACAGGTGGGCATACACTCCAGATACCTAGACAACCACATGGCTCTTTACCAAGAGTTTAGGGGTAAGCAGTAGTTACCTGAGCCATTTAATTACGCTTTTGTGTTTTTGCATTGCAGATAGTAAGTGCAATTTAAATACTTCTCTATGTGTGTGTATAGTAATATATATATAAAATATCCTACAAATCAGTGTAGCAATGTTGTCTATCTTTTAAATATCCAAGAAGCAAAAGAAAAATTTATTACACTTGCTTTAACTCTTTAACATCTTCTTCTACTGTGTTACTGCACCATCCAAATCTAAGGGTTTTTTTTTTTTTGTTTGTTTCTTTTTAAAGTCACATAAGAACGGAATAATTTGTTAGTATAGCTGGAAAAGGTCCAGTTTACTAAAACCAGCTCCTAAAATAATGAAAATGATGCAGAGTTGCATGCAAAGGAAACACTGGAGTTGGGGCAAATGTGCAACTGTCAACTGATTTATATTTTCACATTCTTATGACTTCTCTTTACTAAAAGCAATAGATTCTGCAGAACCTCCAGGACAACTAGCCTCGGAATCTAAGCTTTGCAATCTGTTTTCTAGTACCGTGGTCTATTCGATAGAAACAATACAATCAGTGGTAGAAAAGTGCTGTTTTTCACACCCTAATTAGGCTCTTTGTTCTTTCTTGGAAGTCGTTTTCTTTACACAAAGCTTAAATTAGAGTGCCAGTATTTTCTTCCTGCCCACACAGCGAGCCAGGTGTTTGATTACAATCATACATATTTCACTTTATTTTAACAGCCGTGGCATAGCAGCTGAACCTGTGTTTGTTGGCTATTGTGCCCATGAAGCAAGAGAGCAGTAACTGCTGCAAAGACTTCCAGTCAATGATCTGAAGTGCCTCTGAGGTATGAACATGCAGTTTGACGTTTGAACCAAGACTTTCAAGTTACTTGACATTCTTCTTGGAATTTCACTAGAAATGGGGATTCTTCACTGTAAAATCTTGAAACTTAATGCCACAGTTCCTAAATCCAATTTCTTTACATTCTGATGTTGAATGAAAATAAAGACACTTTTTAAATAGAGAACTATCTGTTTATTTCAAAGCACCTTTTAATTTGCCACGCTACTGTGTAACCAGGTAATTGCCAATGGGAATGGAGTTGTAAATCAATGGAGACAAAGCCACTTATGCTTAAAGGACCAAAAGAAAAAAAAAAAAAGCCCTCACTCTACTCTCTCTTTTTTTTGTGTGGTTTTGTTTTGTTTTGTCTTGTCCATTTACTTGCTGAAAAGTGCAAACTCAGAAGGTAGACCTAGTCTTCAGCTCTGGTTCAGATTAGTTTCTAACAATACGAGAAGTGCTATTTAGTTGTAGTTTATGCTTATTAACCATATCCTTTTATTCATCTGAAAACAAAGTACTTTACAGACTGCCACAATTGTAAAGTTACTTCACGTAGAAACTTCACAAATTTTACTTCCTAAAGAAGCTGTTCTAACAGCACATTAAGGTGCATTTAGTGCTTATTTTTATGGAGAGTGTTTGCATCACATCTCACTACAGCTACCTGTAAGAGAAGAATTTGCAAAGCATCAAACTGGCTGCAGCTCCAGTTCCCCTACTTTGCAACTACATGACTGTAACAGAAGAACACAATCTCTTGCCACTTCACTTGGACAGTTAAAAGCAGTCTGCTCATGCAGCTGCTAAATCACCATTTACCACACCCAGCTGGTACCAGAAGAACATATTAACGTTCATGAATAAGGTCCTTAAAATACTTAACAAGGAGGATAGAAATATCTTTATTATTGTACAGAGTAAAGTTGTCACACCAATCCCATTCTCCTCTGAAGAAGTGCATTTTGTTCTTGACTATTCAGGGCTTGGTAAGTGGCAAGCTCCAACGTGAAAGTTGCTGAGCCTGATGATAGAGAACGCAAAACTGTAGAGTAGCCCTGGACAAAGTGAAGAACATGTCATTGAGTTTAGGATAAAAGGAAGGCAAGTTAGCACAGAAAGCTGCTTAGGTCACAGAGAAAGACACAGAGGGATAAGTATGCTGCCACTTACTAATAAGTTAACTTACTAGTATTACTGCATTGAAGGTATAACACATGTCAGCCTAACACACTTTTAAAAAAGCTATTCTCTGGAAAAGCTGGTTTAGTAGTATTTACTACTTCTCTGACTTACAGTTGAAAACATTCTGGTTTAGCAATCTGAATCTGACACAAAAACAATACTAGATTTGTGGGTACTTGGTTCAGAACTTAATTAATGAAAATACAGTTAAAAAACATCTAAACTTACTCCTCTGTAGCAGGAAAAGTGAACTGAAACCTAATTACTTTTAAGCACATAAAGACCAGCTTTGCATTTTACCATTAACAAGACAATCACTTACCATTGTTTCTGCTAAGGGAACGGTAGCAACCACAACTCTGTTATCTTGGCGACTCTGAATTTCCTTAATACTACCTCTCCGCTGTGCAAGGTCAGCAAGTGCTGCACTGAGGTGATCTTCACTTACTGTGATTTCAAGGTTCATCAGGGGCTCCAGTACTTGTATACCAGCTTTTTTCAAGGCCTATACAGAAGGGAGAGACTTAGGTTAACTCTTTGTTTGTTTTGAATATTGACATGGACAGCTCCAGGTACCACTGCCTGTTGAAATCTCTACTTCTTAAGGCTATGAAGTCCTCAGCAAGGGCACTGTGTTACCAGAGAAGAACCATTAGCAGATATTGACAGACACTTATTTTCCCGCTAGTATGTAATGCTGCTGTGTACTATAGCAGCTCAGTTTCACTGACCTTTTGCATGCAACGGGAAACACAAGCTGATACCATCGTGTGAGAGGTGTCGGGGTGCACCGTGAGTGATTGCACTGTCACATCTATATCCTGAACTGGGAATCCAAGCAAGGGTCCTAGGAAAAAGGGGAAAAAAAAAGGAAACAGCATATTTGCTTTTTCAGAAAGGATTTAGGAATAATTTGGATCTTCTTTCTTTCCTCTTTTTCCTCTCTTTTTCCTTTCTTCCTTCAAGGGCATGACAACTGTACTGGTTCCTCATTTTGTGGTTGTGTCATTGCCTAGCTTTGTCAAAACAGTCAAAAGAGTGCAGACTCATACTTTCTTTACTGAAACCATAGATAACATTCAGGACCACAAGTTTCTTAGTGTGCTCATCCATACAACTGTTCCCCAAAAGAGAGTTTTACATAACATCACAATATCTAAAAGTGGTCTTTTGAAACAAGACTTTATTTGGAAAAGTAGTGAAACCTTTTCACTAAAAGCCAGAGTAACTTCTGTATTTCTCTTTCAACACAATGTCATCACTGCAGAGCCTGACACCAAGCCACTACCAAAACTGAAGGGTTAATTTAATTCTTTGAGAGATGAACTAGGTCTAGTGTCCTAGGCAGGTTATCTCCCTCCAACCCAGGACTCTGAACCAGAGCAAAAGCTGCATTAGACTGGAGGGGAGGTCTGAACCAGACATGGCTTTTTTTTTTTCCCCCTACAAAGAACATGGCCAGATCTACTTTGTTGTATTTTCAAGAAGCAGGTTATGCCATGAATCTTAGTCTGCAGAGAGCACAGTTCTGAAGCATCAAGGAGTATGAAAAAAAAAACACAGCCACAACTCACTCTACAGCCAGAGATGAGAGATGCTTTCCAAATCAACAAAGCAATGTGGAAAACCACCTCATACTTCTGCTTAGTAATTCTCATTTATCAGTCTGCTGCCTGTTGATTTCACTGTGAGGGACAGCCCTCTGATCACAAGTCATTGAATACTTCTTATTTTTAATCAGGCACAAAGGACGCATTTAGAAAGCCTATACATGGCAACAAGGTAAGGCTTTTTGTTGTCTACTTTCACAGGTATACTGTATTTGAAAAAAGGAAAAGCAAACTCTGTCAGTAACTAATGGAAATGTGGTATGTACATGCTGGCCTCCAAAACCACTTCTGTCACATCACCGAGGCTTACAAAATATCATAAAGTAAATGCCTTATCTCTTATACCAGATTAAAAAGCAAACCTTAAAATCAAAGGCATGCAGACTTCCACTCCTGGGCTAGGGAAAAGAGTGTTTGGCAATTTGTATAATTAAGGACATTTCAGATTTTTCATTTGCACCTAATATTAATATGTACTATCTTTCATTTTTCAAGCTGCTGAGGAGGTTTTCTTCTATACATACATTAAGTTGCCTCTCACAGAAATGTTAGACCAGTATAGCTGTCATAGCACTCCCTTTACCTTGAATGCATGAATTCATGATACCATTTTCTATAGCTCCTTGGAGTTCTTTGGGTAGCACTTCAGTGACGCTTGCAGCATACTCAATGAGGGGTTTGGGTGTTGCTGTCTCCACTACCCTGGGCCTCACCTCTAACTCTGCAGTTACAAAGTGTCTTCTGTCTCCTACCGTTTTGTCCAATACATCTGCAGGGGGAAAAAAGAAAAGAAAAAAAGACAAACCAACCATTTGGGAAAAAAATACTTAATCTGAAAGTTACCCATAGCATCATTTAATGTACATCAACCTACAAAACCAGGAAAGAAATATGTTCCTCCCCTTCACTCATACCTGTAGCTTGGGCAGCATTTAGGACAGTTTCTCTGTACGCTATTTGAAGAGGTCCCAGATAAGTCTCAATTCCATATTCACGTTTGATCCTGTCGTGAATGATCTCTATATGTAGTTCTCCCATGCCACAAAGAATAGTCTAGTAAGAAGAGAGTCAAGAAAAATCCTGGAAAACTGATTTTCATACCAACCTCTGAAGAACAGACTTGCACACTCTTCATAGGCTCTCAGTATTTCAAATTCTAAGGAGAAAGAAAACCTGACTGCTTTAGGGCAGCTGACCTAAACGCCATGTAAGTGACAGGGTAATTACAGCTACTATGACCACTATAAAAAAAGTCATTTTACAGTACCTTGAAGACTAAAGCATTTTAGTCTGATGCAGAGAACTTTGTACATACACAATACAAAAATTTAGGCAGTCCTATTTATTCAAGGAAATCTAACTGAAGGGTTGTCTTGACAGTTCTAAACTAAAAGCTTGTTATAAAGTGAGCAATAGAAGATTAATCTTACTTGTCCTGTGTCAGGATCTAGCTTCACTTTTAAACTTGGATCTTCACGCTGAAGGCAGCTCAATGCATTATCCAAGTCTGTATGTAAATATCAAACATTACATCAAAAGAGACTTCGGTAACTTGGGAATCACAATGAATGTCTAAATATCACTTCCTTTATAAGGCCAAATCTCATTCTCAGAAGGAATCAGAATAACTCCGGACAAATCCAGATTTTGGCAGTCAACTAAACCACCAAGCAACCTGCAACTTCTGATTCTTTCCAAGAAATTAACTGCACACCACAGAATGCTTAGTTAGTTATTAAAAATACTCTGTTCAGAGAAGTGTTTTGTACAATGTAATTTTGAGGTGCTTCCTCAGGTCAGCAAAAGTAGTGCTCTCTTTTTACAGTTACAAAAACACTGATTATATGATTTGCCTAAGTATTTCCAGACAAGTTCAACATGAAAAGACCAAAATGCTATTTTTCACTGATTCCACATTATCTTGAATGCTAAGGAGAGCAGTCACAGGAAACCATCTACACAGTGCTAAATTTAAGGCTGACTGCATTTGTCTACCTTACAGTCCCTGAAAAAAACCCAACTAAAAATCCAAACAGAATCAACAAAAAATTTAAACACCTCAAAACCAGGAAGACCTTACCAACTCAGTGTTTCAGCCTGCAGACATATCGCTACAAATCTGCATTCTGCCTTGTTTTATTCCTTCATACTACACACTGGTAATTGTTCCTCCTCCCCTTCACTCCCAACTGAGCTCATCTTTGTTCGAATGAAGATGGAGATTTTCCATGTATTTTCAAAAACAGTCAAATGAAACCGAATTCTCCAGTGGGGATTCTTGGAAGAGGCAGTAACATTACAGGTCAACTGCATGAGTGAATCCTAATCAGATGCATAGAATCCTTGTGGGGTGGTTTTAGGCTATGCCTTTAAAATTTAGTTACAGATTTTGAGCAGAAACGTATTTAAATAAAAACAAATCACTATTTGGTGTAAAAAGGAAACAAAGTATTATTCTAAACAAATTCATTGGGTAAATATTTGGAATAAGAGGAGCTGTACCATAACAATTCTTCCCTTTTCTTTTCTGATCTCTGGCTGTTTTGCTTTGCTCGGGAGAAATAACCTGCTTACTGGCTGGCTTTGGCTAAGTCTAACTTCTCTGCTCCTCTCTCTTGTCCCTTTCGTACAGGGAGGTAGGGGAGGCAGGGAGGGAGAAGCAGGGAGCCTTGCTTGGTCTCTTGACAAGGGGGTTTTTGTGTTGTTTGCTAAGTGTAAATATCTGTACAACATTGTAAATACTGTATATTTTGTACATATTCATTGCATTCCATCATAGAGTGTAGATTATGCTTGCACATACAGCTTCATTTGCTTCTGAGTTGGTCTGACAAAGTTAGTGCTGGGGGGAAACTTCAACCCACCAGACCTTGGTAAGTGAAGACTTTACACCATGCAGTAAAACTGTGAGAGTTAACTGAAAAAAAAAAAAAAAAAAACCAAAACAAACCAAACCACTTTTCAAGTTTGTACTCAAATACTATGTACAGCACACCAGTATGACTGCAGCAAAGCTAGGCCTGACAACAGGAGCTGAAAATGCCTCCATGTCTTCTTTCAAAATGAAGAGCTACGACTTTCATAGACTCAAAACTCAGAAAAGTACAAATACTGCTTGACACAGTAACAGCCACAGATACCAACAACCACAACCTAAATTGTATAATCTGTCCCAAACACCAAGAAGAACCTTATTTGATGAGAGATAAACAAATTTGTGCATCTCACTCATGTTAACCAGGTGTGCATGGACTGGGGACGAGTACTGTTCCTCATACAGAAGAATAAGCTCAAATATGTCATTTGTAGACTAGCTTATCATACTCTTAGGTAGATATGCTGTACCTTGTTGTTTGGCCATTGAAGGAGGTTCAATTGTACAGAAGAAGACAGGGTCAGGTATCTCAACACCTGCCAGCAGAAGGTTCTCTGTGTCACTTCTAGACCTATTCTTTTCTCCAGCATCCCTTCCAGCTCGGCGTGCTGCAGCTGCTGCTGAAGCCTTCGATGATACTATGGTATCTCCAGTGGCACTCTACAGATCACCAACCAGTGACCCAAAAGGGGCAGAGTAGGGGATATTTAAAAAAAAAATAATTAAAAAAAAATCACCAAACCCACACTTATTTACAAACAACTTCTTAACTTGTCCCTTCAGATAACTGAAATTATCTGCAAGAGGAGAAACTGTATTGAAATTTAGACTAGTATTTCTTTGCTCTGTTCATTGAATTTTAGATCTAACTTACCAGTCAAGATATAAACCACACCTGAACAGTATGGGTGAATGAAAACTTATTTATGCATGCCAAAGTTAGTTACACTTTAGAAAATCTCTGCAAATGAGATGTATGCAGCCTGTTAAGACAATAAAACATCAAACTACTACACTAACAGAAGTAAGCATGAAACAAATTTGCTTGAAATTAAGTCGTGTAACTTATTTAGTACACCACTCTCCTTCCTCAGACGTCTCTCCACAGCATTACATTGTATTTTGAGAGTTACAATACAATACAAGCTCAGAACTCTTCAGGCTTTAGTCCTTCCTATGTAACTGGCACTGCATCTCCCGGATTAATTACTGACATTTGTACATTGTAATATTTCATTTTAGAAGTACAGGGGCTTCAAAC
The DNA here is from genome assembly GCA_011125475.1 of Melanerpes aurifrons. Classification (NCBI taxonomy): domain Eukaryota; kingdom Metazoa; phylum Chordata; class Aves; order Piciformes; family Picidae; genus Melanerpes; species Melanerpes aurifrons. Next base: position 5,277,474 of record WWNC01000003.1, read on the forward strand.
AGAGGAAGTTTACATACGTCACAATAATCAAACACATGCCCGAGATACAATACCACAGAAGCGGAAAGCACATTCCTAAAACAAGCTTCCTTACAGAATCAATATTTTCCATTACCTGCTTTAACCCAACAGCAAGGGCAATGTTGCCAGGCATGAGTGATGGTATTTCAATTTGCTGATCAGCAAAAGGCAGGAGCAGCCGGCTCATTCTCTCCCTGAAAATGAAATTCTTGTATTACTCAGGACTTTTAACAGACATTCCGACGCTGCACTAACCCCCACTTCTGTCTTACTCACGTGCAACTCTTGTTAATATTATATACGGCTGACTGAGGTTTCAGTGACCCTGAGTAAACACGAATGAAAACTAGAGGTCCACGACATTTATCATGAAGAACTTTAAATGCTAGGGCACACAGATCATCCTTGTACCACTGTCTGTAAAATAAAAAGCACAACAAAAAGCATACTTGTACAGTTAATCCACTCAAACTCCTATTTACCTGAATTTCCACTGATCTAAGAAGAAGCATGTTTCTAATTGTAGTCTTAAGAGAGGCATTTGTTTAAAGTCATAATTTGTAGAAAAAAATATTAACTTAATCAGTTCTGGCTCCAGCAGGATATGTATCATGTGATTTATCCCGTAGTAAAGAGGATCCTCAGATTAAAGGTAGACTTTAGAACTCTAAGGTGCAAGTTTGACAACTGGAGATAAACACAACTCCAGTAACACCAACCAGGGGGTTCAGTATGCAAGCGTGCTTTTGTCTGCACATCTTTACTGTTATTTAATACCTAAAACCAGTAAAATTTTTTAAAGATATGAATGCTTTGTTTAATATTTCTCATGTTCTCCTTTCATGCTTTCCCACTTATTATTCCTGACCCTGTACTTACAGAAACTCATACGAGCACTCGTTAGGTGCAGGCAAATACATAATGATAGCATCCATCAATGGCTGCACCCCTTTGTTCTTCAGGGCACTGCCACAGAGCACAGGTACTGCTTTGTGAGCCAGTGTGATTCTACGGATAGCTGACTGCAGCTGCAAAAAAGAATTACTTTTTGTTAGCATGCACACTGCAATTTAGCCTTTAATTGCAATTCCAGCTATCAGATATGCTAACAAATGCACAAAAGAGTATGTCTGTAAATGCAACACCACTCATACAAACTCCTTTCACTGCTTTTAATGAGCTCCAAGCCATAAATCCACATGGAACAGGAGACAGTTATTTTAAGATTTCTAAACATTTCATGCAGATCTGCAGCTGTTCTTGTTCTGACAGTCCTTTTAATTTACAACACTGTACCATGTTCAACATGCATTGCACTGGCTTTACCTGGAACTTTCATTCACCTATCCCTAAACACAGACTAACTTTAAAAAACAAACGTAAGAAAAAACAAACCCAAATCCCCACCAAAACCAAGACAAAAGAACTGAGAAGTTATTCACAGAATGAGTGATTGGCCATTGGAATGGGCTGCCAGGAAGGTGGTGGAGTCACCATAACTGGAAGTGTTTAAGAGACTGGATGAGGCACTTGGTGCCATGGTTTAGTTGATTAGATGGTGTTGGGTGATAGGTTGGACTTGATGATCTCGAAGGTCTTTTCCAACCAGGTTAATTCTGTTCTATTGTAAAAGCCAACAACAAAAGAAAAAGCAAAACAAAACAAATAAAACCCAACCAAACCCAATAAAGAAACCCAACCAAAACCCCAACAAATCAAACAAAAAAACCCAGAATACCCACAGAGAAAGTAGCCTGCTTTTAAAATTGTGTCCAGCAGCTCTGAGAATGTTAGTGCATTCTTGTATAAAATTCACACTAAGCTTGATTATACTGTGTTCTAAATGCTAAGCACTTTAAATTTGTTCCAAAAGCTGGTGTGATCTTTTTGGATAAAAAAATACACATCAGCAAAATCCTAATCTGCATGTGCCAAAGGAAGAAAAACTCAACCCTTCAGAATACCAGCCAGTAAACAGTTATTTATAAATGCTGAGATGCAAAAATTACCTTGTCAGCTGGTATTAAGTCAAAATCTTCACTATATTCTCCTAGAACCAATTCAGCAAATTCATCATCCAGATCTGCAACCTTCAATAGAGTAGTTCTTTTGTTATTTGGAATGCAGCAGTTTCACAGACAAGTCACAAATCTTATTTAGGATATATGCTAAACAGAGCAGTAACAAAGCAGGAACTACAGCCAGCTGAACATGTGCCAACAGTGTGCCCAAGTGGCCAAGAAGGCCAACAGCATCCTGGCCTGCATCAGGAATAGTGTGGCCAGCAGGAGCAGGGAAGTCATTGTGCTCCTGTACTCAGCACTGGTTAGGCCACACTTTTGAGTGCTGTGTCCAGTTCTGGGCCCCTCAATTTAAGAAGGACACTGAGATACTTGAACATGTCCAGAGAAGGACAGTGAGGCTGGTGAGAGGCCTCGAGCACAAGCCCTATGAGGAGAGGCTGAGGGAGCTGGGGTTGTTTAGCCTGGAGAAGAGGAGGCTCAGGGGAGACCTCACTGCTGTCTACAACTACCTGAAAGGAGGCTGTAGCCAGGTGGGGGTTGGTCTCTTCTCGCAGGCCACCAGCAACAGAACAAGGGGACACAGTCTCAACCTGCACCAGAGGAAGTTTAGGCTTGAGGTGAGGAGAAAGTTCTTCACAGAAAGAGTTACTGGCCATTGGAATGTGCTGCCCAGGGAGGTGGTGGAGTCACCGTCCCTGGAGCTGTTCAAAAAAGGACTGGATGTGACACTGAAGCCATGGTTCAGTTGTAATGAGGTGTTAGGTATTAGGTAATAGGTTGGACTTGATGATCTCTGAGGTCTTTTCCAACCTGGTTGATTCTGTGATTATGTGATTATGTAAAAAGCATCAGAGATCATAAACTCAAACTGCAGAACATCAGGAGAAGTGTGGCCAGCAGGTCGAGGGAGGTGATCCTCCCCCTCTACTCAGCCCTGGTGAGACCCCACCTGGAGTACTGTGTCCAGTTCTGGAGTCCCTATTACAAGAGGGATGTGGAGGTGCTGGAACGTGTCCAGAGAAGGGCCACAAAGATGATCAGAGGGCTGGAGCACCTCTCCTATGAGGACAGACTGAAGGAGTTGGGGCTGTTCAGTCTGCAGAAGAGAAGGCTCCAAGGTGACCTAATTGTGGCCTTCCAGTATCTGAAGGGGGCCTACAGGAAGGCTGGGGAAGGACTTCTCAGGATCTCAGGTAGTGATAGGACATGGGGGAATGGAATGAAGCTGGAGGTGGGGAGATTCAGGCTAGATGTGAGGAGGAGGTTCTTCACCATGAGAGTGGTGAGACCCTGGAATGGGTTGTCCAGGGAGGTGGTCGAGGCCCTGTCCCTGGGGGTGTTTAAGAGCAGGCTGGATGAGGCTCTGTCCAGCCTGATGTAGTGTGGGGTGTCCCTGCCCATGGCAGGGGAGTTGGAACTAGATGATCCTTGTGGTCCCTTCCAACCCTGAATGAAACTATGAAACTATGAAACATTACAGAAATTAAGGTTTCAAGAAAAGATGGGGTGAGAAAAACCTAACAGACTTATAAAGCTGCTGTCAGGCAAAACACCACTGCTCAACAGGCAAATTCTTCCGTTACTTGCATCAGCCCTTCCATTCTTCATACCTTAGAAATGGTCAACTGTGCAAAACCTGGCATTGAGTAGACCAAGTTTCCATTATCTTCCTTCGCTTCACAGTTTGACAATTATGTTAAAGAAATACTTATACTGTTCTCTTCTAATCCCTGCTGTGGACTTTTTTGGATGCATTTGGAATAAGACTTATGGTGGGATTCAGCTGCCTTTAACACAGTAAAATTTTGACTAGCCTGCAATATCCCATCCAGCTTCATTCCAGAATGGTATTGATATCCTGAAGGTTCTGAGTAACATCTGCCAGGTCTCATGTGAACGTATCTTTTGGCATCTAAGATGCCAAGTTAGCCAGCTGAATGCTAAATCTGATGTCTGCTTTCTTCAATTCCTTATTTATAAAGCAAGGAGTAATACATGTGTAAACTATGCAGCCAGGGAGTTCAATTCAGTGCATTCTTGCCATCATGTATCAATGCTTCCACTGTAGATTAAGCATCTTTAACAAATGGAAATGAAGAAAATCTGAAGTTAGTTAACTAAGAACAAATGCAGAATCTTGCACCTCAGACTGAACAAATCCACATGCTGTTACAGAACAGGGATCAACAGCTAGGACATAACTCTGCAGAAGTCAGAGGGTCTTGCTGAACAAGTGAGACTCAGCAATGTCCCCATACAGTGACAAAAGTTAACTGCATACTGTGCTGCTTTAGCAAGAGCATAGCCTGTGCATGAGGACAAGTGGTCAGCACCATCTACCCTGCACTTGTGAAGCTTCATCTGAAGTTTGTCTGCTGTTAGGTTCCCTAGCACAAAAGAGACTGACAAACAGTGGGAAGACCACTAGAAAACCACTAAGGTGGTTGGAGTGCAGCTGGAGGCCCAGAGAGACAGGTCTGACCCAGAGAGGCTAAAGCAGGCTGCAGATGCTGTCTCTTACTACATGAAATAGTCATGGTGCTGGTGGGCCTAGTTATGGAAAACAGAGCCAGATTCCTCTTAGAGGTACACAAGGGAAAGAGAAGTGACTCTGTCACAGGCTGCAGCATGGTAAATTCCTGTTGGACAAAAAGCAGTAATGTTTCGCTATAAGGATGATCAAGCACTGGGAGAGGCTGCCTAAACACATATAATCTCCATCCTTAGAGACTTGCAAAATCAGCTGAACAAGGCCTGAGCAACCTGATCTAATGCCAAAGTTAGACCTGCTTTGAGCACGTCATGAACCAGACACCTACAGAGGTCCCTTTCAGCATATTTTTCCTAAGCTTCTAAATAATGGCTTTAAATATATTATGCATTTACTTTAGAACTTTACTTGTTCTATTAGGGTACTTCTGGCATCCTGGACTTCTTGAAAAAGCTTGGGATCATCAGACTCCAGTAATGGCTTTTGCTTGTAATTTTTTCCATCATCCAGATCAGAAGCAGATTTCCAAACTATTTGTTGCTTAGTCACAACATCAACAAGTCCTCTGAAGGTCTTGGCTTCCCCAATGGGCAACTGCAGACAGAGCAAGGGTATCAGACAGGTGCAAAAAACTGAGAAGGGAGTTCCATTTGAGGAAAGCAAATGAAGGTTTAATTTCTAAGCTTACCTGTAGAAGCAAAGGTTTTGTCTTCAACTTTTGTTGGATACTTTCAACAGCGTATGCAAAACTGTATTAAAACAACAGACACTAAGTCACACAAAATTTAATTGCATGGTAGAAGAGTTTACCATTCCTTACTTACTGCAAAAATGATTCCTACAATGACACAAAAACATGCACCTGCATAATCAAATATGTATACATTAAGCATTAACACAACTGGCTTGTATTCTACGCTTAACTGAAAAATTTCACCTTTATTAGATAGATTCTCTTACAAGGCTTTTAGCAATGATTAAAATAACTGAATACCTTGCCCTGTTTTTGTCCATCTTGTTCAAAAAGCAAATTCGTGGTATCTGATGTTTGTCTGCTTGCCTCCACACTGTCAGAGTTTGGGCCTGAAGCAAAAGGCAAAATAGAAGCATTAGTGTTGATAGCTGAACTATACACTCCCCAATACTACTGAGTTCAGAGTACAGAAAACTGCTGAATGTGTTGTGACAATCCTGTATCTAGCAGCACAGACGAACTCCACATCCAGCTTTGGCTCCTTTCTTCCCTAAGCTGCTGTCAGCCCTCATTCTTTACTATGGGCACAGAGGCACATAGGAAGAGGAACATGAAGAGAAAATAAGCATTACAGGGGACACATAATAGAAAAACTCAGTAATATAAAGACTTCAATATTTTATTGCCAAATTACTTAAGCACAGACAGGCAAGCATTTCTGTGCCTACTCAGGCAATAATAAAATCTGCCATGGTATATTGCTGAGCCATTTATGATACACATTTTTATTTGCAAGTTAAAACAGGTATATATGAAAATCAGTGCAAATTCAGAAATAGTCTCTTATCACCACAAGGAAAGACTGTAAGAATTTCCTGCACAGTTTTAGAAGAAAAAAAAACAATCAGATCTAATGTTCTGTTGTTGTTGGGGCGGGGGGCTGTTAATCAGTTCTGGTTCATATACAATGGTACCTAAATGCCTCCCAATAACACATAAAATAATGTGGTTTATACTGATTAAGAGTTCTGTCATCCCTCATCTACAGAAAAGGTAAGTCCCATGGAACACAGGGATTTCACAGTATGTAACTTTTATACAGAACTGAACAAGTCAAACACCTCATCCAATGAAGTCAAATTCCAGCCTGCTTCTACCTTTTCTGCATGTTAACAGGTCACTCGGGAGGGAGAAATTCTGCCTCAAAATTACTCATTTTCTACATGAAATCTGAAAATGAGACATTAACAGATATTCATCTCTTTCCACTGGTGGAACTAACCAGATGTATTCAACTCAATCTGTGTTCATAAAGGACACTAACAAAACAACAACAACAACAAAACCCCAGACTTTAATGGGAATCTTTTTCTCCTTATTATGGAAACTACAGGCCGGTCAGCCTGACCTCAGTGCCAGGGAAAGTGATGGAGCAGATTATCCTGGCGGCAATAACTGCGCACCTGAAGGATGGCCAAGGGCTCAGGTCCAGCCAACATGGATTCAGGAAAGGCAGATCCTGCCTCTCCAACCTGATCTCTTTCTATGATCAGGTGACCCGTCTGGTGGATGTGGGGAGGCCTGTGGATGTGGTCTACCTGGACTTCAGCAAGGCCTTTGACACCGTCCCCCACAGCAAACTGCTGACTAAGCTGTCAGCCCGTGGATTGGACCATTACACTCTGTGCTGGGTTAGGAACTGGCTGGAGGGCCGGGCCCAGAGAGTGGTAGTGAACGGTGCCACATCCAGCTGGAGGCCAGTCACCAGTGGTGTCCCCAGGGATCAGTGCTGGGCCCTGTCCTCTTCAACATATTCATTGATGATCTGGATGAAGGAGTAGAGTCAGTCATCAGCAAGTTTGCAGATGACACAAAGTTAGGGGCAGATGTTAGTCAGTTAGAGGGTAGAAAGGCTCTGCAGAGGGACCTCGACCGACTGGACAGATGGGCAGAGTCCAGTGGGATGTCATTCAACAAGTCCAAGTGCCGAGTGCTGCACTTTGGCTATGGCAATCCCATGCAGAGCTATAGGCTGGGGTCGGAGTGGCTGGAGAGCTCCCAAACAGAGAGGGACCTGGGTGTGCTGATTGACAGCCACCTGAATATGAGCCAGCAGTGTGCCCAGGTGGCCAGGAGGGCCAATGGCATCCTGGCCTGCATTAGGAATAGTGTGGCCAGCAGGAGCAGGGAGGTCATAGTGCCCCTCTACTCTGCTTTGGTTAGGCCGCACCTGGAGTACTGTGTCCAGTTCTGGGCCCCTCAATTTAAGAAGGACATCGAAACACTTGAGCGTGTCCAGAGAAGGGCAACAAGGCTGGGGAGAGGCCTTGAACACAAGCCCTATGAGGAGAGGCTGAGGGAGCTGGGATTGTTTAGCCTGGAGAAGAGGAGGCTCAGGGGTGACCTCATTGCCCTCTACAGCTACCTGAAGGGTGGTTGTAGCCAGGAGGGGGTTGGCCTCTACTCCCAGGCAGCCAGCACCAGAACGAGGGGACACAGTCTCAGGCTGCGCCAGGGGAAGTTCAGACTCGAGGTGAGGAGGAAGTTCTTCACCGAGCGAGTCATTCGGCATTGGAACAGGTTGCCCGGGGAGGTGGTTGAGTCATCGACCCTGGAGGCGTTCAAGGGGAGATTGGACATGGCACTTGGTGCCATGGTCTAGGCATGGGATCTGTGTTGATAGGTTGGACTCGATGATCCTCGAGGTCCTTTCCAACCTAAGTGATACTGTGATACTGTGATACTGTGAAATTCCTGTACACTACGGGACTTGAAACTAAATACTCAGGTTCCTGAATCTGAATTTTCATCAAAGCATTGGACGAGGTAATACAGAGCAACATCTCTGTACTACTACTACTAGTATTTCATCAGATAAGAAAAACAACAACAAAAAAAAAATCTACCATTTATTTTTACCTCAACACCAGCTGAAGCATCAAACACTGCTACTGCGCCATCTAGGACTCTCAAGCAACGCTCTACTTCCACTGTAAAGTCCACATGACCTAAAAAACAGTCTTCCCTTTATACCACCATAATTCAAACAGGCAACATCAACAGGTCATTACAATTTTAAACTTATTTTTTTTAATGGTATCTAACCAACCCTCTCCTTCACTTGCAGAGAAATAAATCCATCAGTTCTTGAAACACACAAGATTCTCACATTGCAATCCCAGAACTCAGAGCAATTTAGCATGGAAAGGTGGGTGCTCACTTTAAACAGGCTAGATTAGGCACCAGCAAACCACAATTACCCAAAGTTGCACAGACTTAGTATAGGCCACTTTACTCCTGCAAGTAAACCAGTTAAATACTGCACCACATTTAAAACCAAGACTTACGTGCTATGAAAGCCCACCTCATCTACTCTTCCCTAAAAATGTGAGTACTGCTAAAGCCTAGTACCTGGGGTGTCAATCAGATTGATTCTGTGATCCTTCCAGTCAAATGTAACAGCAGCAGACTGAATGGTAATACCTCTTTCTCGTTCCTGTACCATAAAATCTGTCACTGTGTCCCCATCATCAACATCTGTGAACAAGAAGCAGGATTACAGTTGGGTAGGTAAATAATCCTAAATCTGAAACTGAGATTTGGAAATCCTGTCCCTTAAAAAAAAATGCATAAAATATGAAAACTAGCCTTGTTCAGAAAATGGTAATGTCAGCTAATTTACCCAGGCTCTCTTTCCAGGGAACAAATGCTCCATAAGTCAAACACAAGCCCTATGAGGAGAGGCTGAGGGAGCTGGGGCTGCTTAGCCTGGTGAGGAGGAGACTCAGGGGTGACCTTACTGCTCTCTACAACTACCTGAAGGGGGGTTGTAAACAGGCAGAGGTTGGTCTCTTCTCCCAGGCAGCCAGCACCAGAACAAGAGGACAAAGTCTCAGGCTGTGCCAGGGGAGGTTCAGGCTGGAGGTCAAGAGGAAGTTTTACACAGAGAGAGTGATTGCCCATTGGAATGGGCTGTCCGGGGAGGTGGTGGAATCGCCATCACTGGAGGTGTTCAGGATGAGACTTGACAGGGTGCTTGGTTGCATGAGTTAGTTGATTAGGTGGTGTTGGATGATAGGTTGGACGCGATGATCTTGAAGCTCTCTTCCAACCTGGTCTATTCTATTCTATTCTATTCTATTCTATTCTATTCTATTCTATTCTATTCTAACAAACAATTCCAACAACCTTTCTGGTGTTCTTAATCCTAGTAACACCATCAGAAATGTAAAAATTAAAGCAGAGTCCAAAATCATGAGCAGACTATCAGTTTAGAAAATCCAACTGCAGTCACCGTGTGGAATGTGACTGACATTTCCAAATGTAGTAAACGAAAGGCAATTAAGTTGAAACTAAACAAATAAAAAAACCACAACAAAATTAAGAGATTATGTGTTGTTTGTGCTTTTTGACATTGTTAACAAGAGAAGCAGTTCCTCGTTTTTAAACAAGCAAGCCACCAAGTTCAATCACTCCACAAGCCTAACATCTTCTAACATTCTCACACACAGTGAAGAACAGGAAATAAAAGTTTAAAAGGTCAAAAGGTAGCACAAATGGCAACTGCTGTGACGCCTTCAATCTTGAAGAATTCTGTGAGAGCTGTTGAAGGAAGGAATTTTTCCTGTATTCTGGCTTTCAGAATAATCAGTTACATTTGTTGATCTGATTTCTTTACATTTCAATAGAGAAATGAAGAAATAGCTTCATCAGAACAACCAATGAGCAACAAGAAGACCCTCTAATTAAATGTTAAACAAACCACTGCACTAGAAGAAAAATATGAACATATGATCTCTCCAAGTACAAATGCCTTAGAACATAAAGAAATGTGCATTAAAATTTTGCTGTATTTCTGCACATCTTTGGAAGGACTGGCTTCTACGTTCAGTATTCCATAAGCAACCTCTAAGTGCATTGCATGTTACTGTATACTGTTAAATCTCTCAAACGTACTGAAATACAAAGAAGCAATTTCTAACCTCCAAGTGTTCTTATGTATCCAGAATAATACAGCATTCTCTCTGTTGTTGTAGTTTTCCCTGCATCAATGTGGGCCATAATGCCAATGTTTCGGATTCTGCATAAAGCAAGAACATTGCTGTTACCACAGTATTTTTTTATTGAGTGATTCTGCCATTTGTACAAACAATTAACAGTCACAGAGCCTAACATACCAGACAAATATAGTACTAAAATGGTGGATTTTCTTCAGATCAAGAGTAGCCAAAAGTTTTGGAACAGGTTTCCATGCTTCATTTTAGTAGAAGGTCACTTCTTGGCATCATACTCACTCATCTGCCCTCTGCAGCCTCTCCACCAGACTCTCATCTAGTCCAATTCTGATCCCTAGTGCCTGAATGTCATGGGTTGAGTTGAATCTGCTGCTCCATGTATGCACTACATACATACCCTTTATGCCCCAAATACAGTATCCAAGTTCCCCTGAAGTCGTCCTTGACTCCATCCAAGCTAGTGCTCCTTTCTAAAGTACCTTGCCAGTAGCTTCCAAAACTGCTTCACTAGCTCTGTGTATCACAAGCTTGCAACTGCCACACCTGTTTACCATTAATGCTAACTGAATTTGCCCTCAGTAGTCTTCCAAGGGAACTTCACGCCAAGCCACTCCTTTTGGCAGCTCAGCCCCTAACTACCTTGTCCCTGGTTCTAAGGACCCCATCTAACACAGCTGAGTGCTGCACGAGCACAAAGTACAAAACCCTGCCCAACACAGTGGTCTATTTGCCAAGACATTTCTTCCCCCTTGTTCAGCTCCCAGCAACTTACCTTGGATGTGGAGTTTCGCTACAGACCTTTGTTTTGATTCTGGTGATCTGAACAAGAGACAGTCCAAGACCTCCCCAACACCAACTACCATTCTATATTGGAATGCCAGAAGAGCAAAAATACTGGCTCTGACTATCGGTTACATACGAAAAATAAGGTGGCAAGACGTACCTGGATATATGAGGATTAATGACAGAACGCAGAGACTTAACATCTCCTGGAGACAAACAAAAGCATGCAACAATTTGTAAGACTAATGATAGGCTTTAATAGAACTGAATATATTTAAGCAAACTAAAAAAAAAAAATTAAAAAAAAAATAAAATACTCGAACCATAACTCATGACAACCTGCAGTCTCTGTGACTTCAAACTTGTAAAGATACATACTAAATTTTCAACAAATCTCTTGAAAACTTTTCAAATCAGCTGTAATTTAGAAACAATAGGAAAAGCCAGTACAGTAACGTATCATCAGCACAGTAAAATCTTACTCTGCAGAAGCTGTAACAAGACATGTCACAACGGAAGGTAACTGTAATGCTGATGTTCATCTGAACTAGCTGTTAGGTAACAAATTTCAGAAGTAATTTCACTTTTAAACACTGAGGCCTAGACAGTACAATCCCTAGGAAGAAAACACAAAATTACCTAGGTTAAGAAATTCGGGGACTGAGGAGTTTCAGATACATATTCTCTTAAAAGGTGCTTCCTCTCCCACATCCTGTTTAGTTGGAAAATAAGCTGCCAAGCTACATGATATTAAACGGATCCACAATTCGGTTAGTCAAGGCATTTAAGTTGTGTTTCAGGGACTTGCTTGCCTAGTACAAACAGGATTTAAACTAACATTTCTTCCTTATCTCCTTACAGATCATCCCATTTACCAGCGAGGTACTAAAGAGGCATCTTAGAGGCTAATGTATCAATGAGGATAAAGACCGATCTCAGATTCAAGCTGGATTTTAACAGTCTGGAAATTCACCAACACCCCAAATAAAAACTCTCAACTAACACTGCCTCTTCCCCTCCAGCCTCTACAATAACACATTAGCATGTTGAAGATTTCTTGCTTGGCTCAGTCACATTATCTTCTTGTGTAAGGAATGAAACTGTGCCTCCAAGTGACACAATGATGTATCCAGTAGAACAAAACTGGGGATAAATACATTAAAAGGTGAACATATTCTATAGCCAGCTACACAGGAAGAGTATTATGTAGCAACAGAGACTGTTGACATTAGCAACTAAAAGTGTATCTTCTTCTCAGGCACAAGACCGCAGGTTAAAGGCTTCTCCTAAGATATGCAGGACTGAATCCATTATAAGAAGCTGCTTAACCAGTTGCCAATATTTTCTTCCGATATTCATCCTGATGTAGAAAAAGTGGCCCTGACTCCCAACACGACCTTACATCAATGAATTTCTATTCAATGTCAGTGTATCTACTAACAAAAAACCAAACAAACAAAAAAAACACAAAAAAAAAAAAAAATTCAAACACCTTTTTCTTTTAGCCTGCATTTGCAGAGAAAATACACTAATAATAACTTCAAACTCTATTTAATTAGATTTTTGCATTTCTCCCATGGACTAACACACTGGCTATCAGGTACTTGACAACTAAATACATCAGGTATCTGGACAGCAGTTCCAGCACAGCTCACGACTGACCCAACATCTCACACGTCTACTTATTTTCTTTGTCTTGTTTTCTGAGGGCTGTATAACACACACCTACTGAGAAAAGAGCAGTAATACAAAGCACATTTTCAGTCTCTCAAAATTTTAACTGCTTTGTTTGTGCTTCATACACCAAATTCTGTAATGACCAAAAGAACACAATAGAACACAATTTAGAAAGCATTCACACTATGTTTAGGAGTAACTCTTATTAAGAAAATAATTTAAATTTCTACCTGGCGGAGAACTGTAATTTCTTAGAGTGCAGTTTTGCTGTGCCACACTTACGACTCTCATTTTTGTCTTCCTGAAATATGCATGCTTAAAAAAAAAAAACAAAACAGAAACAACACACAGAATAATTATTATTATCAATAATGACCCTGAAGTTAGAATTTTACCCATTACAGAAAATAAAAGAAAAAACATCGACAGTGTTATCTCTAACACTGTCAAAGCAGATTTTGGTATCTCTAAGGATGGAGACTTCACTACTCTGGACAACCTGATCCAGTGTTTGCTTTCACAGTTCAAAATATTTTATGTTTAAATAGAATTTTCTATAGTCCAGTTTGTGCCCACTGCTGCTTGTACAGTTTCTTGCTTGGCCCCACTGACAACTTCTCCATCTTTATAACCTCCCACTAGGTACTTGTACACGAGGCAAGATCCTCTCCCACTTCCTCTTCTCCAGGCTGAAGAATTGCAGCTCTCTCCAATCCCTCAAGCATCTTCATGACCAGATCATGTTTCAGATCTGGAACTCTGGAGTGGAAGTCAAGCTAGCTGCTTTTGTACTAGTTTTCTAACTTTGCTTACTCTGTCTGATAGAGGTTGTGCTTCTAAATATACCAAAGTCCTCTCCTCTTAGAGGGTATTTTGCTACTTTACCACATTGCCTCAGCACAGACAACTGTCATTACAGACAACTGTAATGCTGATGTTCATCTGAACTGGCGGTTAGGTAACAAATTTCAAAGTAATTTCTCCATTGCAATGGGCTGCCCGGGGAGGTGCTAGAGTCACTGTCATTGGAGGTGTCCAGGAGGAGTCTTGATGGGGTGCATGGTGCCATGGTTTAGTTGTTTAGGCGGGTAGGATTGCTTGATAGGTTGGACACGATGATTTTGAGGGTCTCTTCCAACCTGGTCTAGTCTAGTCTAGTCTAGTCTAGTCTAGTCTACTCTCAAAATCCCAGGTAACTAAACAAGTTCACAGCAAAACTGCAAATTCAACTTCCACATTCTGACTTACGTGAAGTCCAATTCCAACACAAAATTATCCTGTTGTTCCTGGAGAGTGATTTTTAATGAAAAGTCAAATAAAAAAAAGTTTACCAGAATAACCCAAGTATTTATTTTTTTGCTCACAGAGAAAGTATCTAAATCTGGGGGAATGTACAGCTCGTTGCAAAAACTTGATGGCTTCACGGCACTCACCAAGAATTTCCTCATCATTCTCAACATACTGGCTCCCGTCTCTAAAGCTGTCCCCTGCCAAGGTAATCAAACATTGTACAAAACATTTAGGACGTGAAAAAAAATGCAATTATACTGCCTTTGCACAAATCACTTATGAAGCTTAAGAGTGTTCCAATTAGATCAGGTTATCAGTTTTCAAATTACTGCTTGTCAGGTTAAATAGGTGTCAGATCTGGGAAAATAACGTTCAGTGACTAAAATCAGCACAGATGCATACCCACACATGCAAAATGTATTTCTCACAGCAATCTGTGAACAGTAAAGCAGAAAACACTGACATTTAGAGTTCTTCATTCACGCCAAGCTCTGGAATACTGACTACTGATCAGTGACGAGCAAATAGCTCTTGTGATCTTGAAGGACCGAGAGGAGCAAGGAAAATAACGCATTTGGGAGAGAAAGTATTCAACACTATGCGCTTTTAAGCATCACCAAAACCACGGTGACACAAAGCCCAAGGGCAGAAGCTTCAAGAGCATTCACCTATGGGCTGCTGCTTACGTAAGGAGGCACCAATACCCCGTGCCTCTGCTTTTTCACTCCGTGCCAGTCCCAAAACAAAGGCAGAGAAACGTGCGGAGAGGCTCACTTCCACTTCCCGCTCATACAAGCCCCACGCACGTGTTCTAGAGCCGTCGCTTCACCAGGAGAGCAGGAAGGGATCGGTGCCCACACGCCACACGGTACAAGCCTGCCGAACCCTGGCCAGCGGCCCACGCGGCCGCTCCCCGCAGCGCTCCGCAAACCTGCGCCCCTGTCTGCCGTGTTATGAACCAGCAGCACGTTATTTCGTCGACTCCTGCGTTATCGTCTCTCTCCAGGTGCAGAGCTCTAACGAGGCCAAGCCTCAGCCCGCAGCCCGGCGGCGGCCGGGAGATCCCCATGCCGCCGGACGGCGCGCTCCTTCTTCCTGTCCCCACCGGCACAACCACCTAAACTCCTCGGGTTCCACCCTCCCACCCGCACCTGACAGACTTAGAGGGCAAAAAGCGCCCCTCTGCTCTTTTGTCTTCGTTTCCCCACTAGTCTCAGCCCCTCCGAGTCGAACGCATAGCTATGGGAAGACCAGGACAGCCGCCTCTCCGCCAGTAGGAACCAAAGCACCGCGGGGGAGCGTTTCCAGCCGGGGCCACTTCTCGCCTGCCCCCACCCTTTTGGCCCTGCAGGAGGAGGCAGCGCGGACGGCTCGGCGGGTTGTGGGACACGTTGTGGGGTCGCCGCCATGGTAGGAGCCGCGGCGGCGGCGGCGAGCCATGAGGGCGACCGGGCGCGAGGCAGAGGGGGGGAGGCGGAGAGGCGGAGGCGGCCATGGGGGCCCCACCGCCTCGCACTCTTTGCCGCCGTCGGGACGCGGCCTAGTGGGTTTCCCGCCGCGTCTCCCAGTTGCGCCCAGCCTGGGTTAGGGCGCGGGGCCTCAGCTGCCGATAGCCGCTCACCGCTCTGTCTTGTGTCCACAGCCGCAGAACGAGTACATCGAGCTGCACCGCAAGCGCTATGGGTACCGCCTGGACTACCACGAGAGGAGGAGGAAGAAGGAGGGCCGCGAGGCTCATGAGCGGTCCCGGAAGGCCAAGAAGATGATCGGGCTGAAGGCTAAGCTCTACCACAAGCAGCGCCATGCTGAGAAGATCCAGATGAAGAAAACGTAAGTACTTGGCTGTGCCGTGCCTGGTCACACGGACATTTGAAGGAGGAGATGAGACATGAATGTAGATACAAAGGGCTACTTACTACTTGCGTCATACTTCATGCGTTGAAATAGTGGTCAGGTCGTACCAGAAAGTGGGGTTTGCCCCAGGACATTTGTACTTTCCGGTCTTGTCAGTGGACGTTGATAATTGTGCTTCTCAAAACATCGTTAAGCAGTGTTAATGAGCAGTAGCGCCGACTAGTGTAATTATGAGACAAATACGAATGCCTTTGTTTAGGGCTTTTACATCAGCTGCTGTGTTAAGGTAGCAAGGAGCAGCAGGTATTTTTTAACAGTGTTGATAAAGTACAATAACATCTACAGTGCTTGAGCAGAGCATGAGGCTTGTCTTCCAGGATAAGTTATAAAATCAAGCATAGATAAATAAACATATTTTTGCTGTAATCTTTCTCTGTTTAGAAACCAAACCAAAAGCTATTAACAGTAGTTATTATCGTTAATTAACTTAATATCTACTATGTTGTTTCCATTGTTTCCAAGCGAAGGTGGCTATATTCTTCCACCCCTTGTAATGGTATTAGGTTTGTTAACTAGTTTGTGGGTCTTCTTTTTCCCCCTAAATGGCCTCAAAATTCACAAAACAACCCTTTCTACACACACACACACACACACATTCCTCAGACTTGTAAGATTTGCCATCAGATCTCTGGAGAGTAGCAATAGTGTGTTATTTTTTTGTCACAGAGGAAAGCTAGCGTCTCTCCAAGTGCTTGGCTACTTGCATTAAGTCATTCTGGAATTCCTTAATAAGATGCACGCCTTGTGTTCCTGTCGTAATGGGAATTTGCAAGCTTCTGTGCCCTGTGCAGTCTGTCATTTTATTAGGCGACATTAACTGCACCAGAGGAAGTTTAGGCTTGAGGGGAGGAGAAAGTTTTTCACAGAGAGAGTTGCTAGCCGCTGGAATGGGCTGCCCAGGGAGGTGTTGCAGAGGGGCTTGGACGTGGCACTTGGTGCCATGCTTTAGTACTCATGAGGTCTTGGGTGTGTCAGGTTGGACTTGATGATCTTTGAGCTCTTTTCCAACCTTATTGATTCTGTGATTACTTACAAATGTCTCTTTAAAACAAAACTTTGAGCAGGCCTAAGCAAAATTAGGAGGACTTGTTTATGGTCTAAACATGAGTTTTTTTAATTCTTTTTCCTCTTCATACTGGCTTTCTCTCCTTGCAGCATTAAAATGCATGAAAAGAGAAATACAAAGGAGAAGAACGATGAAAAACACCTAAAGGAGCTGTACCAGCATACCTTCTGGACAGAGAGGGCCAGTCTCGGGCTAAGGTTCTTTCTAACATGATTAAGCAGAAAAGAAAAGAAAAAGCTGTAAGTAACTACTAAATGTGAGATGCCTACTATTGTGTCCACTGTGCTGCTGATGCCAAAGTGACAACAACCTACAAGCAAAGTCTAAATATCGGTATTGTACGAAGCTTTGGTCACTGAGCAATCTAGGACAAAGTAAGCATGTGCAGCATCTTGAGTTTCATAACTTTAAATACTAAGCAAAATGGTAGCTGTGAGTTGTTGAAGTACAGTGTACCGCTGCTCTCAAAGGAAGTTACACTTTGTGCTTTCCCCTTTTATGTAGCAATGCAGTGTGTAAGACTATTGACTCTTTTTCCCTCTTCCAGGGAAATGGGAAGTTCCTGTGCCAAAGGTCCGTGCGCAAGGAGAAACAGAAGTTTTAAAAGTAATTCGTACAGGAAAGAGAAAGAAGAAGGCCTGGAAGAGAATGGTTACAAAAGTTTGTTTTGTTGGAGATGGCTTTACTAGGAAGCCTCCTAAATACGAACGATTCATTCGACCAATGGTAATGTTCTTGAGCCTTAACAATGTTTAAGTAACGATTCTCCATACTTACTGCTTTGTGTTCCTGTGGCAAGGAAGCTTTCTTCTCTGAGGAGAATGCATTTGATTGCCACTGATGTATTATATTCCTATTAGTTTCCCAGCAGAACTCTAAATGTAGAATAGCCTGAGGGCAGAGACATGCCCCTGCAGTCAGTGTTGAAATGTATTTGCTTTTAAGCCCTTAGAGGAGATGATGCCAGTAAGTTAAAGCTACAAGCTGTCAAGGTAGCAGGAGAAGTGTAAACTTTTATTGACACAGTTTCTGATGCTATTTTATGTTACAGTAGCCTTCACAGAAGCCGTCAGAGGTAGCAAGTATTTCTTCTATATGGCTATTAGAAATCGGCGTGGAAAGCTTTACTCTGTAATTAAGTCAGGGTTTTGCACAAATTAAGCATTCTATGCTAGGCAGACGGCGTTCTGTATTCTCTGTTCTTTCCTTCTGCCCAGTCTTTAAAAGCACATAGAGCTGAGGACAATGCTCGAAGTATTAAACTAAATTAATCTTAAGGGTTTCAATGAAATACTAACTCAGTCTAACACTGCGTGTGTAACAGGGCTTGCGTTTCAAGAAGGCACATGTGACGCATCCAGAACTTCAAGCTACTTTTTGCCTACCTATCCTTGGTGTGAAAAAGAATCCTTCTTCTCCTTTGTATACAACACTGGGCGTAATCACCAAGGGTACCGTTATAGAGGTGAACGTGAGTGAGCTTGGCCTTGTGACACAAGGGGGCAAAGTTATCTGGGGTAAGTAGTTAAACTAGCTATACCACAGTACTGCTTCTAAAAGTTTCATTGCCTGACGGATTTTTGAGACCATGCCCTGTAGTCACAAATGATTCACTGTGAAATGTTAGGTTTGGGCTGCAGTAAAAGCATCTACTAGGCAACTCTAAAAATGCAGGCTTTAATTTTAGGCTGGCTGTTCACACTTTCCAAAGCAAGTTAGGTGAAGTTCAGAACAAAGACTTAGCTTGCCTGTGGCTCACATAAAGCAGTGCTCCAAGTGTGTTTTCAGTAGAAGTATCTTGACGGGATCAGGCTGACTGCTTTAACAGAGGGCTTGATGTGCAGAATAGCAGACCCTATGATTCTGGAGCTTTTTTACATCTATTCAGGACTCCAAATCATTCATCTCCAAAACCAGCCTGTATAAAATACTTTGAGAGCCTACGTTTGCAGGTCAGCAGCAGAAGGTAGTTTTAGATTTCAAAATGCATTTCAGTTTTGGAAACAGGTGTTCTCTGCACTTTAAAGAGACTTGTAGATTTTACTTGAAAATTTGAGAGAGTCTAATTAATTGCATGAACCACTCCAGCCTTTTGTAGATACTTAATTCTCTTCTCTCTTTAGGGAAATACGCGCAGGTAACAAACAATCCAGAAAACGATGGCTGTATTAATGCAGTCCTACTCGTCTGAGTTGTGTTCGGACACGGGCTCCTGCAGAGGCCTCCTCCTTCCATCCAGACCCCTGTCCAAACACACAGGAATGCACAGAAAGATTTCCTGGGGAACGCTACCTGGATACTTGCCTGAGGATGGTTTCCTGGCCCCTCATTTCCTGAGGGACAATACTTGGACACATACTAAGGACTAAAAACTGTATAAAAGACTTGAGCAACAACTGGCTCAGTAGAAGAAAACGGAGATGAAGGAAAACACAGAAGAAGGACCATGCCGCTGAGAAGGAAAGCACGAGAGAAGGAAAAGCCCGGGACAATGCTGCTCTGAAGAAAAGAGGGTACGGAGCCTGGAAGAAGCAGACTGAACCCTCTCTCTGTGTCCTAAGTTCTGCCTGCTGCAACTCGTGGAGCTGAAGCTGCCCAGAGGAGCACGTCTGTTCTCCAGCCAAAGCCTCAGCACCCTTTCTCTACAGAGCCAACATCTCCTGCAGCACCTTACCTCCACAGACTCAAACTGTCTTGGGGAGGGTGAGGGTGTGGTAATATAATTCCTCTTCTCTCTCTCTCTTCTCTATTCTCTCTCTCTCCCCTTCTGATCCATCCACTTTATTTATGTAATAAATAGTCTAGCTGTTGATAGTTTGGCTTCGTTTGTGCCTCTCATTTCACATCACGGGAATATTCAGAAAGAACTGAGTCTCTTTTCTCTCTGGACAGAGACACAGGTTGGCCTTGAGAACACTTTAGCAGCATGGGGATGCAGGGAGAGGGGTAGGAAGGCAGCTATTACCACTTCATGCCCCCAACACTACCTCATGTCTTTCCTTTGCCACCAGGACTGCAGTAATGAAAGTGTAAGACCTGGAGAATGGAGAACAGTTTCAGTTGAGGAAGTTTTAAGGGTTTTAAGATGAAGTGTGAGAATGGTGTTTTAGCTGCAAGTATTTCTAGGTACTTTGGTGACTTTAAGAAGTAAGAAAAACAAAAAGTCACAAGCATCAGGTGATGGATACATAGGATTTAGCTTGCATTCTTGAAATAAACAAATGCTGCTTCTAAACTAGATACTCCCCTGTATCTGCAGTCTTAAACAGTACTTCAAGCCAAAAGACTTTAAACACCAATTTCAAGTCATTAAGTGGGCTGCATTAAGTGGGCTCAGTAGCAGATTACAGAGTCCCAAAGTAGTTATGTTTGAAAGGACCTCTTGAGACTCTCTACTGCAAACAGTCACATACAGCAGGTGTGCAAGGGCCCTGTTGTGATGAATATACTGGTGATTTATGTTCAAATGATAAGACTTAGAGTGCACTGGGATTAAGGGTCAGGATCTTGTGAGGCCTGTTTGGAGAGTAAAGGGAAAGAAACGTATCTTGCAGACTTGCAAGGATACTGTCTGGTTAATCGGAGGTATCACGGCTGAGAAGGAGCTGTCTTAGAGATAAACATTCAGAACTAGGAATTTGTTATCTTCAGATAAGAAGCCTGGACAATTGGAGGACGTGGACCCTGTAACACTTCATATATGAGATCCAAGCGACAACGACCACAGTGGTGAGAATACCACCTGGGGGCGGAGGATCCAAGTGCCGAGTGCTGCACTTTGGCCACGGCAATCCCATGCAGAGCTACAGGCTAGGGTCGGAGTGGCTGGAGAGCTCCCAAACAGAGAGGGACCTGGGGGTACTGATCAACAGCCGCCTGAATATGAGCCAGCAGTGTGACCAAGTGGCTAAGAGGGCCAATGGTATCCTGGCCTACATTAAGAATAGTGTGGCCAGCAGGAGCAGGGAAGTCATTGTGCCCCTGTACTCTGCATTGGTTAGGCCACACCTTGAGTCCTGTGTCCAGTTCTGGGCCCTTCAGTTTAAGAAGGACATCAAAACACTTGAACGTGTCAGGAGAAGGGCAACAAGGCTGGGGAGAGGCCTTGAGCACAAGCCCTATGAGGAGAGGCTGAGGGAGCTGGGATTGTTTAGCCTGGAGAAGAGGAGGCTCAGGGGTGACCTCATTGCCCTCTACAACTTCCTAAAAGGTGGTTGTGGCCAGGAAGGGGTTGGTCTCTTCTCCCAGGCAACTAGCACCAGAACAAGGGGACACAGTCTCAAGCTGCGCCAGGGGAGGTTTAGGCTCGAGGTGAGGAGGAAGTTCTTCACTGAGCGAGTCATTCGTCATTGGAACGGGCTGCCCAGGGAGGTGGTGGAGTCGCCTTCCCTGGAGGCGTTCAAGGGGAGATTGGACGTGGCACTTGGTGCCATGGTCTAGTCATGGGGTCTGTGTTGATAGGTTGGACTTGATGATCCTCGAGGTCATTTCCAATCTTAGTTACTCTGGGATTCGGCTACATTGGGATTCGGCTACTTTAGTTTGAGTGTTTGAGTGCGCTGTTTCAGGTTCTGCAAGAGGGGAGGTACGGTGGATCTGGTGCGGTGCATCTGGCTGGTGAAGAAGAGAGGTATTCGCGAGTAGGAATTATTGGCATTATTCCACTTGCATGATTATTTGTGATACTGTTCCACTTGCATGAGTATTTGTGGTAGCCAGGAATAGCATTCCTGAGTAGGAATTGTTTAGACTGTTCCACTTGCACGACTGCTTGTGGTAGCCAGGAATAGCATTCCTGAGTAGGAATTGTTTAGACTGTTCCACTTGCATGAGTGTTTGTGGTAGACAGGGATAGTATTCCTGAGCAGGAATTGTTTGGATTTTTTTATTACTTTTTTTATTTATTATTTATAATATTTGTGGTAGTCAGGAGAAAATGGGACAAAAGAAGAGTAAGTCATCAAAACAGGACGGAGAGAAGGCTTTACCTTCTGTTCCTCCAGAGAGTCCACTGGGGCTGCTCATTCAATATTGGGAGAACAATGGACAATAAAAAGGGAAATCAAAGGAGAGAATGATTCACTACTGTATGGAAGTATGGCCAAAAGAGCCATTAAGACCACATGTGCTTTTGCCTATTTTTGGATCTTTTGAGGACTGGATTTTCCAAGCCTTAAACTTACATGTGAACTCTAAAATGCCTTTTAATCAAGAAGAGAGTGAGTATGCTGACATTTGGATTAGGGCTTCACAGCCTTCTCCTGTTCACAGTATGACAGTATAACTTAGGTTGGAAAGGACCTCGAGGATCATCGAGTCCAACCTATCAACACAGACCCCATGACTAGACCATGGCACCAAGTGCCACGTCCAATCTCCTCTTGAACGCCTCCAGGGACGATGACTCAACCACCTCCCTGGGCAACCCTTTCCAATGACGAATTACTCGCTCAGTGAAGAACTTCCTCCTCACCTCAAGTCTAAACCTCCCCTGGCGCAGCTTGAGACCGTGTTCCCTTGTTCTGGTGCTGGTTGCCTGGGAGAAGAGACCAACCCCTTCCTGGCTACAACCACCTTTCAGGTAGTTGTAGAGGGCAATGAGGTCACCCCTGAGCCTCCTCTTCTCCAGGCTAAACAATCCCAGCTCCCTCAGCCTCTCCTCATAGGGCTTGTGTTCAAGGCTTCCCACCGGCCTTGTTGCCCTTCTCTGGACACGTTCAAGTGTTTCGATGTCCTTCTTAAACTGAGGGGCCAAGAACTGGACACAGTACTCAAGGTGCAGCCTAACCAAAGCACCTGTTCCAATACAGGATATTGCTTTATGCGTATAGGATTACCTGGGTCTGTTCTTTGAATTTTTATTGGATCCATATCAATTTTTCCTCTACTCCCATATTTATACCAAACTTCTGGACCTATATCCTTTTCATCTTATGCAGTTAACTTATATAATCAAACACTCAAACCATCTTCCTGACTCTCTAAATTCAATTTCAATTTTATAATTAAATCTCTTCCCAAGAGACTGTATTCAGCCTCTGGAACAACTAACAAGGCATTTAGACAAATCCTGTGTTCAGATTCTATAGCTATATTTTCAAGCAGTGACACCTTAAAAGGTTTCCCTTTAGCTCCAATTACGTTGCTGGTTTTTTTTTCCTTCCTCAACTCCCTTAGGAATTTTCTGTATAGTAGATTTTTCTGCTCCTGTATCTACCAAAAAGGTCACCTCCTCCTTCTGGGGACCTACCAGTAACTTTATCAAGGGCTCGTTTGATGTTCTTGTCCCCAAAATACGCAACCCCTGATACCCCTAATCTTCCTTAAGCATTTTCTCATCTTTCTCTTTTTGTCTACATTTTCTCTGGATATGTCCCTTCTTACTGCAGTACTAACAAGCGGGGACTCCATTTTTCTGAACCCTGTTATCTCATTTCCACTCCTGTGTTGTTTCCTGTGGTTTCTGACTTTCTCTTAAAGCAGTTACAAACAGTTTAGCTTTTGTTCTTTGTTTAACTTCATCCCTCCTTACATATACCTTCTGAGCTTCCCGTAGTAACTCTTCTAATCCCCTGTCTTGCAGGTCTTCGATTTTTTCCAACTTCTTCCTAATATCTCCCCATGATTTTGCTACAACCCTTGCCCTGATAAGGGTCACTCCAACTGCAGAATTGGGGTGTATTCCAGAATAGATCTGCAAGCTTTTCTTCAATCTTTCCATCCACTCAGGAGGAGATTCATCTTTCCTCTGTTGGTCACTAAAGGCTTTATCAAAATTCTGTCCTTTAGGAACAGCTTCCCTAATTCCTTGTATTATTATAGTTCTCAAGTCACTCATATTCTGTCTCCCTTGGGGCTGCTGATGGTCCCACCCAGGGTCTTGATTCGGCCACTTTTGATCTCCTAGTGGCCCACCCTGATTCTGCCTCTCCCATATTCTCTCTATGGGCTCTTCCCATAGTGGACATAGCCCTACTTCATCCTCGTTCTCTTCATTCCTGTCATTCCTAGACCTACCTCTTGTTTGGGGAGGTGAAGGAGGGGGAGGAGGAGGATTTGGGGGATCCTGACGACCCCTATTCTGGCGAGAAGGTGGTGGTAAGTAGTCCAAAGGTTCCCATTTTTCCTTCTCCTTTTCTTTGTCCTTATCCTCAGTTTTTAATTCCAGTATTGGAACAGGAGAAGGCTGTGAAGCCCTAATCCAAATGTCAGCATACTCACTCTCTTCTTGATTAAAAGGCTTTTTAGAGTTCACATGTAAGTTTAAGACTTGGCAAATCCAGTCCTCAAAAGACCCAAAAATAGGCCAAAGCACATGAGGAGCACTAACGGACTCTCTGGAGGAACAGAAGGTAAAGCCTTCTCTTCCTCCTGCTTTGATGACTTACTCTTCTTTTGTCCCATTTTCTCCTGACTACCACAAATATTATAAATAATAAATAAAGAAGTAATAAATAAATCCAAACAATTCCTACTCAGGAATGCTATTCCTGGCTACCACAAACAGTCGTGCAAGTGGAACAGTCTAAACAATTCCTACTCAGGAATGCTATTCCTGGCTACCACAAATACTCATTGTAATGGGTTGGGGCAAACCCCTCCCCACCACGGGCAGAAACAACGACTCAGACAAAGGGATTGCAAAAGTGATGGAAAGTTTAAATAGGAAAACAATTTAAAAACAAACACCAATGAAAGCTTTACAGAGAACCACAAGCACCGTGACAAAGAGAGAGAGATCCCAGAAACATACTCAAGAACATCCCATCCCCACCTGGGGGTACACCCAAACCCCCCCAGGGCTCTTTCCTCCCCCCCAACCCAGCCTTGGGCCCCGCTTGGAGTCCCCGCTTGTTAGTACTGCAGTAAGAAGGGACATATCCAGAGAAAATGTAGACAAAAAGAGAAAGATGAGAAAATGCTTAAGGAAGATTAGGGGTATCAGGGGTTGCGTATTTTGGGGACAAGAACATCAAACGAGCCCTTGATAAAGTTACTGGTAGGTCCCCAGAAGGAGGAGGTGACCTTTTTGGTAGATACAGGAGCAGAAAAATCTACTATACAGAAAATTCCTAAGGGAGTTGAGGAAGGAAAAAAAAACCAGCAACGTAATTGGAGCTAAAGGGAAACCTTTTAAGGTGTCACTGCTTGAAAATATAGCTATAGAATCTGAACACAGGATTTGTCTAAATGCCTTGTTAGTTGTTCCAGAGGCTGAATACAGTCTCTTGGGAAGAGATTTAATTATAAAATTGAAATTGAATTTAGAGAGTCAGGAAGATGGTTTGAGTGTTTGATTATATAAGTTAACTGCATAAGATGAAAAGGATATAGGTCCAGAAGTTTGGTATAAATATGGGAGTAGAGGAAAAATTGATATGGATCCAATAAAAATTCAAAGAACAGACCCAGGTAATCCTATACGCATAAAGCAATATCCTGTATTGGAACAGGTGCTTTGGTTAGGCTGCACCTTGAGTACTGTGTCCAGTTCTGGGCCCTTCAGTTTAAGAAGGACATCGAAACACTTGAACGTGTCCAGAGAAGGGCAACAAGGCCGGTGGGAAGCCTTGAACACAAGCCCTATGAGGAGAGGCTGAGGGAGCTGGGATTGTTTAGCCTGGAGAAGAGGAGGCTCAGGGGTGACCTCATTGCCCTCTACAACTACCTGAAAGGTGGTTGTAGCCAGGAAGGGGTTGGTCTCTTCTCCCAGGCAACCAGCACCAGAACAAGGGAACACGGTCTCAAGCTGCGCCAGGGGAGGTTTAGACTTGAGGTGAGGAGGAAGTTCTTCACTGAGCGAGTAATTCGTCATTGGAAAGGGTTGCCCAGGGAGGTGGTTGAGTCATCGTCCCTGGAGGCGTTCAAGAGGAGATTGGACGTGGCACTTGGTGCCATGGTCTAGTCATGGGGTCTGTGTTGATAGGTTGGACTCGATGATCCTCGAGGTCCTTTCCAACCTAAGTTATACTGTCATACTGTGAACAGGAGAAGGCTGTGAAGCCCTAATCCAAATGTCAGCATACTCACTCTCTTCTTGATTAAAAGGCATTTTAGAGTTCACATGTAAGTTTAAGGCTTGGAAAATCCAGTCCTCAAAAGATCCAAAAATAGGCAAAAGCACATGTGGTCTTAATGGCTCTTTTGGCCATACTTCCATACAGTAGTGAATCATTCTCTCCTTTGATTTCCTTTTATTGTCCATTGTTCTCCCAATATTGAATGAGCAGCCCCAGTGGACTCTCTGGAGGAACAGAAGGTAAAGCCTTCTCTCCGTCCTGTTTTGATGACTTACTCTTCTTTTGTCCCATTTTCTCCTGACTACCACAAATATTATAAATAATAAATAAAAAAGTAATAAAAAATCCAAACAATTCCTGCTCAGGAATACTATCCCTGTCTACCACAAACACTCATGCAAGTGGAACAGTCTAAACAATTCCTACTCAGGAATGCTATTCCTGGCTACCACAAACAGTCGTGCAAGTGGAACAGTCTAAACAATTCCTACTCAGGAATGCTATTCCTGGCTACCACAAATACTCATGCAAGTGGAACAGTATCACAAATAATCATGCAAGTGGAATAATGCCAATAATTCCTACTCGCGAATACCTCTCTTCTTCACCAGCCAGATGCACCGCACCAGATCCACCGTACCTCCCCTCTTGCAGAACCTGAAACAGCGCACTCAAACACTCAAACTAAAGTAGCCGAATCCCAATGTAGCCGAATCCCAGAGTAACTAAGATTGGAAATGACCTCGAGGATCATCAAGTCCAACCTATCAACACAGACCCCATGACTAGACCATGGCACCAAGTGCCACGTCCAATCTCCCCTTGAACGCCTCCAGGGAAGGCGACTCCACCACCTCCCTGGGCAGCCCGTTCCAATGACGAATGACTCGCTCAGTGAAGAACTTCCTCCTCACCTCGAGCCTAAACCTCCTGGCGCAGCTTGAGACTGTGTCCCCTTGTTCTGGTGCTAGTTGCCTGGGAGAAGAGACCAACCCCTTCCTGGCCACAACCACCTTTTAGGAAGTTGTAGAGGGCAATGAGGTCACCCCTGAGCCTCCTCTTCTCCAGGCTAAACAATCCCAGCTCCCTCAGCCTCTCCTCATAGGGCTTGTGCTCAAGGCCTCTCCCCAGCCTTGTTGCCCTTCTCCTGACACGTTCAAGTGTTTTGATGTCCTTCTTAAACTGAAGGGCCCAGAACTGGACACAGGACTCAAGGTGTGGCCTAACCAATGCAGAGTACAGGGGCACAATGACTTCCCTGCTCCTGCTGGCCACACTATTCTTAATGTAGGCCAGGATACCATTGGCCCTCTTAGCCACTTGGTCACACTGCTGGCTCATATTCAGGCGGCTGTTGATCAGTACCCCCAGGTCCCTCTCTGTTTGGGAGCTCTCCAGCCACTCCGACCCTAGCCTGTAGCTCTGCATGGGATTGCCGTGGCCAAAGTGCAGCACTCGGCACTTGGATCCTCCGCCCCAGGTGGTATTCTCACCACTGTGGTCGTTGTCGCTTGGATCTCATATATGAAGTGTTACAGGGTCCACGTCCTCCAATTGTCCAGGCTTCTTATCTGAAGATAACAAATTCCTAGTTCTGAATGTTTATCTCTAAGACAGCTCCTTCTCAGCCGTGATACCTCCGATTAACCAGACAGTATCCTTGCAAGTCTGCAAGATACGTTTCTTTCCCTTTACTCTCCAAACAGGCCTCACAAGATCCTGACCCTTAATCCCAGTGCACTCTAAGTCTTATCATTTGAACATAAATCACCAGTATATTCATCACAACAGGGCCCTTGCACACCTGCTGTATGTGACTGTTTGCAGTAGAGAGTCTCAAGAGGTCCTTTCAAACATAACTACTTTGGGACTCTGTAATCTGCTACTGAGCCCACTTAATGCAGCCCACTTAATGACTTGAAATTGGTGTTTAAAGTCTTTTGGCTTGAAGTACTGTTTAAGACTGCAGATACAGGGGAGTATCTAGTTTAGAAGCAGCATTTGTTTATTTCAAGAATGCAAGCTAAATCCTATGTATCCATCACCTGATGCTTGTGACTTTTTGTTTTTCTTACTTCTTAAAGTCACCAAAGTACCTAGAAATACTTGCAGCTAAAACACCATTCTCACACTTCATCTTAAAACCCTTAAAACTTCCTCAACTGAAACTGTTCTCCATTCTCCAGGTCTTACACTTTCATTACTGCAGTCCTGGTGGCAAAGGAAAGACATGAGGTAGTGTTGGGGGCATGAAGTGGTAATAGCTGCCTTCCTACCCCTCTCCCTGCATCCCCATGCTGCTAAAGTGTTCTCAAGGCCAACCTGTGTCTCTGTCCAGAGAGAGAAAGAGACTCAGTTCTTTCTGAATATTCCCGTGATGTGAAATGAGAGGCACAAACGAAGCCAAACTATCAACAGCTAGACTATTTATTACATAAATAAAGTGGATGGATCAGAAGGGGAGAGAGAGAGAATAGAGAAGAGAGAGAGAGAAGAGGAATTATATTACCACACCCCTCACCCTCCCCCAAGACAGTTTGAGTCTGTGGAGGTAAGGTGCTGCAGGAGATGTTGGCTCTGTAGAGAAAGGGTGCTGAGGCTTTGGCTGGAGAACAGACGTGCTCCTCTGGGCAGCTTCAGCTCCACGAGTTGCAGCAGGCAGAACTTAGGACACAGAGAGAGGGTTCAGTCTGCTTCTTCCAGGCTCCGTACCCTCTTTTCTTCAGAGCAGCATTGTCCCGGGCTTTTCCTTCTCTCGTGCTTTCCTTCTCAGCGGCATGGTCCTTCTTCTGTGTTTTCCTTCATCTCCGTTTTTCTTCTACTGAGCCAGTTGTTGCTCAAGTCTTTTATACAGTTTTTAGTCCTTAGTATGTGTCCAAGTATTGTCCCTCAGGAAATGAGGGCCAGGAAACCATCCTCAGGCAAGTATCCAGGTAGCGTTCCCCAGGAAATCTTTCTGTGCATTCCTGTGTGTTTGGACAGGGGTCTGGATGGAAGGAGGAGGCCTCTGCAGGAGCCCGTGTCCGAACACAACTCAGACGAGTAGGACTGCATTAATACAGCCATCGTTTTCTGGATTGTTTGTTACCTGCGCGTATTTCCCTAAAGAGAGAAGAGAATTAAGTATCTACAAAAGGCTGGAGTGGTTCATGCAATTAATTAGACTCTCTCAAATTTTCAAGTAAAATCTACAAGTCTCTTTAAAGTGCAGAGAACACCTGTTTCCAAAACTGAAATGCATTTTGAAATCTAAAACTACCTTCTGCTGCTGACCTGCAAACGTAGGCTCTCAAAGTATTTTATACAGGCTGTTTTTTGGAGATGAATGATTTGGAGTCCTGAATAGATGTAAAAAGCTCCAGAATCATAGGGTCTGCTATTCTGCACATCAAGCCCTCTGTTAAAGCAGTCAGCCTGATCCCGTCAAGATACTTCTACTGAAAACACACTTGGAGCACTGCTTTATGTGAGCCACAGGCAAGCTAAGTCTTTGTTCTGAACTTCACCTAACTTGCTTTGGAAAGTGTGAACAGCCAGCCTAAAATTAAAGCCTGCATTTTTAGAGTTGCCTAGTAGATGCTTTTACTGCAGCCCAAACCTAACATTTCACAGTGAATCATTTGTGACTACAGGGCATGGTCTCAAAAATCCGTCAGGCAATGAAACTTTTAGAAGCAGTACTGTGGTATAGCTAGTTTAACTACTTACCCCAGATAACTTTGCCCCCTTGTGTCACAAGGCCAAGCTCACTCACGTTCACCTCTATAACGGTACCCTTGGTGATTACGCCCAGTGTTGTATACAAAGGAGAAGAAGGATTCTTTTTCACACCAAGGATAGGTAGGCAAAAGTAGCTTGAAGTTCTGGATGCGTCACATGTGCCTTCTTGAAACGCAAGCCCTGTTACACACGCAGTGTTAGACTGAGTTAGTATTTCATTGAAACCCTTAAGATTAATTTAGTTTAATACTTCGAGCATTGTCCTCAGCTCTATGTGCTTTTAAAGACTGGGCAGAAGGAAAGAACAGAGAATACAGAACGCCGTCTGCCTAGCATAGAATGCTTAATTTGTGCAAAACCCTGACTTAATTACAGAGTAAAGCTTTCACGCCGATTTCTAATAGCCATATAGAAGAAATACTTGCTACCTCTGACGGCTTCTGTGAAGGCTACTGTAACATAAAATAGCATCAGAAACTGTGTCAATAAAAAGTTTACACTTCTCCTGCTACCTTGACAGCTTGTAGCTTTAACTTACTGGCATCATCTCCTCTAAGGGCTTAAAAGCAAATACATTTCAACACTGACTGCAGGGGCATGTCTCTGCCCTCAGGCTATTCTACATTTAGAGTTCTGCTGGGAAACTAATAGGAATATAATACATCAGTGGCAATCAAATGCATTCTCCTCAGAGAAGAAAGCTTCCTTGCCACAGGAACACAAAGCAGTAAGTATGGAGAATCGTTACTTAAACATTGTTAAGGCTCAAGAACATTACCATTGGTCGAATGAATCGTTCGTATTTAGGAGGCTTCCTAGTAAAGCCATCTCCAACAAAACAAACTTTTGTAACCATTCTCTTCCAGGCCTTCTTCTTTCTCTTTCCTGTACGAATTACTTTTAAAACTTCTGTTTCTCCTTGCGCACGGACCTTTGGCACAGGAACTTCCCATTTCCCCTGGAAGAGGGAAAAAAGAGTCAATAGTCTTACACACTGCATTGCTACATAAAAGGGAAAGCACAAAGTGTAACTTCCTTTGAGAGCAGCGGTACACTGTACTTCAACAACTCACAGCTACCATTTTGCTTAGTATTTAAAGTTATGAAACTCAAGATGCTGCACATGCTTACTTTGTCCTAGATTGCTCAGTGACCAAAGCTTCGTACAATACCGATATTTAGACTTTGCTTGTAGGTTGTTGTCACTTTGGCATCAGCAGCACAGTGGACACAATAGTAGGCATCTCACATTTAGTAGTTACTTACAGCTTTTTCTTTTCTTTTCTGCTTAATCATGTTAGAAAGAACCTTAGCCCGAGACTGGCCCTCTCTGTCCAGAAGGTATGCTGGTACAGCTCCTTTAGGTGTTTTTTCATCGTTCTTCTCCTTTGTATTTCTCTTTTCATGCATTTTAATGCTGCAAGGAGAGAAAGCCAGTATGAAGAGGAAAAAGAATTAAAAAGCTCATGTTTAGACCATAAACAAGTCCTCCTAATTTTGCTTAGGCCTGCTCAAAGTTTTGTTTTAAAGAGACATTTGTAAGTAATCATAGAATCAATAAGGTTGGAAAAGAGCTCAAAGATCATCAAGTCCAACCTGACACACCCAAGACCTCATGAGTACTAAAGCATGGCACCAAGTGCCACGTCCAAGCCCCTCTGCAACACCTCCCTGGGCAGCCCATTCCAGCGGCTAGCAACTCTCTCTGTGAAAAACTTTCTCCTCCCCTCAAGCCTAAACTTCCCCTGGTGCAGTTAATCTCGCCTAATAAAATGACAGACTGCACAGGGCACAGAAGCTTGCAAATTCCCATTACGACAGGAACACAAGGCGTGCATCTTATTAAGGAATTCCAGAATGACTTAATGCAAGTAGCCAAGCACTTGGAGAGACACTAGCTTTCCTCTGTGACAAAAAAATAACACACTATTGCTACTCTCCAGAGATCTGATGGCAAATCTTACAAGTCTGAGGAATGTGTGTGTGTGTGTGTGTGTGTGTAGAAAGGGTTGTTTTGTGAATTTTGAGGCCATTTAGGGGGAAAAAGAAGACCCACAAACTAGTTAACAAACCTAATACCATTACAAGGGGTGGAAGAATATAGCCACCTTCGCTTGGAAACAATGGAAACAACATAGTAGATATTAAGTTAATTAACGATAATAACTACTGTTAATAGCTTTTGGTTTGGTTTCTAAACAGAGAAAGATTACAGCAAAAATATGTTTATTTATCTATGCTTGATTTTATAACTTATCCTGGAAGACAAGCCTCATGCTCTGCTCAAGCACTGTAGATGTTACTGTACTTTATCAACACTGTTAAAAATACCTGCTGCTCCTTGCTACCTTAACACAGCAGCTGATGTAAAAGCCCTAAACACAGGCATTCGTATTTGTCTCATAATTACACTAGTCGGCGCTACTGCTCATTAACACTGCTTAACGATGCTTTGAGAAGCACAATTATCAACGTCCACTGACAAGACCGGAAAGTACAAATGTCCTGGGGCAAACCCCACTTTCTGGTACAACCTGACCACTATTTCAACGCATGAAGTATGACGCAAGTAGTAAGTAGCCCTTTGTATCTACATTCATGTCTCATCTCCTCCTTCAAATGTCCGTGTGACCAGGCACGGCACAGCCAAGTACTTACGTTTTCTTCATCTGGATCTTCTCAGCATGGCGCTGCTTGTGGTAGAGCTTAGCCTTCAGCCCGATCATCTTCTTGGCCTTCCGGGACCGCTCATGAGCCTCGCGGCCCTCCTTCTTCCTCCTCCTCTCGTGGTAGTCCAGGCGGTACCCATAGCGCTTGCGGTGCAGCTCGATGTACTCGTTCTGCGGCTGTGGACACAAGACAGAGCGGTGAGCGGCTATCGGCAGCTGAGGCCCCGCGCCCTAACCCAGGCTGGGCGCAACTGGGAGACGCGGCGGGAAACCCACCAGGCCGCGTCCCGACGGCGGCAAAGAGTGCGAGGCGGTGGGGCCCCATGGCCGCCTCCGCCTCTCCGCCTCCCCCCCTCTGCCTCGCGCCCGGTCGCCCTCATGGCTCGCCGCCGCCGCCGCGGCTCCTACCATGGCGGCGACCCCACAACGTGTCCCACAACCCGCCGAGCCGTCCGCGCTGCCTCCTCCTGCAGGGCCAAAAGGGTGGGGGCAGGCGAGAAGTGGCCCCGGCTGGAAACGCTCCCCCGCGGTGCTTTGGTTCCTACTGGCGGAGAGGCGGCTGTCCTGGTCTTCCCATAGCTATGCGTTCGACTCGGAGGGGCTGAGACTAGTGGGGAAACGAAGACAAAAGAGCAGAGGGGCGCTTTTGCCCTCTAAGTCTGTCAGGTGCGGGTGGGAGGGTGGAACCCGAGGAGTTTAGGTGGTTGTGCCGGTGGGGACAGGAAGAAGGAGCGCGCCGTCCGGCGGCATGGGGATCTCCCGGCCGCCGCCGGGCTGCGGGCTGAGGCTTGGCCTCGTTAGAGCTCTGCACCTGGAGAGAGACGATAACGCAGGAGTCGACGAAATAACGTGCTGCTGGTTCATAACACGGCAGACAGGGGCGCAGGTTTGCGGAGCGCTAGCGGGGAGCGGCCGCCTGGGCCGCTGGCCAGGGTTCGGCAGGCTTGTACCGTGTGGCGTGTGGGCACCGATCCCTTCCTGCTCTCCTGGTGAAGCGACGGCTCTAGAACACGTGCGTGGGGCTTGTATGAGCGGGAAGTGGAAGTGAGCCTCTCCGCACGTTTCTCTGCCTTTGTTTTGGGACTGGCACGGAGTGAAAAAGCAGAGGCACGGGGTATTGGTGCCTCCTTACGTAAGCAGCAGCCCATAGGTGAATGCTCTTGAAGCTTCTGCCCTTGGGCTTTGTGTCACCGTGGTTTTGGTGATGCTTAAAAGCGCATAGTGTTGAATACTTTCTCTCCCAAATGCGTTATTTTCCTTGCTCCTCTCGGTCCTTCAAGATCACAAGAGCTATTTGCTCGTCACTGATCAGTAGTCAGTATTCCAGAGCTTGGCGTGAATGAAGAACTCTAAATGTCAGTGTTTTCTGCTTTACTGTTCACAGATTGCTGTGAGAAATACATTTTGCATGTGTGGGTATGCATCTGTGCTGATTTTAGTCACTGAACGTTATTTTCCCAGATCTGACACCTATTTAACCTGACAAGCAGTAATTTGAAAACTGATAACCTGATCTAATTGGAACACTCTTAAGCTTCATAACTGATTTGTGCAAAGGCAGTATAATTGCATTTTTTTTCACGTCCTAAATGTTTTGTACAATGTTTGACTACCTTGGCAGGGGACAGCTTTAGAGACGGGAGCCAGTATGTTGAGAATGATGAGGAAATTCTTGGTGAGTGCCGTGAAGCCATCAAGTTTTTGCAACGAGCTGTACATTCCCCCAGATTTAGATACTTTCTCTGTGAGCAAAAAAATAAATACTTGGGTTATTCTGGTAAACTTTTTTTTATTTGACTTTTCATTAAAAATCACTCTCCAGGAACAACAGGATAATTTTGTGTTGGAATTGGACTTCACGTAAGTCAGAATGTGGAAGTTGAATTTGCAGTTTTGCTGTGAACTTGTTTAGTTACCTGGGATTTTGAGAGTAGACTAGACTAGACTAGACTAGACTAGACTAGACCAGGTTGGAAGAGACCCTCAAAATCATCGTGACCAACCTATCAACCAATCCTACCCACCTAAACAACTAAACCATGGCACCATGCACCCCATCAAGACTCCTCCTGGACACCTCCAATGACAGTGACTCCAGCACCTCCCCGGGCAGCCCATTGCAATGGAGAAATTACTTTGAAATTTGTTACCTAACCGCCAGTTCAGATGAACATCAGCATTACAGTTGTCTGTAATGACAGTTGTCTGTGCTGAGGCAATGTGGTAAAGTAGCAAAATGCCCTCTAAGAGGAGAGGACTTTGGTATATTTAGAAGCACAACCTCTATCAGACAGAGTAAGCAAAGTTAGAAAACTAGTACAAAAGCAGCTAGCTTGACTTCCACTCCAGAGTTCCAGATCTGAAACATGATCTGGTCATGAAGATGCTTGAGGGATTGGAGAGAGCTGCAATTCTTCAGCCTGGAGAAGAGGAAGTGGGAGAGGATCTTGCCTCGTGTACAAGTACCTAGTGGGAGGTTATAAAGATGGAGAAGTTGTCAGTGGGGCCAAGCAAGAAACTGTACAAGCAGCAGTGGGCACAAACTGGACTATAGAAAATTCTATTTAAACATAAAATATTTTGAACTGTGAAAGCAAACACTGGATCAGGTTGTCCAGAGTAGTGAAGTCTCCATCCTTAGAGATACCAAAATCTGCTTTGACAGTGTTAGAGATAACTCCAGGTAAAAGTTTTTGGTAACCGTTTTATTGGCACTGAAAGATCGTAACAAGGTAATAAAAGGCAATAAAAGGCAAGCAAAGCAGCGCGCTGGGCTCGAGAGGGGACAAAACTCCACCTCCACGGCAGCCTTACAATAGTATTCTTCATCTTACATAGTTACATCATCTACACAAACAAACTTATGCTCAATAGAAGGCAGGCATATGATAACGAGTCTTAGAATAGGTGGGCAAATCCCTTCTCCCTACATTCGGTGTGGTAAGGGTCAAAGTATCCACTTTCACTCCTGCTCAATTGTCCAGGCTTCTTATCTGAAGAAAACAAATTCCTAGTTCTGAATGTTTAAGACAGCTCCTTCTCAGCCGTGATGTCTCCAATTAACCAGACAGTATCCTTGCAAGTCTGCGATATGTTTCTTTCCCTTTACTCTCCAAACAGGCCTCACAAGATCCTGACCCTTAATCCCAGTGCAGTCTAAGTCTTATCAATTTTAACATAAACCACCAGTATATTGATCACAATCCCCCATTTTCTTTCTGTCACCATTGATTTGTGTTAAAATTTGTAAATTTTTCAAGACTTCCTTAATGGGATCATGATTAGGTTCATCTGTTCCGATCACATTCGGATCATAATCATCTACTTGTAACTTACTGACATGAGCAATCTTACTTAAATTATTTTAAAACAACAATTACAAAGTCTTTTGCATATCAGTATTACAATTATTCCAACGAACATTACAAACAAATGTTTGAGCCAATTTATATTTGGTAACCAGACAGGTAATTTATCCCATATCTCTTTGAATCCACAAGAAGTATCATCTAAAGAAATCTGATGTAATACTCGATTGTGGTCTACAATCGCCTGTAAATTTTTTTCCACCCGTTTATCCAGATTAACGTGACTACAGCAGCTTACATTTGTCACTACACATACCCCTCCTTCCTTAACATACAAGAAATCCAAAGCTAACCTATTCTGAGTAGGTATTTTCGAGAGACTGTTGACTTCAATTTGCTGAGCTTTTATTGCATCTGTGCTTGCATTCATCATAATTTCAACTGCAGCAGAAAAATTTACCATTGCTATTTCAAGTTCACTAACTCCAAGCCAAGGCAGAAACCACCTAGCAAAACTATGACTATGCCTGGTTACTGGTGGATTTGCTGCCCCCTTCGTTTTTCTTGCAAAGCTCCTGAGTAATCCCTGTGGTTGATTTACTTATAAAGAGATGAGGATAGACCGGCCCTATAGCACATCTTCCTTGCCATCCTAAGGGTAATACCTTATAAGCGTTTTTACCACACATCCAATACCATCCCGATCCAACTGGTATCTGCCATCCTTTCGGTATGTGTCCTTTCTTTCCAGTCTGATCAAGATTCCACATATTTGCTTCTCCATAACTAATAACTTGTGAACACTTTGAATACTGCCCTGTAAAAATTACATCTCCACATCCAGGGTCAGTCCTATTTCCCCCTTTATTCCTGTCTATAGTTGTTTCCCAACATCGCTGGATACAAGGTACTGGCATATTCACATTTAAAGGTCCCTCCAATTGTAATTTCCACCTTAACTGAGATTGTGGAATCTGCCTGTGATCCTCATGCTTGTGATTTTGGAATACTTTTTCTATTTCTGTGGCATTAGGAAAGGCTGTCCCTATTAAAGGAAGCCCATGGGCCGAATTTTTAGGTAGCCAGGAACAAATCCAACAGTCAAATGATAACTGTTCACTATCCCTTTCAAGAGATGCAGATAAGTGTTCTGTTCCCATGGCCGTACTTCAAATGGCGTTATCATCAATATGATTAGTGGGTCTATGATCTTAGCTCCTTTTAATCTGTATATCATTATTAATATTGAAAGAGAATTCATCCACACATGGGAACAGAACATGGTCTTTGA
The DNA here is from genome assembly GCA_011125475.1 of Melanerpes aurifrons. NCBI lineage: Eukaryota > Metazoa > Chordata > Aves > Piciformes > Picidae > Melanerpes > Melanerpes aurifrons. The sequence goes on from WWNC01000003.1 coordinate 5,314,457, forward strand.
TTTTGATGGGACTCCTTATAGGAAAATAGGGTTAGGATCAAGATTAGGCTCCACCAGTGTATGTTAACTCTGCCTTCCCGGCCTGCTGGGGTGCACCCAGCAGCCAGGTGTATTTTCTTCTCGACAGCAGTTACATTCTTCAGGAGCCCTACAGATTTTAATCCCTTAACCCACTTCAAAATTCCATTCGGAGTCTCTTCTCTACTTCCTTGGTTAGTTCGTGTACCGGCTCCCATTGTGCTTTTGTTATTTCAATTCCTCTTTCTTCAAAATCCTCCACAATAATCTTTCTTATGTCTCTCTTCTTTTCCTTTTTACTCACCCTTTTAATTGTTCTTGGTATTCCCCAATTAAAATTTCTCTAGCCTTTACCTCCCACTTACGCCAATCCCTTTCAAGAATCTTCCAGGGAGATTTAAATCCTTTTTCCTCACCACCAAATAGGGTCTCTATATTCACCAGTCCAGACTGCCTATTTTCAGGCCTAGCTCTACATTCTCCCCAGCGTTCAGGACAAAATACTCCTCGATTATGAGAAATACAAGACCATTTCTTACAACAATTAAAACATTTACAAGTTCCCCGTCCCTCATGAGTTCCGTGATGTTTTATACACGGAATGAAATGAGGATATTCTTCAATGTTCTCGTGCTGTGCAGATTCAATATCACATGCTACTGCATATACTTTAGAAGGTGGGTTTGTCTCGCATGCTCCAGAGCCTCCGGACTGTGGTGCTACGTCTATTTGAATGTTTATCTGATCTGTCGGCACTAACTGCAGTCCTGGAGGTACTTCAAACCGTTTGTATAGGTGGCGTGGAACTCGTACTGATGCCAGTTTCACTTTCTCCGCAGAGTCACTTTCGTCTCTCCAGGCTCAGAGGTTACTGTTCATCCGTTCCTTCCTGAACTGGTCCTTTTACTCTCAAAAACACGCGTCCACCCATTCTCCACAGCCAGGACAGCCGTATCTGTGGTTAATAAAACAAGAAAAGGTCCCTCCCAAAGGGGAAACAATGATTTCTCTTTCCATGATTTTATCAACACTTTATCCCCAGCTTTAATTTTATGTATGTCAAATGGCAAATCCCAAAGGTGGGGTCTGAGACAATATACTAATTTTCCATAACTCATTCAGTCTTTTTCCAATTTGGATGATATATTGCTTTATATTCCAGTCTTCAATTAAATTATCTTTAAGGGGCATCCCCTGGATATAGGGCATTCCATACAATAGTTCATAGGGGGAAAGACCCATATCCCCATAGGGTTTGGTTCGACTATTCAACAATGCCAGTGGTAAACATTTAATCCAAGACATTTGTGTCTCCACCATCAGTTTCATTGACTGCTGTTTTATAGTCTGATTCACCCTCTCCACCCATCCGGAACTCTGAGGGTGCCACAGAGTATAGTATTCCCACCTAGTTCCCAAGGCTTGCATCAATAATTTCATAACCTTAGAAGTAAAGTGTGTCCCTTGGTCTGAGTCAATTACTTGGATTATTCCATGTCTCGGAATCACTTCTTCTAATAACACTTTTGCTACAGTCTGTGCTGTAGCCCTTGCTGCAGGGAAAGCCTCCACCCACCAGGTGAGGTGATGTATTATTACTATCAAATACTTAATTCTTCCTACTTTGGGTAATTCAGTAAAATCTACCTGTATCTTTTCAAATGGTCTTACCGCCACTTGCCTTCCTCCCATTGCTGCCTGTCTGAATGCTTTTCTGTTTATCTTCTGACGTGTTAAGCACCCCTGTGTTACTTGTCTCGCTATCTCATACACTCCGATGCAGGCATACTGCTTAAGGAAGGCCTCTCCCAAGGCCTTAGAACCGCAATGTGTATGAGCATGCAACCTATCCATAATTCCCTTAGCATAAGCTTTGGGTAACACTTCCCTTCCATCTGGAAGATTCTAATTTCCCTCCCTCAGGATGGCCCCCATTTCTTTTATTTTCTTCAATTCTTCCTCTTGATAAACTTTCAATTCAGCTTTTTCAGGGGTTTCTTGCTCCACGTGAAAAATCTTCAGATCTCTTTGCTGCTTCCTTAAGGCAGCACTCCTTGCTTCACTGTCTGCAGCATTGTTTAGGCCCCTCAGTTTAGGAAGGACGTCGAAACACTTGAGCGTGTCCAGAGAAGGGCAACAAGGCTGGGGAGAGGCCTTGAACAGAAGCCTTATGAGGAGAGGCTGAGGGAGCTGGGATTGTTTAGCCTGGAGATGAGGAGGCTCAGGGGTGACCTCATTGTCCTCTACAACTACCTGAAGGGTGGTTGTAGCCAGGAGGGGGTTGGCCTCTTCTCCCAGGCAACCAGCACCAGAACAAGGGGACACAGTCTCAAGCTGCGCCAGGGGAGGTTCAGACTCGAGGCGAGGAGGAAGTTCTTCACCGAGCAAGTCATTCGGCATTGGAACGGGTTGCCCAGGGAGGTGGTTGAGTCATCGACCCTGGAGGCGTTCAAGGGGAGATTGGACGTGGCACTTGGTGCCATGGTCTAGTCATGGGGTCTGTGTTGATAGGTTGGACTCGATGATCCTCGAGGTCCTTTCCAACCTAAGTTATACTGTCATACTGTGATACTGTTTCCACAAATGTGATATTCTAATCCCCATTGATGTGAACCACTGCAATATTTTTAGGACCCCTTAAGGCTTCAAGGACTTTTACCACTAGCTCCTGATGTATAAGCCCCTTCCCCTGAGTATTTATTAATCCCCTTTCCTCCCAAATTTTTCCAGAGGTATGCACTACCCCATATGCATATTTAGAGTCAGTATAGATAGTCCCTGATTTGTTCTTTAACAATTCTAATGCTCGGACTAGAGCGTGCAGTTCAAGCTTGGGCTGACCGGGTGGCACTCAAAGGACCTGATTCAACTATCCTCATTTCTCCATCTACGATGGCATATCCTGATTTTCTTTTGCCCTCCACTATCCTGGAAGACCTGTCTATAAATAATTGCTCTCTGTCATCCAACTCAAAGCCCTTTAAATCTGGTCTTATTTTAGTTTGTAGCTCAATTATCTCTATGCAGTCATGCTGTAAATCTTCTGGTGGTTCTCCGAACAGAAACTGTGAAGGATTCTGAGCCTTGGTAATCCTAAACTCGAATTCCGGTGATTCCATTAAAATAGCCTCGTATTTCAAAATTCTGCTGTTAGCCATTTTTCTGCCTTTTGTTGCAGCACCCCCCTTATGTTATGTGGAGTGTATGCTCTCAAGGGAGCATAAAAAGTTATTTTCTGTGCTGCTTCTACTAATAATGCCGTCGCCACTAAGGCTTGTAAACAAGCTGGTCATCCCCTGCTTACGGGATCTGATAGCTTGGAACAATACCCTACAGGTTTCTTACTTCCAGCCCAGTCCTGGGTTAACACTCCATATGCTGTGTGGTTAGATGTGCTTACGAAAAGGTCAAATGGCTTCTCCACATCAGGCAGATTTAAAACAGGGGCTTCAATCAACATTCTTTTTATTCTATCCAGTCGCTCATCATCCTCTGGACTCCATTTACTGTTACTAAGGGTCAATTTCTCATATAGGAACTTCACCTTTTCACTGTACCCCTCTATCCATGATCGACAGTACCCCAGAAGTCCAAGCAGCTGCCTGATTTCTTTTTTTACAGTGAGGAGCTCTTAAAGCCAATATTCCTGACACCCTATCAGGGTCCAATCTCTTTTTACCCTTACTTAACCAATGCCCGAGATATTTCACCTCCTGCTCTTACAAACTGCAGTTTTGATTTTGAAACCTTAAGTCCGTTCTCCCCAAAAAGTTTAGCAGCTGTATTGTGGCTGACTGAGTTTCTTCCTTGTCTCTTCCTGCTATCAACAGCTCATCCACATACTGCAGGAGTTTAATATTTGCTGGAATTTCCCAACCTTGTGACAGTTTTTCTAAAGTTTGTCCAAATAAATGTGGTGATTCTGTGAACCCCTGAGGCAACACAGTCCACCTTAACTGCTGTTTACTTCCCGTTTCAGGAGCTTCCCACTGAAAGGCAAATCAATCCCTTGAGTCCTTGTCCAAGGGCAAGCCCAAAAGCATCTTTCAAATCTATCACACTGTACCACGTGTATTCTGGGGGCAAATGACTCAACAATGAATATGGGTTTGCTACTACAGGAAATTTAATGTTCTCTGATTTATTCCTCTTAAATCCTGTACTAACTGATAAGTTCCATCTGATTTCTTTATCAGTAAGATTGGGGTGTTAGGAGGAGACATACAGGGTTCTAATGTTCTTTTGTTTATTAATTCATCTATGACAGGTTTTAGACCCTTTCTCCCTTCTCACTCTTGAGAGGCAAGAGTGTCCTCACAAAGAAAGCTTGTAAGGCTTTGACAAGAAATTGGGGTTTATAGTCTTTTGGCTTGAAGTACTGTTTAAGACTGCAGATACAGGGGAGTATCTAGTTTAGAAGCAGCATTTGTTTATTTCAAGAATGCAAGCTAAATCCTATGTATCCATCACCTGATGCTTGTGACTTTTTTTCTTACTTCTTGAAGTCACCAAAGTACCTACAAATACTTGCAGTTAAAACACCATTCTCACACTTCATCTTGAAACCCTTAAAGCTTCCTCAACTGAAACTGTTCTCCATTCTCCAGGTCTTACACTTTCATTACTGCAGTCCTGGTGGCAAAGGAAAGACATGAGGTAGTGTTGGGGGCATGAAGTGGTAATAGCTGCCTTCCTACCCGCCTCCCTGCATCCCCATGCTGCTAAAGTGTTCTCAAGGCCAACCTGTGTCTCTGTCCAGAGAGAGAAAGAGACTCAGTTCTTTCTGAATATTCCCGTGATGTGAAATGAGAGGCACAAACGAAGCCAAACTATCAACAGCTAGACTATTTATTACATAAATAAAGTGGATGGATCAGAAGGGAGAGAGAGAGAATAGAGAAGAGAGAGAGAGAAGAGGAATTATATTACCACACCCCTCACCCTCCCCAAGACAGTTTGAGTCTGTGGAGGTAAGGTGCTGCAGGAGATGTTGGCTCTGTAGAGAAAGGGTGCTGAGGCTTTGGCTGGAGAACAGACGTGCTCCTCTGGGCAGCTTCAGCTCCACGAGTTGCAGCAGGCAGAACTTAGGACACAGAGAGAGGGTTCAGTCTGCTTCTTCCAGGCTCCGTACCCTCTTTTCTTCAGAGCAGCATTGTCCCGGGCTTTTCCTTCTCTCGTGCTTTCCTTCTCAGCGGCATGGTCCTTCTTCTGTGTTTTCCTTCATCTCCGTTTTTCTTCTACGGAGCCAGTTGTTGCTCAAGTCTTTTATAGAGGTTTTTTAGTCCTTAGGTATCTGTCCAAGTATTGTCCCTCAGGAAATGAGGGGCCAGGAAATCATCCTCAGGCAAGTATCCAGGTATCGTTCCCCAGGAAATCTTTCTGTGCATTCCTGTGTGTTTGGACAGGGGTCTGGATGGAAGGAGGAGGCCTCTGCAGGAGCCCGTGTCCGAACACAACTCAGACGAGTAGGACTGCATTAATACAGCCATCGTTTTCTGGATTGTTTGTTACCTGCACGTATTTCCCTAAAGAGAGAAGAGAATTAAGTATCTACAAAAGGCTGGAGTGGTTCATGCAATTAATTAGACTCTCTCAAATTTTCAAGTAAAATCTACAAGTCTCTTTAAAGTGCAGAGAACACCTGTTTCCAAAACTGAAATGCATTTTGAAATCTAAAACTACCTTCTGCTGCTGACCTGCAAACGTAGGCTCTCAAAGTATTTTATACAGGCTGTTTTTTGGAGATGAATGATTTGGAGTCCTGAATAGATGTAAAAAAGCTCCAGAATCATAGGGTCTGCTATTCTGCACATCAAGCCCTCTGTTAAAGCAGTCAGCCTGATCCCGTCAAGATACTTCTACTGAAAACACACTTGGAGCACTGCTTTATGTGAGCCACAGGCAAGCTAAGTCTTTGTTCTGAACTTCACCTAACTTGCTTTGGAAAGTGTGAACAGCCAGCCTAAAATTAAAGCCTGCATTTTTAGAGTTGCCTAGTAGATGCTTTTACTGCAGCCCAAACCTAACATTTCACAGTGAATCATTTGTGACTACAGGGCATGGTCTCAAAAATCCGTCAGGCAATGAAACTTTTAGAAGCAGTACTGTGGTATAGCTAGTTTAACTACTTACCCCAGATAACTTTGCCCCCTTGTGTCACAAGGCCAAGCTCACTCACGTTCACCTCTATAACGGTACCCTTGGTGATTACGCCCAGTGTTGTATACAAAGGAGAAGAAGGATTCTTTTTCACACCAAGGATAGGTAGGCAAAAAGTAGCTTGAAGTTCTGGATGCGTCACATGTGCCTTCTTGAAACGCAAGCCCTGTTACACACGCAGTGTTAGACTGAGTTAGTATTTCATTGAAACCCTTAAGATTAATTTAGTTTAATACTTGAGCATTGTCCTCAGCTCTATGTGCTTTTAAAGACTGGGCAGAAGGAAAGAACAGAGAATACAGAACGCCGTCTGCCTAGCATAGAATGCTTAATTTGTGCAAAACCCTGACTTAATTACAGAGTAAAGCTTTCCACGCTGATTTCTAATAGCCATATAGAAGAAATACTTGCTACCTCTGACGGCTTCTGTGAAGGCTACTGTAACATAAAATAGCATCAGAAACTGTGTCAATAAAAGTTTACACTTCTCCTGCTACCTTGACAGCTTGTAGCTTTAACTTACTGGCATCATCTCCTCTAAGGGCTTAAAAGCAAATACATTTCAACACTGACTGCAGGGGCATGTCTCTGCCCTCAGGCTATTCTACATTTAGAGTTCTGCTGGGAAACTAATAGGAATATAATACATCAGTGGCAATCAAATGCATTCTCCTCAGAGAAGAAAGCTTCCTTGCCACAGGAACACAAAGCAGTAAGTATGGAGAATCGTTACTTAAACATTGTTAAGGCTCAAGAACATTACCATTGGTCGAATGAATCGTTCGTATTTAGGAGGCTTCCTAGTAAAGCCATCTCCAACAAAACAAACTTTTGTAACCATTCTCTTCCAGGCCTTCTTCTTTCTCTTTCCTGTACGAATTACTTTTAAAACTTCTGTTTCTCCTTGCGCACGGACCTTTGGCACAGGAACTTCCCATTTCCCCTGGAAGAGGGAAAAAGAGTCAATAGTCTTACACACTGCATTGCTACATAAAAGGGGAAAGCACAAAGTGTAACTTCCTTTGAGAGCAGCGGTACACTGTACTTCAACAACTCACAGCTACCATTTTGCTTAGTATTTAAAGTTATGAAACTCAAGATGCTGCACATGCTTACTTTGTCCTAGATTGCTCAGTGACCAAAGCTTCGTACAATACCGATATTTAGACTTTGCTTGTAGGTTGTTGTCACTTTGGCATCAGCAGCACAGTGGACACAATAGTAGGCATCTCACATTTAGTAGTTACTTACAGCTTTTTCTTTTCTTTTCTGCTTAATCATGTTAGAAAGAACCTTAGCCCGAGACTGGCCCTCTCTGTCCAGAAGGTATGCTGGTACAGCTCCTTTAGGTGTTTTTCATCGTTCTTCTCCTTTGTATTTCTCTTTTCATGCATTTTAATGCTGCAAGGAGAGAAAGCCAGTATGAAGAGGAAAAAAGAATTAAAAAAGCTCATGTTTAGACCATAAACAAGTCCTCCTAATTTTGCTTAGGCCTGCTCAAAGTTTTGTTTTAAAGAGACATTTGTAAGTAATCACAGAATCAATAAGGTTGGAAAAGAGCTCAAAGATCATCAAGTCCAACCTGACACACCCAAGACCTCATGAGTACTAAAGCATGGCACCAAGTGCCACGCTCAAGTGTTTCGACGTCCTTCCTAAACTGAGGGGCCTAAACAATGCTGCAGACAGTGAAGCAAGGAGTGCTGCCTTAAGGAGGCAGCCCATTCCAGCGGCTAGCAACTCTCTCTGTGAAAAACTTTCTCCTCCCCTCAAGCCTAAACTTCCCCTGGTGCAGTTAATCTCGCCTAATAAAATGACAGACTGCACAGGGCACAGAAGCTTGCAAATTCCCATTACGACAGGAACACAAGGCGTGCATCTTATTAAGGAATTCCAGAATGACTTAATGCAAGTAGCCAAGCACTTGGAGAGACGCTAGCTTTCCTCTGTGACAAAAAAATAACACACCATTGCTACTCTCCAGAGATCTGATGGCAAATCTTACAAGTCTGAGGAATGTGTGTGTGTGTGTGTGTGTGTGTAGAAAGGGTTGTTTTGTGAATTTTGAGGCCATTTAGGGGGAAAAAGAAGACCCACAAACTAGTTAACAAACCTAATACCATTACAAGGGGTGGAAGAATATAGCCACCTTCGCTTGGAAACAATGGAAACAACATAGTAGATATTAAGTTAATTAACGATAATAACTACTGTTAATAGCTTTTGGTTTGGTTTCTAAACAGAGAAAGATTACAGCAAAAATATGTTTATTTATCTATGCTTGATTTTATAACTTATCCTGGAAGACAAGCCTCATGCTCTGCTCAAGCACTGTAGATGTTACTGTACTTTATCAACACTGTTAAAAAATACCTGCTGCTCCTTGCTACCTTAACACAGCAGCTGATGTAAAAGCCCTAAACACAGGCATTCGTATTTGTCTCATAATTACACTAGTCGGCGCTACTGCTCATTAACACTGCTTAACGATGCTTTGAGAAGCACAATTATCAACGTCCACTGACAAGACCGGAAAGTACAAATGTCCTGGGGCAAACCCCACTTTCTGGTACAACCTGACCACTATTTCAACGCATGAAGTATGACGCAAGTAGTAAGTAGCCCTTTGTATCTACATTCATGTCTCATCTCCTCCTTCAAATGTCCGTGTGACCAGGCACGGCACAGCCAAGTACTTACGTTTTCTTCATCTGGATCTTCTCAGCATGGCGCTGCTTGTGGTAGAGCTTAGCCTTCAGCCCGATCATCTTCTTGGCCTTCCGGGACCGCTCATGAGCCTCGCGGCCCTCCTTCTTCCTCCTCCTCTCGTGGTAGTCCAGGCGGTACCCATAGCGCTTGCGGTGCAGCTCGATGTACTCGTTCTGCGGCTGTGGACACAAGACAGAGCGGTGAGCGGCTATCGGCAGCTGAGGCCCCGCGCCCTAACCCAGGCTGGGCGCAACTGGGAGACGCGGCGGAAACCCACTAGGCCGCGTCCCGACGGCGGCAAAGAGTGCGAGGCGGTGGGGCCCCCATGGCCGCCTCCGCCTCTCCGCCTCCCCTCTGCCTCGCGCCCGGTCGCCCTCATGGCTCGCCGCCGCCGCCGCGGCTCCTACCATGGCGGCGACCCCACAACGTGTCCCACAACCCGCCGAGCCGTCCGCGCTGCCTCCTCCTGCAGGGCCAAAAGGGTGGGGGCAGGCGAGAAGTGGCCCCGGCTGGAAACGCTCCCCGCGGTGCTTTGGTTCCTACTGGCGGAGAGGCGGCTGTCCTGGTCTTCCCATAGCTATGCGTTCGACTCGGAGGGGCTGAGACTAGTGGGGAAACGAAGACAAAAGAGCAGAGGGGCGCTTTTGCCCTCTAAGTCTGTCAGGTGCGGGTGGGAGGGTGGAACCCGAGGAGTTTAGGTGGTTGTGCCGGTGGGGACAGGAAGAAGGAGCGCGCCGTCCGGCGGCATGGGGATCTCCCGGCCGCCGCCGGGCTGCGGGCTGAGGCTTGGCCTCGTTAGAGCTCTGCACCTGGAGAGAGACGATAACGCAGGAGTCGACGAAATAACGTGCTGCTGGTTCATAACACGGCAGACAGGGGCGCAGGTTTGCGGAGCGCTGGCGGGGAGCGGCCGCGTGGGCCGCTGGCCAGGGTTCGGCAGGCTTGTACCGTGTGTGCGTGTGGGCACCGATCCCTTCCTGCTCTCCTGGTGAAGCGACGGCTCTAGAACACGTGCGTGGGGCTTGTATGAGCGGGAAGTGGAAGTGAGCCTCTCCGCACGTTTCTCTGCCTTTGTTTTGGGACTGGCACGGAGTGAAAAAGCAGAGGCACGGGGTATTGGTGCCTCCTTACGTAAGCAGCAGCCCATAGGTGAATGCTCTTGAAGCTTCTGCCCTTGGGCTTTGTGTCACCGTGGTTTTGGTGATGCTTAAAAGCGCATAGTGTTGAATACTTTCTCTCCCAAATGCGTTATTTTCCTTGCTCCTCTCGGTCCTTCAAGATCACAAGAGCTATTTGCTCGTCACTGATCAGTAGTCAGTATTCCAGAGCTTGGCGTGAATGAAGAACTCTAAATGTCAGTGTTTTCTGCTTTACTGTTCACAGATTGCTGTGAGAAATACATTTTGCATGTGTGGGTATGCATCTGTGCTGATTTTAGTCACTGAACGTTATTTTCCCAGATCTGACACCTATTTAACCTGACAAGCAGTAATTTGAAAACTGATAACCTGATCTAATTGGAACACTCTTAAGCTTCATAACTGATTTGTGCAAAGGCAGTATAATTGCATTTTTTCACGTCCTAAATGTTTTGTACAATGTTTGATTACCTTGGCAGGGGACAGCTTTAGAGACGGGAGCCAGTATGTTGAGAATGATGAGGAAATTCTTGGTGAGTGCCGTGAAGCCATCAAGTTTTTGCAACGAGCTGTACATTCCCCAGATTTAGATACTTTCTCTGTGAGCAAAAATAAATACTTGGGTTATTCTGGTAAACTTTTTTTTATTTGACTTTTCATTAAAAATCACTCTCCAGGAACAACAGGATAATTTTGTGTTGGAATTGGACTTCACGTAAGTCAGAATGTGGAAGTTGAATTTGCAGTTTTGCTGTGAACTTGTTTAGTTACCTGGGATTTTGAGAGTAGAATAGAATAGAATAGAATAGACTAGACTAGACTAGACCAGGTTGGAAGAGACCCTCAAGATCATTGTGTCCAACCTATCAACCAATCCTACCCACCTAAACAACTAAACCATGGCACCAGCCAGTTCAGATGAACATCAGCATTACAGTTGTCTGTAATGACAGTTGTCTGTGATGAGGCAATGTTAGAAAACTAGTACAAAAGCAGCTAGCTTGACTTCCACTCCAGAGTTCCAGGTCTGAAACATGATCTGGTCATGAAGATGCTTGAGGGATTGGAGAGAGCTGCAATTCTTCAGCCTGGAGAAGAGGAAGTGGGAGAGGATCTTGCCTCGTGTACAAGTACCTAGTGGGAGGTTATAAAGATGGAGAAGTTGTCAGTGGGGCCAAGCAAGAAACTGTACAAGCAGCAGTGGGCACAAACTGGACTATAGAAAATTCTATTTAAACATAAAATATTTTGAACTGTGAAAGCAAACACTGGATCAGGTTGTCCAGAGTAGTGAAGTCTCCATCCTTAGAGATACCAAAATCTGCTTTGACAGTGTTAGAGATAACTCCAGGTAAAAGTTTTTGGTAACCGTTTTATTGGCACTGAAAGATCGTAACAAGGTAATAAAAGGCAATAAAAGGCAAGCAAAAGCAGCGCTGGGCTCGAGAGGGGACAAAACTCCACCTCCACGGCAGCCTTACAATAGTATTCTTCATCTTACATAGTTACATCATCTACACAAACAAACTTATGCTCAATAGAAGGCAGGCATATGATAACGAGTCTTAGAATAGGTGGGCAAATCCCTTCTCCTACATTTGGTGTGGTAAGGGTCAAAGTATCCACTTTCACGCCTGCTCAATTGTCCAGGCTTCTTATCTGAAGAAAACAAATTCCTAGTTCTGAATGTTTAAGACAGCTCCTTCTCAGCCGTGATGTCTCCAATTAACCAGACAGTATCCTTGCAAGTCTGCGATATGTTTCTTTCCCTTTACTCTCCAAACAGGCCTCACAAGATCCTGACCCTTAATCCCAGTGCAGTCTAAGTCTTATCAATTTTAACATAAACCACCAGTATATTGATCACAATCCCCCATTTTCTTTCTGTCACCATTGATTTGTGTTAAAATTTGTAAATTTTTCAAGACTTCCTTAATGGGATCATGATTAGGTTCATCTGTTCGATCACATTCGGATCATAATCATCTACTTGTAACTTACTGACATGAGCAATCTTACTTAAATTATTTTAAAACAACAATTACAAAGTCTTTTGCATATCAGTATTACAATTATTCCAACGAATATTACAAACAAATGTTTGAGCCAATTTATATTTGGTAACCAGACAGGTAATTTATCCCATATCTCTTTGAATCCACAAGAAGTATCATCTAAAGAAATCTGATGTAATACTCGATTGTGGTCTACAATCGCCTGTAAATCTTTTTCCACCCGTTTATCCAGATTAATGTGACTACAGCAGCTTACATTTGTGACTACACATACCCCTCCTTCCTTAACATATAAGAAATCCAAAGCTAACCTATTCTGAGTAGGTATTTTCGAGAGACTGTTGACTTCAATTTGCTGAGCTTTTATTGCATCTGTGCTTGCATTCATCATAATTTCAACTGTAGCAGAAAAATTTACCATTGCTATTTCAAGTTCACTAACTCCAAGCCAAGGCAGAAACCACCTAGCAAAACTATGAAACTTGCTATGCCTGGTTACTGGTGGATTTGCTGCCCCCTTAGTTTTCTTGCAAAGCTCCTGAGTAATCCCTGTGGTTGATTTACTTATAAAGAGATGAGGATAGACCGGCCCTATAGCACATCTTCCTTGCCATCCTAAGGGTAATACCTTATAAGCGTTTTTACCACACATCCAATACCATCCCGATCCAACTGGTATCTGCCATCCTTTCGGTATGTGTCCTTTCTTTCCAGTCTGATCAAGATTCCACATATTTGCTTCTCCATAACTAATAACTTGTGAACACTTTGAATACTGCCCTGTAAAAATTACATCTCCACATCCAGGGTCAGTCCTATTTCCCTTGGTCCCTTGGTCTGAGTCAATTACTTGGATTATTCCATGTCTCGGAATCACTTCTTCTAATAACTCTTTTGCTACAGTCTGTGCTGTAGCCCTTGCTGCAGGGAAAGCCTCCACCCACCAGGTGAGGTGATGTATTATTACTATCAAATACTTAATTCTTCCTACTTTGGGTAATTCAGTAAAATCTACCTGTATCTTTTCAAATGGTCTTACCGCCACTTGCCTTCCTCCCATTGCTGCCTGTCTGAATGCTTTTCTGTTTATCTTCTGACGTGTTAAGCACCCCTGTGTTACTTGTCTCGCTATCTCATACACTCCGATGCAGGCATACTGCTTAAGGAAGGCCTCTCCCAAGGCCTTAGAACCGCAATGTGTATGAGCATGCAACCTATCCATAATTCCCTTAGCATAAGCTTTGGGTAAGACTTCCCTTCCATCTGGAAGATTCTAATTTCCCTCCCTCAGGATGGCCCCATTTCTTTTATTTTCTTCAATTCTTCCTCTTGATAAACTTTTAATTCAGCTTTTTCAGGGTTTTCTTGCTCCACGTGTAAAATCTTCAGATCTCTTCGCTGCTTCCTTAAGGCAGCACTCCTTGCTTCACTGTCTGCAGCATTGTTCAGGCCCCTCAGTTTAGGAAGGACATCGAAACACTTGAGCGTGTCCAGAGAAGGGCAACAAGGCTGGGGAGAGGCCTTGAACAGAAGCCCTATGAGGAGAGGCTGAGGGAGCTGGGATTGTTTAGCCTGGAGATGAGGAGGCTCAGGGGTGACCTCATTGTCCTCTACAACTACCTGAAGGGTGGTTGTAGCCAGGAGGGGGTTGGCCTCTTCTCCCAGGCAACCAGCACCAGAACAAGGGGACACAGTCTCAAGCTGCGCCAGGGGAGGTTCAGACTCGAGGCGAGGAGGAAGTTCTTCACCGAGCGAGTCATTCGGCATTGGAACGGGTTGCCCAGGGTTGAGTCATCGACCCTGGAGGCGTTCAAGGGGAGATTGGACGTGGCACTTGGTGCCATGGTCTAGTCATGGGGTCTGTGTTGATAGGTTGGACTCGATGATCCTCGAGGTCCTTTCCAACCTAAGTTATACTGTCATACTGTGATACTGTTTCCACAAATGTGATATTCTAATCCCCATTGATGTGAACCACTGCAATATTTTTAGGACCCCTTAAGGCTTCAAGGACTTTTACCACTAGCTCCTGATGTATAAGGCCCTTCCCTGAGTATTTATTAATCCCCTTTCCTCCCAAATTTTTCCAGAGGTATGCACTACCCCATATGCATATTTAGAGTCAGTATAGATAGTCCCTGATTTGTTCTTTAACAATTCTAATGCTCGGACTAGAGCGTGCAGTTCAAGCTTGGGCTGACCGGGTGGCACTCAAAGGACCTGATTCAACTATCCTCATTTCTCCATCTACGATGGCATATCCTGATTTTCTTTTGCCCTCCACTATCCTGGAAGACCTGTCTATAAATAATTGCTCTCTGTCATCCAACTCAAAGCCCTTTAAATCTGGTCTTATTTTAGTTTGTAGCTCAATTATCTCTATGCAGTCATGCTGTAAATCTTCTGGTGGTTCTCCGAACAGAAACTGTGAAGGATTCTGAGCCTTGGTAATCCTAAACTCGAATTCCGGTGATTCCATTAAAATAGCCTCGTATTTCAAAAATTCTGCTATCTGTTAGCCATTTTTCTGCCTTTTGTTGCAGCACCCCCCTTATGTTATGTGGAGTGTATGCTCTCAAGGGAGCATAAAAAGTTATTTTCTGTGCTGCTTCTACTAATAATGCCGTCGCCACTAAGGCTTGTAAACAAGCTGGTCATCCCCTGCTTACGGGATCTGATAGCTTGGAACAATACCCTACAGGTTTCTTACTTCCAGCCCAGTCCTGGGTTAACACTCCATATGCTGTGTGGTTAGATGTGCTTACGAAAAGGTCAAATGGCTTCTCCACATCAGGCAGATTTAAAACAGGGGCTTCAATCAACATTCTTTTATTCTATCCAGTCGCTCATCATCCTCTGGACTCCATTTACTGTTACTAAGGGTCAATTTCTCATATAGGAACTTCACCTTTTCACTGTACCCCTCTATCCATGATCGACAGTACCCCAGAAGTCCAAGCAGCTGCCTGATTTCTTTTTTTACAGTGAGGAGCTCTTAAAGCCAATATTCCTGACACCCTATCAGGGTCCAATCTCTTTTTACCCTTACTTAACCAATGCCCGAGATATTTCACCTCCTGCTCTTACAAACTGCAGTTTTGATTTTGAAACCTTAAGTCCGTTCTCCCCCAAAAGTTTAGCAGCTGTATTGTGGCTGACTGAGTTTCTTCCTTGTCTCTTCCTGCTATCAACAGCTCATCCACATACTGCAGGAGTTTAATATTTGCTGGAATTTCCCAACCTTGTGACAGTTTTTCTAAAGTTTGTCCAAATAAATGTGGTGATTCTGTGAACCCTGAGGCAACACAGTCCACCTTAACTGCTGTTTACTTCCCGTTTCAGGAGCTTCCCACTGAAAGGCAAATCAATCCCTTGAGTCCTTGTCCAAGGGCAAGCCCAAAAGCATCTTTCAAATCTATCACACTGTACCATGTGTATTCTGGGGCAAATGACTCAACAATGAATATGGGTTTGCTACTACAGGAAATTTAATGTTCTCTGATTTATTCTCTTAAATCCTGTACTAACTGATAAGTTCCATCTGATTTCTTTATCAGTAAGATTGGGGTGTTAGGAGGAGACATACAGGGTTCTAATGTTCTTTTGTTTATTAATTCATCTATGACAGGTTTTAGACCCTTTCTCCTTCTCACTCTTGAGAGGCAAGAGTGTCCTCACAAAGAAAGCTTGTAAGGCTTTGACAAGAAATTGGGGTTTATAGTCTTTTGGCTTGAAGTACTGTTTAAGACTGCAGATACAGGGAGTATCTAGTTTAGAAGCAGCATTTGTTTATTTCAAGAATGCAAGCTAAATCCTATGTATCCATCACCTGATGCTTGTGACTTTTTTCTTACTTCTTGAAGTCACCAAAGTACCTACAAATACTTGCAGTTAAAACACCATTCTCACACTTCATCTTGAAACCCTTAAAGCTTCCTCAACTGAAACTGTTCTCCATTCTCCAGGTCTTACACTTTCATTACTGCAGTCCTGGTGGCAAAGGAAAGACATGAGGTAGTGTTGGGGGCATGAAGTGGTAATAGCTGCCTTCCTACCCGCCTCCCTGCATCCCCATGCTGCTAAAGTGTTCTCAAGGCCAACCTGTGTCTCTGTCCAGAGAGAGAAAGAGACTCAGTTCTTTCTGAATATTCCCATGATGTGAAATGAGAGGCACAAACGAAGCCAAACTATCAACAGCTGTTTATTACATAAATAAAGTGGATGGATCAGAAGTGGGGAGAGAGAGAGAATACAGGAGGGGGGGGGGGAGAGAGAGAGAGAGAGAGAGAGAAGAGGAATTATATTACCACACCCCTCACCCCCCCCAAGACAGTTTGAGTCTGTGGAGGTAAGGTGCTGCAGGAGATGTTGGCTCCGTAGAGAAAGGGTGCTGAGGCTTTGGCTGGAGAACAGATGTGCTCCTCTGGGCAGCTTCAGCTCCACGAGTTGCAGCAGGCAGAACTTAGGACACAGAGAGAGGGTTCAGTCTGCTTCTTCCAGGCTCCGTACCCTCTTTTCTTCAGAGCAGCATTGTCCCGGGCTTTTCCTTCTCTCGTGCTTTCCTTCTCAGCGGCATGGTCCTTCTTCTGTGTTTTCCTTCATCTCCGTTTTTCTTCTACTGAGCCAGTTGTTGTTCAAGTCTTTTATACAGTTTTTTTAGTCCTTAGTATGTGTCCAAGTATTGTCCCTCAGGAAATGAGGGGCCAGGAAACCATCCTCAGGCAAGTATCCAGGTAGCGTTCCCCAGGAAATCTTTCTGTGCATTCCTGTGTGTTTGGACAGGGGTCTGGATGGAAGGAGGAGGCCTCTGCAGGAGCCCGTGTCCGAACACAACTCAGACGAGTAGGACTGCATTAATACAGCCATCGTTTTCTGGATTGTTTGTTACCTGCGCGTATTTCCCTAAAGAGAGAAGAGAATTAAGTATCTACAAAAGGCTGGAGTGGTTCATGCAATTAATTAGACTCTCTCAAATTTTCAAGTAAAATCTACAAGTCTCTTTAAAGTGCAGAGAACACCTGTTTCCAAAACTGAAATGCATTTTGAAATCTAAAACTACCTTCTGCTGCTGACCTGCAAACGTAGGCTCTCAAAGTATTTTATACAGGCTGTTTTTGGAGATGAATGATTTGGAGTCCTGAATAGATGTAAAAAAAGCTCCAGAATCATAGGGTCTGCTATTCTGCACATCAAGCCCTCTGTTAAAGCAGTCAGCCTGATCCCGTCAAGATACTTCTACTGAAAACACACTTGGAGCACTGCTTTATGTGAGCCACAGGCAAGCTAAGTCTTTGTTCTGAACTTCACCTAACTTGCTTTGGAAAGTGTGAACAGCCAGCCTAAAATTAAAGCCTGCATTTTTAGAGTTGCCTAGTAGATGCTTTTACTGCAGCCCAAACCTAACATTTCACAGTGAATCATTTGTGACTACAGGGCATGGTCTCAAAATCCGTCAGGCAATGAAACTTTTAGAAGCAGTACTGTGGTATAGCTAGTTTAACTACTTACCCCAGATAACTTTGCCCCTTGTGTCACAAGGCCAAGCTCACTCACGTTCACCTCTATAACGGTACCCTTGGTGATTACGCCCAGTGTTGTATACAAAGGAGAAGAAGGATTCTTTTTCACACCAAGGATAGGTAGGCAAAAAGTAGCTTGAAGTTCTGGATGCGTCACATGTGCCTTCTTGAAACGCAAGCCCTGTTACACACGCAGTGTTAGACTGAGTTAGTATTTCATTGAAACCCTTAAGATTAATTTAGTTTAATACTTCGAGCACTGTCCTCAGCTCTATGTGCTTTTAAAGACTGGGCAGAAGGAAAGAACATAGAATACAGAACGCCGTCTGCCTAGCATAGAATGCTTAATTTGTGCAAAACCCTGACTTAATTACAGAGTAAAGCTTTCCACGCCGATTTCTAATAGCCATATAGAAGAAATACTTGCTACCTCTGACGGCTTCTGTGAAGGCTACTGTAACATAAAATAGCATCAGAAACTGTGTCAATAAAAAGTTTACACTTCTCCTGCTACCTTGACAGCTTGTAGCTTTAACTTACTGGCATCATCTCCTCTAAGGGCTTAAAAGCAAATACATTTCAACACTGACTGCAGGGGCATGTCTCTGCCTCAGGCTATTCTACATTTAGAGTTCTGCTGGGAAACTAATAGGAATATAATACATCAGTGGCAATCAAATGCATTCTCCTCAGAGAAGAAAGCTTCCTTGCCACAGGAACACAAAGCAGTAAGTATGGAGAATCGTTACTTAAACATTGTTAAAGCTCAAGAACATTACCATTGGTCGAATGAATCGTTCGTATTTAGGAGGCTTCCTAGTAAAGCCATCTCCAACAAAACAAACTTTTGTAACCATTCTCTTCCAGGCCTTCTTCTTTCTCTTTCCTGTACGAATTACTTTTAAAACTTCTGTTTCTCCTTGCGCACGGACCTTTGGCACAGGAACTTCCCATTTCCCTGGAAGAGGGAAAAAGAGTCAATAGTCTTACACACTGCATTGCTACATAAAAGGGGAAAGCACAAAGTGTAACTTCCTTTGAGAGCAGCGGTACACTGTACTTCAACAACTCACAGCTACCATTTTGCTTAGTATTTAAAGTTATGAAACTCAAGATGCTGCACATGCTTACTTTGTCCTAGATTGCTCAGTGACCAAAGCTTCGTACAATACCGATATTTAGACTTTGCTTGTAGGTTGTTGTCACTTTGGCATCAGCAGCACAGTGGACACAATAGTAGGCATCTCACATTTAGTAGTTACTTACAGCTTTTTCTTTTCTTTTCTGCTTAATCATGTTATTAGAAAGAACCTTAGCCCGAGACTGGCCCTCTCTGTCCAGAAGGTATGCTGGTACAGCTCCTTTAGGTGTTTTTTCATCGTTCTTCTCCTTTGTATTTCTCTTTTCATGCATTTTAATGCTGCAAGGAGAGAAAGCCAGTATGAAGAGGAAAAAGAATTAAAAAGCTCATGTTTAGACCATAAACAAGTCCTCCTAATTTTGCTTAGGCCTGCTCAAAGTTTTGTTTTAAAGAGACATTTGTAAGTAATCACAGAATCAATAAGGTTGGAAAAGAGCTCAAAGATCATCAAGTCCAACCTGACACACCCAAGACCTCATGAGTACTAAAGCATGGCACCAAGTGCCACGCTCAAGTGTTTCGACGTCCTTCCTAAACTGAGGGGCCTAAACAATGCTGCAGACAGTGAAGCAAGGAGTGCTGCCTTAAGGAGGCAGCCCATTCCAGCGGCTAGCAACTCTCTCTGTGAAAACTTTCTCCTCCCCTCAAGCCTAAACTTCCCTGGTGCAGTTAATCTCGCCTAATAAAATGACAGACTGCACAGGCACAGAAGCTTGCAAATTCCCATTACGACAGGAACACAAGGCGTGCATCTTATTAAGGAATTCCAGAATGACTTAATGCAAGTAGCTAAGCACTTGGAGAGACGCTAGCTTTCCTCTGTGACAAAAATAACACACCATTGCTACTCTCCAGAGATCTGATGGCAAATCTTACAAGTCTGAGGAATGTGTGTGTGTGTGTGTGTGTGTGTAGAAAGGGTTGTTTTGTGAATTTTGAGGCCATTTAGGGGGAAAAGAAGACCCACAAACTAGTTAACAAACCTAATACCATTACAAGGGGTGGAAGAATATAGCCACCTTCGCTTGGAAACAATGGAAACAACATAGTAGATATTAAGTTAATTAACGATAATAACTACTGTTAATAGCTTTTGGTTTGGTTTCTAAACAGAGAAAGATTACAGCAAAAATATGTTTATTTATCTATGCTTGATTTTATAACTTATCCTGGAAGACAAGCCTCATGCTCTGCTCAAGCACTGTAGATGTTACTGTACTTTATCAACACTGTTAAAAAATACCTGCTGCTCCTTGCTACCTTAACACAGCAGCTGATGTAAAAGCCCTAAACACAGGCATTCGTATTTGTCTCATAATTACACTAGTCGGCGCTACTGCTCATTAACACTGCTTAACGATGCTTTGAGAAGCACAATTATCAACGTCCACTGACAAGACCGGAAAGTACAAATGTCCTGGGGCAAACCCCACTTTCTGGTACAACCTGACCACTATTTCAACGCATGAAGTATGACGCAAGTAGTAAGTAGCCCTTTGTATCTACATTCATGTCTCATCTCCTCCTTCAAATGTCCGTGTGACCAGGCACGGCACAGCCAAGTACTTACGTTTTCTTCATCTGGATCTTCTCAGCATGGCGCTGCTTGTGGTAGAGCTTAGCCTTCAGCCCGATCATCTTCTTGGCCTTCCGGGACCGCTCATGAGCCTCGCGGCCCTCCTTCTTCCTCCTCCTCTCGTGGTAGTCCAGGCGGTACCCATAGCGCTTGCGGTGCAGCTCGATGTACTCGTTCTGCGGCTGTGGACACAAGACAGAGCGGTGAGCGGCTATCGGCAGCTGAGGCCCCGCGCCCTAACCCAGGCTGGGCGCAACTGGGAGACGCGGCGGGAAACCCACTAGGCCGCGTCCCGACGGCGGCAAAGAGTGCGAGGCGGTGGGGCCCCCATGGCCGCCTCCGCCTCTCCGCCTCCCCCCCTCTGCCTCGCGCCCGGTCGCCCTCATGGCTCGCCGCCGCCGCCGCGGCTCCTACCATGGCGGCGACCCCACAACGTGTCCCACAACCCGCCGAGCCGTCCGCGCTGCCTCCTCCTGCAGGGCCAAAAGGGTGGGGGCAGGCGAGAAGTGGCCCCGGCTGGAAACGCTCCCCCGCGGTGCTTTGGTTCCTACTGGCGGAGAGGCGGCTGTCCTGGTCTTCCCATAGCTATGCGTTCGACTCGGAGGGGCTGAGACTAGTGGGGAAACGAAGACAAAAGAGCAGAGGGGCGCTTTTGCCCTCTAAGTCTGTCAGGTGCGGGTGGGAGGGTGGAACCTGAGGAGTTTAGGTGGTTGTGCCGGTGGGGACAGGAAGAAGGAGCGCGCCGTCCGGCGGCATGGGGATCTCCGGCCGCCGCCGGGCTGCGGGCTGAGGCTTGGCCTCGTTAGAGCTCTGCACCTGGGAGAGACGATAACGCAGGAGTCGACGAAATAACGTGCTGCTGGTTCATAACACGGCAGACAGGGGCGCAGGTTTGCGGAGCGCTAGCGGGGAGCGGCCGCGTGGGCCGCTGGCCAGGGTTCGGCAGGCTTGTACCGTGTGGCGTGTGGGCACCGATCCCTTCCTGCTCTCCTGGTGAAGCGACGGCTCTAGAACACGTGCGTGGGGCTTGTATGAGCGGGAAGTGGAAGTGAGCCTCCGCACGTTTCTCTGCCTTTGTTTTGGGACTGGCACGGGAGTGAAAAGCAGAGGCACGGGGTATTGGTGCCTCCTTACGTAAGCAGCAGCCCAGGTGAATGCTCTTGAAGCTTCTGCCCTTGGGCTTTGTGTCACCGTGGTTTTGGTGATGCTTAAAAGCGCATAGTGTTGAATACTTTCTCCCAAATGCGTTATTTTCCTTGCTCCTCTCGGTCCTTCAAGATCACAAGAGCTATTTGCTCGTCACTGATCAGTAGTCAGTATTCCAGAGCTTGGCGTGAATGAAGAACTCTAAATGTCAGTGTTTTCTGCTTTACTGTTCACAGATTGCTGTGAGAAATACATTTGCATGTGTGGGTATGCATCTGTGCTGATTTTAGTCACTGAACGTTATTTTCCCAGATCTGACACCTATTTAACCTGACAAGCAGTAATTTGAAAACTGATAACCTGATCTAATTGGAACACTCTTAAGCTTCATAACTGATTTGTGCAAAGGCAGTATAATTGCATTTTTTTTCACGTCCTAAATGTTTTGTACAATGTTTGACTACCTTGGCAGGGGACAGCTTTAGAGACGGGAGCCAGTATGTTGAGAATGATGAGGAAATTCTTGGTGAGTGCCGTGAAGCCATCAAGTTTTTGCAACGAGCTGTACATTCCCCAGATTTAGATACTTTCTCTGTGAGCAAAAATAAATACTTGGGTTATTCTGGTAAACTTTTTTATTTGACTTTTCATTAAAAATCACTCTCCAGGAACAACAGGATAATTTTGTGTTGGAATTGGACTTCACGTAAGTCAGAATGTGGAAGTTGAATTTGCAGTTTTGCTGTGAACTTGTTTAGTTACCTGGGATTTTGAGAGTAGACTAGACTAGACTAGACTAGACTAGACTAGACCAGGTTGGAAGAGACCCTCAAAATCATCGTGACCAACCTATCAACCAATCCTACCCACCTAAACAACTAAACCATGGCACCATGCACCCCATCAAGACTCCTCCTGGACACCTCCAATGACAGTGACTCCAGCACCTCCCCGGGCAGCCCATTGCAATGGAGAAATTACTTTGAAATTTGTTACCTAACCGCCAGTTCAGATGAACATCAGCATTACAGTTGTCTGTAATGACAGTTGTCTGTGCTGAGGCAATGTGGTAAAGTAGCAAAATGCCCTCTAAGAGGAGAGGACTTTGGTATATTTAGAAGCACAACCTCTATCAGACAGAGTAAGCAAAGTTAGAAAACTAGTACAAAAGCAGCTAGCTTGACTTCCACTCCAGAGTTCCAGATCTGAAACATGATCTGGTCATGAAGATGCTTGAGGGATTGGAGAGAGCTGCAATTCTTCAGCCTGGAGAAGAGGAAGTGGGAGAGGATCTTGCCTCGTGTACAAGTACCTAGTGGGAGGTTATAAAGATGGAGAAGTTGTCAGTGGGGCCAAGCAAGAAACTGTACAAGCAGCAGTGGGCACAAACTGGACTATAGAAAATTCTATTTAAACATAAAATATTTTGAACTGTGAAAGCAAACACTGGATCAGGTTGTCCAGAGTAGTGAAGTCTCCATCCTTAGAGATACCAAAATCTGCTTTGACAGTGTTAGAGATAACTCCAGGTAAAAGTTTTTGTAACCGTTTTATTGGCACTGAAAGATCGTAACAAGGTAATAAAAGGCAATAAAAGGCAAGCAAAGCAGCGCTGGGCTCGAGAGGGGACAAACTCCACCTCCACGGCAGCCTTACAATAGTATTCTTCATCTTACATAGTTACATCATCTACACAAACAAACTTATGCTCAATAGAAGGCAGGCATATGATAACGAGTCTTAGAATAGGTGGGCAAATCCCTTCTCCCTACATTCGGTGTGGTAAGGGTCAAAGTATCCACTTTCACTCCTGCTCAATTGTCCAGGCTTCTTATCTGAAGAAAACAAATTCCTAGTTCTGAATGTTTAAGACAGCTCCTTCTCAGCCGTGATGTCTCCAATTAACCAGACAGTATCCTTGCAAGTCTGCGATATGTTTCTTTCCCTTTACTCTCCAAACAGGCCTCACAAGATCCTGACCCTTAATCCCAGTGCAGTCTAAGTCTTATCAATTTTAACATAAACCACCAGTATATTGATCACAATCCCCCATTTTCTTTCTGTCACCATTGATTTGTGTTAAAATTTGTAAATTTTTCAAGACTTCCTTAATGGGATCATGATTAGGTTCATCTGTTCCGATCACATTCGGATCATAATCATCTACTTGTAACTTACTGACATGAGCAATTATTTTAAAACAACAATTACAAAGTCTTTTGCATATCAGTATTACAATTATTCCAACGAACATTACAAACAAATGTTTGAGCCAATTTATATTTGGTAACCAGACAGGTAATTTATCCCATATCTCTTTAAATCCACAAGAAGTATCATCTAAAGAAATCTGATGTAATACTCGATTGTGGTCTACAATCGCCTGTAAATTTTTTCCACCCGTTTATCCAGATTATTGACTACAGCAGCTTACATTTGTCACTACACATACCCCTCCTTCCTTAACATACAAGAAATCCAAAGCTAACCTATTCTGAGTAGGTATTTTCGAGAGACTGTTGACTTCAATTTGCTGAGCTTTTATTGCATCTGTGCTTGCATTCATCATAATTTCAACTGCAGCAGAAAAATTTACCATTGCTATTTCAAGTTCACTAACTCCAAGCCAAGGCAGAAACCACCTAGCAAAACTATGACTATGCCTGGTTACTGGTGGATTTGCTGCCCCCTTAGTTTTTCTTGCAAAGCTCCTGAGTAATCCCTGTGGTTGATTTACTTATAAAGAGATGAGGATAGACCGGCCCTATAGCACATCTTCCTTGCCATCCTAAGGGTAATACCTTATAAGCGTTTTTACCACACATCCAATACCATCCCGATCCAACTGGTATCTGCCATCCTTTCGGTATGTGTCCTTTCTTTCCAGTCTGATCAAGATTCCACATATTTGCTTCTCCATAACTAATAACTTGTGAACACTTTGAATACTGCCCTGTAAAAATTACATCTCCACATCCAGGGTCAGTCCTATTTCCCCCTTTATTCCTGTCTATAGTTGTTTCCCAACATCGCTGGATACAAGGTACTGGCATATTCACATTTAAAGGTCCCTCAATTGTAATTTCCACCTTAACTGAGATTGTGGAATCTGCCTGTGATCCTCATGCTTGTGATTTTGGAATACTTTTTTCTATTTCTGTGGCATTAGGAAAGGCTGTCCCTATTAAAGGAAGCCCATGGGCCGAATTTTTAGGTAGCCAGGAACAAATCCAACAGTCAAATGATAACTGTTCACTATCCCTTTCAAGAGATGCAGATAAGTGTTCTGTTCCCATGGCCCATTACTTCAAATGGCGTTATCATCAGATCTTAGCTCCTTTTAATCTGTATATCAGAATTCATCCACACATGGGAACAGAACATGGTCTTTGATTTTGATGGGACTCCTTATAGGAAAATAGGGTTAGGATCAAGATTAGGCTCCACCAGTGTATGTTAACTCTGCCTTCCCGGCCTGCTGGGGTGCACCCAGCAGCCAGGTGTATTTTCTTCTCGACAGCAGTTACATTCTTCAGGAGCCCTACAGATTTTAATCCCTTAACCCACTTCAAAATTCCATTCGAGTCTCTTCTCTACTTCCTTGGTTAGTTAGTACCGGCTCCCATTGTGCTTTTGTTATTTCAATTCCTCTTTCTTCAAAATCCTCCACAATAATCTTTCTTATGTCTCTCTTCTTTTCCTTTTTACTCACCCTTTTAATTGTTCTTGGGTATTCCCAATTAAAATTTCTCTAGCCTTTACCTCCCACTTCCCAATCCCTTTCAAGAATCTTCCAGGAGATTTAAATCCTTTTTCCTCACCACCAAATAGGGTCTCTATATTCACCAGTCCAGACTGCCTATTTTCAGGCCTAGCTCTACATTCTCCCCAGCGTTCAGGACAAAATACTCCTCGATTATGAGAAATACAAGACCATTTCTTACAACAATTAAAACATTTACAAGTTCCCGTCCCTCATGAGTTCCGTGATGTTTTATACACGGAATGAAATGAGGATATTCTTCAATGTTCTCGTGCTGTGCAGATTCAATATCACATGCTACTGCATATACTTTAGAAGGTGGGTTTGTCTCGCATGCTCCAGAGCCTCCGGACTGTGGTGCTACGTCTATTTGAATGTTTATCTGATCTGTCGGCACTAACTGCAGTCCTGGAGGTACTTCAAACCGTTTGTATAGGTGGCGTGGAACTCGTACTGATGCCAGTTTCACTTTCTCCGCAGAGTCACTTTCGTCTCTCCAGGCTCAGAGGTTACTGTTCATCCGTTCCTTCCTGAACTGGTCCTTTTACTCTCAAAACACGCGTCCACCCATTCTCCACAGCCAGGACAGCGTATCTGTGGTTAATAAAACAAGAAAAGGTCCCTCCCAAAGGGGAAACAATGATTTCTCTTTCCATGATTTTATCAACACTTTATCCCCAGCTTTAATTTTATGTATGTCAAATGGCAAATCCCAAAGGTGGGGTCTGAGACAATATACTAATTTTCCATAACTCATTCAGTCTTTTTCCAATTTGGATGATATATTGCTTTATATTCCAGTCTTCAATTAAATTATCTTTAAGGGCATCCCCTGGATATAGGGCATTCCATACAATAGTTCATAGGGGAAAGACCCATATCCCCATAGGTTTGGTTCGACTATTCAACAATGCCAGTGGTAAACATTTAATCCAAGACATTTGTGTCTCCACCATCAGTTTCATTGACTGCTGTTTTATAGTCTGATTCACCCTCTCCACCCATCCGGAACTCTGAGGGTGCCACAGAGTATAGTATTCCCACCTAGTTCCCAAGGCTTGCATCAATAATTTCATAACCTTAGAAGTAAAGTGTGTCCCTTGGTCTGAGTCAATTACTTGGATTATTCCATGTCTAGGAATCACTTCTTCTAATAACACTTTTGCTACAGTCTGTGCTGTAGCCCTTGCTGCAGGGAAAGCCTCCACCCACCAGGTGAGGGTGATGTATTATTACTATCAAATACTTAATTCTTCCTACTTTGGGTAATTCAGTAAAATCTACCTGTATCTTTTCAAATGGTCTTACCGCCACTTGCCTTCCTCCCATTGCTGCCTGTCTGAATGCTTTTCTGTTTATCTTCTGACGTGTTAAGCACCCCTGTGTTACTTGTCTCGCTATCTCATACACTCCGATGCAGGCATACTGCTTAAGGAAGGCCTCTCCCAAGGCCTTAGAACGCAATGTGTATGAGCATGCAACCTATCCATAATTCCCTTAGCATAAGCTTTGGGTAACACTTCCCTTCCATCTGAAGATTCTAATTTCCCTCCCTCAGGATGGCCCCCATTTCTTTTATTTTCTTCAATTCTTCCTCTTGATAAACTTTCAATTCAGCTTTTTCAGGGTTTCTTGCTCCACGTGAAAAATCTTCAGATCTCTTTGCTGCTTCCTTAAGGCACTCCTTGCTTCACTGTCTGCAGCATTGTTTAGGCCCCTCAGTTTAGGAAGGACGCGAAACACTTGAGCGTGTCCAGAGAAGGGCAACAAGGCTGGGAGAGGCCTTGAACAGAAGCCCTATGAGGAGAGGCTGAGGGAGCTGGGATTGTTTAGCCTGGAGATGAGGAGGCTCAGGGGTGACCTCATTGTCCTCTACAACTACCTGAAGGGTGGTTGTAGCCAGGAGGGTTGGCCTCTTCTCCCAGGCAACCAGCACCAGAACAAGGGGACACAGTCTCAAGCTGCGCCAGGGGGAGGTTCAGACTGAGGCGAGGAGGAAGTTCTTCACCGAGCAAGTCATTCGGCATTGGAACGGGTTGCCCAGGGAGGTGGTTGAGTCATCGACCCTGGAGGCGTTCAAGGGGAGATTGGACGTGGCACTTGGTGCCATGGTCTAGTCATGGGGTCTGTGTTGATAGGTTGGACTCGATGATCCTCGAGGTCCTTTCCAACCTAAGTTATACTGTCATACTGTGATACTGTTTCCACAAATGTGATATTCTAATCCCCATTGATGTGAACCACTGCAATATTTTTAGGACCCCTTAAGGCTTCAAGGACTTTACCACTAGCTCCTGATGTATAAGGCCCTTCCCTGAGTATTTATTAATCCCCTTTCCTCCCAAATTTTTCCAGAGGTATGCACTACCCCATATGCATATTTAGAGTCAGTATAGATAGTCCTGATTTGTTCTTTAACAATTCTAATGCTCGGACTAGGCGTGCAGTTCAAGCTTGGGCTGACCGGGTGGCACTCAAAGGACCTGATTCAACTATCCTCATTTCTCCATCTACGATGGCATATCCTGATTTTCTTTTGCCCTCCACTATCCTGGAAGACCTGTCTATAAATAATTGCTCTCTGTCATCCAACTCAAAGCCCTTTAAATCTGGTCTTATTTTAGTTTGTAGCTCAATTATCTCTATGCAGTCATGCTGTAAATCTTCTGGTGGTTCTCGAACAGAAACTGTGAAGGATTCTGAGCCTTGGTAATCCTAAACTCAATTCGGTGATTCCATTAAAATAGCCTCGTATTTCAAAATTCTGCTATCTGTTAGCCATTTTTCTGCCTTTTGTTGCAGCACCCCCTTATGTTATGTGGAGTGTATGCTCTCAAGGGAGCATAAAAAAGTTATTTTTCTGTGCTGCTTCTACTAATAATGCCGTAAGCCACTAAGGCTTGTAAACAAGCTGGTCATCCTGCTACGGGATCTGATAGCTTGGAACAATACCCTACAGGTTTCTTACTTCCAGCCCAGTCCTGGTTAACACTCCATATGCTGTGTGGTTAGATGTGCTTCTGAAAAGGTCAAATGGCTTCTCACATCAGGCAGATTTAAAACAGGGCTTCAATCAACATTCTTTTTATTCTATCCAGTCGCTCATCATCCTCTGGACTCCATTTACTGTTACTAAGGGTCAATTTCTCATATAGGAACTTCACCTTTTTCACTGTACCCCTCTATCCATGATCGACAGTACCCCAGAAGTCCAAGCAGCTGCCTGATTTCTTTTTTACAGTGAGGAGCTCTTAAAGCCAATATTCCTGACACCCTATCAGGTCCAATCTCTTTTACCCTTACTTAACCAATGCCGAGATATTTCACCTCCTGCTCTTACAAACTGCAGTTTTGATTTTGAAACCTTAAGTCCGTTCTCCCCAAAAAGTTTAGCAGCTGTATTGTGGCTGACTGAGTTTCTTCCTTGTCTCTTCCTGCTATCAACAGCTCATCCATACTGCAGGAGTTTAATATTTGCTGGAATTTCCCAACCTTGTGACAGTTTTTCTAAAGTTTGTCCAAATAAATGTGGTGATTCTGTGAACCCCTGAGGCAACAGAGTCCACCTTAACTGCTGTTTAGTTTCAGGAGCTTCCCACTGAAAGGCAAATCAATCCCTTGAGTCCTTGTCCAAGGGGCAAGCCCAAAAGCATCTTTCAAATCTATCACACTGTACCACGTGTATTCTGGGGCAAATGACTCAACAATGAATATGGGTTTGCTACTACAGGAAATTTAATGTTCTCTGATTTATTCCTTAAATCCTGTACTAACTGATAAGTTCCATCTGATTTCTTTCTCCAGTAAGATTGGGGTGTTAGGAGGAGACATACAGGGTTCTAATGTTCTTTTGTTTATTAATTCATCTATGACAGGTTTTAGACCCTTTCTCCTTCTCACTCTTGAGAGGCAAGAGTGTCCTCACAAAGAAAGCTTGTAAGGCTTTGACATGAAATTGGGGTTTATAGTCTTTTGGCTTGAAGTACTGTTTAAGACTGCAGATACAGGGGAGTATCTAGTTTAGAAGCAGCATTTGTTTATTTCAAGAATGCAAGCTAAATCCTATGTATCCATCACCTGATGCTTGTGACTTTTTCTTACTTCTTGAAGTCACCAAAGTACCTACAAATACTTGCAGTTAAAACACCATTCTCACACTTCATCTTGAAAACTTCCTCAACTGAACTGTTCTCCATTCTCCAGGTCTTACACTTTCATTACTGCAGTCCTGGCAAAGGAAAGACATGAGGTAGTGTTGGGGGCATGAAGTGGTAAACTGCCTTCCTACCCGCCTCCCTGCATCCCCATGCTGCTAAAGTGTTCTCAAGGGTCTGTCCAGAGAGAAAGAGACTCAGTTCTTTCTGAATATTCCCATGATTACTGCCAACTATCAACAGTTTATTACATAAATAAAGTGGATGGATCAGAAGTGGGGAGAGAGAGAGAATACAAAAGGGGGGTAGAGAGAGAGAGAGAGAGAGAGAGAGAAGAGGAATTATATTACCACACACCCTCACCCCCAAGACAGTTTGAGTCTGTGGAGGTAAGGTGCTGCAGGGAGATGTTGGCTCCGTAGAGAAAGGTGCTGAGGCTTTGGCTGGAGAACAGATGTGCTCCTCTGGGCAGCTTCAGCTCCACGAGTTGCAGCAGAGCAGAACTTAGGACACAGAGAGAGGGTTCAGTCTGCTTCTTCCAAACTCCGTACCCTCTTTCTTCAGAGCAGCATTGTCCCGGGCTTTTCCTTCTCTCGTGCTTTCCTTCTCAACGGTACGGTCCTTCTTCTGTGTTTTCCTTCATCTCCGTTTTCTTCTACTGAGCCAGTTGTTGCTCAAGTCTTTATACAGTTTTTTAGTCCTTAGTATGTGTCCAAGTATTGTCCTCAGGGAAATGAGGGCCAGGAACCATCCTCAGCAAGTATCCAGGTAGCGTTCTAGTGAAATCTTTCTGCATTCCTGTGTGTTTGGACAGGGTCTGATGGAAGGAGGAGGCACTCTGCAGGAGCCCGTGTCCGAACACAACTCAGAACAGCAGGACTGCATTAATGCAGCCATCGTTTTCTGGATTGTTTGTTACCTCGCGCGTATTTCCCAAAGAGAGAAGAGAATTAAGTATCTACAAAAGGCTGAGTGGTTCATGCAATTAATTAGACTCTCAAATTTTCAAGTAAAATCTACAAGTCTCTTTAAAGTGCAGAGAACACCTGTTTCCAAAACTGAAATGCATTTTGAAATCTAAAACTACCTTCTGCTGCTGACCTGCAAACGTAGGCTCTCAAAGTATTTTTTTATACAGGCTGGTTTTTGAGATGAATGATTTGAGTCCTGAATAGATGTAAAAAGCTCCAGAATCATAGGGTCTGCTATTCTGCACATCAAGCCCTCTGTTAAAGCAGTCAGCCTGATCCGTCAAGATACTTCTACTGAAAACACACTTTGAGCACTGCTTTATGTGAGCCACAGGCAAGCTAAGTCTTTGTTCTGAACTTCACCTAACTTGCTTTGGAAAGTGTGAACAGCCAGCTTCCAAAATTAAAGCCTGCATTTTTAGAGTTGCCTAGTAGATGCTTTTACTGCAGCCCAAACCTAACATTTCACAGTGAATCATTTGTGACTACAGGGCATGGTCTCAAAAATCCGTCAGGCAATGAAACTTTTAGAAGCAGTACTGTGGTATAGCTAGTTTAACTACTTACCCCAGATAACTTTGCCCCCTTGTGTCACCAAGGCCAAGCTCACCCGTTCACTCTATAACGGTACCCTTTGGTGATTACGCCCAGTGTTGTATACAAAGGAGAAGAAGGATTCTTTCAGCCACCTGCTGACAGGTAGGCAAAAAGTAGCTTGAAGTTCTGGATGCGTCAGTGCCTTCTGAAACGAAGCCCTGTTACACACGCAGTGTTAGACTGAGATTAGTATTTCATTGAAACCCTTAAGATTAATTTAGTTTAATACTCGAGCATTGTCCCCAGCCTCTATGTGCTTTTTAAAGACTGGGCAGAAGGAAAGAACAGAGAATACAGAACGCCTCGTCTGCCTATAGAATGCTTAATTTGTGCAAACCCTGACTTAATTACAGAGTAAAGCTTTCGCCTGATTTCTAATAGCCATATAGAAAATACTTGCTACCTCTGGCCGGCTGTGAAGGCTACTGTAACATAAAATAGCATCCAGAAGCTGTGTCAATAAAAGTTTACACTTCTCCTGCTACCTTGACAGCTTGTAGCTTTAACTTACTGGCATCATCTCCTCAAGGGCTTAAAAGCAAATACATTTCAACACTGACTGCAGGGCATGTCTCTGCCCTGGCTATTCTACATTTAGAGTTCTGCTGGGAAACTAATAGGAATATAATACATCAGTGGCAATCAAATGCATTCTCCTCAGAAAGAAAGCTACTTGCCACAGGAACACAAGCAATGAGTATGGAGAATGGTTGCTTAAACATTGTTAAAAGCTCAGAACATTACCATTGGTCGAATGAATCGTTAAGTGATAGGAGCCTAAGCCATCTAGTAACCAAGTACAATTACTTTTTAAAACTTCTGTTTCTCCTTAGCATACGGACCTTTGGCACAGGAACTTCCCATTTCCCTGGAAGAGGGAAAAAAAAAAGAGTCAATAGTCTTACACACCTGCATTTGCTACATAAAAGGGAAAGCACAAAGTGTAACTTCCTTTGAGAGCAGCGGCACACTGTACTTCAACAACTCACAGCTACCATTTTGCTTAGTATTTAAAGTTATGAAACTCAAGATGCTGCACATGCTTACTTTGTCCTAGATTGCTCAGTGACCAAAGCTTCGTACAATACCGATATTTAGACTTTGCTTGTAGGTTGTTGTCACTTTGGCATCAGCAGCACAGTGGACACAATAGTAGGCATCTCACATTTAGTAGTTAATACAGCTTTTTTCTTTTCTTTTCTGCTTAATCATGTTAGAAAGAACCTTAGCCCGAGACTGGCCCTCTGTCCAGAAAGGTATGCTGGTACAGCTTTTTAGGTGTTTTTTTTCATCGTTCTTCTCCTTTGTATTTCTCTTTTCATGCATTTTAATGCTGCAAGGAGAGAAAGCCAGTATGAAGAGGAAAAAAGAATTAAAAACTCATGTTTAGACCATAAACAAGTCCTCCTAATTTTGCTTAGGCCTGCTCAAAGTTTTTGTTTTAAAGAGACATTTGTAAGTAATCACAGAATCAATAAGGTTGGAAAAGAGCTCAAAGATCATCAAGTCCAACCTGACACACCCAAGACCATGAGTACTTCAGCATGGCACCAAGTGCCACGTCCAAGCCCCTCTGCAACACCTCCCTGGGCAGCCCATTCAGCGGCTAGCAACTCTCTGTGAAAACTTTCTCCTCCTCAAGCCTAAACTTCCTCTGGTGCAGTTAATGTTTAATAAAATGACAGACTGCACAGGGCACAGAAGCTTGCAAATTCCATTATGACAGGAACACAATGCGGCATCTTATTAAGGAATTCCAGAATGACTTAATGCAAGTAGCCAAGCACTTGAGAGACACTAGCTTTCCTCTGTGACAAAAAATAACACACTATTGCTACTCTCCAGAGATCTGATGGCAAATCTTACAAGTCTGAGGAATGTGTGTGTGTGTGTGTGTAGAAAGGGTTGTTTTGTGAATTTTGAGGCCATTTAGGGGGAAAAAGAAGACCCACAAACTAGTTAACAAACCTAATACCATTACAAGGTGGAAGAATATAGCCACCTCTGCTTGGAAACAATGGAAACAACATAGTAGATATTAAGTTAATTAACGATAATAACTACTGTTAATAGCTTTGGTTTGGTTTCTAAACAGAGAAAGATTACAGCAAAATATGTTTATTTATCTATGCTTGATTTTATAACTTATCCTGGAAAACAAGCCTCATGCTCTGCTCAAGCAGTGTAGATGTTATTGTACTTTATCAACACTGTTAAAAAATACCTGCTGCCTTGCTACCTTAACACAGCAGCTGATGTAAAAGCCCTAAACAAAGGCATTCGTATTTGTCTCATAATTACACTAGTCGGCGCTACTGCTCATTAACACTGCTTAACGATGCTTTGAGAAGCACAATTATCAACGTCCACTGACAAGACCGGAAAGTACAAATGTCCTGGGGCAAACCCCACTTTCTGGTACAACCTGACCACTATTTCAACGCATGAAGTATGACGCAAGTAGGTAAGTAGCCCCTTGTATCTACAGTCATGTCTCATCTCCTCCTTCAAATGTCCGTGTGACCAGGCACGGCACAGCCAAGTACTTACGTTTTCTTCATCTGGATCTTCTCAGCATGGCGCTGCTTGTGGTAGAGCTTAGCCTTCAGCCCGATCATCTTCTTGGCTTTCCGGGACCGCTCATGAGCCTCGCGGCCCTCCTTCTTCCTCCTCCCTCGTGGTAGTCCAGGCGGTACCCATAGCGCTTGTGGTGCAGCTCTGATGTACTCGTTCTGCGGCTGCGGACACAAGACAGAGCGGTGAGCGGCTATCGGCAGCTGAGGCCCCGCGCCCTAACCCAGGCTGGGCGCAACTGGAGACGCGGCGGAAACCCACTAGGCCGCGTCCTGACGGCGGGTAAAGAGTGCGGGCAGTGGGGCCATGGCCGCCTCCGCCTCCGCCTCCCTGCCTCGCGCCCGGTCGCCTCATGGCTCGCCGCCGCCGCCGCGGCTCCTACCATGGCGGCGACCCCGCAACGTGTCCTACAACCCGCCGAGCCGTCCGCGCTGCCTCCTCCTGCAGGGCCAAAAGGGTGGGGGCAGGCGAGAAGTGGCCCTGGCTGGAAACGCTCCCCCGCGGTGCTTTGGTTCCTACTGGCGGAGAGGCGGCTGTCCTGGTCTTCCCATAGCTATGCGTTTCGACTCGGAGGGGCTGAGACTAGTGGGGAACGAAGACAAGAGCAGAGGGGCGCTTTTGCCCTCTAAGTCTGTCAGGTGCGGGTGAGGTGGAACCCGAGGAGTTTAGGTGGTTGTGCCGGTGGGGACAGGAAGAAGGAGCGCGCCGTCCGGCGGCATGGGGATCTCCAGCCCCGCCGCCGGGCTGCGGGCTGAGGCTTGGCCTCGTTAGAGCTCTGCACCTGAGAGACGATAACGCAGGAGTCGACGAAATAACGTGCTGCTGGTTCATAACACACGGCAGACAGGGGGCGCAGGTTTGCGGAGCGCTAGCGGGGAGCGGCCGCCTGGGCCGCTGGGCCAGGGTTCTGGCAGGCTTGTACCGTGTGGCGTGTGGGCACCGATCCCTTCCTGCTCTCCTGGTGAAGCGACGGCTCGAACACGTGCGTGGGGCTTGTATGAGCGGGAAGTGAAGAGCCTCTCCGCACGTTTCTCTGCCTTTGTTTTGGGACTCGGAGGAAAAAGCAGAGGCATTGCCTCCTTACGTAAGCAGCAGCCCATAGGTGAATGCTCAGCTTCTGCACTTGGGCTTTGTGTCACCGTGGTTTTGGTATGCATAGTGTTGAATACTTTTCTCAAATGCGTTATTTTCCTTGGTTCTCTCGGTCCTTCAAGATCACAAGAGCTTTGCTCGTCACTGATCAGTAGTCGTTCAGATTTGAATAGAAGAACTCTAAATGTCAGTGTTTTCTGCTTTACTGTTCACAGATTGCTGTAATACATTTGCATGTGTGGGTATGCATCTGTGCTGATTTTAGTCACTGAACGTTATTTTCCCAGATCTGACACCTATTTAACCTGACAAACGATAATTTGAAAACTGATAACCTGATCTAATTGGAACACTCTTAAGCTTCATAACTGATTTGTACAAAAGGCAGTATAATTGCATTTTTCACGTCCTAAATGTTTTGTACAATGTTTGATTACCTTGGCAGGGGGACTGACTTTAGAGAAGGAGCCAGTATGTTGAGAATGATGAGGAAATTCTTGGTGAGTGCCGTGAAGCCATCAAGTTTTTGCAACGAGGCTGTACATTCCCCCAGATTTAGATACTTTCTCTGTGAGCAAAAAATAAATACTTGGGTTATTCTGGTAAACTTTTTTTTTATTTGACTTTTTCATTAAAAATCACTCTCCAGGAACAACAGGATAATTTTTGTGTTGGAATTGGACTTCCGTAAGTCAGAATGGAAATTGAATTTGCAGTTTTGCTGTGAACTTGTTTAGTTACCTGGGATTTTGAGAGTAGAATAGAATAGAATAGAATAGACTAGACTAGACTAGACCAGGTTGGAAGAGACCCTCAAGATCATTGTGTCCAACTGTCAACCAATCCTACCCACCTAAACAGCTAAACCATGGCACCAGCCGGATTCAGATGAACATCAGCATTACAGTTGTCTGTAATGACAGTTGTCTGTGATGAGGCAATGTTAGAAAACTAGTACAAAAGCAACTAGCTTGACTTCCTCCAAGAGTTCCAGGTCTGAAACATGATCTGGTCATGAAGATACTTGAGGGATTGGAGGGGCTGCAATTCTTCAGCCTGGAGAAGAGGAAGTGGGAGAGGATCTTTGCCTCGTGTACAAGTACCTAGTGGGAGGTTATAAAGATGGAGAAGTTGTCAGTGGGGCCAAGCAAACTGTACAAGCAGCAGTGGGCACAAACTGGACTATATAGAAAATTCTATTTAAACATAAAATATTTTGAACTGTGAAAGCAAACACTGGATCCAGGTTGTCCAGAGTAGTAGAAGTCTCCATCCTTAGAGATACCAAAATCTGCTTTGACAGTGTAGAGATAACTTTCAGGTAAAGTTTTGGTAACCGTTTATTGGCACTGAAAGATCGTAACAAGGTAATAAAAGGCAATAAAAAGGCAAGCAAAGCTTGGCCAGCTGGGCTCGAGGGGACAAAACTCCACCTCCACGGCAGCCTTACAATAGTATTCTTCATCTTACATAGTTACATCATCTACACAAACAAACTTATGCTCAATAGAAGGCAGGCATATGATAGCGAGTCTTAGAATAGGTGGGCAATCCCTTCTCCTACATTCGGTGTGGTAAGGGTCAAAGTATCCACTTTCACGCCTGCTCAATTGTCCAGGCTTCTTATCTAGAAAACAAATTCTAGTTCTGAATGTTTAGACAGCTCCTTCTCAGCCGTGATGTCTCCAATTAACCAGACAGTATCCTTGCAAGTCTGCGATATGTTTCTTTCCTTTACTCTCCAAACAGACCCACAAGATCCTGACCCTTAATCCCAGTGCAGTCTAAGTCTTATCAATTTAACATAAACCACCAGTATATTGATCACAATCCCCCATTTTCTTTCTGTCACCATTGATTTGTGTTAAAATTTGTAAATTTTCAAGACTTCCTTAATGGGATCATGATTAGGTTCATCTGTTCGATCACATTCGGATCATAATCATCTACTAACTTGCTGACATGAGCAATCTTACTTAAATTATTTTAAAACAACAATTACAAAGTCTTTTGCATATCAGTATTACAATTATTCACTTGAATATTACAAACAAATGTTTGAGGTAATTTATATTTGGTAACCAGACAGGTAATTTATCATATCTCTTTGAATCCACAAGAAGTATCATCTAAAGAAATCTGATGTAATACTCGATTGTGGTCTACAATCGCCTGTAAATCTTTCCACCGTTTATCCAGATTAATGTGACTACAGCAGCTTACATTTGTGACTACATACCCCTCCTTCC
Organism: Melanerpes aurifrons; assembly: GCA_011125475.1. Lineage (NCBI taxonomy): Eukaryota > Metazoa > Chordata > Aves > Piciformes > Picidae > Melanerpes > Melanerpes aurifrons. Next base: position 5,351,279 of record WWNC01000003.1, read on the forward strand.
TTAACATATAAAGAAATCCAAGCTAACCTATTCTGGTAGGTATTTTCGAGACTGTTGACTTCAATTTGCTGAGCTTTTATTGCATCTGCTTGCATTCATCATAATTTCAACTGTAGCAGAAAAATTTACCATTTATCTTCAAGTTCACTAACCAAGCCAAAGGCAGAAACCACCTAGCAAAACTATGAAACTTGCTATGCCTGGTTACTGGTGGATTGCTGCCCCTTTAGTTTTCTTGCAAAGCTCTGAGTAATCCCTGTGGTTGATTTACTTATAAAAAGAGATGAGGATAGACCGGCCCTATAGCACATCTTCCTTGCCATCTAAGGGTAATACCTTATAAGCGTTTTTACCCACATCCAATACCATCGATCCAACTGGTATCTGCCATCCTTTCGGTATGTGTGTCCTTTCTTTTCAGTCTGATCAAGATTCCACATATTTGCTTCTCCATAACTAATAACTTGTGAACACTTTGAATACTGCCCTGTAAAAATTACATCTCCACATCCAGGGTCAGTCCTATTTCCCTTGGTCCCTTGGTCTGAGTCAATTACTTGGATTATTCCATGTCTAGGAATCACTTCTTCTAATAACTCTTTTGCTACAGTCTGTGCTGTAGCCCTTGCTACAGGGAAAGCCTCCACCACCAGGTGAGGTGATGTATTATTACTATCAAATACTTATTCTTCCTACTTTGGGTAATTCAGTAAAAATCTACCTGTATCTTTTCAAATGGTCTTACTGCCACTTGCCTTCCTCCCATTGCTGCCTGTCTGAATGCTTTTCTGTTTATCTTCTGACATTGTTAAGCACCCCTGTGTTACTTGTCTCGCTATCTCATACACTCCGATGCAGGCATACTGCTTAAGGAAGGCCTCTCCCAAGACACAGAACCGCCAATGTGTATGAGCATGCAACCTATCCATAATTCCCTTAGCATAAGCTTTGGGTAGACTTCCCTTCCATCTGGAAGATTCTAATTTCCTCCCTCAGGGGATGGCCCCCATTTCTTTATTTTCTTCAATTCTTCCTCTTGATAAACTTTTAATTCAGCTTTTTCAGGGTTTTCTTGCTCCACGTGTAAAATCTTCAGATCTCTTCGGCTGCTTCCTTAAGGCAGCACTCCTTGCTTCACTGTCTGCAGCATTGTTCAGGCCCCTCAGTTTAGGAAGGACATCGAAACAGCGTGTCAGAAGGGCAACAAGGCTGGGGAGAGGCCTTGAACAGAAGCCCCTATGAGGGAGGCTGAGGGAGCTGGGATTATTTTAGCCTGGAGATGGGGAGGCTCAGGGGTGACCTCATTGTCCTCTACAACTACCTGAAGGGTGGTTGTAGCCAGGAAGGGTTGGCCTCTTCTCCCAGGCAACCAGCACCCAGAACAAGGGGACACAGTCTCAAGCAGCGCCAGAGGTTCAGACTCGAGGTGAGGAGGAAGTTCTTCACCGAGGCGAGTCATTCGGCATTGGAACTTGGGTTGCCCAGGGTTAGTCATCGACCCTGGAGGCGTTCAAGGAGATTGGACGTGGCACTTGGTGCCATGGTCTGAGTCATGGTCTGTGTTGATAGGTTGGACTCGATGATCCTCGAGGTCCTTTCAGCCTAAGTTATACTGTCATACTGTGATACTGTTTCCACAAATGTGATATTCTAATCCCCATTGATGTGAACCACTGCAATATTTTTAGGACCCTTAGGCTTCAAGGACTTTTACCACTAGCTCCTGATGTATAAGCCCCTTCCCTGGTATTTATTAATCCCCTTTCCTCCCAAATTTTTCCAGAGGTATGCACTACCCCCATATGCATATTTAGAGTCAGTATAGATAGTCCCTGATTTGTTCTTTAACAATTCTAATGCTCGGACTAGGCGTGCAGTTCCCTAGCTTGGGCTGACCGGGTGGCACTCAAAGGACCTGATTCAACTATCCTCATTTTCTCCATCTCGATGGCATATCCTGATTTTCTTTTTTGCCCTCCACTATCCTGGAAGACCTGTCTATAAATAATTGCTCTCTGTCATCCAACTCAAAGCCCTTTAAATCTGGTCTTATTTTTTTGTGGCTCAATTATCTCTATGCAGTCATGCTGTAAATCTTCTGGTGGTTCTCGAACAGAAACTGTGAAGGATTCTGAGCCTTGGTAATCCTAAACTCGATTCAGTGATTCCATTAAAATAGCCTCGTATTTCAAAATTCTGCTATCTGTTAGCCATTTTTCTGCCTTTTTATTTGCAGCACTTGCCCCCTTATGTTATGTGGAGTGTATGCTCTCAAGGGAGCATAAAGTTATTTCTGTGCTGCTTCTACTAATAATGCCGTCGCCACTAAGGCTTGTAAACAAGCTGGTCATCCCTGCTTACGGGATCTGATGGCTTGGAACAATACCCTACAGGTTTCTTACTTCCAGCCAGTCCTGGGTTAACCACTCCATATGCTGTGTGGTTAGATGTGCTTTACGAAAGGTCAAATGGCTTCTCCACATCCAGGCAGATTTAAAACAGGGGCTTCAATCAACATTCTTTTTATTCTATCCAGTCGCTCATCATCCTCTGGACTCCATTTACTGTTACTAAGGGTCAATTTCTCATATAGGAACTTCACCTTTTCACTGTACCCCTCTATCCATGATCGACTAAGTACCCCAGAAGTCAAAGCAGCTGCCTGATTTCTTTTTTTACAGTGAGGAGCTCTTAAAGCCAATATTCCTGACACCCTATCAGGGTCAATCTCTTTTACCCTTACTTAACCAATGCCAGAGATATTTCACCTCCTGCTCTTACAAACTGCAGTTTTGATTTTGAAACCTTAAGTCCGTTCTCCCCAAAAGTTTAGCAGCTGTATTGTGGCTGACTGAGTTTCTTCCTTGTCTCTTCCTACTATCCAACAGCTCATCCACATACTGCAGGAGTTTAATGTTGCTGGAATTTCCCAACCTTGTGACAGTTTTTCTAAAGTTTGTCCAAATAAATGTGGTGATTCTGTGAACCCCTGAGGCAACACAGTCACCTTAACTGCTGTTTACTTCCCGTTTCAGGAGCTTCCCACTGAAAGGCAAATCAATCCCATGAGTCCTTGTCAGGGCAAGCCCAAAAGCATCTTTCAAATCTATCACACTGTACCACGTGTATTCTGGGGCAAATGACTCAACAATGAATATGGGTTTGCTACTACAGGGAAATTTAATGTTCTCTGATTTATTCCTTAAATCCTGTACTAAACTGATAAGTTCCATCTGATTTCTTTCTCAGTAAGATTGGGGTGTTAGGGAGGAGACATACAGGGTTCTAATGTTCTTTTGTTTATTAATTCATCTATGACAGGTTTTAGACCCTTTCTCCTTCTCACTCTTGAGAGGCAAGAGTGTCCTCACAAAAAGAAAGCTTGTAAGGCTTTTGACATGAAATTAGGGTTTTAAAGTCTTTTTGGCTTGAAGTACTGTTTAAGACTGCAGATACAGGAGTATCTAGTTTAGAAGCAGCATTTGTTTTATTTCAAGAATGCAAGCTAAATCCTATGTATCCATCACCTGATGCTTGTGACTTTTTTCTTACTTCTTGGAAGTCACCAAAGTACCTACAAATACTTGCAGTTAAAACACCATTCTCACACTTCATCTTGAAACCCTTAAAGCTTCCTCCAACTGAAACTGTTCTCCATTCTCCAGGTCTTACACTTTCATTACTGCAGTCCTGGTGGCAAAGGAAAAGACATGAGGTAGTGTTGGGGGCATGAAGTGGTAATAGCTGCCTTCCTACCCGCCTCCCTGCATCCCCATGCTGCTAAAGTGTTCTCAAGGCCAACCTGTGTCTCTGTCCAGAGAGAAAGAGACTCAGTTCTTTCTGAATATTCCCATGATGTGAAATGAGAGGCACAAGTCAAGGCAAACTATCAACAGCTGTTTATTACATAAATAAAGTGGATGGATCAGAAGTGGGGAGAGAGAATACAAAGGGGGTAGAGAGAGAGAGAGAGAGAGAGAGAAGAGGAATTATATTACCCACCCCTCACCCCCATAGACAGTTTAGGTCTGTGGAGGTCAAATTGCTACAGGAGATGTTGGCTCCGTGAAAGTGCTGAGGCTTTGGCTGGAGAACAGATGTGCTCTGGGCAGCTTCAGCTCCACGAGTTGCAGCAGGCAGAACTTAGGACACAGAGAGAGGGTTCAGTCTGCTTCTTCCAGGCTCCGTACCCTCTTTTCTTCAGAGCAGCATTGTCGGGCTTTTCCTTCTCTCGTGCTTTCCTTCTCAGCGGCATGGTCCTTCTTCTGTGTTTTCCTTCATCTCCGTTTTTCTTCTACTGAGCCAGTTGTTGCTCAAGTCTTTTATACAGTTTTTAGTCCTTAGTATGTGTCAATATTGTCCCTCAGGAAATGAGGGCCAGGAAACCATCCTCAGGCAAGTATCCAGATAGCGTTCCCAGAAATCTTTCTGTGCATTCCTGTGTGTTTGGACAGGGGTCTGGATGGAAGGAGGGAGGCCTCTGCAGAGCCAGACCCGTGTCAGACACAACTCAGACGAGTAGGACTGCATTAATGCAGCCATCGTTTTCTGGATTGTTTTGTTACCTGCGCGTATTTCCCCTAAAGAGAAAGTTAAGTATCTACAAAAGGCTGGAGTGGTTCATGCAATTAATTAGACTCTCAAATTTTCAAGTAAAATCTACAAGTCTCTTTTTAAAGTGCAGAGAACACCTGTTTCCAAAACTGAAATGCATTTTGAAATCTAAAACTACCTTCTGCTGCTGACCTGCAAGCGTAGGCTCTCAAAGTATTTTATACAGGCTGGTTTTGGAGATGAATGATTTGGAGTCCTGAATAGATGTAAAAAAACTCCAGAATCATAGGGTCTGCTATTCTGCACATCAAGCCCTCTGTTAAAGCAGTCAGCCCTGATCCCGTCCAAGATACTTCTACTGAAAAACACACTTAGACACTGCTTTATATGAGCCACAGGCAAAGCTAAGTCTTGTTCTGAACTTCACCTAACTTGCTTTGGAAAGTGTGAACAGCCAGCCTAAAATTAAAGCCCTGCATTTTAGAGTTGCCTAGTAGATGCTTTGCAGCCCAAACCTAACATTTCAGTGAATCATTTGTGACTACAGGGCATGGTCTCAAAAATCCGTCAGGCAATGAAACTTTTAGAAGCAGTACTGTGGTATAGCTAGTTTAACTACTTACCCCAGATAACTTTGCCCCTTGTGTCTAAGGCCAAGCTCCCTCACGTTCACCTCTATAGCAGTGCCCTTGGTGATTCATGAGTGTTGTATACAAAGGAGAAGAAGGATTCTTTTCACACCAAGGATAGGTAGGCAAAAAGTAGCTTGAAGTTCTGGATGCGTCACATGCCTTCTTGAAGCATGAAACCCTGTTACACACACAGTGTTAGACTAATTAGTATTTCATTATTGAAACCCTTAAGATTAATTTAGTTTAATACTTCGAGCATTGTCTCAGCTCTATGTGCTTTTAAAGACTGGGCAGAAGGAAAGAACAGAGAATACAGAAGCCGCCGTCTGCCTAGCATAGAATGCTTAATTTGTACCAAAAACCTGACTTAATTACAGAGTAAAGCTTTCCACGCTGATTTCTAATAGCCATATAGAAAGAAATACTTGCTACCTCTGGCTTCTGTGAAGGCTGCTGCCAACATAAAATAGCATCAGAAACTGTGTCAATAAAAAGTTTACACTTCTCCTGCTACCTTGACAGCTTGTAGCTTTTAACTTACTGGCATCATCTCCTCTAAGGGCTTAAAAGCAAATACATTTCAACACTGACTGCAGGGGCATGTCTCTGCCCTCAGGCTATTCTACATTTAGAGTTCTGCTGGGAAACTAATAGGAATATAATACATCAGTGGCAATCAAATGCATTCTCCTCAGAGAAAAGCTTCCTTGCCACAGGAACACAAAGCAGTAAGTATAAAGATAGTTACTTAAACATTGTTAAAGCTCAGAACATTACCATTGGTGTGAATGATCGTTAAGTATTTAGGAGGCTTCCTAGTAAAGCCATCTCCAACAAACAAACTTTTGTAACCATTCTCTTCAGGCCTTCTTCTTTCTCTTTCCTGTACGAATTACTTTTAAAACCTGTTTCTCCTTCTTACCGGACCTTTGCACAGGAACTTCCCATTTCCCCTGGAAGAGGGAAAAAGAGTCAATAGTCTTACACACTGCATTGCTACATAAAGGGGAAAGCACAAAGTGTAACTTCCTTTGAGAGCAGCGGTACACTGTACTTCAACAACTCACAGCTACCATTTTGTAGTATTTAAAGTTATGAAACTCAAGATGCTGCACATGCTTACTTTGTCTAGATTGCTCAGTGACCAAAGCTTCGTACAATACCCGATATTTAGACTTTGCTTGTAGGTTGTTGTCACTTTGGCATCAGCAGCACAGTGGACACAATGGTAGGCATCTCACATTTAGTAATTGCCACAGCTTTTTCTTTTCTTTTCTGTAATCATGTTAGAAGAACCTTAGCCGAGACTGCAGCCCTCTCTGTCCAGAAGGTATGCTGGTACAGCTCCTTTAGGTGTTTTTCATCGTTCTTCTCCTTTGTATTTCTCTTTTCATGCATTTTAATGCTGCAAGGAGAAGAAAGCCAGTATGAAGAAGGAAAAAAAAAATTAAAAAACTCATGTTTAGACCATAAACAAGTCCTCTAATTTTGCTTAGGCCTTCTCAAAGTTTTGTTTTAAAGAGACATTTGTAAGTAATCACAGAATCAATAAGGTTGGAAAAGAGGCTCAAAGATCATCAAGTCAGCCTGACACACCAAGACCTCATGGTACTAAAGCATGGCACCAAGTGCCCACGTCAAGCCCCTCTGCAACACCTCCCTGGGCAGCCCATTCAGCGGCTAGCAACTCTCTCTGTGGCTTTTCTCCTCCTCCCCTCAAGCCTAAACTTCCCCTGGTGCAGTTAATGTCGCCTAATAAAATGACAGACTGCACAGGGCTTTAAACTGCAAATTCCCATTACGACAGGAACACAAAGGCGTGCATCTTATTAAGGAATTCAGAATGACTTAATGCAAGTAGCCAAGCACTTGGGAGAGACACTAGCTTTCCTCTGTGACAAAAATAACACACTATTGCTACTCTCCAGAGATCTGATGGCAAATCTTACAAGTCTAGGAATGTGTGTGTGTGTGTGTGTGTGTAGAAAGGGTTGTTTTGTGAATTTTGGGGCCATTTAGGGGGAAAAAGAAGACCCACAAACTAGTTAACAAACCTAATACCGTACAAGGGGTGGAAGAATATAGCCACCTCCTCAAGCGACAATGGAAACAACATAGTAGATATTAAGTTAATTAACGATAATAACTACTGTTAATAACTTTTAGTTTGGTTTCTAAACAGAGAAAGATTACAGCAAAAATATGTTTTATTTATCTATGCTTGATTTTATAACATCCTGGAAGACAAGCCTCATGCTCTGCTCAAGCAGTGTAGATGTTATTGTACTTTATCAACACTGTTAAAAATACCTGCTGCTCCTTGCTACCTTACACAGCAGCTGATGTAAAGCCCTAAACAAGGCATTCGTATTTGTCTCATAATTACACTAGTCGGCGCTACTGCTCATTAACACTGCTTAACGATGCTTTGAGAAGCACCAATTATCAACGTCCACTGACAAGACCGGAAAGTACAAATGTCCTGGGGCAAACCCACTTTCTGGTACAACCTGACCACTATTTCAACGCATGAAGTATGACACCAAGTAGTAAGTAGCCCTTGTATCTACAGTCATGTCTCATCTCCTCCTTCAAATGTCCGTGTGACCAGGCACGGCACAGCCAAGTACTTACGTTTTCTTCATCTGGATCTTCTCAGCATGGCGCTGCTTGTGGTGAGCTTAGCCTTCAGCCCGATCATCTTCTTGGCTTTCCGGGACCGCTCATGAGCCTCGCGGCCCTCCTTCTTCCTCCTCCTCTCGTGGTAGTCAGGCGGTACCCATAGCGCTTGCGGTGCAGCTCGATGTACTCGTTCTGGGCTGCGGACACAAAGACAGAGCGGTGAGCGGCTATCGGCAGCTGAGGCCCGCGCCCCTAACCCAGGCTGGGCGCAACTGGGAGACGCGGCGGGAAACCCACAGAGCCGCGTCCCGACGGCGGCAAAAGTGCGGCGGTGGGGCCCCCCATGGCCCGCCTCCGCCTCTCCCGCCTCCCCCTCTGCCTCGCCCGGTCGCCCTCATGGCTCGCCGCCGCCGCGGCGCTCCTACCATGGCGGCGACCCACACGTGTCCCACAACCCGCCGAGCCGTCCACGCTGCCTCCTCCTGCAGGGCCAAAGAGGTGGGGGCAGGCGAGGAAATGGCCCCGGCTGGAAACGCTCCCCCGCGGTGCTTTGGTTCCTACTGGCGGAGGCGGCTGTCCTGGTCTTCCCATGGCTATGCGTTCGACTCGGAGGGCTGAGACTAGTGGGAAACGAAGACAAAAGAGCAGAGGGCGCTTTTTGCCCTCTAAGTCTGTCAGGTGCGGGTGGGAGGTGGAACCCGAGGAGTTTAGGTGGTTTGTGCCGGTGGGGACAGGAAGAAGGAGCGCGCCGTCCGGCGGCATGGGGATCTCTCCGGCCGCCGCCGGGCTGCAGGCTGAGCTTGGCCTCGTTAGAGCTCTGCACCTGGAAAGACGATAACGCAGGAGTCGACGAAATAACGTGCTGCTGGTTCATAACACGGCAGACAGGGGGCGCAGGTTTGCGGGCGCTGGCGGGAGCGGCCGCGTGGGCCGCTGGCCGAAGGGGTTCGGCAGGCTTGTACCGTGTGGCGTGTGGGCACCGATCCTTCTGCTCTCCTGGTGAAGCGACGGCTCTAGAACTGCGTGCGTGGGGCTTGTATGGGCAGGGGAGTGGAAGTGAGCCTCTCCGCACGTTTCTCTGCCTTTGTTTTGGGACTGGCACGGGTGAAAAAGCAGAGCTGGGGTATTGGTGCCTCTTACGTAAGCAGCAGCCCATAGGTGAATACTCTTGAAGCTTCTGCACTTGGGCTTTTGTGTCACCGTGGTTTTGGTGATGCTTAAAAGCGCATAGTGTTGAATACTTTTCTCTCCCAAATGGTTATTTTCCTTGCTCCTCTCGGTCCTTCAAGATCACAAGAGCTATTTGCTCGTCACTGATCAGTAGTCAGTATTCAGAGCTTAGCGTGAATGAAGAACTCTAAATGTCAGTGTTTTCTGCTTTACTGTTCACAGTTGCTGTGAGAAATACATTTTGTGTGGGTATGCATCTGTGCTGATTTTAGTCACTGAACGTTATTTTCCCAGATCTGACACCTATTTAACCTGACAAGCAGTAATTTGAAAACTGATAACCTGATCTAATTGGAACACTCTTAAGCTTCATAACTGATTTGTGCAAGGCAGTATAATTGCTGCATTTTTCACGTCCTAAATATTTTGTACAATGTTTGATTACCTTGGCAGGGGACAGCTTTAGAGACAGAGCCAGTATGTTGAGAATGATGAGGAAATTCTTGGTGAGTGCCGTGGAAGCCATCAAGTTTTGCAACAGAAGCTGTACATTCCCCCAGATTTAGATACTTTCTCTGTGAGCAAAAATAAATACTTGGGTTATTCTGGTAAACTTTTTATTTGACTTTTCATTAAAATCACTCTCCAGGAACAACAGGATAATTTTTGTGTTGGAATTGGACTTCACGTAAGTCAGAATGTGGAAGTTGTTGCAGTTTTGCTGTGAACTTGTTTAGTTACCTGGGATTTTGAGAGTAGAATAGAATAGAATAGAATAGACTAGACTAGACTAGACCAGGTTGGAAGAGACCCTCCAAGATCATTGTGTCAACCTATCAACCAATCCCTACCCACCTAAACAACTAAACCATGGCACCAGCCAGTTCAGATGAACATCAACATTACAGTTGTCTGTAATGACAGTTGTCTGTGATGAGGCAATGTTAGAAAACTAGTACAAAGCAGCTAGCTTGACTTCCCTCCAGAGTTCAGGTCTGAAACATGATCTGGTCATGAGATCTTGAGGGATTGGAGAGGCTGCAATTCTTCAGCCTGGAGAAGGAAGTGGGGAGAGGATCTTGCCTCGTGTACAGAGTACCTAGTGGGAGGTTATAAAGATGGAGAAGTTGTCAGTGGGGCCAAGCAGAAACTGTACAAACAGCAGTGGGCACAAACTGGACTATAGAAAATTCTATTTAAACATAAAATATTTTTGAACTGTGAAAGCAAACACTGGATCAGGTTGTCAAGTAGTGAAGTCTCCATCCTTAGAGATACCAAAATCTGCTTTGACAGTGTTAGAGATAACTCAGGTAAAAGTTTTGGTAACTGCGTTTTATTGGCACTGAAAGATCGTAACAAGGTCAATAAAAGGCAATAAAAGGCAAGCAAAACAGCGCTGGGCTCGAGAGGACAAAACTCCACCTCCGGCAGCCTTACAATAGTATTCTTCATCTTATAGTTACATCATCTACACAAACAAACTTATGCTCAATAGAAGGCAGGCATATGATATGAGTCTTAGAATAGGTGGGCAAATCCCTTCTCCCTACATTTGGTGTGGGGTCAAAGTATCCACTTTCACGCCTGCTCAATTGTCAGGCTTCTTATCCCAAAGAGAAAACAAATTCCTAGTTCTGAATGTTTAAAGACAGCTCCTTCTCAGCCGTGATGTCTCAATTAACCAGACAGTATCCTTGCAAGTCTGTGATATGTTTCTTTCCTTTACTCTCCAAACAGGCCTCACAAGATCCTGACCCTTAATCCCAGTGCAGTCTAAGTCTTATCAATTTAACATAAACCACCAGTATATTGATCACAATCCCCCATTTCTTTCTGTCACCATTGATTTGTGTTAAAATTTGTAAATTTTCAAGACTTGTAATGGGATCATGATTAGGTTCATCTGTTCGATCATTCGGATCATAATCATCTACTTGTAACTTACTGACATGAGCAATCTTGCATAAATTATTTTAAAACAACAATTACAAAAGTCTTTTGCATATCAGTATTACAATTATTCCAACGAATATTACAAACAAATGTTTGAGCCAATTTATATTTGGTAACCAGACAGGTAATTTATCATATCTCTTTGAATCCACAAAAGTATCATCTAAAAATCTGATGTAATACTCGATTGTGGTCTACAATCGCCTGTAAATCTTTTCCACCGTTTTATCAGATTAATGTGACTACAACTGACTTACATTTGTGACTACACATACCCCCTCCTTCCTTAACATATAAGAAATCAAAATAACCTATTCTGAGTAGGTATTTATTTGAGAACTGTTGACTTCAATTTGCTGAGCTTTTATTGCATCTGTGCTTGCATTCATCATAATTTCAACTGTAGCAGAAAACACCATTGCTATTTCAAGTTCACTAACTCCAAGCCAAGGCAGAAACCACCTAGCAAAACTATGAAACTTGCTATGCCCTGGTTACTGGTGGATTTGCTGCCCCCTTAGTTTTCTTGCAGCTCCTGAAGTAATCCCTGTGGTTGATTTACTTATAAAGAGATGAGGATAGACGGCCCTATAGCACATCTTCCTTGCCATCTAAGGGTAATACCTTATAAGCGTTTTTACACACATCAATACCATCCCGATCAACTGGTATCTGCCATCTTCGGTATGTCCTTTCTTTCCAGTCTGATCAAGATTCCACATATTTGCTTCTCCATAACTAATAACTTGTGAACACTTTTTGAATACTGCCCTGTAAAATTACATCTCCATCAGGGTCAGTCTATTTCCCTTGGTCCCTTGGTCTGAGTCAATTACTTGGATTATTCCATGTCTGAATCACTTCTTCTAATAACTCTTTTGCTACAGTCTGTGCTGTAGCCCTTGCTACAGGGAAAGCCTCCACCCACCAGGTGGTGATGTATTATTACTATCAAATAGCAATTCTTCCCTACTTTGGGTAATTCAGTAAAATCTACCTGTATCTTTTCAAATGGTCTTACTGCCACTTGCCTTCCTCCCATTGCTGCCTGTCTGAATGCTTTTCTGTTTATCTTCTGACGATGTTAAGCACCCCTGTGTTACTTGTCTCATTATCTCTTACTGCTCCGATGCAGGCATACTGCTTAAGGAAGGCCTCTCCCAAGGCCTTAGAACCCCCAATGTGTATGAGCATGCAACCTATCCATAATTCCCTTAGCATAAGCTTTGGGTAAGACTTCCCTTCCATCTGGAAGATTCTAATTTCCCTCCCTCAGGATGGCCCCCATTTCTTTTATTTTCTTCAATTCTTCCTCTTGATAAACTTTTAATTCAGCTTTTCAGGGTTTTCTTGCTCACGTGTAAAATCTTCAAGATCTCTTCGCTGCTTCCTTAAGGCAGCACTCCTTGCTTCACTGTCTGCAGCATTGTTCAGGCCCCTCAGTTTAGGAAGGACATCGAAACACTTGAGGCGTGTCCGGAAGAGAAGGGCAACAAGGCTGGGGAGAGGCCTTGAACAGAAGCCCTATGAGGAGAGGCTGAGGGAGCTGGGATTGTTTAGCCTGGAGATGAGGAGGCTCAGGGGTGACCTCATTGTCCTCTACAACTACCTGAAGGGTGGTTGTAGCCAGGAAGGGGGTTGGCCTCTTCTCCCAGGCAACCAGCACCAGAACAAGGGGGACACAGTCTCAAGCCCCGCGCCAGGAGGTTCAGACTCGAGGTGAGGAGGAAGTTCTTCACGGCGAGTCGACCGGCATTGGAGCAGGTTGCCCAGGGTTGAGATCATCGACCCTGGAGGCGTTCAAGGAGATTGGACGTGGCACTTGGTGCCATGGTCTAGTCATGGTCTGTGTTGATGGGTTGGACTCGATGATCCTCGAGGTCCTTTCCAGCCTAAGTTATACTGTCATACTGTGATACTGTTTCCACAAAATGTGATATTCTAATCCCCATTGATGTGAACCACTGCAATATTTTAGGACCTTAAGGCTTCAAGGACTTTTACCACTAGCTCCTGATGTATAAGCCCCTTCCCTAGTATTTATTAATCCCCTTTCCTCCCAAATTTTTCAGAGGTATGCACTACCCCATATGCATATTTAGAGTCAGTATAGATAGTCCCTGATTTGTTCTTTTTTAATTCTAATGCTCGGACTAAATCGTGCAGTTCTAGCTTGGGCTGACCAGGTGGCCTCAAAGGACCTGATTCAACTATCCTCATTTTCTCCATCTACGATGGCATATCCTGATTTTCTTTTGCCCTCCACTATCCTGGAAGACCTGTCTATAAATAATTACTCTCTGTCATCAACTCAAAGCCCTTTAAATCTGGTCTTATTTTAGTTTGTAGCTCAATTATCTCTATGCAGTCATGCTGTAAATCTTCTGGTGGTTCTCGAACAGAAACTGTGAAATTCTGAGCCTTAGTAATCCCTAAACTCAATTCGGTGATTCCATTAAAATAGCCTCGTATTTCAAAATTCTGCTATCTGTTAGCCATTTTTCTGCCTTTTGTTGCAGCACCTTATGTTATGTGGAGTGTATGCTCTCAAGGAGCATAAAAGTTATTTTCTGTGCTGCTTCTACTAATAATACACCGTCGCCACTAAGGCTTGTAAACAAGCTGGTCATCCCCTGCTACGGGATCTGATAGCTTGGAACAATACCCTACAGGTTTCTTACTTCCAGCCCAGTCCTGGTGAACACTCCATATGCTGTGTGGTTAGATGTGCTTCGAAAGTCAAATGGCTTCTCCACATCAGGCAGATTTAAAACAGGGGCTTCAATCAACATTCTTTTTATTCTATCCAGTCGCTCATCATCCTCTGGACTCCATTTACTGTTACTAAGGTCAATTTCTCATATAGGAACTTCACCTTTTCACTGTACCCCTCTATCCATGATCGGCAATTACCCCAGAAGTCCAAGCAGCTGCCTGATTTCTTTTTTTACCCAGTGAGGAGCTCTTAAGCCAATATTCTGACACCCTATCAGGGTCAATCTCTTTACCTTACTTAACCAATGCCCGAGATATTTCACCTCCCCTACAAACTGCAGTTTTGATTTTCCGTTCTCCCCCAAAAAGTTTCTGTATTGTGGCTGACTGAGTTTCTTCTTGTCTCTTCCCTGCTATCAACAGCTCATCCACATGCAGGAGTTTAATATTTGCTGGAATTTCCCCAACCTTGTGACAGTTTTCTAAAGTTTGTCCAAATAAATGTGGTGATTCTGTTCAAAGTCTTAACTGCTGTTTTACTTCCCGTTTCAGGAGCTTCCCACTGAAAGGCAAATCAACCAGTCCTTGTCAAAGGGCAAGCCCAAAAGCATCTTTCAAATTCTGGGGGCAAATGACTCAACAATGAATATGGGTTTGCTACTACAGGAAATTTAATGTTCTCTGATTTATTCCTTAAATCTGTACTAACTGATAAGTTCCATCTGATTTCTTTCTCAGTAAGATTGGGGTGTTAGGAGGAGACATACAGGGTTCTAATATTTCTTTTGTTTATTAATTCATCTATGACAGGTTTTAGACCCTTCTCCCTTCTCACTCTTGAGAGGCAAGAGTGTCCTCACAAAGAAAGCTTGTAAGGCTTTGACATGAAATTGGGGTTTAAAGTCTTTTGGCTTGAAGTACTGTTTAAGACTGCAGATACAGGAGTATCTAGTTTAGAAGCAGCATTTGTTTATTTCAAGAATGCAAGCTAAATCCTATGTATCCATCACCTGATGCTTGTGACTTTTTCTTACTTCTTGAAGTCACCAAAGTACCTACAAATACTTGCAGTTAAAACACCATTCTCACACTTCATCTTGAAACCCTTAAAGCTTCCTCAACTGAAACTGTTCTCCATTCTCCAGGTCTTACACTTTCATTACTGCAGTCCTGGTGGCAAAGGAAAACATGAGGTAGTGTTGTGGGCATGAAGTGGTAATAGCTGCCTTCCTACCCGCCTCCCTGCATCCCCATGCTGCTAAAGTGTTCTCAAGGCCAACCTGTGTCTCTGTCCAGAGAGAAAGAGACTCAGTTCTTTCTGAATATTCCCATGATGTGAAATGAGAGGCACAAACGAAGCCAAACTATCAACAGCTGTTTATTACATAAATAAAGTGGATGGATCAGAAGTGGGGAGAGAGAGAGAATACAAAAGGGGGTAGAGAGAGAGAGAGAGAGAGAGAGAAGAGGAATTATATTACCACACCCCTCACCCCCGCAAGACAGTTTGAGTCTGTGAGGTAAGGTGCTGCAGGAGATGTTGGCTCCGAGAGAAAGGGTGCTGAGGCTTTGGCTGGAGAACAGATGTGCTCCTCTGGGCAGCTTCAGCTCACGAGTTGCAGCAGGCAGAACTTAGGACACAGAGAGAGGGTTCCAGTCTGCTTCTTCCAGGCTCCGTACCCTCTTTTCTTCAGAGCAACATTGTCCCGGGCTTTTCCTTCTCTCGTGCTTTCCTTCTCAGCGGCATGGTCCTTCTTCTGTGTTTTCCTTCATCTCCGTTTTTCTTCTACTGAGCCAGTTGTTGCTCAAGTCTTTTATACAGTTTTTTTAGTCCTTAGTATGTGTCCAAGTATTGTCCCTCAGGAAATGAGGGGCCAGGAAACCATCCTCAGGCAAGTATCCAGGTAGCGTTCCCAGGAAATCTTTCTGTGCATTCCTGTGTGTTTGGACAGGGTCTGGATGGAAGGAGAGGCCTCTGCAGGGAGCCCGTGTCCGAACACAACTCAGACGAGTAGGACTGCATTAATACAGCCATCGTTTTCTGGATTGTTTGTTACCTGCGCGTATTTCCCTAAAGAGAGAAGAGAATTAAGTATCTACAAAAGGCTGGAGTGGTTCATGCAATTTAATTAGACTCTCTCAAATTTTCAAGTAAAATCTACAAGTCTCTTTAAAGTGCAGAGAACACCTGTTTCAAAACTGAAATGCATTTTGAAATCTAAACTACCATTCTGCTGCTGACCTGCAAAAGGCTCTCAAAGTATTTTATACAGGCTGGTTTTTGAGATGAATGATTTGGAGTCCTGAATAGATGTAAAAAGCTCCAGAATCATAGGGTCTGCTATTCTGCACATCAAGCCCTCTGTTAAAGCAGTCAGCCTGATCCCGTCAAGATACTTCTACTGAAAAACACACTTGGAGCACTTTATGTGAGCCACAGGCAAGCTAAGTCTTTGTTCTGAACTTCACCTAACTTGCTTTGGAAAGTGTGAACAGCCAGCCTAAAATTAAAGCCTGCATTTTTAGAGTTGCCTAGTAGATGCTTTTACTGCAGCCCAAACCTAACATTTCACAGTGAATCATTTGTGACTACAGGGCATGGTCTCAAAAATCCGTCAGGCAATGAAACTTTTAGAAGCAGTACTGTGGTATAGCTAGTTTAACTACTTACCCCAGATAACTTTGCTCCCTTGTGTCACAAGGCCAAGCTCACTCACGTTCACCTCTATAACGGTACCCTTGGTGATTACGCCCAGTGTTGTATACAAAGGAGAAAAGGATTCTTTTTCACACCAAGGATAGGTAGGCAAAAAGTAGCTTGAAGTTCTGGATGTCACATGTGCCTTCTTGAAACGCAAGCCCTGTTACACACGCAGTGTTAGACTGAGTTTAGTATTTCATTGAAACCCTTAAGATTAATTTAGTTTAATACTTGAGCATTGTCCTCAGCTCTATGTGCTTTTTTAAAGACTGGGCAGAAGGAAAGAACAGAGAATACAGAACGCTGTCTGCCTAGCATAGAATGTTACTTGTGCAAACCCTGACTTAATTACAGAGTAAAGCTTTCACGCTGATTTCTAATAGCCATATAGAAGAAATACTTGCTACCTCTGACGGCTTCTGTGAAGGCTACTGTAACATAAAATAGCATCAGAAACTGTGTCAATAAAAAGTTTACACTTCTCCTGCTACCTTGACAGCTTGTAGCTTTAACTTACTGGCATCATCTCCTCTAAGGGCTTAAAAGCAAATACATTTCAACACTGACTGCAGGGGCATGTCTCTGCCCTCAGGCTATTCTACATTTAGAGTTCTGCTGGGAAACTAATAGGAATATAATACATCAGTGGCAATCAAATGCATTCTCCTCAGAGAAGAAAGCTTCCTTGCCACAGGAACACAAAGCAGTAAGTATGGAGAATCGTTACTTAAACATTGTTAAAGCTCAAGAACATTACCATTGGTCGAATGAATCGTTAAGTATTTAGGAGGCTTCCTAGTAAAGCCATCTCCAACAAAACAAACTTTTGTAACCATTCTCTTCCAGGCCTTCTTCTTTCTCTTTCCTGTACGAATTACTTTTAAAACTTCTGTTTCTCCTTGCGCACGGACCTTTGGCACAGGAACTTCCCATTTCCCCCTGGAAGAGGGAAAAAGAGTCAATAGTCTTACACACTGCATTGCTACATAAAAGGGAAAGCACAAGTGTAACTTCCTTTGAGAGCAGCGGTACACTGTACTTCAACAACTCACAGCTACCATTTTGCTTAGTATTTAAAGTTATGAAACTCAAGATGCTCTTACTTTGTCTAGATTGCTCAGTGACCAAAGCTTCGTACAATACCGATATTTAGACTTTGCTTGTAGGTTGTTGTCACTTTGGCATCAGCAGCACAGTGGACACAATAGTAGGCATCTCACATTTAGTAGTTACTTACAGCTTTTTCTTTTCTTTTCTGCTTAATCATGTTAGAAAGAACCTTAGCCGAGACTGGCCCTCTCTGTCCAGAAGGTATGCTGGTACAGCTCCTTTAGGTGTTTTTTCATCGTTCTTCTCCTTTGTATTTCTCTTTTCATGCATTTTAATGCTGCAAGGAGAGAAAGCCAGTATGAAGAGGAAAAAAGAATTAAAAAAGCTCATGTTTAGACCATAAACAAGTCCTCCTAATTTTGCTTAGGCCTGCTCAAAGTTTTGTTTTAAAGAGACATTTGTAAGTAATCACAGAATCAATAAGGTTGGAAAAGAGCTCAAAGATCATCAAGTCCAACCTGACACACCCAAGACCTCATGAGTACTAAAGCATGGCACCAAGTGCCACGTCCAACCCCTCTGCAACACCTCCTGGGCAGCCCATTCCAGCGGCTAGCAACTCTCTCTGTGAAAAACTTTCTCCTCCCTCAAGCCTAAACTTCCCTGGTGCAGTTAATGTCGCCTAATAAAATGACAGACTGCACAGGGCACAGAAGCTTGCAAATTCCCATTCGACAGGAACACAAGGCGTGCATCTTATTAAGGAATTCCAGAATGACTTAATGCAAGTAGCCAAGCACTTGGAGAGACACTAGCTTTCCTCTGTGACAAAAAAATAACACACTATTGCTACTCTCCAGAGATCTGATGGCAAATCTTACAAGTCTGAGGAATGTGTGTGTGTGTGTGTGTGTAGAAAGGGTTGTTTTGTGAATTTTGAGGCCATTTAGGGGAAAAAGAAGACCCACAAACTAGTTAACAAACCTAATACCATTACAAGGGGTGGAAGAATATAGCCACCTCCGCTTGGAAACAATGGAAACAACATAGTAGATATTAAGTTAATTAACGATAATAACTACTGTTAATAGCTTTTGGTTTGGTTTCTAAACAGAGAAAGATTACAGCAAAAATATGTTTATTTATCTATGCTTGATTTTATAACTTATCCTGGAAGACAAGCCTCATGCTCTGCTCAAGCAGTGTAGATGTTATTGTACTTTATCAACACTGTTAAAAATACCTGCTGCTCCTTGCTACCTTAACACAGCAGCTGATGTAAAAGCCCTAAACAAAGGCATTCGTATTTGTCTCATAATTACACTAGTCGGCGCTACTGCTCATTAACACTGCTTAACGATGCTTTGAGAAGCACAATTATCAACGTCCACTGACAAGACCGGAAAGTACAAATGTCCTGGGGCAAACCCCACTTTCTGGTACAACCTGACCACTATTTCAACGCATGAAGTATGACGCAAGTAGTAAGTAGCCCCTTGTATCTACAGTCATGTCTCATCTCCTCCTTCAAATGTCCGTGTGACCAGGCACGGCACAGCCAAGTACTTACGTTTTCTTCATCTGGATCTTCTCAGCATGGCGCTGCTTGTGGTAGAGCTTAGCCTTCAGCCCGATCATCTTCTTGGCTTTCCGGGACCGCTCATGAGCCTCGCGGCCCTCCTTCTTCCTCCTCCTCTCGTGGTAGTCCAGGCGGTACCCATAGCGCTTGCGGTGCAGCTCGATGTACTCGTTCTGCGGCTGCGGACACAAGACAGAGCGGTGAGCGGCTATCGGCAGCTGAGGCCCCGCGCCCTAACCCAGGCTGGGCGCAACTGGGAGACGCGGCGGGAAACCCACTAGGCCGCGTCCCGACGGCGGCAAAGAGTGCGAGGCGGTGGGGCCCCATGGCCGCCTCCGCCTCTCCGCCTCCCCCTCTGCCTCGCGCCCGGTCGCCCTCATGGCTCGCCGCCGCCGCGCTCTACCATGGCGGCGACCCCACAACGTGTCCCACAACCCGCCGAGCCGTCCGCGCTGCCTCCTCCTGCAGGGCCAAAAGGGTGGGGGCAGGCGAGAAGTGGCCCCGGCTGGAAACGCTCCCCGCGGTGCTTTGGTTCCTACTGGCGGAGAGGCGGCTGTCCTGGTCTTCCCATAGCTATGCGTTCGACTCGGAGGGCTGAGACTAGTGAAACGAAGACAAAAGAGCAGAGGGCGCTTTTTGCCCTCTAAGTCTGTCAGGTGCGGGTGGGAGGGTGGAACCCGAGGAGTTTAGGTGGTTGTGCCGGTGGGGACAGGAAGAAGGAGCGCGCCGTCCGGCGGCATGGGGGATCTCCCGGCCGCCGCCGGGCTGCGGGCTGAGGCTTGGCCTCGTTAGGAGCTCTGCACCTGGAGAGAGACGATAACGCAGGAGTCGACGAAATAACGTGCTGCTGGTTCATAACACGGCAGACAGGGGCGCAGGTTTGCGGAGCGCTAGCGGGGAGCGGCCGCGTGGGCCGCTGGCCAGGGTTCGGCAGGCTTGTACCGTGTGGCGTGTGGGCACCGATCCCTTCCTGCTCTCCTGGTGAAGCGACGGCTCTAGAACACGTGCGTGGGGCTTGTATGAGCGGGAAGTGGAAGTGAGCCTCTCCGCACGTTTCTCTGCCTTTGTTTTGGGACTGGCACGGGTGAAAAAGCAGAGGCACGGGGTATTGGTGCCTCCTTACATAAGCAGCAGCCCATAGGTGAATGCTCTTGAAGCTTCTGCACTTGGGCTTTGTGTCACCGTGGTTTTGGTGATGCTTAAAAGCGCATAGTGTTGAATACTTTCTCTCCCAAATGCGTTATTTTCCTTGCTCCTCTCGGTCCTTCAAGATCACAAGAGCTATTTGCTCGTCACTGATCAGTAGTCAGTATTCAGAGCTTGGCGTGAATGAAGAACTCTAAATGTCAGTGTTTTCTGCTTTACTGTTCAGATTGCTGTGAGAAATACATTTGCATGTGTGGGTATGCATCTGTGCTGATTTTAGTCACTGAACGTTATTTTCCCAGATCTGACACCTATTTAACCTGACAAGCAGTAATTTGAAAACTGATAACCTGATCTAATTGGAACACTCTTAAGCTTCATAACTGATTTGTGCAAAGGCAGTATAATTGCATTTTTTCACGTCCTAAATGTTTTGTACAATGTTTGATTACCTTGGCAGGGGACAGCTTTAGAGACAGGAGCCAGTATGTTGAGAATGATGAGGAAATTCTTGGTGAGTGCCGTGAAGCCATCAAGTTTTTGCAACGAGCTGTACATTCCCCAGATTTAGATACTTTCTCTGTGAGCAAAAAAATAAATACTTGGGTTATTCTGGTAAACTTTTTTTTTTTATTTGACTTTTCATTAAAAATCACTCTCCAGGAACAACAGGATAATTTTGTGTTGGAATTGGACTTCACGTAAGTCAGAATGTGGAAGTTAATTTGCAGTTTTGCTGTGAACTTGTTTAGTTACCTGGGATTTTGAGTAGAATAGAATAGAATAGAATAGACTAGACTAGACTAGACCAGGTTGGAAGAGACCCTCAAGATCATTGTGTCCAACCTATCAACCAATCCTACCCACCTAAACAACTAAACCATGGCACCAGCCAGTTCAGATGAACATCAGCATTACAGTTGTCTGTAATGACAGTTGTCTGTGATGAGGCAATGTTAGAAAACTAGTACAAAAGCAGCTAGCTTGACTTCCACTCCAGAGTTCAGGTCTGAAACATGATCTGGTCATGAAGATGCTTGAGGGATTGGAGAGAGCTGCAATTCTTCAGCCTGGAGAAGAGGAAGTGGGAGAGGATCTTGCCTCGTGTACACAAGTACCTAGTGGGAGGTTATAAAGATGGAGAAGTTGTCAGTGGGGCCAAGCAAGAAACTGTACAAGCAGCAGTGGGCACAAACTGGACTATAGAAAATTCTATTTAAACATAAAATATTTTGAACTGTGAAAGCAAACACTGGATCAGGTTGTCCAGAGTAGTGAAGTCTCCATCCTTAGAGATGCAAAATCTGCTTTGACAGTGTTAGAGATAACTCCAGGTAAAAGTTTTTGGTAACCGTTTTATTGGCACTGAAAGATCGTAACAAGGTAATAAAAGGCAATAAAGGCAAGCAAAAGCAGCGCTGGGCTCGAGAGGGGACAAAACTCCACCTCCACGGCAGCCTTACAATAGTATTCTTCATCTTACATAGTTACATCATCTACACAAACAAACTTATGCTCAATAGAAGGCAGGCATATGATAACGAGTCTTAGAATAGGTGGGCAAATCCCTTCTCCCTACATTTGGTGTGGTAAGGGTCAAAGTATCCACTTTCACGCCTGCTCAATTGTCAGGCTTCTTATCTGAAGAAAACAAATTCTAGTTCTGAATGTTTAAGACAGCTCCTTCTCAGCCGTGATGTCTCCAATTAACCAGACAGTATCCTTGCAAGTCTGTGATATGTTTCTTTCCCTTTACTCTCCAAACAGGCCTCACAAGATCTGACCCTTAATCCCAGTGCAGTCTAAGTCTTATCAATTTTAACATAAACCACCAGTATATTGATCACAATCCCCCATTTTTCTTTCTGTCACCATTGATTTGTGTTAAAATTTGTAAATTTTTCAAGACTTCCTTAATGGGATCATGATTAGGTTCATCTGTTCCGATCACATTCGGATCATAATCATCTACTTGTAACTTACTGACATGAGCAATCTTACTTAAATTATTTTAAAACAACAATTACAAAGTCTTTTTGCATATCAGTATTACAATTATTCCAACGAATATTACAAACAAATGTTTGAGCCAATTTATATTTGTAACCAGACAGGTAATTTATCCCATATCTCTTTGAATCCACAAGAAGTATCATCTAAAGAAATCTGATGTAATACTCGATTGTGGTCTACAATCGCCTGTAAATCTTTTCCACCCGTTTATCCAGATTAATGTGACTACAGCAGCTTACATTTGTGACTACACATACCCCTCCTTCCTTAACATATAAGAAATCCAAAGCTAACCTATTCTGAGTAGGTATTTTCGAGAGACTGTTGACTTCAATTTGCTGAGCTTTATTGCATCTGTGCTTGCATTCATCATAATTTCAACTGTAGCAGAAAAATTTACCATTGCTATTTCAAGTTCACTAACTCCAAGCCAAGGCAGAAACCACCTAGCAAAACTATGAAACTTGCTATGCCTGGTTACTGGTGGATTTGCTGCCCCCCTTAGTTTTTCTTGCAAAGCTCCTGAGTAATCCCTGTGGTTGATTTACTTATAAAGAGATGAGGATAGACCGGCCCTATAGCACATCTTCCTTGCCATCCTAAGGGTAATACCTTATAAGCGTTTTTACCACACATCCAATACCATCCCGATCCAACTGGTATCTGCCATCCTTTCGGTATGTGTCCTTTCTTTCCAGTCTGATCAAGATTCCACATATTTGCTTCTCCATAACTAATAACTTGTGAACACTTTGAATACTGCCCTGTAAAAATTACATCTCCACATCCAGGGTCAGTCCTATTTCCCCTTGGTCCCTTGGTCTGAGTCAATTACTTGGATTATTCCATGTCTCGAATCACTTCTTCTAATAACTCTTTTGCTACAGTCTGTGCTGTAGCCCTTGCTGCAGGGAAAGCCTCCACCCACCAGGTGAGGTGATGTATTATTACTATCAAATACTTAATTCTTCCTACTTTGGGTAATTCAGTAAAATCTACCTGTATCTTTTCAAATGGTCTTACTGCCACTTGCCTTCCTCCCATTGCTGCCTGTCTGAATGCTTTTCTGTTTATCTTCTGACGTGTTAAGCACCCCTGTGTTACTTGTCTCGCTATCTCATACACTCCGATGCAGGCATACTGCTTAAGGAAGGCCTCTCCCAAGGCCTTAGAACCGCAATGTGTATGAGCATGCAACCTATCCATAATTCCCTTAGCATAAGCTTTGGGTAAGACTTCCCTTCCATCTGGAAGATTCTAATTTCCCTCCCTCAGGATGGCCCCCATTTCTTTTATTTTCTTCAATTCTTCCTCTTGATAAACTTTTAATTCAGCTTTTTCAGGGTTTTCTTGCTCACGTGTAAAATCTTCAGATCTCTTCGCTGCTTCCTTAAGGCAGCACTCCTTGCTTCACTGTCTGCAGCATTGTTCAGGCCCCCTCAGTTTAGGAAGGACATCGAAACACTTGAGCGTGTCAGAGAAGGGCAACAAGGCTGGGAGAGGCCTTGAACAGAAGCCCTATGAGGAGAGGCTGAGGGAGCTGGGATTGTTTAGCCTGGAGATGAGGAGGCTCAGGGGTGACCTCATTGTCCTCTACAACTACCTGAAGGGTGGTTGTAGCCAGGAGGGGGTTGGCCTCTTCTCCCAGGCAACCAGCACCAGAACAAGGGGACACAGTCTCAAGCCGCGCCAGGAGGTTCAGACTCGAGGTGAGGAGGAAGTTCTTCACCGAGCGAGTCATTCGGCATTGGGGGGTTGCCCAGGGTTGAGTCATCGACCCTGGAGGCGTTCAAGGGAGATTGGACGTGGCACTTGGTGCCATGGTCTAGTCATGGGGTCTGTGTTGATAGGTTGGACTCGATGATCCTCGAGGTCCTTTCCAACCTAAGTTATACTGTCATACTGTGATACTGTTTCCACAAATGTGATATTCTAATCCCCATTGATGTGAACCACTGCAATATTTTTAGGACCCCTTAAGGCTTCAAGGACTTTTACCACTAGCTCCTGATGTATAAGCCCCTTCCCCTGAGTATTTATTAATCCCCTTTCCTCCCAAATTTTTCCAGAGGTATGCACTACCCCATATGCATATTTAGAGTCAGTATAGATAGTCCCTGATTTGTTCTTTAACAATTCTAATGCTCGGACTAGAGCGTGCAGTTCACAAGCTTGGGCTGACCGGGTGGCACTCAAAGGACCTGATTCAACTATCCTCATTTCTCCATCTACGATGGCATATCCTGATTTTCTTTTGCCCTCCACTATCCTGGAAGACCTGTCTATAAATAATTGCTCTCTGTCATCCAACTCAAAGCCCTTTAAATCTGGTCTTATTTTAGTTTGTAGCTCAATTATCTCTATGCAGTCATGCTGTAAATCTTCTGGTGGTTCTCCGAACAGAAACTGTGAAGGATTCTGAGCCTTGGTAATCCTAAACTCGAATTCCGGTGATTCCATTAAAATAGCCTCGTATTTCAAAATTCTGCTATCTGTTAGCCATTTTTCTGCCTTTTGTTGCAGCACCCCCTTATGTTATGTGGAGTGTATGCTCTCAAGGGAGCATAAAAGTTATTTTCTGTGCTGCTTCTACTAATAATGCCGTCGCCACTAAGGCTTGTAAACAAGCTGGTCATCCCCTGCTTACGGGATCTGATAGCTTGGAACAATACCCTACAGGTTTCTTACTTCCAGCCCAGTCCTGGGTTAACACTCCATATGCTGTGTGGTTAGATGTGCTTACGAAAAGGTCAAATGGCTTCTCCACATCAGGCAGATTTAAAACAGGGGCTTCAATCAACATTCTTTTTATTCTATCCAGTCGCTCATCATCCTCTGGACTCCATTTACTGTTACTAAGGGTCAATTTCTCATATAGGAACTTCACCTTTTCACTGTACCCCTCTATCCATGATCGACAGTACCCCAGAAGTCCAAGCAGCTGCCTGATTTCTTTTTTTACAGTGAGGAGCTCTTAAAGCCAATATTCCTGACACCCTATCAGGGTCCAATCTCTTTTTACCCTTACTTAACCAATGCCCGAGATATTTCACCTCCTGCTCTTACAAACTGCAGTTTTGATTTTGAAACCTTAAGTCCGTTCTCCCCAAAAAGTTTAGCAGCTGTATTGTGGCTGACTGAGTTTCTTCCTTGTCTCTTCCTGCTATCAACAGCTCATCCACATACTGCAGGAGTTTAATATTTGCTGGAATTTCCCAACCTTGTGACAGTTTTTCTAAAGTTTGTCCAAATAAATGTGGTGATTCTGTGAACCCCTGAGGCAACACAGTCCACCTTAACTGCTGTTTACTTCCCGTTTCAGGAGCTTCCCACTGAAAGGCAAATCAATCCCTTGAGTCCTTGTCCAAGGGGCAAGCCCAAAAAGCATCTTTCAAATCTATCACACTGTACCACGTGTATTCTGGGGGCAAATGACTCAACAATGAATATGGGTTTGCTACTACAGGAAATTTAATGTTCTCTGATTTATTCTTAAATCCTGTACTAACTGATAAGTTCCATCTGATTTCTTTCTCAGTAAGATTGGGGTGTTAGGAGGAGACATACAGGGTTCTAATGTTCTTTTGTTTATTAATTCATCTATGACAGGTTTTAGACCCTTTCTCCCTTCTCACTCTTGAGAGGCAAGAGTGTCCTCACAAAGAAAGCTTGTAAGGCTTTGACATGAAATTGGGGTTTAAAGTCTTTTGGCTTGAAGTACTGTTTAAGACTGCAGATACAGGGGAGTATCTAGTTTAGAAGCAGCATTTGTTTATTTCAAGAATGCAAGCTAAATCCTATGTATCCATCACCTGATGCTTGTGACTTTTTTTCTTACTTCTTGAAGTCACCAAAGTACCTACAAATACTTGCAGTTAAAACACCATTCTCACACTTCATCTTGAAACCCTTAAAGCTTCCTCAACTGAAACTGTTCTCCATTCTCCAGGTCTTACACTTTCATTACTGCAGTCCTGGTGGCAAAGGAAAGACATGAGGTAGTGTTGGGGGCATGAAGTGGTAATAGCTGCCTTCCTACCCGCCTCCCTGCATCCCCATGCTGCTAAAGTGTTCTCAAGGCCAACCTGTGTCTCTGTCCAGAGAGAGAAAGAGACTCAGTTCTTTCTGAATATTCCCATGATGTGAAATGAGAGGCACAAACGAAGCCAAACTATCAACAGCTGTTTATTACATAAATAAAGTGGATGGATCAGAAGTGGGAGAGAGAGAGAATACAAAAGGGGGTAGAGAGAGAGAGAGAGAGAGAAGAGGAATTATATTACCACACCCCTCACCCCCCGCAAGACAGTTTGAGTCTGTGGAGGTAAGGTGCTGCAGGAGATGTTGGCTCCGTAGAGAAAGGGTGCTGAGGCTTTGGCTGGAGAACAGATGTGCTCCTCTGGGCAGCTTCAGCTCCACGAGTTGCAGCAGGCAGAACTTAGGACACAGAGAGGGTTCAGTCTGCTTCTTCCAGGCTCCGTACCCTCTTTTCTTCAGAGCAGCATTGTCCCGGGCTTTTCCTTCTCTCGTGCTTTCCTTCTCAGCGGCATGGTCCTTCTTCTGTGTTTTCCTTCATCTCCGTTTTCTTCTACTGAGCCAGTTGTTGCTCAAGTCTTTTATACAGTTTTAGTCCTTAGTATGTGTCCAAGTATTGTCCCTCAGGAAATGAGGGGCCAGGAAACCATCCTCAGGCAAGTATCCAGGTAGCGTTCCCCAGGAAATCTTTCTGTGCATTCCTGTGTGTTTGGACAGGGGTCTGGATGGAAGGAGGAGGCCTCTGCAGGAGCCGTGTCCGAACACAACTCAGACGAGTAGGACTGCATTAATACAGCCATCGTTTTCTGGATTGTTTGTTACCTGCGCGTATTTCCCTAAAGAGAGAAGAGAATTAAGTATCTACAAAAGGCTGGAGTGGTTCATGCAATTAATTAGACTCTCTCAAATTTTCAAGTAAAATCTACAAGTCTCTTTAAAGTGCAGAGAACACCTGTTTCCAAAACTGAAATGCATTTTGAAATCTAAAACTACCTTCTGCTGCTGACCTGCAAACGTAGGCTCTCAAAGTATTTTATACAGGCTGGTTTTGGAGATGAATGATTTGGAGTCCTGAATAGATGTAAAAAAGCTCCAGAATCATAGGGTCTGCTATTCTGCACATCAAGCCCTCTGTTAAAGCAGTCAGCCTGATCCGTCAAGATACTTCTACTGAAAACACACTTGGAGCACTGCTTTATGTGAGCCACAGGCAAGCTAAGTCTTTGTTCTGAACTTCACCTAACTTGCTTTGGAAAGTGTGAACAGCCAGCCTAAAATTAAAGCCTGCATTTTTAGAGTTGCCTAGTAGATGCTTTTACTGCAGCCCAAACCTAACATTTCACAGTGAATCATTTGTGACTACAGGGCATGGTCTCAAAAATCCGTCAGGCAATGAAACTTTTAGAAGCAGTACTGTGGTATAGCTAGTTTAACTACTTACCCCAGATAACTTTGCCCCCTTGTGTCACAAGGCCAAGCTCACTCACGTTCACCTCTATAACGGTACCCTTGGTGATTACGCCCAGTGTTGTATACAAAGGAGAAGAAGGATTCTTTTTCACACCAAGGATAGGTAGGCAAAAAGTAGCTTGAAGTTCTGGATGCGTCACATGTGCCTTCTTGAAAGCGCAAGCCCTGTTACACACGCAGTGTTAGACTGAGTTAGTATTTCATTGAAACCCTTAAGATTAATTTAGTTTAATACTTCGAGCATTGTCCTCAGCTCTATGTGCTTTTAAAGACTGGGCAGAAGGAAAGAACAGAGAATACAGAACGCCGTCTGCCTAGCATAGAATGCTTAATTTGTGCAAAACCCTGACTTAATTACAGAGTAAAGCTTTCCACGCTGATTTCTAATAGCCATATAGAAGAAATACTTGCTACCTCTGACGGCTTCTGTGAAGGCTACTGTAACATAAAATAGCATCAGAAACTGTGTCAATAAAAAGTTTACACTTCTCCTGCTACCTTGACAGCTTGTAGCTTTAACTTACTGGCATCATCTCCTCTAAGGGCTTAAAAGCAAATACATTTCAACACTGACTGCAGGGGCATGTCTCTGCCCTCAGGCTATTCTACATTTAGAGTTCTGCTGGGAAACTAATAGGAATATAATACATCAGTGGCAATCAAATGCATTCTCCTCAGAGAAGAAAGCTTCCTTGCCACAGGAACACAAAGCAGTAAGTATGGAGAATCGTTACTTAAACATTGTTAAAGCTCAAGAACATTACCATTGGTCGAATGAATCGTTCAGTATTTAGGAGGCTTCCTAGTAAAGCCATCTCCAACAAAACAAACTTTTGTAACCATTCTCTTCCAGGCCTTCTTCTTTCTCTTTCCTGTACGAATTACTTTTAAAACTTCTGTTTCTCCTTGCGCACGGACCTTTGGCACAGGAACTTCCCATTTCCCCTGGAAGAGGGAAAAAGAGTCAATAGTCTTACACACTGCATTGCTACATAAAAGGGGAAAGCACAAAGTGTAACTTCCTTTGAGAGCAGCGGTACACTGTACTTCAACAACTCACAGCTACCATTTTGCTTAGTATTTAAAGTTATGAAACTCAAGATGCTGCACATGCTTACTTTGTCCTAGATTGCTCAGTGACCAAAGCTTCGTACAATACCGATATTTAGACTTTGCTTGTAGGTTGTTGTCACTTTGGCATCAGCAGCACAGTGGACACAATAGTAGGCATCTCACATTTAGTAGTTACTTACAGCTTTTTCTTTTCTTTTCTGCTTAATCATGTTAGAAAGAACCTTAGCCGAGACTGGCCCTCTCTGTCCAGAAGGTATGCTGGTACAGCTCCTTTAGGTGTTTTTTCATCGTTCTTCTCCTTTGTATTTCTCTTTTCATGCATTTTAATGCTGCAAGGAGAGAAAGCCAGTATGAAGAGGAAAAAAGAATTAAAAAAGCTCATGTTTAGACCATAAACAAGTCCTCCTAATTTTGCTTAGGCCTGCTCAAAGTTTTGTTTTAAAGAGACATTTGTAAGTAATCACAGAATCAATAAGGTTGGAAAAGAGCTCAAAGATCATCAAGTCCAACCTGACACACCCAAGACCTCATGAGTACTAAAGCATGGCACCAAGTGCCACGTCCAAGCCCCCTCTGCAACACCTCCCTGGGCAGCCCATTCCAGCGGCTAGCAACTCTCTCTGTGAAAACTTTCTCCTCCCCTCAAGCCTAAACTTCCCCTGGTGCAGTTAATGTCGCCTAATAAAATGACAGACTGCACAGGGCACAGAAGCTTGCAAATTCCCATTACGACAGGAACACAAGGCGTGCATCTTATTAAGGAATTCCAGAATGACTTAATGCAAGTAGCCAAGCACTTGGAGAGACACTAGCTTTCCTCTGTGACAAAAAAATAACACACTATTGCTACTCTCCAGAGATCTGATGGCAAATCTTACAAGTCTGAGGAATGTGTGTGTGTGTGTGTGTGTGTAGAAAGGGTTGTTTTGTGAATTTTGAGGCCATTTAGGGGGAAAAGAAGACCCACAAACTAGTTAACAAACCTAATACCATTACAAGGGGTGGAAGAATATAGCCACCTCCGCTTGGAAACAATGGAAACAACATAGTAGATATTAAGTTAATTAACGATAATAACTACTGTTAATAGCTTTTGGTTTGGTTTCTAAACAGAGAAAGATTACAGCAAAAATATGTTTATTTATCTATGCTTGATTTTATAACTTATCCTGGAAGACAAGCCTCATGCTCTGCTCAAGCAGTGTAGATGTTATTGTACTTTATCAACACTGTTAAAAAATACCTGCTGCTCCTTGCTACCTTAACACAGCAGCTGATGTAAAAGCCCTAAACAAAGGCATTCGTATTTGTCTCATAATTACACTAGTCGGCGCTACTGCTCATTAACACTGCTTAACGATGCTTTGAGAAGCACAATTATCAACGTCCACTGACAAGACCGGAAAGTACAAATGTCCTGGGGCAAACCCCACTTTCTGGTACAACCTGACCACTATTTCAACGCATGAAGTATGACGCAAGTAGTAAGTAGCCCCTTGTATCTACAGTCATGTCTCATCTCCTCCTTCAAATGTCCGTGTGACCAGGCACGGCACAGCCAAGTACTTACGTTTTCTTCATCTGGATCTTCTCAGCATGGCGCTGCTTGTGGTAGAGCTTAGCCTTCAGCCCGATCATCTTCTTGGCTTTCCGGGACCGCTCATGAGCCTCGCGGCCCTCCTTCTTCCTCCTCCTCTCGTGGTAGTCCAGGCGGTACCCATAGCGCTTGCGGTGCAGCTCGATGTACTCGTTCTGCGGCTGCGGACACAAGACAGAGCGGTGAGCGGCTATCGGCAGCTGAGGCCCCGCGCCTAACCCAGGCTGGGCGCAACTGGGAGACGCGGCGGGAAACCCACTAGGCCGCGTCCCGACGGCGGCAAAGAGTGCGAGGCGGTGGGGCCCCATGGCCGCCTCCGCCTCTCCGCCTCCCCCCCTCTGCCTCGCGCCCGGTCGCCCTCATGGCTCGCCGCCGCCGCGGCTCCTACCATGGCGGCGACCCCACAACGTGTCCCACAACCCGCCGAGCCGTCCGCGCTGCCTCCTCCTGCAGGGCCAAAAGGGTGGGGGCAGGCGAGAAGTGGCCCCGGCTGGAAACGCTCCCCCGCGGTGCTTTGGTTCCTACTGGCGGAGAGGCGGCTGTCCTGGTCTTCCCATAGCTATGCGTTCGACTCGGAGGGCTGAGACTAGTGGGGAAACGAAGACAAAAGAGCAGAGGGCGCTTTTTGCCCTCTAAGTCTGTCAGGTGCGGGTGGGAGGGTGGAACCCGAGGAGTTTAGGTGGTTGTGCCGGTGGGGACAGGAAGAAGGAGCGCGCCGTCCGGCGGCATGGGGGATCTCCCGGCCGCCGCCGGGCTGCGGGCTGAGGCTTGGCCTCGTTAGAGCTCTGCACCTGGAGAGAGACGATAACGCAGGAGTCGACGAAATAACGTGCTGCTGGTTCATAACACGGCAGACAGGGGGCGCAGGTTTGCGGAGCGCTAGCGGGGAGCGGCCGCGTGGGCCGCTGGCCAGGGTTCGGCAGGCTTGTACCGTGTGGCGTGTGGGCACCGATCCCTTCCTGCTCTCCTGGTGAAGCGACGGCTCTAGAACACGTGCGTGGGGCTTGTATGAGCGGGAAGTGGAAGTGAGCCTCTCCGCACGTTTCTCTGCCTTTGTTTTGGGACTGGCACGGAGTGAAAAGCAGAGGCACGGGGTATTGGTGCCTCCTTACGTAAGCAGCAGCCCATAGGTGAATGCTCTTGAAGCTTCTGCACTTGGGCTTTGTGTCACCGTGGTTTTGGTGATGCTTAAAAGCGCATAGTGTTGAATACTTTCTCTCCCAAATGCGTTATTTTCCTTGCTCCTCTCGGTCCTTCAAGATCACAAGAGCTATTTGCTCGTCACTGATCAGTAGTCAGTATTCCAGAGCTTGGCGTGAATGAAGAACTCTAAATGTCAGTGTTTTCTGCTTTACTGTTCACAGATTGCTGTGAGAAATACATTTTGCATGTGTGGGTATGCATCTGTGCTGATTTTAGTCACTGAACGTTATTTTCCCAGATCTGACACCTATTTAACCTGACAAGCAGTAATTTGAAAACTGATAACCTGATCTAATTGGAACACTCTTAAGCTTCATAACTGATTTGTGCAAAGGCAGTATAATTGCATTTTTTTCACGTCCTAAATGTTTTGTACAATGTTTGATTACCTTGGCAGGGGACAGCTTTAGAGACAGGAGCCAGTATGTTGAGAATGATGAGGAAATTCTTGGTGAGTGCCGTGAAGCCATCAAGTTTTTGCAACGAGCTGTACATTCCCCCAGATTTAGATACTTTCTCTGTGAGCAAAAAAATAAATACTTGGGTTATTCTGGTAAACTTTTTTTTATTTGACTTTTCATTAAAAATCACTCTCCAGGAACAACAGGATAATTTTGTGTTGGAATTGGACTTCACGTAAGTCAGAATGTGGAAGTTGAATTTGCAGTTTTGCTGTGAACTTGTTTAGTTACCTGGGATTTTGAGAGTAGAATAGAATAGAATAGAATAGACTAGACTAGACTAGACCAGGTTGGAAGAGACCCTCAAGATCATTGTGTCCAACCTATCAACCAATCCTACCCACCTAAACAACTAAACCATGGCACCAGCCAGTTCAGATGAACATCAGCATTACAGTTGTCTGTAATGACAGTTGTCTGTGATGAGGCAATGTTAGAAAACTAGTACAAAAGCAGCTAGCTTGACTTCCACTCCAGAGTTCCAGGTCTGAAACATGATCTGGTCATGAAGATGCTTGAGGGATTGGAGAGAGCTGCAATTCTTCAGCCTGGAGAAGAGGAAGTGGGAGAGGATCTTGCCTCGTGTACAAGTACCTAGTGGGAGGTTATAAAGATGGAGAAGTTGTCAGTGGGGCCAAGCAAGAAACTGTACAAGCAGCAGTGGGCACAAACTGGACTATAGAAAATTCTATTTAAACATAAAATATTTTGAACTGTGAAAGCAAACACTGGATCAGGTTGTCCAGAGTAGTGAAGTCTCCATCCTTAGAGATACCAAAATCTGCTTTGACAGTGTTAGAGATAACTCCAGGTAAAAGTTTTTGGTAACGTTTTATTGGCACTGAAAGATCGTAACAAGGTAATAAAAGGCAATAAAAAGGCAAGCAAAGCAGCGCTGGGCTCGAGAGGGGACAAAACTCCACCTCCACGGCAGCCTTACAATAGTATTCTTCATCTTACATAGTTACATCATCTACACAAACAAACTTATGCTCAATAGAAGGCAGGCATATGATAACGAGTCTTAGAATAGGTGGGCAAATCCCTTCTCCCTACATTTGGTGTGGTAAGGGTCAAAGTATCCACTTTCACGCCTGCTCAATTGTCCAGGCTTCTTATCTGAAGAAAACAAATTCCTAGTTCTGAATGTTTAAGACAGCTCCTTCTCAGCCGTGATGTCTCCAATTAACCAGACAGTATCCTTGCAAGTCTGTGATATGTTTCTTTCCCTTTACTCTCCAAACAGGCCTCACAAGATCCTGACCCTTAATCCCAGTGCAGTCTAAGTCTTATCAATTTTAACATAAACCACCAGTATATTGATCACAATCCCCCATTTTCTTTCTGTCACCATTGATTTGTGTTAAAATTTGTAAATTTTCAAGACTTCCTTAATGGGATCATGATTAGGTTCATCTGTTCCGATCACATTCGGATCATAATCATCTACTTGTAACTTACTGACATGAGCAATCTTACTTAAATTATTTTAAAACAACAATTACAAAGTCTTTTGCATATCAGTATTACAATTATTCCAACGAATATTACAAACAAATGTTTGAGCCAATTTATATTTGGTAACCAGACAGGTAATTTATCCCATATCTCTTTGAATCCACAAGAAGTATCATCTAAAGAAATCTGATGTAATACTCGATTGTGGTCTACAATCGCCTGTAAATCTTTTTCCACCCGTTTATCCAGATTAATGTGACTACAGCAGCTTACATTTGTGACTACACATACCCCTCCTTCCTTAACATATAAGAAATCCAAAGCTAACCTATTCTGAGTAGGTATTTTCGAGAGACTGTTGACTTCAATTTGCTGAGCTTTTATTGCATCTGTGCTTGCATTCATCATAATTTCAACTGTAGCAGAAAAATTTACCATTGCTATTTCAAGTTCACTAACTCCAAGCCAAGGCAGAAACCACCTAGCAAAACTATGAAACTTGCTATGCCTGGTTACTGGTGGATTTGCTGCCCCTTAGTTTTTCTTGCAAAGCTCCTGAGTAATCCCTGTGGTTGATTTACTTATAAAGAGATGAGGATAGACCGGCCCTATAGCACATCTTCCTTGCCATCCTAAGGGTAATACCTTATAAGCGTTTTTACCACACATCCAATACCATCCCGATCCAACTGGTATCTGCCATCCTTTCGGTATGTGTCCTTTCTTTCCAGTCTGATCAAGATTCCACATATTTGCTTCTCCATAACTAATAACTTGTGAACACTTTGAATACTGCCCTGTAAAAATTACATCTCCACATCCAGGGTCAGTCCTATTTCCCCTTGGTCCCTTGGTCTGAGTCAATTACTTGGATTATTCCATGTCTCGGAATCACTTCTTCTAATAACTCTTTTGCTACAGTCTGTGCTGTAGCCCTTGCTGCAGGGAAAGCCTCCACCCACCAGGTGAGGTGATGTATTATTACTATCAAATACTTAATTCTTCCTACTTTGGGTAATTCAGTAAAATCTACCTGTATCTTTTCAAATGGTCTTACTGCCACTTGCCTTCCTCCCATTGCTGCCTGTCTGAATGCTTTTCTGTTTATCTTCTGACGTGTTAAGCACCCCTGTGTTACTTGTCTCGCTATCTCATACACTCCGATGCAGGCATACTGCTTAAGGAAGGCCTCTCCCAAGGCCTTAGAACCGCAATGTGTATGAGCATGCAACCTATCCATAATTCCCTTAGCATAAGCTTTGGGTAAGACTTCCCTTCCATCTGGAAGATTCTAATTTCCCTCCCTCAGGATGGCCCCCATTTCTTTTATTTTCTTCAATTCTTCCTCTTGATAAACTTTTAATTCAGCTTTTTCAGGGTTTTCTTGCTCCACGTGTAAAATCTTCAGATCTCTTCGCTGCTTCCTTAAGGCAGCACTCCTTGCTTCACTGTCTGCAGCATTGTTCAGGCCCCTCAGTTTAGGAAGGACATCGAAACACTTGAGCGTGTCCAGAGAAGGGCAACAAGGCTGGGGAGAGGCCTTGAACAGAAGCCCTATGAGGGAGAGGCTGAGGGAGCTGGGATTGTTTAGCCTGGAGATGAGGAGGCTCAGGGGTGACCTCATTGTCCTCTACAACTACCTGAAGGGTGGTTGTAGCCAGGAGGGGTTGGCCTCTTCTCCCAGGCAACCAGCACCAGAACAAGGGGACACAGTCTCAAGCCGCGCCAGGAGGTTCAGACTCGAGGTGAGGAGGAAGTTCTTCACCGAGCGAGTCATTCGGCATTGGAACGGGTTGCCCAGGGTTGAGTCATCGACCCTGGAGGCGTTCAAGGGGAGATTGGACGTGGCACTTGGTGCCATGGTCTAGTCATGGGGTCTGTGTTGATAGGTTGGACTCGATGATCCTCGAGGTCCTTTCCAACCTAAGTTATACTGTCATACTGTGATACTGTTTCCACAAATGTGATATTCTAATCCCCATTGATGTGAACCACTGCAATATTTTTAGGACCCCTTAAGGCTTCAAGGACTTTTACCACTAGCTCCTGATGTATAAGCCCCTTCCCTGAGTATTTATTAATCCCCTTTCCTCCCAAATTTTTCCAGAGGTATGCACTACCCCATATGCATATTTAGAGTCAGTATAGATAGTCCCTGATTTGTTCTTTAACAATTCTAATGCTCGGACTAGAGCGTGCAGTTCAAGCTTGGGCTGACCGGGTGGCACTCAAAGGACCTGATTCAACTATCCTCATTTCTCCATCTACGATGGCATATCCTGATTTTCTTTTGCCCTCCACTATCCTGGAAGACCTGTCTATAAATAATTGCTCTCTGTCATCCAACTCAAAGCCCTTTAAATCTGGTCTTATTTTAGTTTGTAGCTCAATTATCTCTATGCAGTCATGCTGTAAATCTTCTGGTGGTTCTCCGAACAGAAACTGTGAAGGATTCTGAGCCTTGGTAATCCTAAACTCGAATTCCGGTGATTC
This sequence comes from Melanerpes aurifrons, assembly GCA_011125475.1. Taxonomy (NCBI): domain Eukaryota; kingdom Metazoa; phylum Chordata; class Aves; order Piciformes; family Picidae; genus Melanerpes; species Melanerpes aurifrons. The sequence continues at coordinate 5,387,208 of WWNC01000003.1, forward strand.
CATTAAAATAGCCTCGTATTTCAAAATTCTGCTATCTGTTAGCCATTTTTCTGCCTTTTGTTGCAGCACCCCCCTTATGTTATGTGGAGTGTATGCTCTCAAGGAGCATAAAAAGTTATTTTCTGTGCTGCTTCTACTAATAATGCCGTCGCCACTAAGGCTTGTAAACAAGCTGGTCATCCCCTGCTTACGGGATCTGATAGCTTGGAACAATACCCTACAGGTTTCTTACTTCCAGCCCAGTCCTGGGTTAACACTCCATATGCTGTGTGGTTAGATGTGCTTACGAAAAGGTCAAATGGCTTCTCCACATCAGGCAGATTTAAAACAGGGCTTCAATCAACATTCTTTTTATTCTATCCAGTCGCTCATCATCCTCTGGACTCCATTTACTGTTACTAAGGGTCAATTTCTCATATAGGAACTTCACCTTTTCACTGTACCCCTCTATCCATGATCGACAGTACCCCAGAAGTCCAAGCAGCTGCCTGATTTCTTTTTTTACAGTGAGGAGCTCTTAAAGCCAATATTCCTGACACCCTATCAGGGTCCAATCTCTTTTTACCCTTACTTAACCAATGCCCGAGATATTTCACCTCCTGCTCTTACAAACTGCAGTTTTGATTTTGAAACCTTAAGTCCGTTCTCCCCCAAAAGTTTAGCAGCTGTATTGTGGCTGACTGAGTTTCTTCCTTGTCTCTTCCTGCTATCAACAGCTCATCCACATACTGCAGGAGTTTAATATTTGCTGGAATTTCCCAACCTTGTGACAGTTTTTCTAAAGTTTGTCCAAATAAATGTGGTGATTCTGTGAACCCCTGAGGCAACACAGTCCACCTTAACTGCTGTTTACTTCCCGTTTCAGGAGCTTCCCACTGAAAGGCAAATCAATCCCTTGAGTCCTTGTCAAGGGGCAAGCCCAAAAGCATCTTTCAAATCTATCACACTGTACCACGTGTATTCTGGGGCAAATGACTCAACAATGAATATGGGTTTGCTACTACAGGAAATTTAATGTTCTCTGATTTATTCCTTAAATCCTGTACTAACTGATAAGTTCCATCTGATTTCTTTCTCAGTAAGATTGGGGTGTTAGGAGGAGACATACAGGGTTCTAATGTTCTTTTGTTTATTAATTCATCTATGACAGGTTTTAGACCCTTTCTCCCTTCTCACTCTTGAGAGGCAAGAGTGTCCTCACAAAGAAAGCTTGTAAGGCTTTGACATGAAATTGGGGTTTAAAGTCTTTTGGCTTGAAGTACTGTTTAAGACTGCAGATACAGGGGAGTATCTAGTTTAGAAGCAGCATTTGTTTATTTCAAGAATGCAAGCTAAATCCTATGTATCCATCACCTGATGCTTGTGACTTTTTCTTACTTCTTGAAGTCACCAAAGTACCTACAAATACTTGCAGTTAAAACACCATTCTCACACTTCATCTTGAAACCCTTAAAGCTTCCTCAACTGAAACTGTTCTCCATTCTCCAGGTCTTACACTTTCATTACTGCAGTCCTGGTGGCAAAGGAAAGACATGAGGTAGTGTTGGGGCATGAAGTGGTAATAGCTGCCTTCCTACCCGCCTCCCTGCATCCCCATGCTGCTAAAGTGTTCTCAAGGCCAACCTGTGTCTCTGTCCAGAGAGAGAAAGAGACTCAGTTCTTTCTGAATATTCCCATGATGTGAAATGAGAGGCACAAACGAAGCCAAACTATCAACAGCTGTTTATTACATAAATAAAGTGGATGGATCAGAAGTGGGGAGAGAGAGAGAATACAAAAGGGGGTAGAGAGAGAGAGAGAGAGAGAGAAGAGGAATTATATTACCACACCCCTCACCCCCCGCAAGACAGTTTGAGTCTGTGGAGGTAAGGTGCTGCAGGAGATGTTGGCTCCGTGAGAGAAAGGGTGCTGAGGCTTTGGCTGGAGAACAGATGTGCTCCTCTGGGCAGCTTCAGCTCCACGAGTTGCAGCAGGCAGAACTTAGGACACAGAGAGAGGGTTCAGTCTGCTTCTTCCAGGCTCCGTACCCTCTTTTCTTCAGAGCAGCATTGTCCCGGGCTTTTCCTTCTCTCGTGCTTTCCTTCTCAGCGGCATGGTCCTTCTTCTGTGTTTTCCTTCATCTCCGTTTTCTTCTACTGAGCCAGTTGTTGCTCAAGTCTTTTATACAGTTTTTTTAGTCCTTAGTATGTGTCCAAGTATTGTCCCTCAGGAAATGAGGGGCCAGGAAACCATCCTCAGGCAAGTATCCAGGTAGCGTTCCCCAGGAAATCTTTCTGTGCATTCCTGTGTGTTTGGACAGGGGTCTGGATGGAAGGAGGAGGCCTCTGCAGGAGCCCGTGTCGAACACAACTCAGACGAGTAGGACTGCATTAATACAGCCATCGTTTTCTGGATTGTTTGTTACCTGCGCGTATTTCCCTAAAGAGAGAAGAGAATTAAGTATCTACAAAAGGCTGGAGTGGTTCATGCAATTAATTAGACTCTCTCAAATTTTCAAGTAAAATCTACAAGTCTCTTTAAAGTGCAGAGAACACCTGTTTCCAAAACTGAAATGCATTTTGAAATCTAAAACTACCTTCTGCTGCTGACCTGCAAACGTAGGCTCTCAAAGTATTTTATACAGGCTGGTTTTGGAGATGAATGATTTGGAGTCCTGAATAGATGTAAAAAGCTCCAGAATCATAGGGTCTGCTATTCTGCACATCAAGCCCTCTGTTAAAGCAGTCAGCCTGATCCCGTCAAGATACTTCTACTGAAAACACACTTGGAGCACTGCTTTATGTGAGCCACAGGCAAGCTAAGTCTTTGTTCTGAACTTCACCTAACTTGCTTTGGAAAGTGTGAACAGCCAGCCTAAAATTAAAGCCTGCATTTTTAGAGTTGCCTAGTAGATGCTTTTACTGCAGCCCAAACCTAACATTTCACAGTGAATCATTTGTGACTACAGGGCATGGTCTCAAAAATCCGTCAGGCAATGAAACTTTTAGAAGCAGTACTGTGGTATAGCTAGTTTAACTACTTACCCCAGATAACTTTGCCCCCTTGTGTCACAAGGCCAAGCTCACTCACGTTCACCTCTATAACGGTACCCTTGGTGATTACGCCCAGTGTTGTATACAAAGGAGAAGAAGGATTCTTTTTCACACCAAGGATAGGTAGGCAAAAAGTAGCTTGAAGTTCTGGATGCGTCACATGTGCCTTCTTGAAACGCAAGCCCTGTTACACACGCAGTGTTAGACTGAGTTAGTATTTCATTGAAACCCTTAAGATTAATTTAGTTTAATACTTGAGCATTGTCCTCAGCTCTATGTGCTTTTAAAGACTGGGCAGAAGGAAAGAACAGAGAATACAGAACGCCGTCTGCCTAGCATAGAATGCTTAATTTGTGCAAAACCCTGACTTAATTACAGAGTAAAGCTTTCCACGCTGATTTCTAATAGCCATATAGAAGAAATACTTGCTACCTCTGACGGCTTCTGTGAAGGCTACTGTAACATAAAATAGCATCAGAAACTGTGTCAATAAAAGTTTACACTTCTCCTGCTACCTTGACAGCTTGTAGCTTTAACTTACTGGCATCATCTCCTCTAAGGGCTTAAAAGCAAATACATTTCAACACTGACTGCAGGGGCATGTCTCTGCCCTCAGGCTATTCTACATTTAGAGTTCTGCTGGGAAACTAATAGGAATATAATACATCAGTGGCAATCAAATGCATTCTCCTCAGAGAAGAAAGCTTCCTTGCCACAGGAACACAAAGCAGTAAGTATGGAGAATCGTTACTTAAACATTGTTAAAGCTCAAGAACATTACCATTGGTCGAATGAATCGTTCGTATTTAGGAGGCTTCCTAGTAAAGCCATCTCCAACAAAACAAACTTTTGTAACCATTCTCTTCCAGGCCTTCTTCTTTCTCTTTCCTGTACGAATTACTTTTAAAACTTCTGTTTCTCCTTGCGCACGGACCTTTGGCACAGGAACTTCCCATTTCCCTGGAAGAGGGAAAAAGAGTCAATAGTCTTACACACTGCATTGCTACATAAAAGGGGAAAGCACAAAGTGTAACTTCCTTTGAGAGCAGCGGTACACTGTACTTCAACAACTCACAGCTACCATTTTGCTTAGTATTTAAAGTTATGAAACTCAAGATGCTGCACATGCTTACTTTGTCCTAGATTGCTCAGTGACCAAAGCTTCGTACAATACCGATATTTAGACTTTGCTTGTAGGTTGTTGTCACTTTGGCATCAGCAGCACAGTGGACACAATAGTAGGCATCTCACATTTAGTAGTTACTTACAGCTTTTTCTTTTCTTTTCTGCTTAATCATGTTAGAAAGAACCTTAGCCGAGACTGGCCCTCTCTGTCCAGAAGGTATGCTGGTACAGCTCCTTTAGGTGTTTTTTCATCGTTCTTCTCCTTTGTATTTCTCTTTTCATGCATTTTAATGCTGCAAGGAGAGAAAGCCAGTATGAAGAGGAAAAAGAATTAAAAAGCTCATGTTTAGACCATAAACAAGTCCTCCTAATTTTGCTTAGGCCTGCTCAAAGTTTTGTTTTAAAGAGACATTTGTAAGTAATCACAGAATCAATAAGGTTGGAAAAGAGCTCAAAGATCATCAAGTCCAACCTGACACACCCAAGACCTCATGAGTACTAAAGCATGGCACCAAGTGCCACGTCCAAGCCCCTCTGCAACACCTCCCTGGGCAGCCCATTCCAGCGGCTAGCAACTCTCTCTGTGAAAAACTTTCTCCTCCCCTCAAGCCTAAACTTCCCCTGGTGCAGTTAATGTCGCCTAATAAAATGACAGACTGCACAGGGCACAGAAGCTTGCAAATTCCCATTACGACAGGAACACAAGGCGTGCATCTTATTAAGGAATTCCAGAATGACTTAATGCAAGTAGCCAAGCACTTGGAGAGACACTAGCTTTCCTCTGTGACAAAAAAATAACACACTATTGCTACTCTCCAGAGATCTGATGGCAAATCTTACAAGTCTGAGGAATGTGTGTGTGTGTGTGTGTGTGTAGAAAGGGTTGTTTTGTGAATTTTGAGGCCATTTAGGGGGAAAAAGAAGACCCACAAACTAGTTAACAAACCTAATACCATTACAAGGGGTGGAAGAATATAGCCACCTCCGCTTGGAAACAATGGAAACAACATAGTAGATATTAAGTTAATTAACGATAATAACTACTGTTAATAGCTTTTGGTTTGGTTTCTAAACAGAGAAAGATTACAGCAAAAATATGTTTATTTATCTATGCTTGATTTTATAACTTATCCTGGAAGACAAGCCTCATGCTCTGCTCAAGCACTGTAGATGTTATTGTACTTTATCAACACTGTTAAAAAATACCTGCTGCTCCTTGCTACCTTAACACAGCAGCTGATGTAAAAGCCCTAAACAAAGGCATTCGTATTTGTCTCATAATTACACTAGTCGGCGCTACTGCTCATTAACACTGCTTAACGATGCTTTGAGAAGCACAATTATCAACGTCCACTGACAAGACCGGAAAGTACAAATGTCCTGGGGCAAACCCCACTTTCTGGTACGACCTGACCACTATTTCAACGCATGAAGTATGACGCAAGTAGTAAGTAGCCCTTTGTATCTACATTCATGTCTCATCTCCTCCTTCAAATGTCCGTGTGACCAGGCACGGCACAGCCAAGTACTTACGTTTTCTTCATCTGGATCTTCTCAGCATGGCGCTGCTTGTGGTAGAGCTTAGCCTTCAGCCCGATCATCTTCTTGGCCTTCCGGGACCGCTCATGAGCCTCGCGGCCCTCCTTCTTCCTCCTCCTCTCGTGGTAGTCCAGGCGGTACCCATAGCGCTTGCGGTGCAGCTCGATGTACTCGTTCTGCGGCTGTGGACACAAGACAGAGCGGTGAGCGGCTATCGGCAGCTGAGGCCCCGCGCCCTAACCCAGGCTGGGCGCAACTGGGAGACGCGGCGGGAAACCCACTAGGCCGCGTCCCGACGGCGGCAAAGAGTGCGAGGCGGTGGGGCCCCCATGGCCGCCTCCGCCTCTCCGCCTCCCCCCCTCTGCCTCGCGCCCGGTCGCCCTCATGGCTCGCCGCCGCCGCCGCGGCTCCTACCATGGCGGCGACCCCACAACGTGTCCCACAACCCGCCGAGCCGTCCGCGCTGCCTCCTCCTGCAGGGCCAAAAGGGTGGGGGCAGGCGAGAAGTGGCCCCGGCTGGAAACGCTCCCCCGCGGTGCTTTGGTTCCTACTGGCGGAGAGGCGGCTGTCCTGGTCTTCCCATAGCTATGCGTTCGACTCGGAGGGGCTGAGACTAGTGGGGAAACGAAGACAAAAGAGCAGAGGGGCGCTTTTTGCCCTCTAAGTCTGTCAGGTGCGGGTGGGAGGGTGGAACCCGAGGAGTTTAGGTGGTTGTGCCGGTGGGGACAGGAAGAAGGAGCGCGCCGTCCGGCGGCATGGGGGATCTCCCGGCCGCCGCCGGGCTGCGGGCTGAGGCTTGGCCTCGTTAGAGCTCTGCACCTGGAGAGAGACGATAACGCAGGAGTCGACGAAATAACGTGCTGCTGGTTCATAACACGGCAGACAGGGCAGCGTAGGTTTGCGGAGCGCTAGCGGGGAGCGGCCGCCTGGGCCGCTGGCCAGGGTTCGGCAGGCTTGTACCGTGTGGCGTGTGGGCACCGATCCCTTCCTGCTCTCCTGGTGAAGCGACGGCTCTAGAACACGTGCGTGGGGCTTGTATGAGCGGGAAGTGGAAGTGAGCCTCTCCGCACGTTTCTCTGCCTTTGTTTTGGGACTGGCACGGAGTGAAAAGCAGAGGCACGGGGTATTGGTGCCTCCTTACGTAAGCAGCAGCCCATAGGTGAATGCTCTTGAAGCTTCTGCACTTGGGCTTTGTGTCACCGTGGTTTTGGTGATGCTTAAAAGCGCATAGTGTTGAATACTTTCTCTCCCAAATGCGTTATTTTCCTTGCTCCTCTCGGTCCTTCAAGATCACAAGAGCTATTTGCTCGTCACTGATCAGTAGTCAGTATTCAGAGCTTGGCGTGAATGAAGAACTCTAAATGTCAGTGTTTTCTGCTTTACTGTTCACAGATTGCTGTGAGAAATACATTTGCATGTGTGGGTATGCATCTGTGCTGATTTTAGTCACTGAACGTTATTTTCCCAGATCTGACACCTATTTAACCTGACAAGCAGTAATTTGAAAACTGATAACCTGATCTAATTGGAACACTCTTAAGCTTCATAACTGATTTGTGCAAAGGCAGTATAATTGCATTTTTTCACGTCCTAAATGTTTTGTACAATGTTTGATTACCTTGGCAGGGGACAGCTTTAGAGACAGGAGCCAGTATGTTGAGAATGATGAGGAAATTCTTGGTGAGTGCCGTGAAGCCATCAAGTTTTGCAACGAGCTGTACATTCCCCAGATTTAGATACTTTCTCTGTGAGCAAAAAAATAAATACTTGGGTTATTCTGGTAAACTTTTTTTTTTTTATTTGACTTTTCATTAAAAATCACTCTCCAGGAACAACAGGATAATTTTGTGTTGGAATTGGACTTCACGTAAGTCAGAATGTGGAAGTTGAATTTGCAGTTTTGCTGTGAACTTGTTTAGTTACCTGGGATTTTGAGAGTAGACTAGACTAGACTAGACTAGACTAGACTAGACCAGGTTGGAAGAGACCCTCAAAATCATCGTGTCCAACCTATCAAGCAATCCTACCCGCCTAAACAACTAAACCATGGCACCATGCACCCCATCAAGACTCCTCCTGGACACCTCCAATGACAGTGACTCCAGCACCTCCCCGGGCAGCCCATTGCAATGGAGAAATTACTTTGAAATTTGTTACCTAACCGCCAGTTCAGATGAACATCAGCATTACAGTTGTCTGTAATGACAGTTGTCTGTGCTGAGGCAATGTGGTAAAGTAGCAAAATACCCTCTAAGAGGAGAGGACTTTGGTATATTTAGATGCACAACCTCTATCAGACAGAGTAAGCAAAGTTAGAAAACTAGTACAAAAGCAGCTAGCTTGACTTCCACTCCAGAGTTCCAGATCTGAAACATGATCTGGTCATGAAGATGCTTGAGGGCTTGGAGAGAGCTGCAATTCTTCAGCCTGGAGAAGAGGAAGTGGGAGAGGATCTTGCCTCGTGTACAAGTACCTAGTGGGAGGTTATAAAGATGGAGAAGTTGTCAGTGGGGCCAAGCAAGAAACTGTACAAGCAGCAGTGGGCACAAACTGGACTATAGAAAATTCTATTTAAACATAAAATATTTTGAACTGTGAAAGCAAACACTGGATCAGGTTGTCCAGAGTAGTGAAGTCTCCATCCTTAGAGATACCAAAATCTGCTTTGACAGTGTTAGAGATAACTCCAGGTAAAAGTTTTTGGTAACGTTTTATTGGCACTGAAAGATCGTAACAAGGTAATAAAAGGCAATAAAAGGCAAGCAAAGCAGCGCTGGGCTCGAGAGGGGACAAAACTCCACCTCCACGGCAGCCTTACAATAGTATTCTTCATCTTACATAGTTACATCATCTACACAAACAAACTTATGCTCAATAGAAGGCAGGCATATGATAACGAGTCTTAGAATAGGTGGGCAAATCCCTTCTCCCTACATTCGGTGTGGTAAGGGTCAAAGTATCCACTTTCACGCCTGCTCAATTGTCCAGGCTTCTTATCTGAAGAAAACAAATTCCTAGTTCTGAATGTTTAAGACAGCTCCTTCTCAGCCGTGATGTCTCCAATTAACCAGACAGTATCCTTGCAAGTCTGCGATATGTTTCTTTCCCTTTACTCTCCAAACAGGCCTCACAAGATCCTGACCCTTAATCCCAGTGCAGTCTAAGTCTTATCAATTTTAACATAAACCACCAGTATATTGATCACAATCCCCATTTTCTTTCTGTCACCATTGATTTGTGTTAAAATTTGTAAATTTTTCAAGACTTCCTTAATGGGATCATGATTAGGTTCATCTGTTCCGATCACATTCGGATCATAATCATCTACTTGTAACTTACTGACATGAGCAATCTTACTTAAATTATTTTAAAACAACAATTACAAAGTCTTTTGCATATCAGTATTACAATTATTCCAACGAACATTACAAACAAATGTTTGAGCCAATTTATATTTGGTAACCAGACAGGTAATTTATCCCATATCTCTTTAAATCCACAAGAAGTATCATCTAAAGAAATCTGATGTAATACTCGATTGTGGTCTACAATCGCCTGTAAATCTTTTTCCACCCGTTTATCCAGATTAACGTGACTACAGCAGCTTACATTTGTCACTACACATACCCCTCCTTCCTTAACATACAAGAAATCCAAAGCTAACCTATTCTGAGTAGGTATTTTCGAGAGACTGTTGACTTCAATTTGCTGAGCTTTTATTGCATCTGTGCTTGCATTCATCATAATTTCAACTGTAGCAGAAAAATTTACCATTGCTATTTCAAGTTCACTAACTCCAAGCCAAGGCAGAAACCACCTAGCAAAACTATGAAACTTGCTATGCCTGGTTACTGGTGGATTTGCTGCCCCCTTAGTTTTTCTTGCAAAGCTCCTGAGTAATCCCTGTGGTTGATTTACTTATAAAGAGATGAGGATAGACCGGCCCTATAGCACATCTTCCTTGCCATCCTAAGGGTAATACCTTATAAGCGTTTTTACCACACATCCAATACCATCCCGATCCAACTGGTATCTGCCATCCTTTCGGTATGTGTCCTTTCTTTCCAGTCTGATCAGGATTCCACATATTTGCTTCTCCATAACTAATAAATTGTGAACACTTTGAATACTGCCCTGTAAAAATTACATCTCCACATCCAGGGTCAGTCCTATTTCCCCCTTTATTCCTGTCTATAGTTGTTTCCCAACATCGCTGGATACAAGGTACTGGCATATTCACATTTAAAGGTCCCTCCAATTGTAATTTCCACCTTAACTGAGATTGTGGAATCTGCCTGTGATCCTCATGCTTGTGATTTTGGAATACTTTTTGTATTTCTGTGGCATTAGGAAAGGCTGTCCCTATTAAAGGAAGCCCATGGGCCGAATTTTTAGGTAGCCAGGAACAAATCCAACAGTCAGTCAAATGATAACTGTTCACTATCCCTTTCAAGAGATGCAGATAAGTGTTCTGTTCCCATGGCCGTACTTCAAATGGCGTTATCATCAATATGATTAGTGGGTCTATGATCTTAGCTCCTTTTAATCTGTATATCATTATTAATATTGAAAGAGAATTCATCCACACATGGGAACAGAACATGGTCTTTGATTTTGATGGGACTCCTTATAGGAAAATAGGATCAAGATTAGGCTCCACCAGTATATATTAACTCCTTTTTCCTCACCACAAAATAGGGTCTCTATATTCACCAGTCCAGACTGCCTATTTTCAGGCCTAGCTCTACAATCTCCCCAGCGTTCAGGACAAAATACTCCTCGATTATGAGAAATACAAGACCATTTCTTACAACAATTAAAACATTTACAAGTTCCCCGTCCCTCATGAGTTCCGTGATGTTTTATACACGGAATGAAATGAGGATATTCTTCAATGTTCTCGTGCTGTGCAGATTCAATATCACATGCTACTGCATATACTTTAGAAGGTGGGTTTGTCTCTCATGCTCCAGAGCCTCCGGACTGTGGTGCTACGTCTATTTGAATGTTTATCTGATCTGTCGGCACTAACTGCAGTCCTGGAGGTACTTCAAACCGTTTGTATAGGTGGCGTGGAACTCGTACTGATGCCAGTTTCACTTTCTCCGCAGAGTCACGTTCGTCTCTCCAAGCTCAGAGGTTACTGTTCATCCGTTCCTTCCTGAACTGGTCCTTTTACTCTCGAAACATAAGATAATCTCCACCCATCAAGCACCCTGGAAAGAGAGGATGATGAGACAATAGATTCACCATCTGTTTCCTGATGTGTAATGAGTGTGTGGGCAGATAGATGGAGAAGGGAGAGGCAGAGGCCTCCCCCATCCATCCAGACCCCTGCCCAAACACACAGGAATGCACAGAAAGATTTCCTGGGGAACGCTACCTGGATACTTGCCTGAGGATGATTTCCTGAGGGACAATACTTGGACACATACCTAAGGACTAAAAACTCTATAAAAGACTGGAGCAACTACTGGCTCAGTAGAAGAAAAACGGAGATGAAGGAAAACACAGAAGAAGGACCATGCTGCCGAGAAGGAAAGCACGAGAGAAGGAAAAGCCCGGGACAATGCTGCTCTGAAGAAAAGAGGGTACGGAGCCTGGAAGAAGCAGACTGAACCCGCTCTCCGTGTCCTAAGTTCTGCCTGCTGCAACTCGTGGAGCTGAAGCTGCCCAGAGGAGCACATCTGTTCTCCAGCCAAAGCCTCAGCACCCTTTCTCTACAGAGCCAACATCTCCTGCAGCACCTTACCTCCACAGACCCAGACTGTCTTGGGGGGGTGAGGGGTGTGGTAATATAATTCCTCTTCTCTCTCTCACTATTCTCTCTCTCTCCCTTCTGATCCATCCACTTTATTTATGTAATAAATAGTCTAGCTGTTGATAATTTGGCTTCGTTTGTGCCTCTCATTTCACATCACGGGAATATTCAGAAAGAACTGAGTCTCTTTCTCTCTCTGGACAGACACAGGTTGGCCTTGAGAACACTTTAGCAGCATGGGGATGCAGGGAGGCGGGTAGGAAGGCAGCTATTACCACTTCATGCCCCCAACACTACCTCATGTCTTTCCTTTGCCACCAGGACTGCAGTAATGGAAGTGTAAGACCTGGAGAATGGAGAACAGTTTCAGTTGAGGAACTTTTAAAGGTTTTAAGATGAAGTGTGAGAATGGTGTTTTAACTGCAAGTATTTGTAGGTACTTTGGTGACTTCAGGAAGAAAAACAAAAAGTCACAAGCATCAGGTGATGGATACATAGGATTTAGCTTGCATTCTTGAAATAAACAAATGCTGCTTCTAAACTAGATACTCCCCTGTATCTGCAGTCTTAAACAGTACTTCAAGCCAAAAGACTTTAAACACCAATTTCAAGTCAAAGCCTTAGAAGCTTTCTTCTTTGTGAGGACACTCTTGCCTCTCAACCTTTTAAGAGGGAAACTTTCAAACAAAATCAAAGGTTCAGGAGCAAAGATGCTAACAGGCTTCTAATGTGTTTTTTTTTTTTGCATTTGCACAAGTTTAAGGCTAGGGGTGGTCAGATCCTGCATTAAGTGGGCTCCGTAGCAGATTACAGAGTCCCAAAGTAGTTCTGTTTGGAAAGGACCTCTTGAGACTCTCTACTGCAAACAGTCACATACAGCGGGTGTGCAAGGGCCATGTCAAAGCAGATTTTGGTATCTCTAAGGATGGAGACTTCACTACTCTGGACAACCTGATCCAGTGTTTCTTGCTTGGCCCCACTGACAGCTTCTCCATCTTTATTACCTCCCACTAGGTACTTGTACACGAGGCAAGATCCTCTCCCACTTCCTCTTCTCCAGGCTGAAGAATTGCAGCTCTCTCCAATCCCTCAAGCATCTTCATGACCAGATCATGTTTCAGATCTGGAACTCTGGAGTGGAAGTCAAGCTAGCTGCTTTTGTACTAGTTTTCGAACTTTGCTTACTCTGTCTGATAGAGTTTGTGCATCTAAATATACCAAAGTCCTCTCCTCTTAGAGGGTATTTTGCTACTTTACCAAATTGCCTCATGTAGACTTAACTTACTGTGATTTCTACTTCTTTGCGTAGTGACAAGTTGTTTTAAACCAAGAAATGTTCACAAGCCTGTAAGCTTGGAAGGAGACCACTTTGTCAAAACAGATAAGCCACCACCTAACTTCTTGTGCAGTAAAATGTAAAGCAACAAGCAACATGAATGGAACGGTTCTCTACAGATGTCTCAAGAAGATTGCTACCTTTTGTTACTGGTTGGTTGAACAGCAGAATTACTGCATTTCAGGTATTTTTATATTCCACACACTGGCATTTCTAGCTGGCTTGTCCTCAGCAAAATGTGTTAACTGCGAAGTTTACATCATCTTGCATAGTCAGTATGAACAGCAGAATGCATGCTGTCACATTCAGAATAACCTGTGCTAGAGGCTTCTTTAAAAAATGTCTGATGAATAGGCTAAGTACAGGAAATTGTTTCAACTGAGAAATGATTTTTCAGTTAATTATCTTTGAAAGCTCCTTGGTAAGAGACAGACTAAAGTGATGGCAGTTCTAGAATGAACTGGACTACTTTAAAATACATCTCACGTATAGCAGAAAGGACTCAAATATGAAAAAGACACCAAAAAATAATCACAAAATAGAAGTTTAATTACTACTTCAAAACATTTTGAAAGCAGCCAAGACAGTACAAAAAAACCCCGAAAAACCTAACACAGTAACAAGACTTAAGTACAATATTTTAGGATAGCAAGACATCTCATTTATAAACAGGGTATCACTAGTTTATAAAACATCTAACACTACATTTGTGAAAAAAAAAAATTTGTAAGTATATCCCCTTGTAGTAAGATTTTAGAATGGTCACTTACAGCAGAGAAGCTGAAACATAGGCTTATTTGTTGCTATATTTAACTTAGTAGCATTGATGACATTGTAAATGATAGTCTGATTACTGACATCTACAAATGAAATGGTATAGAAAAGCAACAAACCAAAGTCAAACCTGATTTTCAAATAAGTTAAAAGCACTTTCGAAATAAGCCATGTACACATCTTCATGTAGAAAGCTATGAAACATTGAGAACAGCGAACAAGGGTTCTGCATGAAATGGAAGTAGACCAAAACAGTATGGGGGGGGAAGCAAAGCAGATCCTGGTAGTAATTAACAAGCAGTACAAGACAGACATTGGAACAAATGCTGGATTCAAATACAAAACCATCTGCCATTTGAGTGCAAGACTGAAGTCACAAATTAATGGTCTTTAAATTCTATTCCTAGACTCAATAAATCTCAAAAATAACACTGCTTGCCTTCGTTGTATACATGTATATCCACAGCCTGTGGTAATAGTATTTGGTACAAACTTGTATAAAGTTGATGTTCTAATTGTTGGTTGCTGGTGCAGTAAGATCTTAAAAATTCTTTTAAGTGTTTTGTGGTAGTAAGAGACTCTCCAAAAAAAGTTGTCCAAGCCTGAAACCCCAGTGGTTTTGTCAAGGCAAAACTCTTCAGCCAATACAGTTGTCATCTATGCTGCCTTGCATTAATGTAACAAGAGGTATTGACTATTCCAATGGGACAATCAATACAGGAACAAAAAACATCATTGGAAGTCAGTATTTTGATTTTTGCTACTCTGTACTGACTACCAGATGACTGATGCCAAAGTCGTTAAAGAAATAAACATCACCCTTCAGTACTGCTGTGATCACAATTAGAACAATGTCCAGTTTGAAGACTGCACTGGTTATCAGAATTGCCAATTGCACCCCAACTGCCTGTATTTTGCATGTAACAGTCTTGTCACCAGTTACTATCTCAGGTACCCTAGATTTACAGTCTACCCTAGGGTGTACTTAGAGATGTGAAGTAAGTTCAGTATCTAAAACTGACTCCCTGAAATGAGATCAGAAATCTGACTGTTCTCAGTAGACATCAAGAGTGACCTAATCTAATAATCTTGTAATATTTATTTATTCAATATTCAAATATCTTAAAGATACTGACTGAAATCACTTCCAACTTGGCCATGAAAAGTAAAAGCCCAATGAATGACACTGCCTCCTCACAAACACTATTTTCCAGTCTCACAGGCAATAACATCCAGAAACATACATACCAAAAATCCACCTAGAAGTAATTGAAATAACTGGACTCACTTTTCATAAGCCAAAGAATCCGTAACTTTTTGGAAGTGGGTGTATGATTATCAATTGAAGTATTCAGCAGATTAATCCTTAGTAAAGATTGCTTTAAAAATGGAAGATAAGTCAAATATTCTGTATATAACCACCCTCAAGAAAACTTGAAGAAAGGTGATTAACCCTAAGAGGAAGTCCAACCCAGAATTTTAAACACGTGTCCTGTATCCCATATGGTTTAATTACACACTAGTGTTTTGCACAAAATAACTTTCTTATAAATAGATTAATTAACAATCAGTATTTCATTTTTAAGATGGCTTTCCTTTTTTCTTAGGTGGACCTTTGTAGCCTTTGGCCTTTCTTCGCAAGTTTCTCCGATCTACAATGGGTACCTCAATTTCTGCTTCCTCAGAGCTGCTGTCAGCAGCCCTCTCCACTACTGTCTGCATGTACTGATCCATCTGCTCTGCAGACTCCTCTGAGTGCTCTTCCATCTGGTTCTTCTGCCCTTCCTGTCCAGAAGGCTGCTGAAAAGAAACACCCTCAACTTCAACCATTGTCAAAGAGCTCTGACTTAAGGCACCAGGGGGCTCCTGTGAGTTGTACCCTGCTTCCTCATTTTGGTCTTCTAATGATGAAGCTGTTTTGGGTGATACATTTTCTGAAGCAGATTCTTCTGGTTCAGTTACCGTGGAGTTGGGCAGCCCACTGTCGGAGAGCAGCTCTTCCTTCAACACCAAAGCAGCTGCACTTTCAGTAGTGGTCTTTTTGGATTCTTGCTGTTCTTCAGTGCCCTCCTTCTCCACTAACTTACCTTCTTCAGTCAGCACTTCCGAATCATTTGCATTTAAAACCTACAGTGGGACGGGAAGGGTGCCAAAACAACCACAGGGACAATTAAGAGAAGATTGAAGAGGCTGAATAACTCCTCCCCCTAGCTATCAAACTCAGATTATATTCTGACATTCAGCAGTTTTTAATACTGTATGTCCAGGCAACAAACAGTTCTCCCCCTTTCTTCATACAAGACTATTTTATGAATTGCATTTGATACCTGGAGTTGCTCTCCTATTTCCAGTTATTCAAAGTATTTTTTATTTAGGTTATAAACATTCTGAAATTAATCCCAGGGGATGAAAAAACCCAGTGTTATTTTAAATTCTATTTTAGACATACACTGTTATTTTGCAAGCATATAACAATCTACTTCTGCACTATAAACAAAAAAAAAAACACCCAGTAAGATCTATGTTCTAGACAGGTATTTTACCACTAATTCATTTTTTATGCGCTTCTTCAGGGCAGAATTAGTAGACAAACAAGGATGTGGCTTTCACTCGCATCCAAGTAGTATTTTAGTAAGAATGAGCTGTTTCATTACTGCCAAGGCAAACTGGTGCAGCATTATCTTATACATACATGCCCTACTTCTGCATATGACAGACATGTTAGTATATTCTCTTTATGGATTTACGTCATTGCTTCTCCCAAGAGTTTCCTATGAACTTCTACTTTCTACCTGTGACTTAATAGAAAAAACCTCACAGTATGTATACTCTGAAGGCAAGATGACTCCACATTTTCTTTCAGTTCTCACCTTCTCTGATACAGTGTCTTCTAAAGGTTTTGCCTGAGACTCAAGGATTAATGGGACAAACAGCATCAAGGGTTCTTCTTGATTCTCAGGTTGCAATTTTGATTCACCACTTAGAACTTCATTTGGTGTTTCCACTTCATCTGCAAGCAAGGTCTTATCAGAGTCCTCTATTACCTCACCATTAAAAGGTTCTGACGGAGTTTCCTGGAAGATTACATTAGTAAGTCACAATTATGCCCAGATATTTTCCCCCAGCACTAGTGGGTATCTATCTGTGATCTAAATTTGCAGCTTCAAGTGAGAAGCAGGTAGTTCAGGTACCTAGAAATGCGTATTAAGAAGGCAGATTGTAGTGCAGAATAGCAAACTTAATCAGTGTTACTAGCTTGGTTTTGTCATCTGCACTAAATTTCTGACCACAGTTAGGTGGTCAGTTAGCCTGGTTAGGAGCCAAGCTATGCAGTTTTTGTGCAGCTCACAAGCATACAGGATGCAGTCATTCCAATGTTTCAAAACAGTGTAAGATTCACTTTCTCAATAAGAACATAAAACCCTGGAGACTTCTTTAGGCACAAAGAGAACTCACAGATTTAAACTCCATCTGTTAACAAGCTGTAGGTAAAAGCTGGATTTAAAAATCAAAGAAGGCAGCCTTTAGGTGAAGAAGTAGAAATAGCCAACAGTAGTCACTATAACATACCAGTTATTGGCCTCTTCAAAGGAACATATTTATTAAAAACTTAGAGATACTGGATCAGAGCTTGACCATACACCCGGCCTCCAGAATATTTGAGCAGAAGTCAAGAAAGAAAATTTGGTTGGTAGGCAAGCTAGAAATTCACCTTACTGAAGACCCTATGAATTCTGTTAGTCTAAGTACATATAAAGGAATATTCCTCAAGAGTAATTTTACGTTAACCATAACTTCTTAGATACGCTACTCAGCAAAACATTGGTATGAAAATCAAACAGTTGATAGCCATGTGGATCAAGGCAGCAAGGACCACGGTTAAAAGAAACTAACTGCATTCCAAACTTATCTGCTATTGCCACCACATCCAGCTCACCTCCTTCTCACTTCCTTTCTCAGGAGATGATACAGGTAGCTCCGCTTCTGGTACAGACTGGCTCTCATTTGCAACAATCATTTCCTCATCCTCCTGAGAAGAACTCTCCTCAGGTACTTCTTCTATGGCTTCTAAGATTTTAGATGCTTGAGCAGGAAGTTCCAGCCTGCAGCAGGTATTAAGATATACCCTTTAATCTTTTAGAGGAACACATAAATTTGGTCATCTAAGCAGGGAAATTCTTTCATGACGAACTATAAAGTGCTCTATCATATGCTGGTCATAATAAGAATACAGAAAACTAAACACATCTCAAATGGCTAACTTATCTCTAGGAAAAAAGCAGCAACTAGGAAAAACTGGTTTGGCAATTAAAAAATGCAGACATCCATCTCACTTCCATTTTATGGCAATAAAAGCCAGAAATTGCTTATTTTACATTTAGAACACAGTAATCTGTTGCATATTTAGAAGTCACAAAGGGGTGAGAAAATGTAACTTCCTCCACCCAGGCTGTAGAAACAGTTCAAAATTATGGAGTTACAAAAGCAAACCTGTTTGTGTAATCACTGAATATATACATATAACAAAGACCACAACTGGAAAAGGATTTAAGGCAATAAACACACCATGGCTGAAGAAGACTCAGTCAAGTAGAAATTAAATTAGCAAACAGGTAAAGATGAAGCTCTGATGCACCTGATAGGTAGCAACAATCTCAAAAATTTAGTTTATAGAACCACAGAACATACTGGGTTGGGCAAGACCTCTTGAGGTCATCTAGTCTAATACCCCTGCAGTAAGCAGGGACATCATCACATACACCAGGTTTCTCAGAGCCCCATCGAGTCTGACCTTGAATGTCTCCAGCAATAGGGCCTCCACCACCTCCCCTGGCCACCTGCTGCAATGTTCCACCATCCTGAGAGTAACAAACTTCTTCCTAATGCCCTTCACTAGTTTAAAGCCATTGCTCCTAGTGCTACAAGCCCTTCTAAATAGTTCCTTCCCCAGCTTTCTTGTGGGACCCCTTGAACTGCAAGTGTTGGATACAAGCACAGAAGAGTACATGCAATAGATTTGCAGAAGGTGGTCTCAAGATCTCATTGTAAAGGTACTATTGGAAGGTTTTACCCAGGTGCCAGTCTTGAATGAAGGTGCACACCCTAGCATAAGGTCCCTGATAGAAGACCCTGCTGCATTTGTTAATGTTCATGGAAGGACAAAACCAAGCTGATATCCTGTCCTGTTGACAAGAGAATTCCCCTTAGCTCTGCTCACAAAACCCATGTTGTGCATTTTGTTCAAAGGAGCAGTGGGACCTTGCTGCCTTCCATTTTGCAAGGCCCAAAATAACGAGTACTTGGTAACAGGCTAGTACTCTCACAGCAATTAGAAAAGTGCTAATAGTAACAGGGCAAATAATTTCTCAATCTGTGGCAGCAGTAAACCATGTCATTTAGTCTGACTGAACCAGCTTGGGGTAACACAACGACAGTGCAGAACAGCAGTGCTGTCTCTCTGTAGCTCCACAGTTCAAACAAAAATCAGGCTATATCTAGTTGATCTCAGCTTCATGTGGGAAAAAAAAACATCTGAACAACAATATGATAAAGTGAAACAACCCATTTGTTCAAAAGAAACCTAATGGAACAAGTTTGAGAGATTTCCTAGAAATAATCAGGTTATCTTCAGCTCTTCAAAAGAGGTTTTTGGGGATTGCACTGAGCTTTTTGGAAGAGAATGAGAGAGGAAGAGAGACATGTAAGAGAGAGGCAGTGCATACACATACTCACACACAAGAAAGGGGAGGAAGGAGCAAGCAATTAATTTTTTAATTTAAAATAGCTACAGCTCCAATTTCTGGAAAACCAGTGCAAATTCCAGAGGACTGGAAGCTGGCCAACGTGGTGCCCATCCATAAGAAGGGCCGGTTGGATGAGCCAGGGAATTACAGGCCTGTCAGCCTGACCTCAGTGCCAGGCAAGATCATGGAACAGGTCATCCTGAGTGCATTAACACAGCACTTAGAGGATGGCCAAGGGATCAGGCTCAGCCAACATGGATTTAGGAAGGGCAGGTCCTGCCTGACCAACCTGATCTCCTTCTATGATCAGGTGACCCGCCTGGTGGATGTGGGAAGGCCTGTGGATGTAGTTTACCTGGACCTCAGCAAGGCCTTTGACACCGTCCCCCATAGCAAACTCCTGGTCAAGCTGTCAGCCCATGGCTTGGACAGCAGAACTCTGAGCTGGGTTAGGAACTGGCCGAATGGCCGAACCCAGAGAGTGGTGGTGAATGGTGTCACATCCGGCTGGCGGCCAGTCAGTAGTGGAGTCCCCCAGGGATCAGTGCTGGGCCCCATCCTCTTTAACATCTTTGTTGATGATCTGGATGAGGGCATTGAGTCTATCATCAGTAAATTTGCTGATGACACCAAGCTGGGGACAGGAGTTGATCTGCTAGAGGGTTGAGAGGCTTTGCAGAGAGACCTCGACAGGCTGGACAGATGGGCAGAGTCCAACAGCATGAAATTTAACGCATCCAAGTGCCGGGTTCTGCACATTGGCCACAACAACCCCATGCAGTGCTACAGGCTGGGGTCAGAGTGGCTGGAGAGCAGCCAGGCAGAGAGGGACCTGGGGGTGCTGGTTGATGGTAGGATGAACATGAGCCTGCAGTGTGCCCAGGCAGCCAAGAGGGCCAATGGCATCCTGGCCTGCATCAGGAACAGTGTGGCCAGCAGGAGCAGGGAGGTCATTCTGCCCCTGTACACTGCACTGGTTAGGCCACACCTCGAGTACTGTGTCCAGTTCTGGGCCCCTCAGTTTAGGAAGGATGTTGACTTGCTGGAACGAGTCCAGAGAAGGGCAACGAAGTTAGTGAGGGGCTTGGAACACAAGCCCTATGAGGAGAGACTGAGGGAGCTGGGGCTGCTTAGCCTGGAGGGGAGGAGACTCAGGGGTGACCTTATTGCTCTCTACAACTACCTGAAGGGGGGTTGTAAACAGGCAGAGGTTGGTCTCTTCTCCCGGGCAGCCAGCACCAGAACAAGAGGACACAGTCTCAGGCTGCGCCAGGGGAAGTTCAGGCTGGAGGTCAGGAGGAAGTTTTACACGGAGAGAGTGATTGCCCATTGGAATGGGCTGCCTGGGGAGGTGGTGGAGTCGCCGTCACTGGAGGTGTTCAGGAGGAGACTTGACAGGGTGCTTGGTTACATGGGTTAGTTAATTGGGTGGTGTTGGGTGATAGGTTGGACGTGATGATCTTGAAGGTCTCTTCCAACCTGGTTTATTCTATTCTAAATTAATACTTCAGGCCCTGTCTTGTATGAATTGTTATGACATGCAAGTAGTACAGTTCTTCACATCCCCATTTGACAATTATTAAACAAAACAGCATCCCTCAGAGTGGAGACAACTCTTTTTTCAAAATGTCAAGTTTGGATATAATGTTTTTAAATTAGAATTTATGTAAACAAAGTGCTGTACTTTGAAGATAGGTGGATCCATGTAACTCTTCTGTTATTAAGTGACAAGCAGTAGCTAGCTCCCAAACTAGATGGTCAGACTATTTTACTGCAATATGCTGCCATAACAAAGAATCAGAAAAGACACCTCTCCACTTACATTGTTGCAAGATAATGTGCAGTATGAGGACCAATGCTTTACACTCATGCAGACTAAGTTATAACAGAACATCCACAGCCCCTACTATTTTCTTACTATTATTTCCAGTATCTGCTGAGCTTTCAGAGATGCTACATTTTGGTGCAGTCACTCTTCAGGTGATGTCTCAATTTTCCTACTAAAAATAAAGCCTGATTTTTAGAAATTTTGAAATCAAACAAGTAGGAAAAAAGAAGAAATACCAGGCAGCACACTACGAGACACTGATATAGTCTGTGACAAACCCAACAAGAAAACAATAAATTAGTAAAATACTGGCTCCTTTACCTGCTTTTGGACACAGGAAGAGTATTTTCCTTAGCTCCTTGGGAAGTCTCACTTTGAGATTCCTGGTGTTTTTTTCCAATCCTGAGACGTTTTAAATGACTGGATCGCATCCAAAAGGAAACTGGAATTGTGACAAGGTCTTTGGGTTAAAAAACCAACGAAACCAACATACACACACACGAGAATAAAACAGATGCATTAAACAAATACAGTCTAAGCGCCAATATTTCACTAAAGAACCTGAGTGTACATAAACTGTATCTCATTGTAGTACCTGTTCTGAATACAGGTGCGTAAATCTTTACCAAAATTTTTTAAAAAATTAAAAAAAAAATTATCCAAAGTTCTCTAAAATGTTGAGCTAGCCTCAGCACTTTAGAGAAGGGCATGTTTCTATACACTTTGCAATGAATACACTCAGGGCGAAAGCAGTCCAAGAGCCTGAGAACCTATTAATTCACAGCAATGACCATACTGATAACCAAGCCTTATCTTACTTTTAGAAGAGCTTGTGTGGATATCTCCTGATTGTTTAGGTTTTTGAGAATCAGTCTGTGAAAGAAAAGCAAAGATAATGTTATTCCAACAACTCTAAATGACTGAGATATGTTTGTTTCCTTATCTGTGGCTACATTTTTCTAAAGCACTTATTTCATAGTAATAATCCTACAGAAAAGCAGCTACAATCATTCTTCAATTAAGATATTTGCACATGTATGTATTTTATCTCTCAACAGGTGGGTGTTTTGTTTTTTTTGAAGTCATCACTATTCCAAAGATGAGTATTTTTTTTTTTTTTAATTTTACTTCCAGAATCAAAACAGAAGACTTGAAAGTAAACAGTTAAAAAAGGCCAATTTTTTCCCCCAACCATTTTCTTTAAAACACAGCTGTCCGCATAATTAAAGGCCAGAAGGACTCTTTTGGTTCCCATAAAAAAAATGAAAGAAATATACTACAGAAACTGACAAAAATGTTAATGAGAAATTTTATTTTTATATTTGGACCTGGGGGTGCTGGTCAATGGTAGGCTGAACATGAGCCTGCAGTGTGCCCAGGCAGCCAAGAGGGCCAATGGTATCCTGGCCTGCATCAAGAACAGTGTGGCCAGCAGGAGCAGGGAGGTCATTGTGCCCCTGTACGCTGCACTGCTTAGGCCACACCTTGAGTCCTGTGTCCAGTTCTGGGCCCCTCAGTTCAGGAAGGGTGTTGAGTTGCTGGAACGAGTCCAGAGAAGGGCAACGAAGTTGGTGAGGGGTCTGGAACACAAGCCCTATGAGGAGAGGCTGAGGGAGCTGGGATTGCTTAGCCTGGAGAGGAGGAGGCTCAGGGGAGACCTTATTGCTGTCTACAGCTACCTTAAGGGAGGTTGTAGACAGGCAGGGGCTGGTCTGATTTGGGGGAAGATGGGATATTGTTTGGTTGTCCGATAATTTTCAGAGCATTGCAGAGTTGTGTACAGATGCATGTGCCAAGAAGAGCTGCCAGCAATTCTAACAAACTATGAAGAGTTGACACACTTCAGTATCAACTATCTTCCTCTTCTGGAAGAAGGCAAAAGACAGGGCTTGAGTTCTTAACTCACAGCAATGAGAACTGCAATAATTACTATCCCTTTACTGTTTTTTCTAAATACATCCATAAAGTTTACTAAAAGACATGCTTCTCTCTGAGATAATTTTGCTGATGTAATCATTGTTACCATCTAAACATAGAACTTAAGTGATTCTGCTCAATACATGAAAGGAAAACAGTTAAGAGGTGTTATTTCTAGTAATTTAAAAAAATATCACCATTTTGCTTTGGGAAAGGTTTTGTTTTTCTCAGCCGGGAAAAGGGACAGTTGACTTATTTTGAATCTGAAATTTAGATACTAATAGTTGATAACACCTATTCAGCCCTTATGTCCTATTAATTAAAGCATCAACTTCTGTGGAAGTATGGTCAATAGTACAGACAGTCCTGAATTATACAAATTCATGTTTCAATGTATTTGGAGCTACGAGCTATTCTCAAGCACCTTGTGTGGCCTCAGAACACAAATGAAATTGAATACTATAAACTTGTTCCTCTAAGACACAAACATGCACGAACACATAGGTATGGAGTTGAAATCTGGTTGATATTTCAAATACATAAAAAAGATGTTTCAGTTCTTGTGAATACAAATTAAACACTTGTACTTCTATAATCATTCTCTCCCCGCTTACAATGATACTGTTCAACAGCATTTCTAGAGAGTTTGATATATGTCAAATGAAATACTCTCCCTTTTCTAATCTGCTAGCAAACAGCTCAAGTTGTAGACCCTGAGATCTGTGGCACAGACCTATACATTCACATGGACAACCTATCCACATCTCTGAAAAAATAGTACTTTAAACCCCAGCTTAGTCATGGGTGTTACACTAGTGAGAAGTGTAAGATCCACTCAAAAAGTAACAAAAACATTTTGTATATAGGGCACGCTTGAGCCACTTTAATTGTCATGACATAGGCAGAAAACATCTCCCAGACCTTGTCTTCTAGAAAGTTAAAAGCCATCAGAACTACTTAGTCATGGGTACGCACATTTTGCGCTGCTTCTAGCTCAGCACTCTGTCCACTGGTTCCAGCTACCGCTGCAGACTGCTGAGAATGATCCACTGCTTCTCCACTCCCATTTTTGTCTTCTGAAGTCTCTGATGCAAGATTTAAAGAGGAGGAAAAAAAAAAAATCAAACAAACAAAAAAACAGGGAAATGGAAAATGGTAGTAGCTTTAGATAACATTTAACCATTCTAAACATGGTCTCAGGACAAATTTAAAAAAATAATCTTTCTGCTAGTTTCCCTAGGCAGTGTTAACAGAACTTACTGCTACACTAACTTCTAAAGTGTCAGAAGACTACAAAAGCATACGTACCTTCATTTTTCAATAGAGATATAATAGATTTCCTCTGGAACCAATGTCCTGCTCCTTCCACTTCCCACAATAGGTTACAATCCGCAGGATACTTCTCAAAATATTGCTTACAAACTGAGTAAGGAAAAGAAAAAACAAACCACTGTATTGTATGTGTATGCACGATATACTTCAATGTACCTCAGTTTTTAAAGTTTATGTGAAACCAAAATGAATTTGCAATCATCCATCATATACAAAAGCCACCAGCAAAATAACTTCGACAAAATAGTAGACTGAAATAAGCATGATGTTGCTTTATTCTACTCATGCTTCTCAGTAAATCCTTTCTTTGGGATCAAATACTTTCTATAACTATCTTAAACTACAAGCAAAGATGGATGGGATTTTATTCTTTAAGCATCCACTTGAGTCATACAGCTTTACTTCTCACTGTCCCTGTCAATTGCAAGCCCCAGCCCAGGATGGAAAGGCTCTTAGGCAGAGGACAGTCAAGCGATTTTCATCACCCCATGCTATTATCGGTTCTTGTGAAAAGCTTTGGGAATGTGACTGTGTTACCACTGGTAATAGGCGCTCCCCTATCTGAGAAAGAGAATATTGGAGGAACACACCACAGTACACTGTGGTTTTCTTTGTGTGACTCTAGGGAAGACATGAGTAAGAGGGATGGAAATCCCACTATCAGCCCTGGCTGGCCAAGTCTGTGAATTACAAGGAAATTCTTCCCTGAAGAATGCTGCCTCAGTTTCCAGTGGAAAGTCACTCAAAAAGATTAGACAAGTTGATATTGCTTCTGATCCTCCTTAAGGGACTCCCAAAGCATCTTCACAAGATGCAAATGATTCCAGCCAGAATTAGAGGGGCCCTGCCTCCAAAGAGATGGAGAAGAGGGACAACTGGGTTTATTGGACTGTGTGCAACCAATGGATTGAAAAGCTGGAGGAGTGGAACTCATCTGTATTTCTGGTGTGACATCTAGATATGTTGGAATCTGAGCACTGGAATGCAAGCCACAGTTGGCTTGCACTTCGAAGGATGGAAGGAGTCATTGGACTCCTTCCACAGGGGTGGAAACACAGCTCTACCATTTGGACTGGTCATGGACTGACCCAGACTGTGCTGGAACACAGTGGAGCTCCAGAGCATCTGCAGTTAGCAGTCTTCTGTGTACAGCAAAGTGATCTCGTTTTGAGTGAGAATGGACAGTGACTGATGTCAGTCACCAGCTCCACTGCTATCCCAGGGGCTGTACGGGATAGTGCATTATTCATCACCCACAATGGTAACAGATGCTCCTCTGCTAAGTCTCTGAAGTGTCTGTATACCAACACAAGAAGAATGGGAAACAAGCAGGATGAATTAGAAATCTGGGTGCGGTCACAGGGTTATGATTGTCTTGTGGTTACAGAGACATGGTGGGACAGCTCCCACAATTGGTATGTGGTTATGGATAACTATGTACAGGAAGGACAGACTGATATGGCAAGGTGGAGGAGTTGCTCTCTATGTGAGCAAGCAACTAGAATGTGTTGAGCTTAACCCAGGGGGAAATGATGAAAGTGTTGAAAGCTTATGGATAAGAGTGAAGGGACATACAAACATGGAAGATACAGTTGTGGTTGTTTACCACAGATCACTGACCCAGGAAGAAGCTACTGACAAGGCCTTCTACAGGCAGCTGGAAGTAGCCTCAAGATAAATTCCCTGGTGCTCATGTGTGACTTTAACCACTCAGATGTTATTTGGCAAGATCACACAGCCAAGCACAAACAGTCCAAAAGGTTCCTGCAGTGCAGTGATGACAACTTTCTCCTGCAAGCAGTTGAAGAACCAACAAGAAGTGGTGGAATGCTGGACCTGGTATTAACAAAGAAAGAAGGACTGGTAGTAGATGTTAGGGTTGGGGGTAATCTTGGTTGCAGTGACCGTGACATGTTAGAGTTTAATAGCAATAAACAAAGAAGTAGGGTGATAAGAAAAATTTCACCCCTGGACTTTAAGAGGGCCAATCTTCCCCTTTTCAAGACTCTACTTAGAAATATCCAGTGGGGGCCCAACAGTTGGTTAATATTCAAACATTACCTTCTCAAAGCTCAAGAGAAATGTATTCCCTTGAAAAGAAAATCAAGTAAGGCAGGCAGAAGACCTGCATGCATGAGCAAGGAACTCATAGTAAAATTAAAAAATAAAAAGGAAGTTCACAATATGTGGAAAAAAGGAGTAGTCAGTTGTGACCATTTGAGGCTGTGCCTTTAAGAAAGGGACAGTACTGGGACACTCTGGCTGAATATTTTGTAAACAAAGACAGGTCTAAATGAATTTCATTGGTAGATTGATAGAATGCAGCTTTAAGTTTTAGTGCAGCTGGAATTTTTTCCTCAGTTTGTTCCTTTCCTTCTCACTTTTCCAGCTTGGCACCTAGCCAGAGTGACCCTGTATAAGATAAGCACTAATCCTGCATCAATTTGCATGAGGTCTACTAAAATTCTTCCTTAATAACTGCCTTTCTCACTCTCTAACCCTTTTTGGGAAAAAGGGAGATGGGGGAGAGAGAGTGGGGTACAGGGGGGGACTCTCCTCTGTCCAGAGGAGTTAATTTTGTTCCTGTATTTTTTTTTCCCCCCTTGCTGTATATTTCCGTATATATATATAAATACTGTATATATTGTGTATATCTAACCTGCCTTTTCACATTGCTTGTAAATATAGCATTCCTTGGCTTCTCCGACTGAGTTAGCTGTGTTTTTTTTTCCTCTTTGTGGGGGAGGGAAAACTAGGCCTTCTCTCTCAACCCACTACATTTTTAATTGGTCGTCCCAACGTGCAGCAAAATTAGCTTGATTTGTTGCTTGCTTGAGTCAGACTAGCAAACATGAAGGTGTTTTTTATTTTAGAGCATCTGTTCTTTTCAGTTTTTGGGATTCTGATTTACAAATATTGTTTGGGCCTACTTATTGATCACATAGGTAAATATTTAATGCAAAAATTATATTTATGGTTCAAGTATAAGATTCAGCTTCTGTATGACCGCTGTCTGGGATTCTTTTGGCTTATGAGATACAGAAATGTGACCTCTAGCAGTCTCCCAGTTGAGATAAAGGAGTTTAAAACTCCAGTAGTTGAAAGAATAATTTTAAGTGATGGTTGGAATCCAAGGCTGATTTTTTCGATGTGTGTAATCCTGCTATCGGTGATAATTAATGTGTATTCATTATATTCTTTGCACCGGGAGAGAAAAGTATCTAATGCCTGCTTCATTGTTCAGCACAGATCAAAGCAAGAGAGGCACACTTCTGGCTCAGCCCCAGAGACTTCTAGTGGTGAGGAGAGTGGAGAATCTGAATCAGTTGAAGATAAAGCTAAGAAGACTATTGGAAAGGCTGCTTTGAACAGTTCTGTTGCTGATTCTGGCAAGCAGCCAGGGGCAGCAACAGCTTCCAACATGGCGGCTCCCCCATCTTCAGCTGCCATTAACAAGGTAAAGTCATTTCCTCCCTCCATCTCGGTAGGACTGGAAACACCCTCCAAAGCAGCTATCGGTCTCAAAACCTGTCTGCTTCTGTTAAGGCAGCTGTAAATTCAAACACAGCTGCAATTAAGCAAGTAGCAGTTTTAAGAGCAAGAAGAGGAAAAGCCAAAGCTGATCCAGGAGCTGATGGGGGAAAGGAGCAAGATGTTGATGTGGGTGAGGGACCTTCTGTTAGAAAAGATCCTGCTGAGGAGGAAGAGAAGGTTTGTTTTAAAGATCTAGCGGAGTTATTGAGATCAACACAGGAGGGAGATGCAGCTAGGACAGCAGCTAGCAGTGGTGCTTCTCAGCTTAGAGAGATCCTTAGGAGAGTGACAGCAGGATTATGGGGACAACAATTTCAGGAAGGTGTGATAGAAGGGGCAAAGGAGGAAGATGATGACACTTCTGAATGTTCTTCACCTCGCAAAGAACTTTGCAACGTCCATGAAGATTACACCAGAGCAGATAAGAAGCCAGTTCTAGCTTGGCTTAGTAGGTGTTATGATACAGGTGCTCCAGCTCTAATGGTTGGAGACAAATCAGCAGCTCAGCTAGGAACTCTCTCGAAGGATAATGGAATAGATAGACATCTAGGCAAGGCTCTCGGTAAGGTTAATCTGTGCATACGCCTTTTAATGGCGGTTTTCCTGAGATACCCTTCCCGAGATGATCTTCCATGGCATCCTAAGCCCTGGACTACCATAGATGAAGGAATTAAGTGCCTGAGAGAGTTTGCAGTTACAGAGATACCCTATGGTGAACATGAAACTCTGAATCCTGATGACATCCCTGTAGGAACAGGTCCTGCTAAAAAGCTCATCAAGCTTGCTCTTTCTAATTATGCAAATATTCTGGCAAGCAGAATTGTGTCAAGAAATTATGGTGGAGCTCCTCCTACGGTTGGCCAATTCACCGATCAAATGAGACAACTGGAGGATAGCATGACACGTGTTTTTTGGTTTCAGCCATTGAAACTCTGTCTGGAAAAATTGAGAATTGCGTGAAAGAGCTGAAAGATTCCATATCCCAATTGGCACAAAGGGATAATTTCAATTCTTCCTCCACGTGGATACAGGTTTCATCTGTGAGGAACAGACATCCTCCAAGGAGGCCATTTCAAAACAGATCAAACCAAAACAGACCACCAAGGCAATCATGTAGGACTATTTGGATAACTCTGCATGATCAGTTTGGTGAGAACATGAACAGATGGGATGGTCAACCAACTTCTAATCTTTTCAGGAGACTGAGGGAACTGCAAAGTGGCAGAACCCGAGGTAGCAATACCAGAAGGGTAGCTGTTATTTCCACAGTTCCCCAGAACAACTATAATAGCTCCAACAGTGGCTCCAGTTCTAACACTGCACACTGTGCTCATTGCACATGTGGAAAGGGATAATAGAGATAATAGAATCTATAGAGATGTGTACATCCAGTGGCCTGGCACTTCACAATTTCAGAAGTACAGGGCCTTGGTTGACACTCAGGAGCTCAGTGTACCATATGCCATCAAATTACCAGGCATCAGAGTCTATAACTAATTTGGGAGTCACTGGGGGATCTCAAGAGTTAAGTAAGATGGAGGTTAATATTAGTTTAACTGGTGAACAATGGAGGAAGCATACAGTTGTGACCGGACCTGACAAACCTTGTATTTTGGGAATTGATTTTCTGAGAGAAGGGCGTTTCAAAGACCCTAAAGGTTACAAATGGGCTTTTGGAGTAACTTCTGTAGAAATTGATGGACAAAAACTGAAGCTGTCTGTCAGACCTGAGCTTTCTGATGAATCTACAGTTGTGGGACAACACAAGATACAGGACATTAAATTGCCAGTTGCTTCTCAGACTGTGCATCACAGACAATACAGAACCAACCCTGACTCTTTGTTGCCCATTCAGAATCTGATTTGTCAGTTGGAGAATCAGAAAGTCATCAGCAAAACTCATTCACCTTTCAACAGTCCAGTGTAGCCTGTGCTGAAGCAGAATGGAGACTGGCGTCTGACAGTGGACTACCGAGCCCTGAATGAAGTAACTCCGCTATGAGTGCAGCAGTACCAGACATGATAGAACTTCAGTACGAGCTGGAATCCAAAGAGGCCAAATGGTATGCTACCATAGACATTGCTAATGCATTCTTCTCTTTTCCCATAGCAGAGGAATGCAAGCCTCAGTTTGCTTTCACCTGGAGAGGAATCCAGTACACTTTCAACAGGCTGCCAATGGGCTGGATCCACAGCTCAAGCATCTGTCATGCAGTGATCCACGATGCTCTGGAGAAAGGCAGTGCTCCAGAACACATCCAGTTCATCGATGATATCATCGTCTGGGGTTAAACTGCTGAGGAAGTCTTCGAGAAAGGTAACAAAATCATTGACATTCTTCTGAATGCAGGTTTTGCCATCAAGCGAGACAAGGTGAAAGGACCTACCACAGAAATTCAATTTCTGGGAGTGCGATGGCAGGATGGACGCCGACACATTCCAGTGGATGTGGTAAATAGAGTCTCTACCATGGCAAATCCCACAAACAAGCAAGAGACCCTACGTTTCTTGGGGATAGTGGGATTTTGGAGACTGCACATTCCTGGATACAGTCAGATTGTGAAACCTCTGTATGATGTGACTTGAAAGAGAAACCATTTCCACTGGGGACCTGAACAACAAGCAGCCTTTGACCAGATAAAGCAAGAGGTTATTCAAGCAATGGGTCTGGGACCTGTCCGAGATGGTCCAGACATTAAGAACATTTTGTACACGGCTGCAAGTGACAATGGTCCAACCTGGTGCCTGTGGCAAAAAGCTCCAGATGAGACACGTGGATGACCTCTTGGTTTCTGGAGTCTAGGTTACAGAGGTTCAGAGGCTAATTATACTCCAACAGAGAAAGAGATTCTAGCTGCCTATGAAGGAGTAAAAGCATCTTCTGAAGTAAATGGAACTGAATCACAACTTCTCTTAGCTCCCAGATTACCAGTTTTGAATTGGATGTTCAAAGGCAAAGGCTCCACACCACATCATGCCACAGATTCCACCTGGTCTAAGTGGATGGCTCTGATAACACAGAGACCTCAAATGGGAAATCTTGAAAGACCTAACCTGGTGGAGGTGATCTCAAGTTGGCCTGAAGGTACCAACTGTGCTAAACCTCCAGAGGACAGAGTAACTCATGCTGAGGAAGCTCCTCTTTACAATGACCTTTCTGACGGTGAAAAGAAATATGGTTTGTTCACAGACGGTTCCTGTCGCCTTCTTGGAAACAAGCGAAGGTGGAAGTCTGCAGTGTGGAGTCCAACATGCCGAGTTGGAGAGGCAAAGGATGGAGAAGGAGAATTCAGCCAGTTTGCAGAGGTAAAAGCTGTCCAGCTAGCTCTCGACGTAGCTGAATGTGAGAGATGGCCAAAGCTTTATCTCTACATCGACTCATGGATGGTAGCCAATGCTCTATGAGGTTGGCTAAAGAACTGGAAGAAGAATGGTTGGGAGAGGAAAGGAAAACCCATTTGGGCAGCCAACCTATGGCAGGACATTGCTGATCAAATCGAGAGAATTCCAGTGAAAGTGAGACACATTGATGCTCACATTCCTAAGAGCAAAGCTACTGAGGAACAGCAACACAACCATCAGGCAGATCTAGCTGCAAGAGTTTCTCAAGTAGACATGGACTCTAATCTTGATCTCGACTGGAAACACTGAGGTGAGATGTTCTTAGCTCGGTGGGCTCACAATTCATCAGGACATCAAGGCAGAGATGCAAAATACCAGTGGGCTCGTGACAGATCCATAGACATTTCCATGGATGCTATCACACAAGTCATCCATGATTGCGACATTTGTGCTGCTATCACGCAGGCAAAACGACTTAAGCCCTTATGGTATGGTGACAGATGGTCCAAGTACAAATATGGTGAAGCTTGGCAGATTGGCTACATCACTCTATCATGTTCTTGTAAGCAATACTTGCATACTATGGTAGAGGCAAACACTGGATGGTTGGAAACTGATCCAGTTCCACATGCAACTGCACGCAACACAATTCTCGGTCTGGAGGGACAAATCCTGTGGAGATACAGAACTCCAGAGAGGATTGAGTCAGACAACGGAACTCATTTCAAAAACAACCTTGTAAAGAACTGGGCCAAAGAGCACAGTACTGAGTGGATATTCCATATTCCTTACTATGTACCAGCTTCAGGGAAGATTGAATGCTACAATGGTTTGTTGAAGACCACTCTTAAAGCCATGGGGGGTGAATCTTTGAAAAACTGGGAAAAACATTTAGCACAAGCAACCTGGCTGGTAAATAGTAGAGGTTCAGTGAACCAAGCTGGACCTGCACATTCAGATTTGCTACAGAAAGTAGAAGGTGACAGAGTTCCTGCTGTTAGAGAAAAGAATCTGTTAGGTAAAACTGTTTGGCTATTTTGTCCCTCAGGAGAGGCTAGACCTGTCTGAGGGGTGGTTTCAGATGAAGGTCTGGGTCACACTTACTGGGTAATGCAAGAGAATAGTGAAATTCAGTGTATTCCACAAAGAAATTTAACTTTAGCTGAAAGAATTTAATTTCAGACTGTTGTACAGCTACATCAGGTCCAAAGGAAGAATCTACGGTGCACAAACCCTGAGTATCCCCGTTTCCTTTTCTTTGCTTTGTCTGCGAAGAAACAAACTGTTTTCCATTTTTCTCATTTCCTGATTTTCTTTGACTTCAGAATCATCCACATCTGAGTACAGCCGGAATGGACTATGAACTTTACTTACGAACTGTAAATATTGTTTTGGATGGGATGGACAGTATACACAGCCAATGAAATCGTTTAGAAGGGGTGGCCTGTGACCGTTTGAGGCTGTGCCTTTAAGAAAGGGACAGTGCTGGGACACTCTGGCTGAATATTTTGTAAACAAAGACAGGTCTAAACGAATTTCATTGGCAGATTGATAGAATGCAGCTTTAAGTTTTAGTGCAGTTGGAATTTTTTCCTCAGTTTGTTCCTTTCCTTCTCTCTTTTCCAGCTTGGCTGCTTCTGGGCACCTAGCCAGGGTTACCTTGGATAAGATAAGCACTAATCCTGCATCAATTTGCATGAGGTCTACTAAAATAATTCTTCCTTAATAACTGCCTTTTTCTCTAACCCTTTTTGGGAAAAAGGGAGATAGGGGGAGAGAGAGTGGGGTACAGGGCGGGAATCCTCCTCTGTCTAGAGAAGGGACTTTTGTTCCTGTATTCAATTTTTCCCCCCTTGCTGTATATTTCTGTATATATATATAAATACTGTATATATATCTAACCTGCCTTTTCACATTGCTTGTAAATATAGCATTCCTTGGCTTCTCCAACTGAGTTAGCTGTGGTTTTTTGTCTGTTTGTGGGGGAGGGAAAGCTACGCCTTCTCTTTCAACCCACTACATTTTTAATTGGTCGTCCCAACGTGTGGCAAAATTAGCTTGATGTATTGCTTGCTTGAGTTGAACTAGCAAACATGAAGGTGTTTTGGATTTTAGAGTGTCTGTTCTTTTCAGTTTTTGGGGTTCTGATTTACAAATATTGTTTGGGCTTACTTATTGATCACATGATAGTAGAGATATAGCTATAGAACATGGAGATGCAACAAGGAAAGCCAAGGCTCTCCTGGTACTGAATCTCACCATAGGGATGAAGGAGAACCAGAAGAGTTTTTTCAAATATACCAGTGATAAAAGGAAGAGCAGAGAAAAGCTAGGCTCACTACTGAATGATGTGGGAGATACAGTAACTGATGATGCAGGGATGGCAAAGTTGCTGAATGCCTTCTTTGCCACAGTCTTTACTCCTAGGACCAGCCCTCAGGAACTTCGGTCTCCAGAAGCAAGGAGGTGGAACTGGAGAGATGTGAACATTCTGCTGGTCAGTTAGGAGCAAGTCAGAGATCTCTTATACCAACTGAAGACATACAAATCCATGGGCCTGTCATGGTAGGGCTACACAGCCCCAGCACAAACCCAGACAGACACTAAGGTGTCTAGACATGGTCTCCCTCTCTCCTCCCCTTCCTGCAGAAAGCCAGGATAACATGGGAAAAGGAACAAAGGGGACAGGATCATGTGTAGCTGGTAAATAAACCTGTATCTATGGCAAGGGCATGTGTTCTGGCCACAGCCTGGCAGAACCCCTTCCTATTGGGTAACTATGTGCTGGTTTCAGTGCCCTATTGGTCCAATCAATCTCAGGCAAGATTTATATCCAGGCTGATTTCTAGTTGCTCAAGCCTTGCTCCTTGTCTGGCTTGAAACTGTCTCGAGTTGCCTGATCCAGCACCTGGGATAAAGCCACAAGCATACACACAACAAGCTACAAGCCACAAGCAACAGGGCAAGATCACCCCTCTAGGTGATCCTGCTCTGGCATGGGGGTTAGACTAGATGATCTCGAGGTCCCTTCCAGCCCCTAACATTCTGTGAGATTCTGAGTCAGAGCCAAGCATGCTTCCCCTTGCGACCAGGATTTTGCCATGCCTGTTTCCCCAGGACAAAGCAAACATCCATTGCCATAGCGTCATTAACAGCCCGCTGTCCACTGAAGCCAGACCAGCCACCGAAGACTGCGGGGCACTCCTGCCAGAAACCTGCCATGCCTGGTGCATGAGTGCCCCAAAGCCTCTAATACACAGCAGCTGCACTCCCTACATGGGTACAACCAGCTGTGAGTAATTAATTAACTGCCTCTTTGGCATAACAGCTCTTGTTGAGTCTCCCCACTGTGTGCTCGAGCATCACTTCACTCACGGAGTATTCTCTGTTATATTCCTCCCGGTTTGCATAAAATAAATTGTTGTAGTTGCCCAAATACTGTACATTCCCACTGTAAATATATTCTACCTGTACAGTCAACCTTTTGATAAGTTTTGTCAATTTCCATATTAATAAAAGTTATTAATATTTTGATCAATATTGACATATAATTTATAAATAATGGAAATACCATATTCCTTTTCAACAGGGCCCTGAAGGGGTGCATCCACAAGTGCTGACGGAGCTGCTGAACCTCTCTTCATCATCTTTGAAAATTCATAGAGAACAGGAGAGGTGCCTGATGACTGGAGGAAAGCAAATGTCACTCCAGTTTTGAAAAAAGGCAAGAAGGAGGACCCAGGCGACTACAGACCAGTCAGCCTCACCTCCATCCCTGGCAAGATGATGGAGCAGCTCATCCTGGAGGTCATCTCTAACCACATGGAAGACAAGGAGGTCATGAGTAGCCGCCAACATGGATTTACCAAGGGGAGATCCTGTCTGACTAATCTGATAGCCTGCTACAAAATTATGACCAAATGGGTAGATGAAGGAAGAGCAGTAGATGCCATACACCTTGACTTCAGTAAAGCTTTTGATATTGTCTCCCATAATATCCTCATAGAAAAGCTCAGGAGGTGTGGCATAGATGGCTGGTCAGTGAGGTGGATTGGAAATTGGCTTGACAGAGTTCGGAGGGTTGTCATCAGTGGCACAGAGTCAACTTGGAGGCTTGTGGCCAGTGATGTTCCCCAAGGATCAGTATTGGGTCCAGTTCTGTTCAATGTCTTTGTCAACGACCTGGATGAGGGGATTGAGAGTACTCTCAGCCAATTCAATGATGATACAAAACTGGGGGGGTTGGCTGACACCCTGTCAGACTGTGCAGCCATCCACCACATCCTGGTCTCCAAACTGGTGACACATGGGTTTGATGGGTGGACCACTAGATGGATAAGGAACTGCCTTGATGGCCGCACCCAAAGAGTGGCTGTCAATGGGTCCATGTCCCAGTGGAGGCCAGTGACAAGCGGAGTCCCTCAGGGATCAGTCCTGGGACCTGGCTTGTTCAACATCTTTGTGGGTGACATGGACAGTGGCATTGAGTGCACCCTCAGCAAGTTTGCTGATGACACCAAGCTGTGTGGTGCAGCAGACACGCTGGAGGGAAGGGAGGCCATCCAGAGGGACCTTGACAGGCTGGAGAGGTGGGCACAAGCCAACCTCATGAGGTTCAGTAAGAGCAAGTGCAGGGTCCTGCATCTGGGTCGAGGCAATCCCAGGCACAAATCCAGGCTGGGCAGTGACTTGCTGGAAAGTAGCCCTGAGGAGAGAGACTTGGGGGTGCTGGTGGACAAAAAGCTCAACAGGAGCTCTCAATGTGCACTTGCAGCCCGCAAGGCCAATCAGATCCTGGGCTGCATCAGGAGAAGTGTGGCTAGCAGGTCGAGGGAGGTGATCCTCCCCCTCTACTCAGCCCTGGTGAGACCCCACCTGGAGTACTGTGTCCAGTTCTGGAGTCCCTATTACAAGAGGGATGTGGAGGTGCTGGAACGTGTCCAGAGAAGGGCCACGAGGATGATGAGAGGGCTGGAGCACCTCTCCTATGAGGACAGACTGAAGGAGTTGGGGCTGTTCAGTCTGCAGAAGAGAAGGCTCCAAGGTGACCTAGTTGTGGCCTTCCAGTATCTGAAGGGGGCCTACAGGAAGGCTGGGGAAGGACTTCTCAGGATCTCAGGTAGTGATAGGAGTAGGGGGAATGGAATGAAGCTGGAGGTGGGGAGATTGAGGCTAGATGTGAGGAGGAGGTTCTTCACCATGAGAGTGGTGAGACCTTGGAATGGGTTGTCCAGGGAGGTGGTTGAGGCCCCGTCTCTGGGGGTGTTTAAGAGCAGGCTGGATGAGGCTCTGTCCAGCCTGATCTAGTGTGGGGTGTTCCTTCCCCTGGCACGGGGGTTGGAACTAGATGATCCTTGTGGTCCCTTCCAACCCTGAATGAAACTATGAAACATGACCTGGACAGGCTGGAGAGCTGGGTGCAGGCAAACCTCATCAAGTTTAATAAGGAAAAGTGCAGGGTCCTGCATGTGGACAAGAACAACATGTGCCAGCACAGGTTAGGGGCTGCCCTGCTGGAAAGCAGCTCCACAGAGAAAGACCTTGGAGTGCTGGTGGACAGCAGGTTCTCCATGGAACAACAATGTGCCCTGGGGGCCCAGAGAGCCAATGGTATCCTGGGGTGCATCAAGAAGGGTGTGTCCAGCAGGTCTAGGGAAGTTCTTCTGCCTCTCCACTCTGCCCTGGTGAGACCACGCCTGGAATACCTTGTCCAGTTTTAGGCTCCCCAGTTCAAGAAAGACAGAGAACTGCTGGAGAGAATCCAACGGAGAGCCATGAGAATGATCAGGGCATCTGAGCATCTCCCCTTTGAAGGGAGACTAAGATCCCTGAGGCTGTTTAGTCTTAAGAGGACAGAGGCGATCTCATCAATGTGTATAAATATCCGAGGGGTGGGTGTCAAGTGGATGGGGCCATGCTCTTTTTGGTGGTGCACAGTAATAAGACAAGGAACAACAGGTCCAGACTTCAACATAGAAGATTTCACCTCAACATGAGGAGAAACTTCTTTACAGTGAGGGTAATGGGGCACTGGAACAGGCTGCCCAGGAAGGTTGTGGAGTCTCCTCCTCTGGAGACTTTCAAAACCCATCTGGATGCATTCTTGTGCAGACTACCCCAAGTGATCTGACGGTCACCAGTGTAGCTGAGTGGCATCAAGACTGGACACAGTCTGGGTTGCAGTGATCATGCACTGGAACAGTTCACAGTCCTCAGCAGTATGGGTCCAGCAAAGAGAGTAAAGTCAGGTCCTGAATTTTAGAAAAGCAAACCTGCAGCTCTTTAAGCAGTTAGTCAACACAACTCTCAAGGAAACTGCACTCAGGCACAAAGTAGAACAGAGCAGGCAGATTTTAAGGTCACTTTCCAGAGTGCCAGAGTTACAGATCTCCAGGTGAAGAAATCTGACAAAGAAAGCCAAAGAACAACCAAGGAAATTAGGAAATGCACAGAGTGAAAGCAGAGACAGGTATCCTGGGAAGAATGCAGGGACACTACCTGGCTGTGTAGAGATAGAGCCAGGCAGGCCAAGGCACAGCTGGAATTGAACAAGGGATGCAGAATAATAAAGAGGGCTCTACAGGTATGTGCACCAGAAAGTCAAAGAGTATGTCACCTCTGGTGAACAAGACTGGTGAGCTGGTAACAACAGACAAGGAGGATGAAGTACACTGACTTTGCTTCAGTCTTTGCAGGCAAAATGTCTCCTCATACCTCCCAAGCTGATGGAACACAAGACAAATTTAGCGGACAAAGTCCATCCCACTGTAAGATAAGCTCAGGTTTGTGACCAGCACCATGACACACAAGTACCTCATGAGATGCATTTCAGTGTCCTGAGGGAATTGGCTGATGTAGCTGACAAGCCACTCTCCATGATATTTGAAAAGTCCTGGCAGTCAGGTGAAGCCCCTGGTGACTCAAAAAAGGGAAACTTGGTCCCCATTTTTTAAAAGGGTAGAAAGGAGGACCCTGAGAACTACTGACCTGTCAGCCTTACCTCTATGCCACTATACTGCTCTATGGAACAAGATCCTTCTAGAAGCTATGCAAAGGTACATGGAGAACAGCAAGATTATTCCAGACAGCCAATAAAGGCACGTCCTGACTTACCTAGTGGCCTTCTGTGATAGAGCAAATACATCAGTGGATAAGGGAAGAACTATGGATGTTGTCTATCTGAACTTCTGTAAAGCCTTTACTTGTCTGCTGCAACAACTTCTCTAAATTGGAGAAATGGATTCAATGGACTGTTTGGTGAATGGAGAGTGACTAAGACAAACCTTAGGAAACCAGGCAACACTAGTAATTTTTTTTGTCACAGTCCCAAGCACTTTCCAGGACGCATACCCTTTTCTAGATCACATAACCTCTTGGCTGTGCTTAACTGAAAAGCCACAGGTGCTTTGCTTGCACATTAGAACTGTGCCTTCTCACACCCAAGTTAAAACACAACCTACTATATCCATCTGACTGGAATTTCGGAGAAATAATTATTGAAACGATCTTGTAAAGCTTAGGTGTGAGAAAGAAAAAGGTGCTACACAGAAAACACACATTAGATGACACACAAACATGAGCTCACTCTGGAGGCTTGGCAAGGGGAGACAGCAGTAAACTATGTGGTAGCAGAAAGCCAATGGACATCCAATAATTTAATCTCATGTAGAGGATTAAAAAAATCTAATCAGGAACTACATCAGCATCTTAAATTAGGATTTTTCACCCTTCCCTGTGAAGCAGAACATTCAATACAGAAAAATAAATAAAAGAGCTTGCCTGTGTGCATGAAGGCCGACAGTGGGTATCGTAGGCCAAGCCTATCTTCATTAAATGAATCCACAAAGTCTTTCAACATGAGTAGTCCAGAGCCTTTGTCACGATATTGCTTTCTTACAAACATTGTGTCTAGCACTGTCATATAATAATTCTGATCAAGACAAGCATAAAAAGGACTTCCTGAAATAGGAGAGGAAAATATACATCAGTACTCGAGCACTGACATGCTGCAGCACAGATGTTAGCATTATTGAAATACTTTTAATTTATAAAAATTATGCCAAAGCCATAAAAAGTTCAAACTAATTTAGAATGTTCATTAAAAATAATTGCTATCAGCCATTTATCAGCTTTGGGCAATCTTCATAAAATTTCCAAGATACATGAATAGATATGTTAGAAATAGACATTATATAAATAGATATACCAAGACATGTGGACATGGTGCTTAGGGACATGGTTTAGTGGTGGTGGTTTAGCAGTATTGTGGGATTCTGAGCCCTAAGCGAGTGGTTGGATTTGATGATCTCAAAGGCCTCCTCCAACTCTAACAGTTCCATGATTCTATGAAAGTCTGTAGTACCAGAAAGGAATAGCATAGAGGAAAGGCTCAATCTAACAACACACTGTACAATTCCAGAAGGAAAAGTATACTAAAAATCAAGCTGAAAGAGGGAGGAGAGAAAAGGAGAAAATAAAATCCTTAAATTACAGTTGTGTAGATTCCATCACTCCTCAGGACAAATATGAAGACTACAATTCAGTTCTTGTTTAAAAAAAGAAACAAGCATTCTGAATTGTAAAATAAAATCTACAAAAATCCTAGAACACTTGACACTGGAATCCTCACAAACAAAACACTAAAGATGAAACAGACTGTCAAAGCACACAGGTATTTCAGTGTCAGAGGATTCAAAGCGTAGCTATAAACTCAGTGGTTTCAGAGATGCTATAAAATGGCATTAAGATAGACCATCAACTATCCAAATCCATTTTCAGAGTCATTTTGGGAGTTGGTATCATCTATGCTCAGAAGTTGCCTCCTCTTCTAAAAAGACCCAGGAGAAGCATACGGCTCTCTATACAACATAGGTTTTGCAGCCCTGTACTTTTGGAGACAGTAAACACTTCTGTTTTTCAAGCATGGAAAACATGGGCAGAGGTTACATTACTTAGGTACCTTTTAGGACAAAAATCAAGCTTCCCCAGTTTTTCCTAGTTATCTATTTCCAATGCTGTCTTTCTCCATGTAGACTACTCATTTGGAGAATATAGCAGACAAACACAGGACAAAATATTGTTAATGCCTAGAAATATTAGCCTTCAGTGTTTGTTAACTCGATGTAAATAATGAAGGCATGAGAAGGATTCAAATATTGGTATTATACAATGTGCTAAACAGCCTACCAAAACACTAAATTTTATTCAGCAACAAACAAAACACACAGTAATTTCCTTATAGTTACTTTGGAATTTACTATGTTTTAGAAAGAAAACCAGAAAGTCTGTAACATAAATTAACAAATGTGTGGAAGGGAACTGTTTTTATCACCACCAGACATGGCTGTATCACATGCCTGTAACCAAAGTCTATGGTGTCACACTATAAAAGATCTTATTCTACAGTAATTTCAGATTAAAAAAAAAAGTTCTCTGTTCTGGAACTAGGTCCGAAAGAAAATTTAAGGAATTGAAAACCCACCAAGAATGGTTCAATCCAACTATCAATAGCTCGATGGAAAAAAGAAGTATGTTTTCAAGGACACTTCATTTCTACAGTTTAAAATACCTTTTGTAGAATATGAAGAAACCTGAAAACTTTTAGGTTGGTAGAGCATAACCATTTAAGCTAGGAATTTTACAGCAATCTGACCTCTTACATTTTCAGGAAAACACCAACTCATTAGGGTCTGCAAGAGTTAGAGTTAAACACAATATTCCTAAAAACACAATATTCCTAAAAGTTCCCTATCTACCCACCACTACCCTGCCAAACCCCATGTTGTAGTTTGGGCTGGGTGCCCTCTGCAACGGGGGTGTTTCCTGTGTCTGAAAGTCCAGCCCAGTGGGTGGACACAGGAAATTATGTATTTCTACTATAACCCCTTGCACCGCTATAAATCTTATGGCGGGGTCTGGCACTTCCTCTTTCCTTCCCTCTCCAACACCCCGTAACTGGGGGAGAGATCTCCTGGCCATGGGCCTGGTTAGGCCCAAGGCCACGGGGGGATGGGCAGTGCCAGATCTGGCCAGCTGAGACTAGCCTAGTAGTGGCGGGGGAAGGAGGAGCCCTGGGGCGCACCCTCAGGTGGGGATGGGATCTTTCTGGGACTGTTTTGGGGTCTCTCGTCACTGTGTTTCTAGCTTTCTGCACGCACTCATTGTTCTCTATTTAAACTTTCCATCACTTTTGCAATCTGTTTGAGTTGTTATTTTTGCACGTGGTGGGGAGGGGGTTTGCCCCAACCCATTACACCCCACAATAGTTGCATTTTACCTTTAAGTTTAACAGAATAGAACCCAACAGCTTCTCCTCCTTCCCACAAAATCTTAGCATAGGCGTTGCTAGCATGACAGAGAAATGGAACCTCATTTTGTTCCATTTCTTGTGTTCGATAGATAATCCGATTGAGAACATAGAGAACAATCCTCTCTCCAACAGAGTTTACCTAAGGAAACAAAGAATATTTCAGAGGAGTTGTCATGCTAATTAACATTCATACATTAGGGACCTTATTTTTCAAAGCTGTGAGTTAAAACCACTGCAGAGTCAAAAGCAGCAGTAAGTGCTAAAACAGGACAGAGATCAGAGTTCAAGGGTAAAGAAACGCTTGGAAGCCATAGCAACAGGTTAAGTAAAATGCTACCAGAGGCAGATGGTATTTCATTACTTCAGTGTTACTCCTAATTCAATGGCTAAAAGCAGTGCTAGGAGAGGGGTGGTGGGAGAAAATTTTTATTTTAAATCTGGGGTTTAAGAAACATTCACCAAACAATAGCAATACAGCAGCCTCAGACTTCCCAGCTAGCAGGTAAATTGAAGTCCTAAAAAGGGTTCCTCCTGAAAGGAAGTTGTAGTGAGGCTGCTGTTGGTCTCTTTTCCCAAGTTACTAGCAACAGAACAAGAGGAAATGTAGATACCAGGCAACTTACTTTTTCAAGCCTCATGTATTTTTAGTGCAAGCCACCAGCTCCAACACACCTCTGTCAAACAGGTTTCCCAACACAGATTGTAGCTTACTAGCCTGTTTAGATAATAAATAGGGCTATCCGACAATGCATCACACTGCTAAGATGTTTCAAGACAACCAGACATAGAGTGTTCTAAAGAGCAAAGAAAAAAGAACTAACATCTAAATGGCTTACACATGAAGCTACTGTATGAGGGTCACTCTCGTTCTAGACACTGTCTTCATTACAAGTTGCCTTCCCTCCAGTACCTATTCTTCTATTCCCACTGACATTATCTTTGACTTGAGACAGGCAACTCATTTCTGAAATGAAAACATGTAGTATCTCACAGAATAGCTACTTGCCACTACTTACCATTATCTTGAAGGGTAAGAATAATTGCTAAGTGAATATTTGAGCACTTTACCTGACGAATCCCTTGCCTAGTGGGGACAGATGTTCTCACAATTTCATCTATTGACCACCACTGGTCAGCAAGATACAGGGCTGCAGCTTGAAAGAAGTAGAAATAAAAAGTTAGTTATTCTTCCCATTCTGAAAGAAACATTCACTAAAGCTGAAAAGTCAACTAGGAACAACACTGTGGTAATCAGGTTAAGCATCTTCTAATTGGTACTACATTAAGGCAGTTCTTACTATCCTTGCACAACACATCTTGTGCTATACACCCCATCATATGCAACATTCTCTAGCCCAAAACTTGTTCAAAAGCTAAGAATGATAAAACAAAATGTAGTTTTTTTGCATGGTATGATACATAGGAACAGTTTCTCAGACATAAGCACTATCCATCATTGTACTCTAGCACATTCTTCCATTAGTAACTGGGCCTGCCAAAAGGAGTCTTATTCATACAGGTATTTCAGTTTGGGGTTGTTAATGGAAATTGACGATATACAAGTTTTAGGGGAGTCAAATAAATGTAGAAAGACTGATGGCCATGTGCCTAGCAATCAGGAAGCATTTGATCTATGGGCATTTGTGGCAAACTTGGCATTAAACGAAAGAAGAAGGAAACAGAACTGAAAGGGAATGAGAAAAAAAAGAGGGGAGAAAATTCCCAAACAGGGATACATCATCTTATTCAGAGCTATGTTAGGATCTAAAACTAATGACAAGTTTACAGTTGATGGTCTTTATTAGCAGTGACTGATAAGCATCTAAGTTCATGGGCAAATTAATGCATTCAATTAATTTCTTCTGGAGAGACATGTACATGAAGAGATCAGCAGATATACATCATACTTTGATTCAGATAAGCATCATGTTATTCTACTAGATAGCTTCCAAATTCAGTGGGACTGTTTCTACTCTGATTAGCATGCAAAGCTCTATTGCTTGTGTATATGAATCCATATGAAAAACAGTATGAAAACAAGAACACAGTGAACGAATGCAAAAGTGGCAAAGTTAAGAGTTACACTAGCATGGAAAAAGCAAGGGCCTTTTTATGTGTATTTGCTACATTAAAAACAGCAACACAGAAATTTAAATCTTAAAATGGAACCTGTGAAGGGGTCCTGTGGTGCAAACAAAGCAAGAACTTTGTATGACTGATCTTCACCATAAAGTGGAACGAAACTCACAGATGACAGTTTAATAGGAACCTGAAACAAGAGTGTACAATACTTCAATAGTCTTGCTAAAACAGCTTTAGTTCAATATTCTGAGAATGTTTAGCAGGGTAAGCAAGATGAATGTCAAAACCAGAGTACTTCACTGTAAGGAGAAGCACCGGACCTTGTCTTCCTAAAGACAGACTACATTAGAAGTTCTAGTAGATTTAGCTACAGCAATTTATACTGTTACAGCTCATTGTTATAAACAGTTTGCATTTATACGTACAACTGAAGTAAGCTGTGCAGAGAGGTAGTAGTATATTCACCTTAACTGTCTCAGCTATGTAAACTGTCAAAACCAACCGAAGAATGAAGCAGACGGTCAGGCACAAAAACAAAGTGGCACAATAAAAACAGGGCTCCCATTAACAAACAGCAGTGTGCTGTGGTGGGAAGGCTGGATTCAAAAGTGTTTTCTTCCCTTGAATTGTGCACATTTTAGAAATGCTAAAAAGTTATCCACAGGATTTCCCCTCAGGACCAGGCAAATCAATCCACCTTTCAGGACTTTACTACCTTTGCAGAAATGTATTTTGATATTTAAATTCACATGTTTCCAGTAATTGGTACATAAAAACTAGATGTTTGATTTAACATCCTTGTTTGTGGCATTAACAAGTATTTAGGCATACAGCATCTGCAGAAACGCACAGAAGTACTCAAGACTGCTTCTGCCAGGGAATCTTGAAGCAGCGCCCATTTGTTTCCACAGAATCCTCTTAGCCTCACTTATTTTTCATTAAAGCTATATATCATAGCTTTTGGGGGTATTAGTTCAAACAGAAATGTTCATCTAGTCAGAACCAACACTGATCAACTTTTATTATACATCCAGTAAACATTTTAAACAAAAGGGTCACAGTAAGCCTCTGCAAGAACTCCCAACAACAGCAGAAAATCTCTATCAGAAAGAGCACAACTAGACATACACAGCCCAGGAGGCTCCCGCAGAACATTG
Source organism: Melanerpes aurifrons (assembly GCA_011125475.1). Taxonomy (NCBI): domain Eukaryota; kingdom Metazoa; phylum Chordata; class Aves; order Piciformes; family Picidae; genus Melanerpes; species Melanerpes aurifrons. Next base: position 5,432,020 of record WWNC01000003.1, read on the forward strand.
ATGACTGACATAAGTGGTGGAAGAGCCAACAAGGAGGAATGTCCTGCTGAATCTTGCACTAGCAAACAAAGATGCTCTGATTTGGGATATGAAAGTTAGTGGCAGCTTTGGCTGCAGTGACCATAAGATGCTGGAGTTCAGGATCCTGCATGGAAGAAGCAGGGCAATAAATCACATTAGAACCCTGGATTTAGGAGAGCAAACTTTGACCCCCTCCAAGACTTGTTTGATGAAATGCCATGGATTAGGCTCTAGAAGATAACAGGATCCAAGTATTTAAGAACCACTTCCCCCAAATTCAAGATCAGTGAACCCCCATGACTAAGAAATAAAGGAGGCAGGAAACCTGCATGGATAAGCAAGGAGCTTCTGGAGGAAAAGAGAATTAAAAAAGTCCCAAAGTCAAATGAATGAAGTTTACAGAACATGGAAAAAGGGACTGGCCACTACAGAGGAATACAGGAACACTGCCACAGTATATGCAGACACAACAGGAAAAGCCAAGGCCCTCTTGCAAGTAAATTTGCAATGAATGTCAAAGACAAGAAGGACTTCAAGTGAAGGCAAAAGGAATCCCAGACCCTGGAGGTAAGAGTGAAAGACTGGAGGAAGGAAGACTTGCCTTTGGTTGAGGAGGGTTGGGTTACAGATCAAGACAAACTGGATAGCCACAAATACACAGGCTGTGATGGGATGCAGCCACAAGTACTGACACAGCTGGCTACAGTTATTGCTAAATCACTAACATTTTTGTAAAATCATGGAGAACAGGAGAGGTGCCTGAGGACTGGAGGGAAACCAGGGTCATTTCAGTCTTCAAAAAGGGCAATGAGAACCAAGGAAACTACAGGATAATCAGCCTCGCCTCCATCCCTGTAAAAGTGATGGAACACTTCATTCTGGAGCTCATCTCTAAACATGGAGAAAGTTATCACAAATATTAAACATAGATTCACAGAAGAGAAAATTGTGTTCAACCCATTTGATAGCCTCCTATGATGGTAAATGAAGTGAGTGCAGCCGATGTTGTCTACTTTGACTGTAGCAAGGTTTATAATACTCTCTCTTAACATCCTCCCAGGAAAACTAACAAACTTTGGATTGGACAAGTAGACAGTGAGGTGGACTGAGGACTGGCTCAGAATTGTGAGCAGCACTGCAGAGTCCTGTTGGAGACCTGTAGCTAGCAAGGCTCCTTGGGAGTCAGTACTGGCTCCAGTCTTGTTCAACATTTTAATCAACAGTGAAGCAACAGAGCATACACCCAGCAAGTCTGCCAAAGGTACAAAACTGGGAGGAGTGACTGATATGGCTAAAAGACTGTGCTGCCATTCAGCAAGACATGAACAAGCTGAAGAACTGGATGGAGGGGAACCTAAGGAAATTCAACAAGGGCAAGTGTAGGGTCCTACACCTGGGGAGGAATAACCCCCTGCAAGTAGTAAGGGTTATGATTTTACCTTCCAGAAAGTGACCTGCAGAGAAGGACCTGGGAGTTCTGGTGGATAACAAGTTCACTATGAGCCAGCAATGTGCCCTCATAATCAAGAAGGGCAGTGGTATCCTGGGCGCATTAACAATGTGGCCAGCAGGTCGAGGGAGTTTCTCTCCTTATTCTCTGACCAAGTGAAGCTCCATTTGGAGTAATGTATCTAGTTCTGGACTCACCAGCTCAAGAGACAAGGAACTACTGGAGAGCATCCAGTGGAAAGTTAAAGATGAGAAGACTGGAGCATCTCTTATGAGGAAAGGCTGAAAGACCTGGCAAAGACTGAAATGAGATCTTTTCAATGCTTATAAATATCTCAAGGATGGGTGCCAAGAGGCTGAAGCCAGACTCTTCAGTGGTGCCCAGTGACAGGATACAGGAGTTTTCAGCTGAACATAAGGCAAAACTTCTTTACTATGAAGGTGACAGAGCACTAGAACAGGCTGCCTATGAACATTGTGAAATCTTTTCTGGAGACACTTTAAAACCTGCCTGGAACATTCATTCATACCTACTTTGGGTAAACCTCCTTAAGCAATGGGATTGGACTAGATTATACCCAGCGTGATAGCTTCAGGCTGTGCCTTTAAGAAAGATAGCTGCAAATTCTCTAGCTGAACAGTTGAGTGTAAAAAGGAAAACCAGAAAGATAATTCTAAACTTTCATTGGTCAGATGAGTGGGGATGTAGTTTTACAATCTTACATTTTTGTCTCTGTCTCACTCCATCTCTTTCTGCTGGCACGCTGGCTGCTTTGCCGAAGCACTCATCACCAAAAGTAGAGATAAGCATTACGAGCTTTCTAATGACGCTTCTGAACTAACTGAAATCCCCCTAACATCTCTCCTTTTCTCTCTTCTTATTAACCAGAGGAAAAAGGGAGGGGAGAGGTTGGGAGGGATTGGGGCAGAATCCTCCTGCCCTGTGCTGTTTTCTTTTTGCAAATACTTGTATAATATTGTAAATACTGTATATTTTTGTACATATTCATTGCATCCCATTACTGCTTGTAAAATACAGCTTTCCATTTCACTTCCCAGACTGCATTCGGCTGAGCTTTTGTTTGATGTGGGTGGTTTAAACCATCACATTACACCCAAATCTCCCTTTCGACCCTTAACATGCCACTATTTCAGATAAGAATCACTACCAAAATTAGTGAAACTTGGTCAAGTATTGAATCCAACAATGAAGTCCATAGGACTGAGATACAAAAATAGCCAGTGAGCTTCAGTAAGTCATGAACCTACAGAAAGTAGTCACTGATGCCCAGATTTAAACCCAATTTAAAAAATAAAATAGTAGCCCTTAATACAAACAGGAATTCAGGAGATACAAAAGCTTTGCTAAAATAATTATGCAATTAAATACTTATGGACTGGATATAGCAAGTCATTTAAATCTACAAGTATATTGAGAAAAGTGGAACTAAATAATATGATGGATCTTACTTGGGTTTGGTTTGGCAGGGGAAGGAATTCAGGATTGTCTGGATTCCCACGTGCAAGTTCAGCCACACAGCTCCGTCCTGAGGTCTCCAGATCCTCATGAGTGCAGTTGTTCAATATATCCACAGGAAATGGCATCCTCTTGAGAAATCAATAATGTTATTACTGTAGGCAGTTAAATATGATGCAGTTTCACACATTCCTACTAATCATGTAACTAAGGCTGCTGAACACCCACCTTCTGCTGCTCTCTAGTCCTCTATATCCAAACCAGAAAGAAGTGCTCCAGACACTTAATTAGGGTGCTGCCTATTAACACCCAAGTCTGTAAAATATACAAACCAAATCTGTGCTATGATGCAACAACAAAAAAAAAAAATTGATTTAGCATATAGGTTCCCTAGATCCAAACACAGCAGATTACCAACATACAATCACTGAGCTTGCAGCACACGTACAATAGACCACAGGCTGTCCTGAGGTGACAGGCTCAGTTATCACCCTCCCAGCTACCTCCAAGGCACAGATTAAGCAGTAAGTGCCCAGTCAAGTAAAATATAAGCAGCCCAAATGATAACAACAAGAAAAGGCTTTACTCTGGAGACTTTGCATCTGAATCTCTGATGAAACCAAATAGAGCTCTCAACAACTGGACACTCCATGTGCCTACCAGCTGGCTGGAGATTCTCCAAGCTGGTTAAAAACAAGACCCTACAGCAGACTGAACAGTTACATCAAAAGAGGTGACAAGACAAACTAAAGCACTTAAGACTAACCACAAGAGCAGCAGCACCTTGAAAGCTCTTAAAGGTTCAAATCTTCATTGCCAAAGTGGTGTCAAATTAAGATGAACAAGAGCTCCTGGAATACACTGTAGGTTCTTCACCTAAATTATATTTTAAAAGCTATAGACAGAAGACACACTAACTCCTTTAACTCAATCTCACAAGCATGAGCTACTACAAGTTCATGAGAGCCTGTTCTGAAGGAATGCAGGGATCTCTTAATCTGTGTCAATCATCTCCTAGGAACTCACCCAGCTCTGAAAACCAAAGCTTTTCACTGGGGATTTACAATTCCCAGTCTTCACTATGGAGTGCCTTTTTTTTAATATAAAAAGAAAAAAGTGTTTAAATCCTAGTCTTTAGCAATTTCCTTCATCTCTAGTGCCTTTCCTTCAATCCAACATTTAGTGTGCCACTGACATGTAAATAAAAAAATAAAAAGCTTTGGTTTGAACTATCCAGCAGCAATTACAGAGTCTGCATTTGAAAAGCCTTAGCAGCAAGAATTTACTACTATTCACTTGCCTAAATAGATGAGGGATTTATTGATAAAGAATGTTTTTCAGCTGAGGCATTTTTTTCTACAAAAGGGATTTTTTTCCATTAAAACTGAAAACCAAACTTGGACATGACTTTGTTGTCATTTACAACTACTGAATACAATTTAAAACTGCTGATGACAACGCTGAATGCTATTGTTTAGACATACACACACATTGCCCACAGCCATTTCCTTTCAAATCCCGCTCAACTCTTCACCTTAACTGTTACTTGGATTGTCCCTTGACTTCTCTTCCAATCTCACCTTCCTGATACTGCTCACTGCCCCTTCCAGATGTTTAGTTGCATCTTTTAATTCTCCACCTGTTTCTTCCCACCTTCTGGGGTGCTGGCCTTCATAAAAGGGCAAAAGCTGGCAAGAGACACCTTATACCAGGCAACAGAGTTTGCTCCTCCTGTTCAAAAGAAGGGGCTCCAAGAGCCCCAAGGTGAGGCAAGCACGCTTTTCAATGCCACAGCAATAAACACCAGCACACAGCAGTCAGAAGAGCTGCTGCCAGAGAAGGAAGTTTGTCCAACAATGGTCTCCTCTCCTTTAGCATTTAAGGGTTTACCCACCCATAATGCAGCTCTGAAATAGCTCGATGTTGCAGGACAAACCTAATGAGAGCTTCAGTGTGAGACTGCATTTCACTGCTTGTGTAAGAGGGAGACTTTAGCAGCCAGTTAGCTGCAACAGGCCAGGTAAAATCTGTTTAAAGGAGTAGAGATACGTGAAAACCACCAAGTTTAACTTTTGATATGCTAGCAGAAAGGGGAAACTCCCTTCTACTATCAAAGAAATACCTAAGCACTTGGAAAACTGACAGTAAGAGGCAAATAGAACTAAGCTTCTGTTATTACATGACAAACAAGACAAGCTACAAAGGAATAGAATAGAATAAACCAGGCTGGAAGAGACCTTCAAGATCATCATGTCCAACCTATCATCCAACAACACCTAATCAACTAAACCATGTAATCAAGCACCCTGTCAAGTCTCCTCCTGAACACCTCCAGGTGGCGACTCCACCACCTCCCCAGGCAGCCCATTCCAATGGGCAATCACTCTCTCCGTGTAAAACTTCCTCCTGACCTCCAGCCTGAACTTCCCCTGGTGCAGCCTGAGACTGTGTCCTCTTGTTCTGGTGCTGGCTGCCGGGGAGAAGAGACCAACCTCTGCCTGTTTACAATCCCCCTTCAGGTAGTTGTAGAGAGCAATAAGGTCACCCCTGAGTCTCCTCCTCTCCAGGCTAAGCAGCCCCAGCTCCCTCAGCCTCTCCTCATAGGGCTTGTGTTCCAAGCCCCTCACCAACTTCGTTGCCCTTCTCTGGACTCGTTCCAGCAAGTCAACATCCTTCCTAAACTGAGGGGCCCAGAGCTGGACACAGTACTCGAGGTGTGGCCTAACCAGTGCAGTGTACAGGGGCAGAATGACCTCCTTGCTCCTGCTGGCCACACTGTTCCTGATGCAGGCCAGGATGCCATTGGCCCTCCTGGCCACCTGGGCACACTGCAGGCTCATGTTCATCCTACCATCAACCAGCACCCCCAGGTCCCTCTCTGCCTGGCTGCTCTCCAGCCACTCTGACCCCAGCCTGTAGCACTGCATGGGGTTGTTGTGGCCAATGTGCAGAACCCAGCACTTGGATGTGTTAAATCTCATGCTGTTTGGCTCTGCCCATCTGTCCAGCCTGTTGAGGTCTCTCTGCAAAGTCTCTCTACCCTCTAGCAGATCAACTCCTGTTCCCAGCTTGGTGTCATCAGCAAATTTACTGATGATAGACTCAATGCCCTCGTCCAGATCATCAACAAAGATGTTAAAGAGGATGGGGCCCAGCACTGATCACTGGGGGACTCCACTACTGACTGGCTGCCAGCTGGATGTGGCACCATTCACCACCACTCTCTGGGTTCGGCCATCCAGCCAGTTCCTAACCCAGCTCAGAGTGCTGCTGTCCAAGCCATGGGCTGACAGCTTGGCCAGGAGTTTGCTATGGGGGACGGTGTCAAAGGCCTTGCTGAGGTCCAGGTAAACTACATCCACAGGCCTTCCCACATCCACCAGGCGGGTCACCTGCTCGCAGAAGGAGATCAGGTTGGTCAGGCAGGACCTGCCCTTCCTAAATCCATGAAGGCCTCTAGGTAATAATTCCTGACATTTTTAAGAATAATAATGCAGGAAACAAAGTAGAAAACATGCAATAAGAATTCAGTAGATTATCTGAACTCTAACCTCTACACCACTGTAAAAATACAAACCACCATATCTCGCTTATAAGACCAAAACCTGTCTTCTGCTAATTAAATGCAATGGATCACCCTAAAAATAATTTTAATGAATCCTTTGTTTAGTTGCTAGCACTTTCACTTAGCATACTTTGATTTTATCCACCCCCAACTTAGTCACTTTTGACTTAATCATGTATCATTTACAAAGAATTTTATACAGAAAAAACAAGCCCAAAAAAGAAAAAATCAATACACAGCAATCCCCAAGACTGAGCCAAAGGAAATGTACTTAGTATCCCTGCACCACGCAGTAGATTAAACATAAAGCAACAACCTCTGAAACATGTCTGCTATGACTCAGTCTTGATGAGATCGGAAATACTTCAACATAAATTCACGTTACTCCTGAAGAAGATAGTAATTATACAGAAAGTTATCAAACTACATCAGTAGTATTAAAAAAGTGATGAAAGGATAGTCTCATGTTAATCTATAGCAAAACAGAGAAATAGTTCAACAGTTCAAAATGCAAACATTTTCATTTTGAAAGGCAAAATAACCTACTGAAGACAAACAAAATGACTTTCAATAGTAATAAATTAATGTATTTTTCCCCTAACACAGCCATTTTGTCAGTGTCCTCAAAGTAAAAATACAGACAGCCCCACATCTAGCCAGTCTCATATAATGCAGGAGAAATTGGAGATAGCTAGCTGATCAGTTTTGACAAAAGCATGACACAATTCTCTCAGCAGAAGCAGCAGGAACAGCCACAGAGTTCCCTGCCACACAGTCCCTCATGCCTCTCTCTGTTGATCTAAGCCTCCATGAGCTGCGTAACTCTACAGCTGTCAGGTCAAATCCTTGTCATGCATTGCAGCACTGCTCTGCTCATGGAGTGCCACTCCAGTTGGTTAGCAAACAGTCTGGTTAACTCTAGCCTTCAGCAATCAGACCCATCACAAAAGTTTGTACAAAAGGCATATTAGAAGCGTGTGTTTGAAAGCACAAATAGTTTTTTTAAATAAGCAACTTAGGCTTTTCACATTTCAAGTGAAAGGAATTAAATCTTACACTTTTCATAACCAGGTAGTTTCACATAACAGTATCAGCAGTCATTTGTAATAAATTCATATTGCTTTAATATGGAATTGTATGACCTTCCCCTTTGTAAACATTATGCAAGCTTCTATGCAAGGAGTGGCACACTATTTTTCAGGAACAGCTGAAGTACTAGCAGGTAACAGGAATCAATTCAAGGAACCTGAACAAAAAACATTTAACAGGATGAGTGAACATGTTCCTGTGCAACCAAGGCACTTCCTTATTCACAAAAAAGTTCTCTTTATTACTCTAAGCACTTTTTTTATAAAAAGCAGAATAAGTAGGCAATGATGTAAATTGATTTAATTATAAATGATAGCTGTAGCTGCAACTCCTGTTTAACCTCACATGTGAATGAAGAGATGCACAGAACACACAGCTTCTAGCTCTCAAACTTCATCAGGAATTGAGGTATCTGTTCATCCCCTTGGAAAACCTCAATATCAAATGCCATGAAACAGCAGAAAGATAAACCAAAAGCTCTACTGGTTCTTATAGAATGACAGAGGGCTTAAATACAGTTTAAATCTAGTTTTCGCTGCCTTTATCTTAAGTGAACTTACGCCTAAGTGTCTAGGCTGCCAGCCAAGGATTTAGAGGAATTGGGATGAATTTCCAGCTCTAGCACAGACACCCCACTCAATCTGCCTGAACTCCTCACCCACAAAATGCAAATCATCATCTCAGTGGAAACCAGAATGACAAATACCACGATCATGAGATACCTACCTGTCAAGTTTTGATACAATTCATATTCAGGGACCAGAAGTCAAAAACTATTTACGCAGCACTATTTAAATGCACAACACATATTACTTAAAAATATCAATACAACAAGGACTTTTCAACATAAAATGACTGGGACAGATAAACATGCCTGGTATTGTATGTATGTGAAAAACTAAACCAACGGCTAGACAGCAGCTGAACAACCTTCTGATTTAAATTTGCATTTACAGTAAGTAATTGTAATTGGGGTTTGTACTTTGTTTGCTTAGACTTTGTTTAGTTGGGTTTTTTTCCCCCATAAAAATCTGAAGTTTAAGGAACAGACACTGCGGTACTCAAGTTATAACCTGAAAAACTTTTCTGTAAGCCCAGGACAACTAATCCAGCCCCAGACTGCAGAATATAAGAGGTCCAGTACTTAAATGAAGTATTGGCCTGCTTTGACAAGTACACTGCAGCTTTAATCTACTTAAGCAAGCACTGAAGTACTGGATCAAGGACTGCCACACATTTCTTAATAATATAACACTATTGTAATCTTATTATATCTTAAAAATATAATACTACCATAATCTCTCAGACCAGCAAATAGTTACACTTGGGATAGCACCATGAGATGAGTGCATCACCATATATACACTAGCTGCTGATGTTCCAGAGACAACCAAGCTGCATCCACAGAAGTTTCAAGTCACAACCTGCAACCAGATCTGATGATGCACCAAACCAGTGATTTTGTTCTCAGTCTGAGCAGCATGAAGATAATTTCCTTTTGGCTGTGTTAATTTCTTGCCTTGCAGTGTCTTACTGCTGGTTTGGTGAAAGGTGTAAAACTACATAAATTGGGAGAATAAATTGACAAGAACAGAGACAGGGGCAACAGCACTCAATATGAGTGATAGAAATCATCCAACTTTATTGTTCCACACTTCATTATTTATAGTCTTATGCACAGTTAATTCTATTTTAATTTAACACATACTATTGGTTTATCTCTAAAAGGTTACATCATTATTTTCACTACTCTGTGGTTTTTTCTACTCAGGCTAATTGCTCTTTTTCCCAGATCTTGCCTCCTCCTTATTTTGTTTGCCTCTTCTCAGGGGCAGCTTGACCTCAGCATACCAAGCAATCAGCACTTTTCCACAGCTCCTACTCCATTGCTATATTATCAACAGAAAATCCTTCAAGGCCTGAATTGCACAGGTGTTCCTGGGACCCATGCCCCTTCTCCCTAAGCCAATCCTCGACAATATTTTTTTTTTTTTAAGTAGTATTTTTACACTTCTAGCTTCAATGACCATAAAAACCAAAACCATCCCATCTGACATTTCTAATATTGACATTGCTAATATTAACAAACTATATAAATATTAAATTGCCAGTTGTCACAAAACCCGTTATTGTTGCTCGTTTCCTCTTTATTCAATATAAAATACTTCATATTTGGAGGCATTCTTAAATGTTTGTTCTTGATTCCAAAAAACACCAGTTATGCAAATACATCCTGAAACATTAAAAAAACCCACAACAACAACAAAAACACAGGTTGTTCATGCTTTTCCAATGTAAAAAATGTCCATTTTAAACCTATGATAATTAATCATTTAATTATGTATAGAGTGCAGCTATCTGACTTACTAATTTTAAAGTAGACAAAAACCTGTCCTATAATTATCAATTTAGGTCACTACTGTAGCAAAGCTTTTGTGTTTATTTTAAAACTCTTAATTTTAATTTGTATTATATGTCAACTGTGGGAAGAGGAAGATATCTTAGGAATTTTTTTTTAAACACTGCAGTGTATCTTAGAATTTCTTGAAAACCATACAAGCTTGAAGAAGCAACAACACACTACCTGATCTACCACATTTAAGACAACTCAAACTCTAATTTAAATAACTATATTTAAAAGTAGGTTTTCTAGGGTTGTTAAAAAAAATTTGATTTGTATATTCAAAAGTGGCCTTGAAACTATTATCTGCATTATAATAATAAATCATATAAATACTACTTCCTGCAGCATGTGGTTTTTTCCCACATTTTTAGACAACATAGAAATGTGACTCTTCAATACGAATTTGTGTAAACTCAGATAAATTTGTTTTTGTTTAGAATATTAGGATTTTTTTTTTTTTAATGAGGGAAGAAGTCTTCATTTTTTTTGGAGGGGGGAGAGTTGTGGTTGTGGGGGTGGGCAGTGGTGTGTTTGGTTGTTTGGGTATTTTTGGTTTGGGTTTTGGTTTCCTTTTTTGTGGAGTTATTTTTAAAACACACAAACACGTAAACACACACACCTCCCATACCCCTGAACACCTGCCCCAAACCTCCAAACACCAAATAGCGTAAATGCCATAAATATCATTGACACACACTATACAAAATCTCCAACAGAAAGTTCTTAAGGAACAGTGTTCCAGAAATCTTTGTCAACACCCACCAAGAGCTGCGGATTAATATGTCAACTGCATTATTGGTAATCTGCTTGAAGCAGCTTATGTAGCTCTGGTTTCCTATTAGAGACACAAATCAAAACTGTTGATTTGAACACAAATTAAAAAAAAAAAATCAGTCTTTTCCCTCGTTGAGTAACCATCACAGTTTAATTTTCCTGTATAACACAATTACAAAATCTATATAAATGATCCAGTTACGCAGTCCTGATACAAAATAACTGCGGTGGAATCAGCAAGAATTATGGTCAACATGTCCCTGACAAACAAGGAATAAATAAGTCTTCCACATTAAAACAAACAAAAAAAAAAAATTAGAAAAGAAAAAATGGCAAAATTTATGTTAAATTCATTAAAACAAACAGTCTTAAAAATAGCATCCAAGTTCATTCTACAATTAAATCTATCCAGGATGTTCTATCATGCAATAAAAAAAACAACCCACATTAATATTCGATAGTTCTAAAAGACTAAGCTCAACCAAAACACTCTAATATAAATCTAGATACTCTTATTATAAGTTTAACTAATACACTGGAAAGTACTTGTAATCAGCTGGTGGTTAACACAAACTCTGCTAACAATGACAAAATCATACGGTTTTAATGAAAACAGGACAGAAAATTTACTAGTTATCAAAACAGATGACAGTAGTATTAGGAGAGTATTACACAACTTCACTCTCAAACCCACCTTAGGTAGGTAAGGTTCTTAAGCATATTCCTGATTAACCATCTGTGTAACACCTCTGGCATTTTGCTCAAGTGATTAAAATTAGATATTTGATTAGGCAGCCTAATGAAAGACTAAGTTCTTGGGTATGCAATCCACTAACCTGTTATTTACATTGTTCCATACAGTCTCACATTTTCATAAGATTATCATCTGGTTTCTTGATGAGCACTTTCTTCAGTACAGAATTTGGAGAAATTAATATGTATAAGTGTTTTCTACAAGAATACCAGAGATTTACCATATTAAAATTGTATCTGAGCTCAAAATAACCAGAACTAGTAAAGATAAGATTTTGTTAATGAGATCTATCATGCTTTCCTTTTCATCTTCTCTCATTGAAAGAGCATGTACCCACACACAAAACGAAATCCATTTTAGTTTTATTTTGGATGATAATTATTTTCCAAGAAAAGAAGACTACATGGGATTATTACATCCTGCATCAGCCTCTGACATACCTGATCTCTCCTGAGCTCAGCACTCACTCTTTTTTCTCATCTCTCACGTTCTTCTATCTCCCCTTCACTATACAAGACAAAGTTGCTTAGTATCTTAAGAAGTAACAAACATCACACAGATACCCTTAATGACCCACAGCCCCTTTCTGGAGACTGTTCTTTCTTCCTTCCATGCCTCAGCAGTTTAGAGCAGCAATGAGCACCACCCTCACCTCCCTACAATTCTACTCCTGCATCTTACACATGGTAGCATCCACACTTTAAGATCTTGAAAACATTCCTATAAATAGCACTTGTAGCCCACACAGCCTCCCCTCTCAGTCTGCTGGCCAGCCACACATCCAGCCATGCTGCTCTTGCATCTTCTCATCTTCCACAACTCAGAATCCCTAGGTTTGTCTTCTGCTTCACCAGGCACCTCTTCACAAGGCAGTAAGATATGCCTCCTCTCTGATTTTCTGCAGCTTTATTTGCTGCTTGCTATCAGAAGAACATCACCCACACCTGCTCAGTACTGGTTTCTTCATATCTTGTTCATACCTTCCTCTAACATCATCCCTCTGGTTTGGAGGGCCACCTCATAAACACAGATACTGATTTCAGAAATTAAAAAAAAAAGCTTTTCTCTTGACCATAAAAAAACAACAAAGCAAAACAAAACAAAAAACAACTGAATCTGGTTAGACAGCTGGTGGACTCTGAGGTCTAACACAACTAACAACACAATAGTGAGATTGGTGTTGCAGTAACACTGGCATTTGTATCTATTTTTAAAGTGCTTTCTTGTGCTGTCTTCTCCCTTACCTTCACAAACGAAGCAGACTTCACAGCTGCAGAAATCGATCAGCCAATTTCAAGATAGTAGAAGTCAAATGAATTACTGTCCATCAACAACTCTTTAAGGCTCCTTCATGAATATTCTACATGCAAATTCAAATGTAATGATGACCCTGATTCCTAAAGGTGAGCAGCAGGTCATTAAGCTTTGCAATCATCCCTTCAATACCCAGTTAAGCTACTGGAACAGTTGTCTGAGCTACAACTATGCCACAAGAAGTCCAGGGCTGTTACGGCTTTCAGTAGAAGAGCTGAAGAAAATCCAAGGCTTTAGTATTTTAAATTCTGTAGGTATTTTTGTTGGATTTGCTTTTAAAGTCATTTGCAGCAGACCTATAACTGAAAAAGCAGCAAGTGCCATGGTTTTGTGGGTGACTCAAATGAAAACGCAGGAAGGGAAGGGTAAAATTAATATAGGATCTTCCCAGGAGTGGGAGGAGTACATTACAGAAATTAAGTGGGAAAAACAAATAAACAAGACTAACAACAGATTCCTGTCGGACAACCCTAAAGCCTTCTTGCAGATCATCAAGCACACAGAACTGGGGAGTCCAAGATTCTGACTGTATGGCCCTGTAGCCCATTTACAATAGCCTGGAAGTCAACACTACAGTAAGTATAGTATACTTGGAGAAGTAAGAGTTTGTACCTTATTTCAGGAATTTGTTCCAGAAAGGCAATAGGCCAAGCTGTCAGCTCGTGGCTTGGACAGCAACACTCTGCACTAGGTTAGGAACTGGCTGGAGGACCAAGCCCAGAGAGTGGTGGTGAACAGTGCCACATCCAGCTGGTGGCCAGTCACTAGTGGGGTCCCCCAGGGATCAGTGCTGGGCCCCATGCTCTTTAGTATCTTCATTGATGATCTGGATGAGGGGATTGAGTCAAATTTGCAGATGACACCAAGTTGGGAGCGGATGTTGAGGGTGGAAGGGATCTGCAGAGGGACTTCGATCGACTGGACAGATGGGCGGAGTCCAACAAGATGACATGCAACAAATCCAAGTGCCAGGTGCTGCATTTCGGCCACAGCAACCCCATGCAGAGATACAGGCTGGGGTCAGAGTGGCTGGAGAGCTGCCAAACAGAAAGGGAACTAGGGGTGCTGACTGACAGCTGCCTAAACATGAGCCAGCAGTGTGCCCAGGTGGCCAAGAAGGCCAATGGCATTGTGGCATGCATCAAGAATAGGGTGGCCAGCAGGAGCAGGGAAGTCATTCTGCTCCTGTACTCAGCACTGGTTAGGCCATACCTTCAGTCCTGTGTCCAGTTCTGGGCCCCTCAGTTTAAGAAGGACATTGAGACTCTTGAATGTGTGCAGAGAAGGACAACAAGGCTGGGGAGAGGCCGTGAATATAAGCCCTATGAGGAGAGGCTGAAGGAGCTGGGATGTTTAGCCTGAAGAAGAGGAGGCTCAGGGAGACCTTATTGCTGTCTACAACTACCTGAAAGGTGGTTGTGGCTGGGAAGGGGTTGGTCTCTTCTCCCAGGCAACCAGCACCAGAGCAAGAGGACACAGTCTCAAGCTGCGCCAGGGGAAGCTTAGGCTGGAGGTGAGGAGGAAGTTCTTCACTGAGAGAATCATTCGTCATTGGAATGAGCTGCCCAGGGAGGTGGTGGAGTCACCATCCCTGGAGGTGTTCAAGAGGGGATTAGACATGGCACTTGGTGCCATGGTCTAGTAGGCATGAGGTCTGTGGTGACAGGTTGGACTTGATGATCTTTGAGGTCTTTTCCAACCTTGTTGATTCTATGAAAATGGGGTGTTGAATAAAAACAAATTCTGAATGTTACCTGCTACGTGCTCAGTGTTCTAAAGTAGCATATTCTTTCATTTACATACAGCTGAAGGCTTGACAATGTACAACATAATGAACTCCACAGGCAATGCAGTTTCTGGACTTCACAAAACAGGATGGGATCAAAGAACACCAGTAGACCTACAGACACAGGTAACTAGAAAGATTGTGACCTAGCCTTTCTCAGGGGAAGGGCAAGGTGAAAGTCAGACAATACCACAGAAATCAAGCACAGCATTCACAAGTAATCAGGGCTTTCATACACCATGCTTGGGTCTCAGGCATGACAAGAAAGCCATTACTGTCAGTCTGACCCCAGTCATTTTTCATGATGCTATCCCAGGTGACAGACACCATTCTCACAAACACAGTGGCAAGCACACGTGTTTCTGTACACCCATGAGAAACAGCTCCAGCTGTTCTTCACCTTTACAAAGGCCATACAGACCACCCCAGGTTAGCTCCCAACTGGACTCAGCAGTGAATATATCTGGTTTTATCTTGTCCTCAGAAGGATGCAAATAAAGGAAAAGACACATGAACTACAACTATAAAATTAGAAATAGACTCCATCCTTTGAAAAATAAGCACTCAAGAAACAAATTCAAACTTAGTATCAATATGACTAAAGCCAGAGAAGAATCAGGTATCCTGTAGGCTGTTCCAGATAGAATTAAAAATTAAGTAGCAATACCTAGTATTTCTTGTTTATACAGAAATCCTGTTCCCAAAACAAAAAATTAAAACATAAAAAGACTATTATTTTCTCAGACCCCTCAAGAATCTCTTCAGACATCAACTACCCTGTACCCTCTTCAAGCTTTCCAACAAGACCCACAAATAAGCAACAGCTTAATGCACATTATTTTCCCCAATACAAATTGCTTCTCTTCACTGTTCCTACCTACCGCCATCAGGACCAGCATCCTGCAGCCTCTTTAGCAGACAGAGCACATTTCTGAACAGATCTGTGTTTGCCTGCGCTTGCAGCTGTTTTATACTTGCAGATGGTTGGTTTGTTTCCCACAACTGGGCACAGCTGCTGCTGGTTTAGTTCAACTTACCACAGCTACAGTATAGAAAAGATTTAAGAGTATTCACTAGCTATCACCAAACACATTACCACAGGTCTGAAGTTGTGTCTGAGAATGTCAGCAAGAACAATAATCTCCTCTGATAGCAAAAAAGAAGTCACACACAACTTCTTTTCATGTTTCTCCCTGTCCTCACCTCCACCACTAACCATCCTGGCATCCTTCCAGGAACTTAACACACTTTTGTGAATATACTGTGTTTCCCTTGCTTCTCACTGCAATAAATATAATCATAAGTTACAGCTCCTAGTATCTAGGCTATTCTGTTAAAGATGCACTTGCAGCCCGCAAAGTTGCACTTGCAGCCCGCAAAGTTGCACTTGCAGCCCGCAAAGCCAATCAGATCCTGGGCTGAATCAGGAGAAGTGTGGCTAGCAGGTCGAGGGAGGTGATCCTCCCCCTCTACTCAGCCCTGGTGAGACCCCACCTGGAGTACTGCCTCCAGTTCTGGAGCCCCTATTACAAGAGGGGCATGGACATGCTGGAACGTGTCCAGAGAAGGGCCACAAGGATGATCAGAGGGCTGGAGCACCTCTCCTATGAGGACAGACTGAAGGAGTTGGGGCTGTTCAGTCTGCAGAAGAGAAGGCTCCAAGGTGACCTAATTGTGGCCTTCCAGTATCTGAAGGGGGCCTACAGGAAGGCTGGGGAAGGACTTCTCAGGATCTCAGGTAGTGATAGAACTAGGTGGAATGGAATGAAGCTGGAGGTGGGGAGATTCAGGCTAGATGTGAGGAGGAGGTTCTTCACCATGAGAGTGGTGAGACCCTGGAATGGGTTGTCCAGGGAGGTGGTCGAGGCCCCGTCCCTGGGGGTGTTTAAGAGCAGGCTGGATGAGGGCCTGTCCAGCCTGATGTAGTGTGGGGTGTCCCTGCCCATGGCAGGGGGGTTGGAACTAGATGATCCTTGTGGTCCCTTCCAACTCTGAATGAAACTATGAAACTGTGAAACTATGTACTTATTCCATATTCCATAATTCTAGATCTCTAGAAATACAGACATTGCTTGCTTATTAGGGGTGGGTTTAGAACAAAGATATGCAAGTTTATCATACCTCTGAACATATCACCATACCCTAAGAGTTGAGTGCCTGTGGGTGAAAATTAGAGGGCAGACCAGCAGGGCAGACATCCTGGTTGGAGTCTGTTACAGATCACCCAACCAGGATGAAGATGTTGATGAATCATTCTATAGGCAGCTAGAGCTGTCTCAAGATTGTCAGACCTTGTTGTCACGGGTGACTTCAACCTGCCTGATATCTGCTGGGATCTCAACACAGCAGAGGAGACAGTCTAGGAGGCTCTTAGAGTGTATGGAGGACAGCTTCTTATCCCAGGTGCTGCATGAGCCTACCAGGGGTAAGGCTATGCTTGACCTCCTGTGCACTTGAACTATCCTGTGCACCAGCTACTGGGGAAGGAGACGATATTAAGGGAAGTCATTCTGCCCCTGTACTCAGCACTGGTTAGGCCACACCTTGAGTACTGTGTCCAGTTCTGGGCCCCTCCATTTAAGAAGGACATTGAGATGCTTGAATATGTCCAGAGAAGGGCAACAAAGCTGGGGAGAGGTTTGGAACACAAACCCTATGAGGAGAGGCTGAGGGAGCCTAGAGAAGAGGAGGCTCAGGGGAGACCTTATTGCTCTCTACAACTACCTGAAGGGAGGCTGTAGACAGGCAGGGGCTGGTCTCTTCTCCCAGGCAACCAGCACCAGAACAAGAGGACACAGTCTCAAGCTGCACCAGGGGAGGTTTAGGCTGGATGTTAGGAAGAAATTCTTCACAGAGAGAGTGATTGCCCATTGGAATAGGCTGCCTGGGGAGGTGGTGGAGTCACCATCATTGGAGGTGTTTAGGAGGAGACTTGATAGGGTGCTTGGTTGCATGGTTGAGTTGATTAGGTGGTACTGGATGATGGGTTGGACGTGATGATCTTAAAGGTCTATTCTATTCTATTCTATTCTATTCTATTCTATTCTATTCTATTCTATTCTATTCTATTCCCAACAGCATTAGCAGTGCTGGTTTTCACTATTAACTTTAAACTAGTGCTCAACTTTAAGCCTCAGTTGCAGAAATCCAGTTATGACCTCCTGCATCAGATAACTCAGTTTCACAGAAGAGGTTGATTGCAAAGTTTCTGTGCTGCAGCACTAAAAGAAAGAAATACTTCAGCATTTTAAAATCCTCTTGTCTGTGCTGTACTGTAATATATTTACATTGTTAACGTGCCCAACTACATCATTATCAGCTCACAGATCATTTAAATTCCCCAAAGTTATTATTACTGTTGGCTATTTCTAAAACAGCTGTGAAATGCTATTCAAGATTTCAAGCCCTGCTATTTGCAGGATTTGCTATTTGCAAAAGAGCTAGAAAAGATTTGTCTTCCAGCAATACACTGGCTAAACTAAACACATTTCACAGCTGTGTGTTTGGTATATTTGAAGTATAAAGTGAATTAGGATTAATGCAGCATTCCATAACATCCAAAGTTCACTAATAACACAATGCTTGGCAAAGGCTGGTGCAGCAGCAGGCTCATCACCACTGCTATTCCCAAACTTCTGAACAGGATGTGTTCTTCTAACACTGCCTCAGGGGCTACTCACTCTACTGAGACCATACCTTTATCAATTATTCTTACTCTTCAATGATCCACAGGATCCAAGAAACCTATTTAATCACAGCTTACATGTGTTTTGATAAAGCCTTGAAGGAAGTGAACTCATTTCACCCTGGCCCACAACAGAGACAATGGTACTGTGAATAAAGTGTCTCCTGTTCCATACTAGTAATAAAATAGCAAGTTATTACAAAACTTCTAACAATAATAAGTTATAACAAAAGTACAGGACCAAGAGAGGATCAACTCAAATTTCAGAAGTCTGGAGAAAAAAAAGACCATAAAAAAGCTAAAATGATGTTTTGAATATATGTACAACAGTTCTGTACACAATTCAGACAAATGAATATTCCCAGATTTTCATTTCAAGGAATCACTTTTGGTACATATAGCTGTATTTCTTAAAAGACTGCTAGGTTTTCCAGTTAACTATGAAAACAAAGAGAGATGCTAGTTCTGACAATCCTTAATAATTTTAGTGATTTTTAGGGAAGATTTGAAACCTAAGCACTCTGGGACAAAGTCCTCTTACATATTTTAGGCAGGTATCTAATAGCTTCTTTAAAAATCTGTGGCTCACTGAGGAATACTAATATATTTTATAATGATAAAATAAATATATGGCATCACATCACATTCTTCAAAAAAGCAATAGCAATAGCAGACAGAAGTGCAAGAATGCCAAAGAAGAGCTATTAAGACAGTCTACATGCAATTTCACTCATATTTAAAACAACGCACTAGAGGAAACACACTAAAGCAATCTTTTCCACTCAGAATTGTTTAAGCCATAACGTAACAGTTAAAAGCTAAATGTTTGAGAGAATGATTGGATTTTGCTTGACTTACATATTTTTTAAAACCCATTTCTGTCGTATAAAAAAGGTTTCTGTTTCTAAACAGTTTATGGAATTATTACCCAAGAAGCATTAATTGATGAAAGCACTCCCAAAGAAGAGCTTGCACCTCTGCTACAACTGCTCCAAACTTTACACTCACAGATCAAAGGGTGACCATGGATTTATGGAATGTATAGCAGATACAATTTGATTACTATGTTCCAGCGTCATGAGTCTGGAGGAGGGTGTGACTGTTTGAGGCTGTGCCTTTAAGAAAGGGACAGTGCTGGAACACTCTGGCTGAATATTTTGTAAATAAAGACAGGTCTAAATGAATTTCATTGGTAGATTTGTAGAATGCAGCTTTAAGTTTTAGTGCAGCTGGAATTTTTCTCAGTTCGTTCCTTTCCCTCTCCCTTCCAGCTTGCCTGCTTCTGGGCACCTAGCCAGAGCGACCTTGGATAAGATAAGCACTAATCTTGCATGAGGCCTACTAAAATAATTCTTCCTTAGTAACTGACTTTTTCTCTCTCTAACCCTTTTTGGGAAAAAAGGGAGGTAGGTGGGAGAGTGGGGTACAGGGAGGGAACCCTCCTCTGTCCAGAGGAGGGAATTTTGTTCCTGGTTTTTTTTCCCTTGCTATATATTTCTGTATATATATTGTAAATACTGTATGTATTGTGTATATCTAACCTGCATTTTCACATTGCTTGTAAATATAGCATCCCTTTTGCTTCTCCAACTGAGTTAGCTGTGGTTTTTTTCCTCTTTGTGGGGGAGGGAAAGCTGGGCCTTGTCTCTCAACCCACTATATTTTTAATTGGCACCCAACATGGGGCACGAAAATAGCTTGATTTATTGCTTGCTTCAGTCGGACTAGCAAATATGAAGGTGCTTTGGATTTTTAAGCAATTGCTCTTTTCAATATGTTCTGTTCTGATTTACAAATATTATTTGGGCTTACTTATCGATCACATAGGTAAATATTTAATGCAAAAATTATATTTATGGTTCAAGTATAAGATTCAGCTTCTGTATGACCACTGTCTGGGATTCTTTTGGCTTATGAGATACAGAAATGTGACCTCTAGCAGTCTCCCAATTGAGATGAGGGAGTTTAAAATTCCAGTAGTTGAAAGAGTAATTTTAGGTGATGGCTGGGATCCAAGGCTGATTTTTTCAATGTGTGTAATCTTGCTATTGGTGATAATTAATGTGTATTTGTTATATTCTTTACACCAGGAGAGAAAAGTATCTAAGGCCTGCTTCATTGTTAAGCAGAGATCAAAGAAAAGGAGGCACACTTCTGGCTCAGCCC
The DNA here is from genome assembly GCA_011125475.1 of Melanerpes aurifrons. Lineage (NCBI taxonomy): Eukaryota > Metazoa > Chordata > Aves > Piciformes > Picidae > Melanerpes > Melanerpes aurifrons. The sequence goes on from WWNC01000003.1 coordinate 5,452,504, forward strand.
CAGAGACTTCTATTGGAAAGGCTACTTTGAACAGTTCTGTTGCTGATTCTGGCAAGCAGCCAGGGGCAGCAACAGCTTCCAACATGGCGGCTCCCCCATCTTCAGCTGCCATTAACATGGCAAATTAATTTCTGCCCTCCTTCTTGGCAGGACCGGAAGCACCCTCCAAAGAAGCTCATCGGTCTCAAAACCTGTCTGCTTCTGTTAAGGCAGCTGTAAATTCAAACACAGCTCCAATTAAGCAAGTAGCAGTTTTAAGAGCAAGAAGAGGAAAAGCCAAAGCTGATCCAGGAGCTGATGGGGGAGTGGAACAAGATGTTGATGTGGGTGAGGGACCTTCTGTTAGAAAAGATCCTGCTGAGGAGGAAGAGAAGGTTTGTTTTAAAGATCTAGCGGAGTTATTGAGATCAACACAGGAGGGAGATGCAGCTAGGACAGCAGCTAGCAGTGGTGCTTCTCAGCTTAGAGAGATCCTTAGGAGAGTGACAGCAGGATTATGGGGACAACAAGTTGAGGAAGAAGGGGCAAAGGAGGAAGAAGATGACACTTCTGAATGTTCTTCACCTCGCAAAGAACTTTGCAACGTCCATGAAGATTACACCAGAGCAGATAAGGAGCCAGTTCTAGCTTGGCTTAGTAGGTGTTATGATACAGGTGCTCCAGCTCTAATGGTTGGAGACAAATCAGCAGCTCAGCTAGGAACTCTCTCGAAGGATAATGGAATAGATAGACATCTAGGCAAGGCTCTCGGTAAGGTTAATCTGTGCATACGCCTTTTAATGGCGGTTTTCCTGAGATACCCTTCCCGAGATGATCTTCCATGGAATCCTAAGCCCTGGACTACCATAGATGAAGGAATTAAGTGCCTGAGAGAGTTTGCAGTTACAGAGATACCCTATGGTGAACATGAAACTCTGAATCCTGATGACATCCCTGTAGGAACAGGTCCTGCTAAAAAGCTCATCAAGCTTGCTCTTTCTAATTATGCAAATATTCTGGCAAGCAGAATTGTGTCAAGAAATTATGGTGGAGCTCCTCCTACGGTTGGCCAATTCACCGATCAAATGAGACAACTGGAGGATAGCATGACACGTGTTTTTTGGTTTCAGCCATTGAAACTCTGTCTGGAAAAATTGAGAATTGCATGAAAGAGCTGAAAGATTCCATATCCCAACTGGCACAAAGGGATAATTTCAATTCTTCCTCCACGTGGATACAGGTTTCATCTGTGAGGAACAGACATCCTCCAAGGAGGCCATTTCAAAACAGATCAAACCAAAACAGACCACCAAGGCAATCATGTAGGACTATTTGGATAACTCTGCATGATCAGTTTAGTGAGAACATGAACAGATGGGATGGTCAACCAACTTCTAATTTTTTCAGGAGATTGAGGGAACTGCAAAGTGGCAGAACCCGAGGTAGCAATACCAGAAGGGTAGCTGTTATTTCCACAGTTCCCCAGAACAACTATAATAGCTCCAACAGTGGCTCCAGTTCTAACACTGCATACTGTGCGCAATGCACATGTGGGCATGCTCCCCATAACCAGGGGTGGGGATAACAGAGATAATAGAATCTATTGGGACGTGTACATCCAGTGGCCTGGCACTTCACAATTTCAGGAGTAGAGGGCCTTCATTGACACAGGAGCTCAGAGTACCATAATGCCATCAAATTATCAGGCATCAGAGTCTATAACTAATTTGGGAGTCACTGGGGGATCTCAAGAGTTAAGTAAGATGGAGGTTAATATTAGTTTAACTGGTGAACAATGGAGGAAGCATACAGTTGTGACCGGACCTGACAAACCTTGTATTTTGGGAATTGATTTTCTGAGAGAAGGGCGTTTCAAAGACCCTAGAGGTTACAAATGCGCTTTTGGAGTAACTTCTGTAGAAATTGATGGACAAAAACTGAAGCTGTCTGTCAGACCTGAGCTTTCTGATGAATCTACAGTTGTGGGACAACACAAGATACAGGACATTAAATTGCCAGTTGCTTCTCAGACTGTGCATCACAGACAATACAGAACCAACCCTGACTCTTTGTTGCCCATTCAGAATCTGATTTGTCAGTTGGAGAATCAGAAAGTCATCAGCAAAACTCATTCACCTTTCAACAGTCCAGTGTAGCCTGTGCAGAAGCACAAGGGAGACTGGCGTCTGACAGTGGACTACCGAGCCCTGAATGAAGTAACTCCGCCTCTGAGTGCAGCAGTACCAGACATGATGGAGCTACAGTATGAGCTGGAATCCAAAGAGGCCAAATGGTATGCTACCATAGACATTGCTAATGCATTTTTCTCTATTCCCATAGCAGAGGAATGCAGGCCTCAGTTTGCTTTCACCTGGAGAGGAATCCAGTACACTTTCAACAGATTGCCAGTGGGCTGGATCCACAGCTCAAGCATCTGTCATGCAGTGATCCACAATGCTCTGGTGAAAGGCGGTGCTCCAGAACACATCCAGTTCATCGATGATATCATCGTCTGGGGTAAAACTGCTGAGGAAGTCTTCAAGAAAGGTAACAAAATCATTGACATTCTTCTGAATGCAGGTTCTGCCATCAAGCGAGACAAGGTGAAAGGACCTACCACAGAGATTCAGTTTCTGGGAGTGCGGTGGCAGGATGGATGCCGACACATTCCAGTGGATGTGGTAAATAGAGTCTCTACCATGGCAAATCCCACAAACAAGCAAGAGACCCTACGTTTCTTGGGGATAGTGGGATTTTGGAGACTGCACATTCCTGGATACAGTCAGATTGTGAAACCTCTGTATGATGTGACTTGAAAGAGGAACAATTTCCACTGGGGACCTGAACAACAAGCAGCCTTTGACCAGATAAAGCAAGAGGTGATTCAAGCAATGGGTCTGGGACCTGTCCGAGATGGTCCAGACATTAAGAACATTTTGCACATGGCTGCAAGTGACAATGGTCCAACCTGGTGCCTGTGGCAAAAAGCTCCAGATGAGACACGTGGATGACCTCTTGGTTTCTGGAGTCGAGGTTACAGAGGTTCAGAGGCTAATTATACTCCAACAGAGAAAGAGATTCTAGCTGCCTATGAAGGAGTAAAAGCATTTTCTGAAGTAACTGGAACAGAATCACAACTTCTTCTAGCTCCCAGATTACCAGTTTTGAATTGGATGTTCAAAGGCAAAGGCTCCACACCACATCATGCCACAGATTCCACCTGGTCTAAGTGGATGGCTCTGATAACACAGAGACCTCAAATGGGAAATCTTGAAAGACCTGGTCTGGTGGAGGTGATCTCAAGTTGGCCTGAAGGTACCAACTGTGCTAAAGCTCCAGAGAAGAGAGTAACTCATGCTGAGGAAGCTCCTCCTTACAATGACCTTTCTGATGATGAAAAGAAATATGCTTTGTTCACAGACGGTTCCTGTTGTCTTGTTGGGAACAAGTGAAGGTGGAAGTCTGCAGTGTGGAGTCCAACATGCCAAGTTGCAGAGGCAAAGGATGGAGAAGGAGAATCCAGCCAGTTTGCAGAGGTAAAAGCTGTCCAGCTAGCTCTCGACGTAGCTGAACGTGAGAGATGGCCAAAGCTTTATCTCTACACTGACTCGTGGATGGTAGCCAATGCTCTATGGGGTTGGCTAAAGAACTGGAAGAATGGTTGGGAGAGGAAAGGAAAACCCATTTGGGCAGCTGAACTGTGGCAGGACATTGTTGATCAAATCGAGAGAATTCCAGTGAAGGTGAGACACATTGATGCTCACATTCCTAAGAGCAAAGCTACTGAGGAACAGCAACACAACCATCAGGCAGATCTAGCTGCAAGAGTTCTCAAGTAGACATGGACTCTAATCTTGATCTTGACTGGAAACACCAAGGTGAGATATTCTTAGCTCGGTGGGCTCATGATTCGTCAGGACATTAAGGCAGAGATGCAAAATACCAGTGGGCTCGTGACAGATCCATAGACATTTCCATGGATGCTATCACACAAGTCATCCATGATTGCGACATTTGTGCTGCTATTAAGCAGGCAAAGCGAATTAAGCCCTTGTGGTATGGTGACAGATGGTCCAAGTACAAGTATGGTGAAGCTTGGCAGATTGACTACATCACTCTACCACGTTCTCGTTCTGGTAAGCAATACGTGCTTACTACGGTAGAGGCAAACACTGGATGGTTGGAAACTTATCCAGTTCCACATGCAACTGCACGCAACACCATTCTCGGTCTGGAGAGATAAATCTTGTGGAGACACGGAACTCCAGAGGTGAATGAGTCAGACAATGGAACTCATTTCAAAAACAACCTTGTAAAGAACTGGGCCAAAGAGCACAGTACTGAGTGGATATTCCATATTCCTTACTATGCACCAGCTTCAGGGAAGATTGAATGCTACAACAGTTTGTTGAAGACCACTCTTAAAGCCATGGGGGGTGAATCTTTGAAAAACTGGGAAAAACATTTAGCACAAGCAACCTGGCTGGTAAATAGTAGAGGTTCAGTGAACCAAGCTGGACCTGCACATTCAGATCTGCTACAGAAAGTAGAAGGTGATAGAGTTCCTGTTGTTAGAGAAAAGAATCTGTTAGGTAAAACTGTTCGGTAATTTTGTCCCTCAGGAGAGGCTAAACCTGTCTGAGGGGTGGTTTCAGCTGAAGGTCCGGGTCACACTTATTGGGTAATGCAAGAGAATGGTGAAATTCAGTGTATTCCACAAAGAAATTTAACTTTAGCTGAAAGAATTTAATTTCAGACTGTTGTACAGCTACATCGCGTCCAAAGGAAGAATCTATGAGGAATCAATGTGCACAAACCCTGAGAACCCTGAGTCAACTAAGAGACCCTGAGAATCCCTGTTTCCCTTTTTTTTCACTTCATCTGCAAAGAAACAAACTGTTTTCCATTTTTCTGATTTCCTGATTTTCTTTGACTTCAGAATCATCCACTTCTGAGTACAGACGGAATGGACGATGAACTTTACTTACGAACTGTAAATATTGTTTTGGATGGGATGGACAGTATACACAGCCAATGAAATCGTTTAGAAGGGGTGGCCTGTGACCGTTTGAGGCTGTGCCTTTAAGAAAGGGACAGTGCTGGGACACTCTGGCTGAATATTTTGTAAACAAAGACAGGTCTAAACGAATTTCATTGGTAGATTTGTAGAACGCAGCTTTAAATTTTAGTGCAGCTGGAATTTTTCTCAGTTCATTCCTTTCCCTCTCCCTTCCAGCTTGCCTGCTTCTGGGCACCTAGCCAGAGCGACCTTGGATAAGATAAGCACTAATCCTGCAATGAGGCCTACTAAAATAATTTTTCCTTAATAACTGCCTTTTTCTCTCTCTAACCCTTTTTGGGAAAAAGGGAGGTAGGGGGGAGAGTGGGGTACAGGGGGGGCACCCTCCTCTGTTCGGAGGAGGGAATTTTGTTCCTGGGTTTTTTTTTCCTTGCTATATATTTCTGTATATATATATATATATAAATACTGTATATATTGTGTATATCTAACCTGCATTTTCACATTGCTTGTAAATATAGCATTCCTTTCGCTTCTCCAACTGAGTTAGCTGTGGTTTTTTTCCTCTTTGTGGGGGAGGGAAAGCTAGGCCTTCTCTCTCAACCCACTACAGCGGGTATTTTAATTGTGAGGAAATAAGAAAAAACTTCACAAAAGCCCTGTGTTTTTATTACTAAAATGAAGAGAAGAATAGAATAGAATAGAATAGAATAGAATAGAATAGAATAGAATAGAATAGAATAGAATAGAATAGAATAGAATAGAATAAGAATAGAATAGAATAGAATAAGAATAGAATAGACCAGACCAGGTTGGAAGAGACCTTCAAGATCATCGCGTCCAACCCATCAACCAATCCAACCCACCTAAACAACTAAACCGTGGAAGCAAGCACCCCATCAAGTCTCCTCCTGAACACCTCCAATGATGGTGATTCCACCACCTGCAGGGGCAGCCCATTACAATGGGCAATCACTCTCTCTATCTACTTTAATATGCATACAGAAGACAGTAAGAGTACTTTCTAAGTAATTTCTCACGGTAAAGATTCTTGGTAAAGGAGGTCATTATGAAACACTCCAAAAAGACTTGGTAGCATGTTTGATGATGCATTGATGGAAAGAGTGTATTGCAAAAGTGCAGCAGAATCCAATTTAATTACCCACTTTCCACAACGATAAAGAAAAGCACTGTAAAACAGTCACTTTCATACAGAGCAGACCCTAAGAAAGATCACACTGGGGAAAGCAACTTAAGAAGCCGTCTGCTATTTTAGAATCCTCATTCATAAAACAAGGTTAAAAGGTGCTAAAATGTTTTATTACTAGATACCATTAAGACATGAAGCAAGAAGTTCTTCAGTAACTAAATCACGTGGCGGTAATTAAACAAGAAAGGTGTCAGTGTGGTTAAGGAAATAGAGAAGATGCACTCAAGCTCCTTGTGGTGGTTTTATTTACTCATTATTATAGATATTGTTTTAGATTAGATAGATAGCATTAGCAGCCAATGAAATTGGTTTGTGGAATCCAATCCAATGCAATTGGATTGTGGTGGTTTTAGGCTATGCCTTTAAACCCACCACAATCCTATAGGAAGAGTTTGAAGGAGAAGTGTGACCACAGCCACTCTGCCCTGAAAGCAATCTTTTATCAGGTCCTTCAGAGAGGTAGAATTGGTTATACTACACTGATCACTCTGTCACAGCACATATTATCCTTACAAACTAGTGAGTTATATACCAGACTATGACCAGAGGTGCAGTCCAAAACCTGTATCTGCACTTAAATACAAAGATGGAAAAGTCCCCTCCTCTTTTCTGTGCACATATATGCAACACCCCACTCGCCACCTCCCACCACCCCAAAAAAAAAACACCCAAAAAAAAAACCAACCACCAGCTGGCCAGCATCTCCACACCACAGGCTAGTTCTTAAAAATTTTCATTGCTAAAACTGGAAACTCCACAGCTTAGAACAGCTTGAACATCACTCTTTACTGGTTTTCTCTAAACAAGACACAAATGCCCATGTAAAATCACTGTGCTAGTATGTATGGTTTTCCATTAATGCTAGTAAAACCTTTTGCTGTAGCTCCCAGACTAACCCAGTTTCTCAGGCTGGATTTAACCTCCATAAGCAGGATAGCAATGCTACATCAACAGATCTCTTAGGCAAGATGCTTCCTCTTGTTAGAGAGGGCTGAATCAACCTTACCTCATTAAAATGCAAGAAATTCATACATTGCATATAGGAAAACAGAACAGCATGTGTGTGACTGTGCACATGCACATGTATTCATACACATATGCACACAGAGAGCCATCTTTTGTTGGACGCATCTATTGTAGCATTGTAGTTACTATTTTCATATATATGTGAAAAAATATGTATACGTATAACAGATCTTGTGTGGCTATAATACATCAATGACAAAGCTACAGTAGATGTCCGTCCCCCAATATGTCTGGCAAACATGGAGTGGCCTGGGCCGAAACTCTCCCCGAATCTGGCATCACGCAATCCCTGGCCAGCACCCCGGGATGGTCCAGGCAAGGCGAGGAGCAGCGGGCCCTGAAGGCTGGGGCAGGCCAACCCTGTCGCGGGAGAGCCAGGCCAGCCCCACCGTCTGACACGGCCGTCTCCGCGCCCCTCTCGCGGCCTCAGCGCAGCCACGCCACCTGCGACGGTGGCGGGGGCCGGGCGCTGCCCCCGGAGAGGGAGCGCGGCGCCCGCGGAGAGCGGCAGCCGGGATGCCCGCGGACACCTGGCACCAGAACCTGCCGCAGGCGCGGACATGGGGCTGCTGGGCAGCTGCTGCTTCGGCCCGCGCGCCTCCCCATGGGTAGCACGCCCCACGCCCACCGGCGTCGCATCCCGGGCGAGCTCAGCCAATATCCCTCTCCTCGGCCTCTGCAGGCGGCCGCCGAGTCCTCCCACCCACCCGGCCAAGCCCGGCTAGGCTGCTCGGAGAAGCAGGTTACCCCCCAGAACCCCTCGCGACTCACCTCAGCCGGCCGAGCAGCAGCGGCGTCGTCACAGGGATAAACGGAGGCGACAGCGTTTACTGACCGTACGTAGACCGTAATGCACGGCCTCACAGTCCCACCTCTGCCCAGTGGTGATGCCCGGTGCCTGATATATCCACCGTCGGCCTCCCCGCCCCTCGTCGCTGACGCATTCCAGATGCTACGCCTCGAAGCGCCGGAGCCGGCGCCGCTGCTCTCTGGGTGCCGCCTGACATGGCGGCTGCCGGGACCCCAAGGCTATCCCTCGCCGCGCCACGGTGGCTAGAGTGGTACCTGCTCCATCGCTCACCGTGGATGCAACCCTATTCCATGGTCAACTGTAGTGGCTGAGCTGATAGTCGCACCATCGCTCATCATCGTGGGCGTGGCGGTACCTGCCCTGTGGCTCTGGCGCACGTTGGCAGCCAGGCGCTGCCTTGGAGATCGATGATGGTACACGCAGGGAGGAAGGAGCGAGGTCACGCGTAGTCTCATAATGTGGGGCAGCTCACCGTGAGGCTAGGGGTGAAATATCTCTACAAGAAAGGGTTACCTCCCTATCTCCAACAGACACCCACCCACTCCACGCACCAGCCCGAGGCCCCACAGCTGCTCTTCACCAAGCTGCAGGGGCCTGACTGAACAGGATTTTTGCTGCAGAAAATGGGCAGCACTGTTCCCAGCATCAACCACAACTGGCTGTGGCACCTCAACGTCTGCTCACAGGAAGAACTGCATGCCGGGGAGTTGAAGAATACCTAAAACAAGGGTTCTTGCAAGAGGACAGAATGCATCCTTGACTCAGGCTATGCAATGTATCTTTGCTTTACTCCAAGATGAGGATGTACCAGGCTCACAGCTGTGATAACATCGTTGGCACAGAGGAGAGTGGGCACAAAATGCAGTCACTGGACAGTGTAGGGGACAGCAGTCATTTCATAGACTTGTTCAGTGCTGCCTGCCAAAGATAGGTTTGTCTCTCCTGGGGGCCAGAAGAATAGGGGTTCAGAGCATTAATAGTGATGTGTCTAAATAGTATGTGTCTAAAAGAATGTAATTTTGCTGAAACTATCATGTAACAAGGGCTTTTGGGAGACTTCTTTAATTCAATTATTACCTTTAAAACCCATTTCTGACCAAGCTTTTACCAAGGTCTGTTGTCTGTGGAAAAGGGGATGAATACCAGCTCCCTCAGCACTCATGGGTGCATTCCACTGGGGCCCATGGGTTTGTGGATGTCTATCCTGTCTAGGTGGTCTATATTTTACACTTGCATTTCAAAGAAAGACAAAAAAGGTTTTTTAACATCATGTTATGTAATAAAAAGTGTTCTGCAATATGTAATAATAGAAAACAAGAAAAATGTTAATAAGATTAGAAGTCAATTGTGTCAGGAAATTCTTAAAATTAGTAATTCCACTATCTGTATTTTTTTATTTCATGACGAATGAAGGAAAGAATTTAGTAACTGGTTGTAGGTTCCTGTCTTCATGTTTGCTGGTAGCTTCATAGAAAGGCCAAGAACCTTTGGACCTACTTTCATGGAAATTTCTTTAAGCAGTTTTGGTCATGGTTATTTACTAGATACTGTAAAGGTGATAAGGAGACTTTAAAATACACTGTGTAATTTAATAGAAATATTTCACCTCTTAGCTGCTTAGGATATGGTTGTGCTATTAAAATCCTGGTCATGAAGTGTTTTAGGAAAAGAAATGTAAAGACAGATATGATCTTAGGGCAGGAAATAAATTCAATAAATTATTGCCTTCTCAGGTCACCTCCAATATTGTTAAGAAACAGATTTGCATTATCCCCTACCACCCACCCACAACCCCGCTTTTTTCCCCCAATTGTTGTTCTTTCATACCATTTTTTATGACTGAAAGCATCTCTGTGGAAGATCCACAGGTAAATACCCACTTTCTGCTTTCTCTTTAACTTAGATTGTGAGGCTTAGAGAAATCTTGACGAAAGATGCTTGGCCATGACCCCTGATCTTTTGGATAATCATTCTCACTGTGAGTTTGTGTATTCTTTCCTTCTCTCCTACATCATGCTTACACTGTGAATTTTAATTTAAAAGCATGTTCAACGTTACTAATATGACTACTCACACCAATAACATTAAATATATGCAAGCAGGTATAACATTACATAGTTCTAGGGTGATTCCCTGAATATATGTGCAATAGATTATACAGGCACACATGTTCCTACTGGCCTCAAGAGGCCTTTAGATGTCCTTCAGCATTTTGGGTTGCTGTATGACTTTTATAGTAAAGACACCATGGTTCATCACAGCTGTGACAGTGTACAGGAAAAGCAGATGCTCCCATAGCTGAACACTTTCGTATGACATTTCCATTAAAGAGAGAATGTGGAAGTGGAAGGTCTAATGTCTTACTCTGTATTTTCACATCTTTTCTCTGTGATGTCTTAGGACCAATGATACTTTAAAAGAAATGTCAGATTGGTAGGAACCTCAGCAAACTTTCTGGTTTATTGTGCAGTGAGGCAAGATGGGAGATGTTTCTCTAAGCTGATTGTTTTTAAATCTCCAATGAGGGAAATGCCCATAGCCTGCCTAAGTGAACTTCTAGATTCAGATTATCCAGTAAAGAAGGAGTAAAGGAAAGGTAACAAGTTTTTATGGTATCACATTCATGAGTATCGTATGCTGAATGACAAGCATACTATGTAGCTTGCAAAATAGAAGCATGCAGTGCAGCTACAAGATACACATCTGCCCATCCATTAAGCACTGCTGCTGCAGCTTGTATTCCAAACACATGTTCCAGTGACATAAGATGTACTTAGAATCTTAGGATCATTTAGGTCGGAAGGAACCTTTAAAGGACGTATAGGTCAACTTCCTTTGAAAGAAGCAGGGAGGGACATCTCTCAGCAGATTAGGTTGCTCAAAGCCTCATTGAACTTGATCTTGAACACTTCCAAAGATGGTGCATCCACAACTTCTCTGGGCAACTTGTACCCGTGTCACACAACTCTCATCATAAAAAATATTGCTGATGTATGCTCACTACCAGATGTTGCAGCTAGTGATAGTGGGACACTTACTACTAGAGAAAATCAGGAATTTAACAGGTAAAATACTGTGGTTTACCAGTGGGAGACATGGGTTTGATAAGAACTAGTGGCAGATATTTCTGGAGAAGTTCTGGTGGCTACACACCTGTGACAGTGCACAGGTAGGGTCATCAAGATTTGGAAGCCAATAAAGAATTAGTTTTTTATTGTTACTTATTTTTATTACCGTTTGCAAGATTTATAGAGCATACAAAATCATAATATACCAAGCAATATCACAGCCACTGACAATCTTGATGTATCTCTTTCCTTTTACATCTAGAAAACAGCACTCAGGGGTATGTTACTTAAATATAAAGAGAGAAATATGTAAGGAAAGAAGCATACATCTTGCACTTCTTTATAGTGACAGTTTCTTTTACAGCACATCATGTAGCTATGTCAGGTACATCTGTCCTACAGCTTTCTCTTCTTTAACCTCTCCCACCACTCTCCACAACATGGACAAATGCATGCTTGGCAAGAAGGCTGGAGAGGGACTATTTACAAAGGCATATAGTGATAGGATGAGGGACGATGTTTTTAAATTAGAAAAGAGTAGATTTAGATTGCATATTAGGAACGATTCCTTTACCACGAGGCTGGTGGAACACTGGAACAGGTTGCCCAGGAAAACAGTAATACCCCCATACCTGGACGTATTACAGGTCAGGTTCAACAAGGCTCTCATCAATCTGATCTAGTGGAGGATGTTGGACTAGATGGCCTTTGAAGGTCCTTTTCAACACAAACCATTCTATGCTTCTGTGATTCTGTAATGAGAAATAAGAAGAATCTTATAGCACCTTTCCAATACCTCTCCCCTCTTTCTGGACTCAGCTTCACTCCTGACTTCTCTAACTCTTTGCCCTGAGTTGTGCATTTTATCTTCAAGAACTGTATGAGATTTGTTTTTCTACACAAAACATTTTTTTGCCTAAGTCCTACTCTTTCAAAGACTCCATGTTCTGTTTCATAGTATGAAAACATTTTTCTGTGATTTTATAGTAAGTTTGACTAGGAAGTGAGGATTTTTGGAGTATTTCAGGATTAGTTCACAACCTTCTTTCATCTGAATCTTCCATTTCTTGACAAATCTTAATCCCCAGTTACAGAATGGGCATTTATAAAGAAATGCTGTAAATGAGCCAAACAGAAGTCTTTCTTTTGTAAAAAAAAAAAAAAAAAAAAGGAAGATAAGAATAAAATCTGGAAAACTCCTACTTACATTGTTTTGAGGAGTCATATCACATGTACAGAGATCTCCTGACATCACACGAGTGTTAACTGCAAGTTGTGGAAGACAAGTGGTGTAAACTACACACACAGACCTTCTCTTGTGCCACATCGATTTGGCAGTAAGATGTGTGATTGCCACATGGACAGACATACCAATGCCCATACAGGATGCAGGTCTTTAACCACTTCAGCTCTGCTATTCATACCAAAAGCACATTATCAATGCATAGTCTTACGTGTTTGAGGAAGATGCCACATGGAATTGTAGACATAGAAAGCTGTGTAGGAGGGCTCTGCTATCACAGAGCAACACGAGAGAATATACCTCATAAAGGCTGAAAAAAACAGCTTTACCATTCTAAGACTGCCCAAATGTGCTTGCTCAAACAGGTATATTCTTTATTGTTTCACCCTCCACATCTTCCACTATTAGGACTGCCTGAGTCTGGCCTTTGCAGGATGCAAATCCCCTACCCCCTATCTCCCTGTACAATGCTTTTATTATGCAGTTAATTTGAAACCTGGCCTTGTGGCCCCTGTCCTCTTGTTGGCCCCATGACTTACTGCTTCTTCTGGCCCCAAGGCTTACAGCCCTTTACAGCTTTCCTAATGTGAAATGAAATACCACAGTGGTCCCCTGTGTTCTGTGCAGCAAAAGTCAGCCAGATATTTACTAGTCACAGTCTTTGGAAGTCAGAGAGGCCCTGTGCAGGGCACACATAGAAAGAAAGAGGGGAAAACACAGATGGAATATTTTGCAGTTAAATTGCACTAAAAAAAACCTTAATTGGTTTTATGAGATAATATTTGTGTGGTAAAGAGAACAAATAGTTAAGGTAAGTAATGTCAAGTCATCTTTTCTCAATGTGTAGTAACAAGAGCAAGTTAGTGTGTGGCAAGTAGTGTGCACACTCATTCATAAAAGGAGAACTTCCCACTGAAGGGTACCCAAAAGATCACTCACCCAGAAATGGGTGAGTGGCTCACTCAAAGGTGTACCCAGAATAAATATGTACTCACCAAAGTGAGGGTGAAGATTTACTCAGTCCAGTCTAAGGAGTATCCTTAGATGGTGTTACAGTCAAAGGGGAGGGTTCAGGACTGCAAGGCCTGCTTTCTCTGAGGGTAGTAACTCAAAACTAGACACTCTGGTTGGGGTCCATTTCTATCCTAGTGTTCTGAACTGTGGTCATTCTAACCAGCTGGGAGCAAGCCTGTGACAAAGGCAAGTTAAGAGCCTTGACCCTGAAATTTGATGGCCTGAAATGTCAAGTTCAACTATATCAGGTTTCTGACAAGCCCTGGCTTTTGTCAGGTGTCAGTGTTTTGTCTGTCAGGGTGGATGCACCTGCCACACTCTGAACAGGAACCAACTCTCAGTCACAGATAAAACCATCCCTCATCCGTGGCAAGATTAAGAGGAGAAAATAGGACAGTCTTCATCCTAAAATACCACACACAAATTACCATAGACAAATGGTAATCCTGAAGCCAGGATTTCATCTCTTGGCTTCAATACATCTGAAAGAACCAGGGGTTGTTGTGCATGTGAAAGGAATATTGCCCTTATACTATGTTTTTGCAGGTCAAAATTTCTGATAGCCTTATCTATTTTCTTCTCTACAGTAGTTTGTGATGACTGAGGATAGTGGATAGATAGAGGATTTCTGAAGGATAACTGAAGAGCAAATTCATTTTCCATAGACTGTATTTTGCTATAAAGAAGCAAAAAGCAGAGGTCTACAATGTGGGGAAATGTGAAAACAATTTCTCTATCCACACATATACTTTCATATTTTTTTACTACAGGTATTAATTTGGTAAAGTGTTATCTTTAGCACTCAGCATTTTATTTGCTTTGGTGTTATTTTCATACGAAAGTAAGCATTACAATGTACTAGGCAGACATATTTTTAGAAAAATAATTCTTTTCAGCATTTTTACTAACAAACTTTACAGCAAAAATTAGTTCTTAAATTCACTTACAGCTCTCCCTATGTACTATTTGTTTGAATAGAATAGAATAGAATAGAATAGACCAGACCAGGTTGGAAAAGACCTTCAAGATCATCGCATCCAACCTATCAACTAATCCAACACCACCTAATCAACTAAACCATGCAACCAAGCACCCTATCAAGTCTCCTCCTGAACACCTCCAATGATAGTGACTCCACCACCTCCCCAGGCAGCCTATTCCAATGGGCAATCACTCTCTCTGTGAAGGATTTCTTCCTAACATCCAGTCTAAACCTCCCCTGGTGCAGCTTGAGACTGTGTCCTCTTGTTCTGGTGCTGGTTGCCTGTGAGAACAGACCAGCCCCCGCCTGCCTACAACCTCCCTTCAGGTAGTTGTAGAGAGCAATAAGGTCTCCCCTGAGCCTCCTCTTCTCCAGGCTAAGCAACCCCAGTTCCATCAGCCTCTCCTCGTAGGGTTTGTGCTCCAAACCCCTCCCCTGCTTTGTTGCCCTTCTCTGGACACATTCAAGCATCTCAATGTCCTTCTTAAATGGAGGGGCCCAGAACTGGACACAGTACTCAAGGTGTGGCCTAACCAGTGCTGAGTACAGGGGCAGAATGACTTCCCTTAATATCGTCTCCTTCCCCAGTAGCTGGTGCACAGGATAGTTCAACACTCACTGCTGTGTGACTGTGCCTATGTTGTCTCATTCCAGAGAAATTGTCCACATGAAGAGGGGGATGAAGAAACACATCACAGCTCTAATAATGGACAGGGAGTGGTAAAGTCACAGAGATGAAGCACTGAAGATCTTTTTGTCTGTAAAAGAAGGCAAGAGAGAGCCTGTCTGGCAACTTAGTATTATTTTTATAGCATTTTTTTTTTTATTCAAGGTTATGCATTTTTAAGTCACTGTTACATGTGATAGAGCCCAACCTTGCTGGAGATCATAGTATCATAGTGTCATAGTATCAGTCAGGGTTGGAAGGGACCACAAGGATCATCTAGTTCCAACCTCCCTGCCATGGGCAGGGACACCCCACACTACATCAGGCTGGACAGAGCCTCATCCAGCCTGCTCTTAAACACTTCCAGGGATGGCGCCCCAACCACCTCCCTGGACAACCCATTCCAGGGCTTCACCACTCTCACGGTGAAGAACTTCCTCCTCACATCCAGCCTGAATCTCCCCACCTCCAGCTTCATTCCATTCCCCCTAGTCCTATCACTACCTGAGATCCTGAGAAGTCCTTCCCTAGCCTTCCTGTAGGCCCCCTTGAGGTACTGGAAGGCCACAATTAGGTCACCTCAGAGCCTTCTCTTCTGCAGACTGAACAGCCCCAACTCCTTCAGTCTGTCCTCATAGGAGAGGTGCTCCAGCCCTCTGATCATCCTCGTGGCCCTTCTCTGGACATGTTCCAGCATGTCCATGCCCCTCTTGTAATAGGGGCTCCAGAACTGGAGGCAGTACTCCAGGTGGGGTCTCACCAGGGCTGAGTAGAGGGGGAGAATCACCTCCCTCGACCTGCTAGCCACACTTCTCTTGATGCAATGATGCATCTCTTGATGAGATGGCTGTCCACTGTCTGCTGATGAGTAGCAGTACACTAAATTCTTAATTTGCTTTACATGTGTCTGGCTTTACCTACTAAACTGTCTTTATCTCAGCCCACAACTTTTCTCACTTTTACCATTCTATTTCTGTATAAATATTGTTGTCATGTCATTAATTTGTTTATAATAAAGTTGTATATCAAAGTGCTTTGACTGGGTGAGAGCTTGGTTTCTCATTCCAGTTTAGAAGAAAAATAACTCCAAATATGGATTATTTCAAAGGGGGAAAGTAGTTCCTCATCACTAGTATCTTTGAGAGGCCCTGACAAGAAAGGGTAATAAAGTTACTAGAAATTTTGCATTTGTATATGCTTGTTAGGCTATACATAAATCAGAAAGAATTGCCTTAGACTGAACAGTGCAAACAACCCTAGCATACAGTTATGAAGCACTGGCATCTGCAGATCTGATAATTTCAAAAGGTCCATGATGACCTGGGGAGAATATCCTCATTTTACCTCATTCACTTATGCTGCAATTGAAATGTTGTCCTAGTTCCACTGCAATTAAGACTCTGCTCATTAGTCCCAGCAAAAATGTCTCTCTTACAACACTTCTTGTGTACTGTAATGAATGAGGAGCGTACTGCTCTGATACTGTGTTTCTATTGAGTGTGGACCGATAACACTGTGGGATGCCCAATATCTTCCTGTTTCTGCTGGAGATTTAGACCACAGTGAACGCAAGCAACAGTTTAGGACAAGAGGTGTTTAATGTCCTGTCCAGCTGGAATTGTAAGGTAGAATTTAGGCAGAAATCAGCCATCCAAACTGACATCACAGTGGACCAGTAAGAGGGAAAACAAGCTTTTGTGAAGATTGCAAAAAACCACAAATTTAGATTTTTACAAATCTGCACAGATTTAAAAAATTAATGCCGGTGTGAAACAGTAGTTAAAAATTTTAGTTTACCATTTATAGAATTGTAAAATGCATCAGGATGTTAGGGAGCCTTGAAAGTCATCTTGTCCAACCACTCTGTTGTAAGCAAGGACATCTTTAACTAGATCTAATACTCCATCTCAAGCTCATCTGAAAGTCACAGCAGGCTGTCTAAAAAGACTGATTCAAAAAGAATTATCTTAACTAAAATAAATTGCATTACAATACAGATCTGTACCCCCTGATAATTAAGGCATGAGATTTAACACACCCAAGTGCCGGGTTCTGAACATCACCTAGAGTATGTGACACAGGAAATGTGTGATGATGATGTAGTAGGGAGAGAAATTTAAAGTGCCATAGAAAATAGACTACTTTTCCATATCTCTCTTGATGATTGCTCCTGTCCACCCCAGAAGGTGTTATGGGCACAGGCATGTTGAATTCATGTTTCTCAATTGGCAGCCTTGTGGCTTCACACTCTGTGGGTTATCCATCCAGCAGAACACACTATTCTCCATTTATAACACTAGCTTACCAGTGTTCTTAGGCATGCATTACGTATTACCTTCCTCTGTGACTACCTTTCAATGCTCAAGAAACAACAAGAAGCAAGGTTGTTTGCCATTTGACACTGATATGACTTTTTTATTTGTTTGGGGGTTTTTGGTTTGTTGGGGTTTTTTGGGTGCTGGTTTGAAGAGCAATCACCTTTGACCCCACTCTATTGTCTGGGGACAAGAGGGAGCTTCAGGGAGAGGTTTTGTCTGTTGCCTTAGATTATACCTTTGCTTAGTGCATGCAAAGAGCTTCAGCCTTCATTTTGCTCTTATCTCTGCCTTTCCCATCTCAGCCATAAACACTGCAAAAGAATTCAGGAAGCCAAGAGTGTTTGGAGACCGTAACAACCAACATCACTCATCGCAGCCCTCTGCTCACCTCTAGCTAGCAATCCCTAATGCACTTCTCCTCATGCACCATTACTTATATGAAAAGGTCTGTAGCTGAGAAAAAAAGCTGTCAGTGGCTAATAATGAAAACTTACAGAAGACATTACCACTAACAAGCTCCCTGAATGTCTCGATATGTGTTGAAGTGACTAGTATTCCCATGTCAGGTTTCTGTAAGCCTGACCTAGGCATACTGTCATCAGAATGCTTGGACAGGAGAATGACAAATGCTGCACGGGAAGAGATGCAGAGCAGACTTGGTCAAAGGGACCATTTTGTCATCT
This sequence comes from Melanerpes aurifrons, assembly GCA_011125475.1. Lineage (NCBI taxonomy): Eukaryota > Metazoa > Chordata > Aves > Piciformes > Picidae > Melanerpes > Melanerpes aurifrons. Next base: position 5,470,525 of record WWNC01000003.1, read on the forward strand.
GGATGCCAGAGCACAGATACCACACAGGCTCCAATTTCACAACCACACTGCAGTCAGGTAGCCACTGCAATTGCTCTCTTTTATGTAATAAATGAGCGTGCAGCAGTTTGAGTAGTGTTCTGGTTTTGCTGGGACAGAGTCATAGGCCAGCCAAGGGCTGTAGGCCATGAGTAGTTTCAAGACAGCGAGGACAGCTGACCTGAGTTCACTACAGATGTATCCCAGACTATAGATTCAGTATAAAGGGGAGAGTTTGCTGAGGATGTGGGCTCTCTCTCTTCTTCTCAAGGGTCACTGTTCCTGGAAGGGCTCACTTATCATCCTGCTTCTGAGGACTGCTTTCCTATTTGCTTTGACTGCTGTATGTTCACTGGCCTGAATATAAGTAATATACTTTATATTTGCATTGACACTAGTTTTGCTGCTTCATTAAATCTGTTTTCATTTCAACCCATGGGTCTTCCCTTATTTTTTTCCTCTTCTCAGTTGAAGAAGAGTCATCAGGTGATAAAGCAACTGCTATAGCCCTGGACACAGACTAAACAGTTTATTTGGCACCTGATGTTTACCTAGAAGCAAACTTAAATAGCTTACCTGGGAGAATCACAGAGCTTTAATTTGAAAGTCTCAAAGGACTGAAGGTTTAACTGATTTGATGAAATCCTCAAGGTCATTCATTATATTGGTGAGCATGAAGTGGCTGCTGAGTGGAATTCATGGGTATTTGTTTTCAGGGATGCTTTTGGAATTGTGGGCAGCTTTGCTGCTGTTTCTTCCTGGTTTTGTGTGGTTTATTGCTTTTCAATATGATGTTAATGTGTCCAGAGGAGGGCAACAAAACTGCCTGGTGAAGGGCCTGGAGAAGAAGTCTTACGAGGAGCAGCTGAGAGATCTGGGATTGTTTAGTATAGAGAAGAGAAGGATGAGGCAAGACTTCATTGCTCTCTGCAACTACCTGGAAGGAAGTTGTAGTGAGGTGGGGGTCAATCTCTTCTCCCTAGAATCAAGGAAATGGGCTGAAATTGTATGAGGGGAGGTTTAGATTGGATATTATGAAACATTTCTTTACTGAAAGAGTGGTCAGACACTGGAATAGGTTGCCCAGGGAGGTGGTGGAGTCACCATCCCTGGAGGTGCTCCATGTGTGGACATGGCACTTTAGGACATGCTTTAATGGCCATGGTGCTGTTAGGTTGATGGTTGGATTCAATTATCTTTGAGTTTTTTTCCAACTGAAACAGTTCTACGAATAGCCCATGGGCTGGTTCAGATGGCTATCCTGGGTATGCCCCCTCCCAAATTCTTGTGAAGAAAATTAACCCTATCCTAACTGAGCCCAGAATATTATCCATCTCTTATTCTAAACCATCTACATCATGCCCAATAGAAATATTTACCAATTAACATTATGCAATTTAATTCACTGGCTGTTCTCATACCAAATTAGATTGCCTTGTGGTACACAGTGGACTTCTTCATGCCGTTTCATCTTCACCACGTGCAGCCTAGTCCTTGGTCAGAAGCAATCCCCTGGATAGGTTTGCCTTTGACTGAACTGGGCCTAACCTAGACTGTCTTCCCTAATATATTGTCCATGTGCACTATGGAGACTTCATCTTTTTCTACAGTCCCTGGGAGTTTTGATTGGATAGGGTCATCTCAGCTGGCACATCCTCTGATGTTCACTAACCAGGCGGCTCATGCTAAATGCATGTCCCAATTTTTAAAGGTCCCACTCCGCATTGCTTTGAATGTAGCTTTTAGCAGTCCATTGTAGCATTTGATCTTCTTAGGGGCTGATAGGTGGTAGGGGATGTGCCATGCTCTTTGTCTTTTCACAAATGAGTCCTGTTGTCTGACTCAGTTCTCTCAGGGGTGCCATGTCTTGCTTTTCATGGCCCAGGATTGTGTTCCAGGCAGTAGCATCCAGCCCAGCACCAGCCGTCAGGTACCAACTACTTCCAAGGCAGCTTGAACTCCTTCATATGCTAACAATATCTCTTAGCCATTTGGTCTCAGATACTTTGTATCCCTGACTCATAAATCCTAGAGGTCATCTGCAGTCTGCCTGGGTGCTTTCTGCCAGAGGCTCCAGTTAGGACCTTTCTTTCCAATGTTGGTGTAGAGCACATTTTTAACATCTTGTTATGCTTGAACTGGCCTGAGGGCTACTGCATTCACAATCTCCTGTTTAACTTGTTCAGAGGCATATCGCTGCTCAGCGTCCCATTTAAAATCATTCTTCTTCCAGTTCACTTGGTAAAGAGGGCTCACAATCAGGCTGTAGTCTGGGATATGCATTCCTCAGAAAGCCACAACACCCAAGAAAGCCTGGGTTTCCTTCTTATTGGTGGGCAGAGAAATAGCTGCTATGTTTCATTGGGCTCTGGAGATGCCTTCTTGCCATTTTACCTGTAGAAACTAGATCTCCTGTGCAGGCCCCTTTACTTTGTCTGGTGGCAAAACCAGCTTTCTTCCCTTTCTCAAAAATTTCTTCCCCTGTGACACCCTGTTCCAAAGCTTCACCTTTCTCCAGTTCAGTCTGGATCAGTCCATGGGAAATAACACGGCTGCTTCCACCCCTGGGGCAAGCAATTCCTGGTGTAATGTATGCACTTTCAAGTGAAATCAAACTGTGACCTGCACAAACCATCTAAGTGTCCCCTAATTAACTGGAGAGCTGGACAAAGTGAGGTTCAGCAAGAAATAGCTGTAGAGTCTTACGCTTGGGGAGAAGCACCACTATGCACCAGTACAGATTAGGGGCTGATGGAGAAAAACCTTGGAGTCCTCATGGACAGTTTATTATCCATGGGACAGCAACGTGCCCTCCTGTCCAAGAAGGACAATGGTATCCTGGGGTGCATTAAGAAGAGTGTGAGCATCAGGTCAAGAGACATTTGCCTCCCTCTTTACTCCATCCTGGTGAGGCCACATCTGGAGTATTGTGCCCAGTTCTGGGCTCCCCACTTCAAGAGGGGCAGGGACATACTAGGCAGTGTCCAACACATGGCTATGAGGATGATTAAAGGACTGGGACATCTGTGTGATAAGGAAAGGATGAGAAAGCTGCGGCTTTTTGGTCTGGAAAAGAGAAGACTGAGAGGAGATCTTGTTAATAGTTATATAAATATCTGAAGGGTGAGTGTCAAGAAGAAGAATGCAATCTCTTCTCAGTGGTGCCAAGTGACGGGACAAAGAGGTAACAGATACAAACTGGAACACAGGTAGCTCCATCTCAACATGAGGAAAAACTTCTTTACTGTAAGTGTGATGGAACACAGAAACAGGCTGCCCAGAGGGGTTGTGGAGTCTCTAGAGACTTTCAAAATCCGTGTGGACATATTCCTGTGTGACTTATCCTAGGTCATCCTGCTTTGGCAGGGAAGTTGGGACTCAGTGATCTTCAGAGGCCCCTTCCAACCCCTACCATTCAAATATTCTATAATTATATATATTTATTGAGATTACTAGATATCTTCTTTTATAGCACCAATAAAGCTAGAGAAATTACCAGGGTCTTGTAAAAAGAAACAATACCTAGATTTGGTATTTCAGAGAGTATCGCCTCTTATAATGGGTCTCATTTTATTGCAGACATTAAGTGGGAATTGCACACCCTCTAGAGGCCTTAGTCCAGTGAGAAGGTAGAAAGGATGAATCAGACTCTTGAGACAGATTTCTAAGCTTGATTGGAAAACACACCTTAAGTGGACAGAAACTTTATCCTTAGTTCTGTTGTGAATTCCAGTAACACCTAGGGTCAAGGAAGGAGTAAGTCCTTTTGAAAAAATGTATGGGAAAGCATACCCTGCAAATCTAAAAGTAACACGAGACTAAATGCATATAAAGGAATAAGATACAATTAAAGAACATTTAATTTCTCTTTCTCAGACTTTATCTTCACTACACAGGTATCTAAACCAAGTGGTGTCTCTTCCTCTGGACACACTTGTTCAACTGTTGCAACCAGAAGACATTGTTTACATATGAACACAGATAGGCACACCACTGAAAGAGAAATGGAAAGGAACCCATACCATGTTATTGAAGATATATACTGCAGTCAAGGTAGAGGAAATTAATTCCTGGGTCCATTATAAATGGCTGAAAAGGGCATTGAAGCCTTAAAAAGAAAATGGACCTTCACACCAGTTGCAGAATTTAGACTTCAGTTAGCTGGAAACCCTATGTGGAATATGGGACACACCTATGTAGAATTTAACTGCCCTCAAGGCTAATTGTTTTTGTGAATAGGAACAATAATTTTGCAACCTATTGTTTATTGTTTAGGTTCAAAATCAAAGTTTTTTCTTTCACAAAACCTATATGAGGACACATTTGGACAGTATTGTTAATCTAACCTTGTTGAGATTAAAGTGGTACATGTGATATTGATGTGGTTTATATTTGTCAGTTGTGAAGGAAATTTAGTTCTTGCAGCTTACCCAATAGTTTGGGAGAACCCATGATAGCAATAACATAACTGCATGCTTTTCATTACCAAAATCTGCAGCAAGCCCCCTAGACTTGGGAATCCTGACTTTAGACCTAAATCAAACTTTTGAGGATATACTAAGTGATGTAACAGGAATTCTTTGGTTTAGTATAGGGACAGAAAATGTTTTTGGCCTAGGAAGATGGAGTAATGTTTTGAGTAATAATTCAATCTCTGTTGGCATGTAAATGACACCAAATATAAAGATCCCCATAACCATATCCCTAACATTACCAAGGACCTGGATGATCAATTGGACAAAATAAAACAACTAGCAAAATCACACTGTGACCTCAGAGCCACAATGGAAATGGTATGATTGAATAAAATATTATATGGGTTTGGATTTTTCCTTTCTGGATGGTTGCATAGTTTGTTGCAGCATTCGATCTATGTTGTAATTATGATTGTGGTTGGTCATATTTTATTTGGATGTATTAAGAATATAATAGCAAGACACGGTGATGAAAAGAAATAGTGAGACATATGAGCCTCATGAGAAAAGGTCTCATGGTCTCAAAGGGGAGTTTGATGTCAGAGCAACAGAGCAACAACCTTTAGCTTATGAAGAACTAGTCTGAAACCACGGTAACATGAACGGAAGGCCTCTAAAACTAAGGACAGCATGACCCCACAGATTAAAATAACAAGAGAAAAAGATACAGTATTAAAAGCAGTGTCTAAAGACAGTAAGATTCTGTTCACTTTTGTCAATAATGCCTTATTATGGCCTTTTGACATAAACCAGAGACAGATTAGGATAAAGGTCAAACCATTGAGATGTCCCCTACGTAACCCGTGGTGATTTTAATACTAAATCACACACCTAAAGGAAGATAATTTATATCTAAATGGAGGGCCATCTTAGTATAGTGTATTAGGTAATTGATGGAGCATGTGTACAAAGATTTATGTGAAGAAAAATCATACAACCTACCATATATATTTTTTTAATTTGCATTGGATATAAATGACCTGTTTGAGTTATTAGTATGCTAGCTTTATGGCACACTTTTCTGCACAGAACTGGAGTAAATAAAATACCTCTGCTCTGTGTTTGTATTGGCTGCAGCACACCAGGTATACAACCCTTCTTTTAGAATAAAAAGGCATTTCTGGTGTCATTCTGTTCTTGGTCTTTCCTAGTGTAAAACACTGGTGTACAGCTTCATGTTCTGTTTGAACAGACCAACACACACCTCTCCACAATCTTCTTTCAGGTAGTTGTAGAGGGCAATAAGGTTTCCCCTGAGCCTCCTTTTCTCCACCCAGTTCTCTCAGCTACTACTCAGAAGACTTCTTCTCTAGACCCTTCACCAACTTTGTTGTCCTTCTTTGGAAATGCTTTAATACCTTAACGTCCTTCCTGTAGAGAGGTTCCAAACTGAACACAGTACTCAAGGTGCAGCCTCACCAGTGCAGAGTGCAGGGGGAAAACCACCTCTCCAGTCCTGCTGGCTACACTATTACTGATACAGGCTGCCATTGGCTTTCTTGGCTGCCCCAGCACATTGCTGGCTCATGTTCAGCCACCTATCAAACAACACCGACAGGTACTTTTCTGCTGGGCAGCTTTCCAGCCACTCTTTGCCAGGCCTGTAGCACTGCAGTAGGTTGTTGTGGCTGAAGTGCAGAACCCAGCATTTGGCTTTATTGAAACTCATACAATTGATTTTGACCCATCTATCTACTCTGCCTAAATTTTAGAATAAATGTTTATTTAAGAATAAACCAAACCAGGTTGGAAGAGACCTTCAAGATCGTCACGTCCAACCCATCAACCAATCCAACCCACCTAAACAACTAAACCATGGCACCAAGCATCCCATCAAGTCTCCTCCTGAGCACCTCCAATGATGGCGACTCCACCACCTCCCTGGGCAGCCCATTCCAATGGACAATGACTCTTTCTGTATAAAACTTCTTCCTAACATCCAACCTAAACCTCCCCTGGCGCAGCCTGAGACTGTGTCCTCTTGTTCTGGTACTGGCTGCCTGGGAGAAGAGTCCATCATCCGCCTGTCTACAACCTCCCTTCAGGTAGTTGTAGAGAGCAATAAGGCCACCCCTGAGTCTCCTCCTCTCCAGGCTAAGCAATCCCAGCTCCCTCAGTCTTTCCTCATAGTGCTTGTGTTCCAAACCCCTCACCAACATCATTGCCCTTCTCTGGACACGCTCCAGCAAGTCAACATCCTTCCTAAACTGAGGGGCCCAGAACTGGACACAGTACTCGAGGTGCGGCCTAACCAGTGCAGTGTACAGGGGCAGAATGACCTCCCTGCTCCTGCTGGCCACACTGTTCCTGATGCAGGCCAGGATGCCATTGGCCCTCTTGGCTGCCTGGGCACACTGCAGGCTCATGTTCATCCTACCATCAACCAGCACCCCCAGGTCCCTCTCTGCCTGGCTGCTCTCCAGCCACTCTGACCCCAGCCTGCAGCACTGCCTGGGGTTGTTGTGGCCAATGTGCAGAACCCAGCACTTGGATGTGTTAAATCTTATGCCACTGGACTCTGCCCATCTGTCCAGCCTATCGAGGTCTCTCTGCAGAGCCTCTCTACCCTCCAGCAGATCAACTCCTGTCCCCAGCTTGGTGTCATCAGCAAATTTACTGATGATCGACTCAATGCCCTCATCCAGATCATCAATAAAGATGTTAAAGAGGATGGGGCCCAGCACTGATCCTTGGGGGACTCCACTAGTGACTGGTCACCAGCTGGATGTGGCACCATTCACCACCAAATCTCTCTGCAGAGCCCCTGTACCTTCAAGCATATCAACACTTCCATCCAGTTTAGTGTTATCTGCAAATATACTGAGGGAATACTTAATCCCTTCATCCAGATCGTCAATAAAAGATACTAAAGAGAACTGACCCTGGTACTGAACCCTGGGGAACACTGCTCATGACTGATTACCAAGGGGATATAATTCCATTCACCACCACTCTTTGTGCCCTGCCATCCAGCCAGTTTTTAACCCAGTAAAGTGTAATCTAGCAGATGGTTTTGTTGTATGTTACATGAGCTATTGTTACATAAATCCTTGGCCTTAACTATCTATTAAGCATTTTTAAAAGCATTGGTTTCAGTTCTCCTTCAAATCTTGCATTTACGACTGCAGTTTTAATGGATTTGTTCGTTGAGTTCTGAGTGTTTCAAACAGATCCAGATAAATATTTTATTTTAAATAAATATATGTGATACACTAAGTATACAGTTTGTTACCTTCAAATTATGCTGTTTCAATATAGAATAGAATAGAATAGAATAGACCAGACCAGGTTGGAAGAGACCTTCAAGGTCATTGCATCCAAAACACCACCTAATCAACTAACCCATGCAACCAAGCACCCTGTCAAGTGTCCTCTTGAACATGAACCAAACTCTTTCCCTATTTCTGTTTATCTTTTATAGGCATAGCTGACTAAACTTGAATAACTTAAGGGCAGTGCTTACACTCTCCTTGATGAGCCCTTATGCTTGATTCCTTTCACAATGGAATTTGCTTCCAGTCTGCAGCGAAATGGAGTGTGTGCTTCAGAATTGCCTTCTGCATTTTCCATGCTCTTTACATTTGTATTACAACTACTAGTTGTTAATAGCTTTTTAAAGGAGGAATTTATATTTGGGATTTTTTAGTTTTTTAGCTGGAAGAATCACAAAAATCTTTTGTTGAGGAATGGCTTGAATTGCAGGGACATGGTTCTATGGAACAGCTGTTTGAACAGAGTGTGTAGGCCAGACTCCATCTTGTTGTTTACTGCTCACAGCTTAGCTGGTATGCTGATGCATCAAGATCACCACAGCCTTGTGACTGTCTTGTAGTTTTTTATAAAATAGCATCATGTGAAACAGTTGCTTTTAAGATAGTAGTATGTGATACAAAGTATATGTGAAACAAAGAACTACTGAGAAAGGAGGCTGTGAAGTTGCACATAGGCCTAACCACAAGTAGGCTGGATATTATAATGTAACCCTGGACTAATAGCCAATAGAATAATGACACGTGTGCATATTTAGCTGAGATGCTTTATAAGCTGTGCTTTTGAACAATAAAGTTGAAGCTTAATTACCAATCATATTGATTGTCTGTTCAATGCTTCCCGCACCACGACAATCTTTGTTTTATCGCTCTTTGAAAGAGCATCTTTACTACTCCATGATCTCTGTGCTAAGCCATTCCTTTAGACCAGAAGAAAAGGGTAGTTCTATTAGCATTGAGCTGTCAACATGCAGACACTTCTCTGCTCTTTTTCAAACATTTCATCAAACTGTCAGTGTCTGTGGGCCATGAAGGGCCCAAGACAATCGGTCAAGTCAGCACTTCTTCAGATGAAAGATGAGATTTTCAGTACTTCATACAGGGGTTTCACTTCCAAACACAGGCATTCAGTAAGCTAAATAGCTCTGGATAAACTGGAAAGGACCAACCTGCATGTCCATCCCTCCAGCTTGTCTGGACTGCCAGAGAAGCTGTGGAGCATACCTGCTCCTCAAAGAAGAGCCTCTTTTGCCTATAAAATCCAATAGGTGTTCAAACACATGGCTGCATTTTCAATTGCTCTGTGCTCAGCAGCTTCTAGATCAATCCCTGGCATGTAGTTTGCTAAGTCTATATCAGGACCTCTAAACTACATGTTCTGGAGAAGTGCTGATGGCTTTCCTAGTCACACTTGTATCACAAGGGATTTCTCTACCATCCCCACTGCCAAGACATTGCCAACTACTTGGTTGTATTGTAGTAGCAGCAGCTAATGTATGGACTGTTTTTACAGAGTAATACATTTTTAGGGCTGGGGGAATTAAATAGCTTTCCTTAATCTCAGAATCCATCTCCTTCTGGAACGATCCCATAAGTATCTTATGATTAATGAAGCCCTCAATTTCAAAGAAACATCCAGGCCTTTTCACCTAAACTAGTATTTTGGAAACACACACATAATAGGAAAGCACAGAAATACAAAACTTTGTTTGCCTGTTAGGCTGTTTTATGTCCTAATGACCAGAGAGCACTATAAAGAGCTAGACATAAACAATCTTATCTCTGAAGGAAAGCTGCAAGTAGGAAACATCACTTAGGGGAGTCAGTTACAGCATCTACATATTCTGTTCATAAAATCACAATAGCCTGAAGCAACAAAATGAAAACTGAGGAGTTACTATAGCAAGACAAAAAATCTCCTTTTTCATTTCTCTGTGTCCTCATTAGCCTGACACAGTTCACTAGCTCCAGGCTGCAGCTTGTCACTTTTGGCATACTTTCCTCCCCACCTGCCTTTAATATGGCTACTATTTGACAAATAGCTTCCAGACATGAATAGACCAATCTCTGCATATTCAGTAGTTTCCATGGCAACAGGCAAGTCCATGGCAAAATTCAACAAACTGGTTAGAAAGGAAAGAGTTAGTGCATATCTGGGATACTTCCACTGACAGAGGGCTTCCAAAGAAAATGTTGATCCCTCTCGATTATCCACTGTTCCAAAAACTCTCAAAAGAAACCATAAACAGACAGAAGAAACAGCTTAGGGTTCTGAGGATCTTAGGCATAGGGGGAAATAAGCATTCTCTCAAACATAGAAACCCTCCCTCTTAAAAGTTGTCATTAAAACAGATCCAGAAAAGGTTGAATATCTTGCAAAAATGAGGAAATAATTGCTTTTCACATAATCTTGAAAGAACTACATCCTTGGGCCTACAGAGAGCAGACTTTGACATGTTTAGGGGATTGGTTGGTGGTGTCCCTTAGGAGATAGTCCTGAAGTTTAAAGGAATCCAAGGAGGCTGGGCATTCCTGTAAAATGAGATAGTGGGGTAGAAGACCAATCTGGCTAAATGGAGAGCTTTGGGTAGAGCTCAGGAAGAAAAGGAAAGTCTACTGGTTGTGGAAGAAGGGGCAGGCATCTCAGGAAGAGTAGAAGGTTGTTGCAAGGATATGCAGGAATAAAACTAGGACAAAATTCAGCTGGAACTTAATCTGGCCACTGTCATTAAAGATAATAAAAGAAATTTCAATTAATATTTTAACAATAAAAAGGAGCTAAGGAGAATGTCCTCCCACTGCTGTGTGCAGGAGGGAACCTGATGACCAAGGGCAAGGGAAAAGCTAAGCTGCTGAATGCCTACTTTGCCTCAGTCCTTGTCAGCAATACCAGTTTCTCCCTGAGGGTTTAGCTCCCTGAAATGGAAGACAGGGATGGGGAGCAGCAAGCAGCCCCCATAATCTGGGAGGAAATGATCGGTGGCCTATTGTGCTACTTAGATGTGCACAAGTCTATGGGACCAGAGGGGATCCACCCAAGGGTACTAAGAGAACTCGCAGAAGTGCTCGCCAAGCCACTCTCTGTTATTTATCAACAGTCCTGGCTAATCTGGGAGGTCCCAGCTGAGGGAGGCTAGCAAATATGACACCCATCTACATGGCATCATGGGCTATTTAGGGACATCACTTAGTGGTGATCTTGCAGCACTGGACTAAAGGTTGTACTAATTGATCTTGAAGTTCTCTTCCAACCAAAGATATTCTGTGAAGGATACAGGATCTTACTCCAAGTGTGTAGAATGGTGAGGTGTTAAGCACTCAAAAACTGGAGTGCTTTTTCCCCATAATTCTAACAGCTACAGAAATGAAACTGTGAAAAGGGGAAGGAGACAAAACAAAAATCTTAGCCTAGCAGCCACTGACTACTGACATAAGCAGAAGCAGACAAAATTCTTTGTCTCTATTCACCATCTAGCAACTAGCAATAGCGTGTATTTAGTTTGTTTGAATACCTAAGATTTCCTGATCTCCTGGCCAGGTAAATTTCATGCTGTGTATATTGACAGTACCTCATCACCACATAGAGGGCTGGATGATGACAAAGACAACACAAATATATTGTTAATCCTTTGCAGAAGTGCTCTTCAGATATATTGTCTAAAGCGTTTTCAGATGATGTGAAGGTGAATGCTCTGAGGCACAAGTACCGGACAAAGACTTCTGCCTGATACATTCAAAATCAAGTAAAAACAAGTGCAAGGATAAAGGAACATTTTCTGAAATGAATCCTAGAACTAGATATTTTGTAACAAGAAAAGTCTGGGAAGATTTTTCCATCAGTTAGGCAACTAATAAAGTGTAAAATAGACAGGCAGAAGCATGGAAAGTAACCCTTAGAAGAAACATAGAAAACAGTGTCTGGAGGACAGTTGTTTCCTTTGTTTTTCAAATCCCATTACAACAAAACCTATAAACAATATAGGACTAGGGGGAATGGAACAAAATTAGAAGTGTGTAAATTCTGATTGGATGTTAGGAGGAAATTCTTCACCACGAGGGTGCAACCTGCAACAGGTCGCCCAGAGAGGTGGTGGAAGCCCCATCCCTGGAGGTTTTTAAGGCCAGGCTGGATGTGGCTCTGAGCAACCTGATCTAGTGTGAAGTGTCCCTGCCCATGGCAAGAAGGTTGGAACTCGATGATCCTTGAGGTCCCTTCTAACCCTAACAATTCTATGATTCACAGTGAGAGAAAGTCCTGCTCTATTGCCTTGCTTGTGAAATGAGAATTTCCAAGACTGCAGGAATGAGTGCCTCAACTCAGCAGGCACAATTGTTGCTGTAATTTAAGCGGTATTTAGAAATGCCCTTTTAGAAGACCATGAAAGAGGCAGACATTTCTGGTGTGCTTGGTCAAAAGTTGTTACATGCTTCTTTATACCAAACAGATGCACAAAGTCCTCTGGAGACCCATTAGAAGTGGGGAACTTTCCTATCTGAGTCAAAATGTAAATCCTTGTGGCAGCATTAGGCTGATGCCTAGGAAATTTTCCACAGATTGAGGAGAAAGTGTTAGACTGTAAATAAATTACCATTGGATGCAAAAGGAAAAATAATTATAAGATCTAAATAATCCCATTGGTGTGATAACTAACATAAAGTGAGTTGTATAAACTAACTTTCTCTCTTTCTCAGCTCTTCACTCTAGCAGATACTACCTGGTGCTTTTGCTTGGCTGTTGCTGACCTTGGCTGTGTTCTTGTTGTGGCTAAGTACTAACAAGCTGCTCTCTGCTCTTCTCTGTCTCTTTTCCCTTGTACTGGGGGCAGAAAGGGGGAAGCTATTGATAGCCCTCTGGTTTTGTCCAGGGGGACTCTTATGTTGTTTATAAATTGTAAATATCGTATATTTTGTACATACTCATTGCATTTAATTTCTAGATTGTAGTTTTGCATGTAAATACAGCTTCATTAGCTTCCATCCCACTGAATTAGTCTGGACATTTTATTTTGGGGTTAATTTTCTCCAAATTAGTTGGGGGGGTAATTTCAACCCACCACAATCTTAATGAATCTCTGTTAAAATAGTACATCATCCAAAAAAAACCTCAGAACTTTTCCATGTGAGCTCAAACTTTTGTTGCTAAGCTGTTCTGTTGTCCCAAATCTGGGTTCTTTACTCAGTGTGTGTCATAGACACAAAGTTAGGGGCAGATGTTAGTCAGTTAGAGGGTAGAAAGGCTCTGCAGAGGGACCTCGACCGACTGGACAGATGGGCAGAGTCCAATGGGATGTCATTCAACAAGTCCAAGTGCCGAGTGCTGCACTTTGGCTATGGCAATCCCATGCAGAGCTATAGGCTGGGGTCGGAGTGGCTGGAGAGCTCCCAAACAGAGAGGGACCTGGGTGTGCTGATTGACAGCCACCTGAATATGAGCCAGCAGTGTGCCCAGGTGGCCAGGAGGGCCAATGGCATCCTGGCCTGCATTAGGAATAGTGTGGCCAGCAGGAGCAGGGAGGTCATAGTGCCCCTGTACTCTGCTTTGGTTAGGCCGCACCTAGAGTACTGTGTCCAGTTCTGGGCCCCTCAATTTAAGAAGGACATCGAAACACTTGAGCGTGTCCAGAGAAGGGCAACAAGGCTGGTGAGAGGCCTTGAACACAAGCCCTATGAGGAGAGGCTGAGGGAGCTGGGATTGTTTAGCCTGGAGAAGAGGAGGCTCAGGGGTGACCTCATTGCCCTCTACAGCTACCTGAAGGGTGGTTGTAGCCAGGAGGGGGTTGGCCTCTTCTCCCAGGCAGCCAGCACCAGAACGAGGGGACACAGTCTCAGGCTGCGCCAGGGGAAGTTCAGACTCGAGGTGAGGAGGAAGTTCTTCACCGAGCGAGTCATTCGGCATTGGAACGGGTTGCCCAGGGAGGTGGTTGAGTCATCGACCCTGGAGGCGTTCAAGGGGAGATTGGACGTGGCACTTGGTGCCATGGTCTAGGCATGGGGTCTGTGTTGATAGGTTGGACTCGATGATCCCCAAGGTCCTTTCCAACCTAAGTGATACTGTGATACTGTGATACTGTGATAGGGCTGGGGGAAAGGCCGGGCCTCAAGCGGTCACAGTGTGCAAGAAACAATCAACACACAGGGTTAAGACTTTTGTTTTGGTGCAGTTCTGCACAGAAATGGGTGCTAAGTGGTAATTCCACACAAGGCTAGCACCCCAGTTGAAATTTGCAGCAGATGTTTATACAGCAAAATATGTTAATTACACCTGGTGTCAATACCTACTAATTGGTCAGTTTCTTTCTTGCTTCATCTTAAAGATACAGATTCATTTAATTTCACTGCATGTGCTCAGAAGTTAAGGGACTTCTCTGGGTCTGGAGCTTCTCTGTATTATTTTTTAATTATTTTTTTTGGTTATTAGCATAACAGATAGTACATTTCTTAACTACAATATCTGCTATGCTATGCATTGTATGTCCAAAAACATCTCTGTTCTCAGAGGCCCCACTTTTAGCGCTGTGTTTGGTGCTGGGGCCCTCACTACAAGAAAGACACTGAAGTCCTAGGGTGGGTCCAGAAAGGGGCAGCAAAACTGGTGAGGGATCTGGAGAAGAGGTTTTATCAGGAACATCTGAGTGAACTGAGACTGTTTAATATGGAGTAAAGGAAGCTGAAGGCAGACCTTCTTGAGGTAGCAAGGTGGGGGTTGGTCTCTTCTCCTTGGTAAGACCCTCCATGAAAGTCTTTCTGCTCTGCTTCCAGGACTGAAACTGGGCCTGACCAGGGTAGCCCTAAGCTCCTGGTCAGTCCCAGGGCCTGAATCACTCTCCCCTGAATCACTGGCACATGATTCTCTCTGTCAGCATTATCCTTGGTCTGCTTAATAGGGCTGGATCACTACACGTGGTCCTTTCCAACCCTGAATGATACTATGATACTATGATACTATGAAAGGATTTATCACATGAATCACAAACAGGAAGAAGGTTATAATAAACTAACTCCTCAAATGCAAGTGCACTGAAATTTAACTTTTTTAAGTGCACAAAACATCCCCTCCCATATTTTAATTAAAAACCTTAGAGAACAAGGTAAGGGCCTGCTATATACAATGTTTTGTCAGGCACACAGAACAAATTATTCTGAAGACCCCAGGGTGGGTGAGCTGTGGGTGGCAGGAAGGGTAGTGGAAAAGGTGAGAAGGATGAGATAATTTCCTAGCTGTTCATGCTACAGTGCAGTGCCAAGGCCACTTGGAGTTTCTGCCTTTTGGACAGTTTTTTCTGACCTAGGTGAATTTCAGACAGCAAGAAGGGAAGGAGCAGACCTGTCCCTGTGACAGCTGGAAGTACTTAAGAAGCAGGGTGCAGTTGGAAGGATATTCCTTTCCTCTGCTGTCTTCTGAACTCAAATTGTTGCTTTTTGAGTGGAATGACAAGAGCCCTGCAAAATGCAGAGAACAGCATCAGTATGGCACCTGGCCTGCCAGGTGGGACCAATCCCAGGGAAAGCTGAGTGGCTTCTTCCTCTCCAGCAGTGTGCAGAGAGGCGTCAGCACTGTGACATTTGCTGCAGCAAGATGAGCTGAGAGTTTTGTGGCTGTGGCCCTGAAGGACTATGAGTGACAGCTGCAGGAGCACTTCTTTCTGATGTCCATGCATTTAATTATTGGAGGCTGTGGGGATAGCAGAACATCTTTGTTTTCATGGGCATCTCTGCAGGAGTAAATGGTGCCAAGTAAAATGAGGGAACAACATGCTGGTGAATGGGCAAGCTGCTGCATTCTGTGCTTTCAAGGCCAAAGCAGCACCCACAGCTTGCAATGCTGGGGAACCACTTCCAGACATTAAAATGCTCCACTTCTTGGTCTGCAAATACTTGTCTGTAAAAATAGAATAGAATAGAAAAAAACAGGTTGGAAGAGACCTTCAAGATCATTGTGTCCAACCTAACATCCAACACCACCCAACCAGCTAAACTATGCAACCAAGCACCCTATCAAGTCTCCTCCTGAACACCTCCAGTGATGGTGATTCCACCACCTCCCCAGGCAGCCCATTCCAATGGGCAATCACTTTCTCTGTGTAAAACTTCCTCCTGACCTCCAGCCTGAACCTCCCCTGGCGCAGCCTGTGACCGTGTCCTCTTGTTCTGGTACTGGCTGCCTGGGAGAAGAGACCAACCTCTGCCTGTTTACAATCCCCCTTCGGGTAGCTGTAGAGAGCAATAAGGTCACCCCTGAGTCTCCTCCTCTCCAGCTAAGCAGCCCCAGCTCCCTCAGCCTTTCCTCATAGGGCTTGTGTTCCGAACCCCTCACCAACTTTGTTGCCCTTCTCTGGACACGCTCCAGCAAGTCAACATCCTTCCTAAACTGAGGGGCCCAGAACTGGACATAGTACTCGAGGTGTGGCCTAACCAGTGCAGTGTACAGGGGCAGAATGACCTCCCTGCTCCTGCTGGCCACATTGTTCCTGATGCAGGTCAGGATGCCATTGGCCCTCTTGGCTGCCTGGGCACACTGCGGGCTCATGTTCATCCTACCATCAACCAGCACCCCCAGGTCCCTCTCTGCCTGGTCACTCTCCAGCCACTCTGACCCCAGCCTGTAGCTCTGCATGGGGTTGTTGTGGCCAATGTGCAGAACCCAGCACCTGGGTTCATGCCGTTGGATTCTGCCCATCTGTCCAGCCTGTCGACATTCCTCTGCAAAGCCTCTCTACCCTCCAGCAGATCAACTCCTGCCCCCAGCTTGGTGTTGTCTGCAAATTTACTGATGATGGACTCAGTGCCCTCATCCAGATCATCAATAAAGATGTTAAAGAGGATGGGGCCCAGCACTGATCCCTGGGGGACACCACTAGTGACTAGTTGCCAGCTGGCTGTGGCACCATTCACCACCACTCTCTGGGCTCGGCCATCCAGCCAGTTCCTAACCCACCGCAGTGTGCTCCCATCCAAGCCATGGGCTGACAGCTTGGCCAGGAGTTTGCTGTGGAGGACAGTGTCAAAGGCCTTGCTGAAGCCCAGGTAGGCTACATCCACAGCCTGCCCCACATCCACCAGACAGGTCACCTGATCATAGAAGGAGATCAGGTTGGTCAGGCAGGACCTGCCCTTCCTAAATCCATGCTGGCTGGGCCTGATCCCTTGGCCATCCTGTAAGTGCTGTGTGATTGCACTCTAGGATGACCTGTTCCATGATCTCGCCTGGCACTGAGGTCAGGCTGACAGGCCTATAATTCCCTGGTTCACCCAACCAGCCCTTCTTGTGGATGGGCACCACGCTGGCCAGCTTCCAGTCTTCTGGGACCTCTCCGGTGAGCCAGGACTGGTGGTAAATGATGGAGAGCGGCTTGGCCAGCTCATCTGCCAGCTCTCTCAGCACCCTAGGATGGATCCCATTTGGTCCCATGGATTTGTGGGGATCCATGTACCCCAAGGGACAATTTGGTGTGCTGAAAAACAAGTCTTGGCCATCAGTGTTGGGGTTCTTCCAGCGCAAACATGGCATGATTCTTCTGGGAGGTTATTGCTTTTCCCTGTGAAATGGAAAGTAATACCTGAAGCCCTTGGGATGATGTTGGGATTGATAGGACAGGATATAGGGCAACTTGGAGCACAAACAGTAAAACTCTTGAATTTTTTTGGTAAGAAAGCAAAGGGTTATTTTTGAACAGGGAAAAAATAAGACTCAGCCTTCTCACTCTCTACAGCTACCTGAAAAGTGGTTGCAGTGAGGTTGGAGCTAGTCTTTTCTCCCAAGTGACAAGTGATAGGTCAAGAGAAAAAGCCCTCAAGTTGGCCAGGGGATCTTTAGGCTGGACTTAGGAAAGCTTTCTTCAATGAAAGCCTTGTCAAGCCTCAGAAAAGGCTGCTCAGACAAGTGATGATGTCACCATCCTTGGAGGGATTTTAAAAGATGGCTAGATATAATACTGAGGGACATGGTAGTGCTGGGTCAATGGTTGAGCTAGATGACTGTAAATATCTCTTCCAACTATAAGAGTTCTGTGGTCCTACTTACAGTCCCAGTACTCTGTCCAGTGACCCAGACTGCTCTGGTTAATTCTTCAGAGCCCAGCTACACAAAGTTGTTTTAATATCTAACTCTAAACCAGACTGAATATAGAGATTTTTCTGGCCATGCTGTACTATGAGTATCTTTGCTGTGACAATTCCCACTAGGGTGAAAGATGCTAGGTGCTGGATCAGGTTACAGAATAAAAGAAATTACAAACCTGAAAAAGTCTAAGTGGCAATTTCCCGATTGCTATTGCCCCCAATTTCCCCACCCTACCCCCAACGCCCGCCCTTTCCTGGATGCTCGTAAAACTTCGATTTCTGTTTTAACAAAATTACCTGCACAGAGGCTCTTAGCCCAGGGTGAACTTCCGAGGGTCCCCTCGGAGCAGTGGCCGGATTCGGCAGAGGGGCCGCCTTGGCGCTAGTAGCGACCGCTCCATTCCGTTCCCTCACCACTCCCCCACACTCCCCATACCGCCTCCCCCCACCCCGCGTTTCCTTCCGCTCCGCCGGTCTCCCTCAAGGGGTCCGCCGACGTGGGACCGATGTTTCGACACCGAAGGGGAGCCTGGAGCATCCCTAGCGACAACAGAGCTGCGCCAACCCTGATGTGACAAGCCAAGCTGAGGGGCGGCAGCCGCTCCACCGCTGCCCGAGAGAGGAAAAACGAGGGAGAGGGAGGGAAGTTCCGCTGCATGAAGCTGCGGGGCTCCGCGCGGCTCCTCCAGGTTGCTTGCGCTGCTCAGCTCACACGGTGTGTCCGTCCGCGCCGCCCGCTTCCCTGATACGGCTCTGTACTAGCATCGTGTTTGGAGACGGGAGGGCAGGGGCACTTCCCTGAGCAGATGCGTGGAGAGTGGCGGAGCGGAGCTGCCCGGAGCCCCGACGCGCTCCCGCTGTTCCCTAGGACTTGTACTGGGGCTCACTCAGTCCTGAAAGTGATGTGCATCAGCCAGCTGCGGCCCCCTGTGGCGGCCGGCACTGAGATCTGTGAAGGATACGACGGGAGAGAGATCCTTCGGCTCTGTCACGTCACGGATGCAGTATTCTGCCGTAGTGCCTCCCGGTCGGTGAAACTGTTGGTGAGACCTCCGCAACATGTCAGACCGAAAGTTCGTCACGGGATGCTGATAGACTGTGACATTAAATAGGCATCTTTGTAGTGGGAAGGCGAATAATTAACACAATAGCTGTCCCAACATAATGGGATGAAACACAACCTGGATTTCCTATGAAAGGCAAAATACTCATTTACACTGATAACAAATGGGTTTATCCTCATGGGATATTATGGAGTTTAAAATGCAACATACTTCGTAGAGGGGTAAAAAAAGCGAAATGTGATTTGTGAAGCTTTGCTCCTGTATCTACTGTTCCAACATTTAATACATTTTGCCTTTTAAGCAGATTACACACTGCATCTGTGCTCTATGATCCTAAAAGTAATGGCTTGTCACAACCGCTCATTTATGGCATTGTCATTGGAAAGGAATTACAAGTCTAAGCACTTCAGCTACAAAAGTGTTCCTCACCACATCACACATTCTCCTGGGTATGTGCAGACCTCTATTTAAAGGCAGATATTGACATCTACTTTTTCATGAGTTTGCCAGGAGGAGAGGTGGGCTGGGGAGTGGGCAGCTCTTCTTCACCACTGTTCTGTGTGACCAAGTGTCTGTGGCCATGGCTGGAGCTGGAAAAGATGGGGGGGGGGGGAGGGGGGAGGGGGAGGGGGAGAGAGGCGGGTGTTGGCTTCTGTCCAAACAGAGTTCTGCTGCCTTGCCAGGATCACAGTAGAAAGGTGACCTCATGCCAGCTTGTCCTAATATCCTCTATTTGTAATAGCAAAACAAAACAAAACAAAACCCCAACCAACCAAGCAAAAAACCCTGCAAACAAACAAAAAGGAAAGGAAATAAACCATTTGCTGTTCTTCCAAGGTAATAAGATTTTTTTTCCTCCCTTCCTTCCTAATGCATGTGTCTAAGCAGTTGTGCTGGCCTGGGGCTAACCAGGAATGGCATTTTGAGCAACCCTGAAGAATGGTGGACATATGTAAAACATGTCGATAATGGGTTGCTCGGCAGCACTTTCACTGAAACGGCATCAAGCCTTTACACAGCAAATAGTCTCAGAAATGAGAAGAGGTAAAATTATAGCAAAGATAATACCGCACATAGTTCATTGGCTTATGAGATTGCATTAGTAGTGTACACAACAAACCACTGTTTTTCACAACTCTCCTCTGTATAACAGGCATAGCAGGATTCCTGCCTTTGTAAGGATTTTGTGTTTTCATTTGCTCTCAGTTTATTATTTTCTGGTTAGCATTGTATGGATTACATGTTCTGTGTGCCACATGACATTTCAGTATAACCTGTTCTGTATTAAAGCAGAAAAAAAGATGGGAGGAGTTGTGAGCTGCTGATTTAGGATAACAAATGGAACCACAAGTGCGGGAAGAGAGACTCAGTTATAGCTGCCTTTTATAAATGCCTTTGCATCTCGATATGCAGATGAGCTCTGACTCAGTGGCTCCACAGCACTAATGTTTGCTTCATAAAATAAAATGCTCTTAATTTTATTATTCTATTCTATTCTAAATGCTTTTGACATGCTAGAGTGGAGTTGGGCAGAAATTTTGGTGGTGGTTCTGCTGGATGGAGATGTGCCAGAAGCCTCGGAATATAGTGTGGTTGATTGTCATGGTGGATTTGGTCACAGACTCCAATGTGGTAATTTGAGTCACTTAATTAATTCATCTGAGGGCCTTACATATCCCCAGAATGGTTGACGTAACATATAGGCAAAGATACAAGAACCAGAGCTGTGCCAATTAAATAATTTTAACAAACACACATTCTTTCACTTATCTACAAGGTCAGGGCAGCAACAGGACGGCTGCCTCCTTTAGAGAGATACCGGAAAGCTTTCATCCTGCAGTTTCAGGCTCAGAAATACAACTCTTCTTTGTAACCTGCCTCATCTCTTAGAGGGGACTTAGATTCTGCTAGTTCCAACTCCCACAGTTTGCTGCTCAAAGTTTAAGGGAGGAGGGAAAAAAAACCACTGTGTATGTAATTAAAATATTATAATCCCTTTGATATTCTTAAGTGCATAAATTTTACACATCAGCTACAGAGGGAGTTTATCCATTAAATGATATGACAGTTTGACTTATCTAAATATGCTATCATTTAACTATTCCTTATGTAGACAAGAGCAGTAAATAAGCTACCTTTCCTCTCAGCTAAAGCTTATTTCCTGGAGCTTGGACTAGTAATTTTAGCTGCACTGTTGTGGAGCATCCTGTGGGCAAGAAAACCACTAGGGGAAGCCATGATGCTTTTGGGGCTGTGAACAGGGGGAGCTCAATTTCTGCAAATTCCTCATGTCCCATGTGTTTTTTAAAGCTCTTAAGAGAGACCAGTGTAGAATTTCAGTTTCTTCCAGCATCTCCAGCACCCAATGCCATCTGTTCCCATTCTAGCTTTGCAGAGGTGGGATGGTGTCTGTGGTTGATGTACCTAAGGGGAAGACAGGACAGCCCAAGTGGGCTCTGGGTGCCCCCATCTTGGGAGGGAATTCATCTTTCCAAGCTGAAATCTGAGGCTTTGTGCAAGTGCAGCCCATGTCCAGGTCTGAATGAAGAGTGTTGTGGTGTTGCAGCCCTGTTTTGTGCTTTCTAGTTGCTCCAGCTATTCCCTGTGCATTGGGTTGTGGGGGACTGTGGGCTCCCATTTAAGCAGTTAATATGAATTCAGAAGCAATGTCACTAACAAGACATCTGATTCATTGCAGATGTCTGTCTCATCACTGGGTTGTCTGTTACCTAATAGTTGTGTGTCCTTGAAAGATTCATAATGCTAGGATGTTTGTGATGATGCTCTTCATGTGGATTCTCTGCTGTGTTCTATTGTGACTATGCTCTATAGCTCATTCCTTGGCAGGGACGCTAGTGGTATTTCTTTTCTTCACCCAAGAGCCTTGCTTCCTTAGAAATCTAGAGCTATGGCAGCCAGAAATGCTTGTCCCTTCCATGTGCCATCGAGAACATTCATCTAAACTCATTCCCAAAATGTAGCTGATATCCCATTAAAACTTCAGTGATAGATGTGACCATTACTGATCACTTTGTGGTGTCCCCTTCCTCCACACCTCCAAATCTCCCTCCTTGAGACAGGCTGAGGTGCAGCATCCATCCTGCATCCTACTGTCCCCCCCAAACCCTTCATTAGAAGAAAATACTTGATATTTCTAATATTTGGAGAGAATGAGACTATTCATGTTCCTGGTCCCACCTGCTGTTTGGTCTCTGTTGTACCTCAGCAGAAAGTCAGGTGTAAAGTTCCTGAGGTGAAATGTGTTTTGTTTTTTTTTTCTTGTGGCTGACATGCTGACAGACAAAAAGAGAGCTGCAGAAAATAAGAGTTTGCCTATAGTTCTGCATTTCTCACGTTAAAAACTGATGACCCCAGTTCCAGCCAGGAGAGTGACTTCTTCCTTGATTTATAAATCCATTAATTAATTAGTTATGTGTATATTGCAGCCTTAGAGACATATGTGCTGGCCTCCTGATTCAGTTTAGTGAGTTGTCTCTATGGCTTAAGACAGGGAGCTTAAAAAGAGAGAGAGAAAAAAAGGATTGTGACCAAGAGGCAAATGTAGTACAGGGATGGAAGTATTATTTGATTTTATGTGACTGGAGGGAAGGGGATCAGCTCTGCCACCTCCTAGTGGGTTAACCAGCTTGGATATGGGCATTTAGGTGAACTGTATGTTCAACGTGCTCTAGTTGAATATGCTTTTGTAGGGAGGGATTGGACTAGGTGATCTCTAGAGGTCCCTTCCAACCCCCACCATGCTGAGTTTTGATGGTGACAGTAGGACGAGCACTTAAGGTTTTTGTGCCCACTGAAATGGAGGCAAGCATGGAGGGGGTTTCATGGAGTGAAGGCAGTTGCCTGCTAACCTCATCTCAGCCAGCCTGAGTGGTGAAGTAGCCTCTTCCATCTATGCTACATATTGCTTGATGCTGAGAGAGGAGCTATTTTGCTGGGGTTCATCACCTCCTGCTGCCTTGTGACCATGAATTAGGCAGGAGTCAGTAGGGCCTTTGCACTGCAGGTGGAGATGAATGATAAAACATTTGGTGGTCTGAGTTGTTATTTGTGACCATTTTAAGCAAACAGAACAACCCCAGCCTGCAAGTCCTTCAGAAGGTACTTGCTTAGCTAGATAACCTCAACAGAAAATGCAGAATTCACTGTTAATGTCCCTCCATGTGTTGGCACAGGGTCTGCTCTCTTCAGTTAATTTTTATTGCTGCATGTTAGAGGCTTCAATAAAAATGCAGATGTAATTGTTGTTTGCACAAGACCTACAGCTACTGTTTTCTCTGCTGAATGGAAAGTTAACTGTTGGCAGAAGAAGCATCATCTTTAAATGTATAAGTCTCTGCTTGCCCATGGATTTGGGAGCTGGTGGCCCCATTGCTCCTCCATTTCCCCCTCCTGTTTTTTCCTGATTGGAGAAGAGCAGTGCATTTTAGTTCCCAGGGTGGCTGCATTTCCTGTGGGATGGCAGTGATGCTGCTCCCCTCCTCTCTTGGGTGCCAGCACAAACACGGTGTTGTACAACCCCAGATGTGGGAAATTCCATGTCTTGGATTTCAGAGAATTGACTTGGGAGCTGCCAACACAACATAGCAGATGAAAAATGCAAGGCCACTGTTCACAGGGACAGAGGGGGACAGCAAGATGCAGTATCTTGTTCTTCAACAGCCTGCCTTGAAATATTTGTCAAAGGGCAAGATCCATATCCCTATAACACTGTCTTTCCTCCCCAGGCCCCTCCTGGGCACAAGGTGGGCTTCTTGAAGGCTGAAAGCAGTCTAGAAGGCAGATGGCAAGTCCTGGCAGTGTGAGTGTGTTCTGAGGGTGAGAGGAGCTTGAACACAGTACACAGACACCTTCACAGGTAGGGGTTGCTGGATGGTTGGCTGTTGCTGACTCAGAGCATGTTATGCCTTTCATTTCTTTGCAGAAATCTATGAAGTCTTGGTTTGCCCAGAGACAGCTTTTTCAGAAGAGAGTGAACCTTGTCTCCTGCTCATGTCCCAGTCCTGCCCCTCAGGGTCCCTGGAGCAGGACACCAAGTACCATTCACAGCCCTCCAAGACAACAAGGAGGTGGAGTTCTCCTTCACAGGTGCTGTCATTTTTGCTGTGCAAAGAAAATTGCTCAGCATGGCTTTCTTTGAGGAGGTGGATGTGACAGAGATTGTGTTCCTCATGAGTCAACTTGCCCTTTCCCTGGGGCTCCTCATTGTGGCTCTGTGGCAATGCTGTCGAAGCTCTCTCCAGCTGCTTCGTCTTAGCTGCTGTCACCTGCCTTATCAACGGGCCTAGACATACTCTCTATGAACCAGGCCAAGTCTTGGTAGCACCTTGGCCCCTTTGAAGGAGGGGCTAATGACATTAAGGGAGAAAGTGGTGTGAGGCTTTCTGAGAGGCAGCCTTTGCATCTCTTAGCAGTGAAAAGGCTTGTTGCCTTTGTGAGCAGCTAACACATCATGGGTGTCTGCCAGTGTGTATCTGTCCCCTTCTAGGACTCCAAAATGATGAGGATCATGGCCTTTGTGGGCAAAGCCAGTTTCAGTCAGCTCAGCTAGGATGTGGTCATCATGCTGCCAAGTTGAGTAGGATGGCTTCTGCAGCTCCTGCCTGGTCCAGTGAGCAGATACTCAGCCCATACTGTGAGGAAGCATCTGGCCTGACAAACTTATACATGACCAGCATCCTTCAGGGACCTGACCATGGCTCCCAAAGATGCCTGCCAGCAGCTAATTAACATCAGCACCCAGGGGAGCATGGTGCCCTTTTGCCCATCTGGCACCTTCAGGTTCCCAAGCTTGCAGCTGAGACACACCAGCGAGCATCTGCCCCTGAAATTTCTCTGAAGCCCAGAAGAGTCAGCACTTTGCAGTAGAGATGGCTGCAAAGGCAATGTCCCAGCTGAGTGCTGGCAGGGAGCTGCGAGCACTCTTCTCTGGCCTGCAGTGTCCTTAGTATACTCTTACGCTGTTCTCTTGCAGGGAGCATGCTGCATCCCATGTTCCTGCCTCAGAGGAGGGTTTCTTTACTCTGTTCTGGTGAGACTCCACCTGGAGTACTGCACCCAGTTCTGGGGCCTCTATTACAGGAAGGATATGGACGTGCTGAAATGTGTCCATAGAAGGGCCACAAGGATGATCAGAGGGCTGGAGCACCTCTCCTATGAGGATAGACTGAGAGAATTGGGGCTGTTCAGTCTGGAGAGGAGAAGGCTCCGAGGAGACCTTATTGTGGCCTTCCAGTCTCTGAAGGAGGCCTACAGGAAAGCTGGTGAAGGACTTTTTAGGGTGTAAGGTAATGATAGGACATGGAGGAATGGTATAAAAATAGAAATTAGTAGATTCAGATTGGATGTTAGGAGTATGTTCTTCATCATGAGGGTGGTGAGACACTGCAACAGGTTGCCCAGGGAGGTGGTGGAAGCCCCATCCCTGGAGGTTTTTAAGACCAGGCTGAATGTGGCTCTGAGCAACCTGATCTAGTGTGAGGTGTCCCTGCCCATGGCGGCGGGGCTGGAACTAGATGATCCTTGAGGTCTCTTCCAACCCTAACAATTCTATGATTCTCCAGGCTGGCAGCTGCCAGTGAAGGAAGGCAAGCAGGCTAAAGCTGAGGAAGCTGTCTGAGCCAGGTGAGTCTCTTCAAGCAGTAGTGTGACTGGGTGAGTGGGAGCACACCATGCTCTTCTTGTAGTGTAAGCAAGACATTTTCCTTGGCCAGGATACCTGTGCTAATGCCCAAAGACCCTGGAGATGTTTTCCTACTTTACAAGTGGCCATTCTGCTGAACCACCCCATGGTGCTGGAGCCAAAGGGCAGCCTGAAAGCCTGTGCTGGAGAAAGCAGCTCAGGGTGGGCTCCCACATGCTGAGTTTGCTGTCATTCCTTAGATTCCTGCCAGTAATCCACAAGAAATCCTGTGAGGTGCTGAAGCAGCCCAGACCTCCAGCTCATCTGTGATTGCAGTCCCCCATTGGAGTTGCAAAATCCTCAAGAACTCCAGCTGAGTCACATATAGACTCTGGACCAGTCATGCAAGAGGCAGCAAGAACTGCCCATCATCACAGAATTGTAATAAACATTTTGGTTGGAAGAGAACTTTAAGTTCATTGAGTCTAACTGTCGACCTAACATCACCTTGGTCATTAAACCATGTCCCAAAGTGCCATGTCTACACATTTTTTTAACACCTCCAGGGACAGTGACTCCACCACCTTCCTGGGCAGCCTATTTTAATGTCTCATCACTCTTTCAGTAAAGACATTTTTCCTAACATCACTAACATCCAGTCTAAACCTGCCCTAGCACATCTTGAGGCCATTTCCTCTCATTCTGTCACCTAATAGTAGGGAGGAAAGACCAACACCCACCTCACTACAACCTCCATTCAGGAAGTTGTAGAGAGCAGTAAGATCTCCCTTCAGCCTTCTCTTCTGCAGCATATACAACTCCAGTTTTGTCAAACACTCCTCATAAGAAATGTTCTCCAGACCCTTCACCAGCATTGTTGCCCTTCTCTGGATGTGCTCCAGCACTTCAATGTGCTTCTTGTAGTGGGCAAGCCCAAACCTCCTGCTCTGCCCAAGCCCAAGAAGACTAACTTCAGCAAGGCCTTTGACACCATCCCCCACAGCAAACTGCTGACT
This sequence comes from Melanerpes aurifrons, assembly GCA_011125475.1. Lineage (NCBI taxonomy): Eukaryota > Metazoa > Chordata > Aves > Piciformes > Picidae > Melanerpes > Melanerpes aurifrons. The sequence goes on from WWNC01000003.1 coordinate 5,497,066, forward strand.
AAGCTGTCAGCCCGTGGATTGGACCATTACACTCTGTGCTGGGTTAGGAACTGGCTGGAGGGCCGGGCCCAGAGAGTGGTAGTGAACGGTGCCACATCCAGCTGGAGGCCAGTCACCAGTGGTGTCCCCCAGGGATCAGTGCTGGGCCCTGTCCTCTTCAACATATTTGTTGATGATCTGGATGAAGGGGTAGAGTCAGTCATCAGCAAGTTTGCAGATGACACAAAGTTAGGGGCAGATGTTAGTCAGTTAGAGGGTAGAAAGGCTCTGCAGAGGGACCTCGACCGACTGGACAGATGGGCAGAGTCCAATGGGATGGCATTCAACAAGTCCAAGTGCCGAGTGCTGCACTTTGGCTATGGCAATCCCATGCAGAGCTATAGGCTGGGGTCGGAGTGGCTGGAGAGCTCCCAAACAGAGAGGGACCTGGGTGTGCTGATTGACAGCCACCTGAATATGAGCCAGCAGTGTGCCCAGGTGGCCAAGAGGGCCAATAGCATCCTGGCCTGCATTAGGAATAGTGTGGCCAGCAGGAGCAGGGAGGTCATAGTGCCCCTCTACTCTGCATTGGTTAGGCCGCACCTAGAGTACTGTGTCCAGTTCTGGGCCCCTCAGTTTAAGAAGGACATTGAAACACTTGAGCGTGTCCAGAGAAGGGCAACAAGGCTGGTGAGAGGCCTTGAACACAAGCCCTATGAGGAGAGGCTGAGGGAGCTGGGATTGTTTAGCCTGGAGAAGAGGAGGCTCAGGGGTGACCTCATTGCCCTCTACAACTACCTGAAGGGTGGTTGTAGCCAGGAAGGGGTTGGCCTCTTCTCCCAGGCAACCAGCACCAGAACGAGGGGACACAGTCTCAAGCTGCGCCAGGGGAGGTTTAGACTCGAGGTGAGGAGGAAGTTCTTCACCGAGCGAGTCATTCGGCATTGGAACCGGTTGCCCAGGGAGGTGGTTGAGTCATCGACCCTGGAGGCGTTCAAGGGGAGATTGGATGTGGCACTTGGTGCCATGGTCTAGGCATGGGGTCTGTGTTGATAGGTTGGACTCAATGATCCCCGAGGTCCTTTCCAACCTAAGTGATACTGTGATACTGTGATACTGTAACTCTTCATGTGTGGCATGCATGACCTCCATCCATGGAATGAGCTCTCTTCTCATTGAGAGCACGAAAAAAGCTCTGGCTGCTTATGGCATGCAAATGCCATGAGTTGGAAGCAGAACTATGAAGCTGATACCCTGCCAACAGAATAGGGAAGAACACAGAGCGAAACCAGGTGTGGCATGTACTTCACAACCCCTAGGAACAGGGTCTTTTCCCTCCCCACTCCCCAGGGAGAGGAGCAGGGCAGGTCTCCCTACACACATGGTCATGGCAGCATTACTGTGGCCAACTGACCAAGCAGAGGTATTCTCTCTGACCACTGCCCTGTGCATTGACATGCAGCAGGAGCTATACTTAAGCCCTAGGCTAAAGAGTGCAATTGGCTGCAGCACAGACAGTCTGTTTAATGCCAATGCCTCACTCTTGGAGGTCTCAGAACTGCTGCCTTGAAGACTGATCCAGGTATGTGCAAGTCCCACATCTCAGATGAAGTCTTGGGAGAAGTCCCAGCTATGGGTGGCAGTGCTTTGGCAGAGTCTCATGTGCTTTTGCAAATCCCCTACTGCCATCTCTGTGAGGATCCCTATCTTCCTCCACACCTCATGTGAAAGACCTGTGCCAAGAAGCTGGAGGAGGGCCTAGAAAGAGAGAGAAGGAGAAACACCAAAGCAAGGCAAAGCAGGAAGCATCTTACAGGTGGGCAGAGCTACACCTCCAGGTGAGAGCATGGGCAGAGTAAGTGCACACCAGCAACTGCAGAGTCTGGGGAAAGTCACAGGCATTTCTCACTGCTGGAGGTGGAGCTTAATGCCGTCTGAAGAGCTGCACTCCCATAGAGAAATGTGCTTATATGAGCCCTTTGCTGATCTTCAGGAACTGACTTGGTAGAAAGTTTATTCATTTAGGTAAGAGAGACTTCTGAAAATTAAAAAGCCTCTTGTTTTTGTTTTTTTTTTTTTTGCCCAAGGTTAGCTATATCATGAAGAAGAAAGGTGGGATCTGAAAGGGTAAAAGAGGACTAACAGCTGCACATACAACTAAGCCAGAGCCACGTTGTCCTTGGGTCTGTACTGGGACTGCTGCTACTAAATATCTTCCTTAATGACATAGCGTGATTGAGTGCATCCTCAGTGAGTTTGCAGATGGCACAAAGCTGAGTGCTTGAAGTTTGGAGGTTCTTTTGGACAGTTCAGAGTCCAGGTCTTAACATGCTGCTGGTGCTTTTCTCTTCCATAGTGTGTCTTGGCCCAGGCAATGGCAGGATAGGCTGCATTGTGCTGCTGCCCAGTGTGGTGGTACCTACACTGCAGTGTGCCTTGCTTCTCTGGATGATTCATTGCTTCCCTTTTGGGGAGGAACTTCAGCCCTTTGGGGCCTTCTTGTTCATTTGCTGCCCTGCTACCAGGAGGAAGTGAGAGGAGACTGCAGGAGAGTATTTGGGATGCATTTGGAGGAGAAGAGAAGCAGAGGTGTTTTGTAGCAGAAAAAGCACCTCATCACCACCTCCTGCAGTGCAAGGAGGCAAAAATGATGACATGTCTTCTGAAGCTCTTCAGGCCTGAAGGGCTCCCAGCCTCCAAGTTGCTCACCACCAGTGGTAGGGTCCCAGTGCTGTCAGGGCCAAAATGGAGCTGTGAAACCCCTGACCCTGGGGTTGTAGCAGGACCCCTCTGAAAGAGACTTGCAAGGAGAGCCCTGACTGATGGTACCTGTAGAAAGTAATCACACTTGCTGTGTTTAGATGCAGGACCATCTTAAGACAATGGTTTGAAATTAGAGTAGGTTTATGTTGGAAATTAGGAACAAGTACTTTACCATGAGGGTGGTGGAACACTGGAACATATTGCCCAGGGAGGTAGTTGAAGCCCCATGCCTGGAGATACTTAAGGTCAGGCTTGACAAGACTCTAAGGAACCTGATGTAGTGGAGGACATCCTTGCTCACTGCAGGGGATTGGACTAAATGATCTTTGGAGGTCCCTTCCAATCCAATCCATTCTGTGATTCTATGGTGCATGTAAGGAATGTGTGGGGGAAAACAATCCAGGTTACTCCTGCCCTGAGCCCATTTATGAGGTTGCTTTTGCTCAAGGACCTGGGTGCGCTTGGTGGATAGTGCTGGAGGATGGGAAATTTTTATTAGTATCTCAAGGAGAATTTATTTCAGGTGATAAAAGCCAGTAATTTGAACTGCATGATGCTAATTGTTACATAGTAGTGCTTGTTTCCATTCTCTAGTTATTTATTACAGTGGGAATCACCCACATTAATAGAGAACAAACCTCAGCAACTGGTACCAAGTAATTTCCCCAAGATCAGCATCTTCACAACAGATCATGAGCACTGGCAGAACCAGATATATCTGCTGTGAGCTCCAGATGCACAGCATAAAATCCCACCATGCCCAGCTTCACGTGTCCTACAGGACATGAACTGATGGCTTTGGACTAAATGGATTCAATGAACTTTTTGAAGAAACGACGCACAGACTGAGGGAGTAATACCTCTGTGTGTATATGAGTATTTGAGAGATGGGGAAAAAGCAGTAGTGCCTTGGGTGGAATACTGTCCTGGTTTTGTTGGGACAGAATCATAGGCCAGCCACAGCAGGCTGTTAGCAGTTTTGAATGAGACAGGAGCTTAAGATGGGAGGAGCAAACACCAGGACAGCTCACCCAAACTGGCTCACAGGTCTATCCCAGACCATAAATGTTTCACTTCTTATAAAGGGGAAAGTTTGCTGGGTATGGGTGCTTCCTTCTCTTCTCTTCCTTTCAAGGGTTACTCTCCCCAGAGGGGCTCGCCTGCCATTCTGCTCCTGAGGACTGTTTTCCTAATTTTTAGGACCCCCATACCTTCACTGGGTTGATTGTAACTTTGTGCCCTTTGTATTTGCACTGGTATTAGCTTTACTGTTTCATTAAATCTGTCTTTATTTCAATCCATGAGTTTTCTCTCATTTTCCTGATTCCCATCTCACCTGGAGAAATGTTGGTAGACAGAACAACTGCTATAGTTCAGCCCTGGATACAGACTAAATATAAATGAGTAGACGAGAAAGCACATATTATGGCTGCATTTATGGCAAGAAATAATTTGTTAAAATCCTAAATCTGTTACTAACAGGAATTTGCTTCTTTTCCAGCTTGCCTTCAGCCAAGGCTCCAAATTACACAAAGTTATAATTTCTTGTTACTTTTTAGGTAATTTTGCTATGTGATGTGATTAAAATCCTAACATTTTAGCTTGGATTTAGCATATAGAAGCTGAGAAGAAATGGTTGTTGGGTGGTTCAGTGGTGCAATGCATTGACTACAGGATAGTGATAGGCTGTGCCAGGAGCAGACCATACAGAAGCAGCGAGAGAATGGTTAAGTATTCTGCTACAATGGGACAATCACAGGCAATCTCTGCAGGGTAACATCAACTGTTAATGTGATGGTTTCACTTTGGTTAGCCACCAGGTGCCCACCAAGCTGATCAATTACTTTCACTACTAAACTGGGCAGGGAAGATAAAATATGACAAAAGGCTTATGGGTAGAGAAAAGACAGGGTGATCACTCACCAAGTACTATCATAGGCAAAACAGACTTACCTTAGGGAAATCAGTTTAACTGATTATCAATCAAATTAGAATAGGATAATGAGACATAAGCACAAAACTTAGAACACCTTCACCTTTCCCTTCTTCCCAGGCTCAACTTCACTCCTGACTTTTCTACTCACACCCTCTCAGCAGTGCAGGGGCATAAGGAAAGGGAGTTTCCATCGGTTCATCACATGTAATTTCTGCTGCTCACGCTCTTCCCCTGCTCCAACATGGGGTTCCGACACCACAAGAACTGGTTCCACACAGTTCTTCATGAGCTGCTCCATCAGAGGTCCTTTCCACAAGGAAAAACTCCTTCAGTTGGGATCTCCCATGGGGTCACAAGTCCTTCCAGCAAACCAGCACCAGTGTGGACTCCTCTTTCTATGGCTCCACACATACTGCCAGTGGCTTACTCCAGAATGGCCTTACTGTAGGGTCACAGCCTCCTTTGGACATCTGCCTGCTCTAGCTTGGGATCTTCAACATGGGCTGCAGGAGAATCTTTGACACTGGGAGCATGTCCTTCCCCTCCTTCTTCTCTGGCCTTGGCAGAGTTGTTTCTCTCATATGTTCTCACTACTGTCTTCTCTACCTGAAGCTTTCAGCATTTTGGTTTTTTGGTTGTTGTTGTTGGTTGGTTTTGGTTTTCCGCTTAGTAATTTGTTATCATAGAGGCACTGACACCATAAACGATAAGATCAGGCTCGGCCAGTGCCAAGTCCATCTTGGAGCTGACTTGCATTGACTCTGTTAGACAAGGGGGAAGCTTATCCTGTCTCCTCACAGAAGCCACCCCTTCAGCCTTCTGCTACCAAAAACTTCCCATGCAAGGTTAGCTTTTCTTTTCTTTGAGAAAAATCAGCTTTCAGATAAAGGCTTTAGAGAAAGTGTAAAAGTTAGTTTAGTTTAGATTGCAGGTTACTAGCCTGGATTTCAGTTAGCCATCTGAGGCACCCTGGCATGTCCCTGTGTCTTTGTCTTTTACACTGACAAACCTGACCAATGCGTGTCAGGTTTGGTTCAACATTACATATGGTACGCTGGGAAAAAAGTGCATGGGTGGTGGTCACTCGTTTCAAAACACAAGAATACCTTAATCAAACTACTCTTTGGTAGTAGTAGGGCATATGTTAACCAAACTATGGACAGAAATTGCTAGTTTTCGGGGGAAAAGTGCACTCGGCTTAGGAAAGGCACGCTGTATGAGGTGTCTCCAGGAGATGGTGCTATTCTCAAGCCTTCTGCAACTTCTTAGGCAGCAAGCTCAGGAAAGCTTTGGTGAGTTAGATATCATTTGTAGTTAAAACTACTGCCACTTCGGTTGGGTTTCTGAATTGCATGATTGCATGTTGAAGGGCCTGCACTGCCAAACTCCCTGAAGAAACACCCCGTGCTATCAGCCTGCAGAGCTGTGTGCTTGGTGGGGAGGAGACCTCCTGCAACCTATGTGGAGAGAACTGTTTCTGGAATCTTTGCCAGAAAGGCAGATTTAAGGGAATGACCCTCAAGGGTTTTATTCTTTGCTTTTCTTCTCCAGAATCAGACCCTTTTGCCTTATTCTAAACAAAACATTTAAACCCAGATCCTTAATGAGAGTGTAAACTCAGTCTCACAAGCACCGAAACTATAACCATTCACCTCTGCAGAGAAATTCTCAGTTCCCAGTTCAGTCCCCAGATAAATGCCTGTGATAATTGAGAGTTTCCAAGTGGAAAGCTCAGCAGACTAGACAGAGAGCTGCTGAAAATAGCCTGAAAAGGTCATGCCATCCAAAAGGGTGAGTCTCAAAACTGCACACATTAAACCTTACCTACCTATGCTGTGCTAAAGTTCACTCCAGTGGCTCCAACACAGCTCCTAAGACCAGAATGCCCTCTCCTTCAATGCCAAATGGCTAATGCTCAGATGAACTACAGGGTGCAGAAGACTCAGCTGCTATTTTCACGTTCACCTGAGAATACTAAACCACACATCTCATTAAGCATTCTCCTTGACACCTGTTACAGGCTACTTTTCAGGAGAGAAGCTATTTTTGTATTCCATTTTAAATCAAGCTATAGTTGCAACAAAAGGTTAAACTAAAGGTTAGAGAAATCACCTGGAAATTAGAGACTCAGTCATGAAAACTTCACAGGTAGGCTTTGTAGCATGGATGCCCATACTGAAATAAGCTCCTAAACAACCAGACTGTAGTGCTGCTCCTGTTCTCAGCCTACATAATGCTCCATATTATTTATATTTCACATATAGCATGGCTTCATGTGGAGAGCATAGTTTCCCTGTGTTCCAGGAGCAGGTAGTTGGAGCTCTCCTCAGTCGCTTGGATCCCCACAAGTCCATGGGACCAGATGGGATCCATCCTAGGGTGCTGAGAGAGCTGTCAGAGGAGCTGGCCAAGCCGCTCTCCATCATTTTTCAATAGTCCTGGCTCACTGGAGATGTCCCAGAGGACTGGAAGCTGGCCAATGTGGTGCCCATCCACAAGAAGGGCCGGTTGGATGAGCCAGGGAATTCCAGACCTTTCAGCCTGACCTCAGTGCCAGGCAAGATTATCGAACAGGTCATCTTGAGTGCAATCACACAGCACTTAGAGGATGGCCAAGGGATCAGGCCCAGACAGCATGGATTTAGGAAGGGCAGGTCTTGCCTGACCAACCTGATCTCCTTCTATGATCAGGTGACCTGTCTGGTGGATGTGGGGCAGGCTGTGGATGTAGTCTACCTGGACTTCAGCAAGGCCTTTGACACTGTCCTCCACAGCAAACTCCTGGCCAAGCTGTCAGCTCATGGCTTGCATGGGAGCACACTGAGATGGGTTAGGACCTGGCTGGAGGGCCGAGCCCAGAGAGTGGTGGTGAATGGTGCCACATCCAGCTGGCAACTAGTCACTAGTGGTGTGCCCCAAGGATCAGTGCTGGGCCCTGTGCTCTTTAGCATCTTTATTGATGATCTGGATGAGGGCACTGAGTCCATCATCAGTAAATTTGCGGACAACACCAAGCTGGGGGCAGAAGTTGATCTGCTGGAGGGTAGAGAGGCTTTGTAGAGGAATGTCGACAGGCTGGACAGATGGGCAGAATCCAACGGCATGAACCCAAGTGCTGGGTTCTGCACATTGGCCACAACAACCCCATGCAGAGCTACAGGCTGGGGTCAGAGTGGCTGGAGAGCGGCCAGGTAGAGAGGGACCTGGGGGTACTGGTCGATGGTAGGATGAACATGAGCCTGCAGTGTGCCCAGGCAGCCAAGAGGGCCAATGGCATCCTGGCCTGCATCAGGAACAGTGTGGCCAGCAGGAGCAGGGAGGTCATTCTGCCCCTGTACACTGCACTGGTTAGGCCACACCTGCAGTACTGTGTCCAGTTCTGGGCCCCTCAGTTTAGGAAGGATGTTGACTTGCTGGAACAAGTCCAGAGAAGGGCAACAAAGTTGGTGAGGGGTTCGGAACACAAGCCCTATGAGGAGAGACTGAGGGAGCTGGGGCTGCTTAGCCTGGAGAGGAGGAGACTCAGGGGTGACCTTACTGCTCTCTACAACTACCTGAAGGAAAGTTGTAGACAGGAGGATGTTGGTCTCTTCTCCCAGGCAGCCAGTACCAGAACAAGAGGACCCAGTCTCAGGCTGCGCCAGGGGAGGTTTAGGTTGGATGTTAGGAAGAAGTTCTACACAGAGAGAGTGATTGCCCATTGGAATGGGCTGCCCGTGGAGGTGGTGGAGTCACCGTCATTGGAGGTGTTCAGGAGGAGACTTGATGGGTTGCTTGGTGCCATGGTTTAGTTGTTCAGGTGGGTTGGATTGGTTGATGGTTTGGACACAATGGTCTTGAAGGTCTCTTCCAACCTGGTCTATTCTATTCTATTCTATTCTATTCTATTCTATTCTATTCTATTCTATTCTATTCTATTCTATTCTATTTCCCTGAACCTGTACTTCAAGATAAAGCAAAGCTGCCAGGCACATGTTAGAACTGACACTAAACCTCCCACCTTAAGCCATGCAGATGATGAAAGTGTTGCCTCACCTGTTTCTCCAGCAGGAAAAACCTGATTTTTATGTGGAAACCAGTGTAACAGGTGTCTCTGGGAACACATGGGAAATGGTCCTTAAGATGTCTGTGTGATGAAACAGCAGTTTTGTGAATCCCCACAGGCTTAAGCTTGAGGTACAAGCTGATACATGCCACAGGAACTGGGAGCCTCTAAATGTCCCTGGGAAAAGTTCTTCAGGCATCAGAGGAACTTAAATGTAAAAACCACAGGTGCTGGCAGGCTCAGATAGCAAATTGGGCAGCTAGACTTTGGATGGCACTGCCTGAACCTTCTCATCTCTCTGAGATTGTAGTAAGTAAAATGCTTGGGTGTTGCAAGACATACTTGAATACTGCACCAATCCTACCAAAGTCTCTGGGCTGCTCAAGTAAATGAGGTGATAGGATTGGATCCAAATTCTAGGTTTGGTGAGGAGCAGATCTCCATGACTTTCTTTTGTCAGCAGTATTCAGACACTGGAGGGTGGACGGTATGTAATTTCACCTAGAAATGAAAAGTCACAAGCATTAGTTTTGCTTAAAGAAAACGTAAATTTTTAACTCCATAGCTATCAAACACCAACAGTTTGTGTCTTTTTTTTACAAAAAGGCTGAGGATTTTGGTTCATGTTTGCCTTTAAATTGGGTTAAATCGTGATTTTTTGCTAATGAGATTTCACCAGGCCCAAGCACTAGAACAATTTCTTGCAGTATGTGTGGTTTATAGATGTTTAATGCCTCATGGCTGAGCATTTTGGGGGGAGATGGTTGTCTCATAGTCACTTCTTCATTATAGTAATCACATTTTTTTCTGCATTTGTTTTGTATGTGTAACATATTCTTGGCTTCTGTTCTCTTAATTAAAAAAAATGCAATGGAGAGTTAAACATGTTTTAATTTAGATGTATTGTAATTTGTCTTCTTCAGATTCCTGGTAGACAAGTCCTTCTCAACTCCTTTTGGCACTTGTTTAGAAAAGCCTCTTTATCCTGGGAGAATATTTAAGTATAGTTTCAGTTTTAAAATATACTTGAAACCCGTTGAAGTTATGGCTAAACACTTTCCTGATGATTTCAGGTAAAGAATTGGGGTCTTTAGCTGCAAAAGACTGCCTTCTCTGCAGCAAGAAGCTATAAACAGTGAATTAATGAATCAATGTGATTTTAGATCAGGAAGTTGCTCTGAATGACATTTTCCAGCTTTTGGAAAATTGCATTAAGGTCTGCAAATGAGCCATTGGGGACACAAGAGTGGATCATAAAAATCCATTATGAATATAGTAGTTGTGTTGGGGTTTAGTGTTGTAAAAGAGTAATTTCACTGCTTGCTTGAAAATTTACTGAAAATAAAAAGCATACAGAGGCATCTGTTATTATGTTCTAGTGCTCCTTACACGATATACAGATGTGCAAACAAAACAACGTTTTATGTAATTTGATCTGTATGCTTAAATTCATCTATGCAGTTTCTCTGTTGAATTAAAAACAAGGATTGCATCTGGCTCTGTATCAACAGCAGAGCAGTGGGTAAATGATCAAAGCTTTTCTTGTGTTCTGTTTCTTTGTGTTGTCATTTTTAGTTTTACTTCCCCCCACCCCGGTTCCATTAGGAGAAAATTAAAGCACAAATGAGCTTTTCTTCTTTATTATTGATGTGGCTAGCAGATTAAAGACATTATAGGAACTCTGCACAAAGTTCAGTTTTGGTACTAAGAAGTAATTAAAAAAACCCAAACCCACAACCTTGTGTCTCTATCAAACAACCTACTCCAAAAAAAAAATAAAAATAGAAAACTGGGGGGGTGGGGACAGGGACAAAAACCAACTGAACAAAAAACCCACACAAATCACCAAAACCCAACAACATCTGAAATAAACATTTGTTAAACATTATATATAGCACTCAAGGGTTAGAGCTTGGCCAGCCACTAAAATAGAGATGGCTGCCCTCTGTTAACCCCTCTCCCTTCCCAAAGGGGAAGAGAAAGGGAGTAAGGGAGAAAGAGTTATTAATTGGAAAATAAAACTAAAGAGTGGCTGTCAATGGGTCCATGTCCCAGTGGAGGCCAGTGACAAGCGGAGTCCCTCAGGGATCAGTCCTGGGACCTGTCTTGTTCAACATCTTTGTGGGTGACATGGACAGTGGCATTGAGTGCACCCTCAGCAAGTTTGCTGATGACACCAAGCTGTGTGATGCAGCAGACACACTGGAGGGAAGGGAGGCCATCCAGAGGGACCTTGACAGGCTGGAGAGGTGGGCACAAGCCAACCTCATGAGGTTCAATAAGAGCAAGTGCAGGGTCCTGCATCTGGGTCGAGGCAATCCCAGGCACAAATCCAGGCTGGGCAGTGACTGGCTGGAAAGTAGCCCTGAGGAGAGAGACTTGGGGGTGCTGGTGGACAAAAAGCTCAACAGGAGCTCTCAATGTGCACTTGCAGCCCGCAAAGCCAATCAGATCCTGGGCTGCATCAGGAGAAGTGTGGCTAGCAGGTCAAGGAGGTGATCCTCCCCTCTACTCAGCCCTGGTGAGACCCCACCTGGAGTACTGTGTCCAGTTCTGGAGCCCCTATTACAAGAGGGATGTGGAGGTGCTGGAACGTGTCCAGAGAAGGGCCACAAGGATGATGAGAGGGCTGGAGCACCTCTCCTATGAGGACAGACTGAAGGAGTTGGGGCTGTTCAGTCTGCAGAAGAGAAGGCTCCAAGGTGACCTAATTGTGGCCTTCCAGTATCTGAAGGGGGCCTACAGGAAGGCTGGGGAAGGACTTCTCAGGATGTCAGGTAGTGACAGGACTAGGGGGAATGGAATGAAGCTGGAGGAGGGGAGATTCAGGCTGGATGTGAGGAGGAGGTTCTTCCCCATGAGAGTGGTGAAACCCTGGAATGGGTTGTCCAGGGAGGTGGTCGAGGCCCCGTCCCTGGGGGTGTTCAAGAGCAGGCTGGATGAGGCTCTGTCCAGCCTGATGTAGTGTGGGGTGTCCCTGCCCATGGCAGGGGGGTTGGAACTAGATGATCCGTGTGGTCCCTTCCAACCCTGAATGAAACTATGAAACTATGAAAATAGAAATATTAATAAAATTAAATATATACATAGATATACAAACCCAATATTGAACCCAAGCTTCTTGATGGCAGTTAATCACCAACACTGCTGATGCTGTCTCAGAAGTCCCAGACTGGATTCAGCAGCAGACAGAAACCAGATTTAGGAACTGGATTCTGGAATTCAGGAATGTTTGGTTGGGGATTGAAGGCAGAATGGACAAGGTCCTCCTCAGACACTTTCCCTTGAAGAAGAGGAAGAGGAGAGGAGAGGAGAGGAGAGGAGAGGAGAGGAGAGGAGAGGAGAGGAGAGGAGAGGAGAGGAGAGGAGAGGAGAGGAGAGGAGAGGAGAGGAGAGGAGAGGAGAGGAGAGGAGAGGAGAGGAGAGGAGAGGGAGGGGAGAGGAGGGGAGAGGAGAGGAGGGGGAGGGGAGGGGAGGGGAGGGAGGGAGGGGGAAGGGAAGGGAAGGGAAGGGAAGGGAAGGGAAGGGAAGGGAAGGGAAGGGAAGGGAAGGGAAGGAAGGGAAGGGAAGGGAAGGGAAGGGAAGGGAAGGGAAGGGAAGGAAGGGAAGGGAAGGAAGGAAGGAAGGGAAGGGAAGGGAAGGAAGGGGGGAAGGGAAGGGAAGGAAGGAAGGAAGGAAGGGAAGGGAAGGGAAGGGAAGGAAGGGAAGGGAAGGGAAGGGAAGGGAAGGGAAGGGAAGGGAAGGGGAGGGAAGGGGAGGGAAGGGAAGAGAAGAGAAGAGAAGAGAAGAGAAGAGAAGAGAAGAGAAGAGAAGAGAAGAGAAGAGAAGAGAAGAGAAGAGAAGAGAAGAGAAGAGAAGAGAAGAGAAGAGAAGAGAAGAGAAGAGAGAGAGAAGAGAAGAGAAGAGAAGAGAAGAGAAGAGAAGAGAAGAGAAGAGAAGAGAAGAGAAGAGAAGAGAAGAGAAGAGAAGAGAAGAGAAGAGAAGAGAAGAGAAGAGAAGAGAAGAGAAGAGAAGAGAAGAGAAGAGAAGAGAAGAGAAGAGAAGAGAAGAAGAGAAGAGAGAGAACAGATTGACCCTTGTGGTATTATTGCATGTATGGAATGAAGTACCTCATTGGTCTGTTTAGGGTCACCTGAAGTATCTGCTCCTCTCTGCAGGTATAGTCTTTTATTCTGCACCCCCACTTACTACACAAGATTTAGCAGCGACCTTGGTCTGCATACCAGTCCCTGGTACTAACTAGAAACACTGAGTATGATCACTTCTAGAAGCAGAAACTGTCTGTGGAAGTATGCTGTTAACTTCAGAAAGTGCAGTCAGAAGAGACTGAGATGAAAAGTAAAATCACTGAATGGAATTCTGTTGTAACTCAAACCAGACAATAGCATTCATATGCAAACACTACAGCCCTGCTATTGCAATGCACATCACAAAAGGCAACATTGTGCAAACCTCTCAGGAATCTCTGTACCCAGACACTGTGGAAGTACTTGTAGGACACACTGCCTGCCCAAATTATGACCCCTGCCTCTGTCCTCCTAACTGGGCATTTTCACAGAATCACAGAATAATTGTGAGAGTTGGAGGGACCTCAAAGATCTTCTAGTTCCAGCTCCCACACCATGGGCAGGGATACCTCACACCAGATCAGGTTGCTCAGAGCCACTTCCATCCTGGCCTTAAAAACCTCCAGGAATGGGGCCTCCACCACCTCCCTGCACAACCTATTGCAGTGTCTCACCACCCACATGGTGAAGAACTTCTTCCTAATGTCTAATCTAAATCTACCCTCCTCTAGTTCAGATCCATTCTCCGTAGTCCTATCGCTACCTGACACCCTAAAAAGTCCCTCCCCAGCTCTCCTGTACACCCCCTTCAGATACTGGAAGACAACAATAAGATCTCCTTGGAGCCCTCTTCTCTCAAAACTAACAACCCCAACTCCCTCAGTCTGTCCTCACAGGAGAGGTGCTCCAGCCCTCTGATCATCCTCATGGCCCTTCTCTGGACATGCTCCAGCACACCCATACCTTTCTTGAAATAAGGGCTCCAGAACTGGACACAGTACTCCAGGTGGGGTCTCACCAGAGCAGCACAGAGGTGGACAATCACCTCTCGACCTGCTGGCCACACTTGTCCTGGTGCAGTCCAGGATACAGTTGGCTTTCTGGGCTACAAATGTGCTCATGTTGCGCTTCAAATCCACCAGCATCCCCAAGTGCCAACTGACACCAATTTACATATTGTTCTAATAAGTAAATAGGACTTCCATCAAAATTAACAGGACTTTCACTGAAGCTGGCAATTTTTAGACAGCTCCCTCTTAATGCCAGATACTATTCTCTAGAATCTCTTTCAAAATCTCTCCTTATTTTCAGTGAAGCCTCCCAGACACTGACATGCAACTTCCATTGAGCTGGATATTTATGTACAAGAAAATGCAATGCATATATGACACACCTATTTGCAAGCTATACAGAAAAGATCCATTCAAGAAATCCAACCACACTATTACCAGTACTGCCCTAATGCTGCTGGAAGGGACACTAAGAGCTATCTAGTAGAACCCCTGCTCAAACCATGTCCAAGCAGATCATGTTATGCGAGGCCTTGTTAAGTTTTTAATCTCTCCAAGGACAAAGGAAAAACTTTTTTTGGCAACTTGTTGCTGCTCTTGACCACTCTTGACATTATAACATTTTCATTATACCTAATAACAATTTCCCATACCTAACGTGTGTCCATTGTTTCTCTGCCTGTTACTATGCACCTCCAAGAAAATTCTGTCTCTGTCATCTCCATAGTGTCACATTTGACAGCTGAAGAGACCAAAAAGATGTCCTCTTTGCCTGCTCTTCTTCAGGCTGAACAGATGTCTCACCTCCTTCTATTATGCCATGTGTTCCAGTCCCAAGCAGGTAGGTGAAAACTACCGAAATGTTCCCATTTTCCATCTTTGCCCTCTTTGTTCCCTCCACTATGCTGCCGGCCACATTCTTCATGTGCCTCCATACAACAAACACCTGTCTTCCTTTCCACTTCTTATTCCCCGACGCACACAGCTTGCTACAATCAAAGCAGTTAAAGAGAAAAACACATTCTCCTCCTCTTGTTCCAAATTTTGGACACAAGCTAATGTACCAAGTGCAGGCCCACCACGCCAGCATGGGGAACCAGCATGCCATGAGCCCTTTCATGGCCTGGAAGAAGATGCACTTCTGAAGGACTCGAAGTGCAGTCAGTCTTCCTCGGTATGGGTCAGGACACAGTCTCAAGCTGCAACAGAGGAGGTTTAGGCTAGATGTTAGGAAGAAGTTCTTTGTAGAATGAGTCACTGGCCATTGGAATGGGCTGCCTGGGGAGGTGGTGGAGTCACCATCACTGGAGGTGTTTAAGAAGAGACTGGATGGGGTGCTTGGTGCCATGGTTTAGTTGATTATATAGTGTTGGATGATAGGTTGGACTCAATGATCTCAAAGGTCTCTTCCAACCTGGTCTGGTCTGGTCTGGTCTGGTCTGGTCTGGTCTATTCTATTCTATTCTATTCTATTCTATTCTATCCCATGGTGAAGTCTCTCCTGCCTAGAATGCCCCTGCTCCACAGGCACAGACACCAGTGCTCTCCTGTGCTGGGTAGCAGTAGAATGTTATGTGATACTAGGAGGCAAAGGCTTCATGAAACCCACCAAATATTGATAAGTTTGCATTGAAATGCTGAGTTTTGGCAACATTGACTGTACTTGAAGGTTCTTAGAGCAGAGCTGATCAGACACCTGTACTGCTGGCTTCAAGCTCTGCTCCGTGAACTTCATACAAAAATCTGCCCTAATAGACCATTCCTCCAATCAAGTGAAGTTCCAACACAGCATTTTTCAAGTCATGTAAACTATTTACTGACTGGATGAAGTGTAACATGGGTGTTCTCTGGAGGTCAGAACCCCTGCTACGCCTTTGAGCATACTCAGAGCATGCTTTTACAGGATAGATATAACAACAACAACAACAACAACAAAAGAAGTCTCTAAGACATGGAGTATTCTTTATTCTCATCAATAACTGTGCTTCTCCTGGATTCATTCTGTAGAGTCTTGTAGAATCACAACATACATCCAGTTGGAAACTACCTCAAAGATCATCCAGTCCAATCTTTGACCCAGTACTGAAGGGTCAGCACTAAACCATGACCCTAAGCTTCATGTCCTCACACTGCTTCAACACCTCCAGGGATTACAACTCCACCACTGCCCTGGACAGATAATTCCAATGTTCGATAACCCTTTCAGTGAAGAAACATTTCTTAACATCCAGCCTGAACCTCCCCTGGAGCAGCTTCAAATAATTTCCTTTAGTCTTGTTACTTGACACTAAGAAGAGGCTGGCCCCTTTCTTACTCCAACCTCCCTTCAGGTAGTTGTAGAGAGCAATGAAGTCTCCCCTCAGGCTCCTCCTCTCCAGACTGAACAACCCCAGCTGCCTTAGAGACTCCTTGTAGGTCATGTGTTCCAGGCTCTTCACCAGCCTTGCTGCCCTTCTCTGAACATGCTCCAGAACCTCAATGTCCTTCTTGTATTGAGGGGCCCAGAACTGAATATCCAAGGTATGGCTTCACCAGTGCTGAGTACAGGAAAAGGGTCACCTCCCTGTCCCTGCTGTGTTTCTAATGGAAGCCAGGATGCCATTGGCTTTCTTGGCCATCTGGGCACACTGCTGACTCATATTCAGCCAACGGTCTACCAATACCCCCAGGTCCCTGGCCAAGCTTCGTCTTTCCAACCACACATCCCCAAGTCTGTAGCTTACCATGGGGTCATTGTGACCCAGGTGGAGGACCTGGCACTTGGCCTATTTGAACTTAATACAATTAGCCTTGGCCCACTGGTCTAACCTATCCAGGTCCTGCTGTAAAGCTTCACTAGTCTCTAGCAAATTGACACAGTCACCCATCTTGATGTCATCTGCAAAATTCCTGAGGGTGCACTCAATCCCCTCTTTCAGATCACTGATAAAGATATTAAAGAGGATAGGCCCCAGTACTGAACCCTGAGGAACATCAATAGTGAGCAGGCACCAGCCAGATTTAACTCCATTCATTACCACTCTTCAGGCCAAGACATCCATTCAGATTTTCATCCAGTGCAGAGTGCACTTACCCAAGCCTTCTGCCATGAGTTTCTGAAGGAGAATGCTGTGGGACAAACTTGATCATTGTACATGGGTGGTTTGAAATGAGTGTTAATGCATGAACTACAATTCAAGAACTACTTCTGTTCTGCAGTCACTTTACAGACTTCACATATTACCCACATCATCTCTGCCTGCTTGTGGTGGTTTAGGCTGGGTGCTGGCCCGGATGCCACTGTACAGACCACACCTGGGAGGTCCCAAGGGGTGGGCCCAGCCCAGGGGAGGTGGTCACAGGAAACCAGGTATTCCATTTCCCATAATGCCCAGCTCCCCTATAACACATCAGCATGGGGTCTTCCCTTCCTCTTTCGTCCCCTGCTGCTGCCTAGGTAAAATGGCATGAGCTGCCTCCCTTGGGCCTGCCCACGCCCAAGGCTGTGTTGGAGGAGGGTAGAAAGAGCCCTGGGGGGTTTGGGTGTACCCCCAGGTGGGGATGGGACGTTCTTGGGTATGTTCTGGGATCTCTCTCTTTTGTCATGGTGCTTGTGGTTCTCTGTAAAACTCTCATTGTCATTTTTATTGTTTTCCCATTTAAACTTTCCATCACTTTAGCAATCCATTTGTCTGAGTCATTATTTCTGCCCGTGGTGGGGAGGGGGTCTGCCCCAACCCATTACACTGCTGAAGCCAGGCAGAGTCTTGCTTTCACTGCAGCAGAAGAGATACTGGTTGTATGAATTTGGGCCAGTAATGTGAGAAGAGATTCACTCATAAAGCTCATTTTAGTCTCATCTCACATTGTTTTTGCACACTTCACGCCTCACCTCAGGCTGTGCTGCCAACAATTCAGCTCTGCTGGTGCAAAAGTAGTTTTAAATCAGCAGGTGAAGGGGTCTGGGTGCATAAGCTTGGTGTCACAGCAGGATGCAGAGAACAGTGAATCACTCCATGACACTTCTGTCCTCTCAACCACTTGTCTGGTGTGTATCACTCTATCAACAAGTTAAGCAAATTCAGTACAGTGTCAAAACATCATTAATTACTTTAATAAACCTAAATCTTATTTCTCTAGCTGTTTCCAGGTTTCACTGGTTTTGTCTTTCACCATAACCTTGTGGTAATGGGAGTGCTGAACTCACAAAATGAGCTAGCCACTAGAGGACAGCAGAAATCCTGCTGCTATGGCGTGTAATAAATAATACTCATCTGTAATGCAGCTAATAAATATCAAACCCAAATATAGTGTGATTACTGCCAGGACTAAGATGTGTTTCAGTTTTCTTTGGGGTGCAGCCCATCAGTTTTGGTTAGTCAGGAGGTATAACTAAGAATGGTTTATGATATCACACTAAAAACACAATAATGAATTTTACAAATCTTTTAAAAACCTAACTTGTGGTCCTACATTTAATTTTATCAGAGAAAAATATCCTTCCTTCCATACCACAGCAGACAGAAACAAGTTAGTCAGGTCTTTTCTATTTCTTTTCTATTCAAGACACCACTTCCTTCCCTTCCCTTCCCTTCCCTTCCCTTCCCTTCCCTTCCTTCCTTCCCTTCCCTTCCCTTCCTTCCCTTCCCTTCCTTCCCTTCCCTTCCCTTCCTTCCCTTCCCTTCCTTCCTTCCCTTCCCTTCCCTTCCCTTCCCTTCCCTTCCCTTCCCTTCCTTCCTTCCCTTCCTTCCCTTCCTTCCCTTCCCTTCCCTTCCCTTCCCTTCCCTTCCTTTTCCCTTCCTTTCCCTGAACATTATCCAGAGAGACTAACAACTAGCTTTAAACAGAACAGTCTGAAGATGTTTGTAGACAAAAGGGCTTTTAGAAGAATCATTTTCCTGAACTAGTCAGCTAAGTCTTGTGTTGTGGTTAGTGGAATATACAGGAGGTAATAATTTCCTGATAAATTTCTAGCAAGTTCAGTTGATTTTATGTTCAGAACTGAGATCTATTTTTCTCCATCAGAGCAGAAAACATAACAAAGTCACACAAGTTGGCAAGTGGAGCTCTAAGAGATATGATAAAAGTAATGTCAGTGCATGTTGTTGCCTTCCAAGTCCTCATTCTCCAGCTAATACAAACCTGCCTGCCCTTTGTGGCAGAGATCCCTTCCTCCAGGAAGCAATCAGTCCAGGGATGTTCAAGGCTCTTTCCAAAGACATGTTTTGATCAAACTTTGCATTAACTGGTGAGATGTTTCATTGCTCTGTAATGGATGTTTAGACAGTGGGGCCCTTGCTAATCCATTCTGCAACTGAATGCTAAGATCAATGCCAAGACACTACTACAAACATTGTCTGAAACCAACAGACAATAACCTATTGCTGCACCCATTATCAGATGCTGGCTTGCAATCTAATAGCTTTTATAGTTTTCCCTTAGACTTGCTAGCCATTCATTTAGTCCTTAGAAAAGATGTGCTGTGCAAAATGAAGGAACAAGGATGGGATGGGATGGGATGGGATGGGATGGGATGGGATGGGATGGGATGGGATGGACAGCCCATCCCAATGAAGGAACAATGATGGGCTTAACTGGTCAGTCTGACTGAGGCACTCTGAATGAGCAGCACCCTGGCAAACATCCACTGGGGACCATTTAAACAAACCACAGAGACAAACACAAAGAGCTATTGCCCACCAACAAATTCAAGAGTAAAAACCTATCTGGGCCCTTCTAGTCACCAGAAGAGTGGTTTTTTAAAACTGCGGTATAAAACAACAACACAAAGGAATTTTTATGTCTGCTTTCTGGTCTAGGGGCCTTTGGCCTTTGCCATTTCAATTACTCCTCGTCAAGTTATCATTAGTGTTACTAACTTGCAGTTGATGACAGAAATTCTTTGAAAAACCTGACATACCTTTTTATGCTGGGTGCATGCCAATATGTCATCTAAGAGAAGTCTTAAACTTTACATGGAATATGTTTTTTAAAAGACTACTTTTTTTCTTAAAACCATTGTTCATAGCATAAGCTTAACCTCACAAGACTAACGAGCAGGGAATCTCTCCTGAAATCCCCACCTGATTCTATGATAGTAAGGATGTTTTTTAATTTATTCTCTGCAAATCCCTCACATGCATCATTCTATAAGTTACAAGGTTTATCTCAGTGAAATGTTTGATCTTGAATATGAAACTTAGATGCCACAGAAATTGACCTTTGATGTTTTTACAGAGGCCAAAGGTTACATAACACACAAGAACAGGGAGTGGTCTAGAAATACTGAAAACTTTTTGTGAACACAGCCATATACCAGATAAGTTTTGCTAGTGTAGAGATACTGGTAAGATCTCCTGGAGTAGAAATTTTGCAGTAGAAATTTGCCTGGGGCAGTATGGTTTCTCAATAAAAGAAACTGTACGCACAACACTTTTATTGCCCCAACGGTGTCTGTGCAACTTTCTTTCACTGGACTAACAATGTTGAAATGCAAAGCACAATAATACCCCCTGCCAACATTTCAATCTAGTTGAAGTCTGGACATTTTATATTTAGTTCTCTAAAAGCAGAGAATGCTTCTAAATTACTTGAAAACATACAGCCAGTTTGCCTCAGTATCCTGTTAATGTTCTCTTCTAAGTCTTATTTTGAAACTACATGTGATTTCATTCAAGATTTAAAAGGGAGTCAAGTTCTTACAAAACTCCCCAAAATAAATTGAAAAATACAATGGCAAATAGTCATGTATGTAGGTACTGCCTCTCTCTGTAACAAAGTTACAGTGGTGTGCTGTGGGAAGATTCTAAGAAACTGAAGCTACCTTGGGGGAACTGAAAGCAGTGGAGGTGGTGAGAAGATTTAGGAACATGGAAAGGGCCTAACCCTGCCCAGGAGGTATGGTCTTGGGAACGTGAGGAGAGAATGGATAGGGAAAGAGATAGCAATCTGTCAGAAACCAGTCCTCTCTCATTCCTCTGCTCATGGAATCACTTCTTAAAAATAATAATTAAAAAAAAAAAAAATTATTTGAAGAGTTCTTAGGCTATCCTTAGAGAGACTAACTAACTTTCCAGGATTTGTAGGGAGATTTGGGCAGTTGGAGATGCAGACACATTAAATTCAACTCTACAAAAACAATACCTGCATTGTTTTAAAGTAATTTTATTTTATCCCTGCAGAGGCCACAGAATTTACCATTGTTTAAGCTACGTACATGCAGATTGGTGAAAGTGAATGCTATTGGTTTTGTGCTTTCTGCACTTCCTCTCAGTATCTATATATAGCTGCTACTATATGCAGCAACACCAGATTGGTGAACAGAACAAGGTCCAGCATAGCACCTTTTCTTGGTGATTCCTCTACCATTTGGATGAGGAAGTTGTCATCTATGCATTCCAGGATCATCCTGGAATGCTGGTGCCTAGCTGTGTTGTCCCTCCAGCAAATGTCAGGGTGTTTGAAATCCTCCACAAGGACCAGGTCCTGTGAACATGAATCCACTTCTATTTGGCTGTGGAGTGCCTCACCTGCTTGGTTTTGCTGGTCAGGTGGCCTGTAGCAGACCCCTACAGTAATATCACCTTCCCCTGTCTTCCCCTTAATCTTCACCCTTATGGTCTCAACCAGCTCATCATCCTTGCCCAGGTGGAGCTCCACTGATTCCAGATGGTCACTGATATAGAAAGCAACACCTCCTCCCCTCCAACCCTGCCTGTCCTTCCTAAAAAGCTTGTAGCCATCTATCCCTACATTCCAGTTGTGGAAATCATCCCACCAGTTTCAGTGATAGCCACTATGTCATGGCATCCTAGCAGCACAGTGGCACGTAATTCATCCTGTTTGTTGCCCAAGCTGCGTGCATTTGCATAGAAGCACTTCAGCTGGGCTGGCCATGCCACCCTCTTAGGGGAATCCCCTTTGATTCCCTTGATGTGTCCCAGTGCTTCATCCTTGGCTTTCCTCAGGGAAATAAGTGGAGAGCCCTTGCTAACATCCATCCCTCTGCCTCTGGTTAGCTGCCTCAATGTTTGTCACAGGCAAGCATGAAATTAACAACCCCTTCCCCCTTTGAATCTAGTTTAACACCTGAGATATGAATGCATTGGGAGGGATACCACTGTGGTAGTGCACCCAAAACCCTTCTTCCATCCCCCCCTTGTGGAGTCAGGATGGGGGAAAGAGAAAAGTGTGGGAAAGGGGCAGGGGAGTGTATCTTTCCCTCTTACGGCTGTGGTCGGTGGCCACATGGACTGTTCCACAAGCCACCTGTCAGAACTCCATGATAGGGTAAGCCCGGGATGCTATAGGCTGAGCTTCCTGCTTTTTTGGTGACCTTATGACAGCAGTTAGTCAAGAGAGGTTAAAAAGGAGTGGACCGAAAAGTATGCACTCCCTCACCACAAAGCGCTCTCCTGCTCCCTTGCTCTCTCTTGTTTGGCTTTTTGCATCACACGTGTGGAGCACAAGCAGCCATTCTGGAAGGTTTTCCTGAGAAGAAGAGACTGTAAGAGGAATTCTCACAGCTACCAACACTGCCTTGTGAGCAAAAATGGAATATTTCCTAGAGCCTTCAGGAAACACCTGCCTCTTGTCAGTGGGGAATATTCACTGTTTGTGGATTCATCTTTTCCAAATACTATTCCTTACAGTGTTTTGTAATCTTATATATATATACACATTGTGAAGATATTTCCAACCCAACACAGAATCTGACTAATTTTCATAACTTTGTATATAGTTACGTGGGTGGCAGGGTTTGGATTAATAAATCATTTACATTTTTATTAATTCCCTGCCTCACCCCCTCTGTATTTCTGTGACAGTTTAGGCTGTGCCTTTAAGAAAAGGATAGCTGCAGAATCCTCTAGCTGAGTATTTGTGCGTAAAAAGGAAAACAAAAGGAAGATAATTCTAAACTAATTTCATTGGTAGATGGGTGGGATGTAGTTTTACGATCTTACATTCTGTTCTCAGTCTGTCTTCTGCTTCTTGGCCAGAATGCATGCATGCTGACCCTGGACAGAAACTGTTAAAGACAAGCCGCTAACTTCTAACAACACTTTGAGCTAATTTGAAATTTCCCTAATATTTTTCTCCATTTCTCTTTTTCTTTTAATTAACTAGAGAGAAAGGGGGGGAAGAGGTTTGGGGGGGAACCCAAGGTGGGATCCTCCTCCCGAGGAGGATTTCTGTGTTGTTTCCTTTTTGTAAATTCTTGTATAATATTGTAAATACTGTATATTTTGTATATATTCATTGCATTTCATTATTGCTTGTAAAACACAGCTTCATTCGCTTCTCTGGCTGAGTTCAGCTGAGCTTTTTGTTGGTGCGGTTGGGCTAAACCATTTCGTAACAACCACAGAAGAACATAAGACAGAAGGACATTGTTGGGGCCATCAAGACAGCCCTCTATGAGCTTTGGGAAATTTATGAGGCAGTTAATTCAGAAAGACTATACCTAAGAGATATCCACTATATCCATACCCAGAAAATCCCAAATGCTGCCTAACACTCCTCAAGGATGGCCCACAAGGAAGAGAAGCATGAGACTGTAAAAGTCAGCAGTCCCACACGAGATCTTGGTTTAATGCTAACCAAGCTAAACAGAAATTATCAGCATCTTTGTGTTGAAAGGATATATAATTTTTCCTTTAATTATAAACGATATGTCAATATTGATCAAAATATTATTACCTTTATTAATATGAAAATTGCCAAAACGTATCAAAAGGTTCGATGTATGGTTAGAATGTATTTACAATGGGAACGTACAGTATTTGGGCAACTGTAACAATTTAACTGTTTTATGCAAACCAGGAGGCATATAGCAGAACAAGAATACCCCAGAAGCAAAATGGCACTCGACCACATGGGGGGGAGACTTGACAAGAGCTGTTATGCCAAAGAGGCAGTTAATTACTCACAGCTGGTTGTACCCAAGTAGGGAGTGCTGCTGCTGTGTATTAGAGGCTTCGGGGCACTGTCATACACCAGGCACAGCAGATTTCCAGCAGGAATGCCCCGCAGTCTTTGATGACTGGTCTGGCTTCATCAGATGGCAGGCTGTTAACGATATCATGATGGGCACTTGCTTTATCCTGGGGAAACTGAGGCACAGCAAAATCCTGGTCTCAAGGGGAAGCAGGCTTGGCTTTGACTCCTAAGCTTCTGTTGCAACTTGCAGTGTGTGGGCTCATGGCTTTATCCCAGGTGCTGGACTGGGCAACTTGACGCAGTTTCAAGCCAGACAAGGTCCAAGCAGGTTCAAGTATGCAAGGTTTCAGCAAGGCAGAGCAAGCATTGAACAAGGCACAGGAAAATAGAAATCAGCCTGGATATAAATCTTGCCTGAGATTGATTGGACCAATAGGGCACTGAACCAGCACATAGTTAGCCAATGGGAAGGGGTTCTGCCAGAACACATACCCTTACCATAGATACAGGGCTGTTTACCAGCCATGCATGGGCCTGTCCCCTTTGTTCCTTTTCCTGCATTACCCTGGCTTTCTGCAGGAAGGAGGGGAGAGAGGGAGACCACATCTAGACACCTTAGTGTCTGTCTGGGTTTGTGCTGAGGCTGTTTGGCCCCACCATGACACTTGTCAGTCCTACTTTCACAGCACTTCACCAGTTCACTGACACAGAATCATAGAATATTTCCGGTTGGAAGAGAACTTCACAGGTCATCTAGTCCCACCCTCCCTGCAGCAAGCAGGAATATCTTTAACTAGATTTCAGGTGACACAGAGTCCCATCTGACCCACAGGGGGGGGGCTTCTACCACATATCTAGACAAGCTGTGCCAGTGTTTCACCACCTTTATTGTAAAAAAATATTCCTCCTTGTGTCTAGTCTAAATGTCCCCTCTTTTACTTTAAAACCATTACCCCATATCCTGTCATAACAGGGTTTGTTTAAAAAGGTTGTCCCCATCTTTCTTAAAGACACACATTAAGTGCTGAAAGGCCACAATAACAGAGCCTTCTGTTTTCCAAGCTGAAACCCCTCAGCTCTCAGCCTGTCCTCATGCTCCAGCCCTTTGATCATTTTTGTGGCCCTCCTCTGGACCTGCTCCAACAAGTCCCCATCCTTGTGTTGAGGGCTCCAGAGCCACACTGTCCAGGTGAGGTCTTAGTAGAAAGGAGTCTAGTGGTGGAATCACCTTCCTCTAGCTGCTGGCCATGCTTCTTTTGATCTGCTCCGTATGCAATTTACTTTCTGGGCTGCAAACATGCATTGTTGGCTCATGTCCAGCTTTTCATCCACCAACGCTTTCAAGTACTTTCCTGCAGGGCTGCTCTCTATCACGTCATCCTCCAGCCTGTAGTAATACCAAGGGTTGCCCTGACCTAGATATAGGACCTTGCACTTGGTCTTATTAAACCTCATGAGGTTCACAGAGGCCTACTTCTCCAGGTCCATCAGGACGATATTCGATCCCTCTGGCATATTGACTGCACCACTCAGCTTTGTGTCATCTCCAAACTTGCTAAGGGGGCACTTAATCTTGCTAACTCACTGATGAAGATACTGAAGAGCACTGGTCCCAGTACAGGTTCCTAAGAGGCGCCGCCTGTCACCTATCTCCATCTGGACATCAGGCCATGAGTCACTACCTTCTGAATGTGATCATCTGTGGTGGATTGAAAATTGCCCCCAACATTAACTTTGCCAGACCAGCTCAGCTGGAAGCAAATGAAAGCTGTATGTACAAGAAAAAACTACAATCTACGATGAAGTGCAATGAGTATGTGCAAAATATACAGTATTTACAATATTTACAGGTATTTACAGTTAATGAACAGCACAAGGACCCCACTGGCCAAAGACCAGGGGAAGCTAATAGCTTCTCCCTCCTTGCCCCCCCCTTACCTCCCTGTACATAAAAGAACAAGAGATAGAGCAGAGAAGTTAGTACCAGTCGCAACAAAAGCAGTTCAGCCAAGGTCAGTAAAGCCAGTTAATATCTCAAAGCAAGACAAGAAGTTATTTATATTACTAACTTAAGTCCATTATCTCTCCAATGGGATTGTTTACAACTATCATTATTTTACTTTTTACACCCAATAGTGATTTATTTACATTTTACTACTTTCTGTTGGAGATCTCTGAAAAAAATTTAGAGGCATAGCCTAAAAACACCACACTATCCAACAAATTCTTTATCCACCAAACAGTCCACCCATCAAATCCACATCTCCAATTTAGACAGAAGAATGTTGCCAGGGACCGTGCCAAAGGCTTTACAGAATTCCAGATAGGTGAAATCCATAGCTTTTCCCTTGTCCACTGAGGTAGTCACTCTATCATAGAAAGCCACTAGGCTGGTCTTGTGTTTCAATTTGTGAATCCATGTTCTCTGATCCTGATGACTTTCTTGTCCTTCATGTGACTGGAAATTTTTGCCAGCTTTACTTGTTCTTGGAACTGAGGGGAAGCTGGCTGGCCTGTAGTTTCTTTCCAAGTTATGTCATAGGCCCTTGGTGACTTCAACAGGCTTTAGTTAAAGCTACAAAGAAGTTTACAATAGACTCAGGAACCTTGCCTTTTAGTGTTAGCCCCAAATGCTCCTCTTAACATTACTCTAATGGTCTACACTGAGGTGCCTTGTAGAAACAGGACAAATAGAGATCATTGTTTGAAAAGCTGAGCAGTGAAGTGCCTTCCAGTATCACTTTTGAGCAAATTATTAACAAAAGAGGTGTACTAAAAGAGGCTTGCCATGAGAAGGCACAAGATGGCAAGCCTGCCGCAGCAAATGTTTCAGAGGCTAACTCTCTGGCTAATACTAGAAACTCTGTTGTTTCTTCCCAGATAATAAAAATGTCC
Organism: Melanerpes aurifrons; assembly: GCA_011125475.1. Taxonomy (NCBI): domain Eukaryota; kingdom Metazoa; phylum Chordata; class Aves; order Piciformes; family Picidae; genus Melanerpes; species Melanerpes aurifrons. The sequence continues at coordinate 5,523,679 of WWNC01000003.1, forward strand.
TCTCTGCAGCTGGTTGACTTTCTGGGTTTTTTTTTTGGTCTGATTGCACCTTATTTCTCCCTTGCATTCCCTCCTTCTTTTTCATAATGCTGCAGTGAATAGACACTCTCTCCCCCCCATATCCCTTTTCCAGGCCTCCTGGTATTCAGGGTTTCCTATTAAAATCTAATCTAGCTTCATTATTTATTAAATATAAAAGTGAAAAATCTATTTAATTTCCATTGCACTAATTTATTTCTTGACTACATACATCATTCAAAAATGTAATCCAGCTGTACAAGAGCAAGAAGGAAATTCTACTTGCACATCACATCTACAGCACCTTTTGGGTTATGTGTCAGGGAAGAGATACTAAGTATAGAAATCAAATAGCTTGCATAGTTAATCTTGATTAAATTAAAATTTTGACACTGAAATGTCTACCATGGCATTTAATCACTATACTAATAGGATCATGATTCAAAATATGAAACAGAAAATAGAATGTTCAATGTTTTGTAGCCTAAAATCTAAATCTTAGGATCTGTATGACTTTTTGCTTAGCTGCCTATAGTCCTCTTCATACATCTTATCAGACAAAAGCATTTTTAAATCACAGAAAGACTTGACCACAGTCCATCTGAAGATGTACTCCTTTGTATCTTTTTGCGTTTACAATACCTGATGCAGTACTTCACTCAGAGAAAATCACTTAATAAGACGCTAAAATGCAAAACTGTTGTCGGCCAGCAGCAGGTTGCCAGACCAGGCATGAACTGCTTCATGCTGATTTAAAAACACATCTCCCAGAAAAGCTGTGCTCTATTGAGAGACCTTAGTCTTTATTCAGATGCTGGCAATGATTTGTTCTTCCACAGACTTCTGTTGCAATCAGCACATTAAATGACCAAACCAAGAAGTGCTAGAGGCCTAGTGACTCTCAGCTAGGGAGCTGCCCTTTGCGTCCTCTCCCCTGAATGATGCTGTGTCTGCTTCCTCACCTCGGACATCTCTGGACTTTGGGAGCACCTCCCCCCCCCCATCATCTCACCAGAATCTGGAGATTTTTGGCTCCCCTTAGCCCTGCCTGCCTACAGATGGTGAGCACACAACTGCCAGGCAGCTGAGCATGTCAGCAGGCTCTGGTGACCCTGTCACCACTGGAGCTGAGGGGCTGCAGTAGACACACTTCGTTCTAAAGTTTTCATTAATTCCATAGCAGACACGCTGGAGGGAAGGGAGGCCATCCAGAGGGACCTTGACAGGCTGGAGAGGTGGGCACAAGCCAACCTCATGAAGTTCAATAAGAGCAAGTGCAGGGTCCTGCATCTGGGTCGAGGCAATCCCAGGCACAAATCCAGGCTGGGCAGTGACTGGCTGGAAAGTAGCCCTGAGGAGAGAGACTTGGGGGTGCTGGTGGATGAGAAGCTCAACAGGAGCTCTCAATGTGCACTTGCAGCCCGCAAAGCCAATCAGATCCTGGGCTGCATCAGGAGAAGTGTGGCCAGCAGGTCGAGGGAGGTGATCCTCCCCCTCTACTCAGCCCTGGTGAGACCCCACCTGGAGTACTGTGTCCAGTTCTGGAGCCCCTATTACAAGAGGGATGTGGAGGTGCTGGAATGTGTCCAGAGAAGGGCCACGAGGATGATGAGAGGGCTGGAGCACCTCTCCTATGAGGACAGACTGAAGGAGTTGGGGCTGTTCAGTCTGCAGAAGAGAAGGCTCCAAGGTGACCTAATTGTGGCCTTCCAGTATCTGAAGGGGGCCTACAGGAAGGCTGGGGAGGGACTTCTCAGGATCTCAGGTAGTGATAGGAGGAGGGGGAATGGAATGAAGCTGGAGGTGGGGAGATTCAGGCTAGATGTGAGGAGGAGGTTCTTCCCCGTGTGAGTGGTGAAGCCCTGGAATGGGTTGTCCAGGGAGGTGGTCGAGGCCCCGTCCCTGGGGGTGTTTAAGAGCAGGCTGGATGAGGCTCTGTCCAGCCTGATGTAGTGTGGGGTGTCCCTGCCCATGGCAGGGGGGTTGGAACTAGATGATCCTTGTGGTCCCTTCCAACCCTGAATGAAACTATGAAACTATGAAATCTGGAAATCTCACATTGTTTTCATACCTTATTCCTGTATATCCTTCAGGGCCTCTGCTCACTGCAGTTCAGATAACAGGCACATTTGTTTTCCCCAGACAAGCTGCGTTCCTCAAGGTACCAAAGCTACCAGATTATCTTGTCACGGTATTGCTAATGCCAAAGGCCTACAAAGCTTTCTCTGAAGTATGTTGCTGTGCCCAGATGCTTTAATAATTTATAGTCAGCAAAACATGGTGTTGGCACAGAGATGCTTTAATACTAAGCTGCTGTAAATCTGGACCACATACATTCTGCGGAGCCAAATGAAAGGCAAATAGCAATAACATGACACGATAGCTGAAATATTCAGTACATTTGGAAAGATACTTGGAAAACCAAATGTTAAAAAATTTATACATTACTTCTACAGATGCTTAAGGAGGATTTGATTTGACTGAACACAAAGGTAAGCTATTCATAAGTTAAAAAATGTCTGTGTATTTACAGTACAAATTGCAGTGTTCTGTAAGAGGGCAAACCCCTTGAGAGGACCACATGTGTTTTTTTCACAATGTGCTATTTAATGGTCAAGTAATTCCTGTCATCTACTTCTAGTCATGCCAGGCACATGACACAGGAGACAGAAATGAAAGGGGAAGAAAAAAATCCATCTAGATAACTCCCTGAAGAGGGAAAATGGCAGTCACAAGCAGTCACATCTAGGTTGAATACAGCAGGTTCCAATAGAACAGAGATGTGTGAGTGCTTTGGGATGGGGAGTAAACCTTTACCATGTAAAAGACACAAAGCAGAAAACAGTGCCACAGCTATGTGCTTAGTTTGTATGGGCATGCTTTGTTACCACCATCAGGAATAATTTTCAAACATGTTAAGTTTTTCTCTGTTCCAGTGTAACACAGAATTGGTGAGTAAAGAAAACAGGCTTTGTGCATAAAGAAAAGAGTTATTCCATCAAATGGGAAAATGGTGGGTCCCAGACCACAAAAGATACAGCTAAAGTAACATCTCCCATCCACATTCCTAGGATTAGAGGAAAAGGTATTTCAAGCAGACTATGAACATTCATCTGTATCTCCCACTATGCCCTTGTACCAGTCATTCTCTGGTTTCCTTTGCTAGCCTCGTCCTAAAATTAATATGCCTTTCCAGACATTGGCTTCACCTTCCTCTTTACCAGTCTCTCTCACAAGGTTATCCAGCCACTAGCCTTCCCTCAATAAAACTAAATGATTACATCCCTTCTTGTTTCTGATGGCTTGGCCTTAAAAAAAGAAAACAAAACACAAGGGTTGACTTTGGCCTCTAATATGTGCATTTAAGATTTCATGTTTGCAACATCAAATTAAAAATTCCCAGCCTGGAGCTCTGAGAAACGCCAGATGAATATCAGATGAACTGAAAAAGTAGAAAGGTGTTTCATCTAAACTGGAGAGAATCTTCCAAACAATTGCAATGAGACTGAGTATCAATATACCTTTCAAAGATAAGTGCATTAAAGCTCTAATACTAAATTAACTTGTGCATATTTATAGCAACTATGCAAAACAAAAGTTTCCACTAGAACTTAAAGCATGATTTGACTTAGGTCCCAAACCAACATAGCCTTTGTTTTTAAAGGCAACATTGACAATAGTCTGCTGAAATCAAAGGATTGTTTCTTTGCAAGCACTCAGAGATTACACAAAGAACAAATATCTATATCTTTGTCCATCTGTACTCCATGCCATGCCCTACAAGAGGCATAGCCTTAGCCTATTTTCTGCCTCAAGCTCTGGTTTTCCTGGAATCAGCAGTATCCTCTTCCCAGACTCATGCAATGAAGAGCTGGAATGGTGGAGCCACAACAACTAGCAGTCCTGTCTTCAAGGAGCAAATACTTCAGAGAAAAAAAAAATAGTTCATCAATTTTATGTATATTGTAAAGGTGATTTTTCACCACTTGCTTGCTTCTTGCCCTTGTGCTCTGGTTCGTTTCCATCAGGTTCAATGAAAGCTTCATCACTAAACATAACAGGTCCGCGTCACAATCTGCACACCCACCAACGAATTCCTGATTGCAAAGTGCTGTATCTTGGCTTTGTATTTGATCTTGTGTCCCTGTCTTGCCGGATCTGAGCAGCTATAGGACCCTGCTACTCAGGTAATGGGTGGTTTTTTTTTTTTCAGTTCAATGATGGATGTCTGCTTTTTCAAGATGATCTTTTCCCACAGCTGCTGTGCTTTACTGCTGGCAAGAAATTAGTTAGAAAAGCAGGTGGGAAGCCATACCTCATGAAAACTATTTTTTAAATTCTATTTATCTGTTGACTGGAGGCACACAGAGTTCAGGTAACATGCATAAAGTAACAGTAATTAAAGTTGAAGATATGCTTTCCAGATCCTTACCCAGAGATATAAGATGAAAAGTATGATCTGCAGAGATGCTCAACACTGGGAAAATCCTGCACCCATCTGCTAGTGATGAGGAACATAGACACTGGAAAGAAAAAGAAGAGAGCTGATAAAAGATGAGTAAACTCTTGCCGTACTTTTAGAAGAAGTGAAGATCAAATCAATGTGAACATCTTTGAGTATTTCTCCCCTTAGAACAAAAATGCTGCTGGAAAGTATTTCACCTACCAAATGAACTGCTGCTTAGCAAACTACAGTGGCTTCTCATTTGTACTTTTCTCTTAGAAATAGTTCATGAAAATGTCTGTCTGATCAGATTGTCAGACCCAGAGGATCTCAATGGTAAGTGACAAAAGCCCCAAACTGGCTTGATGTCAGCTGCCCTGCTTGTCTGCTAAAGATATCAGCCCAGGAGAATCCTGAACTTTGTTCTGTTAAACTGGATGGGATTAACAGTGAAGTGGTGAAGTCTCCTTGCTTCAATAGATTACAGCAGGGTTAAGGAGCTTTGTTAGCTAATTCCAAAGCACACCATATGAAAACCACAAGTTTATAGGGCAGCCTCTCCTCCAGGTCTGGGAATGACCTGTGGGAAGCATAGACCTGAGCAACAAGCTTCTGAGGAGCAGAAATCTGATGAGTGATGAAAATTCCTTTTTATATTGCTGTCCTCAGGGACAGGTACATACCTGACCTTCTTCAGAAGGTGAAAACTGAGGGTGAAGGTGGAGGGTGGTTTGGTTTAGTTTTGTCTGCATTGATGCAGAAACATGAAATTTGCTTCCTTAATCAAGTTACATGTTGCCTAATGGTCACGTTTGCCCACAGCCTTAGTAGTAGGTAGGAAAGCCATAGGGCTTATATGGCATAGGGCCATAGGGAAAAGGCTGAGGTGCTCAATAGCTTATTTACCTCAGTCTTCACTGCAAGGGCCTCTAGCCACACTCCTGGTGTCATGGAAGACAATGCCAGGGATGGGGAGGAAGAACTGCCCATCATAAGTGAAGATCAGGTTTGTGATCACCTGAAGAACATGAAAGTGTTCAAGTCCATGGGACCCGAGGGGATACACCCACAGGTACTGAGAGAACTGGCAGATGAGGTTGCTAAACCCCTCTCTATTATATTTCAAAAGTCATGACAGTCTGGGGCAGTCCCCACAGACTGGAGAAGGGGAAACATTGCCCCCATTTTCAAAAAGGGTAAGAAGGAGGAACCAGGGAACTCCAGGCCAGTCAGTCTCACCTCTGTGCCTGGAAAGATCATGGAGCAGATCCTCCTGGAGGCACTACTGACTCAGAAGAATAGTGAACAGGTCATTGGGAGCAGTAAGCATGGCTTTGCCAAGGGCAAATCCTGCATGACTGTGACCGTTTGAGGCTATGCCTTTAAGAAAGGGACACTGTGACTGAATGTTTTATAAACAAAGGACAGGTCTAAACTAATTTCATTGGTGGATTGGCAAAGTACTGCCTTAAGTTTTGATTCCCAGAGAGACTTGTGGCAGTCTTGCACTTTTTCCCCCTCCTTTCGCAGCTTACAGTTTTGGGCTTTCAGCCAGACTGACCTTGGACAGATAAGACCTCTACTAACATATTCTGCTTTAATTAACAATTGCTCTTCTCCTCTCTTTCTAACCCTCTTTGGGGGAAAAAGGGGAGAAAAGAGGGGTACGGGGGGAACCCTCCTCAGCAGAGGAGGGAATTTCGTTCCCGTATTACTTTGTTGTATATTTCTGTGTATATATTGTAAATACTGTAAATTGTGTATATATTCCCCTGCATTTTCTAAACTGCTTTGTAAATATAGCACATTCTCTTGCTCATCCTGCTGTGCTTAGCTGTGGTTTCTTTCCCTCCACTTATGGGGGGGGAGAAGGCTGAGGCCTTCCCCTCAACCCTCGACACTGACCAACCTGGTTGCCTTCTATGAGCAGGTGACAAAATTAATAGATGAGGGGCAAGCAACTGATGTCGTTTACCTGGACCTGAGCAAAGCCTTCAACACTGTCCCGCACCACATCCTGGTCTCCAAACTAGTGACACATGGGTTTGATGGGTGCACCACTAGATGGATAAGGAACTGGCTTGATGGCCGCACCCAAAGAGTGGCTGTCAATGGGTCCATGTCCCAGTGGAGGCCAGTGACAAGCGGAGTCCCTCAGGGATCAGTCCTGGGACCTGTCTTGTTCAACATCTTTGTGGGTGACATGGACAGTGGCATTGAGTGCACCCTCAGCAAGTTTGCTGATGACACCAAGCTGTGTGGTGCAGCAGACACGCTGGAGGGAAGGGAGGCCATCCAGAGGGACCTTGACAGGCTGGAGAGGTGGGCACAAGCCAACCTCATGAGGTTCAATAAGAGCAAGTGCAGGGTCCTGCATCTGGGTCGAGGCAATCCCAGGCACAAATCCAGGCTGGGCAGTGACTGGCTGGAAAGTAGCCCTAAGGAGAGAGACTTGGGGGTGCTGGTGGATGAGAAGCTCAACAGGAGCTCTCAGTGTACACTTGCAGCCTGGAAAGCCAATCAGATCCTGGGCTGCATCAAGAGAAGTGTGGCCAGCAGGTCAAGGGAGTTGGTTCTCCCCCTCTACTCAGCTCTGGTGAGACCCCACCTGGAGTACTGTGTCCAGTTCTGGAGCCCCTATTACAAGAGGGATGTGGAGGTGCTGGAACGTGTCCAGAGAAGGGCCACGAGGATGATCAGAGGGCTGGAGCACCTCTCCTATGAGGACAGACTGAAGGAGTTGGGGCTGTTCAGTCTGGAGAAGAGAAGGCTCCAAGGTGACCTAATTGTGGCCTTCCAGTACCTCAAGGGGGCTTACAAGAAGGCTGGGGAAGGACTTCTCAGGATCTCAGGTAGTGATAGGAGTAGGGGGAATGGAATGAAGCTGGAGGTGGGGAGATTGAGGCTAGATGTGAGGAGGAAGGTCTTCCCCATGAGAGTGGTGAAACCCTGGAATGTGTTGTCCAGGGAGGTGGTTGAGGCCCCGTCCCTGGGGGTGTTTAAGAGCAGGCTGGATGAGGCTCTGTCCATCCTGATCTAGTGTGGGGTGTTCCTTCCCCTGGCACGGGGGTTGGAACTAGATGATCCTTGTGGTCCCTTCCAACCCTGACTGATACTATGATACTATGATTTCCATGCTTTCCCTCCACATGCAGCTGTATGCTTGGCCTAGAAAATCTCTGAGACACTTCCATGAAGCTGTGCTGGGAGAAGTTTAGGGGAGCCCTGCTGCATCCTTTCATACTCCTCACCTCACACACCTGATGTGAAAGTCTACACAGTAAAGCAGGTAGCATAGGAAAGTTCAAGTTACCGGAAGGTCTATTCACACAGATGTAACTAGCAATTGGCCTTTCAGGACAGTTTAACTCAGCACTGCACCCATGAGGTGGATCAAAGCACGTTTAGATTAGTTTCCTTTGCAGTATCTGTCACTATGTACTTTTTGAGTCCATCATTTCTTGTTAGACTCTGTAGCATCTTACACTAGGGTCATGAGGGCTCAAAACTCCAATGTTATGAATAAAGAGGTGCAGGCATGGAATTAATAATAAAAATTATTTTATTACTTTAGAAGTCCCACCACCCATGTAACTTATACACAAAGTTATCAAATATTACTTACAGGTTCATTGCTGGGTTGCACAATATCTGCCAGAGTACAGGAACAGTACAAATAGTTGAAGATCAGTATTTGGAAAATGATAAAACCCAAGAGCAGTATATTGCCCCTCCTAACAAGAGACGGTATTCCCTGGAGACTCAGGCAGGTTCCAAATATGCTCACAACACTGGTTCTAGTTGCGGGTAGTCCTAGTGTCTCTGCCTCGTGAGGAATCCTTCTGGACTGCAGAGTGTAGTCCACATGTGGGGGGGGAGGAAATCCCAGGAGGATCCTCTAGTGCTCTCTAGCAAACCCTTTATGTCATCAGCTCATGGCTCAAACGTCCTGCGTCACTGTGCCAGTTTTAGGCTATGCCTTTAAAAGTTAGCTGCAGATTTTTGAGCAGAGGAGTGGAGAAATATAAACAAATCCACAGCTGAGTGTAAAAAGGAAAACAACAGATTATTCTAAACAAATTTCGTTGGCCATATGTGTGAAAGGGGACCCTCAGCAGTCTCGTTTCCCACATTCATTCCTTTCCCCTTCTTCTGGCTGCTTCACTGGAAAGGATCTTATCTAACGACTTTGCAGATAAGACTAACAGAGCTCTCTAACATGTTTTTTCTCTTTTCTTCTAATTGAACAGAGGAAAGGGCTGGGGGGGAGGTTAGGGGGGAGTGGGGCAGTTTTCTGCCGTTCCTTTTGGGGATCCCATTGGGGGTTCAGGGGAGTTTCTGTGCTGTTTCTTGGTTGTAACTACCTGTATAATATTGTAAATACTGTCTATTTGTACATATTCATTGCATTCCATTGTAGAGTGCAGTTTTGCTTGCAAATATAGCTTCCATTGGTTTTCCCCGACTGAGTGAGCCCAGTTTTTGTTAATGCTGGTGGGCCAAACTACAACAGTTGCAAATGCCACAGATAATATTCCACATGTCAAAAAACAGCAAGAAACTGACCAGCATCAGGTTGTGCATTGTCCAGGCTTGTCCTGGCCCTGGGATCTGCCCCTGATTCATGACTTGGGGGAAGGGGCCCAGGTGTCAGCTAACACAGCCTTGACAGCAGGGATGTGCCTTCCTCCTTACCTCTCTTCCCACACTTTATGATCTTCACCCCTTCCCTGACTCCATGGGGGGATGAGGTGGGGGGCTTGGATGCATTGCCACATCCAATCATCCTGCCATTTTCAAAGGTGTTCATGAAGGCCCAGGTGAACTATGCCCTGCACATCTCTGCTCTTTGTTACAGTGTCACAAACCAACCTGGGGCAGTAGGGAGGCTGTGCTAGATTGAAAAATTCTCTTGGAGCAAATTAAGGTGAACCAACACCAAACACCTAATGAGTTCAGTGTATTTGATTCAAGGAACATTGTGTACAAGCTCTTGGTCATATGCACTTTAAAGATGCTTTGTTAGACAAGAGGAGAGGGAAACAGGAGGAAAAAGAAGATAAAAGAGTGAGAGAGTAAGACAAGGAGAAAGAAAGAGGTTGCCACCCTTGTATCCAGGACCACCGTCACAGGATCAGTCCCAGTTCTTCACTGTTGGGTGTGGTAGTTGCAACATGCAGGACCAAGAAGTTGCAGAACTTTTATACCCTTCAGCATGGCGTAGACTCCCCAAATCACAAAGGGAGGCTATGTCGATTTGCATGAGGCGCCTCCAGTGTAATGCCTATCACAAGCCTTTCCATGGCACAGCTGCAGTGCTCAAGATCAAGGAAAGACAGAATTCCACCTCCACAAAACTTATCCCTTCCCACTGCCATAAACAAGTCTGGCCAGTAGTTCCAGAAAGAAAGTCATTGAAAGCCATGAGAGTCATCAAAAACCATTGCCTTGTCTATTCAGACCAGGTATTCAGACCACAGGTTGGTTTAGACAATGAAAAGTCAAGCTCTCACATACAGCTAATCAGGGTCCACTGGCAGCTGTTTTATCAGACACATATAATAACATCTGCACACTGAGAAGCTGTGAGAGTCTAAGAAGTCTGTCTCTCTTAATGTAAATCAACAAAGATAAAAATGCAAAGAATCCTGTCTACCAATCCTGGATGCAAATCAGCTTGTGATTGCATCGTGATAACACCGGACTACAACAATGGACCCAAGGACCCAGCCATCACACCTTTAGGGCAAGATAATCTCCACCTGTTTCCTGAACCTTGTCTGGATGGAGACGGTAGACGGAGATTTCCCCCCCCGCCCCCTCCAGCCAGGTTCTTGCCCAAACACAGATTTCCTGCCACTGGAATTCCTGAGGGACAATATTTGACTACATACCAACACCTGCCTGAGGACTAAAAAACTGTATTTAAGACTTGAGCAACTACTGGTTTGTAGAGAGAAACAGAGGAGAGAAACAGAGGAGAAAACGGGAGAAAACGGAGATGAAGGAAAACACAGGAGACGGGCCAGGCCGCTGAGAAGAGAAAGCCGGGACGATGCTGCTCCGGAGAAAAGAAGCTGCCCGGAGGACCACAGCTCCAGTCAAATCCTCAGCACCCCTTCTCTACAGACCCAGGCTGCCCAGAGGAGCCTCAGCACTGTTCCTGTATCAACCCAACATCTCCCCAGAGGACCACAGCTGTTCTCCAGCAAAAGCCTCACCAGCATTTCTCTACAAACCCAACATCTCCTGCAGCACCTTTCCTCCACAGACTTTAACTGTCTTGGGGGGGATGAGGGGTGTGGTAATATAATTCCTTTCCTCTTCTCCCTCTCTCTATCTCTCGTCCCTCTCTCTCTCTCTCTTTTCTCCCTCTCCCCTTTCTTATGTCCACTTTATTTATGTAATAAATAGTCTAGCTGTTGATACTTTGGCCTCGTTTGTGCCTTTAATTTCACAACACGGGAATATTTAAAAGAACTGTGTCTCCGGACCAAGACATCTAATGTCTCCGGACCGTGACAGAAGCCTGAGCTTCTGGATCAGGTTTTGGACATCTGGTGTCTCCTAATTTTGTCAATGCATCTGTGAAGAAACTGTAATGTCGTTTTCCAGGAGGACAAAGGAAAGGATGCAGCAAGCAGCAAGAGAATGAAATGGCTGGTGATGGGATTGAGGTAGAATTTGTCTTTACAAATGCTGATAGACAAAACTTGAAATAACAGAGTACCAGGCTAGGAATGTCAGTAATTTGACTGCATCTTTCTTACCTGCCAATAACAAAAAGTCTCTGCATCCTCACTACTGACGTCTCCACAAGGGTCTTTCCCTGAATTAGCAAGGTGTCCTTCAAAGGCAGAAGGAAACAGGGGTAGCTAGGCAAAACCTGAACTTTTGTACATTTGGGATAGTGCACAGGCAAGGATCGGCTACTGAATATTGACTCTTCACCCAGGAAGGTGTAAAGCCTCATTTTAATGAACATAGGATGTATGATGCAGGATGTACACGTATGGGGGAAAAACATCATAGGAAAGCCAGGAAGTCTATTCATTCTCAATACCACAGCCAGTGGGGAAAGGAAGAGGGTCACCTGCAGCCAGGAAATTAGGATAAAAGGAGGTTGCAACCTCCAGCAGTTGAAAGACCCACAGAGATCTGCCTTGTGGACTCTCCCTTTATTCAAATAAAGTTTTACAGGACTCCTCTGTCTCCCTTGTGAACATTAACCTCTAGTGACAGAATGTCTCCTTACACTTGTAAGGAGCTGGCACAGCTACAGCTGCTTGTCTTCCCTAGGGCATCATGCCTTATGAAGAGTATATTATGGGTTCCCATTGAGGTGAAGTAAAAGCCAACAGAAGAGCCCTGCTATTTAATTTTTGTCCATAAACACTGCATAAGTAAGGAGCATTAGGCTCTTTGATTAATCCAAGGAGGTCCCTCCAGAAGCAATTCAGTATTTTCTGTGATGTGAAATATTTTAATGTAATCTAACTGTCTGGCTTTTGTACCTAGAGTCACAAGAATCTGCTTCCCTAATTACTACAAAAAAACAGCTGCAATTTCTACCTGCAAATGTTCTAGCTGCTTTCTGTCCCCACGTCTTCTATCCAATTTGCCCACACCTTGGTTGCATGCTATGTTATCATTTCAATCAGCAGTGATCAAGAAATGAAAGAGAAAAACCAGAAAAACCAAACCAAACAAACAAAAACTCCAAACACACACACACACACAATTACCCAACAACAAAAAATACCACCAAAAAGCAGTGAAATATTACCCTAATATAATTCTCCTCACTAGAATCTGTGTGATAACATTTATAACAGGAGATGCTGCCCTGCTCACTGGAGATATATCATATCAGTGGAGAAAATACTAATTAGGCCAAGCCAGACACCTCTGTGTCTTGCACTACTGTAAGAAAAGCAGCAATGAAAAGAGAAGGGCAAATTGTTTGAAGCGGGGAAACTCTCTCAAGACCTACTGAGTATTAGGGTTAGACATAACAAAACTGGTGCATGTTCTGATAAGAAGGGAGTACAGGTACTTGTACATCACAAAGCAAGCTGTAATGTTATCAGTCCACAGGGCATTGCAGAGCTTGAAATTTTCACTTATAATGAGGTAAATTAAGGATAGTTGTAAGCAATTTGAGAATCAACCACATTTGCATCCAGGATATTTCTGTCAATAAACACAAGCTGTTCAGGACTGCTGTCTCTCCTCATTCTCTTTTGCTCCTGGTTGTTAACAGGCACCATCTTCTTCTCTGAGTCAGTATGGAAGCTCCATCAACACATTTTAGTTTAAGTTGGCTACTGGCCAGAGGAGATCAAATTTCTTTTGGATCTCAGGGTAGGCTTTACTCTGCTTAACTGAAACAATTAAGCTATGCTTTAATTCTAGGTAATTCTAGGAAAGCCATCTTCCTAAAGTGAATGCCTATGTTCCCTAAAGAGAGGGCAACAAAATACAAGGACAGAACCGGCCCAACAGATTAGCTGTCTAAACAGGATCCATAAATCCTAAGTGTTTTGATTTGGCCTTTTTGGCCACTGAGCAGAACAGGCCTTGGCTTGGTGGGTGTATTTCATTTGTTGGCAGTGATAAAGCCGATTACTCTCTTTTATTCTGCAGTGTGATATAAGGTATCTCTAAATAATTTGAAAGCAAACATGTCCCTATTTTCCTGGATGCAGCCATTGCCTGGGCCAGCAATGCAGATCACACTAATCCGTACGAGGTTCCAATGCTGCAGCACTTCTTTGTCTGACCCACATGTTAAAGTGTGGAAACCTCTCTCCCCCTTCTCTCTGATTTCTACCTGCTGTGTTCTTCCTGTGAAACCATGCTAAGTATGAATCAGAGTGATACTTCAATGGAGATGTCTGCCAGCAAATGAGTCTACTTTAATGCCTTCCCACTGAATACAGTAAGTGGGTGAGACAGATTGTGTTGTATTGTTCCTTTCACTGATTAATATTAGTATGACAGTTTTCAGGAGAAGTCAGACAGGACCTCAGGGAGGTAGCTAAATGTAGAACTCCTCTGAGCATGGAGCTTGCTGCAACTGCAGCCCTTAATAAAAAACTCAAGCATTGCAAGTAATTAGTGTTTTCCCCATTGACAATTGCCTGAGAGTGAGTATGATAATGAACACTGTTCCTGCTAAAAAGTCAAAATGTATTTCAGAACTGTATGACTATGCATCCAGGCAGATATGCAACTTCTGGAGGCCAAAAAAAAATTATACATCTTAATTTTCTATTTTCATGCTTTGTTCCAATACTCTTTTGGGTAAACAGGTAGCATGAACTCCAGACAATGCACCAAGACTGGGGATCCAAACCTATACAGATGATGATTCTTCTCTATAGAGATACAAAAGGTCTATGGAAAAATTGTTTCTTATGCATCATTTACACACAGATTATTAAACATCTCCCTGGGAGACCACTTGTCTACCATACTCACAGTGGATCTATTGCAACCTGCAGTTACATCTCTATGGGCAGAACTGCTCACATTCATACAGAGGCTTAAGTTTCATAGTCTGCCAAATAAACAACCTAGGCTTTTAACAGGACAAAAGCTACATATCCCTCAGTGATAATCTAATCTATTGATTTTCCCTTTCTATATTTTCATGTAAGTGCTAGCATTATAGTCAATAATAATGCCTCTTGATTTGTCTTAGTTCCTTGTATTACTACTACATATACACACACTCCAAACAGTGTATTTTCTCAAAGCACTGAAAATAATGTTGTATCATCTTTTACCTTCTGGTACACATAAGGAGATGATGAATTTACCAGAGTATTTTGTAGGTGTTTCTACATCAATGAACTTACAATCCAATGACTGCATTTTGTACTCCTTCAACCTTTTTCTGAAGAATGAACTTTTGGCCAGGTCCTTATCTCCAGCATGATGAATACAGCAGTTCCATGAGAGTGAGAAGGCCTGCTGTAGGTTTCTGCTGTAAAATACAACCTGAACCATATGTTTCTCTTCCACTAATTCATATGTAAAGCCTGCTCATATTCTCAAGACCCACAAGACTTTGCATTGAACTGTTATTGGATGAGTGGTAGGAACAAACACTGCAACAGGAAAGTATTTGCTAGGAAAAGAGGATATAGCCAGCACAAGAGCTTATAGATGTTGTGTCAGGTAATGACAACCTTTTGAAGGCTCTAGAAGATTTACTTTTATCATCTGAGAAGATGATCAGGATTTCACAGAAGAAATGATTTATTTTAAAGACATAAAGAAGGAGGTCTCTGCTATCTGGGACACAGTGAAGGCACAGTGAAGAAAGAAAGGGAAGGAATAATTGAGTCTTTCTGACACATTACAGCATAGGAGAGAAAAAGCAGCAGAGGCAAAGCTCTGTGGATATGGGTCATGCAGGACCAGCAAAAGAGCAGATTCTGAATGCTGATCTCTCAGCTGCCAGAAAGCCTCCCCACATTCTATGTGGCCAATGTTTTCTCCATGTCCTAGCCCTGGCATGGGGATATTTTTGAATCCTGAAATTATGGCTGGAACAGCAGCAAAAGTCCTGAGCTTTGCCCAGGCTGTCTGTCTGATCTGGAAAAACCCAGAAGGCCATGAAGTGATATTCTCTGCCTAATGTCTGGGCCAAATACTGCTGTTACTGTCAGGTTAATGAGACAAAACTTACACTATTTGTTCTTCTCTTTTAAACACATGCTTTCAAAATTCTCGGAGAAAGCTTTGGGGAGCATCAAAAAGATATCCGATAAGATCAAATTTAAGCAGTGTCCTAGTCTAGCCAGTAGGGGTAAGGAAAGAGTGGGAAGGGTGAGTTCATTGATACCCAACCAGATTATCAGAAAATTTCTCTAGTGGCCACATCACTAAAATGGAAATAAATTGGCCAGATGAATTTATATGCATTTTGTACTTAAGAAAGCATCCACCTAAGTACAGAGAGCAACCAGACACGGCTTAGGCAGGGGCCAAAGGGAATGACACTGCTGTATTTTCTTTTTTGAAAGGTACAACAGCATAATTACCTGAGAATCAGGAGAGCAAATACAAAGTCTTACACTTAGGGTATATATTTTATGTCTGACTTTGCATGAAGTGCATACTTATACATGCACATCTACGTAAATACAGATAAATATATGCAAGTATTGATGCACGTGCTTGCACAGGAATGCCATGTTTTCTGTCTTTGGCACAGTGAGTGGCCAGAGACAGACCCACTAAACTCCATCACAAATTAGTGACTAGATGCAAAAAGCCCTGCTACAGAAATATATCCTGCTTTGAACGAGGGTCAGTTACAGCAGAAACCTGAAGATCTCCTTACAGTAGCTGGCACAGAAGAGTCTCTTATGGCCTGCTCACTATGCACCAGTGACAGCTTGCCAAGTATTAGAGCACACCAAGCCAAGGGGAGCAGCAGAAATTTCTGCTGTACAAAAGAAAAAAAAAAAAAAAAAAAAGGTTGCTCAACTGTTAGAGCTTCCTTCCTGGTAGGCTTCCTTAGAGAGCACTCTCAGTAATACAGAAACATTGCTATGAAAAGGTATCACTAGAGGGAAATGAGAGGCAACTGGTCACAAAGGACAATCCTCGCAACTTCTTGCATTTTCTCTGTGAAGAGCATATGGAACTTGCTCCACCACTTGAAGGAGACCCTGTCTGTGAAACAGACAGCCTTTGTAAATTTTGCCCCCTAGAGACTGTTAATTCTGAAAGTGCAATGGGGTTTTCCATTTGGAGATACCTTTGAAAACATACCTGTTATTTATATTACACATTCTTCCTCCTTGGGATGCATCACCCTGTGTTTATTGTTGTCTTCAGATTTTAGCCTTTGAGCTTGTGTCCTCCTGGGGCTTGTGCAGGAGCTCATGCAGAATTCATCTCAGTGTGCAGAGTGTACACAGCTCAGAAGCATCCCAGCAGCCTTCACAGCTGAATGTGGCTTCAAAACAAAACATTTTTGCCTGTCAAGACAGAACCTCCTCACCATTCTTAAGGTTCTTCTGTGCTATACACACAGCTAAGAGGAGAGAGCACCCCTAGCAATATAGCCTCAGTATTTTCTGTGGTTTTGCTGCTTTTCCAAAGTTTTGTCATCTTCTGACGTGCATAATGCACGCATGCCTTCAATGCCATTAACTCAAATAACTCTAATCAAAGACATTTTTGTTCCTCTTTTCTATTTTTCTAATATCTTAAAGAGCACTCTTCTGTCTTGCCCTGTGCTGCTGTGACCTCCAAGCAAAAACCACGCATGTTTGCATGGACAAATACTGGCCAAGCACAGAAGGCTGCGTCCTATCCTACTGCACCTACTGCTGATGGGCTTTTGAGCTCTTCATTTTGCAGGTTTGCAGTGTCTAAGCTATCCTCCCTGTTCTCCTTGGAGAACAATGGCTTGTGCTTGAGGATTGTGGTGGGTTGAAGTTCCACCCCAATACTAACTTTGCCAGACCAACTCAGTTGGAAAGCAAATGGAAGATATATTTACAAGCAGAACTACACTCTACAATGGAATGCAATGGATATGTACAAAATATACAATATTTACAATATTATACAGGTATTTACAATTAGCAAACAACACAAAAACACCCCTGGTGAAAAAGACCAGGGAAGCCATTCCGCTGCCCTCCACCTCCCTTCCCCCATCCCTTGTACCAAAGGGAGAAAGAAACAAAGAGAAAGAAGTGGTTGGACTTAACCAAAATAATGCAGTCAAGGTCAGCCAGAAGCAGGTTAATCTCTCCTGAGCAAAGTAAGCAGAGAAGAGATTGGAACAGAAATAGTTGTTTTGGTATAGCTAGTTTTATACCAAATATTTTTCTCCAATTAAATTGTTTAGAATTATCTTTAGTTTCCCTTTTCACACCCAATAGTGATTTATTTATATTTTTCTACTTTCCTGCTCAAAATATGTAAAAAAGTTTCAAAGGCATAGCCTAAAACCACCACAAGGATCCACTGGCAGAAGCAGATTTACCATTTCAGAGGACATCAACCTTAGCATTAACATCACTCTGCTTGTCTTCTCTACTGTGACTCCTACAGAATTTAATCTCTATTTATAGCTAGATTTTATAGGTGAAGAAGGTATAAAACACTCCTCCAAAAAAGAATTGCTTTGATCATTGACAAAACAAACACACTGAGCTTCCTCCCTGCCATCCTCCCCCCGAGCCAGTGCTCTGTCCCAGACAATGGTGATATTTCTGTGAATATTAGAAAAAACACAACCTGACTGTAAGTTTTCCAGTAGGACAGAGCTTGAGGTGGAGGATGAGGGGATTGAGAACTTGTGGGTTAAAATCAGAGGGAGGCCTAACAAATCTGACATCCTGGTTGGAGTCTGGTCTGTTATAGACAACCCAACCAGGATGAGGAGGCAGATGAATTATTCTATAAGCAATTGGAGGCTGTCTCAAGATCATCAGATCTTGTCCTAGTAGGTGACTTTAACCTGCCAGATATCTGCTGGGAACTTAATTCAGCAGAGAGGAGGCAGTCCAGAAGATTCCTGGAGCACATGGAGGACAGCTTCCTGATGCAGCTAAGTGAGCCTACCAGGAGTCAGGCTCTGCTTGACCTGCTGTTCTCCAGTAGAGAAGGGCTGGTGGGATATGTGATTGTGGGAGGCTGTGGTGAGTTAACACCCTTTTCTGAAAACAAAACAAAAAAAAAAACAAAGCAGGATGGAGGGCTTGCAAGTACTTTACCCTCCCTGCAGGGCGTTTTCCCCTGGGAAGCTGAAGTCTGTTCCACTCCCCCCTCCCTGCCCAGCTAGAGTATAAAAAGCAGGACATCGTAGCTGTTGGCTCTCCTTTTGGCTCCTGCCTCTGTTGGATGAGAGCTACTGCATCTGCCCTCCTGCTCCTCTGCCACATGGTCAGGCCTGATCCTTCTCCCTGCTACCTCCATGCCTCCTCAGAGAAAGACTGGTTTTGTATTATTCTTTTTTGTCCCACTCTCATCCATCATTGTTCCTTGCCCTTGTGAGCCTTTCCTGTTATTGTTATATACTGTTTGGAGGGAGGAGGGGGGAGTGGGGGAGAGATTCTCAGCATTTTCTGCATCTAGGCTCTTAACTCCCAGTTAAGGCTCAAACTACTACAGAGGCTGCCTAGGGTGCAGTGACCATGAGATAGTGAAGTTTTCAATATGCAGGGAGATAGGGAGGAGCACCAACAGAACCTTCACCTTGGACTTCTGGAGGGCAAACTTCAGCCTGTTTAAGAAACTTATTAGTAAAGTTCCCTGGGTAGCAGCCCTGAAGAACCAAGGGGTCCAGTCTGGTTGGACCTACTTCAAACAGGAGCTCTTGAAGGCACAGGAACTGGCAGTTCCCATGTGCCGAAAGATGAGCCGGCGGGGAGGGTGACCGGCCTGGATGAGCAAGCAGCTCCTGGAAGATTTAAGGGGAAAAAAGAGTCTGTATCACCTTTGGAAAGAGGGGAAGGCTTCTCCTGATATGTTTAAGGAAGTTGTTAGATTATCTAGGAAAAAAAATAAGAGAGGCAAAGGCCCAGTTGGAACTCAAGCTGGCCACCTCTGTGAAAGACAATAAAAAGCATTTTTACAAATACATTAACGCTAAAAAGAAGGGCAAGAAGAACCTGCACTCCTTATTTGACCTGGAGGGGAACACTGTGACTGAAGATGAGGAAAAGGCTGAGATCCTGAACACCTTCTTTGCCTCAATTTTCAACAGCAAGGCAGGAGTTCAGGATGAGTGGCCTCCTGAGCTGGGCGATGGGGTCGGGGAGCGGTGTAATGCCCCGGAAATCCATGAGGAATTAGTTTGGGATCTGCTGAGCCACTTGGACACTCACAAGTCCATGGGACCGGATGGGATCTATCCTAGGGTGCTGAGAGACCTGGCAGATGAGCTGGCCAAGCCGCTCTCCATCATTTACCACCAGTCCTGGCTCACTGGTGAGGTCCCAGGTGACTGGAAACTGGCCAGTGTGGTCCCCATCCACAAGAAGGATCAGATGGAGCAACCTGGAAACTATACGCCAGTCAGCCTGACCTCAGTGCCAGGGAAAGTGATGGAGCAGATTATCTTGGGGGCAATAACTGCACACCTGAAGGAGGACTCAGGTCCAGCCAACAAGGACTTAGGAAGTGCAGGTCCTGCTTCTCCAACTTGATCTTCTATGATCAGGTGACTGCCTGGTGGATGTGGGGAAGGCTGTGGATGTAGTCTGCCTGGACTTCAGCAAGGCCTTTGACACCGTCCCCCATAGCAAACTCCTGGCCAAGCTGTCAGCCCATGGCTTGGACAGCAGCACTCTGTGTTGGGTTAGGAACTGGCTGGAGGGCTGAGCCCAGAGAGTGGTGGTGAATGGTGCCACATCCAGTTGGCAGCCAGTCACTAGTGGTGTCCCCCAAGGATCAGTGCTGGGCCCCATCCTCTTTAATATCTTCATTGATGATCTGGATGAGGGGATTGAGTCAGTCATCAGCAAGTTTGCAGATGACACCAAGTTAGGAGCAGATGTTGATCAGTTAGAGGGTGGAAGGGCTCTCCAGAGGGACCTCGACCAACTGGACAGATGGGCAGAGTCCAACAGGATGCATTCAACAAATCCAAGTGCCAGGTGCTGCACTTTGGCCAGAGCAACCCCATGCAGAGCTACAGGCTGGGGTCAGAGTGGCTGGAGAGCTGCCAAACAGAAAGGAACCTGGAGGTACTGAGTGACAGCCACCTGAATATGAGCCAGCAGTGTGCCCAGGTGGCCAAGAAGGCCAATGGCATCCTGGCCTGCATCAAGAAGAGTGTGGCCAGCAGGAGCAGGGAAGTCATTCTGCCCCTGTACTCTGCACTGGTTAGGCCACACCTTGAGTCCTGTGTCCAGTTCTGGGCCGCTCAGTTTAAGAAGGACATTGAGACACTTGAACATGTCCAGAGAAGGGCAATGAGGCTGGTGAGAGGCCTTGAGCACAAGCCCTATGAGGAGAGGCTGAGGGAGCTGGGATTGTTTAGCCTGGAGAAGGGGAGGCTCAGGGGAGATCTCATTGCTGTCTACAACTACCTGAAGGGTGGTTGTAGCCAGATGGGGGTTGGTCTCTTCTCCCAGGCAACCAGCACCAGAACAAGAGGACACAGTCTCAAGCTGCGCCAGGGGAAGTTTAGGCTTGAGGGGAGGAGAAAGTTCTTCACAGGGAGAGTTGTTTGCCATTGGAATGGGCTGCCCAGGGAGGTGGTGGAGTCACCATTCCTGGAGGTGTTCAAGAGAGGATAGGATGTGGCACTTGGTGCCATGGTTTAGTCATGAGGTCTGTGGTGACAGGTTGGACTTGATGATCTTTGAGGTCTCTTCCAACCTTGGTGATACTGTGATACTGTGGTAGTCTACTACTTATTCTATAGGGTTGTTTTTTTCAGCCATGCATTAGAAAGACCATTTCCTGACAAACTGTCAAGAATTTTTCTGCATGGATTCACCTGCAGAAGTTCTGGTCTCATGATGTTGGCACCTTGCAGAGTCCAAGCCACTTTCATCAGGGAGCAAGGAATACATGGCCAATAAAACATGATCTTCTGTTCCACTTTCTAGAAGCAAGCACAATGATCTGCAGTACAAGGAAGGAAACTCTTTACAGAAAATGACATTTCTGAGAAGCAGCAAACATGAGACATTGCTAAGGCTTGCAAGAGACAAAACCACAGGCTGCTTGACATCACTTTATTTATGAAAATCCAGATTCTTCAATTTGCACTGAGGCATCAGTCATACTCTGAGAAATTCCTTGTGTGCCTGCAACCCAGATAGCCTTTTTCGTCAGCTTTTTCTGACCCGTTTCTATTACCAGTTTTACTACCTTTGCTGCCTTTGACTGTACTGGCTCTTCTTGGAGTAACTCTGCTCTGAGCTTCCAGTAATTTTCTTGCAGATAGCATTTTGACTGAATCTCACTCACTTCTCCCAGCTATAAATAATTCTTATTCCCCTGAGTACCCAGTTAAGCACAGCTTTATTCCCACCATTTGAGTTGCTTCTAATGGGGCAGGTTAATGGCTGACTGGTAGCTAATCCAGGCAGCACCTTCATGGCATTTCAGCTGTCACACTATTTTATGTACTGTCACTACCACACAGTCACTAGCAACAGGACATCAGATTACTTTTAAGAGCCGTCTCTGTGAAAAACATTAAATATATTCATCCTCAAGCAGTGAATGAGTTTCTGTGTTGGAAAGAGGAGGGGAATGGTTGCAAATATATGGAATTAAATTCTCATGTCATTTGACATAAATCTGCTTAGTGGTTATAAATGTGTATGACTAGCTGGCCTATATTACAGCAGCCTGCTCTAATTTTAACATAGTTTTTCATTAAATTAATCAAATCTTTCTGGTTCATTTGTTAGAAGTCCTAATTACTGCGGGTTGGATTACACATAATAGGAAGATTTTTTTCCTAGGTCACTAATTATCTCTGTAAATAAAACTGTTTTCAAAACATGCTCTGCAATATCTTTATAGCTTTTGAACGAAACAAATGGATATTAAAAGCTGGAGCTTAATGTTTGTTAGTGCAACAGCTAATGCAAATGGGATCACATCTTGATCCCAGCTTTCAGTGCTTGCCTGCACAAAATGTCCACTATTACAGCAATTTTCCCACTGACTGAGCCAGACTGCACAAATGTCACTCTCCTGAAATCATTGCACCCTAGACTGAGACTCTTACTATATCGCTATTTGAAGCAAATGTGTCCTGAGAATAAACACATACTACAGACACAGTGGCTGAGACCTCTTTCCTGTGAGATGATACACATCTCTGTTACTAAAGAAGGTGCAGCTAAGCTGTTCAGGTGAGAAAATCAAAGACATTGCACTTGCACTCATTAAAATTTCACATGGGAGCATGTGATAAGCCCTAATGTAAATCCCAAATACTAGAAAATTTAGAGAAGTGCTCTAGCTGTGCTTGAAAAGGAGAGAACAAACCATATGAACTATAGCTTTCTCCCTGTGGTTTTAACTGTTATGCTTTGCTTAGTGGCAGCACATTTCATTGTGAGTAAGGAAAACTGCTGTGGGGTGAGAAGGTTACTCTGAACTTATTTATGTCAGGTCCATGGAGCTAGAGGAGGGAAGAGGCTTTTCAGCAGAGCTGAGATCTGCCAGGGCAGCAGACTGAGCTCTCAAAGGGCCTGGCCCAACCAGGGCAAATCTGCAATAAACCAGACCCAAGGTATCATGGCACAGGACCTGGCACAAGTGTCTCCAAAACTGGCCAAGCACAGACAGCCTTTTCCTTCATTTGACAACACCTGTAAATGCAGCTCCAAGTAGCTGAACAAATAGTGGATATTTCAGGTGAGTCATAAAGTTTTCCTCAAAGCAACCCTGACGACTGACTCAAGAACTATCACAGTTCAATGATGGAATTTCAACCCTGCTTTAAAAAACAAAAAACAAAACACAAAACACTAAAGCACCACAAGGGAAAAAACAACCCCACATAAACCACAAAAGTGACTGACTCATATATGGCCACCTTATCACACCACTGTCATCTCAATGGGAAGCTGCTGCAATAAGAACTCTTTTCCCCTTTACCATAAACTTTGCAGTTACAAACCATCTTCATGCACCATTGTTTGTGCTTTGTGCAAGTCAGATGCTCGTGGCTTGGAAGTGGTGTCTCTGGTGTCCAATCGCACCATTTTTCGTCCTTATGAAGCACTGCCACTCACAAAAACAAAGGCAATGGTTTTGTTAAGAAGGCGGCTGTTTGCTGCATTGCTTCTGACTCATTGTTTTGAAGGTCACTGTCTGAAGAGGTGACTATATGAGATTTAAGTATCAAAGCTCATCTCAGAGCTCTCACTAACCATCAGTGAAGAATAAAATCACCCCTATAACACAGAGCACACAAGTAACCTTTGCTATTTGTCTTCTTTGAAATACAGCTGAGCCTAAAACAATCTTACAGTGTTTTTTATGAGGTCACTAGCATGAGCTTTGGGAAAGCACAACAAGTACATTTTCCTCATGTGGTTCAGTACAAAATGGGATACATTCTTTTTCAGGGAGTTTTCTTCATATATTTTCATATCACAGCTGTCTAAGATGAAAAGTGGAGCATTAGAATAAACCTTTAGAATAAACCAAACCAGGTTGGAAGAGACCTTCACTTAGTAAGTTACTAAACTGCTCTAAGATGCTTTTGTTCAGTAAACTAATAGAATTTTTTCCCCTTTCTACAAATTCCACTGTTTGCAGCTTATGGTTATGCAAACTGCTCTGAATGCTGGGTCATAGCTACCCCATCATGTGAAATTCACAGGAGCATTATATATAAAACTCAAGTCAGCGGTTTTTAGGAATTAAAACATTCTGATATTTTCCACTTCTCCTTTCTGCCCATCCATACCACTTTGCCTGCATTTGGTACAGTACTTTTTCCAAAATTCGTTTCCTGTTCAGCTGCACTACTTCCTGGGTTAGTGACTACTGAAACTGTCTGAACTGCACAGCTGCAAACTTTGCAGCAGCTAACTTTGCAGCATGACAGACCACTTGTTATCAGCAAAAAAAAAGTCTCCTCATTGAGGTACACGTTACATTAACTCAAAAGAGAGCACTATATTCCTGTTCAAGGTTTCTAAGTGTGGTAGGGTGAAGAAACTGAAACTACCACACTAAGTTTTGATTGTCTGTTTTCTGGTGTTCTTTTTTTTTTAAAAAATACATGATCAAAACCAACGCTGCTGATTTTACCTAGGAAATCACAAGAGCCTAAGGAACCTACCCCAAAATGGATATAACATAACAAATCAATTTGCCAAAGGGGTAGGAAAAATATGCAAATAATGGCTATGCTTAATGGAATTACAATACCAACAAATATAGAAAGAACAAAACTAGATCATTAAAATCAGGAGGAAAGATTATGAATACTAGTGAAATCCCCTCTTAGGGTAGAAGTTTCACCAAATTTCTCTAAGATTCCAGAAAGGTTTG
Organism: Melanerpes aurifrons; assembly: GCA_011125475.1. Classification (NCBI taxonomy): domain Eukaryota; kingdom Metazoa; phylum Chordata; class Aves; order Piciformes; family Picidae; genus Melanerpes; species Melanerpes aurifrons. The sequence goes on from WWNC01000003.1 coordinate 5,548,157, forward strand.
CTTATATGCAGCTATGACCTTTTACATTCAAAGACTGAGGAATATGAAGATGGTGCCGACCTGTTACTTATTATCTTAATAATATATGTTACTTTATGTCAGGTAACTGTACATGGTCACACTGTCTTAGTAAGATAAAAACTGTGTTTGCTGGGAACCTAGTTCGCAAGCTGCTGCATCCTACCACTTGTGGAAACCTGTCTGTCATTCACCTCTGGCATTTTCTGGTTATCATTTGTTAGCCTAATATGCAACTGATCTAGTCTCCCTGTAAGGTTTATTTACATGTACTAAACTACTCTACTGTTCTATCTCTAATGGTTAGCATGTATTAATCTCTGTATTGTCTTAAGTAACTGCTAGGTCTAGGCCTCATAAAAGGGCTGAGATTAAATGGTAACTTTTACCCTGAAGCTCAGTGTCCATGATATTCACAAAACAGAGAGTTCTGATGCTATTAGACAAATAACCTGTACTGGAAAGGAAGAGATAACACTAGTTCAAAGGGATTGCTTTGGCCTTTCATTATCAGGATGGCCGAGAATTCCTTGCTGTATAAAAAGCTCATTTGTTTTCTTGTGCTCCAACACCAGCATTGCATTCCTTTAAGCAATCCTTTTTTCAATAAATTCTAAACCACAGCCTTGTTATTCCTCTATGATCATTCCTAAATTGCTCCTCATTGGTCTAATGGACTATAGTGCATCGCTCCTCCTCTAGTCTGAAAAAGAGCGAGTTCCAGTTACAACTACTCTCCATGACAAGCCTTAGGAAACATAATGGTGTTCCTGCTCTTTCAAGTGTGCTGGACAAATGTGGGAATTTCATAGGTCTTCTCCCCTTTTCTTTCTGTTATACATATGTTTCATTCTTACAACTGTGCCCCAAGGGAAGGAAAGTGTAAAAAATATAAGATGCACCTGACTCATAGGCAGAAGGGTGATGGTCCTCTAATTATTATTACAATACATGTCTACAGAGGAGTAGAATGGGTTCCCTAATCAATGAATACATCTTTGGGAAGAGGAGGAGTTGTATCTTCTGCTCTATAAAACCACAGATAATCAGTATAAGAAGCAAATGTGAGTAATCTGAAAGTAAGATAACACAGAAAGATAATGAACAAATAACCATTACAAAATTGCTTTAGCCATAATTTTGTTAGTCTCTTGGATCTGCCTGTGCAGTGTAAGCTGTAGCAGGATTTAATGCATTTGCTCTCTTACTTGCCTTTCTCTACAGACCTCATGCTCCTGAGTTCTGATGGCACCAGTTCCTAAAGCATAAAATTGTTTTTGTTTTAGCCAGGCTCAGCCTTATTAAAGTCTGCTGCTCACAGCACAAGAACTGCTCTGTGGGTCATTGCAAGACAATTGTGTAGGACAGAAAAGAAAACAGCACAAAAAACACAAAGACAGGTCAGATAAGAACATGAAGCCTCTATCAGTATCTACAAGATCACAGTGAAAACACACACACATTCATCTATATATATTTAGTCATGGAACATACTGAGCAGAGGTTTTTTCCTTTAGTACTGTGGGAAGAAGCCAGTATAAAGCAGTCAGAGAAGAATCCTCAAGAGTAACCTTCTGGGCTGATGTATGCTGCAGACATTTCCAAAGCCAGTGGAGACAGTATGATTAATTTTCATAAATTATTGAACCAAAAATAATTTTCAGTATCTAGAAATGAATATCACATTGGTAACTCTTGCATTATTTACCATACATGGGCTGACTGAAAATCTATGTGCCAAGCAATGAGTCAAATATTTATTCATGGCAAGAGAGGTAGAAAGGTCATACATACATGCACACAGACACAAGCTGTTTACAGGAAGCTTGCTTCCTGATAGAGGTACCATGCTTGCTTAGAATTTACTGCTAACTTGCTTTGCAGGAATAATTTACACTTTTAATACTAAAGGTGACATAAAGTCTCAGAATTTCAGTATGTATTCTGAATACTCCTGTTCTGTGTGTGCTGAGTGGGTGGCTAAGTCCAAAGTCTTAGCTTGTGTTCATGTAAATCTTTTGCTTGTTTTAGACCACAAGCTTGAAGAAGACAACAAGGAAATTTCCCTTTCCCCTGGCCAAAGGCAGTATACATCTTGGTAATTCATTCTTCTTCAGTTTATCAGGACAAGTGGTATCATGGATAGGCTGTACAGTAGAATTTTCCTAGCCAGAAATGAGTGACACAAAGGACAAACCAGAAGGAAAAGATGAGAAAACAAGCCAGCAAACATATAAATATGTTTTGGAGAGGATTTGAAGAGTGCATACATGTCATCAAGTTATTAATATTTAGTGTATCCTCCTTGAGGTTTGTCTGCATAGCTTTCATTAGCACTTCTGTTCATTACAAATGGGAGGTACTCACTTCCAATAACATGGGGCCTCTTACAATCTCACAGTGACTAGAGATACTCTTACTGAGAAACTGGGAAAATGTTTTATACAAATACCTGAGGGTTTTGTATTCAAGCAACAACAAAGCAGAGAGGAATCTTTAATTTATTTTTTTTTTTCAAATGGAAGTCAATTTGGTTGCAGAAGAAATAACTTAATTGAAAGTCCAGTATTCTGCAGAACAGCAGTTTTCAGCAGATACTTTCCTACAACTTTACTGGTAACTTCCTCATAGCCACATATTAGCTCAACATCAAGCTCAGAGCTTTGCTTCAAATCAAAATACAATTAGCATCCAATAGAAATTATTTAAATGGATTTGTGAAAGAAGAAAAGAAGCAAAATTAATTTCTTCATACTTGAAACTATTTTCCAAAGATATAATATGCCTCTGATACCTTATGTCTCTTTCCTTATGGTATCACTCATGTTTTGCTCTCTATTCTTGGTTACTTGAAGTATCAAACCCACCAAATTCAAAGGCTGCTTGAATTTACACCTTTATTCAGATATGGGAGGAGACAGACACAAAAGCAATACTTTAACAGACGACTCCCTTGGGATCAATAAAGCTAGCATACATACATTGATACTATTCTGGTTATAATCACGCCTTCAGAGACTGCACTTCCTTTACATCCAGGAAGAAGGTAAGGCCTCACGGATGTGATTAAGACACTGGCCCAGATCTTAAAATGGAGGTCATCTTAGATAATGTGCATTTTTCAGATCAGTAAAAGTAATAATGGAAAAATAGTGATGAAAGCTAAAGCAACAAAAGGCATATTCATAGAATCATAGAACCATTCAGGTTGGAAAAGACCCTCAGCCCTCAATTCCAACCACTGACCCTACTCTACAAAGTTCACCCCTAAACCATACCCCCAAGCACCACATCCAAGTGACCTTTAAACACAGCTAGGGTTGGTGAGTCAACCACCTCCCTGGCCAGCACATTCCTATTCCTATACCCTGCTGCAGCTTGAGGCCCTTCCCTCTTGTTCTATCACTAATTACCTGTGAGAAAAGACCAGCACCAGCCTCTCCACAACATCCTTTCAGGTAGTCATAGAGAGTGATGTGGTCTCCCCTCAGCCTCCTCTTTTTCAAACTAAACAGCCCCGGCTTCTTCAGTTGCTCCTAATAAGATTTATCCTCCAGACTCTTCACCAGCTTTGCTGACCTCCTCCAGCACCTCAAAATGTCTCTTGTATTGAGGTGCTCAAAACTGGACACAAACTCAAGGTATGGCCTCACCAGGGCCAAGTACAAGGGGACAATCAACTCCATACTCCTGCTGGACACAGTATTTCTAATACAGGCCAGGATGCTAGTGGCTTCTTGGCCACCTGGGTACACTCCTGGCTCATATTCAGTTGCTTGTTTAGCTTTCTTGATTAGAACCCCCAGGTCCCGTTCTGCCAGACAGCTTTCCAGCCACACTTCCCCAAGCCTGTAGCATTGCTTGGGGTTGTTGTGACCCAAGTGCAGGACCTGGCATTTGGCCTTTTTGAAGCTCATTGTGGTGACATTGGCCTGTTGAGCCAATCTATCCAAGTCTCTCTGTAGAACCTCCCCACCCTGGTTCAGATCAACACTCCCACCCAACTTGGTGTCATCTGTGAACTTACTGATGACACACTCTGTGTCTTCATCAAGATCATCAATAAAGATGTTAAACAGAAGTGGTCCCAACACTGAGCACTGGAAATGATCCCAATACTGAGTGGCTGTTACTGAAACTTGGTGGGATGATTCCCATGACTGGAATGTAGGGACAGATGGGTATAAACTCTTTAGGAAGGATAGGCAGGGCAGGAGAGGAGGAGGTGTTGCCCTCTATGTCAGTAACCAGTTGGAATCAGTGGAGCTCTGTGGAAGACGACAAGTTTGTCTCTCTTAATGTAAATCAACAAAGATAAAGTGAATCCTGTCTACCAATCCTGGATGCAAATCAGCTTGTGATTGCATGGTGATAACACCGGACTACAACAATGGACCTAAGGACCCAGCCATCAGGCTTTCTGGGCAGGGTGGTTTCCGCCCAAAAGACTTGAGCAACTACTGGTTTGTAGAGAGAAACAGAGGAGAGAAACGGAGGAGAGAAACAGAGGAGAAAAACGGGGAGAAAAACGGAGATGAAGGAAAACACAGGAGACGGGCCAGGCCGCTGAGAAGAGAAAGCCGGGACGATGCTGCTCCGGAGAAAAGAAGCTGCCCGGAGGACCACAGCTCCAGCCAAATCCTCAGCACCCTTTCTCTACAGACGCAGGCTGCCCAGAGGAGCCTCAGCACTGTTCCTGTATCAACCCAACATCTCCCCAGAGGACCACAGCTGTTCTCCAGCAAAAGCCTCACCAGCGTTTCTCTACAAACCCAACACCTCCTGCAGCACCTTGCCTCCACAGACTTTAACTGTCTTGGGGGGAATGAGGGGTGTGGTAATATAATTCCTTTCCTCTTCTCCCTCTCTCTATCTCTCGTCCCTTTCTCTCTCTCTCTTTTCTCCCTCTTCCTTTCTTATGTCCACTTTATGTAATAAATAGTCTAGCTGTTGATACTTTGGCCTCGTTTGTGCCTTTAATTTCACAACACGGGAATATTTAAAAGAACTGTGTCTCCGGACCGAGACATCTAATATCTCCGGACCGTGACAAGCTCCAACTGGGGAGGGATGATGAGCTAGTTGAGAGCGTATGGGTTAAAATTAAAGGCAGGACAGGGGAAGGAGATATTACTGTGGGGGTCTCCTACAGGCCACCTGACCAGCAGATCCAAGCAGATGAGGCCCTCCATAGGCAAATAGAAGCGGCTTCCAGGTCACAAGCCCTGGTCCTCATGGGTGATTTCAACCACCCGGACATCTGCTGGAGGGACAACACAGCAAGGCACCAGCAATCCAGGATGTTCCTGGTCTGCATAGAAGACAACTTCCTCCTCCAAATGGTAGAGGAACCAACAAGAAATGGTGCTATGCTGGACCTTGTTCTCACCAAAAGGGAAGGGCTGGTAAGCAATGTGAGGCTCAGAGACAGCCTTGGCTGTAGTGACCATGAAGCAGTTGAATTTAACATCCTCAGGGCAATCAGGAGGAAGTATTCCAAGCTTACGACCCTAGACTTTAGGCGTGCAGATTTTGATCGCTTCAGGGATCTGCTAGCCAAAGTGTCGTGGGACAAAGCCCTGGAGGGAAGAGGGACCCAGGACAGCTGGTCAGTATTCAAGGACCACCTCCTCTGTGTCCAGGAGCTCTGTATACCAACAAAGAGAAAAGCAGGTAAGAATGCTAGGAGGCCTGCCTGGATGGGCAAGGAGCTACTGGACACACCATTACTTAAAAGGAAACTCTACAGGAAGTGGAGAGAAGGACAGGTAGAACAGGGGGAATATAAGGAAGCCGCCCGAGCAGCAAGAGTCCTGGTTAGGAAAGCCAAAGCAGAGTTTGAATTGAATCTAGCCAGGGAGATTAAAGGGGACACTAAGAACTTCTACAGATATATTAATGGGAAGAAGAAGACTAGGGAAGGTGTGGGCCCCCTCAGAAAGGAAAATGGTGACATGGTCACAAGTGATGAGGAAAAGGCTGAGGTACTTAATAACTTCTTTACCTCAGTCTTCACTGCAAGGGCCTCTAGCCACACTCCTGATGTTGTAGAAGTCAAAGCCAGGGACAGGGAGGAAGAACTGCCCATTGTAAGTGCAGATCAGGTTCATGATCATCTGAAGAACCTGAAAGTGTTCAAGTCCATGGGACCCGACGGGATACACCCACAGGTACTGAGAGAACTGGCAGATGAGGTTGCTAAACCCCTCTCTATTATATTTCAAAAGTCATGGCAATCTGGTGAAGTCCCCACAGACTGGAAAAGGGGAAACATTGCCCCCATTTTCAAAAAGGGTAAGAAGGAGGAACCAGGGAACTACAGGCCAGTCAGTCTCACCTCTGTGCCTGGAAAGATCATGGAGCAGATCCTCCTGGAGTCACTACTCGCTCAAAAGAATAGTGAAGAGGTGATTGGGAACAGTCAGCATGGCTTTGCCAAGGGCAAATCCTGCCTGACCAACCTGGTGGCCTTCTATGAGCAGGTGACAAAATTAATAGATGAGGGGAGAGCAACTGATGTCGTTTACCTGGACCTGAGCAAAGCCTTCGACACTGTCCTGCACCACATCCTGGTCTCCAAACTAGTGACACATGGGTTTGATGGGTGGACCACTAGATGGATAAGGAACTGGCTTGATGGCCGCACCCAAAGAGTGGCTGTCAATGGGTCCATGTCCCAGTGGAGGCCAGTGACAAGCGGAGTCCCTCAGGGATCAGTCCTGGGACCTGTCTTGTTCAACATCTTTGTGGGTGACATGGACAGTGGCATTGAGTGCACCCTCAGCAAGTTTGCTGATGACACCAAGCTGTGTGGTGCAGCAGACACGCTGGAGGGAAGGGAGGCCATCCAGAGGGACCTTGACAGGCTGGAGAGGTGGGCACAAGCCAACCTCATGAGGTTCAATAAGAGCAAGTGCAGGGTCCTGCATCTGGGTCGAGGCACAAATCCAGGCTGGGCAGTGACTGGCTGGAAAGTAGCCCTGAGGAGAAAGACTTGGGGGTGCTGGTGGACAAAAAGCTCAACAGGAGCTCTCAATGTGCACTTGCAGCCTGCAAGGCCAATCAGATCCTGGGCTGCATCAGGAGAAGTGTGGCCAGCAGGTCGAGGGAGGTGATCCTCCCCCTCTACTCAGCCCTGGTGAGACCCCACCTGGAGTACTGTGTCCAGTTCTGGAGCCCCTATTACAAGAGGGATGTGGAGGTGCTGGAACGTGTCCAGAGAAGGGCCACAAGGATGATGAGAGGGCTGGAGCACCTCTCCTATGAGGACAGACTGAAGGAGTTGGGACTGTTCAGTCTGCAGAAGAGAAGGCTCCGAGGTGACCTAATTGTGGCCTTCCAGTATCTGAAGTGGGCCTACAGGAAGGCTGGGGAAGGACTTCTCAGGATGTCAGGTAGTGATAGGAGTAGGGGGAATGGAATGAAGCTGGAGGTGGGGAGATTCAGGCTGGATGTGAGGAGGAGGTTCTTCCCCATGAGAGTGGTGAAGCCCTGGAATGGGTTGTCCAGGGTGGTGGTTGAGGCCCTGTCCCTGGGGGTGTTTAAGAGCAGGCTGGATGAGGCTCTGTCCAGCCTGATCTAGTGTGAGGTGTTCCTTCCCATGGCAGGGGGGTTGGAACTAGATGATCCTTGTGGTCCCTTCCAACCCTGAATGAAACTATGAAACTATGAAACTGCAGGACCACGGTCCACTTATTAACACTTCTGCAGCTCTAATATGTCATAACCCATTTCAGAGTCTTTAAATAGTGAAGTTATTTGCTACCAGAAGTGTAAAACTCATTTGACATAAGGTCAATCCTGACACCAGGAAACAAGGGAAAAAATCAAACTAAGTGCTGCAGCACCACCAGGAAGGGATCAAGTCCAAGAATACAATCTCTCCTGAGACAACAGACAGAATTACTAGCAGAAATTATCTTTTACTTCCATGTTTCATTCCTTCCTCATAAGGTTTCATTAAACTATAATCCTTCCACGAGGGGACCCCCACAGAGCCTAGTGAACTGGAATTTAAAACTGCTTCAGGAAATGGAATAAAATGTTTCTGAAACAGGGGAAGTTGCTTTGCAGCTGTCAACAATTGAGCCTCTCAGAAGACCTAGCTGTAATTTTTAAAGCAACTTTGTGGGAGTGATAGGATTTCTGTGGAGGCAATGGACAGCAAGAGAAACAGTCTTGATCAAATGAGGTTTGCCTTCTGCATAGTACAGGCCATGAAAAATGGAAGTAGTTCTCACATCAAGACTTGAAGTTACAGTTGAACTACTAGTAGCTTCGAATAACACAGGTTCAAACATACTCCTTGGCAAATTGTTCCAAAGGCAAATTACTTTGCTGAAGAAAACAATAATTTGAATTTTATTGCTAATATCTGGCACCATGTTCCCACCACTAGACTTCTATTAAATTTCTGTCTGCTAGATTGAGGAATACCATAGTAGCTGGTTTGCTAATTTTCTGCCTTTATGGCCCAAGATCAAGTAGCTTTTTCACATGGGGGTGAAAAAAAAAGGCAGGTAGCTATGTTTATTAGACACCCTGACACAACTTCCTTTTGGCTGCTTTCCCTCTCCTCTAGGAGTTGCTTTACTTTTATCTGGTCAGATCACTCATCCATAACTCAGCTTCCATTAAACATTCAGCACATGCTTCATTCTTATCAGTGGGGTCAGCTGCAATGATGAACAATGGCCTGGTTGTGCCTTCCAGGACTCCTCAGCAAGGAGACACATACGGATTTTCTTTTCTGTAAATATCACAAAAGGAAGAACGTGATCAAATGGTTGATCACAATAACAGACTCAATAGAAAACAGAACTAGGATCTTGAAGGAGCATTTACCCAACAGCCAGAGGAGGAGAATGAATCCACTCTTGGAGAGACTGCAGGAACAGTTTGTTGTGAAAAAATGTAATCAAACAAGGTCAGTGTATAATTATACAGGGGTGGATTCATCAGCTACATAACCCCTCCAGGTTTGACACTGTGGTCTTCAAATACACCTCCATCCCAGCCTTGGAGATAAGAGAAGCTGCTAGGTGCCCTGTCCTTTGACTAATAACTTTGACTAATACCTCCAACTTTTCAAAGGGCAAAACCAGCCAAATACTAGCTGAACTGTCTGAGAAGTTGCTTCCTCCATCCCTATGCCTTGACTGGGTGGGCAAACACAGTATTCCCACCAGTCTTGCCAGCTAACCCAACTTTGGACATTTGGTTCTATTAAGTGCATCCAAAAGAGGACTCAGATCCTGCCCTTTTATAGCCCTCTGTTCTTCCCAGAGTACAAAGGTTCACTGCCTTGTCATGTGCCCATCAGTGCAGAAGACACCAGTCACCAAGGAGAATGGATATTCAGAGCCATTTCTCTTGGAGTCTGTGCAAAGAACCACTTGTTTAACCAGACAGAATTTAATTGAATTTTAAACTATCTGTGAGCAACACTCAAGCTTCTCACTGCTACCTGGATGAGGGGATTGAGAGTACCCTCAGCAAGTTCAATGATGATACAAAACTGGGGGGGTTGGCTGACACCCCTTTGGGCTGGGCTGCCATCCAATGTGACATGGACAGGTTGGAGAGTTGGGTGCAAGCCAACCTCATGAAGTTTATACAAGACAATTGCAGGGTCCTACATCTGGGGAGGAATAACAACATGCACCGGTACAGGTTAGGGGCTGCCCTGCTGGAAAGCAGTTCCATGGAGAAAGACCTTAGAGTGCTGGTGGAGAGCAAGTTCTCCATGGAACAACAATGTGCCCTGGTGGCCCAGAGAGCCAATGGTATCCTGGGATGCATCAAGAAAGGTGTGTCCAGCAGGTCTAGGGAGGTTCTTCTACCTCTCTACTTTGCCCTGGTGAGACCACACCTGGAATACTGTGTCCAGTTTTGGGCTCTCCAGTTCAAGAAAGAGAGAACTGCTGGAGAGAATCCAATGGAGAGTCATGAGTATGATTAGGGTGCCCGAGTGTCTCCTCTGTGAGGAGACTGAGATGCCTGGGCCTGTTAAGTCTTGAGAAGAGAAGGCTGAGAGGCGATCTCATCAATGTTTATAAATACCTGAAGGGTGGGTGTCAAGTGGATGGTGCCACACTCTTCAGTGGTGCACAGTAATAAGACAAGGAACAAGAGGTTCAAACTTGAGGAGAAACTTCTTTACAGTGAGGGTGACAGAGCACTGGAACAGGTTGCCCAGGGAGGTTGTGGAGTCTCCTTCTCAGAAGACTTTCAAAACATACCTGGATTCATTCCTGTGCAGACTACATTAAGTAATCCTGCTTTGGCAGAGGGGCTGGACCCGATGATGCCTTGAGGTCCATTTCAACCTCTAATATACTGTGATACTGTGATGCTGTCAGCCAATATGACAATTGTGGGAAGCCTCTAAAGCAGCTGAAACCCTTGTCACTCAGCTGGACTTGAACGCTTGAACACTCAGCAGCTGTTAAGAGATTTGAAGTAGATTTTAGGGGGAAAAAATCAAACATACAAAAATAGTAGAATTATGACAGCAAAGAAAACTAAGTGAGTGAGTTCCTGCTGCAGGTTAAACTAGCTCATGGAGTGCAATGCATTACCTTAATGCAAACCAAACCTCCACTTTCTGCATCTGGTCATCTGAAGAGAGCACTTTTGCATTCTTGAGTCTATCTTCTTCTTGTTGGAATCCACTGCAGCTGAGCCCTTTTCTCCATCCTCTTTAATATCTTCATTGATGATCTGGATGAGGGGATTGAGTCAGTCATCAGCAAATTTGCAGATGACACCAAGCTGGGGGCAGATGTTGATCTGTTAGAGAGTGGAAGGGCTCTCCAGAGGGACCTCGGCCAACTGGACAGATGGGCAGAGCCCAACAGGATGCATTCAACAAATCCAAGTGCCAGGTGCTGCACTTTGGCCAGAACAACCCCATGCAGAGCTACAGGCTGGGGTCAGAGTGGCTGGAGAGCTGCCAAACCGAAAGGAACCTGGGGGTACTGAGTGACAGCCACCAGAATATGAGCCAGCAGTGTGCCCAGGTGGCCAAGAAGGCCAATGGCATCCTGGCCTGCATCAAGAAGAGTGTGGCCAGCAGGAGCAGGGAAGTCATTCTGCCCCTGTACTCTGCACTGGTTAGGCCACACCTTGAGTCCTGTGTCCAGTTCTGGGCCGCTCAGTTTAAGAAGGACATTGAGACACTTGAACATGTCCAGAGAAGGGCAACAAGGCTGGTGAGAGGCCTTGAGCACAAGCCCTATGAGGAGAGGCTGAGGGAGCTGGGATTGTTTAGCCTGGAGAAGAGGAGGCTCAGGGGAGACCTCATTGCCCTCTACAACTACCTGAAAGGTGGCTGTAGCCAGGAGGGAGTTGTTCTCTTCTCTCAAGCAACCAGCACCAGAACAAGAGGACACAGTCTCAAGCTGCGCCAGGGGAAGTTTAGGCTCAAGGTGAGGAGAAAGTTCTTCACAGAGAGAGTTGTTTGCCATTGGAATGGGCTGCCCAGGCAGGTGGTGGAGTCACCATCCCTGGAGGTGTTCAAGAGGGGATTGGACATGGCACTTGCTGTCATGGTCTAGTCATGAGGTCTGTGGTGACAGGTTGGACTTGATGATCTTTGAGGTCTCTTCCAGCCTTGGTGATTCTGTGATTCTGTGTGATTCTGTGATTCCACTTTTGCCATCATCATCTGTCCTGTTTATCTACTCCATCAGCTTTTAAGCACTGCTAGGTAGGATTGCTATCCAAATGGTTATTTCTAGAGTGTGTCTTTTCCCAAAATACATGTACAGACATTTAAAATAAATCTTAATTTAAGAAAGAGAGAGAGAATTCCAATCTAACCAATGGAAACAACACAGATAATACAATTAGCTGGCTGGTCTTGAAGATTATCATGCTGATATGGTCTAATGAAATGATACAGCATTTGCTCTGTTGGCTGAGTAGGCCGATTCTTGCTCCAGCTTGTTTTTCGGAGGCAGCTCTGCCCTCAGGAGGCTGTGTTATCCAATCACTTGAACACCAAGAGCCAGATGTTTTTCTATGTCTGCTCTACCTTATAGGAAGTCTGGAATCTGAGGTTTGGCAAAGAAATAAAACATCTAGACCTCCTCATCATTTCCAGGGTACATCTCTGTTTTGAAATGAAGAGGGATGAAACTTCATTCATTGCAAGTACCCACATCGCACCTGAGCAAAAGCTTGGAAGCAAGCAAGCATGGAAGCAAGAACATTATTAGCAATACAGAAGTCAGAGAAGTGACTCTCTCCAATAACAGCTGCATTTATTTAGTTTAGTTTATCCCCTTTCACTACCAGCCTCATCTGTTTTTTCAACTGGAAGAGTTACTTTTCCAGACCAGCTGGGTTTTTTTGGTGCTTTGTGTGTTTGTTTTTTTGTTTTTTTTTTTTTAATGTACTTAATTTTCTCTCTTTGAATGTATCTTCTTGACACAGTTTTTCATATGTAGGCTGCGCCAAGCAAAATTCAAGAGAAGAGGAAAATGTTAATTTTTATGGTAGGAATAAAGGATGCTTTTGGTAATTTTTTTTTTTCCTTAAAATACAAGTGGAGGAAAATATGGGTAATCTCCTAGTGATGCTGTACTAAGGCCCAGGGTAGCTGAGCACATGTACATGCAGGTAAAGATAGGTAAATGGAAAATCAGCTATGCCACATACTGGTTGTATTAAGAGCCTTGTATCCACTATAGGACAGAAAGCAAGTTCTGAATTGCAAAGCAGCTTAGACTAAATGAGAGGTAAGTGGATACAATTTAATTGAGATGGTTATCTTAAGGCCATAAAGGAGCTGGGACTGCTGTAGTATAAGGTAAGAAACAGCTATAGGGAACAAAACATAGCATTTCTTGGAGAAAATAAGCTGATGTCTTCAAATTTGCCATTTTGAACTTCTGGAGGAGGAGGAGTTCTGCTTTTTGCTAATTGAAAGGTCTTACAGTTCATCCACAGCCAATTTTTCCATGCCTCAGATAAAAATGGACACAGCACCTGTACTTTCATCCTGCTTTCTGTGGCCCTTATCAATTTAGAGCTAAAATACTTGCATGTAGCTATTTCCAGTTGTATGATTTCCAAAAAACGGTGAGTTGAACCTCTACAGTGCAAGATACAGTTACTCTTGTTTCCCTGCTGTTACGTTCTGGCGGCAATATCACATGCACCATCTCTGTATACTCTCTTCCTCTCTTACCTCCAGTAATAGTTAGGCTTGCTATCTTCTCCATCTTAAAGAACAAACTCAGGCAGAGAAAAGAGGACCAGCAAAAGAAAAACTATTACTTTGAATTACATCACAATGAATTCTCTAATTGTAGCCCAGAGAAGAGTCTTTTAAATAAACTCATATGTGTTTCGGCACAGACGCAAGGTTTAAGACAGTCACTAGTTTTTCAAATTATCACATCTTTAAATTGGTTTCTACAAATAATTCAGAAGGAATCATTAAAACCCATTGTCCTGCCTTGAGCTAAAAAATCAGAGGCTTCATTTTCTGCCCTCTCTGATGCAACTACTAGAGTCTCCCGAGTCTTTTTGTAATCCTCTAGTCCAGACTTTTCAGAGTATCTCTTCTAACACATACCCCAGTCAAGTTTTTCTACATTATCTTCATTTTTTAAAATGTACTGACTCAAGTCTAGCTTACTTCAGTAAGAGATGGCAGAAGCAAGCAAGCTATTTGCAAGCATTTCCACTTGAGTAAATTTCTGCTAAGACAAATATAGGGCAGGTCTGTAACAAGAAAACATGGCTATCCCAGTCTCCTACAATATAGCATCTGGGTCCCTCCTGTCTGTGGTAGTTTTGACCCTGACTGGACATCAGTTGGCCACCAAAGCTGCTCTATCACTCCCTGCCTCAAATACAGGTTATTGCACAGTGATTCTCCTCCTTTAGCTATGTTATCAGAGAGACACTAACAGAGTTGCTGATGGGTCTGGCATTGGCCAGCAGCAAGCCTGTCTTGAAGCCAGCTGGCATTGGCTCTGTCCAACAAGGGAGATGATTCTGCCAGTCTCTCACAGAAGCCATCCTTATAGCCCCCTGTGACTACCAAAACTTTGCCATGCAAACCCAATATACTGTCCTGTTTGAGAAAATGCTTCATTCAAAGTTTTATGATTTTTGCTTTCTCCCTTTTCTAAGGCTGATGGACACTACAAGGTTTGTGTACTTTATCCAGGCTCTAACATCAAAGAGACGGGTGGTTCAGGGGAGGGGAAGAAAAAAGAGGAAAGATAAAAAAAAAGGGACCAGGGCAGAGTGTTCAGCTATCAGCTTAAAATGCCAGACATTGCTGAGATAGTTTCAGTACAGATTTATCACATCTTACTGACAGATCACGTTGTTCTGTGAGTGGAAATGATCACCACCAAGATTGATGCAAGTTCTGTAAAAACCCCCACCAAATAGAAACAGCTATTATATGTAAATTAAAAATCAAGGTTATACTGTAAACACACACTTGTGTGCCATGTATACTCCATATCTGATGCCTCCATACTGGTTTTCCCATGCTTATACATTCTGATTCAAATGTCAAAGTAATGACAAGGCAGCCATTGAAATGCTCAACAGGCCAAGTCTGGTTTAATTACGGTTCCCTATTAAGTGTCTTATTTCTAGTCTTTCCTTTCACATCCTTTTATTCCAATGTGAAATAAAATACACAGTGAGGCATTTATGTTTGTTATACACTACCCTCCTGACTCCATGTCCAGCCTAATAAATTCATTGGTGAGCCAAGCTGTACAAATGTTCTCTGCATGTCTCTTTTACTAAAGCTCATTGTTTCCTTTTCTTCCTCACTGAACTTTTTCATGTTGTAACACATTCAGCAGTTTTTCTGTTTTCAGCCATAACAAATTGATGGCCTGGACCTGCAAACCTGTCCAGGCAGACAGGAGCATCCCTTCACAATGGGAAAATCAGGTTAGCTGATAGCCCAGGGGTCCCATATGGCCAGTGTGGGGTGGAGTGGGGTGTGTGAAAGTAAGTCAGTAGGTGGCTTCTTCAGTAAAACAAAGACAGAGGAAGCTATCTAAACACATGAAACTGCATGGGCACTTCAAATTTGTGAAATAACTTACAAGAGGACTATCTTTCAGGAGAAGTAAAAAAGGGGAAGAGTCAGAGAGAAAAGCAGTGCCTGAGCTTTACTAAGGGGGAAAAAAAAGTCCCTGTGAGAGCACAATAGAGGATAACTGCCTAGAATCTAAGTTACAGCCCAAACAAAATTCCCTATTTGCCTTCACCATAAACTAGGTTCAGCCTCTCTTCTCATAGGCAGAAAAGAGTTTATGGATCATACTTTAGGTCCATTTTCAGCAAATAAAGACCAACCTGTGTAAAGAACAAGGACAATGAAGTTAAAGGTAAATAATTGTTACCCATCCTCACAGTCTAATGACTTAACTATGATACAGATATATTCACTACCCCGGAAGCACAAGCTGCTTTATTTCAGACTAGTTAAAGTACAGGTGTTAACTCAATTCAGTTAAAGTAGCATGAAATTGCATGCTGATTCAAATTATTAGTTTCAGGTAAGTTTAATGAGCAAGTGGTTTATAAATCTATAGTAGAGTAAATCACTCAAATTAAACATAAATGGGGGTGTGTCTACATACATACACAAAGTCTATTCAACTAAAAGAAAAAATAAAATATATCATTAAATATCAATTTATGTGTACAGAAGGCTGTGGGTTGACCCTCTGGTGTCCTAACATTTTGTTTTATTAACCATTTTCCATATGGGAACTCTCTATATACAAGTACTGATGTATGAATCTGTAAATACTGTCAATACTTCAATTTCTACAAAGTGTCCATAAATCACACCAAGTCAGGAGAGCTCTAGGCAGACATAGCAACTCTTGGAAGCAAGCAACACACACTTTAAAAACAGTCATTTATTTCAGAAACACCATGTCAAAGAAATTCTTGTCCACAGACTCCATGAACAGTTTGATAAGCAAATAGTATGCAACCAATGCACAACACCCAAAGACTTTAATGTGCTTAGCAAGATAATTGAATATTGTTGTTCTCGTTCTACAGATGGAACAGCTAAAACAGAAAATTCAGATGACTTGTTTGAGGTCTCTTAGGATGGGGGAAAAGGCCCATGACTCCTGACATTCAAACCTAATCTTAAGGTATAGATGACTTTGAATCACAGGATCATAGGATTGTTTCAGTTGCAGATGACCTGTAAGATCACTGAGTCCAACCATTACCTAAAGTTTGGTGCTAAACCACATCCCACAGCACCACACCTACACCTCTTTTAAGCCTGTCCAGGTGCCTCTGTAGAGCCTACCTACCTCAACCAGATCAACACAGACTCCCCAGGTTAGTGTCATCTGCAAACTTACTGAGAATGCACTCAATTCCCTCCTCCTTATAAAGACTTGAATATGACTAACTTAAAAACTGAGACCAAAAAATCACTTGGTTCTTTCAACTCAAATAAGGAACAAGATTTCCCATGCGTACAAGACATAGTCATTGTTGCAGCAATTTGTGGATCAGCAAGATCAGTTATCCCCAAAGTCACTCATCGGAAGAAGCCCCTTAGTAAAAGCCAGATGGATGGAAAGAGGATATTGGCATGGAGCAATCTAGAACCCAGGGTCCACTGGAACCACCAATCCTGAGGTAAAGTAGCATTCCAGAGAAACACAGAAAATGCCAAGAGGCATTTCTAAGAGGCATTTCTAGGAGTTTCTGTGAAGCCCCTGCACTAACACTTCCCTCAAGCCATAGCATGGGGAGCTGAGCTGTGAGGAGGCTCTCAGGATGCCTTGTTACCAGGAGCTCTGACAGGGCCTTGGGAAGCCCTCTTGGAGAACAGTTGCTCTATAGCTGAACCAGGGCTTGTTCAGGCATATATCAGCCTGGGATTGTGGTGGCACAAGGCCATGAGACTTCCACAGAATGACACATCTACATAAGGTCTTCATTTCTGCAGTATGGCTATTCTTACAAATATAGTTTAATTTCACATTTTGTATTTCAACATAGCACCACATTGAACTCTAACTAGAAATAGCACTTGTTATCCACTGTGTAGATGTACTGTCTCAAGAGTTGAGCTTTCATGGGAGGATATTCATGGGAGAAATTAAGATCAATCTCTTTTTGCATGGATATTTACTCTAAGGGGCTGCAGAGAATGCCCTGAAGACATGATCATATAGTGCCTTTGAAGAATATCAGTGCATAATTCCATTTCAATCAACCACCACTGATTTCATATGCATAGCACAGCATCAGAGCACAGGCTTCACAGAAGAAAAAACAATGCACTGATGAGCTGGGTAAAGAGAACAATGTTACAGACAGTGTGGTATCGAAAGATCTTCTTTCCCTTGCATCATCCAGTCATATTCACATTGCAAAGATCTTTGTTAGCTCCCAAAGTTGGAAAGTTTGGGACATCAAGTGAAGCCACACAGCTCATTTGGTATTACACTGATCTCTTGATTCTGTCTGTGAGCTGGGCACTTCAGTCTCCTTGAGGTAGCAGATACAGAAATGTTTGTTTCATATCTTCAAGAAAAGCAAAAGTGAAGGAAAGGGGAGCAGGCAGAGAGAGATGTTGGAATTTCTTAGGAAAGATACAAACACACTTGATGTAAAGCACATTTCTGAAATACTGCATTGAGACAGACAGTGCCAGAGCCTCCAAACACCACCCTCTCAGAATCACCCTGATAACAATTACAGCATTATCATGGCAAGTTACAAAACAGTTAACCAGACAGACATAACTTTTAATAAATAAATGGCCAGGAACCTATTGCCTCAGGACCCTGGACTTCATGCAGGACATCAGTCGTTAACATCCTACGGCAAGTCAGGGCAGCGAAACTGCAGGCGCTGTGGTGTAAATGGTGCACAGTACGGGCAGCAGGAAACACAGTGCTGCTAAAGTGAAGCATTCGTAGAATTTATGCGCAGAAAGTACTCATCAGAGGACAAATTCACCCACTCTTTCTGTTGTTCTGCCAGTTTTTCTGCCAAGCATTTTACCAGGACAGGATCTACTTTGGAGTCAAACTTGTTGGCAAACCAGTGCCCATAACTGAGAAGCCACCTTAACTCTGCAGCCCCATAGATGCAGACGCTGCGAAGGTGTGTGCCAGTGCAAGGAGGATACAAATGATCTTCAAGATAATTCCACTTCACCAGACGAGTTTTGCTTTGTAGGTCCGTTATGTCCTGGGCTGACCTTGGAACTTCCCCAGGGACCCCAGGAACACGTACAAGAGAGGCCCAGAAATGCTCATCGGGAGAGTATGTATCCCTTGACCACTCAAAAAAGTCTTTTGCAAGAGCACTTTCAAGGGTATATTGAACAAATGCTCGACTTAAAATAAAATAGGCACTGCCTACAAATACCTCAATATTATGAGGTGGTGGGTTCTTAGAAATGTTTGTTTTCACAGGCATCTGCATGTACTCATAAGGCACTTTCATAAGTTCATGGTGATAAGTAAATCGTTCTCTTTTGCTGCTGCTTGGCTTTATAGTTTCCAGCATATTTCCTCCACCAAGTTTCTTCAGTTCAGCAACCAGCTCAAAATTTGACCTCAAAGGGAAATCTTGGCCACACAGATTAATAGCATACTTCCAAGGAACAGAAGAGTCCATCAAATCAGACAAACAGTTGAAATCTGCCTGCAGCCGTGAAATATGTGCATAGTCCACTGTCTCCAATTTTGATGCAATGAAAATATTGGGGAAACATTTAGCTAGATTGTTCATGGCAGACTTGAAACTTTTTGCTGCTTTTTGGTCATAATGGATGCAATAAATATTTTGATGACTGTACAGTGAATGTATGAGCCTTTCTACCATTATTGCGTCTTTGTGAACAACCAAAGAATAGGCAACTGGAAAACTTTCCTCCTCTGAAGAAATAGGTTTTAGGTGGTATTTCCTAAGTGAACGATACATGTCACAAGCACTTGTCATTGCTATTACATCCTCATCAGCTAAATCAATTATCTCTTTCCTTCTTATCTCTAAACTCTTGCCAATTTCATGCGGATCTTGTTCATATATAGATGAACAATTAATTTCATACTGGAACTCATTTCTAAGATAGAAATAACTGTTTCTAATGTAAGAAGATGTGCTCAAGAAGTGCTCAACCAAATAAACACCCTTAGAGGGGAAAAAGTGTCTTTCAACGTGGAGAAGCTTCAGCAATGCTATTAGCCACCCAGTAACACAGAGGATCAGGATCTTCCTTCGTGAAGGACAACTGTAGAGACACTTGTTTCTCTTCATTCTGCAAGAAAACAGAGACATGATGGTACTTTAAACCAGGAACAAAGCATCAGAGAAAATTCCAGCATCTAACAAAGGTATGTGTTCATCTGTGGCATAAACACCACCTTGGAAGGACATGGCCCTGAAAATCTAGTTCCTTCTTAATCATTATGTTAGTTCAGACACAGATTTAACCACAATAATAGGCAAAGATTTAATTCCCTTGAATGAGCTGACTAGAGGCCTCGATTTCAGATGATTTCCAGATAAATATGAGTGTTGGAACAAGAGTCCCACTGTTTATTTTCCAAACCTTTTTAAATTTCTTATGAGTCAACAACTGAAGCACAACTACCCCTGCACTGATAGGAGTATGATTGTTCTCTAAGTGAGTAGGAAGGACTTTTTATTTTCCTGAGTAACCCCAGGGGCTTCAAAGAGAGAGTTAAGGGGATCTCTTGTGACTCTGCAAAGAGTGTGTGCTTAATGGTAGAGACTCATATTTTAAGAAAGTAAATAAAGCATTAAACTGAAGGAATTAGAATTCAGTTGCAGTACAATTCAATTGCAGTAGGCTTATTGTTTCTAACACTGGAGTTGGTGCATGATAATGTCCAAGGGGAAATTAATTTCCTTCCTGTCCTCTCTCAACAGGCTCTGACAAGCCTGAAGTCCTCCCATATAAAATGAAGTATTAAGACAAACATGCAACACTTACTGCAAGACTAACTTAGGCATCTTCGGCACTCCTACCACTGTCAGGTCTTGCAAGTTGTAGCTTCAGTTAAAATGCAGCTTGTCAGTGCAGAGCTGCTTCATTATTCTGTTCTTGATTTTGCCTTTCTCTGGGCATCATTCTTGATAATTCTTTTCTGGGGGCAACAGAAAAGGAGAAGGAAATGCCACCTCCTTGTAGACCATGTGAAGGGAGCAGGGTAAACCAACACATAATTTACTTCATAGAAGATAGAGCTCAGCAGCTCTCTGCAGGTTTTACAGTCTCCAGGCACACTAACAAAGAAAGAGAAAAAGAGATTTATCTCCTCGTGAAACTAAAAATCCCACTTTCCTCTTCAGCTAGTAGGTGCTTTTCTTCATTTCTTCCCCAGACTAATGCCAGCTCACTGTCTTATCCAGATGCACCTAATTCCTCGCTGTACCTATGTCCCCAGAGAAAAGTCACTCTGAAAAGCTGCACTTAACCAAAGCCAGGTTTCCAGCCATGTGACAAGCCCTGCAGAGGAAAATGCAGCTAACCTGTTCTTTGGAAGGAGAAGGCCTGCGTGGTGTGAAGCCCAACCAGTGCCTGCCCAGTGGTCTCTTCAGCTACCAGGGACAATCCCTACAACTCCTGGTTAAACAGGGATCACGTCGTCCAGGGAGCAAATCTCATCCTCTCTACTTCCTTTAAAAACGAAAAACCAAACAAAACCCAACCAAACAAAGAACAAAAAAGAGCCTGGAAAGATAAAAAGAAAGTGGGGGAAAGATATCCTCCACTGCTCCAGGTAACTCCTCGATCTGTGGAAGTCCTGACCAGCTTCCACCCAGTTCCAAACATTCCGTCTCTATGCCAACAAACAAAAAGGCGATAGCATCACACTTCCCTGCCTTAAACTACCAATGAGAACACTGGAACCTGGTGTGGACCAGAGTTAGACCAGGGGTGAGCAACTGATGTCATTTACCTGGACCTGAGCAAAGCCTTCGACACTGTCCCGCACCACATCCTGGTCTCCAAACTGGTGACACATGGGTTTGATGGGTGGACCACTAGATGGATAAGGAACTGGCTTGATGGCCACACCCAAAGAGTGGCTGTCAATGGGTCCATGTCCCAGTGGAGGCCAGTGACAAGCGGAGTCCCTCAGGGATCAGTCCTGGGACCTGTCTTGTTCAACATCCTTGTGGGTGACATGGACAGTGGCACTGAGTGCACCCTCAGCAAGTTTGCTGATGACACCAAGCTGTGTGGTGCAGCAGACACACTGGAGGGAAGGGAGGCCATCCAGAGGGACCTTGACAGGCTGGAGAGGTGGGCACAAGCCAACCTCATGAAGTTCAATAGGAGCAAGTGCAGGGTCCTGCATCTGGGTCGAGGCAATCCCAGGCACAAATCCAGGCTGGGCAGTGACTGGCTGGAGGGTAGCCCTGAGGAGAGAGACTTGGGGGTGCTGGTGGACAAAAAGCTCAACAGGAGCTCTCAGTGTGCACTTGCAGCCCAGAGAGCCAATTAGATCCTGGGCTGCATCAGGAGAAGTGTGGCTAGCAGGTCGAGGGAGGTGATCCTCCCCCTCTACTCAGCCCTGGTGAGACCCCACCTGGAGTACTGCCTCCAGTTCTGGAGCCCCTATTACAAGAGGGATGTGGAGGTGCTGGAACGTGTCCAGAGAAGGGCCACGAGGATGATCAGAGGGCTGGAGCACTTCTCCTGTGAGGACAGACTGAAGGAGTTGGGGCTGTTCAGTCTGCAGAAGAGAAGGCTCCGAGGTGACCTAATTGTGGCCTTCCAGTATCTGAAGGGGGCCTACAGGAAGGCTGGGGAGGGACTTCTCAGGATGTCAGGTAGTGATAGGAGTAGGGGGAATGGAATGAAGCTGGAGGTGGGGAGATTCAGGCTAGATGTGAGGAGGAGGTTCTTCACCATGAGAGTGGTGAGACCTTGGAATGGGTTGTCCAGGGAGGTGGTCGAGGCCCCGTCCCTGGGGGTGTTCAAGAGCAGGCTGGATGAGGCTCTGTCCAGCCTGATCTAGTGTGGGGTTTCCCTGCCCATGGCAGGGGGGTTGGAACTAGATGATCCTTGTGGTCCCTTCCAACTCTGAATGAAACTATGAAACTATGAAACTATAAATCACCTGGACAGAACGGACTTCTTTGCAGATGATGAGCAAAAGAACAACATTCAGTTTCCTGAACATTCCTGTGGTTTTCAGCACTGCCAACCACAAGACATTGTTGTGCTATATAAAGAGGTCACAGAAATTCAGAACACTGTAGTGATGTGGTTCAAATTCACTGCGGAGGAAGGAATGAAGGAGCACTGGTGAGAAATCACAGCTCCTCCCCCAAATTCCTGTTTATGGAGGATCTTCCCCTGATCCTGGCCAGCATCTGGTCAGATGAGAGTATCAGCAGCCAGCAATTGCATCCACAGCCCCATCTGTTTATTTCTTGGGATTTGGTTTTGTGGTTCATTTTTGTTGGTTGGTTTGGGCTTTTTTCCACAACACACACTACATAGCCATCACCACAGTGGTCCAGGCGGAAAGAGGCTATGTGTAACCTCAATGATTTAAGCACTCTAATATCTTTCCCCGGTGCAGTTCACCACTACAAATATCCCTCCGTTCCCTCCTGCTCCATCCTTAGCACATTAAATCCATATCCTCTTTTTGTTATAGTCAACATATACTCCACAGCCTGGCTCGGTATATTAATATGAGGGCAACAGCTTTGCTCTTTAGGCACAAATCATATGCTTCTAATCACCATTAAGTTAATTTCTGCAAAAGACCAAGATTTAATGAGAAACAGTGCAAGACCAGGGACAGAAGAGCCACTGCAAATCTCATCAGGTTTTGACTCATGTGCAAAATTCCTATTTCTTACTAGGTGCAGCACTCAAAGACCCACACATATACAGCAGTATGCTGCACACACAGTCCTCTCTAGAGGATGAGGGAATGAATGACACATGGCAGATGGGAACCTAGAGCCACCTGAAGCACCTACCTGAGGTAGCACTGACCTCTGGTTATCTTGCTCACAAGTACTTTTTACTCTGGTGCTACCATACTACATGCAGGACCAATGTCCCACCTTTTGCCCAAAGAATTTATATCACCACTTTGTCTTCTGTAAAACGGCACTTTGTATTTTGTATAACATTTGCACTTTCTCTTCTCCATTCAGAAAGACTCTTGAGAAATGAATGGAGACTAATTTCATTGTGAAATCAACAAACACAACACAGATGCTCCATACACTCTCATACAAAGCATCTAACCTGGTCAAAGCACTTCCTGGCTGGGATGCAACGTAGTGAATGATCCGGAGAAGGTGAATGGGTGTTTTTATTTATTCTTTGCTCAAAGAGAACAGACACGCAACAAACACAAGGGAAATATATTTGTATTGTGTAACAAAACACGTGTTTTTACACAACACATAATTATAGCCTGTCATAAGGTACCTACAGATCATGAGGTCAGTAGGACTCAAAAAAAAAAATTAGGCACTCAGCTGGCTATTGAGACCAGAAAGGGATTGCTAGTTACAGCTGTGGTGTTAATATTTATATTCCACCCAGAAATGGGTTGTGTTTTCCACTGGTGTATTTAATGGGCTTCCTTTTCCTTTTTTGGCTCTCCCCTCCTCCTGGCAAGAAGCAGTTCTGGTCATCTCTACACCTTCAAATATTTAAAATCATTTGCTTTCTGCAGCTGCACAAGCTGTGTAACAACAGTGAAGAGAGAGCAAGGTGGTGGGAGACTTTTCACACCCTACTGAATAATTCAGATGTAGGTCAAGTCCTTCTGTTCACTGAAAGCTGTGCTGGGCTCAGGAGAACAAATCCTTCAGAGAGGACTGGGCAAAGGCTGAGCCTCAAGTTGAAACCCTCAGGCATTGCCTCCAGGGCACTCTTCAGTCAAGTTCAGATGTCTGTCTACCTAAGGCAATGATGCTGGGCTTGCACAAGGAGCAGAAAATGCACACCACTCCTCAAACAGGTAGTAGAACACCATTCCTTCTTCTGTGCTTCAACCCAGTGTGCACATCTCATTTTTCAGTAGGCTGTAGAATTCTACAGCTCTCTCATGTCTCACACAACACTCACAGCATAAGCATAAATCACATAAAACTAGGGGACAAGATTTCTGCCCAAGTGCTGAACATGTGTCCTCTTGTTCCAGTGTTGGATGCCTGAGAGAAGAGACCAACCCCCACCTGGCTACAACCTCCCTTCAGGTAGTTATAGACAGCAATAAGGTCTCCTCTAAGCCATCTCTTCTCCAGGCTAAGCAATGCCAGCTCCCTCAGCCTCTCTTCACAGGGCTTGTGCTCCAGAGCTCTCACCAGTCTCACTGCCTTTCTCTGAACACATTCAAGTAGCTAAGTAGCTAAGCAGGTCTCTAACTACTTCCACCGGGATTACAGAGGAACTACTATTCTATTCTATTCTATTCTATTCTATTCTATTCTATTCTATTCCATTCCATTCCATTCCATTCCATTCCATTCCATTCCATTCTATTATATTCTATTCTAAAGGTTTGGGGAAGTGAAGTATGGCCTGATCACAGGGAAGTATCTGTAAAGTCCTGCTGTATTCCATCAGTGACCAGCCAGAAGTGCAAAAGTTTACCTTCATGAGAAGAATTGTTGTTCTTGCTTGAAAATTACTGTAATAATTACTAAACTACTGATCTGTAAACACAAATGAACAGTCAGTGAAGCTGCAGAGGTGAAACCAGCAGCCCGGCTGAAGTGCATGTACACTAATGCACGAAGCATGGGCAACAAACAAGAGGAGCTGGAAGCCTTGCTGCGGCAGGAAAGTTATGATGTAGTTGCCATCACAGAGACGTGGTGGGATGACTCACATGACTGGAGCACTGCAATTGATGGCTACAGGCTCTTCAGGAGAGACAGGCAAGGAAGAAGGGGTGGAGGGGTGGCCCTGTACATCAGGGAGGCACTAGATGCCATTGAGAAGGAGATTAGGGACGATCGGGTTGAGTGCCTGTGGGTAAGAATTAGAGGGAAGGCCAACAGGGCTGACATCCTGGTTGGAGTCTGTTATAGACCACCCAACCAGGAGGAGGATGTTGATGAGTCATTCTATAGGCAGCTTAAGGCTGTCTCAAGATCGTCTGACCTTGTTCTCATGGGTGACTTCAACTTGCCTGATATCTGCTGGGATCTTAACATAGCAGAGAAGGAGGTTCTTAGAATGCGTGGAGGACAGCTTCTTATCCCAGGTGCTGCGAGAGCCTACCAGGGGCAAGTCTATGCTTGACCTCCTCTTCACCAGTAGGGAAGGGTTGGTGGGTGATGTGGTGGTCGGAGGGTGCTTAGGGGCCAGTGACCACGAGATAATTGAATTCTCATTATTTGGTCAAGCTAAGAGGGGTAGCAAGAAGACCTCCACTCTGGATTTCCGGAGGGCGGACTTCAGGCTACTCAAGGAACTAATTCAGAGGGTTCCTTGGGATAAAGCCCTTAAAAACAAAGAGGTCCAGGAGAGCTGGTCCTACTTCAAGGAAGAACTGTTGAAGGCTCAGGGACAGGCTGTGCCAATGTGCCGGAAGATGAGCCGCCGGGGCAGACGGCCAGCCTGGATGGTTAAAGAACTTTTAATGGAACTAAGGGAAAAAAAGAGGGTGTATCACCTTTGGAAGAGAGGGGAGGCAACCCGTGAAAAATTTAAGGATGTTGCTAGGTCTTGCAGGAAGAAAATTAGGGAGGCAAAAGCGCATTTGGAGCTTAGTCTGGCCTCTGTTGTGAAGGACAACAAAAAGTCCTTCCATAAATACATTAATAGCAAGAGGAAGGGCAGAGACAACCTCCACTCCTTGGTGGACATGGAGGGGAACGTTGTGATAAGGGATGAGGAAAAGGCAGAGATACTTAACACCTTCTTTGCCTCAATTTTTACTAGCAGGACAGAATGTCTTCCAGACAGCTGGCCTCCAGAGCTGGCAGAAGGAGCCAGGGAGCAGCATAGTTTTCCACTGTTGCAATATGGGGTAGTTGGTGATCTGCTCAGCCGCCTGGATCCCCACAAGTCCATGGGACCAGATGGGATCCATCCTAGGGTGCTGAGGGAGCTGTCAGAGTTGCTGGCCAACGTGGTGCCCATCCATAAGAAGGGCCGGTTGGATGAGCCAGGGAATTACAGGCCTGTCAGCCTGACCTCAGTGCCAGGCAAGATCATGGAACAGGTCATCCTGAGTGCATTAACACAGCACTTAGAGGATGGCCAAGGGATCAGGCCCAGCCAGCATGGATTTAGGAAGGGCACGTCCTGCCTCAACAAGCTGATCTCCTTCTATGATCAGGTGACCCGCCTGGTGGATGTGGGGAGGCCTGTGGATGTAGTTTACCTGGACCTCAGCAAGGCCTTTGACACCGTCCCCCATAGCAAACTCCTGGCCAAGCTGTCAGCCCATGGCTTGGACAGCAGCACTCTGAGCTGGGTTAGGAACTGGCTGGATGGCCGAACCCAGAGAGTGGTGGTGAATGGTGTCACATCCGGCTGGCAGCCAGTCAGTAGTGGAGTCCCCCAGGGATCAGTGCTGGGCCCCATCCTCTTTAACATCTTTGTTGATGATCTGGATGAGGGCATTGAGTCTATCATCAGTAAATTTGCTGACGACACCAAGCTGGGGACAGGAGTTGATCTGCTAGAGGGTGGAGAGGCTTTGCAGAGAGACCTCGACAGGCTGGACAGATGGGCAGAGTCCAACGGCATGAAATTTAACGCATCCAAGTGCCGGGTTCTGCACATTGGCCACAACAACCCCAGGCAGTGCTACAGGCTGGGGTCAGAGTGGCTGGAGAGCAGCCAGGCAGAGAGGGACCTGGGGGTGCTGGTTGATGGTAGGCTGAACATGAGCCTGCAGTGTGCCCAGGCAGCCAAGAGGGCCAATGGCATCCTGGCCTGCATTAAGAACAGTGTGGCCAGCAGGAGCAGGAAGGTCATTCTGCCCCTGTACACTGCACTGGTTAGGCCACACCTCGAGTCCTGTGTCCAGTTCTGGGCCCCTCAGTTTAGGAAGGATGTTGACTTGCTGGAACGAGTCCAGAGAAGGGCAACGAAGTTGGTGAGGGGCTTGGAACACAAGCCCTATGAGGAGAGGCTGAGGGAGCTGGGGCTGCTTAGCCTGGAGGGGAGGAGACTCAGGGGTGACCTTATTGCTCTCTACAACTACCCGAAGGGGGGTTGTAAACAGGCAGAGGTTGGTCTCTTCTCCCAGGCAGCCAGCACCAGAACAAGAGGACACAGTCTCAGGCTGCGCCAGGGGAAGTTCAGGCTGGAGGTCAGGAGGAAGTTTTACACAGAGAGAGTGATTACCCATTGGAATGGTCTGCCTGGGGAGGTGGTGGAGTTGCCGTCACTGGAGGTGTTCAGGAGGAGACTTGACAGGGTGCTTGGTTACATGGGTTAGTTGATTGGGTGGTGTTGGGTGATAGGTTGGATGTGATGATCTTGAAGGTCTCTTCCAACCTGGTTTATTCTATTCTATTCTACCCAAATGTGTGCAAACTCCTACAGCAGGCAGATCATGAACATGAAAAGCAGCATTTGCACCTGTACACCATGCACTGGCAATCTGCTTGGGTAAATCCCAGAGAAGGCTCAGGGGAGACCTCCCAGCGAAGAGAAGGCTCAGGGGAGACCTCATTGCCCTCTACAACTACCTGAAAGGTGGTTGTGGCCAGGAAGGGGTTGGTCTCTTCTCCCAGGCAACCAGCACCAGAACAAGGGGACACAGTCTCAAGCTGTGCCAGGGGAGGTTTAGACTCGAGGTGAGGAGAAAGTTCTTCACCGAGCGAGTCGTTCGTCATTGGAATGTGCTGCCCAGGGAGGTGGTGGAGTCACCGTCCCTGGAGGTGTTCAAGAGGAGATTGGACGTGGCACTTGGTGCCATGGTCTAGTCATGGGGTCTGTGTTGATAGGTTGGACTCAATGATCCTCAAGGTCTCTTCCAACCTTAGTTATACTGTGAAATACTGTGAAATGATGAAGATTGTTCTAGAACATTGTCACTGAGATGAAAGTAAAGTGTATCTCTAAGGGCCAGAGAATCAAACTGAAGTGGTGGCTACTTACCTTGTCTTGTACCTTATGGATTACTGTAACTCAGAAATGTTGAATTTCTACTCAGAGGCTGTAATCACTCAAGATGTTAAATGCTAGGAAGGTGAAACCAAAGGAAAGGCTAGTTAAAAGTAAAGACAAGACTGCTTTTTAGGATTCATTTTGGGAAGGAAAAGAAAAAGTATTAAAACTATTCTAATTCTAGCTCTGCTGACTCATTGCATTTCTACTCACTACCAGGCCCTTACCATGCACACTTCCCCAGCCACATATTCAGGGTGCAGCTAGTCTGGATTTCTCATGAGCAAAGACTGTATCACGTGTGCATCTGACCTGGCTGCTCTCTACTGGAAGAAAACAGGACCCACAGCACCCTACTTCCCTGCTCCCTCCCACGCATACAGAAAACTCTGTAAGCCATGTGATCACAGAGCTGCTTCTGCATTCCGCTGGCAATCCCCAAAAATATGTGTCATTGCCTCAAGTAAATGCATTTCTCTCAAACTGAAAAGCAACCACTTAGATGATCAGGGGGCTTGAGAACCTCTCCTACAAGGACATGCTGAAATTGTTCAGCCTGGGGAAGAGAAGGCTCCAGGAGACTTTATTGTGGCTTTTTGGTACTTAAAGGGGGCTCATAAGAAAGATGGGGAAGGCCTTTACCAAGGAGTGTAGTGATGGCTTTAAACTGAAGAGGGTAGACTATATACAAAGGAAGACATTTTCTTTACTGTGAGAGGTATGAGGTGCTGGAATGCATTGCCCAGAGAAACTTGCTCAGAGTATTCAAGATAAGGCTGCACATGGCCTTGAGCAGCCTGGTCTAGTGGAATGTGTCCCTGTTTGTGGCAGGTGGGTTGGAAGTTGTGGTAGTTTTAGGCTATGCCTTTAAAATTTTTCACAGATCTTGAACAGAAAGTAGTAAAATGTAAATAAATCACTATTGGGTGTAAAAAGGAAAATAATGATAGCTCTAAACAATCCCACTGGAGAGATAAGGGACTTAAACTAGTAAAGTAAACAATTTCTTGCTCTTGTTGTCCCTTCACTCTGGGAGATACTAACTTGCTTCTGCTTGACCTTGGCTGATGGTCTTCATTCCAAACCATTCTATAATTCTATGATCCTTTTTCAGGATTTTTTATTCAAACTGAACTGAAGATATTCTGAAAGAAACCCAGTTTTGGGAACAAAAGTATCAGAGATGGCAACAAGAGACTTCTTAGCTTGTTTTGCAGCTTAGCTTTTCTTTTTCTTCTCTCCCTCCACCCCTCACCCCCCGCCAAAATTAAGATGGATTACAGTAATGCTTGCTTCCTTATTCACATTTTTCATACCAAAAAAAAACCCAAAAACATTCTCCTCTGTAAAAGTTTGTAAAGAGCAGCCATGACAATCCTGGCCTCCAAGCCAGAATCTAAGAGGGAATTATGGTCTGCCTGCCTAAAAGCTCTTCTGCGGTTTCACCTGAGGTTTTTTGGTTTCTTTTTGCATTCTGATCTAAACACACTAGCTAAGGCCACTTGCCTCTGTAGAAGCAGGAAGGTCACTACACAATAAGGCTACAACCCTCCTGTATTATTTAATATGTAATTTATAGTTCCATAACACTGACCAACCAAGATGCTGCACAGAAACACCACCACACAGCATAAGCTAGATTTGAATTAGCTTAGAGCATGCCTACCGAAGTTTTCACTGTATCTGCCAAATCATCACAAAAGCAAACCTTTTAAACTGCTGCATCTTCTCAGTGCCATGCAGACAGACTGTCACAGTTTGGATAGTGAACTGTGTAGCTGGGGTAACATAGGATACCTTTCATCAGCCCAGCATCTCTTCCTTGGCAGGAAGCAGATTGGTGAGAAGTTGTGCCCACCTCCTTGTGACTCCATGAGTCATCAAATGAAAAACAGAAGCTGCCAATGATATGTATTAGAGGAGGAACAAAACAGTCAGCTATAAACCAGATAAGTCTGTACATTACGAGATGTGATGGTCACAATTTCTGCTCTGAAGAGCTTCCTGTGAGCATGCAAAATAACTTATTTGGAGTACATCCATTCCTTCAGAGTTTAAAGCAAGTTTAAAGCACCACTTCTACTGAGAAACTATATAGTCATGACATCATGCATTATTTCATAGAATCATGGACTGGGTCGGAAGGGGTCTTTAGAGGTCATCTAGTTCAAACCTCCAGCCATGGGCAGGGGCATTTCCATTGGGCTACTTGAGGCTATCCCACAACATCTAGAAATGTTTTATGCCAGGGAGCAGAGTTCAATGTGATTATACTACCCAGAGTTCTTCTAGATTTGGCCTTGAATAAAACTAGCAGAAAAGCTGTTCTGTATCCTGCTCACTGTACCATTCATGCAAGGTCAACCTTGCCCAGTGTTTGCCAAACTAAGCCTCTTAGTTCCCTCCACAGCTGGTGGAAAGATATAAAGAATTGCAAAGGACCATCAATCTATCCCAGAGGACATGCTTTTCTTGAACAGGAATAAATTACTGACTGTAATGTTGCTCTTGCTCTGTGTGGTAAAGTCTCATTTGCAGTCCACACAGTTAGCCTCTTGCATTCTTCTATCAGTACAAATTAGAAAATAGGAAAACTCACTGCCTTCGCTGGCACTGAAGTAGCACCAGCCCCTCCAAAAGCCTCTGCTTCTATGTTACAAGTGACTCATCCATGGCTATTAGAAACAGCCTTTTGGGAATAAGGCAGTTTACAAAAAGCTGTTCCTTTAAAGTAATCCCTGCATTACTCAACATAATTTTTCTTTAACACAAAAGTCAAAGACTTGTGTGCACTTATATTTTAACATTTACTCCTTTCTCCTTCTCCCCACCTAGCAAAAACTCCCACAGGACAAACTCAACTATAAAGAATTGCAAAGGCTAAGACAAGCTACTTTTGACAGGGACCATTTGTAACTAAAAGGTACCCAATTAGGAGTTTACTTTAACCAGTCCAAAAAGGGGAAAATTGTCATTGGCTTCATCAAAATCTGTGGTCTTCCTCCAAACCTTCCTATGTACTGCAGGGGTGTTCCCAGTTTGTAGTCACATCACACTGATTTATTAACAGTTCAGCACCCACTTTGTCTAAGACGACAAGGACTTGCCTCCCCTTCCTCATTGTGTATCGCTCATGCTCAACTAAACACAAGTGCTTTAGTGATTAAAGTAGAAGTTGGATCTATGGAGCCCACAAACTCCCTGGATGCTGCATGTGCAGGGTGAAGCTGTCAAGAACCGCCCCAGTCCATCACAGGAAGCTCAGAGCCTGGTGGATCCAAGATGCACCATGAGCCTCCCCACAGGCAGAAGGATGAAAATCTTGCTTTGAATATTCAGCTTTGTCGAGGCAGGCTGGAGGGATCTTTGCTGAGAGCAGACTGGCCCCATGAAGAAAGAAAGGCACACCAGACAGCACTGAAAGAAACTTCCCAAGGAAGCTTGTAACCAGTCTGCCTGCAACAACTGATGAATCTCAGCTTTCTTGTGAAATGCAAGGTATATATCAACCAGTGTCCACTGCCCTGTGCCAGTCCTTCCTGAAGGATCTGTTCATTTTAAGTAAGCAAAAGTCCAAGCTCAACTACAAACTATGTTGAGCTATAGGAAAATAGAAATCATGATCTCCCTTAACATGTAGCTCTACAAAATCTGTACTACTTCTTTTCTACTTTAGCATTACCCATCAAAGAGGTCTGGGACTTACTACAATTTGGCCACAGATGCCACAAATTATTTTTTATGTCATTTTGATGCCACTTTCCATAGAGTGCAAGAGCTCTCAATCCCCAGGTGTAAGAAATCAGGCAAGAAACCAGCATGGCTGAGTTGAGAGCTGCTGATCAAACTAAAAGACAAGGAGAAATTGCACAGGGAGTTCAAGCAGGGACAGGTACCTTGGGAAGAGGATAAGGATGCTGCCTGGGTGTGTAGGGATAAGGTCAAGAAGACCAGAAGGCAGCTGGAGATGAACTGGGCAAGGGGTTCTGTGAATAATAAGAATGGCTTCTACAGGTATGTCAACCAGAAAAAGGAAGTTAAAGGAATTATACCCCCATGATGAGCAAGAATGGCAAGCTAGCAACAACAGATTAGGAGAAGGATGAGGTTCTTCACTGGCAACGTATATCCACACACTTCACGAGTTAAAAGACCATAAGATGAGGATCAGGGGGTGAAAGCCCACCCTCTCTAAGTGAAGACAAAGTGCATGACCACCTGTGGAACCTGTATATACACAAGTTTATGGCATCTGATCAGATGCATCCCACAGTCCTGAGGCAATTGGCTGATGTAGTTGCCAAGCCACTATTCATGGTATTTCAAAAGTCCTGGCAGTCAGGTGAAGTCCTCAGTGACTTGAAGAAGGAAAACATTGTACCTACTTTTAAAAAGGATATAAAGGAAGACTCTGGAACTACTGACCTATTAGCCCCACCTCTGTGCCTGGGAAGATCATAGAACAGATCCTCCTAGAAGCTCTGATAAGGCAGATGGAGGACAGAGAGGTGATTTGAGACAGGCAGCATGGCTTTACTAAGGGCAAGTCCTGCTTGATCGACCTAGTGGTTTTATAAAATGGAGTGACTACCTCAGCAGACAAGGGAAGGACAATGGATGTCATCTACCTTGACTTGGGCAAGGCCTTTGACACAGTCTCCCACAACATCCTCCTATGCTGGAGAAATATGGATGGGTGGACTATTTGGTGAACAAGAAATTGGCTGGATGGTCACACACAGAGAGTCCATATACATACAGTATACAGGGGTCAATGGCTCAGATGGAATGGGTGACAAGTGGTGTCCCCCGGGGGTCCATACTGGGACTAATGTTAATATCTTCATCAGTGAAACAGATGGTGGTATTGAGTGTGCCTCAGCAAGTGTGCAGACGATACCAAGCTGAGTGGTGCAATTAATATACCAGACAGGCAGGATGTCTTCCAGAGAGACCTGAAGAAGCTGGAGAAGTGGGCATATGTGAACCTCATGAGGTTCAACAAGGCCAAGTACAAGGTCCTGCATCTGGGTTGGGACAATCCTCATTATCAATACAGGCTGTGGGATGATGTGATAGAAAGTGGCCCTGCAGAAAAGGACTTGGGTGCACTGGTGGACAAAATGCTGGACAGGAGCCAAGACTGTGTGCTTGCAGACCAGAAGACTAATTGCATCTGTAGCCATCAGATCAAGAGATCTGCCCCTCTACTCTGCGCTGGTCAGACCTCACCTGAAGTTCTAAGTCCAGCTCTAGGGCCCTCAGCACAAGAAGGACATGGACCTGATGGACAGTGTC
Source organism: Melanerpes aurifrons (assembly GCA_011125475.1). NCBI lineage: Eukaryota > Metazoa > Chordata > Aves > Piciformes > Picidae > Melanerpes > Melanerpes aurifrons. Next base: position 5,581,605 of record WWNC01000003.1, read on the forward strand.
CAGAGGAAGGCCACAAAAATTATTAGAGGGCTGGAGGACCTCTCTTACAAAGACAGGCAGAAAGTCAGGGTTGTTCAGCCTGGAGAAGGGAAGACTCTGGAGGGACCTTAAAGCAGCCTTCCAGTACCTGAAGGCAGCCTATAAGAAAGCTGTTGACAAAGGCATGTAGCACTAGGACAAGGGGCAATGGTTTCAAACTAGAGCAGGGTAGACTTTGATTAGGAATGAGTTCTTTACTCTCAGGGTGGTGGAACACTGGAACTGGTTGCCCAGGGAGGTGGTGGATGCCCATCCCTGAAGACATTCAAGGTCAGCCATGATGGGGCTCTAAATAACCTGATCTAGTTGGGGATGTCCCTGCTTACTGAATGGAGGCTGGCCTAGATGACCTTTGATGGTCCTTTCCAATCCAATGCATTCTATGATTCTATTGTATGTCAGATGGCCAGATGGTGGAACCATTTCTTTAACTGTGATCACATCAGCTTGGGAGTGGTTAAACAAGAGGATGGCGTGGCAAGGCAGACTGTTGCTCGTCATGTCAAGCACAGCTCACTCTGGCTGCTACCAGAATAGGGATTCTTGAAAAATTTAGTTTGTGTGCAGGTAATATTCTCTCCTTGATGGATTTGAAATACACAGTGCTCACCATGAACACTGTTGTGGATTAGCTCACTTTTGTGCTTGCCATAGAGCAAGAGTTAAGTGAAAAGGTCAAGTCTGACTGCAAGTCTGTGCAGAGGAAATGGAGAGAGTGGATGCAGGAAAGGCATGTTGTTTTCTGCAGATGCATAGCACAAACCAAGGTCCTTGCCTTTAACTTGGGTTAACAAAATGAAAAGGGAACATGCATGCTGAGAAGAGTAGGAGCAGAAGCATAGACACTGGGAAATAATGGAACAGGAGATGGAGAGAGGGATCAATGAGGGTAAGTGCTTTCATGCAAGTAACATGAACAATAAAAATCAAACAGCAGCAAGACAAATGTTTTCTCCAGCTCTCTACACCCTCATCCCTCAAAGGCATCGGAATCAAAACCAGTGTCTACACCTTTTCTTGGAAATCAGGACACCGTGTATTTCAGCAATCAACACCATTACCATATAATAGCAGAAAGTAGGGAAAAGTTCTTCCTGATGAAGTATCTCTATTTCCTTAATATACACCAAATCACACAGCAATGCAAACTTGGTTGAGTTGCTTGCAGATGGCTCTGCAGAAAGACACAAGTAGTAACTTCTGATTTTCCCTCTACTCTCTACAAATCAAGTCACTTGATGGATCTCTGGGGAAAGTAGAAGGAATGATGTTCCTGGGAAGCTGGGAAATGAGGAAAGCAATGATCTGCTTTGCTAATTGTTTTATATAGTTATTTAATAAACAGTCTGAATTAAACTTTAGTGCATTATTCAATGGTGCTAGGAAAGTTAATCCATTCCTAGTGCTGCTAGCTGGTTATTTGTAAGGATCACAGAGCTTCTGCAGGAGCACAGTTTAGTGGCATTAATTCTAGATCACTCGATTCTGTAGCATTTGCCTGTTTTTTTCACCCACTTTCCCTGCACTGGAGCCTCAGCCTAGGCCCCTGTAACATAGCAGCATCCACTAACAGAGAATCACCAAGGTTGAATAGCTTCATTCTTCACAGCCCACCCCCTTGTTTTGGTCCATGTAATGGTTAGATTTTCTCTAAACACAGGTCAGCTAAAGGCCTAAGCAACAACAATTACTTGCCTTACAGACCTCTGATTACAAGATGTGGAAAAATATGCTGTTACTTTTAGGCCTAAGCCTAATCAAATAATAAGCCTGCCAATTTAAGACCCTGAAGACTTAACACAGTGCCCCAAGGAAAAACAACATCATCCTACAGTTTGCTACAGCATGTTTTGTGCTTCTGGAAGAGGAAAAATAGCTTCTTACTGCGTACACAGGAAACACAGGTTCTGCAAAGATTTGGCAATTACAGGTATCACAAATGACTGTCCCCCATTCTTAAACATGATGACTTCATTGCATGGGATACATAGCTCCATGTTTCCTAACAGAACCTGCTGTGCTAACAGTTACGCTGTTTTGCTTGTCTCTCAGCCACTCAGTCCTAACTCTCTACATGTTCTTCAGAAAAAGTCTGGATGCCCTTTTCTAGTTGCCTTCAGTACATCCGTGATCCTCATAATTGCAATAAAATATCTAACATTAATCCCTGCATGTCCATATCCCAGAGATATGTCAAGGTAAAGGAAGTTCCATGTGTCTGCTTTCTGGCCAGTAAAGGAGGCAGGTGACTTCTGCAGGATTGTTCAAGAAGACAGCAGCACAAGAAAGAAGTGAATATGGTGTCTCTGCATCTCCAACTAATATGAACTGCTTTACAGTAACTTTTCATGGAAGCTGTTCTGGTGGAGGCCTGAAAAGAAAAATCTCTCAGCAAATTCATTGGTACATCCCAAACTATTCTGTCCTGCTGGTCAGAGGATTTGCACCCTGTTAAGGCATGGGAGTGTTTAGAAAGCTCAGGGATAGTTCGCCATGGACATTTTCAAGCCTGATTGCTTATACATTGAGTATTTAAATTCTTTAAGAGATGGAATGGCATCCATGTTTGCCAAGAACTTAAGCACCACAAAGGCAAGAGTAGAGATAAAGACACAAATTTTGAAAGATAATTTTTTTTTTTTTAAACACAAGCCTCTGTTAAGTGCAACTCCCTCACTTCTAATTTAGAGCAATCTGGAGTTTAACAGCTCCATTACAACTCATATGAATGTTTTTAAATACTACCACTACTATGGTGGAAAGAGGGTTAAAGTTTGCCCCTTAACTATCACATGACATATAAATCAGGCCCAAGGGGCAGAACTTGTGTACCTTGGCAAGGAAAAGCACTGTAAAAGAGGGTGGAAGTTTCCTGTCAGACGGGGCAGTAGGAAAAACTGCACCACACTGCAGAAAAGTTCTCATTAACAGCTCAAATATTTGTCCATTTCCATCACCTCCCCACCAAGCCACTTGCAGACACTCATCTGTGAGCCTCTGCTGGAAATCACCACCTCTGAGTCACCTGTCCCCACGTCAAACCTTCACCCCCATAGTCACAGTTTGTTACATCAGCAAGTTCATTTCAAGGAGAGTTGCAGACCTACCTTCTGGAATTTGTTGTGCTCTCTTTCCCTCACAGAGCTCTTTAGGACACTCTGTGCCAGAAAATCAACGTGCGCACAGCCAGCTCAGAAGCCGAGCAAAGTCCTGGTGTCTGCTCTATCCTGCCGGCGCCTGCAGCCTTCATCTTTATGGGTGTTTCAAGCGTGTATGAAGTCGGATGCACAGAAGTAGCAGGGACAACATCGTTGCTTGCATAGATTATAAAAGGAAAGTTTAAAATGTTAGCAGAAA